>CM076097.1:14817500-16266665 GCA_038048805.1 Hipparchia sbordonii
TCCGGGTTCGGACGTTTGATTTGTATTTTCCGTTTGATTTTCCGGATTTCGCCCGTAAATGTTCACGTGGGTGGAATTGATTAGGGATAATTTTCTTCTTTACTGAAGCCATTTTTAGATCGACCTTGTAGATAAATAGATTTTTTATTTCTTCGCGAAACATTAATTATGTAGGTACAATTAAGTATAATCACATCACACTAATTTTTTTTTTATTCGATGACAAGATAGCCCTTGACTGCGTTCTCACCTGATGGTAAGTGACGATACAGTCTAAGATGGTAGCGGCCTAACTGGGAAGAGGTATAGCAGTGTAAATTCAACCCATACCCCTAATCGGTTTCTACACGCCATCGTGCCGGAACGCTTAATCGCTTGGCGGCACGTATTTGACGGTAGGGTGGTTACTAGCCACGGCCAAAGCCTCCCACCAGACAAATTATAATAAAGGCGAAAGATAGTATGTGTGTGTATGTTTGTTACTCTTTCACACAAAAACTACTGGACGGACTTTTTTCAAAAAAAGGGACATAGATTATACCCTGGATAAACACATAGGTACTTTTTATCCCGGAAAATTAAAGAGTTCCCACGGGAATCAAAAAACCTTAACCCACGCGGACTAATCCGGGCGCGGGCATCATCTAGTATCCTTATAAAGTAAGTTAAACTTCCAATATTAGTAGTCACAATAATAACAGCACGAAGCCACAGAAAGCTGCTGCGCTGGTTTTCAAGAGGAACCTGATTATGTTCTGTAGTCTGTACTATTTGTCAATTATTTTCTTGTAAGCTAATGCGGATGCTTTGTAGCATGTAGCGGTCTACATACCTACCTACTACAAAATACGAATTAACTTACAAATAATAGACAATAATATCTAAAAGTGCCGTTCTGGTGTCAAGTTGCCAACCAACTAATATTAAGACGGACTAATTTAAAGGAACCTATTACCTAATTATCTTGTTTGAAATCATCGTCAAAACGACTGCTACGATTTTTTTTAAATTTTATTACGTCAGACTCAAAGACAAGCTCAATGAGTGATAAATTAGTTTTTTTTGTGTTATGTGTGTCATTGCTATTTTGTGTTCTTTAAGCGCATCTCATTTTACGAGGCACTGTTGGGTCTAAAAGAGGTTGATTCAAAGATAAATCATCATCATCATCATTATCAACTTATAGATGTCCACTGCTGGACATAGGTCGCTTGCATGGACCTCCACAGGCTTCGGTCTTGCGCCGCCTGAATCCAGCGGCTCCCTGCGAATCGTTTGATGTCGTCTGTCCACCTAGTGGGGGATCTGCCAACACTGCCCTTCCCGGTGCGGGGTCGCCACTCCAACAAGATAAATCAACAGACTATCAAATTAACATAACAGCCGAACGGCACGAGGTAGGTAGGTATAGTAGGTAGGTACAGCATCAAAAATAATCTTCGTAACACAGTCACAAAATAAACTATAAAGGCTCCATCAAAAAGCTTAATATTTTGAATCGTCTACAATATAAACTAATGATCTCATCAGCACGGGAATCCTTGGCTCGTTTATACCTTTGCGAGAGTCGGTAGGTAAACGTCATTTGCACAGAAACGGACGTTTACAGAAAGTGAATTTTCAAAAACCTTACATTGAATAAATATTAGATATTATATAGACCAAAGCTATGAGCGGTTAAAAAGATCATTTACTCGTAGAGTCGGTAACATAAGAAGCCGAAAAAATGTAAAAAATATATTTATTTAAAAATGCTTTAATGTTTTACCATCATCGATAGAAAGCTTCGTATACTCTTTCAATTATGTTTTTTAATTGTGGCCAAATGATTATAATACAATTGATTAACTAAATACTATAACAAAATAAAACGTTTGGAAAATCAAACTGTACCTACCTATTTCTTTGACTAATAAATATTGTCAGGTTTTTGGCAAACACGTTAACATAGTAGTAACAGTGGTAGAGTCTTGGTTTATTATCATAAGAGCCACAAGTTGGCCTATATGAAATAAAAATTCTTGAATTTGAACAGTTTTTGAAAATTCTTCAAGGAGAAATCGAGTCTCCGAACTCCACGACCCTAAATTCTGACCCTAAAGGCGTAAAAATGATGGCTTTGAGGTTTTCATATTTACGCCATACAAACAATATTTCTCTAAGTATTTACACATAAACGATCTATACTTACACGTAAAGACTTAATAATAATAATATTAAAAGCTCAATATAAAGCTTGAATGTTAATAATAAAATAACACCTCATGAAGGCAATCCGCTGTTCATTTTAATACGTTTTCGGGATCAAACGTCATTAGCACACAAACGACTGTGGACGCTGTGTTTGGAACACGGTGCAATTTTGAAAGCAGTCATAAACGCAAAAAGGTAATTTTGTTAGCGTACCGGCTTTGGAGATTGTTACGTTTTCCAGCTATGTGTGGTCAATTGGATTATTTTATGAGTGAGTATGTTGTAATTTAATGATGGTTTTATTTCAGAAACGACAAAGAATTAGGATTCTAGAGTCTTTTCAAAACTCTTTAAGGCCCAAGACACGGGTCTGCCCACGAAATTCAAATTTAATTTGGTTTTTCGCAATTTGTAAACTAATACGACAAAGTAGGCTTATGGTATTCAAATTGCGCCAATGGCAGTATCATCTTCACAGGTTTATATAAGTACTAATCTTTACGTGAAAGTATCCAGTTTAAGAATTTAATGAGTTTGACGTGAGCTACTCACAAATTAGTCATTATTTTGACTAATTTCTTAAAATGGATACTTTCACGTAAAGATTAGTATATAAACCTGTGAAGATGATACTGCCATTGGCGCAATTTGAATATCATAAGCCTACTTTGTCGTATTAGTTTACAAACTGGCCCATCAGTTTGGCGAGATAGTAAACATGTTTGTTTTAATTATTATGACTAAATAAATAAATAAAAAATGTATCAGTAAGATATCATCCCACAGTGTAGTTACTTGTCAATTAGCAACTTTTTATTACGGAACTAATTTAAATATAAATAATTATATTATATCGTTTTATCTAAACCAGTAAAGAAATTATGTATGCTTTTGTGTGTGTTTCAGTTACAGAAGAAGGTGAAACCCCGTATTTTGCACACCACTTTAATTATACGAAGTTAATTAATACAAAACATTACTGGCCGGCCAGTGAACTAGCGTGCTTCTCAGCAGAAACAATACTAAAAATAATCGCTACCTACACCTCATTATAATTATTGTGTTTTATGAACTCTATAACTATTTAAGAATCAAACGAACTTACCTTGTGAAGTTTGATATCTAATTATACGAGTGTCTTGACCGAAGATGATTATATTGTTTACAAGCAGCAGATCGCGAGATTGTACTGTCCTTATCACACATTTAGAGCTATTTAATATATATAAAATATATATTTTCATTATTATTTTTAAATTTTATTATGACAAAAAAGTTTCTTATTTACTCCCACCAAACACATCACCCGGCCCCACCAAATCCCGCCTAGCGTCATTCTTTAGAGCCGTATTTTTTCGATAGGTCGAGGGATTTTGAAAAAATTAGGGTGGGTGGGTTTGTAATCATCTTCGGTCAAGTCACTCGTATAATTAGATATCAAACTTCACAAGGTAAGTTCGTTTGATTCTTAATTATACTTCGCATCTTTCCCGAAGATGATTATATTGTTTACAAGCAGATGTTTAGAGCATCGAAAAAATGCAACAACATTACATAAATTATTTCTTGTTCGTTGATACTTGACAAATTAATCGACAGAAATAATTTACATACCAAACTATAAGTCATTATTAAATAACATCTACGTTATTCTTGTATTAAGGTAGAAATTAGTTATTTGTTGAATAATAATTTTAACTTTGAATTAACTAAGAATTCAGTTTTACCTGATTTTTAGAAGTTTATTGTACTACTGTAATAGTACTTTAGAATATATTAAATGAGGATTCAGACTAACTTACTGCTTTTAGGAACACCTGCCTTGCAGTCAGTTAACTTCGACGCATGTCGCGTGTTAGGGGCACCATTTAATGTTATACGTAATTAATGCCACATATCCAGAATTGATTTAACACAATGAGATAAAATTGGAGTTTTTTTTTTTTTTTTTTAACTGACAAAAAACAACCTATCTACTGATGCAAGGAATAGGTTTTATCTGAAAGCGTTTTAAGGGAGAACTGGATACACTTTAAAATTTTCTTTAATAAGTATATGGCAAAACAATGAACGGTTAAAAACTACTTGGTTTTGAGCCTTTCTAAAATCATCTATTTTAATACGAATATTTTCCGATTCAAAAGGGAATGTTTTGAATATTTATAATGCTAAGGATGCTTGCATTCTTTTTTAAGAGTTAATGTGTTTAAAGACAAGTCTTTTAGAGAGATTAATTCATTAGGGAAATTATTTTGTAGATACATTAATAGGTACTAGATTAGGAAATCAAGACACCTTTAAAGACCTTTATACCGTAGTATTATGACCAGAGATTTCGCTTATTTGGCCAGATAAAAAGATAGCGCGAACTTGTAACGTTATGTTACATTTGAATACTACTAACGCCATCTATGGTGTCGTGGTGGCATCTTTACTTACGTGGTGGCTGATTAGATCAAATAATCGTTAGGTATTGTTTATAATGTTAGGAATGTTACAAACTGATAACTGTTTTCCTGAAATAAAAATATAATATTAGAACCACAATAATTTAAACCTTTGTTCTTGCATAAAACAACCATGACTTAATCGTACTAAGAATGAGACCATTACTATGTCTAGCGATGCATTAGAGACATCGCGCCTCAGTAGTGACTGCCTAATAATTTCCCTGCCACTAGGGTTAGATTAACATGGAAATGACGATGCTCTTTGAAAGAGCAGATAAGTAGGATTTTAATATAGGTTAGGTGGTTTCGAAACCAGCAGGTTGGTCTGTACCGGGCACAAGGTTAAATGTGCCAATATAGCAGTACGACAACGCCCTCTGCCTTGACACATTTAATGTGGCGTAGCAATTAGATTAATCTGAAAAAAAAAAACATAAAAATTTAAGTTGAATGCATCAATAATTTCAGACTAAGCTTAATTTCCATGAAGCGTATCTCTGACATTCATAATTTTGATTATTGGTAAATAAATCCAAATCAGGTGTATCAAAAAATTCCTGTATCTGACGAAACGCGTAATCTATTCAGTGTTTATATTAACCGTTTTGATGAGATTCAAAATCTGAGATTAGGTTCGTATTGAACTGACGCTATAAAAGTATAAATTTGATTCTTCACACCATTGCCATATATTACGTGCGATTGTGTTGGTTTTTTTTTTTTTTTTTTTAACACTTGGCTGCAATGATGGTAAGTGAAGATGTAGCCTAAGATGGAACGCGCCTGCCCAGAAACTACCTTTTCACTCTTGATTTGAAGGAACCCAAATTGATTTGAAAGATGTGAGAATATAGCGCCCATTTTATTGATATAGGCAATAGCTGTCTATTCCTCATAATGCTTGAAAGAATAGATGCTTTAAAGGCTACAAGCAAGGCGAGACAAGAAGAAGGCGATATATGTATTTTGTGAATTATTCTACTACGGAAAAGTCTTAAAATGAGGAACCTGCAGAATCAATATAGTCCTTCCGCCATACGAAATCATCTGTTAAACGTTCGGAAAGAGTCATATATATTCTTTGTTATAATTGTCAAAATAGTTGAGTGCCAAAAAATTATCCTTTTGTAAACAACCCATCCATAGTCACTGGGCTGTCTAGCGTCAGCAAACCAACATAACTAGCTAGTTTTCTGATGGTACATACATTGTTCTGTATTCGATAGTTCAAGGGTACGCATTCTTACGTTACGTTGTACTTATCCATTTTTTCTTTTTAAATTTAAAACCCACAAATAAATATCTTTTCTGTGGGCCAAGTTTGACTTTTTTTCCTTTTTTTATTTTCTTAATTAGTTAAAAAACCTTAATTGTATACATTATGAATCTTTGAATAAAATAATACTGGTAAAATTATTGTTTTTACATTATGCGTAAAAAATTTCCAATACACAAGAAATCGTCAAAAAAGAATTATTGATAAGTGACCTAACGAACTTGAAGACGGAGGAAAGGTTTCAATAACTTAATCTTCTGTAATATACATAAGAGATAGTAAAATACAAACGAAAAACAATCAAACTTTAAATTCATACAGTTAATAGTAAAGCTAGCGTTGTTAACCACCAAAACCATATTTCGATCTATGATCCAAAAAGCTGCAATTTATTAAGAAATTGCGTTTTTCATATCGCTATATCAAAAAACTACAGCAGTAAGTAGAATGCTAATTAGATGGATTGATAGAGAATTTTTCAAGTAAGATAGCATTAAAAAACAAAAAAATCGTATTTGGTCAAATGTTGGTTAACGGCGTTATAGCTTGAGGAGGGTAGAATACAGTCGATTTCTTCATAAAATATGCATTTAGTAAAAAAATATGCAAATTTTGTCTAAAGTGGCCATGAAGCAGATTTTATAGATCAACATTAATGCCGTATCAATTTTCAAGTGAATGGCATAGATTATTAAAATTTTTTAAATTTAATAAACCAAGGGTTTAGGGACTGTAAAGATTTGTGTGATGAATTTACCCAGAAGGCAAATCAAAATATAACCTGAATATAACAATTCCGTAATGCATTCACTGATTTTGAGAGAATACGATCTATTTTAGATTTATTAATAATTGTTTGATGTTCTAGAACTATGAAATGGAATTTTTTAACCTTTTAATTTTTATAGGTTATAAGGGTAAAATTTTTATAATCCAAAATGATTTTATCATTCCCAGTCATGAAGAATATACTGCAGTCTGCCAGCGATAGGTCAAAACATTTTTCTGTTTTTTTTTTTTGTACCTGTGACAAAGGACCTTTGGAGTTTGCGCGTAGGGTCGAACGCTAAAGTGTCCCGTCCCACTCGCATGGCGCGGACTCAGACGCTTGTGGTACCCGCCATAGGGGATGCTGATACTAGTGCAAGTATAATCGCGTCTCGACGCGGACCCCCCCGTGCGTTTAGAGCTTCCGGGTTGCAAATCGAAACACTCGGTTGTGAGCGCAGCTGATTTGGTTTATCGCTGTTAAATCTCGATTCTGAGAAGTAGAAATAGCCATATAGCATTTTAATTATTATTTTATACATCTTGTTTTTGTTTGCTTACAGCAATCGCCCTCCATCGCTTAGTATTTTAATAACTTCTTGGCCAATTACAGATAGACATAGAACTCGAAATCTGATTCTGTTTCTCCTTGCTGTACTTTTTAATCATATTATGTACAGTTTTCGACAGGTGAACATTGACGCATAAGCTTGATCTTGTCTTTTTTGCGTTGGGTATGAGCCCAAAAATTACAAAAACCTTCATTTTCTCGGAAAAGACTTAAATATCGTCTTTGGAGTCGATATTTATCAATTTTATTTTAATGTACTTTGTAAGGTAGGTAATTTAAATTCTTACTATTAAATCTCACACAAGCTTTGCGTCTGAACCAAACTAAAATGGTAAACCAAACTAAACCAAACCAAACTAAAATATTATAATAGATCCACACACAATATATGTCGGGATACAATTTCCACACACGATTTACGTCGGGATATATGTAACATTAAGTCACAAATTAGTTGGTAGGTAGTTTGAAATCCTCAAAATAATTCTCACACCCGCTTTACGTCGGAGTAATTAATAATAAATCCACACACAATATATGTCGGGATACAATTTCCACACACGATTTACGTCGGGATAATGTGTAACATTAAGTTACAAATTAATTACTAGGTAGTTTTAAATCCTCCAAATAATTCTCAAACACGCTTTGCGTCGGGGTAATTAATATATCCCGTGGGGATATAAATAACTAAAACTTTCGAGTGAATATTGAACATTAAAGAAGGTAGAAAATACTCAAATCTTACCTTGATTCCTTTGTCCGGAGATACTGTTGCGATGAATCTTCAGATGACGAACTTTATGAGACTATTTTCCTTCTTGAATATCCTATACCTATACCTACACACAATATTACAAATTAAATAAATATAAAATATCACGCTTTCTTAATTTTTGTTGGACGTGTGACTCGGACGACACAAAATCACGTAATGACGCTAGGCGGGATTTGGTGGGGCCGGGCGATGTGTTTGGTGGGAGTAAATAAGAAACTTTTTTGTCATAATAAAATTTAAAAATAATAATGAAAATATATATTTTATATATATTAAATAGCTCTAAATGTGTGATAAGGACAGTACAATCTCGCGATCTGCTGCTTGTAAACAATATAATCATCTTCGGGAAAGATGCGAAGTATAATGTCTATTACAAACAATTATATATCTACCTACTCTATATCTAAGTATGTTTTATATGTTGTGTATATTATGTAGGTTGTTTTTGCTTTATGACGGCAGATTTGGTCTGGTGGGAGGCTTTGGCCGTGGCTAGTTACCACCCAATCGTTACAGACGTATGACGTGTAGAAACAGATCATGGGTATGGGTTAAATGTACCCCTTCCAAGTTAGCCCGCTACCATCTTAGACTACATCGTCAGTTACCATTAGGTGAGATCGCAGTAACGGACTTGTCATTGAATTAAAAAAAAAAGATTTTGTTTAATGAGCGCTAGAAAATGAAATATTTGAAGGGTTTCGTGGCTCCACGGCAATTCTAAGTTAACTACAAGCAGGTAGTTAGCTATCAAAAATCATTTGCGAGTTCGCCTACCAGAGGTGTTTAACGAAATTACCTCGCTACAATGTTTACTTTTAATTCAAATTTTATTTCGACTACCCTCCGAGTCTCGAGCGGCGAGCGTTTTTGGAGGTTTTTTGTACATTTTGTTGAGAACAAGAGCCTGTAATAGTGTCTCTGTGGCGAATAAATGAAAAAGAAACCACTTTTAAAGTAGAACAGGAAAAGTTTTCAAATTCAGCTAGGGTTCAACTGCATGGTATTTTTTTAATTACACAGGTCCTATGCAAGAAATATTTTTAAGATCTTTTTGACGCAAAATCTGTCTGTTCAATAAAATTAGCAGTTCCATTTCCAAATGACGGTATCACTTCCTGGATATATACCTACTGAAAAAATAATTATTAGCGTTCCGGTACGATACTGCATGAAACTCAGACCAGACGAAGTTTTCTTAATTTCTATAAAACTGAAATCTCACGTTACATCGCAGACCTAAAGGAAAAACCTGATCATTTGTCAGACTAAGTACTGATATAGGTAAGTGGTAACAGTCGAATTGAGAACTTCCTCCTTTTTTTGAAGCCGGTTAAATAAACCATACATACTTAGTACCTACCTACCTACCGACCTAGAACAGTTTCCGTTCAGAAAAAGTAAGAATACATTAAAGAAAACTTTCCACTTGCTCGGCCTTGCTTTATATTGCAGGTAGGTGCATAGACTTATTGAAGTAATAAGCACGTAAATTGTAGGTAGGCTACCAAAATAATCTCAAGATCGTATAAAATTTCACGGCAGTTTCAACCCTTGCGGTATTTACGGTGGAGAGTTGGAGTTAAAATAAATACGCGGGCCGGGACAATTTGCATGTAGATGTGACATTAGCAGGGTTATCTTTTTGAACGACTGACCGTGGGTCAAATTAGAGGCGGTCGCATTTTAGGGTTGAAATGCTCTCTAATTCGTTGATATTTTTTACAGTTTCAGAGGAAGTAGAAATGGATACGAAAGAAGGAGTGGGTTTTAGAGAATTATACTTATCTAGAAAAATCTAATCTTATAAAAAATGTCGTAATCATCAGGCTTTTAATTCAGTTTTTGTGTGAGTTTTAAAATATGTTCTTGCACCCTCAATTTCAATCCTATCATCATATTATCCACCATGCATCATGGTTGCCTGGGAGGGATCGCTTCTTAGCGATAAGGCCGCCATTTGTGCTCTCATTTATATAATTTATTTTAAGTTTATTTTATTTTTTATATTTCTATCTAATGTGGTGTACAATAGAATGTATTCATTTCATTCAATTTCGTATTAGGAGGAGTTAAGCTCGCTGCATACATAACGTGCACGGGACGGGACGGGACGTGGACGGGACGGGACGTGGAGTTTTGGAAATATCGTTTCATAGAAAATGTATACGACTGTGCATACGTCACGGAGCACGGACGGGACGGGAACGTGCCACGCGCGGAACGGGAAAAATATCGTCGGCGCAATTAAAGCCAATTCTTCAAATGAAAAATCCATCTTTCCTTGTTCACATCACTAGCACGTTAGTTCTGAGTTATTGCCACGTTGCGTATGCATTAAAAATCCCCGTCCGTGTTTACTAACCACGTTCGGCCCCGTCCCGTCCACGTCCCGTCCCGTCCCGTGCACGTTACGTATGCAGCGGCCTTTACTTAAACTATTCCCGTCGATATCGCCTATCGATTGCATTGGTGTGGTAACTCCCTTAAAGTCTCAGTGATTGGTACCTATCTACTCGTATATGTAGTCCAAAAGTGCGTTTTGAAATATCTAGGTTTTTTTTTAATTTTTATAGTTTTATTCTAGTCACACGTTGAGCTGAGTCAACAAATCATCGTACGTCGGAAGTCAATCATCACGACGCGCACATCTGTGGACAGCTCACACGCGAATTATTATGATTTATCCTTTATCCCCGCCACCATACTAATTAAGGCATGCTCACACAGAGCCATGAGCCAGTTGATTTAATTTTTACATCGTGAACTCCTAAAGCCTTGGTCCAGCCTTGGTCCAGTGCCTCATTCTCTTATTTGGTATTTTTTTCTAAACTTCCAGCTGGATACAAGTGGTGTAAGACCTGTGGACGTCCTTGCAAGAGACCTTTGTTCAGCAGTGAACCACTATCTAGAAGAAAAAACTAGCTCTATTCTTTTCTTACACTAGCTTCTGCCCGCGGCCGCGCTCAAGTTTAATTTCATTTTACCCCCTCAGGAGTTGAATTTTCAAAAAATTTTTGTTAACGGGTGCCTAAATCATTATAGCTATCTGTATGCCAAATTTCAGCATGATCAATTTTTTGTAAAATATAATTAGTTTTTTTTTATTTTTTTTAAAGAACAAAAATTCTCCAAAATTAATTAATTTTAATAGGTACGTATGTAGGTAGGTGCCTAAAAGGTGCCTAAGTACCTACTTGACTTCTATAACTTCATACTCGCCATCTCATTAAGAAACATGTGTTGTTCAACAGTCGTGAATCGGTTATGCAACGCGAATTTATGAATTAACCGTTTTTTGTCGCGTAGAGCCATTGTGAAGTACAGCTTTCCAGATGTGGTTCATGCCTTACAATGTAATAGATAACCGTAGGTACTGTCGGCAAAAAAATGTTTGAAGATCTAAGAAACTTTTTTCTGACACAAGCGTCCATTTGATGATAGTTTTTGCACCGTTCAACTCCGTTGATTATTCAGTGAAAATTACTGATAGAGTAGAGAATTATTATGATAACGTCAGTCATCAGAAAGGTGTGTGAAGTCTACCCAACAAATGCAGGTGATGAGTTGAAATGAATGAATGAATAATATAATAAATTGATAATATCTAACGGGCAGTCAAATGCAATTATTTTTTCGATTATGTTGTCACTAAAAAATTCATGATCTGTATGACCTTATATCCTCGACTACAACTAACAGCCTGAAAAATACTTTTCAAAACATTTTTTGCTTGACTGTACTATTTTATAACTGTCAAGCACAGCCAGTTCATATCAACTGTAAAGCACGCAGATGTAAATAATAAAAAACCTCAAGATGGTCGCAGGAAGTCTGCCGATTGTCATGTGTCGCGCTGGTGTCATTGACCCCACCATAGCTGATCTAGACTTGCGAAAATATGGCTGTTAGCTCTTGTTAACCCTGACTAGGGAATGCATCGGTCTTTTTTAGCGAGATTGATCTCGGTCGAAATAAGGGCGAGATCTCGCGAGATTAACGAGATTGCACTCGAGCATAAAAAGTCTTATTCGAAGCGCGGACTGACACGGACGGAGTTGCGACCTATCGGTTTCGTTCGGTGCGCGAATTAATTTTTAAATTACTAAAAGATTTTCGTTTGATATTAGAAGAGAAGACTGGTTGTTTTTTCATTTGTTATTTCAAATTCAAATTCAAAATTTATTTATTTCATGTAAGCCAACTTGTAGCTTTTATGACACGTCATAAATCTACCACTGATTTGGAATGCAGATTCTGCTGAGAAGAACCGGCAAGAAACTCAGCAGTTGCTTTTCGAAAAATAAAAAATATTTTTTTTTTACAATAGTAACCAAACTGTATGTATACACTGCTATGTATACAGTGCTTCCTTAGTGATTTGATAGATACGTACGTCTACTACTTCGAAGTTTATTAAAAAATTATAGAGAATTTGATGCATAAAAAAGTCTATTGAAAAAATTCGTGAAAATAAATGTTATCTTATAATACTTATAATTTTTATTATTTTTTTTTAAATTTATTCAAATATTGTGATTATTTGCAAAAAAACACACAAAACTGCCAATCTCGCGAGATTTCGAAATTGGCGAGATCTCGCAGTATTGTTATTTACAATCTCGCGAGATTGGAGCTCAAGCGAGATCTTTGCGAGATTTGCATTCCCTAACCCTGACTTCTTATACAGCGTGTAACGGAAGGGGGGTATCAACCCTGAAGGATGTGAATGTGCTCATGAAACTGAACAACTTTCCCCAAAGAACATAGGTCGAAATATGAAAAAAATTTGGACCTCCCATAGTAAATCAATCAAATGGCTGATCGTCAATTTTGTAAGGGAGGTTTTTTTTCATATTTCGACCTATGTTCCTTGGGGAAAGTTGTTCAGTTTCATGAGCACATTCACCTCCTTCAGGGTTGATAACCCCCTTCCGTTACACCTTGTATGGGTAGTACATAGTCACTCAGCGGGCAATGGAGAGAGCAATGCTCTAAGTATCCCTGCGAGACCAAATCCGAGATGAGGCGATCAGTAGCAGAACCAAAGTTACCATCATAATCGAGTCTCTAAGTTATAACTCTGTGGTTGCAGACCATCAGTAGATAGGTTTATGACTGTCTACCTAATACGGATCATGAGATACGCTGACAGACAGACGGACGGACGGACAGACAGCAGCCTTAGTAATAGGGTCCCGCTGGTTGACCTCCGGTACGGAACCCTAAAACGCTCGTCGTATGGTTTATAACTATAACTACTTATTTATTTATTTTTGCAATAGTTTAATATGCTTTCAATGCGAAGAATGTGTCTTACTCTCTAAAAATAAAGTTTCTGAAAATTAATGGATAAAACTGTATAATCTATAAATAACCTCAGTTGGGGTTTTATCCACCTTATATAATCCCTTCAGTAGTTATAAAACAATCGTCAATACGACGATACCTAACCCTTGCGATGCGTCGGCATATTTCTACCCGGCGGCGCTGGGTCTAAACGACCCCGTAATTGATAAGTAAAGGAAAAGAAGAGCACCGCCTTATACATATTTATGAGATCCCCGAAATTGCTACGGGACCCTGCGAACGACAGCACTTGCGCGTATTGCCGTCTCATTATGTTTTTAGGGTTACTTTGTTATTGCCTCTTTGATGTTCGCTTACGGAAATCGGCAGACAAGATTTCTGTTCATTTCCTCTCCTGTAAAATGGGTACTTAAAAAAATATCTTTATGATTCTTTTGTATAAACTTAGTGATTATTATTTTTATGAATAAATAAAAAAAATGCAAAGTTCTAGTTTGATAGAGATGTTAAGTCATTGAGTAGCTACTTATCTGGCCTTACATTAAGAGTAAGTCTAAAATCTATACTTAAACTTGAGACCATGACTTTTCATTTATTTTGCTTCTGAGATCCCATTCATATATTCAATCTTTTTGTAATCTGTCGATATCTGATAACGTAAAACGTTACTTACTTTAGTCAAAAAAGTCTATAGAAGTTTGGATCAATAACAAGATTGTTAGATATAAAATCGATAAAGATAAAATATAGGAACCAGGCTATAGAATTATAAAAAGCTAAGGTACTGTCGAATTAAACAAAAAACTTCGGTATATATTGTGTTAAGATCGTGTTTCATACATGTAGCAGTTAAACCTATGTCTGCTCAGCTTAAAACTCATCCCAATTTATTAGCAGTGTTTATAGGGGGAGCGTATTAAGAGAACTTCGCGACGTTCAGAAACCACAATAACCGCCATCTTTAACGTCTCCGAGACGCCATTACACGTCTCTTTACGACAATAATCCATTGTTGAACGCTTTCGTAAACTCGCGCTGTGGTAAATCTTATTATTACCACTTACTCGTACTAAGTTGGCACGTTCATACTTATTTTTTATTAATTTATGCAAAACCTTAAAAGAAATACCTATCTCTCAAGCGCACTTAATACAAACGGATTTTATTAGCAATGAGGCAGATACTTTTTTATTTATTTAGGTAGCAAAAACCCCTAAAGATCGACTAACCTTTTGGAAACTAAAATTTACTAACGACTAAAGTTTTCAAAATAATATAATCAAGTTCAATAAAAAACAAAAAAACCCTAAAGATCGCTGAACACTTTGTAAACTGAAGTTTACTAAAGGTTACCTTTATTTACACATATCACTCGAAACTATCAAGCGTATGTAACTGCACAACCCTTGAGCCCCAAGGCGCCGAGTCACATTTTAAACTGGGGTAGATTTTACTGCAAAAATACTCGGCAATTTTACGCGTACAAAACAGTCCCCAATGTCCCCGAGGTAGTTTCGATTCGTATTCGATTATTTTAGGGTTAAACGTCATTGATATTGCCCATCGGTGCCCACTGGAGGGTTATTGAATTTTTTACTGTCTCTAATTTGTACGGGCCATGCGGTGAGGGACGGGTTAAGATCGTATCGCACTACCGATACTTAATTAACGTTCCCTTACTTTATTTAATTGTTTGAAAAAGTTGTATTGTTTGCTACTTTTTGATTTATCGAAAACATCACTATTGAAGTGTGAATACAGGATGTTTCTTTGTATGGTATAATGTTTGAACTATTGTTATTTTCTTGTTGTTGGATCTAGCCTTGATATAAAAATTTAACCTAGGGCAAATCGGGAAAATTATTATGAAAAGAAATAACGAGAATATTATTTTACAAAGCAAGTAATTTTTCTCTTTGTTTAAAAGAGAAAAAAAAAGTAAAGTTGTAAAGTTCTCAATCGGAGTTAATAATTGCAAGCCTCTTTTCTGAGATGACGAGTAGTAATATGGATATGGTTCGATATAGAATGGATGTAGAGAATCAATATCAATGATACTAACCACATACGATTTCTTTTTTTTAAGCTATTGCATAGCTTCTATCGCGGGCCAGCGTGGAGACCGAATTCAGAAATTCCGTAACGAAAATAACCTGACACGGGACTCCTCTACGGTGAGCCGCTAGATGGCGTTGATAGAAAATACTATGCAATAGCTTTACCGCGGCAGTCCCCGAGTGCCACACGTCTTTTTTTTTTAAAGAATTGTAGTCAAGCTGAACTTGACTTATATTCTCTTCTCCCCTTCAAATAAGCGAAAAGTTTGTGCTAGAAGTGGGTACGACAATAGTGCAAAGGGTGGGGTTCGAACCTGCGACCTTTCAGTCCGCAGTCCGCACCTTTAACAGTTGGGGTATTAAGGCTTTCAAATTTCGACTCTTATGGTGACCGATTAAACAAAATCGGTAGGTACATCGTTTTTTAAAAAGGAAGGAACACATTTCATACCATCATCTCAATTACCGGTATTAATAAAAAAAAAATAGAAAACAATAACAGTAAAAAATCCGACCCGCATTCCGGAAAGGGCAATCTTCGAGGAAATCTTTAAATAACGTCGAATCAAACCTCCGTTTTAGCAATTTAGGGTAAATTTACTGTTGGGAGTTTTTACCAATTGTCCGCCGACAGGAGATCTCGGGAGATAAACAGGCGCGCCCGCATGTGTGCGCACGCAACCGACGACATAGAGCAAGGAAATATCATCAGACATGAACATTAAAACACCTACGTTATTACACGGCTGCCTAAAAAACTGGCCAAACACGAAGGTTTCCGTACTATGGTTACAGCGATTGTTAAGGTCGAACAAAAAAGTCCGAAAAAATTACATTTCTTTTATGGGGATCCCGCTTTATATTTTTTTTTATTATTTTTTTTTAATATTTGTTGTTATAGCGGCAATAAATTTACACATTTTGTGAAAATTTTAACTACCTGCTTATTAGGGTTCATGACATACAGCTCGCTGACATATAGACGGACGGACTGACAGGAGTGTAATATTTTCAGGGTTTATGTATGTATGTGGGTTTTTATTCCACCATAACTTCTAAATGCCTGAATAGATTTGGATGTATGATTAGAATCCTTACTTACTCAATTCGAGTGATACTGGCTAATTTTTAGTTGACATTCTTTAAACAGAACGGTGAAGGTGGAACAAGATGTCGACGAATGACGCTCGCCCAACTTCAACGTATAATACAACCATATAGTTCTTGCAATTCACGAGGCCGCGTGAGCTTTATTTGTGGTTACGTCATGTACATGCACATTGCGTTAGTGTGCGTGCCTGTCAGGATTCTAGGTGGAAGCGGTCAGGCGCGAGCAAGCTCTCGCTCGCTTATATAGATACGACACACACACAACCATGAGCCACGCGCCTTCGTAAATTGTAAGAACTATACCATTTTTAGTTAATACCTAATGTCGCGTCTATTTTCCTGTCACCCAATCAATTGATCTTTGTCACAGGATGAGGCTCGTTCAACAGTTCGTAATTAATAAATTGTTAATGCGGCAGTGCATCAGTACGCAATTGTTTTATGGCAACGCTCACTTGATTGGGGGATTCCACAGCTTACATGCAGCTTGCATTGTCTCTACTCTCTACGACAAATGCTGCCGCTCTACCCAATCAGCAAAGTAGTCCTATATAAAGGATTACAAATCTATCAATACTAATAAAGCTCCTATAAAGGCATTGTATTACACTCTTTTACTTATAATAGCGTTTCACAAGCACAAATAGACTATAAGTAGATTTCAAGATCGTTATAGAATAAATTCTCCTGAACTATACCCAAAATCACCTTTATAGTATGCTACAAGTATTTTTTAAATGTAAAAAAAGAAAGAGAAAAAAGAACATTAAAAGTATAAATTTTGAAAGTGAACCGTTACGAATACCGTTAAGAATTTTTAGTTTGAATTAAGATTTTTCCTCTATCTTTCTGTTACACCAAAAATACAGTAGTTAGTTACCTATTTTTGATAATGATTTTGTATTTTGTGTTTTGTAAAACATTGTCTCTTACCAGTAGATCGTCGGGCTCAAGTTCAATTGAATCAACTGCCACGCAATTCCAAATGTAACACAAATCCTTATTCAACTCCATAATTATGCTAATGAAAATGATCTTTTAAAATGGCTTCATCAGCCCCTGACAATCTGACGCGACGGCGTAATTAACGTATAATCCGTTAAGTGACGGTAATGACATGCGGGCATTTGTGTCTGTTTGTTTTTTTGTTCGCCGTGCGTTCACCCTTTTGTCTTAGTGACAGATCGATGTGTCAAGACGCGGGGGTCGCGTGTTTGTTCTAGTATTAGTTTAATCTTTGGTTTGCTCGTTTTATTTATTTTAAGTGAAATTAAATAGACGATTTCTGGTCTGTGAGAGTCGTTACACTGTTCACAATACGATACTGTTCACTGATATAATTATATCGTTAAAGTTATTATCGTTAAAATATATGTAATTATATTTTAAACAAATAAAGTAAATACAAACTTAGAATAATACTTAAAAAACTAAATTCTAAATTATAATAATATTATATCTATAACTATTTCTAAAATTAAAACTAATATGAACCCAAAACCTCATCGACATCACCGCAGCGCGGCATAGTGCCCAAGATGCTGGCAGCATTGCCCCTTTGAATGGCCAAACTAATTCTTTGTCCAAAGTAGCTGCCAGTTCTTGGATCCCCGGTGGACTCGATGACCTTTTTACATAGCTCTCCAAAAAGAGCTCGAGCCCCCGGGCCCCACGGCCCCAAGGTCTCCACCCCAAAAGGCACAAATACGAAACTACTATCAAGATTTTCATATTTGCGCCTCTTAGCCTGATCGGCGCTAGTAGCCGCCGCACCCGCCACAGAGGAGGTCGCTTGTAAATGGGATGCAGCTAACGTGTCTGCACACGTGGCATCCCAAACAAGCGACCTTCCTTTGCTCCAAGGCACCAACGTCATACCATCCGGCCTCTTGCCATCGCTACGCGCCAAGCCAATAGGCTCTAATACAGCTGGCACGTGAGCAGTAGCAAGAGATCTACGGATGATATCGTTGAGAGAGCTATGGCGGGAGAAGCGGCCAGCGCTCCTCGAACAGGAGAGTCCATGGTGACCGTAGGCGTCAACATCGTCCCCGCAGTGGCATCGGTGAGGCTAAACTAAATGAGCTAAGGCTATTTTAAACTATAACTTGAACTCAAACTTGAGGTAGTTTAAGTTATAAATACAATTATAAGCCTCAATAGCCCAACGATTAAAGGTGCGGACTGAAAACTGAAAGGTCACATGTTCGAAGCCCACCCGTTGCACTACTGTCGTACCCACTCCTAGAACAAGCTTTCTACTTATTTGGAGGAGATAGGAGGATATTAGTCAAATTATTATTTACAAAGGCTCTGTCTACTACTCTGTAGGTTAAATAAATAGTAGTTTAATATCTTTGTTTAAGTACCAGTCCGAGATATAATAATAGTGGTGCCTGTGTTTAGCCAACTACTCTATGTTAGAGTGGCTTTGAGGGATGCCCAAAACAATGTCGTCGCCGTTATTGTATAAGGACAAGGGGATCATCGTTAGTAAGATTATGAGACATATTTAGTCCTACCTACGGGTAGGTGTGAAATGGACATCCCTGTGGGATTATGAGGACATGTTGATATTAATAGCTAACATGGTACTAAAATAGCATCTACTTGTAGAATCAGACTTAGAGGGCACTCATAGAACAATTATCCCAGTCCTAAATGGAACACGCTCTACCTATAGGTATTAAATCTTCGAAACTTATGAACCTTTAAACATATCAACTTTTCTATAAATGATGATTTTGTGAAGATTGAGGCTTTATTCAGGAAAAATTATTTTTTTGAAATAAAAAATTTAATTTATGATTTTCTAAAAAATAAATTAATTAATAAAATTAATAAAACCTTAAGTGTCAAAAAGTAAAAGTTGTGAAAAATATCATTCAAACCATTCAAATGAGGAAATATGCTCAGAATGCTGAGAGAATATTATCCCGCTTACATGTACTATGTTGGCCAAGGTTACAACTAAGTACCAATCCTCCAATCACCAAATCTATGAGACGGAAGGCAGATTTAAAAAAAAAGACCTAGCATCTTCACCCCATGACTCCAGATATTTGCAAATTTGATAAAGTATGACACTATAACATAGAAGTAATATTATCTAGATTGCATTTTCAATCTACAGGTTGATTTGATTTCTAAAACCTTAATTGTTGCCGGGTCAGTCTCTATCTTTAACTTGGTTCAAGTTATAAATAGCCTGCAGGTCCCCTTTAGGTCATCATTCGTTTATCCATTCGTCATCGAGCAGTCAAAGGCCCCGGCTAGAGAGAGTCGCTCCAGATCAGCTAATTACATGTTATTCCACTGATTAAAGCACAGCTTGGGTCTAATGAGTGACTCAGACGCTATGGTAAGACTTTCTTACCGTGCGACACGCGTGCGATACGTTTTGAAAATAAATAAAATGTAAAAGTATGTAGATACCTATATACCTAAGTTTGTCGTGGATCTCTTCAAAAAAGGAAAGTTTTGCAGGATTGTCACAGTAGCCTGAGATTTAGTGGTTCGAAATAAAAGCAATATTGATCATTAACTCAAATAGAGCTTGAAAAATTAAACAAACTACAGCTTTCGAACATCCAGCTTATATCAAGCACCTCTATAAGTTTTTAAAGTAAGAATCATATATTTCGCTTTCTTAGGCCAAGGTAACCCTTGAGTTAATTTATTAGATAGTGGAAGTTAGTTTAAAAAACGAAATAACTTAAGCAAGCCACAGTTGAATGCGAGCAGCGATCCTGTGACTTCCCTATAAAAGCGAGGACGGGCCCGTTGGGTTTTAGTGGGTATTTTGGCAGTGCCAACGAGTCCCACATACCCGCCTGTTGTCATAGATGGGCGGGATGCGTAAAGGCATTTCCCAACGTTAAAAAAAAAGCACTAACTAACTAACAACAAACACCTCTTTGTTGAGCGTAAACATAGTCTTGTATTTTTAATACCTACCCTTTAAAACTTTATTGCAATCAAATCATAGTAATTAAAACAGTATTTAAAAAGTAGTAAAGTGTAAAACGCCCTCATAATCTATGTTCTCACAGTGGCAGTCATCTTTCTCAATCAACAGCCCATTGGGGCACACGATTTTTATTGTTTTCCAACCAATTGCTACGGGCGGCGGTTATTTTTTTTAATTTCCGTCTAAAAACCGAGTCGATTAGATAATTAATTTTACGGTCACTTGATTAAACTTAACGATTCAGCTAAAAATCTACTACAACGTGTTAGTTAGTCGCTTTTTATAGTCAATTCCAGATCCAGATTCCAGATCTTATGAAATGTAGTAAGCTAATACCGCTTTTTAAATCGGGCAGCAAAAGTGACCCGAATAACTACAGGCCAATTTCAATTTTGCCAACTCTCAGCAAGATATTCGAAAAAATAATGCTCAACCAACTGCTTTTACACTTTAATTTAAATAAACTCCTACACACTGAGCAGTATGGTTTTACAAAGGGTCGATCAACAACCGATGCAGCCGCAAGGCTATTACAACACATATTCGATGCGTGGGAGAACTCACAGAATGCCATTGGTATTTTCTGTGATTTGTCAAAGGCATTCGACTGCGTTGATCACGAGACTCTTTTGCTTAAACTGAGCCACTATGGCATTAAAGATTTTGCACTTAGTCTCATTGCGTCTTATCTCAGCAACCGAGTCCAAAGAGTATGTGTCAATGATGTAAAATCATCCGGATCAGCCTCAGTAATGGGTGTACCCCAGGGTTCTATTCTAGGTCCATTCATGTTTTTGGTCTACATAAATGATTTACCACATTTTGTCCAAAATACTTGCGATATTGTACTATTTGCTGATGATACGTCTTTAATTTTTAAAGTCGATAGGATGAAAGACAATTTTGACGATGTAAATAGTGCATTATCTCAAGTTTCTGAATGGTTTACGGCAAATAATCTCCTTTTAAATGCTAAAAAAACAAAGTGTGTTGAGTTTTTATTACCTAACACGAGAACTGTCAGTAAAAATTTAAAAATAAATAATGAACCTTTGAAAACTGAGGACTCCACAGTGTTTTTGGGGTTAACCCTGGATTCAAAGCTACAATGGGGCACCCATATAGCAACGCTTGCTGGCAAACTTAGCTCTGCTGCTTACGCTGTTAGGAAGATTCGACAGTTGACTGACATAGAAACTGCAAAAATTGTTTATTTTGCATATTTCCATAGTATTATGTCATACGGAATCTTACTATGGGGTAAGGCAGCCGATATTGGAAAAATTTTTGTTTTGCAGAAGAGGGCAATCCGCGCAATCTATAATTTGAGGCCGCGGGATTCCCTTCGAGAAAGATTTAAAGAGATAGGCATTCTTACAGTAGCTTCGCAATATATTTATAACAACATAATGTTTGTCAGACAAAACATTTTGAGTTACAAAAAAAAGAGTGATTTGTCCGATAGACCAAGTAGAAATCCAAATAGGCTCATGTTTCCTGGGCTGCGCCTCAAGAGGGTCCAAAAGACATTTGTGAGAATGGGCGTGACGTTTTACAATAAAATTCCACAGTCAATCTTAGACTTGCCTCTACACAAGTTTAAGAAATCAATTAAATCTGCTCTCATGAAAAAAGCATATTATACAATTGAAGACTATGTAAATGATAAAAAAGCGTGGATATAATTCGCTCCAGTGATTCATAAGACAGTAATAACTATCCTGTGTAACATGATTTTATTGTATTCTGTTCCACGGTGTTTCCACTTTATTTGTCTCAGTCATGTCTTAAAATGAGTAGTTTAATATTAGTATTCAATTCGATGCCTTAACATGGGTAGCCTAAGTATGTCATGCTCTCTTTAAAGTTTCTGTGGTGGTGTCGTGTGGTGCGGGTTGTTACGTTCCCTCAAATATGGTTGAGCGAAGCAATGGCTGGATCATGCGTCATGCTCGTGAACGGGTGCCACCAACGGGAATGGGTCTGCTTTTGCCTGCCTGTGTTAACATGTTTTGAATTGTATTTTATTTGTATTTGTATTGTATTTATTTTTACTTGTATTGTACTCAGGAAAATTCATCGTGGAAGCACTGAATACATAGCATAGTTTCAATAACAATTGTAAATTTTTATTTTTTTGAAAAGAGCAACCGCCGAGTTTCTTGCTGGCTCTTCTCGGCAGGAAAGGCATTCCGAACCAGTGGTAGATTCATTGACGATTCAAAAGTGCTTGTAAAAGTTTATTTGAATAAAAAATATTTCTATTTCTATTTCTATTTCTAATTGTCCTGCGCTTTTATGTTTTGCTGTTCGTGATATTAGTTTTCGGAATCGTAAAATTTAATCAAGCCATTTAATGGTTTGAGAATTAATGTTGTAAAGAGTTTTATGAGGCATTAATATTGAACTATGAAATGTAACCACAAAAGTAATAACTGCTTTAAAAGTAAAAAAATAATGATTAATGTTGTTTCAATATAGTGATAATTTATTTATTGTTATAGTAAAATCATAGTAAGTAATTATTAAAATAAATCAATAGATACAATAGATTTTATTAGATTTTAGTAGATTACCTTTTAGGTAAGTATAAGCATTGTAATTAGTATCTAATTACAATGCTTATATTAGAGATTACCAAAGATTAATGCATCAATGTCGACGATGGTGTACGGAAAAACTCGAATAGGTAAGTTTATGTTTACACCAAGCCTTACCTTATAAAAAATACCTTGTAAAAAATTTGTTGTTTTGGAATTTAAAAAAAAGTGACGTTAGTACGAGTAAGTTCAATATCGACAGTGTTACATTTACTTTATTTTGGTCGCATTTTCCATTCCCTATGAAACGCTTATATAATTACCCACTCTATTTTCCCAAGCGACAGAACGTTGACACTTGAATAATTGCACACTTTGGCTGTAGTTAGTCGCTGAAATTATAGTTTTTTTGGATTAAGACCTTTTTATTTTATTAAGTATCTAGGTACTAGCTGACACCCGCGGCTTAATCCCTACGGGAATTCGTTGATTTCGGGGATAAAGTAGCCTATGTCACTCTCCAGGTCCTCAACTACATTCGTGCAAAAAATCACGTCGATCTGTAGCTCTGTTGCAGTGTGATTGAAGGACAAACCCACAAACCAATAAACCAAGATACAAACACACTTTCATATTTATAATACATAGGGTAAAAGTGGGAGACACGCCATACTTTTTGTTGAAATTATGAAAAAAATAGAAAAAATCATTTTAAGCCAACCATTTATTTTTTATTCGAAAGGTACATTAGTATTAAGTATTACAATTGTAATTAAGTAATTTTAGAATTAACATAAAAAGAAACGAAAAATAAAAATTGTAAGTACACAGCAGGCCGTCTCTTCCACAAAGTGTGGGAGAGATGCCATATAGTATAGTAATAAATATCTTGAGGACCTAGTCCAGCCTTTTTGGTATCACCAGTCTTGAGACGTCTGCTCAAGGTGCGAATCGGTATTCCATAGTCTTTGAGCTTCATTTTTCGATATTTCACCATTTTCGATATTTCACAATTTTTCACTTTTTTCATGGGCAGAATTAAGTTTTCCTCAGTCCACTGCCCTCTGGCCAATGTATGCTTCCTCACGTTTTTTCTTGGCATTCTATAACCAATAAAAATAGGTAGTTAGTAAAAAAGAAAATATCCTACACATATACTTTTGCAAAAGGTGGCATCTCTCCTCATTTTATGGGAGAGATGCCATGTAGATATAAAATACGAAAGATATTTAGTTACATGGCGAAATCTAATTAAAATAAGTAAATAATAAACAAAATAATACAATAAAACCAAATCTTACCTTACGGCGTCTTTTTTTCACATTTAACACTCATCAAAACCGCAGCGACTCAAAATTTTCGTCGAAAAAATTCACGCGATGAAATAAACTTTTCGTCAAACACATGTCACACTCGAGTGCAATCGAATAAGAACTGACACGTTGCGAAGGAATCGTCTATGGGTAATTAAAAATAGTGAGAAATATATCTATCTATTTCTCCCTCACTGAATTACCAAAGGTATGGCGTCTCACCTCACATGGCGTCTCTCCCACTTTTACCCTATTAGTAAGGACTAGATAGCCTTTGGCTGCTATCTCACATGATGGAAGGTGACAATGAAGTCTTGATGGTAGCTCGCTCACTTGATTGGGTGGGTTATGGCAATTTTAACTGTACCCATATAGCCTTAATCGGTTTCTATACGCCATCGAACCAGAACACTAAATCGCTTGGCGGCACGACTATGACAATAGGGTGGTAACTAGCTACGACCAATGTTGCCCGCCAGACAAAACTTTTACTACAATTTTGTAAAAAAAGGTAATTTTTTTTTTCATTCAAAGTTATATAATATTTTAAACACAAGTTACACGTCCTGATGACCCTTGCCTAAATGAGTGTGCTTCCAAATTAAACAGCGCGTGACCGACTCCTGCTAAAGGAGTCAATATGACTTTAATTCGCAAAATTGATACAAAGAAAACCCGCTCTAATTATTACTGGAACAGGAGGTTTAACCGCGTGAATGTTTGTTTCATTTCAAGTAAAAGATTCTTGGTGAAGTGTACAGCAAATAAATACTAGAGCCGCGATACACGGCCAAGTAAACAGGGGGTGAAATAACAGTTTTACAATATTTTGATATATTGCCCGTAATAACAGGCGGACGGCATTTCGCTTTAAAAATCGGACGTCGGTGTTTGTCCGGCAGGTAAATTACCGTTTAGGCTTTAAAGATATTTGCTATTGGTCATTGTGTGGCGTAACTACTGGTTTTTATAATTTTACTCATTTTTTTAAATAGTACCCAGTAGAACTTAGAACTCACTTCAACGAACCAACGATAACTACTTGAGTTTTCCTACAGTTCGTTTTCCTATTGGATGTTCTTCTTACATAACACAGGAATGCTATTATATTTCCGCGGAAAAGTGCGATTTATTAAAAAGTCACACTTTTCCGCGGTAATTGTATTTACCTACCTATTTTATAGAAGATAAACGATTATACCAATCAAGTATGTCGTACCTATTATATTACAATTACAACATTGATCATTAATTCATGTTAAAAATGAAACAGTTTTCTGTAAATAAACTTTAATAGGCGCCTTAATATTTAGCCTGTAAGTCAATTAATAGTTCTAGATAATGCACATAAGTGTTTCACCTATGTAGGGATGTAAAAATTTTTAAGTGAATAAAGAATTTATAAAATCAAAAAAATCAAACACTTTTCCGCGGATTTTACAACACACTTGAATTCCTTTTTCCCCACTAATTTTATAGAGTGTTTGTTTTTTGGTCAGCAAACGGTTATAGGTATAAATAGGAAATCTTTTTAAAGGAAAATACTTACGGGTTTCCGCGGGATTTTTTTAATAGAAGAATATCAGCCAAGCTGAAGCTGACTAATATCCTCCAAATAAGCGAAAGACCTGCTTATGGGTACGACATGCAACGAATAATGCAACGGGAAACTGCTTGCTATCTTCTTTTGAGACTTTTTTTAAAAACTTAACTGAAAAAGTTAGTACGTATTCGGTAATGGTTGACAAATTCGAAAACCATTAGTAACAGTGGTATGAGTTTGGATTTTTTAATGAATCCCCGAGGCCGAGGTTCCCGTGCGCTGTAAACTGCAAACACGTAAACATTTGAATTTGGAATGATACAATTCGCGCACGCGCCGCTTTTATGGTTTGTGGACGATCATTGTTTTAAGTCAATACAATTGGATCTAATAAATTAGTTCGCCCGCATTACCCTTATGTTTTAAAGGGGGTTTATTTTTAGACTTCACTGTTTCAACATAATTAAAAATGGAATGCTGCTCGCTGGTAAGCACATCCCTTGATAATGGCTGAACCGATTTAGCTATTTTCTTTTCCAAAATTTAAAATTATTGATTTCATGTAAAACCCACAAAGGACTTCTGCACTTTACGCAGATGGTTTTTTAGTTCCCGCGGGAACTCTCTTATATTCCGGGATAAAAAGTAGCTTATGTGTTATTTCACACTATAATCTATCTTTGTGTCAAATTTCAGCCAAATCGGTTCAGTCATTGCGGCGTGATTGAGTAACAAACAACCATACCATCCATACAATCATCCAAACTTTCGCATTTTTAATATTAAAAGGATTATACTTCGAATAAGTTTTTGGATTGAAAATTGTCTTATAAAATAGACTTGTTAAGCTAGATTGGTACTCAGTTATAGGAAAAAAAGAAATTAAAGCAATAAAAAAAAAATAATAAGCACCTCAGGAGCGGTCAAATTACAAATACAAAAGCGTGACACAATAACAACAAAAAAAAACCAGTGGCACAAAACAGCAACCACCCCCAAAACATAATAACCTAGATGGCTCTATTAACAGAACTTTGTTTGTCTAATAGAATAATGACGTATCGTATAATAAATTGGGAGATTTTCATACTCGATAGCCGGGTACGTAATACCTTCATCATTTTAATACTGGAGAGTGCTAAGCGGTTCCAATTCAGAACTTCGTAAGTGACATTTATGTTAAATTCTTTTTCCCGGGATAAAATGTAGCCAACAGCCGTTTGTGTCCAGATTTGTTAACATTGGTTCAAAAATTAGACTGTTAGACCGCATTGTACCTAATATAAAGTTTTTTTTGCGAAGGGACTGTAATCGTCCGGAAAATGATTTTGAAATTCATGAATAATTTTAAACCATGATGATGACTTTTGTAATAGCCGTCTGCTTAGAGTGCTAATTGTTACGCAAAAAAGGATTCAACCTACAAAACTTGTCAACAGAAAACTTTTATTCAAAATTTTTATAAGTACAGTTAGATTTTTTTGCCTAACTCAGTTCAATTAAGAATCTTGTAACTCTTGTGTTCGCAAAACCAAGTAGATACCCACCTATATTATATTATTACTTAACCCAAAATGATTTTTATTCAAATGCACTTACCAAGTTTTGCGTTAAACCAATCGTGTTCAAGGGAGCTACAGCGTCGTTAGCAAGCACGAAATGCAAATTGTCATTAACATTGTCAAAGCCGAGTGTCATTTGACTATATCTCTTATTTTTAAAGCCATAGAACATTCAATATTCTGTTTTGTTGGTATAATGTAAGTTTGTGTTGCACAGAAAAATAAACATTGATAAAAAACACTGCTATGTCATTAAAGTTTTTATTGCATAGAAAATAGGGTTGTACGTAAGTTTATACAATGGTAAATTATAAGATTGTTTTGGATGGAAAGTTAAAAAGGGCGTCATCAGGAGATTGACAGAGTACGTGTTATTAATTCGTGATAGGAACGACACGGAACGATGATTATACGTTTTATAAGGTTGTTACGTTTGAATTATTGTATTATGTCATTTATGACTTAATAACCGGTGTAAATGATGATGTGTAAATATGATTTTCTTCGTAGGTTACTATTATTTTCGAATATCTTTTTTTAGGTAGGTAGGTACCTAATTACTGTTAATAGACGGTGCACATCGATCCCACTTATTTAGGTTTTTTTTATTCGATGACAGGATAGTCCGTGACTGCGATCTCACCTGATGGTAAGTGACGATGCAGTCACTAAAACAAAACGTCAGTAAAACAAAAACATCTTCTGCAAAAAGTATTGCAATGCACCAAACTCCAAAGAAGGTTTCACTCTCAATCGTAAACACAAGAGTTTCCATCAAATTAAACTTTATTCTCAACTTCACTTGTTTTTGTTTTTATCCTCTGTCTACATACGCGGTAAAAATGCATCTTTACCCGTATCTGTTAAGTTGGTTTAATTTGTAAGCCATCTATGGCAGTCGTAGTCTCCTGAAAATGCTTTCAAATTCTAAATCAGGACTTTCACTGTGAAAAACTCAGAAAAAAAAGAAACATTCAAATAAAGAACTTTTGTTTTCGCACTTATTAATTACCTTACTAAATTTTTCACGGGACTTCATCCGCGTGTATGGCACTGGTGTAGAAGGAAGCTTATGTCACTCTCCAGTAGGGCTAAGATGCGCGACACGAGAAAATTTTGTCTACAAGTTTACTCATAATCTCTATATGAATCTCTATACAGATTCACGAGTAAAGTGTAGACAAAATTTTCTCGTGGCGCGCATTTTAGCCCTACAAGTCAACTATATCTATCCATTCAAAACACACATCGATCCTCTGCTCCATCTGTTAAAAAAATCACGTCACGTGCTCTGTTGCTGCATGTTTGAAGGACAAACCAACAACAAACACACGTACGCATTTATAATATTAGTAAGAAGACTAACGTGTAACGTGTATATTGTGTCTATAATAATTTCCTTACCGCCTTTATTTAGTTCAACGCGGCGTTACTAAACTTAACATTAACCCGTATATTCCGCCAGCGGACAGTACCTAATTCAATTTTGGCAGCGCATATATGTTCCAGCTCGTCTCAACCGAGTTTCACGTGTAATTCACTTAATTGAAAATTTTCAAGACCATCCTCAGCTTGCAAGTTGCACACAAGTAGACGTGCTGTTATTTTGATCTTTTGGTCAGTTTGGTTCTTAAGTCCATCAGCTGTGAAGATTTTTTTTCCAAGCAAGTTTCTTATCACACTATCCTATTATCCTGTTTCCTATTATATTATCCTATAATTATTTATTAATCTATATATATAAAATTCAAAGTCCTGGCTGACTGACTGACTGACTGACTGACTGACTGACTGACTGAGATATCAACGCACAGCCTAAACTACTGAAGTTAGAAACTTGAAATTTTTACAGTTGGTTCTTTTTATAACGTAGGCGCACACTAAGAAAGGATTATTGGAAATTCCACCCCTAAGGGGTTTAAATAGGGGATGGAAGTTTATATGAAACTCCGTCATTTTTCAAGCTGTTTCCATCAAAGTTGGTATTTGAGCTTTCAGTTAAAAATAAAAAAGTACGTGTGTCACAGTTTTTGAAATTTCCTCCCCAAAATCTAATTCCACGCGGACGAAGTCGCGGGGGCAAAAGCTAGTTAATATTATAAATGCGAAAGTTGGGATGTATAGATGGATTGGTTTGTTACCCAATCTGAATGACGATTTGGCACAGTCCAGTCGATAGACTATAGTCAGGAAAAACCTTAATTCACACGGATGAAGTCGCGGGCATCGTCTAGTAGATGTCAGCTGCAAATTACTTCAACGCAAAGCGTAATGGCAGAGACCTAGTCAAAATAATAATGAGTTCACATGAAACCGATTTGTCCATCGGTCGGCGTGACGTCACGGCCCGCTAATGAGGAAGGAACGAACCTCGACCGGGATGCGAGCAATTAGCGCGATCATAACAAATCCCCGGGAAGCCATAATCAGGACGCGAGGACAAACCAACAATTACAATTGGCTGCGCTGATGCGTTTGTGGAACGTATCGATAGGAGTTCTCAGTACGCACGAACAGAGACGCCGATTTCTTGACCGCACCACAGAATATACATGATAATACAGGTACAAAAGATGCAATCTGCAAAATCATTTAAATAAACAGCGACTCTGGCAACCACATAATAAAGTACAAATCAGGTTGCACACCGCTAAATAAAAATGACAATAAGCCAGGCAATACACGTCAGGTTTTTTCATCCGATTGTCTGATCCGGTAGCCTGATCAGGCTACCGGAAGGCGTTGAAGCCATTACTTTGTATGAACAGTCAATACACGTCCGATCCGGTGGCCGGATCGGACGTCCGAGTCGGAAACGGGCGCGAGGCGTTTCCGATTTTACTGCCGGTCCGATTGTCTGAAGGCGCGGTCTACATACTTTTAGTATGAGACAAAATAGACATCCGGTTACTCCTTCCGATTTTGCCAGTCAGGGTTACCAACTTAGGGCTTTTAGCCCCAAATTTAGGGCGGAATTTTGCTAATTGGGATTTTTTAGGGCCCAAAAAATCTAGCGCTGACACTGTGTGGACGCATCGTTGTGGTTCGAATAATGGGCGAAAATTATGAAAAAAAATAAAAAAAAAAAATAAAATAAAATAATTCATAATAATTAAATTATTTTTATTATGAATTATTTTGGATGTTTTAAATAGAAATGACTCTCAGTAAGTCTTGTCAAATTGATTGGATGAATCCAATAGCGACGTTTTTTCTTCTTTCTCTTTCCTCTCTTTAAAATTTCTGTGGTGGTGTCGTGTGGTGCGGGTTGTTACGTTCCCTCAAATATGGTTGAGCGAAGCAATGGCTGGATCCTGCGTCATGCTCGTGAACGGGTGCCACCAACGGGAATGGGTCTGCTTTTGCCTGCCTGTCTTAACATGCATTGGATTGTTTTGCATTTTTGAAACTTTATTGTGGAAACACTGTATACATAGCATAGTTTTGTTACCTATTGTAAAAAAAAAAATTTTTTGAAAAGAGCGACCGCCGAGTTTATTGCTGGCTCTTCTCGGCAGGAACGGCATTCCGAACCAGTGGTAGATTCATTGACGATTCAAAAGTACTTGTAAAAGTTTATTTGAATAAATAATATTTCTATTTCTATTAACTCGTCATCCATCTTCTTTTCTTCTGCTTTGCTCCAAACGCAAGCACTCGGGATGATAGCTCGGGAACGACTGAGTTCAGAAAAAGCCTGACGGAAAAATCGGATGTGTATCGAGTAAATACGATCCGGTTGCCTGATCAGACAATCGGAAACAAAATCGGACGTCTATTGCCAGGCTTACGATAGCCCATTGAGTTGGCCCGTCGAGACTGATGCTGCGATCTATAGAGCTTGCTCTAACTTAGTTCAGCCAAAGATAAATGAGACACAATATGTTCCGACATAAATTTGTATCGCTTTATCTCTGTCTTGAGTCTGAGCTGAATGAGAGTGCATTAACAGATACATAGTAAAATCTTTTTTTTATTCAATGATAAGACAAAAAAAAACGCTGCATTAAACCTGTTGGGATATAAACCTATTAGACCAGGGATTGTCTAAAATAATTGCATCAGTGAGTTGATCGCAATAACCTCATATTGACTGAATTTACAGCGTTCTTGCTGCATCAATGCATTTTAACCTATAGCGGTAGAGTACCTACAGAGGTTATTTATTGCGATAATTACACTGATTCAATCATTTTTAGACAATCCCAAAGCAGGGCTCTCATAAAGCTGTCTCTAAATAACACTGTCGATTCTATCAGATCAGTTGGGAAGGAGTTTCCTGTCTCTACAATGCACCTGCGTACACTAAACCCGCGCTAAGAAATTGCTTCCTCGTGATCTCTTTACCCGAGCCATTGATTAGAGAAAATCAGTAGGTGCCACCTGCGACCTGGACTCATCCGGTAATGGCGAGCTAATATAATCACCAGTGTTGCGAATTTTGCTGACATTTTGATAGCAAATTACGTAATAATATAAACGTAAAAATTCCTTTTACAAAACCGACTTCAAACGCCACTACAAAGTATATCAATTGTGCCCATAAAATTTGAAGAGTTCCCTCGATTTTACCATATACAATCTCAGATCCTGACGTGATGAATATGGGACCACCTGGGAAGTACCTACCCTTTCAAACAAAAGAATTTTTCAAATCGGTCCAGGCATCCTCGAGTAATCGGAGAACCTCTGGGAAGTATACCTACCCTATAATCGGAGAACATAAATAAAAAAAAAATCCTCCTATTTTGAAGTCGGTTAAAAAAATATAGAAGTATTATATTCCCCCTAATTGGAAGTAATGTGTGGCGCTCATTAAAACAAGCAATTAAAAGAAATTATAAAAACCCGATTGTTTTACAGGAAATCAACTGTAAAACAGCTTTAAATTGACATAGTATAGTATAGATCGTAAATGGTCCTTCAAAACGAAAAATTATAAGAGAATCCTAATAATGATTTTCAATTACCTATTCAATGATACCCCGTTCGTCGAGTTTCATTTTTTTCCTTTTCACAATAATTTTATAGCGTCTGGTGGTCGCTATAATGAATTTTTATTACTGTCCTTAGTGACACTCCCAAGACTAACACAAATTGATTGACCTAAAAATCATCAAAATCGGTCCACGTTATAGCTTTTAAGTTAACATAGTTTTGTGTAAAGGTAATCGCCGTTGGCGTACCTTATAGTAAATAAATAAAATAAAGAACTACCGTCAAGTGTTTTGGCATTCCGATACAATGTATGTGCAAATCGATTAAAAGAAGAAGCCCATGAAAGTTGGAAGAATAGTCAGACGAAAAATATAAGAAAATATAAATAGGTACATAATTTAACGACCGCAAAGGCCGCTGTGCGGAACTGGAAATCTTTGAAATTCAAATCGCCGCAAATTATATTATTGCGAAAGCCGTATGGATTCGAGGGTAGGCTGAATATGTTGAGTTTTTTGGCCTGTATATTATAATCTGAGTCGTGCATAGTTCACTAACCCTTTTCACTCATTTTGAGATAAAATTTCGAAAAATCTCTTGGTGCATTCCGAACCAGTGCAGTGGGTAGATTCATTTGACGATTCGAAAGCACTTTGTAAAAGTTTATTTGAATAAAAAGTTATTCTATTCTGTTTTACTCATTAGAAAAAAAATTTAGTACCATAGAGACCATTTAGTCCCATACAAAAATTTAGTACCATAGACGGTTAGAGGGTTGAGGAATTCTGTGCAATTTTTTTCGATCCATGAGCGGGGTAGTTATGCGATCCTAATACATACAATAACATCAATGTAATATGTATGTACATACAATAAACATTTAGGTATATCGTATGAAGAGACGGGAAGGGGGTGAAAAAGTAAAGCGGCAACAACGACGCCCCGGGGAGCTCCCGGTAATGCCCGGAGATTGTTTGAATAATCCGGGAACGGCGGGCCGCCTGGATTGGACAGCGGTTCCAAATTGCTTTTAAATGTATGAAAACCTGGAACGCGGCGCGCTGTGGATTTTTTTTTCATCAATATTTTAGCAGCTTCTACGTGCCTTACATTTCTACAAGTATATTTTTTTTTTTGAAGAATACTGGTCAAGCTGAATTTGAGTAATGTCCTCCTATCCCCTCCAAATAAGCAGAAAGCTTGTGCTAGGAGTGGGTGCGAAAATAGTGCAACGGGTGGAGTTCAAACCTGCGACCTTTCAGTTTTCAGTTTCGCGTTATGCGTTTCTTATAAGCAACCTCCTGTTCTATGTCTACTAATTAATAATTATTTATTAGTCCGTGACATAGGAGGTTGCTAATAAGTGTTAGCATAAAGTTTTTGTAGGTATTTCAAAACCAGAACCAGTTCTAACTGCCACAACTAACTACTTCCATCACATAAATTCCTGCAAAAAACGACCAAACTAATCCAACTATCAGCCAAAAAGAGCACCAAAAACAAAATGGGCGAAAAAACAACCGGAACGGACAATTTTCCTTATGGTTTTAATTAAGCCGGCACTAACCTGCCGCCATTTTTGCACTCCCGCACCGCTCGTGCAGATTGATTAAAAGTCTATGGCCCATGCTTTATATCACGGGCCCATTGTTGCGTACGGCACGATTTAATAGAAAATGTACACGCATTTAAAAACTAGCTTTTAAGCTTCGCTCGCGTTAAATTCGATTTTTCAAACCCCTATTTTATATTTTACAAACTTTCTAAGTGGATGCTTACGTCATGATAGCTATCTATATGCCTTTCAGGCCGATCCATCCAGTGGTTTGAGCTGTGCGCTGATAGATCAGTCAGTCAGTCAATCAGTCAGTCACCTTTTCTTTTAATATAATCAGATACTTACAAGAGGAGCGTTCGCGCTTATTGCAGTGTGGGATTGTGCAATAGCATTTTAGCAGCTCCATTTCCAAAGGAGACGCGGTCGCTCATTTACAAATAATGTACTTAATTTTTTTTATAATAATAATATTTTATTTATTTAATTATAGTGTAAATTAAATTTACGGGAGTGACATTGTCAGCATTGATAAAACCTCTTTAAAAATAAAGAAACAGAAAAATTAATCTTGAGAATCTTTTTTTTCAATAGACATAATGAAGACTAAATTTTTTGCTAGTTTTGAAAGCTCCATTGCTCGCGCATAATCAACTATGGGATAGACGCGCATAGAACTACGCGTGCGCTAGTAATAATAGGCTTCTTCTTTCGTCTTTCTTCTTTCAATAAATGACATTCTGAACAATTTTCAGATTTCTCAGTAACAAAAAAGACGTGTGGCAGTCCCCGAGTGCCCACGTAAAGCTATTGCAAAGCATTTTTTATCAATGCCATCTAGCGGTGAGAGGAGTCCCGTGTCAGGTTATTTTCGTTACGGAATTTCTGGATTCAGTCTCCACGCTCAAGGCCCGCGATAGAAGCTATGCAATAGCTTAAAAATAACTTGTGAGATATGCCTGCAAATTCGAAACTAGCTTTTGCCTGCGGCTTCGCTCATGTTAAGTTCGATTTTTTAAACACCTATTTTATCCCCTTAAGAGTTGAATTTTAAAAAACTCTTTCTTAGCGGATGCCTACGTCATAATAGCTATATGTATGCCAAATTCTGATCTGATCCATCCAGTGGTTTGAACTGTGAGTTGATAGAACTTTTCCTTTTATATATATATTTAGATATTTTTAATTAGTACCCGCTACCATCTTAGACTAATACTTATCATCAGATGAGAGCGCAGTTCATTGCACCTTCAGGTTTATCTAGTCATCGAATAAAAAAAAATATGACGTGAGACAATGGGAACGCGCGTAACCCTTGTACGGCTCAAGTGGCAACTAATTTATGGTTGAGGTGGGCCCCGGACCGATAGTTATGGCCGGACGCTAATTCCGGCGGACACGGTGAAAGTTCACACACGCTAGTTTGGCTGTAAGCCTTGTGAATTACATATTTCACTTGCGTATGGAAAAATGCGCATAGAATTCACTGAATTTGAGGTTATGTATTATTTATTTATTTCTCAAGTACAAACTAATTTCTAATTTGTCTAATATTTGAGGAGACATTGTCAAGGGAAAACACAATTTTGCATTTACTTTGTCACCCCAATTTGTATGTAGATGTACTTATATTAGATTCTGACGACCACCTTGTCGTAGTGGTGAGCGCTGTGCGCAGAGACACAAATATGCTCTGACATAAATCTGTCTTGCTCTAACTCTGTCTTGAGTTTGAGCTGAGTGAGAGTGTGGTCTATAGATTTCCTACCTACTTATTATATTTCCACTTTGTTCTTGTGTAGCAAGTCACGAAAAAGGCGTGTTTAAATGGTCTATGTTTTTCCCAATGATGCCTAGAAAATTAGCGTGAAAATCATTCACAGAGGTATATGTAATATATTTTTTTAAATTCCTCAGAAGGTATAACAGCAACAATAAAAGAAAAAGTTTAAATTGAAAACGGAAATATTAAAATTGAAATAATTTCACTATACTGATCCAAATATCATTTAACTATAGAGAGGGCTTCAGTCATGCGTACCGTTACAAAACAGATATTAATTAGTCGCATAAAAATAATTAGGTAATTATTACCAAAAAAAAAACGCTATTTTAAGGGCCTTACCTAAAGTTCCGGCAACTATTAAGGTGTATTCATTTGTCACGGCGCCGCATCATTTAGTTGATACTTTACAGATGTCGCCAACCCTGAGTGATCACCGCGCGGACCTTACCTAGAGCTTGTTCACGTTATCCCGCGAACGCGGTGTCGATTCTCCCTCCTTATACAACGTGTATTGAAACTCCGAAATAATACTGAAGGAGGTGAATGTGTTCATAAAACTGAACAACTTTCCCCAAGGAACAACCTAGGTCGAAATATGAAAAAAAAAATTTACCTCCCATAGTAAATCAATTAGCTGATCGTCAATTTTGTATGGGAGGTCCAAATTAAGCTATTGCCTAGCTTCTATCGCGGGCCAGCGTGGAGACCGAATCCAGAAATTCCGTAACGAAAATAACCTGACACGGGACTCCTCTACGGTGAGCCGCTAGATGGCGCATTTTTTATCAACGCCATCTAGCGGTGAGCAGCTAGATGGCGTTGATAAAAAATTCTATGCAATAGCTTTACCGCGGCAATCCCCGAGTGCCACACGTCTTTTTTTTCCACATTTCGACCTATGTTCCTTGGGAAAGTTGTTTAGTTTTATGAGCACATTCACCTCCTTCAGTATTATTTCGGAGTTTCGATACACGTTGTATATGCGAAAGTGTGTTTTTTTGTTGGTTTGTCCTTCAATCACGCCGCAACAAAGCAACGGATCGACGTGATATTTTGCATGGGTATAGTTGAGGACCGGGAGAGTGACATGGATCATTTTTTATCCCGGAAAATCAAAGAATTCTCGCAGGATTTTAAAAACGAATTCCACGCGAGCGACGCCGCGGGAATCAACTAGCAATAAATAAAAAAGCAGAAAGCAGTAAAAAGCAGTCAATACACTTAAGGCTAATTTTACTTCGATGCTACTTATGTCATCGAATACTAATATGATCAAGCGAATTAAATCTTATGCTGAGATTTATATTATGAGAGATAGAGCGTGCTCTGACTCAGCTCAGACTCAAGATAGAGGATAAAACGAGACACAAATATGCTCTGCCATAAATCTGTCTCGTTTTGACTCCGTCTTGAGTCTGAAGTGAGAGAGATGCGGTCTATAGATTTATCTTACACTAACCCAACTGAACTCAGAATACGTTCAAAGCTTGTCGCGCCCGCTTGTCGCGCCCGCTTGTCGCGTCCGCTTGTCGCGCCCGCTTGTCGCGCCCGCTTGTCGCGCCCGCTTGTCGCGCCCGCTTGTCGCGCCCGCTTGTCGCGCCCGCTTGTCGCGCCCGCTTGTCGCGTCCGCTTGTGACGTGAACACGCACACTTGCGCGGACGGTCCAATCGTCTGAGTGGACGCGTGAATCATATTTCAAGTGATGATAATAATATCTGTATTCGTGTGTACAGAGTTTTCCTTCAGGAAAAAATACTTTTCTTGTTCTCGTTAGATCTATGTGTTTCTTGACGAAATGGGATCCCATCATCCGGTGACGGTCTGGACAACATAACATTCTGTTTTGTTTAGTAATAGGTACATTATTTAGTTACATATAATGTACTATTTGATGCCCGCGACTTCGCGTGGTTTAAGGTTTTTTAATTCCCGCGGGAACTCTCTTATTTTCCGAGATAAGTTACTTAAAAATTCAAACAAAATCAAAATTCAAAATTACCTATTAAGATACTTATCTATATATATAAAATTCAAAGTCCTGACTGACTGACTGAGTGACTGAAATATCAACGCACAGCCTAAACTACTGAAGTTAGAAACTTGAAATTTTTACAGTTGGTTCCTTTTATGACATAGGCGCACACTAAGGAAGGATTTTTGAAAATTCAACCCCTAAGGGGGTAAAATAGGGATTTGAAAAATTGAACTTAACGTGAGCAAAGCCGCGAGCAAAAGCTAGTTAAAAATAATATTTGGTTTACGATATTACAAAGTTAGGATAGGTATAGTAGGTGCCTAAGTAGGTACCTACCACGTACACTAAAAATACCTAGTGTTCAAATAGAAAACAGAGAATTAGTCGTGTCGCACGAGAACCGCAAAACAAAAATTTGTCTTTCATCGCCGTCGAAATGGTTTCAAAACATAATCAACGAAAAGTAAAAGGTTGCTCAACAAAAACATCGCGCCGGGGCCGTTTTCACAGAAAACAGTCGAAGAACCGCTCGTAGACAGTTGCGGGGTAACCCCATCGCTTTATTTACATGCAAAACGGGGTTACGAAAAAAGTGAAGCTGTTATCTAAACACGAATTTGAATAGCAAAGCTATCCTTTGGGCCGTTCATTTGTTTAGAAATGAGTTTTGCGGTTTTTTTTTTGTAATAGGGCGTAGGTACCTTATCAGTTCTATTACCTATTAAAAAAAGTAGGGAACATGAGTTACCTATAAGTTGTACATGTTCACAGTATAACTTATAGGTGCATGTTATTATGCCTACATGTTTTTTCTGTCTTGGGGTCGCGTCAGCTTGTTGTCGGTGTGAGATCCGCGATGTTTGAATTTACTTTCGCGCACGTTCGTTTTTATTTTGCGATACCTCCTAAAATATTCGTATAAACTGTAAAGATTATCATATTTGCATGAAATGCTAGGTATGTTAACTAACGTATTTAAGTTGATAAGGAATAATATACTTTGTCTGTCTGGATAGATTTCCATTTATTTAAAAGATAGGTAGGTATAATGCCTTCGCGAACTTTTCTGTTTTTGAGATTATCGCGAACAGACAGACAGATAGACAGACGCGGCGCGGCGGGAGACTTAATATGTATAGTTTAAAGTAACGTGTGTACATGTCACCCAGACCAAATAACGAATCGATTGACGCCTTTTAATCTAATCTAATCTAAATTGTAAGCTATAATAAAGGATTTAATTTTATTGATAGGCTATAAGAGTAGACAGATAAGTGAGATTCTTTCTACAGATAGATAGGGCAGTTATATAGTGGCTAGTAAAATTCCACTTCTTTTTCTACAAACACTTTTCTTACACAAAACAGTAGGTAGGTAATAAAGCTGTGAAGTTGCTAGTTTTGCTGTGTCATTCGCGTTTCCCTCAGCTGTAACTTTCCCACTCAATACTTGGGAACAGATTGCTTCTATCGCGATGTAGTATTTTTCCTTTTTTTTATAAAACAAAGCCACTAACCTTCTTTATTCTGTGCTAGTATTATAAAGGCGAAGGTTTGTATTTGTGTGTGTATGTTTGTTACTCCTTCACGCTACATCAAATGAACCGATAAGGCTGAAATTTGGATTGGAGATAGTTCTACCCAGGATTAACGTTTACCCGCCCGTATTTAATTCCGGAAAATTAAAGGGTTCCCGCGGGAATTAAAACCCTAAATCCACGCGGACGAAGTTGCGGGCATCATCTAGTTATAAATAAAATGCAATGATTATATTTCGAAAGTAGGTACCTATAAACTAAGCCTACTAACTATTTTTATGTTTCGAAATTATAGACAGATAGGTAAGAAGTAAGTACCTACCTAGATACCTACACTAATTTTATTTGGGTACGGGATACAATAAGAGTACTGTTAAAATAATATTCTAACATTAACGTAATAGTAAAATAAAATGTAATGTAATGTAAGTAAGTAAATATAACGTTTAGCATACTGATACTATATTTTTGTGATACTCAAAGTACCTACTGCATAGATTTTTAAATTGTGTCAGTAATATACATGTAGCGCCATCTCTCGAAGAATTTAAAAAATAGTAGTAAGTACTGGTGTGATACCAGTGGCTTTGTGAAATAAATTTTCAAAAGGGAAGTAATAGTTTAAAATCTAATTGCAATTTTATTTAGAAACTTTTATGATTAAATTAGATTAATAACTGCTTGTTTATTATCCTGCATTAGCTAATTGAGATCTTGCAATACTACTTTGACGTTCCAATGTTTTGTTTTGACACCAATTTGACAGTTGATACAAAACGACAGCTGTTAAACACGAGTGGAAAAATAACCTCAAAATACCGGTTTTTATTCATTTTTGTCCATATTTTAATTAAAACTATCTTAAAATTTAAGTGCGTAGGTACGGTAACGCTTTATCTAAACATATTGTGTTTATGTGAGGTAGTATATTGTGCTCAGTGGTTATTTATCAATTATTTTTATTTCACAGTAAATTTGGTACTTACCGAGCTTTTAGAAATTATTTTTGTTATTCTGCGAATATTTTATGTATGATATTAGTATTTAATATCCTTTAAATTGACATAAATGTACATCAACTAGATAAAATTGTAAGTATTTTATAGCTCTAGTTTTATGTAAAAATTCAGTCTCAACTATTTTCATGATTAAATATTTATTTAATTTTATTAATTGCAAAAGTAGTTTTTTCAATAAATTGTTATTATTACCTCACACGCGATTCCACTTTCGAAATCTTTTAAAAATGGAGAGTGTGTGTCCGAAAACAAAAAGTGATTCGAATTTGGAACATAGTCCAGTGAAAAAACTTAAAATGGAATTGACAAGATCTGTGGCTACCATGTGCGGGGCTTGGCGACCTGAGGAAGTGGATGGTGGCCTAATCTTTGTCTTCAAAGAACGAGTTCCCTGTCTGAGTCCCGACCCTACCAAGGAATGTGACTTTCCGGAGAACATAGAGGACTTTTGGGAGGCGAGCCTTGTAAACGTCGATGATATACAGGTAGGCTTTCTATACTTATGTATATTGTATAATTTTACTAAAAATGTAATGCCAAATTTTTATTTTGCTGTTTAGGAAAAGTATACTTATTTAATTTGTTGTCAGCGCCATCTAGTAAACTACGTCTGTACTAGCTTGAACCTCAATGTGTAAATGTAAAGCACTTAACCTGGCTGTCGAGGAACGTTTGAGTCATTTCTAGGTTATTCCGCTAGATGTAGTTAGCTGTATTTTACTAAGAAGTTTATTGTAATGTTTACAGATGGCGTCAGTGATCTTGTACTTGTCCAACTGTCCATAAAATTAAAAAAATTAAAGGTTCTTATAGTAAAATTATCTATCAAAAGTTTAATTGATGTGTGATGAATGATGACTCACGTTTGAGTTTTGTTTCGCCTAAAAAACTAAAGTAATCGGCTGAACTGATTTTGATGGACCTACACTGGCAGGTAAATTATAGGAATTCGCCGGGATGTTAAAAATCCTAAATCTTTAAAATTATCTAGTAAAACTGAAGTAAACTAGTTAGTTTAATAGTTGACTGTCATGTCTAAGTGGAAGTGGGTGGGTATACCTTGTACATCGATAGTTAGGTATTCGCCATAAGTATTCCTAAAAGCCTGCTGTGCCACTCCGTGGGTCCACTACTTGCTAATGGAAAAATAATTCTTACCTACCTACTTACGATAGTGCAGAATACAATAAAGTTGAGTAGACTAAGCATGAACATTTTAACTTTCGAATAGTGAAGGTGAAGTTAACTCCAGCAAGAAATTTTGTATGAAAATGACAGGAGCGCTCCTGTCATTTTCATACAAAATGTTCGTGTTTAGGATACAGTTAACAGAACATAAGTTTATTCCATCTTAGATTTAGGTAAACTAGTAGTAGGTACCTTCCTACGCGCTTGAGACATCCAAAGTCAATATTTGAAATTATGCATAATATTATTATTTTGTAAGTAGATATTTTTGGAAATCTATTTGCTCAAACATATTCTCTCACTTCTTATTTATTATTACGGACGAAAATCTATTATCGATTAAAAATTTACAACTTGTATTGTAAATAATTATAGATGTGACACGAGTTACATGTATGCAGTGTACGCCTAGCCATAATATTTTTTTCCCATTTCCCAGTATATATTTCCATGTATGAAAACAACACGAGAGGTTCCTTACGGCTTTTGAACTGTATCCGGCCGATGGATTTACACACATTTTTTATTTATTGTGTCGGTATTCAAAAGCAAAAAAATATTGCAAAACATGTGCCAAACATGTAGGATTTAGAGGTAAAAAGGATAGTTTTAAAAGCGCCAGCGTTCTGAATATTTCTGACGGTGTAAAAGCTTTTTGCGTACTCGGCGGATGGGATTACATCTATCCCGTACACATGTACCAGGTAGGTATACCGGCTGAGGTAATCCTGCAAAAGATGAGCCTGCTAAATGTTGATGAATATTATAAAACATTCGCTAGTTCATTTACTAGTAGTCTGGTTTATTTAGTCCCGATTTCACCAACGTCGAGTGACGTTTAAGCAAAGATAAAATTAGGCGTTCAAACAGTTTTTGTATTGAAAATCCGCCAAAATATCTTTGCGCTTGGATAAGACTTATTTTATGTGAGTGAAATCGGCCCTTATACGAGTACATTAAACAAGCGAATGTCTGCAATTTTAATCAGTTGGTCAGAAAAAAATTGCTACAGTGCACTGTGGTCTGGCGCTCTAACTAACGCGGTCATAAGTCCGTTTATCACTAAAATGTTTATTAAATCGTTATAAAAGTCCTTGTTTTGATAAAAATAATAATATAATGTATGAATAGACTAGTTACTTTAACAAAATATGTATTATTTATATTAAAAATCTTAAATTCTAAAAAAAAAAAGAAAAATTTACTTGACACAGTTAAATAAAACATTCTATATATTCTAAAACATTATATATATCTGTCAAAAATGTTGTTCGTAATTTATAACTTTTAACGGGGGGGTTTCTTCTGTGGGGGGGTGAGGTAAAATGAAACCTTTGTGTGTACTGATTGAACTTCGTGTATTAATAGGAATTACAACCGGAAAACAAATACAATGAAATAAAACTTTGAACAAAACCAACTAAAACTTTTTAAGTTACACAAGCTTAACAGAAAAACTACTATATAAAACGGAAAACATGACATCATCATCCCGCGAAACCACGCGATGCCGGGACCAATCAGGCGATATCTCGCTAGCCAATCAAAACGCGTTTAGTTGACGCCTGATTAGTCCCGATATCTACGCGGGAGTTTTGTAATTCGTTTAGTAGTCGCTACAAACTTATTTATTTACATATTATAATGACTTAGGTACATTATATTTTGAAAAAAAAAAATGCAATACTGAAGTAAAATAAAAATAAAATATAACACAAGACATGAACTAATAAAAATTTACATCTTTAAATCTAATCTTCTCTGTTGACTCCGTTTGTTACAATCACTAAAATCCTTTCTGGGTCTTCCAATATTCGAACTCCCTTCTTGTGGCACTTTTTCTGTGGACGAGGACGCGCTGGGGGTGGCACTCCTCGGCAAATCAACAGTTTCAACCATTGCCAACCATTCAGCATGCGTTTGCACTAAATGTTCCTTGCATCTGTTAGCTATTTTCCAATATTCCAATAACTTCTTATTAATGTACTTCACACGGCTATGGAGATTTTTAATATCAACATTTTCTGAATCTGGCACCATTTCCAGTAAGTTTTCCAACATATGATTTGCCCTTTCATTCTGAAAAACAGTCATTGTGAGCTAAATCTCCATAAAATCCATCTGTAAAGAGGTTAACTGGTAAAAAGTACCTTATACCAATTAAACAAATATTTTTCATTTCCTTGCTCTTCGCGTTATAATATTATTTAAAAAATAACGGGCAAAAACGGGCAGACAAATGATATTGTTCCTTAAACTACACTAGTTTAGCTGTGTAACCATATGAAAATCATTCGGGGCTGACCGGGGTAACATAGTCAAATCTCTTAGTGAAAATACGAATTGCCAAAATAATAACTCAAAAAACACGCATGGCTTTACACCTAAATTTACCTGAATCTAAGGTCTTCATATTAGCAAAAATAGAAAAACATAACAGTACATAACCTTATCAGTTAATTCCATAATATTTTATCAGGTAAATAATCATCAATTTTGAGAAATTTGTAAAAAACAAAATCACTTTCAAGACGCGTTATGTAGCTAATTTACTGGTTGCACAAGATGTGTTCACTTCATAGGTCGAAAAATTAATGATAACGTTAACTTATGCGTTTCTTATTTACAGTTTTGTATTGTTTGGGAACTAGAGAGTGATTAAACAAGCAGAAATTGTAAATAGGTTGTGGTCAATTTTTAGGACTTATGACCGCTCCCAGACGACTGTGCAGTGTGTCGATCGCAATCAATACAGATGATGAATTTGTGCGTTTTCGTCGCATCGATGCACTTAAACTACAAGCAAAAGACTGCCAACCAGTCAGAGATTATTGCAATCGTAACACGGTGGCAATAATTTTTAGACAATCCCATAGCTGAAGGCACGTAGCGATCTTTAATATCGCTCGCGCGACAAGGGCGACATAATTAAAAATTCACCAATTTTAGTGTGGAAAATTTATATTTTTTGCTATGAAAACTACATTACGCTAAGAACTTCTTCTTCTTCTTGTTCCTCTTCTTGTTCTTCTTGTTCTCTTCCTCCTCCTCGTTCTCTTTCTCCTTCTCCTTCTTCGGCGACGATCCATCGACAGTTGCTTATTTGATACGCACTTCAATATGAGAAAACTAAACTCTACATAACTGGAGGATCGCTTCAGTCACATTCAGTCCGAATTATTTTATTAATATCCACGTGTACGCGTGTGCAACTTGGCTACATTAGGCTTACACTTGAAAATACAGTCCGTACATGGCTTAATGCTTTTTCTAACGACGCGACGCGACGTAGCTTACAGACATAAGTTGAGAGATTCCTGTATCCGCTCTTTAAATTACCTGAGTGCCTCTTACACTTTTGCAGGAAAATGTTAAATGTGAGTAACAAATTTTTTTATTGCACCACATAACTACGAGAATAAACGGTAGGTATTTATTTCGTAGAAAATGTTGATTTCTAGGATGCAATTTGCCCATATTGATAGTGGATGTGGTCACAAATGCAGAAATGACGTCAATGCATGTTGGTTAATTGTTAATTATTTTATTAATTTTAAGTAATAAAGTTACTAGTTAATTAATATACAAGTAGATTTTCAGTATTTATTCAAAATCTACTTTTATATTCCCTTTATAAGTAAACAAACAAAAACAACCGCAAGCCCGCCACAAATTGAAACGATTTGGTGTCAGCGGAGACTACGCGAAGCTCCAAATCCAATTTCCAAGTCTCGATTTCCGGTTCAATCAGGAGTTGTCTGCTTTAGTAAACTTATTACCAAACATTGTAAGCTAATTTTTCACATTATTTGCAGAATGTTTCTTTCTCAAATAGATGATTAGTTAAAAAAAATACCCATGTTACTACTAGTAAGACTGCTAGTAAGATTGGTAGTAAGATTGCTAGTAAGACTGCTAGTAAGATTGGTAGTAAGACGGGTAGCAAATGGAAAATTAATGTCATTTTCTTATTATCCAACTGCACGACGCAAAGGAAGGTAATATGTTCATCTATGTACTCGTATTTATGTATGTATGTATGTTTGTGGCGCTCTAGAGACCAAACGCGTAGGTCGATTTTGATGATTCTTACGTCAATCGAATTTGTGTTATTCTTGAGAGTGTCACTAAACAATGACAGTAATCGAAATTCATTATGGCGACCACTAGACCTATTAGACGCAATATTGTGAAAAATAAAAAAAATTAAAGTCGAAGAACTATGTCCAGTGTGGTCCCATTGAATGGGTATTTGAAAATTATTGTTAGGTTTCTCTTGTCATTTTTCATTTCGAATGACCATTTACGATCTATGACAATGTTTATGGCAGGCGGATTTTTTATCCTATTTTAATCTGGTTTTATTTGATAGAAACCCTCTTGGCGTAAAATACACAAAAGTTGAACTATTTTTTGAATTTTAAAGCATTTGCGTTTAGTTAGCCTAGCCTATAGAAAAGGCCTGGACACCTAATCCGGTTGCTGACCAGGGTCAACGTTGCTTAACCAGCATGATCGTTCTATATGCTCTGTCACAACTAGGTCACACGTCCCTCACGCCAACTATTTCAGCTTTATGCTTGTGTGAATTGATCGTCTAACGCCCGATTCATTGCATATTTATTGGGCGCTCAACGCAAAGCTATCTCCCAAGATCGTTGTCTATTGGGTGATGCAAATTGAATTCGATCTCTTACCGGGCTCATTTTGTCGGTGTTTACAATGCTAATTTTGAACCACTCCGTACAATCTTACCTTCGATTGACATTTTTTTTACCACTTTCGATTTCGACACGAATTTCGAGCATAGTAATCAAATTTCATGAAACTCGAATTTCTGTTTGTCGAAACGACTTGCTATTGTTACAAGAATGTTTTGTTGAATAGGAACGTATCAATTGTGCTAATACGAGTATAATACGAGTACGTACCAGGGTAAAATTGTTTTAGTTGGAATTGTCGATATTTCGATCCAGTTGGATAGACCGTGAAAGAAAAAATCTTACTTTGCTGGTAATTTTGCAAAAATTTGGATTTTTACGAGACTTTAACACATAAAAGGACTGGACTATTGTACAATTGTACTATTATACTTTTTGGAGAAGAAGAAGAAACAAAGCCAAAAGTATACAATGGAGTCAATCATATAGTTAATTAATTGCAGAGTGTAGGTATATTGCACAACTATTTAGGTTTTCTCATCCTCATGTATATACTTACTTGCATATTATATTCTGATATCCAGAACTGTGAGTTACAGGAAACGTGGACGTCGGAGGTAAGTGAAAACCACACCTTAGCTGCACCCTTCTTATGTAACTAATGGTGTTGTGTTAAATAGGTTAAGGTCGCATTATATTTTACGATCATTCACGAACAATAAAGCTTGTACACATACAACGCGCGACGGTTAGTGGCCAACGCGGCTCCTTGTAGTTTTTTGTAATAAGACGTACCTACTGTATGTCGTGGTGTTATATCACACATGCTGCAGTGTAGCGTGTTTCATACTGTTGTCCATGACAAACTATGTAATAAAAAATTTTATTCGTATACCTGCTTTGACGGCGAAGGAAATCATCGTGAGAAAACCTGCATGTCTTAAAGTTCTCCATAATGTTCTCAAAGGTGTGTGAAGTCTTCCATTCAACACTTAGCAAGCATTTTTTTATTGCGAATAGGAATGCTGGATAGCACCGATGGCTAGGTGCGCGCTTGCCTAGAAGATTCACTTTTGTTTTTCTTATACTTATGCTGAAATCTATAACACTCAGACTTAAGATAGAGGTTAAAACGAGACACAAATATGCTCTGATAAATCTGGCTCGTTTTAATTCTATCTTGAGTCTGAGCTGAGTGAGAGCGCGGTTTAAAAATTTCAGTCTTAGACCCTGCATGGTATATTGTGAGTACCCTTCTCACTCTTATGTTCTGACAAATCTATCTCGTTTTAACTCTGTCTTGAGTCTGAGCTGAGTGAGAGTGCGGTTTATAGATTTCAGCCTTAGACCCTGCATGGTATATTGTGCGTACCCTACTCTGAGAGAAGACTCTTGCCCAATAGTGCGTAGGCGATGGATCAATGATGATAACGCTGATGTCACGCGTACGTGCGCAGTCAGTATGGCATCCTGGCGTGCAATTGCTGTCGCGTTTTGTGTCTGCCCAAGCCATAACGTAGAAACGAATTCATTTATAGTCAGTTATTAAAGCTATATTTCCCGTGAAAAGCAACTTAGCGAATATAATTTCCTCACGAAACAACTAAACGCGGATTAATGTTTTTAATTAACGCCCTTTTCGGTTCGCTGTTTATATTTTGAGTTAATTCGCGTCTTGCGGCATTCGAGCCTCCCTAGATTTCTAGATACTAATAACGAGTTGCCCTTAATCCATTTTTTAGTCGTTTTAAAAGGTAAACAAATCGCAGAAAGTTTGAGAGAAACGCCTAACCGCCGAACTAAGTTGGGCGCTTACGACATTCTTGGTTTTGGATTTTCACTAGCTGCACGGTTTCATTCTCAGTGCGGCTAGATCGTTCTACATATAATAGTAAGTAATAATATTAATAGGTACAAAATTACACAAATCATATCTTAATTAATAAATTTTACAAAAAATAAAGATTGACCCATCCCCCTCCCCCCTGCAAAAAAATGGAAGTTCGTAATAATAAACCCACTCCTAACACAAGTTTTCACTTCAGTTTCACTTCAGAATATCAGTAATGTTGGCTTCGCGTTGATATTCTTTTTTAAAAAAAAAAAAAATATTTACGATTATGGTGCCGATGTATGGCAAGCCAATACCTACTTCATTATTGGATTCTCAGGGCACTAGGAGCATTCGTTCTCAGAATTACGGATGCGGAACCAAAAAGCTGCCATCCGTGATCTAATTTATGCGCTGTGCTTAGCGCATCGTTTTTACAAGCCTTTCTGTGAGAAACCACTTGCTTACCGTACAAACGTACTTAAGGAAAAATGGATTAGAGATTCCTAGATATAAAAGAAGTTTTTTTCTTTCAATTCTTCCATCTCATTATTCTTATAGCGATCTTTGTTCTCGTAAAGCTTTAAAGCCGTTAATGGGGAGGAGATCTCGTTTCCAATTAAAACTATTGTGATTTATTTTTATACGAACTGGGATTACCGCTCGAATAAAAGCGTAGATTTATACAGCGACTTATTTGATTTGTTTGGGTCGATTGCTTCCTGGCTAACCCCCGACGGAAAAAGAGGGGTGTTATGGTGTCGTGTGGTGCGGGTTGTTACGTTCCCCTTAAAGTTGGTTGTCATGCTCGTGAACGGGTGCCACCAACGGGAATGGGTCTGCTTTTGCCTGCCTGGCTCTTCTCGGCAGGAACGGCATTCCGAACCAGTGTTAGATTCATTGACGATTCAAAAGTACTTGTAAAAGTTCATTTGAATAAAAAATATTTCTATTCTATGCTATTTTATTCTAAGGCTTGGAGTATAAAGCCAACTAAGGTTCTAAGGTTATAAAACTGAGCTTGATTTTTTTAATTTTTTTTACTTTTGTTTTTTTTTTTTAATAAAAAGTGTGTGCTCCAGGTGAGGCTCGAACTCACAACCCCGGCATACCTCACACGAACACTGTCTTATAAGTACCGTGCGCTAACCAATTGCGCCACTGGAGCCGCGTACGTCTTCCGCCAAATATCGCATTACTTTATTAGGTCAATCGTACGCAACTCAACTCACAACTGATGTTATGTCAATTTGTCCATTATTTATAATTTTATACAAATCGTACCTAAATATCGTTATCGTCGTCTCAACCCTTGTGGTTAAAGTAATAACACCCAATTACCCAATTAAAAATGGCGTACAGTTTCATAGATTGTGTCTAGCTTAAAGCGAATTTTAAAAAGATTTAATGATTAAAGTTAGATTATTATTTTGTGAGACAAGCGCTTAACTCTGGTGTACTGTTGAGTGTTGGGTTAAAATGCAGCCAGGCGGAGCATACTTCTCTCTTCCCCCTTAATTCATTGATTCATTTATCAATATATATATTCAGTGGCGATTAGTATTATTAGTTAGTACACGTAAATAATGGATTCATATTACCGGTATATCATATATGTTTAGTATTATTGAAACTACTGTTAGAACATTAATTACCATTATTAAATGTTCTCGTACTAATAATTATATCTCCTATAAATAGTGACGTTATCAAGACTTGATTTAGTATACTACACATTTTAGAATATTTATTTTATTCGATGACAAGATAGTGCTTGACTGCGATCTCACATGATGGTAAGTGACGATGCAGTCTAAGACGGTAGCGGACTAACTTGAAGGGGTATGGCAGTGTACATTCAACCCATACCCCTAATCTGTTTCTACACGCCACCGTGCCGGGAAGTAGAAATAATTAGAATAAAATGCATTTAATGGGTAGATCATTACTTTAACAAAGTCAATTTCTGGTTTCATCTATTTACTGTTAACCAGCTGGTAACAGTATGTAGTATCACAAATTAGTTCCGGTGCTTTGTGCCTTGTTTCTCAGTGATTGTTTCCGTCAATGGTTCGTTCGTCACCATTGATTGCTTCAACCGCAGGTAATCAATACGTTTACATGTTTAGTGATCGAACTGGGATTGCCATCTAATGTCTTTAGCCAACACGTGTTTTGGATAGCTGTACATCGAAATTAAAATTTAAACAAATACTAACGCACACACACGCACACACACTCACACACATACCCACGACCGCAAGTACGAGCGTTCGCCCACTCACAGACATTTATTTGGTGTACAATAAAAAATTCATTCAGTTTTCATAAATAGTTTACATGGTTCACTTTGTAATTTGTGCAAGAGGCATATAATACAGTCATAGGTAGGTGAGCACTAGGTACCCATGCCTCTTACACGCATTCGATACAGCCATAAACCGTTTTATTGCGCGTTTCATGCGCGATAAATTATCATTTTCGCGACGGTATAAATTGCTGGAGATCTCGTAAAACGTCGTAAGTATTTCTTAAATTCGCTATGACAGTAAATAATAATAATTTTTATAAATATGTTAACTTTAAACCAACATTTGTTTGTGACCATCATGACCGAAAAGAAGTATTGAATAGCTGAATGCAGTAGCATGTAAATTTTTAGTAGTAAAAAGTTAAAAAACTTAGCGCTTACTTTATATGCCTAAATGCCCCTATAATGTACCCAAGTATACGTATCTATCTCTAAACATACATTATGTATACCTTAGTATGCATAATGTAAATTTTTCTTCTTTCTTCATCTTCCTGCCAGAATTTAGCTCGACACTATTCACTTATAAATAATTTTACTACTATGGCCTAAGAGTAGACAATATTACCTACTCAGAAATAATAAATTAGCTTTAAGAGCTTTTAAATGCTTGTCATTATTACGACATAATAGGTACAAGGGAAAACCGGTGCCCGTTTCCAGACACTAAATCATTAACGTAATTGCCTGTTTTCAGCACGTACCTAATAATAATATTACCTACCTAGTAAGAAATAATAAATGAACTCAGAGAGTGATAATAAAAATATTACGTCATGATAGGTAATATGAAAAATACCGGTGTAAATCACGCGCAACATAAATTACGAACTGCATCAGAATATAATACTCCGTTAAGTTTTAATACATAGTAACATTTATTTCTAGACTAAATGTATTTCATTAGAAAAAAATCATAGGATGTAGTTGATTTTAAGGCGGTAATTACGTCGCATCCTGTGTTATAGCCGACCGTATAACTCGCCGCGCAGCCCGCAGACCATCAGTAGAGTTAGTATAAGATTTAATTCGATTGATCGTATTCTTATTCGATGACATTAGGGTCAAAGTAAAATGAACCTTAAATGTAACGGTTTAAAGTAAAAAATTCAGTACAGCCGATTGAAATTTGGAGCGTATCCGTATACGTAAACGTATAATAGTGCATACAGCTCCAAGCAGTCCTGTCTGCCCTGCCCCTAGGGTGTTTTTTTTAAGCGCGTAGACAAAAGCTCGTGAAGGGGCGACGGAGCGAGTCTTCTGTCGTAGCCCATTTGGTTTGTTAGTTACTATTTAAAAAATGGTTCATCCTATCGCGTATAGGAAGAACTAGTTTACCCTAGGCAAAACTAGTTTATCCTGAAATCGGGTTTTGCCGGTAACACATACACGAAATTGAGCTCTAAATCATTATGATTATGGTTCAATTTACTTTGACTCTATTGTCAACGAATACGATCAATCGAATTAAATCTTATACTAACCCTACAGGAGGGTCGCGCTTACAGTTGTTACCTACAGTAAATGTAACTGACCATACGTCACTTTAGGGCTTTTAGTAGTCAGAAAAGGTGCACGAAAAATACCGGTGCCCTTTTCCCCTTACTAAATCATCCGCAACATAATCGTCGGTTTTCAGCACGTAGCGCAGCTCATAACTCAAAGCTCGGCATTTCGGGCGTGTGCATTTCTAACAAATTAATAACTCCACCGTCGTGAACTGAATTCGCTATGTCAGTATTTTTTCCACATGTGTACCCACGGCTCACGTCAATTTATCTTTCCGGTTATTGAAACGTTTTTGCACTTGGTCATTAATTTTGTTCAAGAGTTCATTAGTAAGATTACTTGCTTTTTTTTTTTTTTTTTGCTTTGTTCTACAGTGCGGTATTGAATGTCGCCGCGCTGTCCGCTGAAGTGTGGTTGTTTGTTCTTCAATCACGCAGCAACAGCAAAGGATCGACGGGACTTTTTGCCCCGGTATAGTTGAAGGTTTATCCCGAAAAAATTACTTACAGGGTTACCTCGGGATTTTTAAAAATCTAACTCCACGCGGACAATGTCGCGGCTCGTTAGCATAAACTAGTTAATAATTTTTACATCAATGTGCTTTAACTCTCAGATTCGAAGGACATTTTATTTTGGCAAATTAGAAGTTTTTATAAACATGTCTACGCTTCATGGAAGTGGTAATTGAAGAAGTGGAAAAAAGAAATCAGTGGAATAGATGTTGTCTTAGGGCTTGAATTTTAAAACAAGATTATTCAGCGAGTCTATATTTGAATAATTGAATTTATTCACTTTTCTTAATTTCTAAAAGATTTGTACCACGGAAGTTTTTTTTAATTCGGGCAGACGCACATTGTCTTTATCTGATCTTAGCTCACATTCGCGTATCAAAAAGAATTTTCCCTTAGCCCGTCGAACAAAGGGCTTCTTAATTTCACATTCAGTGTTTGAGACCTTTATTTTCAGTCGTCCGCTGCGTTTGACGTGAATATCAGAGCCATTTCTTTTCCCTTTGAAAGCCCTATTTATGTATACCTAATACAAACAGTAGAGAAAGATGGAAAAATCATAGTTTAATTAGGTAAATATCTTTTTTTAGTAAATAAAAGGCAATACAGAGTGGACTCCGTACGGACTCCGCTTTAAACTGGTAATGAGTTTACTCATTTCAACGCCACTCCTCCTACTCCAACATCTCTCATTTTGACTCTTTTTGAACTTTTTGCTCTCTCAATCATTTCCGCTAAACTCTTTGTTGCTGAAAGTGCTTGTATTACAGTTTTCTTTTCGAGTTAAACGGATTCGGTACGCCCTCGGTCCGCTCGCGGTGGAAACTTCGCTTAAGACTCGGCCAAGCCGACCCAACTGATTTAAATCTATTACCATTACTAACAAGGACAACCCATTGAATAGTTTTTTTATTTAAGTTATTATTTAAGTTATTACATTATTACAATTATATATATGTATACATATGGGTGGGGCTCACAAAAAATGTACCTCATCCAAATTTTTCGTGAACCGATCTTTGAATAAGGCAAAAAGTCATTTTTTTAATTCCTGGAAATGATTTGCTGTTTTCTGTACACGCTTAATATCACTTGTAATAGTATCAGCCCATACAGCAGTTAAAACATTTGAAATAACAACAAAAATATTTAATAAACAGTAGGAATAATTTTTAGTTCTATACAAAAAACAAATGTCTCAGCCCTTAGCAAAAATAGTTAAATTAATTTTTCATCATGTAGCTTATATTTATAGGGCCATTGTATTTAGTAAACAACGGTACTGGAATGAATCTAGAAATAATGCGTCAAAAAACCGATATTATTAGAGATAAAATGATAAAATTGTTAGATTTAAAAAGTGTCCCCATTTTATTTCACGTGTGTTATAGTCAGTTTGATACATGGTAGTTTTTTTTTTATGAGGAGTAGAAACACTTCACTTATTTTTTTGTGCTGACAACATTTCATTCGTCAAATAGTAATATTTAGTATAGATATTTCATAAAACTAACAAATGTCAGACACGCCGTACAATGTCATATACCTTCTAAAAACAAGTCTTAAAAATAGAACTTTAGTCAAATAGACCCCCCCGGTTGCCCCCGGCCCAAAGGTTCCTATCAAACTCGCCGCACTGCCACGTTGAACGACGATTGACAATCTTTGGACCAGGTAAGCACCTGAGCGTGGATCGCAGCCACTCCAGCAGTCCTTCATCTCCACCGCCAGAGGAACAAAAAGGTAGCTGTCAAACAAGGACGACGCTATTAAATCGAGCGGAAAAAAGGTTTCTCATGAAATTTTGTAACGAAATTTTCACTTGTCGTGCAAAAAGCTAAGGCTCCATTTTCGGTCTCGATTCGTCGTTATCAAATACAAGTACGAATACGTCGAAATAATACCCTCTAATGGAATGCAAACAGACGACAGTCAACATAATCTCATCAGCGGGGACGTGCCTCGCCCGGATGAGCGCGCATTATACCTTCCATTACGTGAAACAAACCTGCGTGCCGAATCAAATTAATATCTCCACGTATCAAACTCGTATTTATACGTTTTTTGTTAGGATTAACTTTCAGCCCATAGAGCTGGTCGGTAGTGTACTAGCTTAATCTGTGTGTATTGTAGCCTAAGCACGAACATTTTAATTTTCGAATAGTAAATGTGAAGTCAACGCCAGCAAGATATATGAAAATGACAGGAGCGCTCCTGTCATTTTCATATATCTTGCTGGCGTTAACTTCACATTTACTATTCGAAAGTTAAAATATTCGTGCTAAAGCTACTGGCCGCAAATAAAACTAAGTCCAATAGGCATGATGATGAGTAACCAAGAATCAATTAAATTATGAATTTTTCTCATGAAATAGGATTCATGAATTCTAAAAAAACGTACCTATCTATTTATTTTCTATTTTGAGCGAGATTGATGTATTATCATAAAACTATAACATACAACAATCTGGCATATTGGATTGAACACCAATTAGAGCGATACGTCACATCTATCTTTAAACTTTGACAGCCTACTAGGAAAAACATAGAATTGACGTCACGAATTTAAAAAAATTTAAAACTTATACTTAAAATGACAATTTTATCTACCAAACTTTATATTAAGTGCTGAAATAAGATATTTTTTTGAAATAAAACACTAAACTGCACAAAACGTAAAACATTAAACTGCATATAACAAGAAGACTAGTAGAATATGTGTGCAATACAATGATTTTATGGTTTATTTCGCACTGGATGGCGGCGAGCTTTCCAATATTTATAACAGCTCCCCGAACGTGGATCAGCCTTTGCCCTTTGAAGGATTGAATTTCCGACGCTCGAGCTCTTTTATTCCTGTGAAAACGTATTTCCTTATATACCTACTACCAAAGTGTATTGGAAACTCGTTATATCAAAGTACTTTTTTTTTTTTAAATTTGGTGAAAAATATTTTTAAATCAATGGAGTGTGATGAAGCGAATAATTGAATTGAAATAATATGTATCGTGTTAGGTCATATTTTTTTTCCAATACATTTGTTCGAAAATTTTTCTTTCAAAGGTATTAAGCGTGCCTTGATAATTTTATTTTTTGTTGAGTACATTTAAATTTTCATATTGCAATTTTCACAGGTGCGATTTTAGTTTCAAAATAATTTTCACAAGAATTTTCACGCGATTGAAAAGGCTGTACGGTTATGGATCCATGCTTGTACCGAAGGCGAATTAAAAACGGAGCATCGGAGGATGCAATTTTTCGCATGGGACCTAGAGAGTGACAAGTGGAAAATCAAAGAGTTCCCGCGTGATTTTAAAAACTAATTCCACGCGAGCGAAGTCGTGGGCATCAACTAGTAAGATATAATGACTTTCTTTGTCACGGAATGAAATCAATTTGCACAAACCAATGTGCAGTCATCTTGGCAGATATCTTCGAGTTAAGCGCCCAATAAATATGCTATGAACCCGTTCGTTAAAGCGATCAATCCATGCCAGTGTGAAGAGCGAGCAGTTTATCATAATCGTCCACGAGCGGGAAGTGTGTCGTCTATATGCATTGCTGAACATTAAATAATATGATGACTTGCTTGCGAGGTTATTTATAAGACTCAGCGAAAGCTAGGTGCCGCGAAAAATATTGGAGATGCTTGTGTTTACAGGCAGCATCAAAATATGGCTTTTATTGAAAAGTGTTAACGTATTGGAGATAATGTCTATTACATCCTTACTTCCTTGCTAGTATTATAAATGCGAAAGTGTGTATGTTTGTTGCTTTGTCCTTCAATCACGCCACAACAAAGCAACGGATCGACGTGATTTTTTGCATGGGTGAAGTTGAGGAACGGGAGAGTGACATACGCTACTGTTTATCCCGGAAAATCCAAGAATCCATCCATACATCCAAAAAAAAAGTTTAAAAAAGTTTGTGAACGTCTCCATTCTATGATAACGACATAACCGCAAGCATATTGTTATGTAAATCTGCAGTTCGCACTGGCGGGGGTTGATTACGACGTATTGATTGAGAGTAGACTGAGAATATTCTAGAATTCTAGTAGGTTGGTATATAATGGGACTTCGGAGCTTGTGCCCGCCATTAGCGACGTTCATGCTCTGAATCTCTGAATCATCAAATATCTCCCAGATATTTGCGTTCATATCCTTAGTATGGGTTTCTATAAGTACCTCGCTAACGTTGATAGAACTTATAAGAAACAGTAATATTTTGCAGTAATTCGCCAAACCAGAAAATCTGATAATCAGACAACTGTGGTGGAGTGCTCCCGTAATGCTACTAACCGTTAAAAGTGGAGAAGCATCGCGCGGGATGCGGTGCCCAAAACTCAGAAGACGGAAGACGACTAATGTCGCATCATCTTAGAGGCCACGACCGAAAAGAGAAGAGTGAAGTGAGTGAAGAGAAGAAGTAGGAACGATTCCTAGGTGTACAGTCGCGGTCAGATAATGTTTATCAGTTTTCAAAGTAGATTCTATATCACATTGCGTGCAGTAAGGTCTATAACGCCATAGAATATCGAAAGCATATCGACTGTCAGGCATAGACGTGTGCATGTAATTATCAATCTTAAGGTGGTAAACATTTTCTGTCCGCTACCGTACATAGCCTTGACAAATTCAATAGCCTACTTATTTGACAAAATTAAACAATTCCGAAAACCGATTTCGTGGTCTATTCACAAAAATTGCCTTATTAACCCCCCGAAGTAGGGCAGTAAATCTCAACGGATTTAGGCAAGCAATCAATCATTCCATCAATTGATGCCAATTCTTATCAAGCGATTCGACCAATAATGCGCATAGCGGGTTCTCATGCCAATCCAATGCCACATAAATACTACCTATCATTTAGACAGATTGGAGTCTAAGGGGATTTCCCTTAGGAAATTCTTTGATGGAAATGTGTCTGCTTTGAAAGTAATCATTAAGTAATATTTCGTACACGTATAAAAACAAAAAAAATATATAATAGGATATCCATATTTTATCTTGGGAATCTATGAGTTCCAAAAATCAGTTTTAGAGTACCTACCCGCAGACTTGCAATTTCAAGTTGAACAATAAAATCGCAGAGTATAGATACTAATAGATATAGTGACTTAATGGAATGCAATGTAAAAAATCATGTCGATCCCTTGCTCCATTGCGATTGAAGGAAAACCAAAAAATAAACGCTTTCGCATTTATAATATTGGTAAGGGTGCCAAAATATGATATGAAAGTATGCCCTTTTTGGCAAGTCTAGTTCAACAGGATAAAGCTAAAATTGTCGCCACTTATGTCGCGTAAAATAAAGTACGGGTGACATTTACCGGCGACAGAGTGACAAATTTTATTTTTAAAGTCGCGAGAAATTCTATATTGCACTGAAACTTTGAACGATACGACAGGAATATAAAACGATATTTTAATGCAATTCTATTCTAACAATTGTTTCTGTGGAGCTATGATTTTTTACATAGGTTTTCAGATCACTTTTCGATTTACGTGGTCTTTACCACTGCAGCATCAGGCTTGAGGGGTTGAAACTGTAGTTAAGTAGTTATAATTTATATTGTCATGGGAATGAGCATACATATACATAATATAATTATAATGGGAAAACGTATACATAGCTTTTTATTGTTTTCCTAGCTACTCGAAATGTCAAAAAGAAGGTGAAGAAGTTATGAAAATGTTTTCATAATACCTTCAAACTTGGCTATTTTCTTTATCAACTCTGACAATCTACGAATACTTATTAAGAATGGCGCGCTGGCGAAAACCATTTCATGTGATTGCAGCTCGCTTAAAGGTTAATGAAGGTTCTTTATTAGATCATTTATACCTAATGTATTTAATTTGTAATAATATTTTCATAAATGGAAAGATTGCTAATTAATAAGCTTTTAGATCTTAAGTTGTGACTGTGGACTCCAATCCCGTACCTACGGGGTCCTGTTTAATTAATGATCTAAAGTCCCGCAAGTCTGCGGGATTGAGGTTTCAATGCGGGATTGGATTCCCTAGTTGTAAAGAATATCAGAAGCTCTAGTAACACTTCTCATATTAAAATGAGGGTTAATAAATCTAATAAATATTAATAAAACTATCCGAGCCGAGTATTGCGACAAAAGTAGTTAAGTGATCACCAAAATTATTTTTTTAAATTAAAAATCATCATCATTATAATATAAGTAAAATAAAGAAAATAAAGAAAATTATGTAACTTAATTAAGTGGAAATCGTATTATATGCTTCAAGCGAAGTAATTTAACTTGTAGGCGACGCGTTAGATGAATTCAAAGGAAAATGGCCTTTATATTATTCAAACTTTAAAAGTGTGTTACATGACATTTGAATGCAAGCTAATTGAATTCCGGAAGGGATAGTAATATCCGTTTGGATGCTTTATTAGATAAGAGGGCTTTCGTTATGCTTTAGATAGGTAAGAAAACTTAAGTCACAGTCGTGGTTAAAGTAAAAAATACAATTAGATACTACATTTTACTGTCAACGCACAACGGTACCCGCATGATGTCATTTTGTAATGGTTGAAGACGGCCAACTTGGAGTGAACGTATAGTAGTTTACTATTCTGTTCCCATTTCGTTACTTCCTTGTTGCATAAGGGTAATAAGGTCGGTTGTATATGTGGCAGGACGTAAGCCGCTCTCCCGGTGTGACTTTGAAGGAAATCTCCTTTATGGGGCGTCGCTGCCGCAAAATAAACATACTGCGGAGACTAGTTCCTGAATGCAGTACCTGGTTTCATACAGGGCCTTTCAATAAGGATGCTCTAGTTTTAGCAGCTGCGGGCGGTAAGCTATGTGGCGATATTGCTGTAGATTGCAGGGTCGTTGAACATACCAAATTTCGTTTCGGGTTGATAACTGAAAGAAGTAGGCATGTATATAGGTTTTGCTCGCTATTTCAAGTTTTTTGAAAACCACTAATAATTAACTTTGTTGTCCCGGAAACTTAATCATTCTCTAAGTTCTAACTAGTACCTTTATCCAGGCAAAAAAATCAAGTTGATTCGTTGTTGCACGACTGAAGGAAAAATCTAGACTCTAGCGTATAATATAGGGATCTTTCTTGGCTTGCCACTAAGAAAAGCTATACTAACAAATAGCTTTCTATCTAAAGAATAGATCCCTACACGACGTGAGAAAAGATCTGTCGGTCTTTGGCTGAACTGGTTTTCATAAAACACAAAGCCAAGGATCGGTAATAGTTTTTTTTCATTGGGAGTCATTATTGAAAACGGAACTTTGTTCCCACTTTTAATTTTCCCCATTTTCACAGGAAGCTTGTAACATATCCCGCCGTGTAGCAAGTTCACTGGAATTCTAATTATGTTTACATTCTTCCTTAAACATGCTATTTCGTATTTCGCAGTTTTTCAGCCGCTTTAGTTTAATGTAGTCGGTGCATTTTTCAAGCGCAGTTCTTGTGCTCTTTTTAACTTTTACGACTTTGGGCTGCGAACTTTAAAATGTATCGCCAGTTTAATAAATGACGGGACTAAAAGTCAAAACACTAGCAATCTTTTAAAGTTTATTTTAGGTCGCAGTGAATATAATATGTTTATGTTACGGGATTCTTTCTAGACGGGAACTTTAGTATTTGATACGTACATAATTTAAACTGAAGGGAACTTTGTGGTTTATGAATAACAGAGACGACGTTCTATAAAGCCGAGGCTGGCTGATTGTCTCTGAGACTCAATATGTAATGCTTACTGCAGTGTACTATGATTTTGTGATCGTCCTTTGATGCGAAGCGTCCCCGAAATATCAGACTTAGTTTAAACTTAATACATTTTCCAATAACAAGACCTGAAGCCAGAAGTCTGGGCTCATCATTTATTTCTTCTTTGGTTACCGAAGCGAGGTCGCCATACAGAAATCGCTGGAAACCGATATTACCTCTCTGAAAATCCTATCCATTTTCTCAAATAGGCTTTAGGATTAAGGACATAAATAACAGGGCGTACCTCGAACGTTGTTTCGGAAAGCCTTTTAATGTTACTCTGTATAGGAGTAAATCTTTATTATTAATGTGGTCGAAGGGGTAAGGTTTATATCTATTTTAATATCAGGAACTCAATTACAGATATTCGGTTTGGTTGATAATACATAGTAAAAGAATTTTGTTTTTCCCTAAGTATCATATCATCAAATTCCGCAAAATACCGCCTGCTTCTAACCACTATTTATTTTTTACAGGAATTTCTAGATAGGCTTCCGTTTGGCGACAAATAACAATCAATGATAGAAAGCATAGATGAGGTCTTGTTTAGAGCGCTTTTGTCTGGAAAATGCCTGTTCAGTCTTGCCAAACTAATTTTAAACATCTATACCTATTTCTTATACCTTATGTTCGCAAAGTTTGATGTTAATCCGTCATGTAGTTTGAAAATAAAGCATAACTACAGTAGTATGGAAACTCGAGCTTTCGGGAGATACTTACCTACTCGTAAATAATCTATAAGCTCTCCGTCACAGTTCTTTGGGTAACCCAACTAACCGTAGAATGTCTTGCCGCCTCATGCGTAGAGACAAAAGAGCTGTCAATCTACAAAACCCATATAGACCCATCCGTGGCTATTTTGGAGCGATTCAATTAGCTTTTAGCAGTCTAGTGTTAAATTACTACATTCCGGAAGAAATGTGTGTCATGTACGTTTCACGGATTTAGATTTCTGGTTAAGTTTATAAATAATGACATATTTTTAACCGACTTCCAAAAAAGGTGGAGGTTCTAAATCAGTTAGAATCTTTTTCTTTTTTTAAGTATGTTCCCCGATTACTCGAAGACGCCTGAATCGATTTTGAAAATTCTTTTTTTGTTTGAAAGGGTATACTACCCAGATGGTCCCATTGTCATCAGGTCAGGATCTAATGATGGGATCCTGTAGAAATCGAGGGAACTCTTCAAATTTTATAGATTTAACCTTAATTTAACTTTAATTTATTTACGTCAATTGTACCACTAGTTCTTCTAAATTGGGACGGCATTCCGAACAAGTAGTGTATTCACTTAACGATTCAAAAGTACCTTTTTAAAAGGGTTTTTAAATAGAAAAAATTATATTCTAAACCATCCCATTTCGATTCCCGACAAATAAAGTCCATTTTGATCCTGATAAAAAATGTATTAAGTGTTGAATTTTGAAAAGCTAAAAGGTAGGTAGGTAAACCTTTTAGCTTTCCAAAAGTCAACAATTTTACTACGAAAGCTGCCAATGTAAATAATCTGATTAACAAATTCTATTCCCCACGCTACTGAAGCGTTATTTATTACCGGTGCATTATCGCATAAAATACACAAAACATGCCTGAATAAAACATTTATTTTAATTGCACAGTGTTTTAATCATCCCAAAATGGATAACATCGATATAATTATTACTATTCATAATGAACACGCATACAAATTAGATTAAATTCTATTCCCGTAGCCTGAAGCCTTATTTATTAATGATGCGTTATCGCATATTATATACCTACTAGTTGATGCCCGTAATTTTGTCCGCGTGGATGTAGTTTTGAAAATCCCGCGGGAACTCTGATTTTCTGGGATAAAAAGTAGCCTATGTCACTCTCCAGGTCCTCAACTGTACCCATGCAAAAATCACTTCGATCCGTAGCTCTGTTGCAGCGTGATTGAAAGACAAACCAACAGACCAACAAACAAACACACTTTGGCATCTATATGTATATTAGTAAGGATAAGGATGCATTATCGCACATTATATATACCTATTAGCTTTTGCCCACGACTTTGACGGTAGCTACTGGTAGTGGTAATTCAAAAATTATTAATTCAAACATTGCCCTCGCCGGGAATCGAACCCAAGATCTCCCAGTTATACACACCTAAGCGCTCACCACTGCGCCAGGGAGGTCGACGTCGTGTTCTCTTGCCATGATCGCTAACGTTGTAGAGCAGGCGTTCCCAAAGTTTTTTTATCACGTTTCCCTTTTGAGAGGATTAGAAAATAGTTTTATTTAAACGATAGTGAAATGAAAATTGCACACACAATCGAATATGTAGAGCAAACGAATCGTAAAATTTTACTGGATTGTGACTCATAAAATGAATGCCACCAAATTCAATTTCGGTGCTAATTCCCACAGTTGATAAAACAAACCTTTCTATTCGGTCGTTTAAAATTTGTTAAAATTAAACTCCGGAAAGTATAAAAGTACGAGTATTTATATTTCATTTTAAAGTATGTATATCTATACATAAAAATCTTATATATATAAAACTAAAAGATGACTGATGACTGACTGACTGATCTATCAACAAACAGCTCAAATCACTGGACAGATCAGGCTAAAATTTTGCATTCCGATAGCTATTATGACATAAGCATTTGGTAAGAAATGATTTTTTAAAAATTCAATCCCTGGTGGGTTTGAAAAATCGAACTTTACGTGAGCGAAGCTGCGGACAAAAGCTAGGTTGTGGTATATTAGCTACAGTACCAGACACATCGAGCTCCTGGAAAAGATCAATAATATAATCGACTCGCCTTGCCATCGTAGAGCGTCCCCTCGGTTACTCATACTCATGAGACGTTTTGTCGCTTCATGCGACAGAGACAACGCTCTACGAAATCAAAGCCAGTTGAAGTACAAAAATTACCGGATTTAAATGCTTATACCTAACCTGTCCGCTTTATTGTATAAAAGATTTTAATATTTTTATTTTTTCGATTTTCGCGTAAGAATCCTGACCTGTCATCTCCACACAAACTCGTTAACTTCAGTGAAGGCTTGTCAACGTGAAATTTTTGTTAAGAGTGACAGGTCGCAACGGTATCCGCTGAGGCACACATTGGGAGATTAAAGTTAGGTAACCGTTAAAATTCCCACCACTAAGCAAGTGTAAAATAAAAAAAATAAAACATCCCCCCTTTGCGTGCCCGGACTATGTATGATAAACCCGATATTCTGTTACCCAGTTTTCTACTCCATCGTAAATCCTCCTCGATTCTCGATCATCACCTTTCTAATACCTGCTAACTGAAACCATTCTAATGAGCCCAAACATATGAAACGTAAATAAAATCTTTGACCATGTCAGAGGACTTTTAATCCCAAGTAACATTACAGCAAATTTCAGATTAATTGCACCTGTTAAACTTTATAAAACCCTTTTGATCAAGTAGGAAATGAGCTGAAGATTTTCAAACGCTTGGACAGATCTTCAGAAATTAAAGCTAAGAACCGTTCCGATATAGCTAACTAACTAAGAAAGTTAACGTGTTTCAAACAGAAAAAAACATGAAATGCGGTCCACTCGTTGGAGAGTTACGAGGGAACAGACAGACACACAAATATATAGATACACACGTGAAAGTTATAACAACCCTTTTTTCGCCAGGAATTAAAAACAAGCAATGTAAGTTTGTACTTCTGTGGTTAAGGTTATTTTAACCATTAGCCGCGTGTTATGGAACCCAGCCTAACCTACATAAAATACGAGTTCCAGCTCAAAAACATTATTCTTGTTATCAATATTAAGTCACAAATAAAAACGTAAAATCATGCAAAATATTATTATTCATTCATTAGCTCTAGGCAGTCGTGTAAAAGCTGTGAATTGAGTTCAATACTGTCCAACTTTCTTTGTTATTGCAAAACAGAGCTTATTCTTATTGCAATAAAGGTTACTGTATAGCTTTCTGTTAGGGCGTGTTTACAAAACATAATTTTTCCATTTATTTGGCGCATTCGTGCTCATAGGTAGTTGAAAATTCGTATTTTTACGAGCGATACGGCTCGACGCCTCTGACTTTTATATGTGTGCTTTAAATGATAACGATGACGAATGTGGTAAGGCACTAAACTATTTTCACATAAACTGATGTCAGGTTTAAAAACCAAAATGCTCGAAGACCGTGTAAGAGTTGCCCTATACAAGCCTAGTTATGTCTTCGTCACATAACAGACTCGAAAATATTTTGCGAGTTTCAGCGTTTTGATCTAAATATATAAAAGGGGGAAAAATAGGGGTTTGAAAAATTGTATTAACGTGAGCAAAGCCGCGGGCAAAAGCTAGTTTTCATTAAAATAATATAAATAAATTAAAACAGCTTTATCTTCTTTTAACAGCATTTTAGAAATATAAAATCTTAATACTTATTTTCTTCTACTTAAACATCGCATTATCAATTTTGTACTAACAGCAATGATAATATCTTAGAAAATATTCAAAAATAAAGAGAGATACTGTTATGTCAACTGCAAGGGAACTGCATCCGAAATGCAATTTTGCAGTCGGCTTGCTTTTTAAATGTGGACTACATTTGAAAAACAAGTCGACTACAAGTCGCTGTCCTTCTAGAGTTTTAGACAATCAGTAGTAGAGCCCAATAGCCCAATGTTGGTTGGTAAAGGAGCGGACTGAAAACTAAAAGAGCAATGGTTCAATTCCCACCCATTGCAGTATTGTCGTACCCACTCCTAAGACAAGGGAGTGGACTATTAGTCAAGTTCAGCAAGAACTTAAAAGGAACTTAGAGAAGGAAGAAGTTATTCTTAAAAAAAAATTAAAATATTCAGTATTCCTACGTGCAAGTTTTCAAGTTAAAATTAAAAAATTATAGCTGAGGCCAAAATTGTACGGAGATTTCCAATTAAAAACACGATCTTTGAAATAAATTGCTTATTTTCAATTGTATTGTCGCGCGTAGCGTAGTCCCTAAAGAACAAAAAATTTTTTGATTAAAAATTCGGTACTTAGTAGTACTTTGAAAAACAATAAACGTTTGAATCGGCTACATTTTATTTCCCTTGAAAGTATCCCACTACAAGTATTCCAGTCAACAATCCTTTGTTCAAATTTTCGGCAAACCACTTAAATTTTAATTAAATTTTCAACATCACTCCTCGGATTACGGCGAACTATGAACGAGTCTACTACTTAAGTAATACTTTTAGTTTTGAATTTACATTTCATTTAATTTAACAGCGTCTACCCTAGGTATTATAAACTTTTTCAATATTTCTTGTAAATAAACCGTATTCTGTAAATGAACAGCCTCGCTTTCAACGCTGACGCAACGAAGTGAGGAAGTATGTTTAGTATAATCCCTCAATGCATAATCCATCCATCAGCCTGTATGTGTCGACTACTAGAAGTAAGTTTTTAGAGAGCTCAGTCCCATGACTGATTCTGGGTACTGGTATGGAGCGTCAGAAACCCACTTACATGCCATGGATATAAAGCTCAATCACACTATCACACTAATATTATAAAGGCAAAAGTTTGTATGTTTGTTACTCCTTCACGCCACTACGAATGTACTGGTTTGACTGAAATTTAGAATGAAGATAGCTCATATCCAGGATTAATTACACATAGGCTACATTTAATCCGACTAAATCGTGGGCGTCATCAAGTAGACAATATATTTTGACGGTGAACTCATCGTCGAACATATGTAGAGTTGGTAATAGAATCGCATTTAAGCCGTTATTCTGAACTGTCACCTTTGTTACTAGAAGTTTGACTAGCAAATGTTATCTAACATTGAATATCGATTTATCTTCTATTTAGACTTAAAATGTATGTTTATTTTCAAAATTCACCTAGACAAGTGAATATAAAACGTGTATTTTGTACTAGAGGATATAATATCCTTTACCTATGCCACTATGGACAGGTTGCAATTGATACAGATTGAGTTTTACAATGTACAGAACAATAATTAGGTATCTGACAATATTTTTTTTCTACTTAAAATAAAGATTTTTAATATTATAACAGAATGATTTTTTTCTTTTTTTAATATCTTAATTAATCTCGAAAATATAGAGCTTGTAAATTTCCTGTTAGAAAAAAAGAGCGCTATTGCAACATGTCGTCACGTTTCAGTAGCTCCATGCACTCCATACAAAATTTCCATTTAGAAAGAGACGGATACAGTCACAGTAAAACAGCGTATAATTAATTTGTTTTTGACCGTTTTATTATCTATTTTTTAATGTTATTGTTACATATTACATTTTCGATTGTAATGAATGAATATCCAAATTTCGACAACAGTCGGATACCCAATTATCTTTCTTGGTAGTCAATTACTTAGTGTAGCAAGTTGATAAGACTTGTTGCAACACTGAATCCCAGTGACGGAGTAGATCTATTATTTTTCCAGTTTCCCCTGTTTCGCGGAGCTTTATTTATTTCACGCTCGCGCTCGGCTGGGACGAGAAATCGTTAAAATTGCTTTATCTAAAGTTCGTCGCCTTTCAAGTTCACCTCCATTGCTTTTACTTGATTACAAGCATTTTTTTTTCTTTTTGCAAATCTTGGACGATGTCACCTGGAGGTAAATGACAAAGCGGGATGACTTGGAGGTTTTATTTGGCATGGCACTTTTATTAAACCTATGGACGGTAATCAATTTGTTTAAGTACCGAAGCCTAAAGGGCTTATTGACAAGGATTTGTCGTAGGGTGTTGTCTTCACGGCCAAACCCTTCCAACAGACCAGACCTGATGTACATATGAGTACCTTACATAAATTCCTAAATTGTTCTAATCTTCTATGCTTGTAAAAAGTCTTGTCTTAACTGGCTGACTGATCTATCAACGCTGTTACGGGCGAAGTTAGAAACTTGAAATTTTGACAGTAGGTTCCTTTTACAACGTAGACATCTGCTAAGAAAGGTTTTTTTTAAATTGGGGGTGTTGGCGGTATATCAGGAATCTGAAATATCGCCGTTGCATCGGTATGAGATGCATCTACTCCAATCTACTAAGTCACTAAAAGATTAACAGGCGTACTTTTACATCAGTTAGGTTGACACCATTTTGCGTGACGTCACTACTCTAGAAATATGTGAACTTTATGCCTGCATTGTTGTCAGGCATCAGGGCTCTATTCTATTCTGCTCGACTTTCCAATCTTTTAAAGAAAGAATTTAGTGCTTTATGTTTTACCCGACTGTGGAAGTGTTATGATTTCTGCAGGCCACTAGTACGTTTGTATGTTTCTTTTATATAGTACTATCATCTGTTCTATCGTATCTTCCTAACTACTTTTTAGATTTTGATGAGTCTTCGATGAGGTAGATAGCCTCATGATAACAAATGATGGCAAATTCAAATGGGTCGATACTTAGTATAAATTGAGCATCAGTATCGTTCCCATAAGGTACTCGTATATTAATTTAGATACCAAAACCATTTACTTCTGCTTTTTAAATTATTATTTTTCCGTATATTAATACTTTATTTTTGTTTCAGGTACACTTCGATCGTGGTTCATAATATTAGTAAGAGAATTATGTTAAAAATTAGTTACTACAAAGAATTAAAAAAACGTGCATAGGATACTTTTTATCCTGGAGAATAGAAGATTTTCCATGGAGTTTTCATGAAGCGTCAATCCAGGCAGATGCAGCTGTGGGAATCAACAAGTAAGTCCTACTTCTTACTATCCTATTTTCTATTTATATTATAAATGCGAAAATTTGGATGTGCGAATGGATGGATGGATGTTTGTTACTCAATCACGCCGCAACGACAACCGATTTAGCTGTTTGGCACAGAGATAGATTACAGTCTGGAATAACACGTAGGCTACTTTTTAACCCGGAAAATAAGAGAGTTCCCGCGGGAATTAATAATCCTTAATCCACGCGAACGAAGTTGTGAGCATCAACTAGTCAACTAGTAATATAAATGCGAAAGTTTGTGAGGATGGATTTATGGATGGATGGTGTTTGTTACTCCTCCACGCCACAACGAATGAACCGATTGGGCTAAAATTTGGAAATGCGATAGCTTATATCCAGAATTTACATACAGGCTGCATTTCCCGCGGGAATCCAAATCCACACGTATGAAGTCGCGGGAATTAGCTAGTACTTAGTAGTTCATATTTTTTGGAATGTCCAATGTTTTTATCGGACTGAAAACGTACTGTGGGGCGGCACGCGACATTTAAAATTTACAACATGTTTATCGTCGGCCCGGCGAAAGGGTTAGATTAGATTTGAACGTTCCCAGTCCCAGGATATACCTTATTTATATCAAGCATTTTTATCAAATAAAGAAAAGCTCGTTACCCGTTTATACGGTATACTTGCTTTGTCGCTCTGTACTGAATATTTATTTGTTTGTTACTATTTTTAACCCCCGAGGTAAATACGACGAAATTTTATTTTGACGTTTGTTTTTTTTTTTGTTTGAAAGGTGAATTAGTCGGGAGTGTTCTTAGCTATGTTTGATGAAAATCGATCCAAGATGGCCGCCGCCACAAAATGGCAGTTTACGATTTTTTTCAGAACTCCCTCTATATGGGTATCAAAAAATGAAAGGGCTTGACTAGTAGATAAATATGATTTTCAAATCCAAGATAAGTAGTCATATATATTTTTTACATTTTTTTTTAATTTCACATGTCGGGGGTGTTTTAAATTTTCAATTTACCCTTGTAAATATTTACTAAAGGCATGCACTTGAAATACTTATTCAATAATGAACAATTTATGAATGTTAGTTAAAACAAGTCAATAAAGGTCAGAAACCTCAATATAATATAGTTAAAGATGTGGTTGTTATAATTATATAGTTAAAGATTGAATAATGAACTGGCGATTCTTTCCCATCCGTTAGACTATTGTCGTACCCACTCCTAACACAGGCCTTATATGCTTTTTTTTGGAGGGAAGAGGGAAATAGTGATTTAATTCAAGATGGCTTATAATAAATAATCGTTTGTCAAAGTGCTCTTAAACTTTAATACCTAAGTGTTTCAGAATAAATAAGGCATTATATAATTAAAACTATTTATTCATTAACTTAATGACATTATTAATTCTAGATTGCAGGTGTGGATAACCGTTGGTATGCCACCGTTTTTTGAACAGTATTTCACATTGTAATTCCGCTTATGGCCCCAAATGTATGGCATTATAGATGACACCCTGTGTTTAGTATACGATCGTACCTGTTAGATGGTCGCTAGTCACGAAAACTGTAAAACTTTTCTATTTCCTAAACCTTCTTTTGTAGTTAATAGTTATTCTTATGCAATAAATATGACGTTACTGTTGATATTTTAAAAGCAGATTTCCTATTTTAGGAATAAAGAAAACTCAATATCAAAACTCATGCCTACACGTACTTTAAACATTGAATGGTCTATTCATACCATAATAATATTAACTGCAACAGGGGTTGAAACTTGTAAGGGCAAAGTTTTACTGCAAATGGCTAATTTTTCGATTCCGAGCGTTAATTTAGGTCATAACCTCTCTTCCCTAACGGGCTACCATTAGCGACTTTAAAACTATTATATATTTAAATTTTAAACATGCAAAAAACATTGCCTTTTAGGTATATTAAGCAATATTTTTCGCATGTTTAAAATTTTTATTTTCTAAAATAAGCGGGTTCTTCTTAGATCAGTGTTTAGAACCCTCCTGCCATCAGTTTGTGAATAATATAATTATCACCATTAGATCACCATCCATCCATGTTGTGTAAAAAAAAAGATGTGTAAGTGTAGTGTGAAGCATTAGATACACTGTCTTCAACCTGATAATTGAAAACCTTGAGAGTTTGAAGAAGTGAGACATAGTCATTACATTCAATTTAAATACCATCTCTCTGGAAAAATCGAAGCCTTAGAACTCCACTGTTTATAAAAAAAAGCACTACAACAAGTTGTTGTTACCGCCTGTTTAAAAAAAAGTCATGGAATCGTATTCGATTTTTAAATTAGTACCATGAAAGTTGCGAAACCGCCAACGGAGCACAATTACGGTCTCGAGGCAACCTTTTCCTTTCCCACCAACTTTATTACAGGGAACTTCGCCGGCGATAAAACTTCGGCCCTCTGAAAATACGAGTTCTGAAGTTTATGGACAGCCTTTGATTTGATTGAGCCGTGCGGGAATTATTTAGTACTTATTTCGTAGAACGTAGATGATGAATGTTCGTCTGGTGGGAGGCTTTGGTCGTGGCTAGTTACCACCCTACTCTTAAAGACGTGCCGTAATATTATAATATATCGTAATATTTTGTTATAAAAGAGTAATTTTAGGGCTCCGGCATTCCGAACCAGTGATAGATTCATTTGACGATTCGAAAGGATCTTGTAAAAATTTATTTGAATAAAAAATTATTCTATTTTATTCCAGCATTTTTAAGGTTCCATATTCAAAGGCTGCCAATGCAACCCTATTACTAAGCCTGACTGTCAGCAGGCTGTAATTCATGAACCATAATAGGTAAATACTTGAAGTTTTCACAGAATGTGTATTTCTATTGCCGCTATAACAACAAAAAATAATAAAAAAAATTAAAATTGAAAATTAAAGTGGAACTCGATAAAAGAAACGTGATTTTTTCGGCGTTTTTTGCTCGACGTTGACAATCGCTATTACGATGGTAAGAAACCCTTCGTGTGCGAGTCCGACTCGCGCTTGACCGATTTTTCTCTTTGTCAAAATTATAAATAGTCTCCTAATTAACTTTTGTCACATGTTACGTAATTAAACCTCAAGCCATATGTCGTCTTCATGTACCGGCAACATATACACTATACAGGCATATATATACCTATGTAACTACATAGTAATTACTTTAATCAAGATTGTGAGATTATTAATAAAGCTTCTACTTTGAGTTACGTCGGTTTAACGCTAAAATTAACTAGATTCTCGTTTAATAAGCTATAACTTTTGACGACTCCTAAAGTAGGTGCTCAGACTAAAGTAAATGCTGGATTGGATTTTTTATTGGATTAGTTTATCACCTTATTAGACGTCTATCTATTGCCTTAGTTTCAGTTCTAGCATCTCTAAAATGTTGAAAGAGATCAATTCTACTATCATACTATATAATAATATTACAAATGCGAAAGTTTTTGGAGATGGATGGATGGATGTTTGTTACTCTTTCACGCCACAACGAATGTAATGATTTGGCTGAAATTAAGAATAGAAATAGCTCAAAACCAGGATACATTTCATCCCGGAAAATTAAAGAGTTCCCGCGGGGATATAAAAAATCTATTAATATTATGAATGGGAAAATTTGGATGGATGGGTGGATGGATGTTTGTTAATGACGCCGCAACGACTGAACCGATTTGGCTGAGGCATACAGATAGATGATAGTCTGGAATAACACACACTACTACTTTGTATTCCGGATAACACAAGCTTTCCGCTTATTTTGAGGGGAGAGAAGAATATAAAGAAGTTCAGTTTGGTTTCTATTCTTTATAAAAAAAAATGTATTTCAAGTCGTGAAAAAGGGCAAGAGAGAGCACAACAAGATCTCAAGCACGGTCGAAATGACCTAAACTACTTGAAAATTGTTTCCCGAGATTCGAGCTGGTATCTGACAACATCAGAGCACTGCGCAACGTGTCTCAAATACTTTCCAACCCGAAGATAAAGTTCACTACTTAGGGAGGCCACATACGATCAAGTTTGCCGTCATACTTACGAAACGTGGTACCTAAGAAAGCTTCACCTATGTCTAATTCTTCTAATATATGTTGTCTTGTAAATTCTGACAAGTACATAAAAAATAAATATAAATAAATAAAGCTCCCGAAAGCTGTACCACTCCATGGAGAGAGATAACGCTATTCATCAGAAATGAGTGATGCGATAAAAGTATCGAATAACTAGCTGATGCCCGCGACTTCGCCCGCGTGAATTAAATTTTTAAAATCTCGCAGGAACTCTTTGATTTCCCGGGATAAAAAGTAGCCTATGTCACACTCAAGGTCCTGAACTTTACGCTTGCAAAAATTCACGGCGATCCGTAGCTCTGTTCCAGTGTTATTGAAGGACAAACCAATTAACCAACAGAAAAACACACTTTCCCATTTATAATATTAGTAAGGATTTGGGAAAGTACCTATCGTAAGTAAGCAGGCTATGGTCTTTACTTCTCTTTCTGATGTATAGCGTTATCTCACTCGATGAAGTGGTACAGCTTTCGGGAGCTTTCCTAGGTATCGAACCAAAAGTATCGATTCTACTCCGGTATCGATTATTTTTTCGAATCCCTAAGCATCATGCCAACTTGACGGCAAACTTGATCGTATGTGGCCTCCCTTACTTAATGGAACTAGGTATACATTTTTGATATTTTGCTTCCTTTTATGTTTCGGCTGCTCTTTTTGATGCTGTGAAAATATTTTATTTGCTCTATTAAAGTAGATGTCACTTTAGCCTGTGTGAAAAATAATTATTTTTATTGATCGCATATCATCAATAATCATTTATAAATGATTATTGATGATATGCGATCAAAAATTTAAAGAAAAATTTAAATTTTTTGTTTAATTTCTTCCTATCTAGTTTATAAACTTCAAAATGTTATAACAAAATGAAATACTTGACATTGTATAATATTGAAATTGATATAATATCTGTAATGACGTATTTTGGTCATTATGTTTGGATGACATTTAATTTTTTGGATTAATGATAAAATTAAACTTTCATTAAAATTCAATAAAAATTATACTTTAATAACTGAGGACCTATGGGAAATAGTATAGATTAAATAAATATTAAGTAATAGATTTATAAATACATATCAAAAATTTCGTGGCTGACGTGTGGTTCGGCCGTGGTATAGCGGTTAACACACTCGGGCGCGATTCCCAGAGAGACGTGGGTTCGAATCCCGCCGGCCTCGGAATTTTTGATATGTATTTATAAATCTATTAGGTTATTTCCTTTAGTGTAGGTTAACACTTCAATAAAAAATTAAAAATATTAAGTATTGCATGCCGCAAGGTATTTGGCTGGACATTTTATATTACTATAATACCAATGTCCAATTGCCCATATAAAGCCATGTGATGGCGTATTTAAATTAGCTATAAACTCTTAAAATAATTGATATCTTACAAACACGCTTTCACATATTTTAAAACCAAATCCGTTTAAAGCCACCAACTGCCACCAAATTATCATCTGTGACCCGAATAGCGCACAATGGGTGATTTCGAACAAAGACGCTAAGTGAAAACACTCAGTGGCAAATTGGTGTAATCGATGCCGCAGCAAGCCATTATCAGAGGTGTAATTGCCACTGCAGATTTTGTATACTCGTTGGCAGAAGTTAATCTTTAAATAATGGAAAAGAATCATCAGAGGGACGTGTGCGCCAGTTGTGACAGCGCATATCAAACGACCACGCTTGTTATGCAACGTTGACTCTGGTCGGTAACTGGATGGGTGACTGAAGTTGGTTGTCCAAATTGGGTCTCTTCGCTCCATCGGTGTTTCTTTCCGTTAAGTTGATGGTCCCGGTTATTTATTTATCTAAATACTAGTTGATGATAATTCTCACGAAGCTGAATTAGTAAAGAGTGGGGCACAAAACCGGAAGAACATTAGGTGGACGGCCGATGTCAGGCAACTCACTAACTGACGATGGATACAGGTGGCACAAGATCGTGTACTGTGGCGATCCTTTCAAGAAAACTAAGTCTAACTGTGGGCATCTAGCGGTAAAGATGATGACATAAGATTGTACGTCAAAGATGACGCCCTATGCATTGATGGACTCGCAAATACTTTCAAGCCCTCAAAGAGCCCTTTTTGGGAGCCCGTGACGTCAGAAACGATTTCTTGATAAAAATATGGACAGCACCCTCAAGTCTCAATATGTACAAATATAACTGGATCAGCAGTGATGGAGTGTGGGGGACTGGCAAATACTTTCGTGTCTCGCTAAAAGTTTGCTCAACAAAATGTCTGATAACAGTATTCTGCAAAATGAATTTTTAATTTATTTTTCCCAGTTTCTTAAAAAATAACCATCATTAAAACGTTTATGTTTGGCTAGTAGGTACAACGAGTACTTAATTATTTCGTGTAAACTAAGTTCTTTCAGGATAATTAATCTTCAACCTGCCTTAAATAATTAATAGACAACACTTATACTGTATGCTCTTCAAAGAAGTGTTTATTCATAATTATTGCTCATACGAAAACACCCCCACAAAACATCAACACTGCAATATCGCGTAAGCACACAATGCAAAGCTAACCAATTACCACTTTACACTTTCGTAGTTTCAGCGGATACGAAGAAAGTATAGAACTATCTGTTGGTCGCGCTTTCGTCAATGAGGATTTAGTTTTAAAAAATCTAAATAGGTAATATGAAAGGAAAAGGTGACTGACTGATTGACTGACTGACTGATCTATCAACGCACAGCTCAAACCACTGGACGGATCAAGCTATAGCTATAATATAGCTATAACAAAAAAAGGATTTATGAAAATTCAACTCCTGAGGGGATAATAAAATAGGGATTCGAAAAATCGAACTTAACGTAAGCGAAGCCGCGGGCAAAACCTAGTTGGGAAAAGTTTTTGTTCTTTAAATGCAAGCTATCTTCTTGTCGATTTTTTTTCGTTTGTTGCTTAGCAGAGTGTATCACGAAAAGGTGAGGCTGGCTGAGTCCCGAGGATTTTAGTAGGCCCCCTTATACTGTTAAACCTAGTAACCATAGACTAAACTATTTATCTATTACTCAAACACTTTTCACACCACTGTACATTGCACTTAACATCTCTAGTCGCACACCTAAGAATCTGACACATTTCTCATTCCTCTCGTTGTTTTTTAAACAGCCTCTCAGCCTGAATGGCGGTTGAGCATTTGCGATAATGGTTGAGATGTCGATCCCCTGCATTGCGCCTTAAGTAGCGACACATTTATTATTTAAAACGTCTTGAGACTTGAGAGCTTTTGTTCCGAGAGACTTTTGTTTAAGATGAAATCTTTGCTTAATGAAACAAAACGCTCTGGTTTTTCATAACAAAATTTTCATAGTTGACTGAATGCTATGTTAGCATTATGATATTGATTTAAGTATCAAGATTTTTCCAGGTGAAATAAATTGCGAAATGGAGTCGAAGATAAAATTCACTTTATACTGTCTTAAAAAGACAGGATAACGAAGTCTGATTGTACAATTGTAAATAGGTTAATATTATCCGATTATATGTGATCGGGAAGATAACTTAAATTGACTGTTCTAAAGTATACGGTACAATTATTATTTGATACGCTACGCTCGCCACTGGTCGTATTATGAATGCTTCTACCTCGTTGGTGTAGTGGTAAATAAGTTCGACTGCGGATGACGAGGTCCAGGGTTCGATTCCTGGGTCAGGCCAAAAAATGTATTGGGTTTTCCTATCAAGAAATTCTCAATACTAGCCCGAAGTTAGGAAGTTGGCGGTGAGTCACCTCCGTGCCTCGGAGAGCATGTAAAGCTGTCAGCCCTGCGCCTGAACTCTTTCCGGTCGTGTCGGATTTCTGTCCCATCGGACTATGAAAGTAAGGGAATAGAAAGTGCACTTGTGTTTGCGCACATACTTGTGAACTATAATATCTCCCGCGCAAACTTCGTGCAGTTTTCCCTTTGTTTTCCGGGATGGTTATTGTTTTGATGGCAACGAGAGCGTAATAATTAGTAAAATCATAATTTCTAGTCAAATCAAAGAGCCCCGTATGTTTCTATTTTATTTATAAACATTAATTTGAGTGTACCAAGGTTCTGATATGACGTCGTTACAAATTACAGGTAAAGTGAAAACATACGTATCGATTTTGTGAGATCAAAAGTAGCGAGTGACTTACCAAATGAAGTAATAAAAGGAACGGAAACAACGAAAAAGAAAGAAATGAAGTTACACAATTTAAATATACAAGTGTACTGAGGTATTCTCTAAAAGCTTGATTTGGGTGGATTTTCCAGTTACATTGGTTCTAATGTGTCTGTGCAATTTTCAGAGGAACTGGTAATTGGCCTTATTAGTAAGCATATATTTGTTTATAAAAAACATTAAACAAGAATATATCTAATTTCCTCGCTGTGGTTATGTATGTTTTTTTGATATCTACCAAAGATACAAAAAATCGCAGCTACCTACTTTTTTAATAAATTTTGTAGCGTGTAGCGGTATATTGCATGAACGTATTCAATCATATCCCTTGTAAATCAGCCATAGCGATTATAGCGACGGAAGCTATAAGCCACAAAAAGGAAATCAAAGTCGGCTTGAGTCTAATATCGGATTAGTCACGAAATTTCATTTTCATGCGCTTTTCATACGACCATTACAGGAGCGATAAAAATAATAGAAAGCTGTTCAATTAGCCGGAATGACTGGCGCTCGCGTTAAAAATAATTATGATTATTACGCTTCGTAATCGAATTCGATAAAGGTCTAGACAGACTATAATATTCATACAGATTATTATTATACTTACGCTTAATTCAAGTACGTAAGTGCCTAACAAAACTTTCATCATAACAATATCTTCATAGCTGACTGTATGTGCTATCATTATGATATGAATTAAATTACGAAGTGGAGTTTTTTTTTCTTTTTTTTTTAAAGAATAAAGCTGAAGTTGACTAACAAACCTTTAACCGTTTTGTTGTAAGTACAACTTCCAACACCATCCACTATCACCTGGTTCACTGATCAAGTTTAACTTAAGTAGACAATCGTTCTCAAGTCTTCACAACACTGAACAACACTTTTCCTCGCGTGAAGTCTAACAGAAAAACAATACTAAATATTTTAAGTTATTTTTATTTTTTACTTTCTTTTTACATTTATTTAAATACCTAAACTTTTTATGTAAGTATACCTAAGTATCAAGTAAGTTCGTGATCATTTCAAAGCTTAAAATTAATCCTCTATAACCTTGTAGGAACTTATTTCTGTGAAATAATCTCTACTTCACTGTTGTATAAAGTTTTCTAAGCGCAGTAGGTATTGTTTATTTATTTACGACCGTATAATTTGGTATGTTTTAATAAAACATGCCCAGGTAGGTGAGGTAAAGCATACCAAACTGTGAAGCAGAAAAATTTTCAATTTATTCTCAGCGAAAGAATCCTGGGGGCTATTATGGAATTCCGCGAATATTCCATCGAAGGACCGCCGGACAGTTTACAGGAATATTGAAAAGTATACGCTATTTTGAACTCTATCTTGAACGAAATAAAGGTTATTGTGGTTTGTGATTTATAAAAAAGGCTTAATTGCTTATTATCTTTCCTTTTGACGGAAAGGCTGCCGACTTACATGCGTAATGTTGTCTAAAAACACGCATTATAAGTTATGTATCGTTAAAATTTTATAGTAAGTATTAGAGAATTTTAATTATTTGCCTACCAAAATTTTTGCTTTCTGGAGTGTTTGATAACTTATCAAATATACCTACTCTACATTTGATAAGTTATCAAACTTGTTGTTTGTCTGGCGGGAGGCTTTGGCCGTTGCTAGTTACGACCCTACCGCCAAAGACGTGCTGCCAAGCGATTTAGCGTTCCGACACGATGGCGTGTAAAAACAGATTAGTGGTCTGAGTTGAATGTACACTGCCATACCCCTTCGCTACCATCTTAGACTGATACTTCACTTACCAGCAGCTGAGATCGCAGTCAAGGACTAACTTGTCATCGAATAGGAAAAAAAATTGTGAATGTAAAAAAAAAACGATCGTTAGCCATGTTGCCATATTGTAGAAAGTAATAATTGTTTTCTCATTAAAAAGTAATGTGAAAATTATCAGTATTTTATTTTAAACAACTATTTATCTACTTTATTTTAAACAACTACGTATTATTTACCTACTAAGAATTATACACTTCGCTTTTATGAAATAAGCAGACCATAATACAAGGACCTTTTAAGGTTGAAACTTTAGTCACAATTTCGTCCAAAATATCGTAGATTAAGGATAATTTGGGCCATACCGGTGTCGTTATTACTTAACTCGTTACTAAAGATGGCACGAAGGGCCTGAAGGGTCATTGTCTCAGTAATTAATAGCAATTGTGCCTCTCGTCCTCTTTAAGGAGACAAGGACACCTAATGATGTTAGATCATTAGGTGTTCTTGTTTCAGAATATAGATTTTCTTTCATAACAAGCCAACGATTAAAATAGAGTTTTCTTTTCTTTATCACTACATCTTACTGTAAGCTCACTATGATTGCACTGGTGTCCAAAAACTGCCCGCTACAACTATTTTAAAATGTTATAACATCACACTAATAAAGGCGAGAGTTGGTATGTGTGTGTATGTTTGTTACTCCTTCATTATCACATAGAATAATTTTATCCCGGAAAAGTCAAGAGTTCCCGCGGAAATTAAAAAACCTTAATGTTAATTCCACGGCACACATGCCAAATACCACGATCTGCAGTAATGAGGATCATGAAGCAGGGAATGAGAGAGATGAGTATAGTATATTATATTGATATACAGTGACATTTCGATGAAATCCAACAACCAACAATCCATAGAATATATACACGTCCTCGTACCTTGAATCTGAAATAAAACATCTGCTTGAATCAGAAATACGTAGCTATGTGCCTACCTGCTTAAAGTTGATCGCAAACTTTTCAATTTGTATGCTAATTCCCTTTATAAATCCAGAAGACGGAGCCGCGTGGACGTTGAAACTAATTAATTGGGCACTTTTAAGCTCAGCGGTCTAAAAAACTTCGCTTATCATTCACCTTGCTAAAGCTCTGCGAAAAATTTTTCAGGTAGGTATTAATCCTATTATCTTATTGCCTATTAATATTAATATTGTAAATGCGAAATTTTGGGTGTATAAATGTTTGTTCAATCACGTCGCAAAGACTGAACCGATTTGGCTAAAATGGCACAGAGGTAGATTATAGACTGCTTTTTATCCCGGAAAATAAGAAAGTTGCCGCGGGAACGAAGTCGAGGATATCAGCTAGTATTGTATTAATGCCAGAACAAATTCTCGAATCAATGCTAAATGCTAATAATGTAAGCAAAGACCAAAACCTTGTTTGATAAGATGCTTAGAAGAAGAACTGGATTGATAAATAGATCAAAAGTCGGACAACTCAAAAAAGCTCTGTGTTCCCTAGACGAAAAAAAGTCTTTCTGAATCTCTTGTTACAAAAGTTATGAAACACAATTTTATTTTGTCATAAATAATTATGTTGTTAAATGTGATTTAAAATAAAATCGTGTTTCATAACTTTACTATCAAAAGTTTCAGAATTGCTTTTTTTTCGTCTAGGGAACAGAGATCTTATTTGAGTAGTATTTTTGATCTAGGTGTGCGATGTAATGGAGAAGGCAGGCGAAGAATCTCGAAAAATAAAAGTAAAAAAATCTGTGGAGGGGGTATTTGTAGTGCCAGAGGAAAATGTTAAAATTCAAAAATTGTTTGTTTTATGTATACTTTAACTTTTATGACACGTAGAGACTAACACAGGTTCGGAATGCAGATTCTACTGAGAAGAGCCGGCAAGTAGTTAACAGGTAGTAGGTACTTAAAACTCATCTGCATGTACTTAAATATACATGCATACTATCAGTGAAGTAATTATTTAAAAAATCAAAGTCTCTTTATTTTTTACTGGCTTTGGCCCGCGATTTGGTCCGCGTGGAGTTATGTGTTTTAATAATCCTATGGGAAGACAGTTTAGTAGCCTAATGTTAAAGCCCCTGGTGCTTCACTGTACTCATCAATCACGTTGATCCGTTGCTCCGTTGGTGCGTGATTGACGGACAAACAAACACACTTTCTTTTTATAATATTGGTAAAGATGATCTGTATAAAAATATAATTATGATGTGAGCGGCAGTTATTTCAAAATCACAGATAGACCTTTATCATTTATTTAGATAAGTACAAAAGCAATCTAAACATTTTATACCACTTCGCGCTATCGCCTCTGCCTCTGGCTCTGATGCATAATAATTAGTTTCATATCAGACCAGCAGAATCGATATTTTCCGACATCCTCGACGATGCAGACATTCGTCTATGCACCTTTCTTCGCGTGTCACACGCCATTTCACATTGCACTTTAAGAACGCCCTTACCACCTTCCATAACACGCCAAAACTAACCATAATACCTTTGAAATAGAGTTAATATTACTGGAAACAAGAATGAGTTAAACCATTATGGAACAGACGTTTGAAAAGCTTATCAAGTTACACAATTCACAATTCCCGATGGTGAAGTAACATACGTGTAGACCCTAGAAGATGCCGACAGAATAGTAGATACTGAACTAGGTTACGTAGATTTATAGGCAAGAAAGTTTTTTAATATTTTTTTGTATCGAAAATGTTGCAATGGTACTTACATCTCGCCCAATTTATTAAAATGAACTTGTGAAGGCAGTAAGGAAGAAAAGATTGTAGACATGAGAGCTCCAGGTTACCAAAGACGCAAGTTGTAAAGCGATATGAAGAATTTAAACTTTTCTTTAGGGATAGATGCTTTTCGCGTAATGACCGCCAAATTCAATTCGACGAGGCCACACGATGATAATAAAACTTGTGGTAATGTGCACAAAATATACTGGCTGCATTTCCAAAATAATCAGCCAGGCTGATTCTGTGCACAAAAAATATGAGCCTGCCTTTCCGTCAACTCAAAAGCTAAGAAAATGTCGTAGGACATTTTTTTGTACCTACTATTGAATTTGGAATTGGCAGAAAGTAATTGAGTTTATTTTGTCGACTCTGTATTAATGTGCACACGTCACAATAGGCCAAAGTGCCGATACGGCCAAAGTAAATTCATTCCGCTGTCGACTGATGGACAGACAATTCGGACAAATTGGATTTACCTAATGGAGCCTTAGCTCCCTTTCCAATTTGTGTGGAGCCTTGATGAAACTTCACTCTTTAAATGTAGAGCCAAAGTTTATTACGGGTTACGCTTTAAAATTACTTGTTCCAGAAAACTAAGGGTCTCTTCACTACCACGGATCATTAAAAACAGCAATAACCATTCACAAACAATGTAAGTTGCGTTCCCAAACAAAATGAAATTGTTTTGGAATTGGTAGAATAATCATACCCACCAAATACTATTTATACGTTTCCTTCCAAGTTACTGCACTTTTAAGGCTTTAAGTAGGTAAATGAGGAGTAGTTCTATGTTTGCCCTTCGAGCATCTGACTGGAGTCGATTGGATAACTTCACGTATGCACTATAGTAGTAAAGCGTGGAAATCGCTTGGGAAAGAAACTTATAAATAATTAATCTATGATTAACCAGAGCGGCTATCCTACTTGGTTTTAGACTTGGATTGACGCCACTTTGAAAGAAAGGAAGAAAAAGCATTTATTTAAGAAATTGTGCCACACATCACGATACACTGAGGTACATTATCCCGACACTTCCACACTTCCAATCTTTTGGACTCTATTGACGCCATTTTGGCGCTGCGAGTACAAAGCAGATACGAGGGTCTTTGGAAGTAATAGGTAATATTGCAAATGGCGCACCGAACCCTATATTTAGTCTATGATTTCATAGATCAATTATGGATGTCGGTGCGCCATTACAAAATTATTAGTTCTAGAGACACTCGTATGTCAAATGTGGCGCTTCAAATTGATCCATAATCAAGCTGTCATTTGTACACGGTCAGAAATCCAGTGTTAATCATATTTTAACTATAGAATGGTTACAAGTAGTTTTTAATATCAGCAGTTTTTTAAAACCTCCCTTGCCCGGGGGCCGTCGACCTCGAGGATTGGCGTGCTCGGAATTCTAAACATGATTCCCGGATGCGCGCCGGTATCATACGTCATGATTTATTTTCAACTGGACAATGCATTTCACGAGGCTGTTTACATTAGTGTCTCTAGCCACGTTAAAAATTCACATCTGAAAATTCTGCTAACATTATGCAGAAACTGGTTAAGCTATACATTTTCATTTAAGCTAGGTCCTGGGTGCACTGAGATTACTGATAGCATTGCGGATAATAGGTTCTTCCTATTTTCGCAATTGGCCATACTCGCTCCTACAGGAAATATATATGATATCTTGTAACTTATCTAACTATGGCCTAAGCTCTTCTTTGAGAAGAGACCTGCGTTAAATACTGCCGTTGTGTGGGTTGCTGGTAATGACCTTTGAAAGGATATCCATTCTTGTATTGGATTGTGTGTACCTACGTATGCATTTTTGAAGCTTCATTGTGGAAGCACTAGTTTTGTTATCTATTGTACTTAAAAATTTTTTTTAAAAAGAGCAACTGCTGAGTTTCTTACCGGGTCTTCTCAGCAGAATCTGCATTCCGAAACGGTGGTAGATTTATGACGTGTCATAAGAGCTACAAGTTAGTCTACATAAAATAAATGGATTTTGAATTTTGAATTTGTAGTATTTGTTGAATTTGAAAAGAAAAAACACACACAAAATAATATAGCGGAATAACAAGGAAATTCGATATTCAAAATACGCGGCTGGAGCGTAATGCAGTTCGACACTATTTGGGCATTTTATAGTAGACGGAAAGGTACGAGCATTACCGGCTGAGGCAAAATCATCACATTCGCACTTTACGGCGTTTTTACTGCTAACTGAAGTCTGCCTCCTTGTATCGGGGCGGGGTAGGTATAAGCAACGTACAAGGTATAATTTGTGTACCGGATTTAAATGAGCTGGTTTAAGAGCAAAGTTGGTTTAGTATCCCATTATAACGAAAACCTACGTGTATTTCACGGGATAGTTTTCATGAACTTAAGTTCTCAGTAAAAAGCTCGATAAAGACGTCTCTTTATCGAGCTTATCCGCGAGCTTTTGTCCGCGACTTCGTTCGCATGATGTTAGGTTTTAATAGATCTTGCGGGAATCCTGTGTTTTTCCGGGTTCAAGGTAGCCTAAGTCATGCCCAAGTCCTTAACTATGTCCATGTAAAAAATCACGTCGATTGCTCCGTTGCTGGGGGATTGAAGAATAAACCGACAAACAAATTCACTTTCGCATTTATAGTACTTATTATAAGTACGCACTAAAAAAAAAAATTTGTTTCAGTGGTTTTTCAGATTGCCATAAAATGATTAGTTTCGAAAACCAAACAAACATAAATTGAGAGACATGTGAAATCAGATTGCGACACATTCCATCGCTCGCAAAATATAATAAATTTTGTGTTGCGTACAAGTATTTCATCATACAGTAACAAAAAGTAATAAAAGAGACAAAATTCATCAAAAAAATGTTTATTACTTTGCCTACGGAGCAATTTAGGTGATACAGTGGTGGGATATGTTGAAACACTTTCGTAAACCTCTGGCTGTTTTAATACGAGGTATTTGGTGTGCTAAATTAATTTATCCTTTGTAAACAATTTGTGGAAATAATACTAAGAAATGTTTTTGAGATAAGGAGGCCGTAATTTCTTTTATAAGAATTAAATTGTATGGCAATGATCGCCTAGTGATTAGGACTGCGGTCTTCTATTCAGGAGGTCGCAGGTTAGAGTCCAGGCACAAACATTTGACTTTTCGGAGTTATGTGCTTTTAAGCAATTAAATACCTGCTGGATATATGCGGCGTAAGACCAAATGCTTGTGAAATCCCATACAAGACCTTTGTCCAGCAATGGCCGTCTATTGGGTTGATAAAGAAGAGAAGAACTAAAGAACTGATCAATAAGGTGCCAGAAACAAAAGCGACTTTCCTCCTAAAAAAAAAAATCAACGATCTGTGTGTATGTTTTTAAGGGTTTGATAAAGAGGTATAAAATAAATTCAGATATTTTATCCAATACTTTTAATTAAGTAACTTTTTCATAAAAACGAAGCATTCCTTGCCTTCCATAAATGTAAAGGTAATTTTTCAAGAAAATTTTGCTTAAAAGTTTTAAAATCGAAAAAAGTTCTTAAAGCTACAAGAGATATAAATTTCAGACGAGTACTCGAACATTATCAAGACAGCCCAGCAGAGTTTAAATGGTGGAAAAATATCATATTACCTAAAAATGCAGCTCTTTTAATAACATTTCAAACAAAAAGTAACGCAGTATTATAACCTCTATCTGGGGATGTATTACACCTAATGTTTCACGTGTCAATATACAAGCCCAAGGGGTCAAAATTCTTGCGATGGCAAACTGCGCTAATAACGTGATGTTATACAAATAATTCAAAAAAAAGGCCGAGGCTTCAGCCTTTACTAAGGGCATTTGCTGATAGGATCGATTGTCTTGAACCACTGTAATATAGTTCATATGCTGACATATCGATCCAGTTTTAGGTTAGATTTTAATATTACTAACTAATAGGTATAAATTGTTGTTTTTTGTTTTTATTTATTATTACTAACACACTATGATCCTAGTTGGTCAAAATAAGATATTTTTATTTATTTGTTACATCTAAAAGATCTACAATAAAGATAGGCATTCACTCGTTCTATAATACAACCTATCAAATATTCATGAGCTTGCGTTGCGCAGGCCTCGCGCGATTATGACTATGAACAATCCGGAGCATTTCTTTTCTTCTTTTTATGTCAAGAAAAAAATATTACTTCCGCCAGAATATTAAGTTGCTATATCGGGAGTTCGGAGTGCTATGTCTACTCTTAGGAATGTAGTTGAATGCATTTCAGGAGTCTAGGCATTTTCAGCGTATGTCACCACAAAGTAAGGCGTGCGCGACGCTGATAGCCGAGACGCATGGCTGAATAGGGCCGGGCGTAGATGTAAAGACATACTGGATGCGTCTTTTTCAAAGGCTTCACTGGAATTAATTTATTCTACGAAAGACTGATGGCAAGCAACGATGCGGTCTAAGAGCTCGCGTTTGCTTAGAAGATGGCTTTTCACTTTGGAAACATAGATAGCGGGGAAAATGGAAGCCACAAAGGCAGATACAAGGAAGTGAAATGAATAAAGGTCATATTTCATAGGACTTTGTGATTTTCAAGGAACGATAAAGTTAATTCTAAAGAAGTTTGTTGTTCCTACATAGCGTTGATCACCTCGAAGTAGGGGCTGGTTCTTTCTAACTTTGTAGTGTTTCAACAAAGTCCTGAACATCTCGAGCATGCACAAAACGGGGATTTGTTGTGAGAAATATTCGCTCGATTTTATACCAAGACTAGTGATCGTGAGGTAAATTAAATTTTCTTACTATTATAAAACCGCAAAGGGATTTGATATTTGTAAAATTTCTAGTTTTGGAGCCCCTTTGTGTAGCTTTACGTCTGCAACCTACGTGCCATCTCATTTATGCAGTCCTGCAGGGAACTGCTCGCGATAATTAAAATTATCATAAGTGCTAGTGTAACGTAATAAGTTCTGCCTTCTACATGCATACATTATTAAATAGAATGTAGTGATTCTATAGCCGTCTAATTTGGGTACACGAATAAAAGACTTGGACTCTGGTTAAATTATAATTTAAATTTTACAGTTTGACAGTAAGTTGCAAGACGTTTAACGCATGCGGTACAGACGACTGCTCCAGTCAAAGTGATAAAATAAACTAACACACGCACAACTAACTAGCTAACTAGCACAAACACGCACTCGCCACAGACATACGTTATTATATTATTTTTTTAATTATTTAGGTTGTATTTGTCACTCCGAGCTAGTGGCCCTGTTTTCCGAGATACAGTTTTAACTAGTTCGGAAAGCAGGTGCACAATGTTAATGTAAATTGTTATTACAACTTTAGAAAAAAAAAAATCTTGTTTTGATTCAATAAATATTATTATTCTAAAAAAAAAACTCGAATTTGCAACTCACATTTTTTGCTAATTTTCCACCGAAATATTAAAATTAAAAGGTACAATAGAAAAATAAAATCATCAAGCATTGTTTGCGGAACGTAAATCCTATATAGGTTTTGTACGGGTGAAGCAAAAATTACTCCAGGGACTGGAAACTGCAATACGTGGTTAAGAGTACGAACAATTCCTTTGCATTTCAAATTCAGACGGGCCAATACAAATCCGATATTGTTTTTGTTTGGAATACAAGTTCGGCAAACTATTGCATACTTTCAGTCGATCATCCACTTAAAACGGGACGTGTTTTGCTTTTTAAGTCATAGGGTTGATACGGACTGCATATTTAATAGGTGCCAGATGTACCACGTTCATATGCTACAACTTTGCGTTTCTGTAAACATTTTTATCTGAGGCTAAAGCTTAAGTTAACTTAGTGCTAATTTCACCAATGTCCAGTGACATTTAACTGAGGAACAAATTGGACATTCTAACAGTTTTTGTATCGAATATATCTGCCAAAATATCACGCTCGGATAAGACGGATATTTTACGTTGGTGAAATCGACCCTTATTTTATTGTCAATTTAAAAAAATCTAAATATATAAAAGGCAAGGGTGACTGACTGACTGACTGACTGACTGACTGACTGACTGACTGACTGACTGACTGACTGATCTATCAACTCACAGCTCTAACCACTGGACCGATCGAGCTGAAATTTGGCATACAGGTAGCTGTTAGGACGTAGACATTCGCTAAGAAAGGATTTTGGAAAATTTCAACCCCAAGTGGGTTAAATAGGGGGTTAAAAAATCGAACCTAACGTGAGCGAAGCCGCTTGTTAAAGTTAGTGTCCAATAAATTGAACGAACCAGAGCTTTTCCTATAGTCCGTTTGCTATAATAATATTCTCATTTAACGCTATCCCACGTTTACCCATAAAAAAACTTGTTGAAAATAAATAAATAAATAAAATGTCCTTCAAATAAACGTAAAGCTTGTGTGGCTTGTGAGGCTTTTAAAGCCTCGAAAACCCTTTTTTAAGGCCTTTACTTTCGATCTGTTTGAGCGCTCAACAATGATACAATGTTGATTCGCTATAAGAAATAAGATTGTTTAAAAAGTTTTTGTTATTTACTCCTATTACAAACGAAAAATGGAACCATAAATCACGGAATATACTAGAAGCTTTCATAAATTCATCTCGTTTTGTGACGTTTATAGTCATACCGAGATAAAACTGCTTTGTTCTGCAGAAAGAAATACAATGAAACACAACAAGCAAACAAATCACAGAGATTTTGTAAGCGTAGTAGTAGAGTTTTTGTTTTCGCCCGACTTTAATATTATCTCAAATTAGAAAACCTCGTAGATACTGATAGAGTTATGGGTTTAATAAAAACTGAAATTCCCTTGCAGGTAAGCCCGCTTCCATCTTAGATTACATCGTCACTTTTTCCAGGTGAGACGGCGGCCGAGGGCTAACTTAATAAAAAAATTGTATAACTAAAGTGCATAACTATAATATAACTGGAATAGAACCTTAGTAAGATTCTATTCTAGTTATATTATAAATACGAATGTTTTCAGGGTGGATGAATGTTATTCCTTCACGCCACAACGAATGAATTGATTTAGCTGGGAATGCAGGAGATAGCTCAGATTGTGGCTCAGACTCAGGATTAAACAAAATAAATGAATAATGGCCACAACCAAAGACACGCCACTTTAAAACTGCCATACCCCTTCCAAGTTATCCCGCTACCATCTTAGGGCGCGAACAAGCCAAGGATGCCTCACTGCGATACCTCGCGGTCGCGGTTTAGCTCGCTACCTCGATGCCACCTCCATGTAATACAAATGTATGCAAACAGACGAGCGCGAACATGCCGAAGGATACCTCACTGCGATACATCGCGGTTCACATCGATGTTTACCTCGATGCCTACGCGAAAACAAAATATGTATTTTGTTTTTACATCGCGGTCGACTGCAAGCATCGATGTGCTCCGGCTTGTGATTGGTCGAATCGGTTCGCCCTCTCAAGGACCCCGCCGTCGTTTACTTTAGGCCTCGAATACATTTTAATTTAATAAAATAAATACAATGTAGGTATAGCGTTTCAAATATTAATTATATGACGTATTATGAATTTTTTATACATTATGGTTTTCAAAGCTCTATAAGACTTGTGCCAAAAAACTTAGAATAAGAATTTTTATAATAGACTTAGGTACTTGTTTAGAAAATTATTCATTAAAATAAATATTATATTATATTTGCACAACTCTTTTATAACTAAACTACTCGTAAAATTGGTACATATTATTATAATATTATTATTCATTATGGTTCATTTTTTATTTTAATTAAATAATGGAAAAGGAGGCGCTAATAGATTTAATTTTTAATATTATTACCCTGTGGGATAAGCGGCACAAAAACCACCACAACAGATATACGACCTCCCTGGCGCAGTGGTGTGCGCTGTGGTCTTATAACTGGGAGGACTCGAGTTCGATTCCCGGCGGGGGCAATTTAGGAATTTATAAATTCTAAATTGTCTCTGGTCTGGCCTGGTGGGAGGCTTTGGCCGTGGCTAGTTACCACCCTAACGTCAAAGACGTGCCGCCAAGCGATTTAGCGTTCCAGCACGATGGCGTATAGAAAGCGATTAGAGTTTAATTTACACTGCTATACCCCTTCCAAGTTAGCCCGCTACCATCTTAGACTGCATCGTCACTTACCATCAGGAGAGACCGCAGTCAAGGGCTATCTTGTAATCGAATAAAAAATATATATATTTTGTCCAAGGAATGGAACAATATTACTTTAGCGTTTAGTGAGCATTTGAACTAAGCATCCAGGTGCGACTGAACCGGCATGTTCGCACCGACATCTATGTAAAACATCCAGATATCGACATCGAGGTATCGAGCAGCGACCGCGACCGCGAGGCATCTTTGAAGTGTTCGCGCCCTTAGATCTTAGACGAAAAAACAACGGAAATTGCTGCTAGTTATTTATAGTATTCATCAAGTACACAGTTTCTGCGTCCAAAAATCACGGCATAAGCAACCTAACTTATAATGTAACTGAGAGCTTACAAGTTGCGGATTCGGAGCGCCCACTGAGCCTTTAATGGACTTGAGAAGTAAGAGTGTTGTTTTAGTAATAACATTACCCGCTGTTGCTTTACTTACTTACAGTTATTTCGTATATTTTCCTAATCCGCCGCTTGGCTTTAGCCCACACTCCAGACTCCACTAAAATCCTTTTCCGTCCTCCATATTGAATTTGTCATGACGTGATATCCTCGTAAATCAGTTTTATACATATTAATTTGTCATGACATCATATCCTTGTGAATTAATGTGATATTTTAAACAACCGCGTAAGAGCAAGCGACGAGTTTCTTGCTGGTTTTTAACCGACTTCAAAAAAAAAGAGGAGGTTCTCAATTCGACGCGTATGTTTTTTTTTTTTTTTTTATTTTTATTATTTTTTGGCGATGTTACTCCATAACTCCGTCAAATCTGAACCGATTTTAATAATTTTTTTTTTATTTGAAAGGACGTATTATCAGGTTGGTCCCATTTAAATTTGGTGAAGATCTGATGAATATCTTCGGAGATGGAGGACGGAACTCCTCAATGAATAAGAGCAAATCGTTCGTGATCAGAGTGTGTGTCGGATTTTAACCATGCATTCTTCATAGCATACATACATAATGCTTTTCTATTCGGCATTTCAATATAATTTCTTTTAACCGAATTTTTGACGATGTTACTCTATAACTCTGTCAAATATGAACCGATTTCAATAATTTTTTTATTTATTTAAAAGGGCATATCGTCAGGTTGGTCCCATTTAACTTTGGCGAAGATCTGATGAATATCTTCGGAGATATAGGACGGAACTCCTCAATGAATAAGAGCAAATCGCTCGTGATCAGAGTGTGTGTAGGATTTTAACCATGCAAACTTCATAGCATACATACATATGCTAAATATCTATTTGGAATAATATATTTCAATACTTTTTTTAAGGAGCAAAACAAATGGTCTAGTGAATTGGTCCCATGAAGCTACACTAAAAAGCTTAAAATAATAATATAAAAAAATATTTTAAAAAAAACCGACTTCAAACGCCACTTAAAAGTATAAAATAATTTTAGTTTGTACACGTATGTTGAAGTCGGGCCAGCGTTACGCAATGGTACCATCGTTTCTATATTTTAAGCCAGTCCGACTTCAATATACGTGTACAAACTAAAATTATTAAATCGTAAATACTATTAGGCCGGTATACTTGTTGAATTAGCCCGTGAGACGGACGGGCCTAAATAGAAACGATGAAACCGGTGCGCGACGCTGGCCCGACTTCAACATACGTGTACAAACTAAAATTATTTTATACTTTTAAGTGGCGTTTGAAGTCGGTTTTTTTAAAATATTTTTTTATATTATTATTCGGCATTCCGAAGCAGTGGTAAATTCACTAGACGATTCGAAAGCACTTTGTAAAAGTTAATTTGAATTTAAAAAAACTGTTTTATTCTATAAATGTGAAAGTTTTAATGTTTGAATACCTTCGTACCACACTGCCGTCCTGTGTGTGTGTGTGTGTGTGTCTGTGGCATCGTAGCTCCCGAACGGATGAACCGATTTTGTAAAAAATGGCGGATTACATATTTTTGTTTTAACGATTACTGACTAGCGATTAGGAATTAAAAATTTAAAAACCCCCTTTTTAAATTTTTAATTTACACTTGTTTTAATTTTAATGAAAGATGGAATGTTAATTTAAAAATCATACTCTTTTAGCCTGTAGTTCAACTGGTCTAAAACGACAATTCTGAAAAGTGGTCTTCAAAGTAATATGTATGTGATACCCCTTCCAAGTTATGTGATACACTAACACTAACTTATATTCAGCAACAAAAAATTCTCTGCTCGAAAGAAACGGAACAATACATGTTCGAGGATATTTTCCAGTAGGTACTATACCTACATTGGCGAATAGTGAGCAATTTCTTTGCATTGGGTTTCAGAATAGCTGGGTTCACTCGCTTCGTGATAGTTTTTGTTAGGAAAAAAACTTCGTCTACATTCTCGCGTACGTGAGCACCACAGCTTAGCTAGCATACAGTTACAAAACCAGAAGGAGTCCCAACAGGCTACAACTAGATTGACCTTTTCGACGTTCCTCGAGACCACTAACTTATTCTAGAAAAAAACCGTCTGTGCTTGTTCAGTGTTCCGAGTTTAACCCGCGTTTTTGGTGCGTTTTTAAGGCAATTATGTACTTCAAGCATTTAGTTGGTTAAATGCTCTACAATTATATACCAGTCTGCATTATGAAAAATTAGGTTTTCGTTGGAAAAATTACCGAAGAAAAACTGTGCGTTCTCGCAACAGTGCGAATGGCCACTTTTTGATAACAGTTACCACGGTCGCACCCAATCAAACTTTGTGGTACGAAGTCCACAAGGAGGTATGGTTTTATTAAAGCTTATTTTAAGCGAAATTGACAACTTGTTAATGATAAGAAATGAAAGTGGTACGCGCAGATATTCTTTGTTCTGTCATAATTTCGAAATCTAAAGTTTATTTGATGAAATTCAAATGCGTGGTAATAAATGGACGCTACGTCGAACTTGCTATGCTTTGTAAAAAGCTTGGCTGCATTTTTTTTTAAAAAGAATATTAGCCAAACTGAAGTTGACTAACATCCTCCTATCCCCTCCAAATAAGCGGAAAGCTTGTGCTAGGAGTACGAAAATAGTGCAAAGTGTGGGATTCGAATCTACGAACTTTCAGTTTTTAGTGGGCTATTGAGGCATTCGACAAACTGTCAGCGACACCATAGCCAACGGAATCTCCACTGTACCTTTGCTACACGGTGACTACGTACGTAGTTATACTCGATCATCCACTTTGCGCGAAACGTGGTTTGCATCCCAACTTGAGGACAACAAATACAGTGCTCATGTTTTGCTTGGGGCTCCAGAAACTGTAACTTTTAAATAAACAAGTCCACATTTGCTTTATTTATTGTTTTTGCAGCTGTTGTAAGTAATGAATTTGTTCACAATCTCAACGTAAATCCTCGTTCTGTTCTAATGTATAATTTTTTTTATAAATCTTTTGTCTTTTATTTTTTAAATAAAGAATATTAGCCATTCTGAAGTTGACTAATATCCTCCTATCCCCTCCAATTATGCTTAGTAGAGCCGGCAAGAAATTATATTGCACATCGTAACAAAGAGAACAAAAGAATTAACAATGTATTAATACATTGTTAATTTTACCAAAGCCATCAAATTGTATGTACCTACATCTAATTTGGCGGACCTAGCGATCTCTTCCAGTCCAGGCTTTGAGCATTTAAAATGCTCTAAGCTTCTAAGCAACCATTAGTGCAAAAGGACATAGCTATTATTTCATACACTTTTCCGAAATCTGTCATGGTTTAATGATCCTTCTAATAAAATACCAAGTAGGTAAATATTAGTAGGTATAATTTTATAGAAAAACTAGATGACGCCCGCGACTTCGTCCGCGTGGATTAAGGTTTTCTGATTAGGGCGGGAACATTTTAATTTTCCGGGATAAAAAGTAGCGTATGGTTTTATCCTGGGTATGAGCTATCTCCATTCCAAACAGCCAAATCGAGTCATTCCTTGTGGCGTGAAGGTCAAACATACACACACACATTTACAAACTTTCGCCTTTACAATACTAGTGTGATACCCAGACAAGCAAACAAAAACTCGGTAAGTATGTTAGCCTTATCCCCGCAATTCGAATACGATCCTCGTAAACGCTTGATTTCACTGCAAATGTTCCTGTCTCACCGAAATTAAACTTCACTCACTTTGAACGGAAACTTCGAGTACTTTGCGATCTGAATTCCTTTTTAAATTCATCTGGCTTAAATCGAAGATTGAAAACAAGTGTCTCAAACATTGTCCTGAATTGTGGGAAGTAGATTGCACACTGGCCAGTGCATTTTAGTGTCTATCTTATTATGGTTCTGAAATATTCACTTCATAATCCTGTCAATATTATAATTTCCTATTAATAATATTTATAAATGCGAAAGTTTGGATGTACAATGGATGTTTGTTACTCAATCACACCGCAACGACTAAACCGATTTGGCTGAAAGGCACAGAGATAGTTATATTCTGGAAAAACAAATAGGCTACTTTTTCCCGAAAAATTAGAGGGTTCCCGGGGGAATTAAAATATCTTAATCCACGCGAACGAAGTCGCGGGCATCAACTAGTACCTATGTCAAAAATAAATGAATGAAAAGGTATAAATATATTTATGATCTTCAGTAAAAGGATGATCCCTAGCCCATAAACATACCATACTTGGGCTATCTTGGAAGGGGTATGGAAGTGTACATTCAACCCATACCCCTAATCTGTTTATGTACGCCATTGTGCCGGAATCTAAATCGCTTGGCGGCACGTCCTTGACGGTAGAGTGGTAACTATCCACGCCCAAAACCTCCCACCAGACTAGAAACAATTTCAAAATTATTAATTCCCAAATTGCTCCCGCCGGGAATCGAACCCGAGACCTCCCAGTTATAAGACAGCGCTTACCACTGCGCAAGGGAGGTCGTGTTGTTTATGTTTTTTTATGATCTAACATCATAGACTTGTCGTATTACTTAGGCTAAGATCCATAGATCGGACTTTCACTCTGCTCAGACTCAAGGTTCAGGGTTAAATCTAAATAGATTTTCGTCCCATTGCAGTCAGGTAAAAACATGAGGTACAGCCAGGCAGATCAGGTAGTCGACAAAATCATCTTTTGAAACAGGTATTTAGTTTACTGAACACTATATTATTTTATCGAAATATTAAAAAAGTATATGTAGAGTTGTTCAGGCGTACGAGAGCCCTTTATAAAACACGGCTATCGTCAATATTCAATTTAAAACGATGATGAATGGAAACACGATTCTCTATAAATATGAATAAAAACCGACTTCGCAACAGAGTCTCGATGATTTATGTCCGCCTGTCGCGTTTCATTGCATTTCTTTCGCCAGAACAAAGCAGTTTTACCACTGACTGTAAATGTCATGGGAACGAGATGAATTTATGGCAGGTATCTTTCTCATTTTCGACAGATTTATCACTCGACTATTTAATTATGTGCGTTTTGTGTTTGTTTTTATATGTTTTGCTTCTATATGTGATATAATAAAGAAGTTGTCAAGTGTGTCAAAAGAAGCACAAGAGGGGGTTTTAATTAAACCCAATTGAACCCAAAACCCTTAGCGGGTTTTTACAGCCATCGAGCCGGAACGCTAAATCAAATGGTAGCGTGTCTTTGACGGTAGGGTGATATAGTTCCTGCAAGTCACGAGTGCGTGGCTCATGGCTGTGTGTGTGTGTCGTATCGGTATAAATGGGAGCGAGAGCTTGCTCGCGCCTGACCGCTCCCGCCTAGGCTCCTGACAGATATACACAATGTGCATATACATGACGTAACCACAGGTAAAGCTTACGCGCCCTCGTTTTTTGAAAGAACTATACCTTGCCACGATCAAAGACATGCTAGTAAGAAATGGTTTTATTATGAACTCAAAGCAAGAATAAAATATTGTATAGGTAACTGATTCAGATTTAACTTTTCAACATTTCTGAATAAAATTGCTTTGTCTATGACACACACAGGAGCATCCGGACTTGACGAAACTTTAAAATATTGTGATACAAAAATGTCTTTTTTTGTCAAGCTTTTCATAATTATAATACATAGAGGTTTCATAAAGAAACATTTCCAATTTACACGTATAGTGTCAGAACTATAAACAAAATTACGAAGACCATTCATTATTGCAGAAGTCTGTCAAATCGGTTACTCTTGGCCGTCGCGTGAGCCGCCGCCGGGCGGGCATAAATCACAAACTTCACAAATGACAACAGGACAGGTGTCAAAGCTTGTGTCGGTAGCGAAGCCAAACTTTAACTTTATTATGTATGTAGATTGATTTGGAGACTAGTTAGACCTACAAACAATGCAAAATCACCAAGTATCCATCTGAAACTGACCTCTGTATGACGTCATATAGAGGTAGAGACTTAAGCATCCGCTGAGAAAGAATCTTTCTAAAGAAGCTATCTTAATGCCTTTCAGCGATCAGTTCAGTGATTTGAGCTGCGCGTTGATAGATAGTTTTGTATATTTAAAAAAAGTATGCGAAAGTATGCTTGTTTGTCTGTAAATCACGCAGCAACGGATCGACGTGATTTTTAGAATAGTGGCATAGGCTACCTCTTATGTTGGAAAAACAGAGGGTTCACGGGAGATTTTTAAAACCACGCGGATGAAGTTTCGGGCACAAGCTAGTTTTTAGTAGATATTATTCATTGTAAAAAATTGCTTCGCTTTATTGCGAATAAAAATTATTGGAAAGCCCATTTTCAACAGCCAATTCTCACGCGGCATCCGAACTTCGTTGTTTAGCGCGCCGTATATTTCTGTTTCAACGAACGGAACAGCCTAAATAAGATTTATGTACATTTTGTTGCAACTATTTGTTCACAGTTCGATTTTATATTTGTTTATAACTTTCATTTTGTTCTTCTAAACATGCTAAACTATGTTTTGCTCGTAACTTTGTCCTGGAGTTAGATTAGATTAGTTAGGCCGTATTTATATGAGACGTAATATCGTGAGTCGACATTGAAACAGCAAAATATGCTCTACTAGACGATACCCGCGACTTCGTCCGCGTGGACTAACGTTTTTATTCATTAATTTTCCGGGATAAAATTTAACCTATTTGTTAATTCTAGGTATGAGCTATCTCCATTCCAAATTTCAGCCAAATCAGTTCATTCGTTGTGGCGTGTTATATGTTTTGGAAGAATTTAAACATTGCTGCCACATTTCAACTAACATACGGTTACGTACGGGTACATACTTTAACCGCAGTAGGTATAAGGAGGCGTTTAAATGAGACGAATTAGTTCGCGCGGCGACCGCGTACGTGGCGTTGCGTTTAGGTGTGAATTGACCCTAAAAAGGTTAATTTTATGTTTCCCTTTTTAGTTTCTTTTATCGGCGATTCAAGGTTTTTCCAAAAGTTTGACGACCTCCCTGGCGCAGTGGTGAGCGCTGTGGTCTTATAACTGGCAGGTCTCGGGTTCGATTCCCGGCGGGGGCAATTTAGTAATTTATTATTTCTAAATTGTTTCTGGTCTGGTCAAGTGGGAGGCTTTGGCCGTGGCTAGTTACCACCCTACCGTCAAAAACGTGCCGCCAAGCGATTTAGCGTTCCGGCACGATGGCGTGTAGAAACCGATTAGGGGTATGGGTTGAATTTACACTGCTATACCCCTTCCAAGTTAGCCCGCTACCATCTCAGACTGCATCGTCACTTACCATCAGGTGAGATCGCAGTCAAGGGCTATCTTGTCATAGAATAAAAAAAAAAAAAGTTATCAAGTATAAAGAACTGAAGAAGTCTAAACATCCGCCTGTGGGAGTATAAAAAGCCAATGGTCTTTCTCTTTGTGCGATGCGGAAACTTTTACAAGATTCAAGGATAAACCTGGGATAAACTCAAAATCGCGTTTCACTTTCATGTTATTATAACTGAAATTGAAAACCTGAGATATTGTAGCTCGTAGGTCTATCTAAAGAAAAATCTTATAAATGTTTTTCAGAATTTATTACAGCAAGCCAATAGTTCAACGGTTATATGTGCGGACTGAAAAACTGAAAGGTCGACGGTTCGATCCGCTCCCGTTGCAATGTTGTCGCTTATTTGGGGGTTACTATTCTATAAAATATGTCTTTTATTCAAATATTTCTATAAATGATTTTTTTAGTGACACAAATAAAAATAAAAAATCGGTCTCCCTATCATGGCCTGTTGTTCCAGAGCAAGTTGCTACAACTAAACTGGGTACCCTTCGTTTAGTACTTGTTCTAGTTTTTCTAAGTGTTATTTAAGGGATGTGTGTGTGTGTGTGTTGCACTTATAAAGAAATTGAAATTGGATAAGAGAAAATTAGAGGGAAGTCCCGTAACGCCGGACGGCACCTAGTACCGGACACTCGTACATCTCGGTGACTAAGCAAGCGAGCGATTCAAAAACGAGTTAGAGGGGCGCGGGGGGATGCAGCAAAACTGAGTCACGGGACCCGGTTTGCCCGTGACGCGCGCGACAAACAGTGGGAGTAGTTGGTTACTGTTTTTGGCCGGACGACACTGCGTCACGTAAGATTTAGGTGAGTGTTACAGGTGTATCTGTTATAAGTTGTTTATTATATTTGTTTTTAATAAAGTAGTGTTCATTGTTGTTAGTAAGTAATCAATAAAAGTTTTTGAGAATTTTGAAAATGGTTTTATGGGACCAAACAAGTTTACAGGGGTTTGCTAGGGGTTCGAAGTGAAGTCTGTCCGATACTAGGTGCCACTTCCAGAGACTGCGTTTTTTTTTCACCAAAGTTTAATTTATGTTTTTGAATATATTTATGCAGAAGTTGCATTTTTGATAATTGATATTGATTTTAAGTTTTGTTGACTAATATAAGACGTAAATAAAGTAATATTTTTCTAAACAGATTTTTTTATTTTTCATAAAAACCTTAAGTGTCCGCCACTAGGGGACTTCCCCCTGTAAGTCAAGCTGAATAGCTTGGCTAATATTCTTTATAAAAATATTTTGAGGCAATTTAACTGTAAAATTTTTTCGAGTGTACAATGATATTTGTTTTTTCGAAATAGCACCAAAAATAAGTAAGCAGTGCTTTACTCCCCCTTTTTTTATTCGATGACAAGATAGCCCTTAACTGCGATCTCACCTGATGGTAAGTGACAATCAGTGGCGTGCACAGGATGTACTACAGGGTAGGCAGATGATACAAAATGGAAAAAATCTTCGGTGCGAATTTAAAAAAAACTTAAGGGTAGGCATTGTACAAATTATAAAAAAGCCTACCCTTAAGTTTTTATAACTCGTACTGGCGATTTTCTCCATTTTATATCATTTTTCCGCATTATGCCTACCCTGTGTGCACGCCACTGGTGACAATGCGGTCTAAGAAAATTAAAGAGTTCCCGTGGGATTTTAAAAACTATATCCACGTGAGCAAAGCCGCGGATATCAACTAGTTTGAAATAAAGACAATCTATCCTATATTTTTGTGTACGAACGAGACTTGGACTGTGATTGGTTGCTTTTACTAGTGTTGGTATGCCAGCTCACGCTTCAGTGGACTTATGCACGTCTCCATACGACTGACTCAGTTTGAACACAAAATTCTATTATTCGAGATTCGGTTTGTTGAATTTGGGAAAACGTTGTCCTTGATTGTGTAAGTGTGTTTGCTAAAGTGAAAATGGGTATCTAAATCGAATGTAAGGGTTTGTTTGTTGTAGGTAACTGGTTGTTGTAGTCTTCATGTTGTTTTTAATGGTAATTATTATAATGTAAACGTAAAAATTCTTTTTACAAAACCGCTTTAAACGCTTTGCAGTGGCGTTTGATGCACATCTACGTACCTATATCAATTGTGCCTATAAAATTTGAAGATATAAAAAATATAAAAAAAGACGAATTGAGAACTTGCTCCTATTTTGGAAGCGGGTTAAAAATAAGAATCATACTTCGTTTGTAAGGGGTGGGCTCGTGAGACCTCGGAAATAAAATCCTTAGCTTGATTTCGCTAAATTAAACTTACTATATTTTAGGTAATTTATCTATGGGCACTACAAAGTGCAAACTAAGTCCCGGTTGCTATGCGGAACGTTCTTCGAGAGTTTCGCGGTAAATCTCGTAATGCCTCTCGTGATAGTTCCTCGTATAGTTTAATTCCTCTCTTGCGTTGAACAGGTTTGTATTAACTGAATATTCTGTATGCAATTTTATAACAGGGGTTCTTACTTTGTCAATTATGATAAAGGTTGGTACGGAGGATGCTTACCTTACGGAGGATGAGGTATTAACCGTATTATAGGGATGTTATGATTATGAATCCTTACTAATATTATAAATGTGAAAAAGTATTTGTTTGTTGGTTTGTTGGGTTATACTTCAATCACTCCGCAACAAAACAACGGATCGACGTGATTTTTTGCATGGGTATAGTTGAGGACCGGGAGAATAACATAGGCTACTTTTTATCCCGGAAAATCAAAAGTTCTTCGGCTTCCGTGGCCGGTTTCGGTCGGGAGGACATTAGGTATTATTCCTAAGTATTAATTTTACTTAGCTCATTGAAGAGTTTGATCTTCACCTTAAGGTACCTAGTTGGACCGACGACAGATTAGATGCAGGGAGCCGCTGAAAACAAGAGACGTAATTCGGGAAATGTGGGAGTCCATGTAAAGTAATGGACGTCTATCAGTTGATAAAAAAGAAGAGATAAGCTTATTATAAACCTTTCCCATCCACACATCCCACGCAAAATAAGCTTAGCAAAGTTGTGAGAAAGTCTTGGCTGTACATAAAAGTCTGGAAGGGAATCGGAAGAATCGTCCAACTTTTTATCCTTGCAAGAAAATATAAACAACAGACATACAAACTTTCTGTGCCTCAGAAGTAATAGAATTAGGAAAAGCAATTGACCATAGTACTAATGGTTTCAGAAACGACCTTTATCCACGAATATCTGTGTATCAAACAATTAATTTAGTTGTTACATTAACTAATGTAGGATATAGTTTGAACAATCGCAGATATCACACTTCAATGGGATCAAAGCGGCGGCTTAGCCGGCGCGCTGTTTGATTAATTACTGTCCGTCCAACTGACGGCGGCATTTGAACGCGAAATTCCTATGTTTAGGTTAAATTTTAATCATGACTTTTGATTTGCATACGTCGGTATAAGCACAAGGGATATCGCTGCAATTATCTTTCGTGGGGAACTCCGTAATCTTCAAAAGAAATCTCAAAATTCCTAAAATACTCCTGAGGTCTTAGTGGCGGAAAATATTTAAGGCATCAAAAATTTCGGATATTTTGTGGTCTTCGTTAATAAAAAGGATCTTAGTAATTGATTGAATGGTTTCGCTTTTTGAAGAACACAGCTTTGAAATTTTAAAATACTGCCACTAACATTGAAAGTCCCGTAAGGGGTGATTAATTTTTTTTTATTTGAACTGCTAGGTAAAAATAAGACGAATAAAATAAGCTTGTTATACGTTAATTTAAAAAGCTGAAAAAGTTTAAAAAAATATACTTATTTATTTAAAAATGCTTTACTGTCCCCTACTCTGTTTAATACTGTGTAATTTTTTTTTGCAATTGTAATATTATTATTATTATTTTGTAGAAACCTCATAGACATGTAAGGAGTTTATGGTAAATAATAATTACTGGCAGGCTAAACTAAATTGCTACAATTTTTAATTCCACGCAAGCGAAGCCGCGGGCGGTCACTAGTTCTACTATAAAAGCGACTGTCTAAAGGCGTTTTAGCAAAGCCTAACTCATACCAATCACAGATATTACAGTTCAATGAACAGATGTGCATCAAAGCGGCGGGTTGGGAGGTGGATCGTTTGATAGATTAATACACGTTAGATTGCTACTGGTATTCGATCTTGATATCGGGTTTTTGATGCGTTTGTCTTTGATTTGAAACGTTTGTTTAGTAAAGATTAAAGGCCCGAATATAGTTACTTATAACACACGATCAGGGCCCCAAGTCTGCTATTTTACATGTCATTGTCATTGATACAATTACAATTCATTTATCATTGGTCCAAAATTTCGTAGTGTACTAAATTCACAATGGTCGTTCGATTTCTTATAATTGGATTGTAATTCAATGATACCTCGGTATTGCCATTAGCTTAAAAAGCGATTGCCGAAATGAGTTTCAAAAAAAACTACATATTAAAAACGTTTATTTAAGCTAGATTCAAAGCTAGACGTGTCAGTGGCAAACCATCGGAAATGACGCCATTGAATTAGTAGACTACCAAAATTGCTAAAAGTAGCAATTGGGATGTCATTGATAGACAATTGAACTACAATTGCAATATCAGACTTAGGCCCCAGAAGCTCTGATGTAATTTCACCAGCTTACGTTCGCAGTTGGTATAGTTCTTGCAATTCACGAGGGCGCGTGTGCTTTACTTGTGATTACGGTGTACATGCACATTGCGTAAGTGTGCGTGCCTGTTAGCAGCCTAGGTGGGAGCGGTCAGGTGCCAGCACAATTTTTTGTGATTCAGAATGTCGCGAATTAATCAAGAGAATCAAGGGAAGCTGGAAGAAATTTCTTTTTTTTAGAGATAAGTTTCACCTATTCTACTTCTTCTAATATATGTTGTCTTGTAAATCCTTATATGTACATAAAAATAAAAATAAAATAAAATAAATAAATTAACCAAAACCTCACCGCTAAGTCATATATTCCGTATACCGTATTCATAATATCTTTTTGTTACAGGTATCTATGATTGGTCCAAATTACTTTCCGGATGCTCAGTTAGTAGGTATGCCACTGCTTGATTCATAAACCTTGAGGATTTTTGCATTATAACACGAAATCGATATTAATTCTAAATTTTCCTCGCTTAAAATTATAGCTACACTGAACAATAAAGCTTTAAACAAATACATCGCGTGTCTAAAACTTCGTAATATGACGTCACATTGAAAGTGCTATATTATATGCGATACTGCTTTCATATTGCTTTTGCATCGGACGCTGTCTTTCAGGCTGAATATTAAATGCATGAATATTTGAAAAAGGGTTTCTTGTAATTGCTTGTTTAAAGTTAGTACCTACTTAGAGAATATCTTTGTCCGAATAGGTATTAATTCAGTAGGTAACCAAATACATTTTCCACTGTTAGTATTAAATTATGTAGGACTACACTAGACATTAACATAATAAAGCTGTAACATCTGCGTCCCAGAATTAATTTGACTACATTATATTTTGTTGCCACATCGAAGGACGTGTAAGTAATCTATTGCTCACATTAATGTCTAGAGTCATAGCTCTCATAGAAGAGGTTTTAAATACAGAAGTGGCGAGTAACGAATAATTTGCTCGAAATCATTGCTAATCAATTATTATTATTGACTTATATATTATAACGCATTATGCATTGCTTAAATGCCTTGCAGAATCCCTCAAGATGAGGGAACCTACAAGACTGTTAGGACGGGAACTGTTTGATTTTCCGGGATAAAAGTAGTCTATGTCACTCTCCAGAGCCTTAACTATACCCATGCAAAAAATCACGTTGATCCGTAGCTCTGTTGCGGCGTTATGGAAGAACAAACCAACAAACAAACACTTGCATATATTAATAAGGATTATAAAACTGTGTTTGTTTGTTGGTATGTTTGTTTGACTTTCAATCACCGAGCAACCGAGCAACGGATCGACGTGATTTCTTGACATGATATGAATATTTAAGAACGAGAGCCTATATTTTATTTCTGAAAACAGGCTTCCCGTTGAATTTTCAAAAACCTAGATTCACGCGGATGACGTGGCGTGAAAGTATTTTTTTTATTTTATATAGGTATCCGCACGTATCCGGTTCACAGACGCAATGACGCTACATTTTCCATACCATACCTACTATTTAGTGGTCTCTTTGAGTCAAATGGAATTTTATAGCAGCCGCGTTGAACTGAACAACTGTGAGTAAAACCGTGGCACTATTTGGCATAGTCAGGATTCAGGCTACACAGATGTTGCACATTGCGAGTGCTGACAAATGAAACTACTATTTAACTTTCGGGCGCCCAAACCGGTATTGCGAATCAGACACCTACTCTTCTTGTTTGTAGATTATTACTTACATGCTTTCGAAGAGATTGACCGACGCCTGTGGAAGAGACCTACGACCAGAAGTGGTCGTCTATAGTTGATAAAGAAGAAGAACAACATCAAGGCGAAAAAAAGACGCTATACTGTCGTTGTCTGACCAATAATTTGGTATATTGCATGTGATTGTCTGTAAAAACTGGGTAGGTATTGTGAAGAATATAATACACCTACTACTAGTTGATGCCCGCGACTTCGTTCTCATGGATTGAGGATTATTCCCGTTATGTATTATTCCAGACTATAATCTATCTGTATGCCAAATTCAGCCAAATCGGTTCAGTCGTTGCGGCATGATTGAGTAACAAACATCCATCCATCTAACCATCCATCCATACATGCAAACTTTCGCATTTATAATAATAGTATGTAGTATCATTATGTGAACTTATAGATACAGACTCAAATATGTGAAGAAAAAGGGAAAAGGAATAATTCTCGACCTTTATCATCGTTTCGGTTGGAAATCGTCGATTTTAACCCGACCCAAAAGTTTTCCGCAAACTAGATCATTTGGTATAACGGTCTGTTTGCAGCTTCGCTCATTGTACGGGTTACCTCTTTATGGTAGAGGAAATGTCTTTGTATTACTTTACTAAGAATCCTCGGAGTACGAAACTGACTTGAACTTAGCCGGTATTTCAGTTCAACAGTTAGATATGACTGACTGACTGATCTACCGACGCACAGCTCAAACAACTGGACGGATCAAACTGAAATTTTCAATACAGGTAGCTATGATGACGTAGGCATCTGCTAAGAAAGAATATCTGAAACTTCAACCACTAAGGGGATAAAATATGGATTTGAAAATTTAACGTAACGTGAGCGAAGCTGCAGGCAAAAGCTAGTTAATTAATATAATTGCAGTTAAAACATCTAACTCTAGACCAACTTTAAATTACTTTCAATCGGGTATCAAACCTGGAAGTGGAACCGATCGCAGGGAACTTGTCTATGAAACAATTTCTTACACTTCAAGGCACATTAATGTTTATTAAAATTATTGCACTGTTCCTCCAAAAAGGGCTCTAGATTGTGGACCCTTGGGGAAAATTTATTGAGTCGATAAGGAAACTCTATTTGTGAAATTAGGTGCCCCTTGTCAGATGTTACTGATTATATTTATGCTTCCGTTTTATATAACTTTAGTTACCCGTAGTTTTCATTAATTTAAAAGTTGCAAAGTAATTTTTTGTTTAATAAGTGCTTTTGATTTTCTTTCAAGTATTTGAAGTTGTATTTTATAAAAAAAATTACATTACTTTGAAAGAAGACTGAAAGCTTTATGAAAAAGCTTAAATAGTATTCTTTTAGGTACAAGATTTGAAACTCCACGCGGCCTTATTCCTCAAAATTGACCCTTCCATTTATGGTGTAAAACCTTTTGGGTTTCAGGAAATATTCGCATTTTTAAGCATGACTGAGTTCGATAATATAAATAGAGTAGATGGCCTCAGTCTGAGAAACCAATCGCTATTATTAATGGGTTTATAGGCCTTACATCTCCTGAGAATCGTAATTAATAAGTTTTAAGATATTGCATAGCTTTTATCGCGGGCCTTGAGAGTGGAGACCGAATCCAGAAATTCCGTAACGAAAATAACCTGACACGGGACTCCTCTCACCGCTAGATGGCGTAGATAAAAAATGCTATGCAATAGCTTTACCGCGGCAGTCCCCGAGTGCCACACGTCTTTTTATATATATATATTTTTCGAGAAAACGAGCAGGTGGGTCACCTGATGTTAAGTGATTACCACCGCCCATGAACATTTGTAGCACTTGAGGTACCGCCAATGCGTTGCTGGCTCTTCAGGAATTTGTGGGTCCGCCCTTTGAAGAACCCCATGTTGTAATTTAGTGGGAACACCGTCGCAGGTAGTTGGTTAAGGGTATTTCCATTGATTAAATAGTAGATTCTCTGTGTCCCTAATATTCTCGACATAATTGTGAACGAAGAGTGTCCCCGAAACATCCCGAAGCCCAACATTATCGGCGAGCATCTGCGTTGATTATATTTTATTCATGGCCCAAATCACGACCCTAATTGAAATTATGACTCAAATTCGGTCGTCCTTTTCACTCGGCTACCTCTTCAGTCCTTTAAAGATTCGCGACCTTTGCGAAGGGTCTCGATGGGTTGAGACGATAAGAATGTGAGCCCGAAGAATGTTTAATGCGTATTAAAGGAGGATTACATGAATTTCCTGGACAAACAGTAATGATATTTATGGATCCGAGTAGGAATAGGGACAGAATTAATTCGTGGTAATAGGGACATGATATGGACTAAATATATTATCCACATGTTGGGATTATTCCTAAAACTCGAACCGATCTTACAGGCAGCTCTGAAGTAAAAAGACATGGATATGGTATAGGTAAGATTTCCATCCTACCGGACTATGAGAGTGAGGTAATAGAGAATGCACTTGTGTTTGCGCATATACATATGCAAAACGATATCTCCCGCGCAGATATAAATTATTATCTAAAAAGTAATTTCGCCAGGTCTGATAGCGCACCAAGCGATTTAGCGTTACGGCACGATGGCATGTAGAAACCGATTTGTGGTACAGCCCTCTACCATCTTAGTCTGAATCGTGAATAAAACAAAAAAGGATTATGCTTGTGTAAGTGTAATAAATGATTAATTATTTTATTTATTCACACTTTATATAAAAGTCTGATAACGCATCAAGCAATTTAGCGTTACGACACGATGGTATGTAGAAACTGATTTGTGGTATGGGTTCTAAGTTAGCCCTTTACCATCTTAGTCTCCATCGTCAAGCGATTTAGCGTTACGGCATGATGACATGTAGAAACTGATTTGTTGTATGGGTTCTAAGTTAGCCCTCCACCCTACCTCTACCATCTTAATCTGCATCGTCAATAAAACAAAAACGCATTGTGCGTCTGTAAGTGTAATATTATTTATTGACACTACGTCTGTTCTCTATCTAATGTCTGTAGAAGTAGCGCAGAGCCCAGTACCTACGTGTGAGTGTCATAAAATATAGAACGCCCCTTGACACAATACATCACTCTGGTTACGGTCGCCGAATACAACCGAGTCATATGTACTGACGTACAACCGCCGCCACTACACCACAGTCTACACGACAAAGGGCATTATTATTAGAACTTGGCAACCCAACGCATGGTAGTCAATTTATTATCGAACCACTCGCGAAGATATTTAAACGTACGTAGATAAGACTTTCTTCATTTTGTAATTTTGAAATAATTGCCTCTCATCAAACTAATATTGTAACAATTTGACCGTTACAACATAACTCAAATACACGTTTGACGAACCTACATGCAGGAAAAAGGTTCCAGAAGCAGTTTAGGTTACCTATCATCAAGGGAAAGCTCTTCTGTAAGTTCTTCAGTTCAGAAGCCTCAATAGTCCAACGGTTCAGGGTGCGGACTGAAAACTGAAAGGTTGCAGGTTCAAATCTCACCCGTTGCACTATTGTCGTACCCATTCCTAGCACAAGCTTTGCTTATTTGAAGGGGAGAGGATGATATTAGTCAACTTCAGCTTGGCTAATATACTTTAAAAAAAAAGTTATTCGACGGGAATGTTAAAAACCTAAATACACGCAGACCTGCCCCCCGATTCAGAACCTTCCGATAACTTATTTGTCGATCGATTCGGTTTGTTAACATAATATATTTCGCTCGCTCTGAGTCCACACGACAAAAAGAGATCGATGTCTAACCGTATCGACACGGTATGTTATCGAACAGGTCTGAATCGCCCTGCTGATGAGATCGGCAGCTAGTACTTCTTCTTTCTTGAACCGAAAGATGTTGTATGTGACTCTCCTCGGCAGCTTCCTTACCTTCAGATTGAATCACATCTTGGCGCCAGCTAACCTTGAATAAAAATATATCATACGAGATGACAGGAGATTTTTATTTGATGTCTTATAAAACGCTCAGGCACTAGACACTAAAGGATTGAGTACATCCAAAACGATATGATGTAGAATAGCGGCTCTGACGGTTTCGTAAATCTCTTTATGGCCCCAAATATGTTTGCGTATATGTTAATGCTATTACAGCGTTTAATTAGAACGCAATTAGTTGGGCGAGAACTATTTGTATGTGTCTAATTAGAATGTCATTACTTGGAATAAAGCTTAGAATGCCAGTTCAAAGGACTTCGCTACCCAATATAGAAGATATGATATATTCCACATAATGAAATATATCGCACGACCAGTCGGTTATGATTTGAGCGTGTTTATTTGTTCGTTAGTTCAATTTTTTCCCTCTATCTCGTAAATTAGGTACTTTTATTGAAAAGTGCGACCGGGAGCCGCCACTGAAACGGCTGAATCTGGTAAGCGGCAAAATCAGATACCTAACCGTCGATGGGAGATGCCTCTCCCATATCGTTAGGTATCTGATCTACATATATTTGTCTCATTAGCTGTTGAGATCTTGATGCCATGGAGTCATGGTGCTAAAAATTTTTTACGAAGCATCCACCTTGTAAAGTGGGGCGGGCTCAATTCTTGTCCAAGAAAGCATGTTCAGCGCGTAAACTCTGCCTGCATTCTGGGCAACTTTCTACGCAAGTATGATTTAAATTATAATTAGATTAAGCTAGCTGTAAGTTATTTTGAATATTTTAATTTATTATATTATTAATTTGCTAGATTCTACCCGTGGTAAAATACAAATTTTGTCGCTTATAAAATACTATGTTTGGATATAACAAACAAAAAAAAACACATATGTTACATAACAAGAACCTGCACGTTTAAATTTAAACTTTATATGTATTTTGTTTCATCAAACAAACCACTTTTGAGCAAATATAAAAAGTTTGAAAACATGTATACAGTTAGTTAGCAATTTTTTACAAAGGTTTTATTTGCCGTCGCTTTTTCATGTTTGTCTTTATCTCCTTGTTTGCAGATTAAAGGTCCTTTTAGACGTACCACAACAACCATACCGCATCTTTTTATTTGTCCGTTTCGTTTTGTCCACCACTGATATCTATGTTTCAAGTAACTGAGAAACGAAATCACTTCCGACAGAGTTTTGGAAGAAAGTGTCAGCGGCGGCAAATTCTTGTTCTTGTACTGGTGTTGCCAATCTCGAGCGTATAGTAAACAATTCCGTTCGTTTTTGTTATTGCTGGCAGTTCGACTAGCCACAATCTCAGGCACTGGGATGATTGACGTGCAGTGGATAATCGGACATTAGTTACTTGTATTTTAGTATCGCTATTTTGGTAATGTCATCCTTCGGAACATTTTTGCTGCGAATTTATATGAAAACGCGTAGCTCAACAAAATGCATTTAATGGCTGTTGAAAAAGCGTGTGATAAACACCTGCCGATGGCAATACCGCCACAAACACAAACACTCATTGCACTATCAAGGAACAAACCGTTCTAATTTAAGGCTATAACTTAACTTCAGGTAGCTGCATCGAGACTATGCAGCCCGTGTATGGCCGCGTGTGACTGGTCACACGCGGCCATTAACGGGCAAATTTTCGCCGCTTTGGTGTGTTTATTATGTGGTCCGTGTGAATAAATCCTAAGCTAGAGAACACAGGCGCTTATGACATCCGGATGTTGATATTTTTTATTGTCGAGTAAGTTATGCTTTTGACGAGGCTTTTGCGGTCAAAGGCTTCTGGTAGTAGATTACGCTAAATTCTATGTATTTTTTTTTTTTTGTGTAATCCTGTAACTCCTATAGAAGATTGATCCAATTACAAGGAACAGCTAATTTACTTTGCTATTTTCTGCTGAGTGTCAAAATGCATGTTATACTATTATCTATTCTGTTACGTTATGCAGTTAAAGTTAAGTTATCGTTAAGAATAAACTTGCTGAAAACTTGTGGCTTTGATGCCACATTACATTAAAAGGTTTTGTCATCTAGGTATCATAATATTCGACCTATACGCTACGGTTGCAATCTTACAATGTTCTAAAATAAATCTCGTAGGTGCATTACTGTGATATTTTACTTAACTAACGAAAAATATATCTACCTACTGTGTCCAAATGTAATAGGTAGCCTGAAATTTCAATTAGGTATCTGTCTACCTACCTATTAGACAAATTAATTATTATTAGCTCGATATTACGGCCTAGTCATCAATTAATTTATCGTGATAATTGAATTTACAGTTACAATAAATCAATTTAATTTGATTGATATGAACCAAAATCATAGCGACCGAATCCATCAGTATTTATTACATTGGGAATATTATGCCGTCGAGGCGATGCAATAACCATTTTGCCTGTAATACCTAATTGGAAATTCAATTTATACAGGGTGGTTATTTGCAATGACTCAGTCAAGGCATCTGAATATTATATATTATGTATCAGTCATTATTAAGACTTACGAGTAGTAATACTACGATTTTTCCCTTGTTTTATTGTCATTGGACATGCAAAATATGTCTTGTCCTATCCATAGGACGAGGCAAGAACTGACGCTTTGTTAGCCCAATGGCTAAGCCCCTGGCAATGCAATGGCAATCTGATAAAATTGGGCACCATGCCCAATTATGATGACTCTGACGGTGTTCATGAGTTTTGTTTTATTTAATTTCAACATAGGATTATTCAAGGGACGGACCAATAAATTCCTGAAAATAATTGGTGGTGCCTCTGGTGCTCCAAATGTTCATGAATGGCGGTAATGACTTAACATCAGGTGATGTGACTGCTCGTTTGCTGGCTTTTTATATTATTTAATGAAAGTTTTGCTCATAATATAAATTAACTAGTAGGGCGCGTGGGTGCGCGGCTCGCTAAAGCGAACCGCGGTTTTTCTGTCCACCAAGTAGACCTTCGGGTCTTGATCATCTTTTTCTAAGGAACTACTCTTCCATCTTTCATAGTCTCTGAGATATACATCGACGAAATTTGTATGACCGCCACCTTGAATCCGCCATTTTGGTATTTTTTTTTCAGTTCATTGCCCACTGGATGAGGTTTCGAATGATTTTTGTTTGGGCACCCTCAATCTATCTTTAATACCCTGACCGTGCTCCTTACCCGTCTCCGAAATCCTCAATCATCAGATTCCTCCATATTTTTCATCCAAATGATTTTTTGTCCTCTATATGAAACCATCAGCGGAAAGAAACGCATCAAAGTCTTGCATACATTTTATATGAAAAAAAAAATCCACCATCTTAATTTTTTTTCTATTCATCACGTAGACCATCGGGTCCTGATCATCTTTTTCTAAGAAACCACTCTTCCATCTTTCATAGTCTCCGAGATAGACACCGACGAATTTGTATGGCCGCCATCTTGAATCCGCCATTTTGAATTTTTTTTCAGCTTCCTGCCAATTGGATGAGGTTTCGAGTGACTTTTGTTCGAGTACTACCCACCTATCTTCGAAACCCTGGCCGTGCTCCTCACCCGTCTCCGAAATCCTCAACCATCAGCTCTCTCCATATTTTTGCTCCATATGAATTTTGGTCTTCTATACGAAACCATCAGAAATTTTGAAAAAGAGCCGCATATAGTCTTGCATATATTTTGTATGGAAAAAAATAAATTCCGCCATCTTGAATTTTTTTTCTGTTCACCAAGTGGACCTTCGGCTCCTGATCATCTTTTGCCAAGAAACTACTCTTCCATCTCTTATACTCTCCGAGATAGACACAAACAAAATTTGTATGGCCGCCATCTTGAATTCGCCATTTTGGAGTTTTTTTTCGGCTCTTTGCCAATTGGATGAGGTTTCGAGTGACATTTGGTCGAACACCCCCCACCTATCTTCGATAAGCTGGCCGGTGCTCCTCACCCGTCTCCGAAATCCTCAATCATCAGCTTTCTCCATATTTTTGTTCCGAATGAATTTTTGTCCTCTATACGAAACGGTGGGTGAAAAAAATTTTTTCCATACAAAATTTTACAGGAGAGGTGATCAATCAGTCAGTGAATCAGCACGAGTAGCTATATATATAGTAACTAGTAGGGCGCGTGGGTGCGCGGCTCGCTAAAGCGAACCGCGGTTTTTCTGTCCACCACCTTCTGGTCTGACCTTCGGGTCTTGATCATCTTTCTCCAAGAAACTACTCTTCCATCTTTCATAGCCTCTGAGATATACATCGACGAAATTTGTATGACCGCCACCTTGAATCCACCATTTTGGTATTTTTTTTGGATTTATTTGGATGAGGTTTAGAGTGATTTTTGTTTGGGCACCCTCAACCTATCTTCACTACCCTGACCGTGCTTCTCACCCGTCTCCGAAATCCTCAATCATCAGCTCCCTCCATATTTTTCATCCAAATGAGTTTTTATCCTCTATACGAAACCATCAGTGGAAAGGAACGTATCATAGTTTTGCATACATTTTATATGAAAAAAAAATCCGCCATCTTGAATTTTTTTTCTACTCATCACGTAGACCATCGGATCCTGATCATCTTTTTCCAAGAAACCACTCTTCCATCTCTTAAGGTCTCCAAGATATGCACCGACGATATTTGTATGGCCGCCATCTTGAATCCACCATTTTGGAGGTTTTTTTCGGCTCTCTGCCAATTGGATGAGGTTTTGAGTGACTTTTGTTTGAACACCCCCCACTAATCTTCGATATCCTGGCCGTGCTCCTCACCCGTCTCCGAAATCCTCAACCATCAGCTCTCTCCATATTTTTCCTCCGAATTAATTTTTGTCCTCTATACGAAACCATCAGAAATTTTGAAAAGGAACCGTATTAAAGTCTTGCACATATTTTGTATGAAATAAAAAAAAATCCGCCATCTTGAATTTTTTTCTATTCATCAAGTAGACCTTCGGGTCCTAATCACCTTTTTCCAAGAAACCACTCTTCCATCTCTTATAGTCTCCGAGATAGACACCGACGAAATTTGTATGGCCGCCATCTTGAATCCGCCATTTTGGAGTTTTTTTTCGGCTCTTTGCCAATTGGATGAGGTTTCCAGTGACATTTGGTTGAACACCCCCCACCTATCTTCGATACCCTGGCCGGTGCTCCTCACCCGTCTCCGAAATCCTCAATCATCAGCTCTCTCCATATTTTTCCTCCGAATGAATTTTTGTCCTCTATACGAAACCGTGGGTGAAAAAAATTTTTTTCATACAAAATTTTACAGGAGAGGTGATCAATGAGTGAGTGAGTCAGTGAATCAGCACGAGTAGCTATATATATATTAAAGTACTTAGTTAATCCTATAATAAAATACGAAAGATTTCCTATAGTCAAAATATTCGTTATATTTCTGTTGTTCAGGTCCTTACTGATGCATTTTATATAACCATACGTGTACATTTATTTAGAAATCAATTCTAAACTCTATTCCATTATTAGTAGAGTAATAAATATAGCGCCACAATTATTGTATTTGTGCCTATATTTTATTGGGACATGTAACATGAACTCTACTACTTTCGACATAACGTTGTGATTTGTTTAAATGGTGGTACTTGCTCCCGTGTTGAGAGCTTCATGTGTCTCATTAGAGGCAATTAATTTGTAGGAAGACGAGAATGTAATCGGTCAGGGTTTTCGAGGGCCTTATAACAGTAAGTTTAAGTTCAAATTTGCTTGGCATTAATTTTGTGTTAATTTCCCGAAGACTCAGATAGGTAATGTCAAATTTATACCGCATATTGACTTGTGGCATCTACGTTCTGCTTAAACGTTGTATAAATAAGATTATTTAAATGTAATATTAAATTTTTTTAAATGTAATATATAATAATTTATTTAAATGTAATATCTGGTTCAAGCGGGACTCCGTGCTCAACAAGATTACATTCATTTATTAAATATATATAAAGATCATAATAAAGATGTACCGTCATTTTATTAGGTTCAAAAATGAGTCCGATAACACTCACGCCACCAAAAGAAAGTGTAACTGTCGTACACTTTCTCTCAGGACTCACGAGTCTACATCCAAATGATCCTATTGTATTAATATATAAATGTGAGCGAAGCCGTAGGCAAAAGCTATTGCTCAATATATTGGAAAATATTCTCATTCAATAAATTAGTCAATAAGACAATGAGCTTTGTAAGTACTCGAAGTTAATAAAACTGCAAGCCAGAGTACAGTCAGTAGTTTTTTTTTTTTTTTTTAGTTTCTTGAATAACGACGGCAGAGGAGAGCGTAACAATTCAAAAATTAAATCGTGAACAGCGTTGCACAAATTTTACGCCAAAATAAAAACAAAATCGCTTGTAGGGAACCGAGTTACGTGTTGAAATATTGTTAGGGAATTTAATAACGACATGTTTTTGAACTGGTGTTTCAAAAATTCTAGCTTTGCTACCTGTAAACTAAGTTGAGAACATTTTCATAATATTCTTTCTTCATGAAGTGTGTTGAGGTTTGTTGGTTTGCCCTTTAATTAAGCAACGGATTGACTAGGAAAAGAAATAGTAGCAGGAATTAGAACTATAAAAAAACTATTAAAATCACGCGGATGAAGTCGCAATAATAGATTCATGATAGGTGCTTTATTAACAGAATTTGCATTTACTTAGTTACTTTGCTGTCGACTGAAATCTCGGATTATGCCTTCGATGTTAAAATCTGTATTTATGTAATTATTATATTTTATCTTGCACCTACAAGAGTTTGCAAGAGTATTATGGAAGAGTTTACAGTTTCTATATTAGGTACAGAGTCAAAGCAAAGTAAATCAAAGTTGAGAGTAAAAAATGTCATGTCAAAGTCCGAAACTATTTATCATGTCATAGGGTACAAAATGTTTGCTTACATGACAGTGCATTTTTTTGTTGTATATAACTAAACAAAGCGTGGAAGAAAAACAGACAGATCGCAAACCGTGCTTTTCTGAAAGCCTCCGTTGACGTCCTGTTTGTCTTTACGTATTTATTCCCTTGTTTGCAGATTAAGTTACACACGGTGTAAGCGTGTGACGTCTGTGTTTTTTATTAGCTTAAATTGTTTTGTTGCGACACACGAGGCAGTTTTAAAAAGGGTAATAATTCAGAATTTTGGCCTCGTATTTTTGTACTCCCTTTGACTGGAGATAGCGTTATTATGACAATGATTGAGAGAATAGATACTTATGTATCCATAGGAGAACCAGAGTTACGAACATAGCTCATCGATTCGAGAAGCTGAAGTGACAATAGGCGGGGTACATAGTTCGTAGACTGATAACTGGGGCTTTGGGGTCCCATGGCGACCATGAATGACGACCTCGCATCGGAAAGCGGATTGTTTGCATAATCCTCACTAACTGAAGTGTTACAGGGAGCTGCTGGATATTATTATAGGTGGCACAAGACGACTTCGTGACGGAGACGTGTGGATTCCCATACAAGAGAATAGGTCCAGCAGTGGATGTCTATCGGTTGAAAAAGGACAAGAAATAAAAGACACTTGTCCATTGCACTACTAAAGCAACATTCACCCATGTCGATAAATGGATTACCTTATTACCTTCATTTGGACTTTAACCTTTATTAAGCCGTGCCTTGGTTCAACTCAATGGGGGCAATAAAACTACTACCGTAGCAACAAGCTACGCACTGACACAATACGTTTTGTGTGTGGGGGGAAGGGGGGGGGTTTAGTACACAGGCCAATCACTGCACTGATGTATTTCTAAAGGAACTGTTGGGTTGTAGGCGACGATAAATTGTCAGGGTAGAGAGTGTTGCTTTTTTGTGTGTATTATTTTATTCAAACACAAACCAACGAATAAATGCACTTTTCGCATTTATAATATTAGTGGGGATAGTATTCTGTACTTTAATTGTAGATAGGTAAGAGGTCGAAGACGAGTCGTATGTATGTCTAATAATAATAATCAGTGAAATAATATCATCAAGTTACCTAGGCATCTAATCCTCCAAAGTGGAGATATGAAATACTCTATCCACTCATTAAACTCCGACAAGGGTCCACTCTAGATTCATTTGAAGATACGACGCCATAATTTCAATAAACGTCTAATGCACTCACCCCGACAGTTCGTTTGGCATAATATGAGTTCCTTGGGAGTACCTATTAAATGGATACCCAAACTTTGCAACAATTACTGTTATTTGTTTCTTTTTAAATTCAAAATTCATATAATTCAGATTTAATACACAATTCTGACATTAAAAAACCACTAACCGCTCGTTGTTGCCACCGCTATTCTCGATGATATCGCGAATAATTGGTCATTGCGAAATCGGATACTACTTTGGCTATAGGTATAAATAAACGATTGGTACAGTATGACGATCGATTGGCCGATACTCACACGTTATTGATTAAAATGAACTTTTGTAGAAGAAACACTTTACAATCAGCCAATCGCCTCAATTAAAACTAGCAATCATTGATGGAGTTTTTCCGCAATCGAACAATGGCACAAGAAGCTTTCCGCTTATTCGGAGGGGAGAGGAGAATATACGTTAAGTTCAGCCTTTCAGCTTGGCTAATATTCTTTAAAAAATCTCTATTTTATACAGTTATTTTAAGTCTACGTCACCCCCAATCAGTGAGGGTGGATTTATCTCGTGCACGGGCGGGTCAGTGTCCGACACGGTACAGTCAACGTAAAAGTATAACGTGGTGATAAATTAAATAAAAAATTTATTAAAAGCGTGTATTTACTTTGGCGATTCGTACAGTAATGGCACAATTCATTAAATCATAGGCTATGACCGAAAATGTACACCTACCCTACCTCACGCAAGTTCATTCAATTCACTCATTCGTTTTCACAATATACAAATAAATTAATATTGTAGTATAAACCTTTAGTATCTATAATAATATACTATTTTATAATATAGTTATTTATATGATTGACATCTAAGAATATGAATGAATTCTAACAAAAGGTACCATAAAATGACCTAGGAACCTAATGAAGTTGTAACAAACAAATAGAATGGACGAAGCGAATGAAATAGCAATCCGAGCTTAAAAAAAGTACGCTCGAGCTAGGACGGTCGTAAATTAATATTTCAGTGGAGAACTTGCATCTGCGAAATGTATTGTTCATTATGAACTGAAAGTTAAGAGTCTTTCTCGACAGTCATTTTTTACTACTCTTATAGTGCTACAATGTATTGAAAACACAGTTATGAAGTCTCTAGTTAGAATTTTTATTTCTAAAGTTTTATTTCCTTCCATAATTACCAACGGCAAACTAAAAATATGATTAAATTTTGTTTCTCAACCAGCTTTTGTCCGCGCGTTCGTTAGGTTAGATTTTTTAAACCCCTGTTTTAACCCCTTAGGGGTTGATTTTCAAAAATCCTTTCTCAGCGGATGCTTACGTTATAGTAAGCTATGTGTATGTCTGTCAGCCCGATCTGTCCAGTGATTTGAGCTGTGCATTGATAGATCAGTCAGTGAGGCGACACCTTTTCCTTTTATATATTTAGATGCAAGTATTTAGCCAAAGATATGTCTATTTAGCTTCATCTCAATTTTTCACATTTTATTTTAAAAAAACTTAAGAATATTTCCCAAGATTAAAAAGTCCCACCCAAAAGATTGACTAAGCTACTTAAGAAAATGGGCAAGAATGAAAACGTTGCAATGCCGAAAACTTGGGAATGGCACATCAAATTAGGTGCTTCGAGATCAAAGATCCGCAAACTTCCTAATTGGGGATTAGCAAACAAAAACGAACCGCCCCGATGAATCGCCGTATAAAATTAAATTGATGTTTCTTTTTTTGGCACCCGATACGAATTTGGATGATTTAAGTTAAAGCGATTTCCAGTAACTCGAACTGAGTGAAGCTAATATTTGATTAAAAATTTGTTAAATTCTTGAAAACTTTTGTAATTTTACACCGGAAGAATTTTGTTTCTCTAGCAATTACGTAGTTACGCTTATCTTACTCGCTCGCTTATCAATATGCCGATCAACAGATCAGACAGACTGTGCCTTTACCAACTTATAATTTCCATTCTTAGTTTAAATGACTATTAATTTCTAAAACGTTTATGACATAATCTCCTTCCAAAAGTTTCGATAATATCTAATCGTATTCGAATTTAGGTGCGACACTTCATTTAAACATATATTGTACGTCTTTCCAGTACCCCCTGTAACTTTTCAAGGTTAACTGTGTTCTAATCTGTCAATTAGAATGGACAAAAGAGGGATGAAAAAATTGCCCGTTCCTTTTCTCGTTTACACTAAATGACTGATTTACGCACAGTTAACGAAAAGTTGAAAAGGTAAACGATACAGTACGGATCGTTTATTTTTAAATCAGTAAATTCATTGGATATTATAGTAGTGGTAGTACTGTTCACAAAATAGTTTTATAATAAAGCACTGTGATTACAGCCTTACTTCTAAAAGGGTTGCTTCGTTATCATGACGTCAGAAAAGGTTTAAATCAGAATCGCTTTTCCATCTGTGCTTGAAGTTTTGCAAACAAGTTTCGAAAAAAACTTTTGTCTCATTGCGTATTCTGGGACAAAAAAAGAATCTTAGAAAGTTTTGGCTCTCTTATTAGTTTGAATCTATTTTGAGGAAAGAGAAAAATAAAAGAGCTACCTTTATTTACCATTTACTTTTACATGCCAATATGTGATTCTTGCTCAATATACATAAATAATTAATTATTACCTTAACAAATAAAAATTGCTGACTTCTCCACTTGACAAGCGAAACGTGGAAGTTTGATAAACAAGACGTGTAAATAAAACATTTAAAACATCCCCGACATGTGGGATACATGGCCTATGTATGACATACCCGACAACCTGTTAGCAAGTTTTCTGCTATATCATCGGATCCGAAGATCGACTTTGATCATCATCTATCTACCACTTACTCATTGAGACCATTCTCAATGAGTGACCATGATTTCAATGAGTACACCCAAACACGCTATATCTGTTATAAGGATTTTAGAAAATTCAATCCCTAAGGGGGTAAGATAGGGGTTTGAAAAATCGAAGTAAACGTGAACGAAGGTGCGGGAAAAAGCTAGTTCATTATATAGCTCTTGACCCATAGGCCAAATGATTTCTCTTTATACTTACAGTACAACCGTAATATGAAACTTCTGTAAATATTTTCCTTTATATCATTTCCCGTTTCCAAAAGCCCATTAAAATAAAATCGGATACGGACGTTCGAAACATACCTATTATTTTATTTTATTCAGACAAAGTTAAAATACGGACGGCACTACTAAATATATGGGAACTTGGTAAAATTATGGAATTCATTACGAGCATTGGTATAGAGTTCTTCGGTTTCACTCCCATCATATAGGAGTAAATTTACTGCTTTATCTCGATTTTGGGGCAAATTGAATTTGCGGGAGAGGCATAGAATAATAGCTCTAGACGTTGGAAAATAACAATCTTACGTGTTCCCTGGAATTCATCGGTAGGTATATTTGTGTCTGGCAATGGAAATTGTTCTGAATGTTAGGATTACTAAAAAAATAGAATGTTAGATTTTATTTTTTTGAAATAGTAAAGTTGAATTTGAAATTAAAGCTGAATTGATTGATGTAATTAGTAGATTGAGTGTTGAAAGAAAGGGAAAACATGAGTTCTTTATAAGTATTAAATATAAATATTTTGTTGGCAGCTATGCCTTTTTAAATCATATCAAGAATTTAGGGAAAAAGGTATAGCTCTTGCATTTCACGAGGGCGCGTGAGCTTTACTTGTGGTTACGTCGTGTACATGCACAATGCGTAAGTATGCGTGCCTGTCAGGAGCCTAGTGAGAAACTTGTATAGATACGGTACACACACACAACCATGAGCTACACGCCGTCGTGAATTGAAAGAACTACGAGTATAATATAAAACGCTATACGAGTTGTAGTGTTATGACAATACAGCTAAAACGTGGATGTATCGTTTCTCGTCGTCTCTTATAATTATAAAATATCCTAAATTATTATCCTTAAACGAAAAAAAAACTCAATAGGCAAAAATTTCAACAGGGCTTTCGTGCCTTATCTGAACTTCGAGGCCAATATCCATCGAAACCTTATCATCTACGATGGAAATACGAAGCAATCGGCCTTTGATGTGAATATTGGCTCACAATAGCTAGCTACGCCATGAAATCTGCTTTTATTTGGTGGTAGGTATAGTTTCGGACTCGCGGAATAAAATTCTTGCTCTGATTTTTTTATAAATTCTCTATTAGACAGACCTACACAAAAAACACATTTTGACATTCCTAATCTAAGCAAAAGAAAAACAAAACTCTGGTTAATGAAAAATAAATAACTTTTAATATGGCATCTACTACAGTGAAAAATAAACATGCAAAAAAGTGATTTTTTTGAATCGAGTCAAAATCCAGTTGCATTATCTTTAAACGCAAAAAATGTTATGATAATGTTGGAAAAATGTCATAACTAGCTGTTATGTCTATTGAAGTCTTAAAAACATGTTCTGTTCCCAAAATAAATTACTTATTAACTTAGTTAAGTTGAAATAATCACTTACAGTAAAATAATATAAAGGTTATTCCTTTCCATTTTGATTGCCTGTAAACAATTGATTCTAATTCACGTTGACGACAAAACAAACGGTTGACTTTTCAATTAACATTGGAAAATAATTGACGATCGCCTGGCGTGTAATTGTAGCTTTTCCGTCAATTTCCATTGCCGATTCGCGTGCCGCGATGGTATCAAGCAGAAATGGTTACGGTGGAAAGAATACGACATTGAATTGGCTAAAAACTTAATGTGTTTAGGAAAAATTGCTCGGCTATCTATGTATGATGTCATTTTTAAAAGATTGGATGTTTGTAAGGTTTTATTTTGTGTCTTTGTGCCGTTTGCACCTTGACCTATTTTGCGTTTTCTTTACAACTGGGCTTCTACTAGGTCTCTACGGTGTATAATAAATAATAGGTACCTTAATGAGTTCAACCGAATGGTCTAGATAGTTGCTTGTCTACTCCATAAACATTGGTTTGTCATCCGTTAGTAATTCAAACCTTTGTAAATTGAGTCACAAGTATTTTGGTGGTTTACTTTGAGTTACAATATGCAACGATTATTATTTACCAAAGATGCATATTGAATTGCTCGTTTTGAATTTGACGAATCCTTACTAATATTATAAATGCGAAAGTGTGTTTGTTTGTTGGTTTGTCCTTCAATAACGCTACAACAGACCTACGGATCGATGTTATTTTTTGCATGGGTATAGTTCAGGACCTGGGGAGTTACGTAGGCTAAAGTGTTCCCGCGGGATTTAAAAAACTAAATCCACGCGGACGAAGTCGCAGGCATCAGCTAGTAGAATTATATTTTTTTGGTTTAAGTAAACAAAGTCTCTAGTTGTCATCATTTACAACAATGTATTGATCAGATATTTTTCTGCGTCATAGTGTATTCTTCTCCATCATAGTATAGGTACTTAGACAGATTTTCTAATTTAGCTGTCCATAGTGATGTGTCATTGAATTAATTCTCCGAATCGTTTGTTTTTATTGTGGCTGTTTGATAAATAATTGAATAAACATATTATATGCCCCAAATTTATTAAGTACTTTATTTAAAATCAATTGTGCCTTTTCACTGACGATCGCACATCGAATCGTATCGAATTGATGGTACATAATGAAGGAAAAAGCAATTACGGTAATGAATCGAGTGCGATTGCAAATACTGTGTTATACGATTATTCAAAAATTAAATAATATTAATTTAAAATGCATATTGTTAATTAAAAAAATTATAAATAAGCATTAAAAACCCGAACGGCGCTCCATTTTCTAAAAGTACTAGTAACTTTGCTAGCGTTAACGACTTATAACAATATTACGTATTTGGCAGACATAATTTTCACTGTTGCCGTCTGACGTCTCTTTTGATTTATGATATGCTACATATTTCATGACGAAATATTTAATTAGCCATTCGTTGAGATTTCTTTTGAGACGTTTCTTTTGAGTTGTTTTGGTGTATTATTCTATAAAAATCTGCCAAATATGTTGCTCGTTAAAATCTTGATCAAAAGTCATTACCGGACACTCCATAGCTGTGTTTGCATTGTGCAAACAGTCGATCCGTAGGTGTAATTAGTGTGCAATAATTACAACGTACCAAATTGCCGTATAAACCGGGAAATGTACAGTTTCCGTAATGAATCATCTCTGACTGCAGAACACGGCGCCGAATGTAATCAATATTAATCATCGACGAATAATTAGTGTTCGGACAAATTGTACTTGATTAATCTGTGAGACGAATAAAGCTCCTTTATTCAAATTAGGATTTTGTTTGTGTATACTATACCCGATATGTTAACACTCGCTGCTATTCGTGTCTCGATATGGAAATTCGTCCGCTACGAATAATGTAATTTATGGTTGGAAAACATCTAAGAAGATAAAATTATTCCATAGTATATTGGTCTAGTTAGTTTCATCCTTTACTAATATTATAAATGCTAAAGTGTGTTTGTTTGTTGGTTTGTCGTTCAATCACACCGCAACAAAGCAACGGATCGACGTGACTTTTCGCATGGGTATAATTGAGGACCGGCAGAGTAACATAGTTTACTTTTTATCCCGAAAAATCAAAGGTTCCGCGGGATTTTAAAAACTAAATCCACGCGAGCGAAGCCGCAGACATCAACTAGTATAAAATATTTTAGTTGAATTGGATTCGTTAAAATGAGCGATTGAGTAATTAATACCTGCAATGCTGAATGTATAATAATTCACTAAAATTAACAAATATCGTAATTAATAAATACAGCCGAATTCTGTTGTTGTTGTTTACTGCGTAATTATCAGAACTCATGAATTTCAGTGCAGATCGTAAACTGATTATTATGAATTATTACTTTACAACTTTTTTTATGATTTTATAATTTTATGACCAACAAATCGACCCGCCCTGGCTTTGCACGGAGTAGTTTTCAGTGTGAGCCGTGACTTCAATTGAAATAACGATCTTTACTAAACTAAATAAATCATCTAATATCCACACAGTCTCACAGTGTAGAGATTATTTGGGTGTCAAGAAAAACAATATCAGATTATACTACATAGCTCTGGATTATCCCTATCTGTAATTGAATACGGAAAGATTAACACCTACTCGTTCTCTATATGTGAAAAAAATATACGTAATCCACGCCCCAAGCGATATTAAACAAAACAAATATTAATAAGGAATAAAGGCAAACACTTTATCACGTCGAATTCGTCCTGTAAACACATCCCCGCCCGCCCTAGCAGTCACTGTCCCGACGCCGGCATCGACGCACGCCGGTATCGACCGGGCATACGTACTCGTGCGAGTACGTGTTTGAGTTCTTTGACGTGACACGGTGAGTTTGTCACGCTACCCGTCTAACTGTGGACTGGAGTTGTCTAAAGTTACCTGCGATATTAACGTGACTTTACTATCAGTCGCTTAATGTAACAAAACTACTAAAATCACGAATGAAAAGTGTATGTTGATTGAGGTAAGTGGATAGTTTTTAAACTAAAATTCTGTTACGTGTTTTAATTATTATTTGGCGCAATATAGGAAGTTTGTCACGCTACCCGTGACTAAAGTTGTCTAAGGTACCTGCTTTATCTATTTTACCTTACCTGTTTGTTTCATTCAATTTAATGTTTCCAAAGAATAGTTTTACTCAGCATTCAATATCCACAAAAGCGACTTCAAGAATGTGTAAATATATTAATTTAACTGGATATAATCTATTTTTCATACGTAAACGTTGAGTTTTAAAGTAGTCCAAGTAAACAGCCAACTGCCACGTACGTACTACTACTTCCAGATAACTTAATCTGTAATACGTGACAGTTAGCTGTTTCAATGTGTTTGATAAAATATCAAATGAAATGTGTCTATAAATATAATAGCTGTATTATTTATATGTGTAGCGTGACAGAATTGAGCATTTTTAGCTTGTTTATAAATACGTTAGGGTCAATATATTACTACCGGTAACTAGTAAAGCAGCAGTGCTTAAAAAATCTACACTTTGGTTAAAATCTATAAATCGTATTCTCTCGTATGAAGAAGTTAAAGTGAGACAAAATGTCAGGTCATATTTGGGTCTCGTTTTAATCCTATAAAACAGAATTCAATAGAATAGTTTTTATTCAAACAAACTTTTACAAAGTCCTTTTGAATCGTCAAGAGAATCTAAGACTGGTTCCATCTCAAGGTCGAGTAAAGAGTCACTTTAAGAGTTTGGTCACACTGGGAACTTTTTGTCCCGTCGATTTATGTACACAAAGTGTCGATAGGCTAAATGTATTGGGAAGTCCCCGCTCGCCGCTTGTTACAACCCGTGCTCTATGCGTAAAGTCGACGACAAGAAATGATTGGGCAGTCATTTTGAGAACGCTCAATAGCGCTATGGTTAAAAGTGTTGACTGAAAACAGGTCGACGTTTAAATTCCACGGTTTGAATTTTGAATTTTTTTTTGAACTGTTGGCGTACCTACTCCTAACATAAGCTTAACGCTTATTGAAGGGGAGAGGGAAATATTCTTACTAATATTATAAATGCGAAAGTGTGTTTGTTTGTTGTTTTGTCCTTCAATCACGCCACAACAAAGCTTCGGATCGACTTGATTTTTTGCATGGGCGTAGTTGAGGCTCATATGCTAGGCTTTCCTGGAAAATCAAAGAGTTCCCTCGGGATTTTTAAAACCAAATCCACGCGAACGAAGCCGCAGGTGTCAGTTAGTAACGCATAATCTACTAACATAGATTTAAGTTATTTTTTCACTAACATAATTTATGGACACAAAAAGTCTGCAATAAAAAGAATAAAAAAAAAGCAACAAGTAATTGTTATATCATTATTATAATACGATTTTGCTTAACCATTCAAAATGTTATTAAACAAGTAGACTGCAATTACAAAATCAATTAATATGCTTTTGTTTTCGAAATTCGATCGCTTAAAATTTGATTACAGAATAACAAAAGCGCGGATTTCGTATAACATAAGCATTAATTGTCATTTACAACGTACCGAAGAGATAAATTTTAACAAAAGCTGTTAAGGTATTTTAGCCGGTAAATGTAATAATTTTACACTATTCTGTAGTAATATTATCGTAACAATAGCTTCTGTTTCGAATGAAACTGCAATGGCGCTAAACCATTTTTATTTTGACAGCACTGTTAAATCTAATCTGTTTAAATGAAATAAAATTCATACATACTATCTGTTCACGTCGAGTTGTTCTTCAGTCACGCTGTAACAGAGCTACGGATTACCGTAATTTTTTGCGTGGATTGAAGACCTGGAGAGTGACATACCTAGATATTGCTTTTTATCTCGGAAAATCAAAGAGTTCCCACCGGATTTTAAAAACTAAATCCACGCGGACGAAGTCAAGGGCATCAACTAGACTTCCATAATGGGATGAAAAAGAAGATTAATTTTAATTTTGTGGGTTCGACTGTCTCCGATTACGTTAAGTTTACTTAACAAGTATATTTACATACGATAATTTGGTTTTGCATTCTCTGTCAAATCGTGAATGATGTATGATGATTCATGAGCTTAACTTGTTTATAGTAGGCTTAATATCTAATTTTTATATATGTAACGCTAATGTTTAGCCAGCAAACGTTCAGACGGGTCACCTAATGTTAAGTGATTAATTTACCGTCGCTCATGAACAATTGGGTATTAGACATTTTTTTTATTAACTTAAAATGAAGGTTTTTAATGTTATAACACTATGATATTTTCTTTTTTTAATATCTTAACTAGTCTCGAAAATGTAGAGCTTTTAAGTTTCCTGTTAGAAAAAGAGAGCGCTATTGCAACAAGACATCACGATTCAAGAACTCAATACAGTCTCCATACAAAATTTCGTTTTACAAAGAGACGTACACAAAACAGCTTATAATTTAGTTGTATTTTGACAGATCTATTTTTCTGTTTGCAAATGTTATCCTTATACAGGATGTCCCACGGCGATGCCACATGGAGGGGAAGTACTTTAAATATTGGAGATGGAACATTTTACTGAAAGAAGACTTCATTTTAATTTAAAAAACAATTTAAACTGCATTCATAGATTTTTAAATAATTGCCTGGTTGAACCGGGACTCGAACCCGCTATACGAGAAAAAAAATTAACCTGTATCTTTATCATACCGATCGGAAGGTTTCATCATAAGGATTATTTTTTGTTAAATAACATAGCATGAGAAATAAAAGGAAGACCATGAATTTTAGCCTTTGATGTAAAATTTTGTTCAGAAAAATGAAAAGCTGACATTGGCGTATTAACATTCAACATACAACTGACATGAACTATTACTAATGAGTACCCACTTGAGAAGTACGCATCATTTCCCGATCCTTACTATCCTTACTAATCCTTACTTATATTACCTATAAATGCGAAAGTGTGTTTGTTTGTTGATTTATTGGTTTGTCCTTCAATCCCGCTGCAATTCGTAGCTCTGTTGCAGCGGGATTTCTGAACAATATTTTACATCAAAGGCTAAAATTCATGGTCTTCCTTTTATTTCTCATGCTATGTTATTTAACAAAAAATAATCCTTATGATGAAACCTTCCGATCGGTATGATAAAGATACAGGTTAATTTTTTTTTCTCGGATAGCGGGTTCGAGTCCCGGTTCAACCAGGCAATTATTTAAAAATCTATGAATGCAGTTTAAATTGTTTTTTAAATTAAAATGAAGTCTTCTTTCAGTAAAATGTTCCATCTCCAATATTTAAGGTACTTCCCCTCCATGTGGCATCGCCGTGGGACATCCTGTATATGTAACATTTTCAATTGCAATTAATGAATATCCGCATTTTGACATTCAGTCAAATACCCAATTCTATCCGTGAATTATGCCTTATAATGAAAATTTAAGTTAATAATAGGAATGCAATTATAAATTTAAATACTCTTTTCTTTATTTTACTTAATTAAGAATTGTGTTGATCAAATAAAATCTATTTTCTTTCTTTCTTTCAAGTACCAGTGTCCACTGACTTCAATGTACCTACACACTTTGCAATTTGTCAAGTGCCTCGGTACAGAACCACGTGTGAAACTCGGAACACAATTCTAATTTCGTATTCACCCCACAGAGTCCCCGGATAAGCCTCGAAACCTAATAATGGGTCACGAATAGGTATTTTAAGCTTCCACAAGAATACACTAAACAATCTTGTGGATTTAGTTTCTCTATCACATCACACTAATATTATAAAGGCGAAAGTTTGTGTGGTTTGTGTATGTTTGTGTGTACGTGTGTGTGTGTTTGTTATTCCTTAACGCTATAACGAATGCACCGATTTCGCTGAAAGGAACGGAGATGGCTCATACCCAGAATTAACACTTAGGCTACATTTATCCCAAAAAATGAAGGAGTTTCCGAGGGAATTGAATAATTTAATCCACGCGGGCATCATCTAGTTTATAATAGCCTCGCTAAAATGAAAATATTATTGCATAGTGCCAACTGACCGACTTGTGTCAACCACGGTAAACGCTTTCAGACAACTTGATCCTAACAAAAAATCTTAAAAATGAGGTATTTTTCTTCATAAAGGAGTATTTATTTTCAACAATAACAATATGTTGAAATAACAACCGGGGTTATTTTGTCCAGAAACAGGCTCGCATAAACCCTTAATAAAACCGTGTACGTACCTCTTTTTCGATATAACGGGCTATGCTAAGATATTAATAATGTTTTTCGTCAAGTTTTCAGTAGCAACCCAGAGTTGGAAAGTTATAGCAGTGTTAAATTCCGTGCCTCGGAGAGCACGTAAAGCTATCTCGGTCCTGCACTGGTAGTATGGGCAGGAGATCAAAGTTTTATCCCCCGATTTTATCCACTGACAGGGGATAAAATTATCTTTTCCCTATGCTAAAAGCATGGCGACAGAGGAGAAGGCGATGTATAATTCTATCTATTCTATCCACTGAGTGTTCATTCCACCGCTGTGCCCATGGTCGACGGGTGGATAAATCTAAGCGAGGGGATAATCGTTTTGTCCTTTTCCCGGGGATAAAATATCTCCCGTCCATGCTACCAGTGCTGGCGCCTGATCTCTGTCCGGTCGTGTTGTATCTCTATCCTATCAGACTATGAGAGTGAAGAAATAAATAGTTGGTACCATTAATATTAAATCTATACTTAATATTATAAAGCTGAAGAGTTTGTTTGTTTGAACGCGCTAATCTCAGGAACTAAGAACTACTAGTAACTAAGAATCTCAGGTTCGAATTGAAAAATTATTTTTGTGTTGGATAGTCCATTTATCGAGGAAGGCTTTAGGTTATATAACATCACGCTGCGACCAATAGGAGCGAAGCATCAATGAAAAATGTTATGAAAACGGGCAAAATTATCCATATTTAAAATATAAAAACTTTTAAAAACTCCTTAATCGCGATCATAATAACAGAAATTAACGCGGACGAAGTCGCAGGTAACAGCTAGTTACTTCTAAAATTAAAAAGAAATAATCAAATAGGTATTAACGGTACCAACTTATATTTGATGATGGTAAAATGAATTAGCTAGTTAAACTAAATGAGAAAACTTGCAACAATTTCAGTTCAAATTAACTTTATCACACTAATATTATAAAGGCAAAAGTTTGTATGTGCGTGTGTTTATGATTGTTACTCTTTCACTCACGCGAAATCTACTGTACGGATTTAGCTCTTTGGAATGGAGATAGCACATACCCTTTTTTTTTTTTTTTTACGTTGGGAAATGCCTTTACGCATCCCGCCCATCTTGACAACAGGCGGGTATGTGGGACTCGTTGGCACAGCCAAAATACCCACTAAAACCCAACGGGCCCGTCCACGCTTTTATAGGGAAGCCACAGGATCGCTGCTCGCATTCAACTGTGGCATTCCAGCGGTTTCGACCGATCATCCCGCCATCCTACGGAGCTCCGGGGGGATGAAGGCGCGCATATTGGCGCCTTCTTCTTTGACCTCTTCTTCTGCGGAGCGGGTGAGCGTTCGGGTCCAGCTCTCTGTCTCGCTCCGCTTGTTCTTTCTGTGAGAGCACGCTCTCACAGAAAGCCATTACCTCCTTCCAACACCTCTCGCTGCCGATCATGGCACTCACCACGCTCGGCAGAGAGAGGTCTGCTCCAACGAACTGCACCACACGGTGCCGCTGCGGCCCCCACGCCGCGCACTCGGCCAAGGTATGATACGCCGTATCTTCCTGCGCATTACATTCGTGGCAGGCTGGGGTCTGCTCCCGCCTCGCAATCTGATGCAGATACTTACCGAAACAACCATGTGCAGTAAGTACCTGCGTCAGACGGTACGTAAGCGTCCCGTGCCGTCTCCGAACCCAGCTTTCCAGGTGGGGCCGGACCGCCTCGACCGTCCAGGAACCGGCTATGGGAGATTGCAGGTCCTCTCTCCACCTGGCGATTAGAGCGTCGCGGGCCAGAGTTCTGATGCGCGCAGACACCTCGGCTTCCGGCCTCTCTCCTCGAGCCCTGACGTCCGCCCTATATTGGTATACTTCGGCAAGCACTTCAGCCTGAAGTTCCCAGGGCGGATCACCAGCCAGCAGTGTGGCAGCCGTCCAGGACACTGTACGGTACGCACGTATGGCACGGACCGCAATGATTCTTTGCGGTCTCCGTAACAGGGTCTTATTTTGAGACGATAGCCCTTCCACCCATATGGGCGCCCCATACAGTGCCATACTTCGCACGATTCCACTATAGAGCCGTCGGCAGGAGGACTCTGGCCCACCTATATTTGGCAGTAGCCTCCCTAGGGCAGCAGCGGCATTGACTAGCCTCGGTGCCAGCTGTTGGAAATGCGCACCGAAATTCCATCGACCGTCCAGGATAAGGCCAAGATATTTTATATAGTTCTTGATCGCCACTGATATGTCCCGCACGGTGATACGCGCACCTCGAGGTGGTCCCCTACGCGGGCCATGGAATAGTAGGGCCTCAGTTTTGGAGACAGCGACTCTCAATCCCAACATGCCGATTCTGCGCACTACCAGTGATGTTGCGACCGATGCCAGCCTAGCCGCCTCATCAAACGCCTTCTCTCGGGCTGTAACAAGGGTGTCGTCCGCGTAACAAAGAACACTTGTCCCCGGCAGCATTGGGCACCGCAGGAGCCAGTCAAATCCGATGTTCCAGAGAACTGGCCCGAGGACCGACCCCTGCGGAACCCCCTTGCAGACTTGGCGCCGGAACAACTGTCCATCCCTCTCCCACAGGACCTCCCTATCTTCGAGATATACCTCCAAGAGCCTCCTGAGATACAGAGGCACTTCGTGATACCGAAGCGCCTCGATTAAGGTCTCAAACGGCACACTGTTGAAGGCATTCTCCACATCCAGCGAGACAGCGAGCACCACGTCCCCATTTCTTACCGCCTCTGTCGTCAGGCATTTAAGTGCACTCAGGGCGTCCAGCGTTGAGCGCCCCGACCTGAAGCCAAACTGTGCCTCAGAAAGGCCCGGGCCCACCGTCTCCAGGTGTTCAGAGAGGCGGGCAGCCAGAATCTTTTCGAAGACTTTGCCGACCTCACTCAGCAGGACTATCGGCCTATAGGCGTTATAGGAGTCCGGCGGGCGACCGTCCTTTCGCAGGAGGCACAGCTTTCCGTCTTTCCAGATCTTCGGGAACTGTCCGGCAAGCAGACACCTGTCAAACAGTTCCCGAAGCATTCTACCTAGACCCTTCCGAGCGATGTAGAGAAGCTTCCCCGGGACACCATCCGGTCCAGGCGCAGTCCTCCGATCCCGCAGGCGGTCAAGGGCGCGGTCCAATTCTTCCTCCGTAACGAGGGGGACATCCATTGTTCCACGGTCTCCAACGGCAGACATTGTCGGCGGCGTATGCCCCTCGGAAACTGGGAACAGATTCTCCATCAGCCGCAGCAGGAAATCCGCTTGCAGTGACTCTATAACAGGAGCACTCTGAGCACGCAGCTTATTCCTCGCCATCCGGTAAGGCCGTCCCCAGGGATCCCGATTTAGCCCCTGCAAGAGATCTTCGCGGGCCCGCTCTTTCGCCTGACAAATGGCCGCCTGGAGGGCTTTCTTTGCTTGGCGATACTCGCCTTGCAAACGGTCCTCACGCTCGGGATCCGATCCACTTCGCCTGCGACTCCGGACATACACTCGGCGAGCTCTGTTGCAGGCCTCTCGGAGATCAGCAATCTCAGATGACCACCAGTACACCTGACGACGCGGTGGCCTCTTTCGTGCGCGCGGCATGGACGCATCACATATCTCCGTAAGGGCATCGCGCACACGGACCGAGAGATCATCCACGCTATCACCTCTAGTACTGCTGGACGAGGCCCAACGCTGAACAATAATAGCCTCCTGAGCCAGTTCTTTATCCAATTTGGCTAGACACCAACGCGGAAACCGGCTAGGTCCCTGAAAAGATCCAGCTTGCGTCCGAGAGTTGGAGATCTCGAACCGGATGTAGCGGTGGTCTGACAGAGTCTCTATTCCTTCCTCCACCCTCCACCCGACGACCCTGCTGGCAACTGCCGGGGTGGCAAACGAGAGATCCACCACAGAGCCTCCCTGCTGACGTACACAGGTTTGCACCGATCCTCTGTTAAGGAGGGACAGTCCGGACAGCACGGCCCATTCCTGCACTGCCCTTCCCTTCGCGTTCGTGGCATTGTTCCCCCACGACGTGGCTTTGGCGTTGAAATCGCCCAAGACGAGGACATGTCCCGATCTCGACTGCCTGACGATGGCTTCCCTGACGGAGTCAAGGAAGGTTTCGAACTCCGCCAGGCTACGATTGGGCGAGAAGTATACCCCCACAATGACCAATTCCCCCCACCCCACCACCGTGAAACCTGAACCTCTTTCTAGAGCTGAGAGGGTGTGCCCAGCGCTGCTGTTAGCTAGGACCACCACCAAGTCATCCAAGTCTCCTACCCAATGAGCCTGCGCAGGAATAAAATAAGGCTCACAAGCCACAGCCAGCTCAATTCCCTGTTCCGCCATGAACTGAAGCATGAGGTCCTGGGCTCCGGCGCAATGGTTGAGATTCGACTGGAGGAATTTGGTATTTCTTGCGTGATTCATGATGACATATTACCAGATTCCTCCTGTTGACGTCGCCCGGCCTTCCTGGGGGTAGGATTGCAGTTCTTTCCTCCCATGATATGCTCCGAGGGCAGGCCTGCGTCCGAGCAAACCGCACAGCGCATGGACCGAGTGCAGACAGCTGATTTATGCCCCTCCAGCCCACATCGGAAGCACAGACCGTCTCTGGCCACAAAAGCAGGACAGGTCGGCCTCGTGTGTCCCATGCCCAGGCATTTATAGCAACGAAGGGGGCGCTCCTTAAGTACCTGGACTCTGGCAGAACTCCACCCAACCAAAAGTTTGCCAGCATCCGCTATAACCTTCGCCGCCTCAACAGGGCAATGGACCGCGACTGAGCGCATACCCCTGGGGTCAGGCTGGAAATCTCCAACTTTAACGTTTTCCGCAGAACAGTTCCCGGCCTTAATAATGGAGGCTACCATCTTCTCCTTCGTGACCGAGTCGTCTAGGTCTGTGACTCGAAGGGTGGCAGCTTTCGTGGCACGGGCCACACTAGCCACCTCATCTAAAACAGTCCTGAGCCTACAGACGAACGACTCGATCTGCCCCGGCGTCAGCTCTTTCGGCAGCTCCAATAGCCTAGCCCCAGTTGCCGATCGGCGGATTTTGAGACCCTCACCAACGCCAAACTCCTGGAGGTTAACATTCCTTTCGGCGTGCTCGATGACCTGCGCATATGTCACACCCTTTATCTCTGCGCCCGGCTTTAAAGCGATGACCACCGCGGCAGTTTTGTGCGGCTTCAAGCTAGCTGCCCGCCGAGGACCGGCAGCGGTAGGGGCAGTCGGGGTGGCATTACTGCTTGTGCCAGGGGCAGAGGGTGCAGAAGGCGTATTCTTCTTCTTCTTCTTCTTGCCCCCCTTTTTGCCTCCTCCAACGACCGTTGCCCAATCCATCGGCTGAGACTGACTCGCACGTGCATCCGCCGCAGAAGCCTGTGATGAGGCCGTAGCTCCCGTGTTCGAGGCTGCAGGTGCAGTAGCAGCGGCGGCGGGAGGTGGCCTCGACTGCGAAGAAGTAGCAGTGGCGTTAGGCGGCGTTGACTGCGGTGCTGAGACCACCCTCCTCTTATCCGCTGCCAGAGGAGGCCGGTGTACCTTCTCTGGCAGCAGCCGCTCTTCAATCCCGGCGAATCTAGCGTCCAACATAACCCCGACCGATGACACTATGGCCGCTTTCAGTTCCTCGAAGCTACTTGGGTTGCTCGCAGGGGTCGCACTCGCAGCCGCCAAGCTAGCTTTCATCTCCGAGAACTCCCGCCGGTGAGCCTTGAGTTCCACACAAAGATTAGCTACCTCCTTGCGCAGACTGCATTGTCGAGTCTCAACCGGCGGGTTTCCTCGGACTCCGTCCTGCTGACCAAAGCATCCACAACTCCTTGAAGTGCAGAAGCAGACTGCTTCAGGCACTTGACAAAAGTGCCTTTCAGATTGCCCGACTTGGTGGCGACATTCATGATCGCCGCCACTCTCCGTCCCGCAGCCGCTCTCAACTCCTCTGCACTAAGGCTGCTCGGATCTTCTTTACCGTCGTCCAGCTCAAACTCTGCTTCGGCTTGAAGCACGGCGTCAGCAGCACTCCTCTTGCAAAGCCGGTCCCTGAGGCGCTGATCGAATTCTGCCTCGCTGGCTTCATCCCTAGCGGATCGCAGGGCCGCCCTCGCTTCGCCTATCCCAGTTCCGCGCCCAGCAGGGGTCGAGTCCCTAGAAGCCTGATACGACGAGGCCCTCGAGACCGACGATTCTCTTGAGCTCGCCAGAGTCATGCGGAATAGCGGACTTCTGGTGCGCGAGCTCTCCCGCGCACAGGCCCTCCGGCTCATACTGCGCGTCTCCCTAACAACGCACCCTGACAAACCATCACCGACCGTCTCTGCCTCCGGGGAAGTTCGGGAGCTGTCGCCAACCCTTTCCTTCCCTTTCCCTCCCAACTTTTCTACTCCTCCCTTCTCCTCCTGTGCTCCTTCTAGAGCATTCACTCTCAAAGATTTTTTAAAAGAATCCATTGAGTTCCCACGAGTGCAACAGAAATATTCGCGACCCGGGCAGAGCCGTCGTTACCCGAGAAGGTGTAAAATTTGTAACTCAACCAGGGGGTCCACATGTACCCTGGCTGGGAGTGCGCTTGAGACTGATGCCCCATGGAGCAAAATCTGTCAGCCATTCATCCCATCGCCACGCACCAAAACTTAGGATTCAGATAATTTTTATAGAGGTTTATTCCTCACGGTCCGGGCGGTTAAGCCAAGACCATCGGTCCCAGTGGCGGGTCGTGAGACATGACCATGATCCGCCACACCTACGGGATTACGATTTCGCGGCGAGGGCGACGCAGGACTAGTTCCCACGCCGCCCGCTCGGAGGCAGGGTGAGTGCACACCGAGCTCGCCTCAAGACTCCTCCCCTTTGGAGGAACCCCCCGATTTCCCCATGCCCACCGCAAAGCGAACGGACTTCCCGCCCCAGAAGGCATCTTCGCCCTCAACCCTCCCCGTTTCTGTGCGTGTTCCTCAATTAAACAGAGGGACACGCAGAGAAACCTCCCCCCCTGCCAGGTCATTGGCCATGGCTGACAATTTCTCCCCACATGAAGAGAAATTGTCAGCCACGTTGCCCGGGTGCACCACGGGGAGGTTACCTGGCTGGCACCCAAGATAGCACATACCCTGGATTAACACATTGGCTATATTTTATCCCTGAAAATTAAAGATTTCGCGTTTTGTCGGAAAATTAAAAATTAAAGAGGTCGCAAGCATCAACTAGTATTATAAAAAATATTTTCCTTTTGTATCTTTTCCCGTTTCCAAAACGCCATTAAAATAAAATCGGACACTGACATTCGAGACATACCTATTATTTTATTTTATTCAGACAAAGTTGAAACACGGAGGGCACTTTACTCGACTTTACTCGAGAGTGCTTTTATTTTAAAAGTTTCTCTTCATTTTCATTGAAATTCAAAATCTGATACTGATGAAATATGCTTAATTATATTGTGTATATTTAAAATGAGATGGAAAGTAATAAATCATAATGATAATTTCGCTTAAATACAATATGACTAATCAATGGAATAGACTAGATTTTTTTTTAAATAGAATAGATTTTTTTTTTTCAAATAAACTTTTACAATGGATTACAGTTGTAGTATGTACCTAGTTTATGAAATATTCACAAGATATTTGAGTAGCACAATTCACAGAGAGATCGCGCAAATGCCATTTGGAATATCATTACCACTATTAGCAGCCAAGGCCGTCCTCTCAAAATTATAGATATTTCCAAATTATAGATTTTTCAAAATTATAAATATTCACAAGATATTTGAGTTGTAAAATTCAGAGATAGTACGCGCAAATGTCATTTAGAATATCATTGGCAACAACAACAGCCGTCCTCTCAAAATTATAGGTATTTCAAATTTATACCTTGAAGTTTCCTTTTTCGTAATCGAGAACCGAACCTGCACCTCTCGTATTGAGTATTTGTATCGCGTAGGTTGAGAGATCATCAAACTAGTTAGTCTACAATTTACATATGAAATTCAAAACTACTATAGAAAATTCTATCAATTTAATTTGTTAGTTCCAGACAGTGACCGTAGTCTGCGATAAATTAGAATGATAAAAGGTCGTAGACCCTAGCGGTCATATCATAATATTTTATTGGACAGTCACTAGCGAGCCAATTTTCGTTTATAGCCTTTACTAGAGTACCTACCTGTCCCTATTGTTTGACACTTATAATAACAAGGGCGAAACCTTTTCTGAGCCTTCAGGGAAAAATAAAAAACGAATGGTTTATTTCAGCTGTATATTTCATGCAAATAGAACGATGACGATGTCCAATTTAATTCAAATTCATATACCTACCCTACTATACCTACTTATAGATTAAAAATACAAACTAGATTTTTTTATAAACTAGCGGACCCGACAGACGTTGTCCTGTCTTAACTATGAATATTGAAACTCTTTGACGAAATTGGCAGCACGCATTCTGTCAATGTTATGTCAAACGCCATAAGGTTACATCAAAAAAGTTTGAATTGTAACATTAGAAATAATTTAATATGGTGGTTAATATTTCTTAAATTTTCTAATTTTCCGCGCAATTTTCTTAATTTTTTATTTCATAAGAACCTTCTCCTGACAATAACAAACACAATAAAAAAAGAATTAGCGAAATCGGTCCAGCCGTTCACGCGTGATGCGCTTACCAACACATTAAGCGATTCATTTTTATATATTAGATAATATTAGCCAGGCTGAACTTGCCTTATATTCTCCTCTTCCCTCCAAATAAGCGAAAAGCTTGTGCAAGGACTGGGTACGACAACAGTGCAACGGGTGGGGTTCAAATCTGTGTCCTTTCAGTTTTCAGACCGCAACTTTTTAACCGTTGAGCTATTGAGGCTTCAAAAGATTGTCCTTATTTATTAGTCTTTAAAAATAAATAAACTAGCTTTTGCCGCAACGACTTCATCCGCGTGGAGTTAGGTTTTGTGGTGGAATTTGTAAAAACTGTGAAACACATACTTCTCTAATTGAAACTCAAAACACTTTCCATGGATGGAACTTAAAAAATGACGGAATTTCATAAAAACTTTCAGCTCCTATTTAATTCCCTCGGTGGTGGAATTTTAGAAACTGCATTCTTAGTGAGTGCCTACGTCATAAAAGGAACCTACTATCAAAATATTAAGTTTATAACTCCAGTGGTTCATGAGTATACTTAGTTTAGTACAATGAGGACCTGGACAGTGACTTAGGCTTTTTACCTTATATCCCGGCAAAACAGAAAGTTCCCTCTGGATTTATAAAAACCTAACTCCACGCGAACGAAGTCGCGGGCAAAAGCTAGTAGAATTATAATTCTTTAAAACCTATAGACGTGATATCTGATACTTTATTGGAAAACGAAGTTTCTTCGTAGGGATATACTTTCAGTTTCTTGGAAACTTACCTCAAGTTTTACTAGAGTTTCTGGATATAGAAATCCTAGTAACTTAAGTAGAAAAACAAAATTCCTTACACAATTAATACCTACGTAATTCAATCGCCTTGATGTTTTTGAAAATGGGAAAAACCCTGGATTCCGTTTCCTAAATATGTTTTATAGGCATTATGCTCGAATAGCGTCTACACAGCAATCTGTCTTCAAGTTGGGTGAATGATGGATTGTGAAACTTTGCGTAAGGTAATAAATGGTTCAAACATACATAGTAAATAATTTGAGTACCTTCAAGACAACAGGGAATTTTTTTTTAGGCAAGCGCGCTCCAACCTAGACCTAAATTTTTTTTCCATGATTGATTTTCGTCGAGCGCAAGCCTATTTCATAATAAAAAAATAACTAGTCAAATGCGAGTCGGATACGAAGGGTTCCATACAAAAAACGCCGAAAAGAATACCGTTCTAGTAGGGGAGCCCCCTTTTAATTTTATTTGTTGTTATAGCATCGGTAACCCGTCCAAACACGAGACTTCTGTGCATGTTTGTACTATCGTGTTTATCTACTCGTACATACAGTAAAAAAATTAACTTCATATTATATTCCATATGGTAAACAATTGGCTACGAGAAATTCCAGTTTTACATAATTTTATCGTTTCATATGAAATTGTTGTAATCGTAAAAAACAATATTTATTACGTTTGAAAAACAGTAAAACTGTTCTGCGAAAACATGAAATCTGATTAAAATGGAACTGTTGTGTTGAATCTTTTCTAAATAAACAAGGCGCGAACTGAGGTTTGCGTAATTTTATGAACTGGAATAGTACAAATACAAAATAAATTATTTATTAAACGACTTCACAAAATATAAAGGCAACCTTCATCAAGGATTTTTTTTAAATTCTAAGCATAATAAAAATAAAATGCAGAGAGAGACATTAAAAATAATTCGGATTTCAAAGAGGCAGATATTTTGTGTATTGTTAGATATTATCTTTCTTTTGTTGCCTCGTTGTTTATTCAAATACCTCTTAGTCCTGATTACTAGCTTATTTAGTTGCGGACTATGAGAGTTTGAGTCTCCGATCGGGCAAAAAGCGGGACTTTCTGTCAAGTATATCAATTATTCTCAGCAACATCCCTGAGTTGGAAGTTAGAAGTTGCCATGGGGAGAGACCCCCTTAACTTGGAGAGCACGGAAAGCCTTCAATCAGGCGCTGCGTACATGTAGTTGCCTCTTGTGTTAACTGGCAACTCGCAACTGTTTTGGCAATTTTAAGTTATTGCATAGCTTCTATCGCGGGCCAGCGTGGAGACCGAATCCAGAAATTCTGTAACGAAAATAACCTGACACGGGACTCCTCTACGGTGAGCCGCTAGATGGCGTTGATAAAAAATGCTTTGCAATAGCTTTACCGTGGCAGTCCCCGAGTGCCACACGTCTTTTTTTTTTTCATAAAACTTTAAGAAACTGCGCAGACATAACAACTCTAGTTGCGAATTTCGGCGATAGCAACCGTTGACGATTTCGGCAATTAAAGTTGCTCTATCTTCACAGGTCCTCCTCTTCTTTAAACAACTTACTACTCCTAACGACTGAATTAAACTAAACAAACCAACAAACTAACTTCCTCTTCTTCTTTATCAATCAATAGACGTTCACTGCTGGACAAAAGTCTCTTGCAGGGGCTTCCACAGGCCTAAGTCTTGCACCGCCTGAATCCAACGGCTTCCTGCGATTCGTTTGTCTGTCGGTCCTTCCTCCACGGTCTGAGGCGCTTCCCAGTGAGAGGTCGCCACTCTAGCACCTTGGGACCCCAATGACCATCCGAATTCCGAAAACTGTGCTCCGCCCATTTCCACTTAAGTTGACGCGACTCGCTGAGCTATGTCGGTGACTTTGGTTCTCCTACGGATCTCCTCATTTCTGATTTGATCTCGCAGGGATACTCTGTAGCTATCAATCGCCCGCTGAGTGAAAAACTAACGGCTTTTGGCATACCTGAGGTTTGCCGTAGCGGCGCGTAGCAAAGGCGTTTCAGCTTTTTTCCTATAATATTTATAAAAGATTTTTATGAAGTAACGCGTAGATACGTATTGGTTTTAATCAAAACTGCTTTACCGCTATCAGGTTAGCTTGCTATCTTAGAATCTTTGTATTTACCACCATGTGAGGCTTTAGTCAAGGGCCACATTTTCATTTCATTAAAAACATATAAAATATATACCTAAGTGATACAGAGTTTTTATTTTATTACAATAAGATATACGAGTAATTTCTGAGTTAATTTCAGTTAAACTTTACAGTACTCTCTAGTTAGTAAAAGAAAAATTGCCTGGTTGAATGCAGAAAGTTTTTCGGAGTTTCTCGAAAAAAAAACTCGTTTGGAACTTGTCTCGCTTTCATGACTTTCTGTTAAGAATTTTCAAACTTTTATGTGATCTTAGGTAAACAAATTCATCTCTCTTATATTCAGCTTTCTATAGCAGCCCGGTTTTTTGATATTTATAAAGTCTAAACTTAGTAAGTAACAATCTCGTCAAAATTCATTTTCCACAAAAGAGTTTGAATAATCAATACATCACAGACTTCTCTAAAACTGTGTTCTCTATAAATAGTAGGTATATTAATAGTTTTTCAGTTTAGTTTCAGTCATTCAGTTCAGAATTCAAATTCAAAATTGCTTCCATACATTTTAATAAAGCTACAGGATGTTTTGTTCTTTTCAATATTGGTATTTAACTCTGAAACGCATTCAAAGCCTCCATGCGGGTTCATTGTTCATCACGGCACAGTTAACCCATACTAAAATGTTTGTATTCATGGAATTAAAACCCGTCTGTTAAACTATGAAGAAACATACTGTATGCACATAGGTATGGAATAATAAAACACCAAAGATTGACGAAAGAAGAAAGATTGATGAAAGGATTACCTTCCCCATCGTTTGATGATTCGAAAGCATTTTGTAAAAGTTTATTTGAATAAAAAATTATTCTATTTTATTAACTGAACTTTAATCTGAAAGTAATAATACTTTCAGATTAAATTATTATTACTCGTAAGGTGCTCTTGAGCAATCTTTTAAAAAAAATTCAAAACTTCTAACTTGTGTTCTTTCAAGAAAATCTTCAATAGCGCCTTGCAATCTCTGCTTTATCGTTTTTATCTATAACTATCACGCACGATTGTATTAAACCGCATAAAAACAATTTTTAAAAGACTAGCGTTTGGTTGCGATCTCACTTGATGGTAGGTGAAGATACAGCCTAAGATGGTGCGCGCTTGCCTAGAAGATGCACTATACAGTATTCACTAATCCTGTTTTCCACCCACACATTGTATGTAGGTACCTGACGCTAAGAAACTAAGCGCTAGCGTAACAAATAAATAGAAACTAACGTCCGGTCCCATAATGGACAAAGTTTTTCCGCCACAAATCCTTACCCTCAGGGTGGACTTATATAAATCCTAGAACGTTTTTTCACGGACCCTCTCACGATACGTTTTGGAGTCACGATACGCGCCGTAAGACATATTGTATACTAGCTGTGCCCGCGACTTCGTTCGCGTGGAATAGTGACTTTTCGGGCAGCATATTTTGAATTACATATACCGTCGACGCTCAGGCGCGAGGCGTGTAGTACGTACTCTGTACGTTAAAAATGTTCGCCGTGATTCTTTAAATTGACATAACTTTTTTATTTATGAACCGATTGACATGAAATAAACATTAAATGTTAAGTGAAGCTTACTTCAATATATTAGTGAAAACCGTATCTAAATCGAATAAGCCGTTTCTGATATTAGCGTGCACAAACAGACAAACAGACAAAAAAAATTAAATACAATTTCGGGTTCGGCATCGATATAATAACAACCCCTGCTACTTTTTTTTAATATATTTCCATTGTACAGACACCACTTTTCTACAATTTTATTATACCTATGTAATAGATAGACGACACAAGTGATAATTCCAGCATCGATACGACATCGCAGTTGTAGTACATGCATTTTGACACCCTCCGTGGCAGTATGTTATACAATGGCAAGAGCTGATAATTCTAGTCCCCACAAATAAAATTCAAAAATAAGTAAAAATTAATCCCGCCTTCGAAAAAAAAACACTATACTCATATTAGTCCGTTTGTTTGAACATACAAAGCCAAAATCATCTTAAAACATCTGCTTTTGTTTGGGCCTGTCGGGGGTAGTGCAAAAATCGTAACACTAAATTGCGCTTTATTGTTGTTTATTGGACTCGTTTTTAAGGAGTTAGAAGTGTTATTTCCTTTTTTAACACGTTTTTTTCCTCATCTGCTGTTTTGCGCAACTTGAGACGTAAAAAGTGATGATCCTATTGAAGTGATTGTTATGATAAAACTTATACTTCACTGAAAACGAACTTGGCAACCTAAGATACTATTTGATATAGACAAAGCTTATATACAGCGGTATAAAGAACTCATGTGTTTTACAGTATCCTTTAAAGCACACTGAGAGCCTGCCTCGTTGGGCTAGTGGTTAGCAAAGTTCAACTGCGGATGACACGGTCCTGGGTTCGAATCCCGGGTATTTAATTTTAATTTTTTAGTGTTTTTTGTAAGTTTATTCCAGCGTTGACAAGGAAAGGTATCTAAATATATATAAAAGGCAAAGGTGACTGACTGACTGACTGACTGACTGACTGATCTATCAACGCACAGCTGAAACCACTGGATGGATCAGGCTGAAATTTTGCATGTAGATAGCTATTATAACGTAGGTGTCCGCTAAGAAAGGATTTTTGAAAATTCAACCCTAAAGGGATAAAATAGGGGTTGAAATAATCGAACTTAACGTGAGCGAAGCCGCGGGGTAAAGCTAGTTATTATATATTTTACTAGCTTTTGCTCGAGGCTTCGCTCACGTTAAATTCGATTTTTTAAACCCCTATTTTGCCCCCTTAGGGCTTGAATTTTCAAAAATCCTTTCTTAGCGGATGCCTACTACATAATAGCTGTCTGGATGCCGAATTTCAGCCCGATCCGTCCAGTGGTTAGGGCTATGTGTTGATAGATCAGTCAGTCAGTCAATCAGTCACCTTTGCCTTTTATATATTTAGATTTCTGTTGACTTTAATCGCTTACAACTTACGCCAAGATCAAATCCATTGGTGGTACTTATTTGACGCACGGTTAAAATTAATGCTCCGAGCAATATCATAATCATTTAGTAGATCACACGCTGCCTGCTCGGCTGATGGCTTATTTTATTGTTATTAGCGTTAGGTATAATATACTGTTACAGAGTCTTGAATTATGTTAGTCGATTTTGAATATATAATTCAGATTAAAGCGGTAGAAACCTTTGTTTGCCCTGTCAGCTATCAGCTAGACGGTTAGGGCTACATTTTCTTGATTTCTGTTTGACTACGTACTTACTACTATGTACATCTATTAAAAGAACTTCGAAGTGGTGATTTCTAATTCAAATTCAAAATTTATTTATTTCATATAGGCTACCTTGTAGCTCTTATGACACGTCATAAATCTACCACCGGTTCTGAATGCAGATTCTGCTGAGACAAAATTACCTATACAAAAAAAATTATCTATACAAAATTACCTATTTTTATTTGTCGATTTTTTAGCTGTTCTTTTGGGTATTTCCTATTTTTTAAAATTAATTATAAACCACCGTTATATTGAGGTAAACAAAACAAAAAACAATTACTCATTCAAATCCGTCAAGCCGTTTTTGAGTTTTAGCCAAACTAACGATCAGCAATTGATTTTTTTATATTTATAGAGATATAACATTGAATGATTTGATTTAAATTAAGTCATTTAATACAGTAAATATAAAATAGAATGAAATGTTATTTAAATCCTCTTTAAATTAGTTACGTTTGAATCACAAATAACAGACTTTAATGTGTAGGATTCTGGAGGTTTTATTAGTAATAAATATCTCTAAATCCTCGAGGCTCTATGGACGTCCTTTGTTATTTGTTATAGGTATAATACCTACTGTTAGACGCAGATCCGCTGTATACAGTAATATTATTTTCCATTGTTCTGTACACACTTTCTAACACATTATGTATTTGTGTGTATCATAATAAACTGTTGTATTTATGTTATACTTATAATACCTATATAGTGATAGTACCTATTAATAATAATACATAAATTACTTCACATTTCTGATGAAAGGTTATGAGTCAGTGGATACGAAATACGAATATAACGCAGCAGTAATCCCTTGTTTATCGCAATTTAAAAAGCTTTTTTAACGAATACTGTAGTTCAGATTGAACCTGTTCCAATAATAAAAGCTTTTTATTAAACGTTCGTGCTTCAACGTACGGGCGTCGGTCGTGTTCAGTATTGTTTTTAACCTTTTTATGTTTGTCAAGTAAATCTTTTGGGTGGGTAATATTCTGACGTCGATAGGTTATGGTCGTCTCGGATTTCCGTCCTATCGGACTATGAAAGTGAGGAAATAGAACGATCTCACGTAATGGTAAGTGATGATGCAATCTAAGATGGTAGTGTGCTAACTTGGAACGGGTATGGCAGTGTAGATTCAACCCATACCCCTTAATTGGTTTCTACAGGCCGTCGTGTCGGAACGCTAAATCGCTTGGCGTTGCGACTTTGACGGTAGGGTGGTAACAGCTAAAACCTCCCACCAGACCAGAAACAATTTAGAAATAATAAATTCCCAAATTGCCCCCGCCGGGAATCGAACCCGAGACCTCCCAGTTATAAAACCACAGCGCTCACCACTGCGCCAGGGAGGTTGTCAAAAGATAGATATTATTATAGCAATTACAAGCGTTCTCGCACACATTCCGGTTCATCGGTTACAAATCGGCAATCGGTGTTGCTTTGTGTGCAGTGACCCTTTGTTTATTTATTGGAATAAAATCAAAATAATAAATCAATATTGTACTTTTATCGGATGGCTGCCACAAATAACATAAATATTGATTTTGCCTTCGAATTATATTTGATTTTTATATGTTTCTCTATAAATGAGTTTTAGAATTCATTGGGATTTTTCATAATAATTATAATAAATGGGAAAGTATGTTTGTTTGCGAAGGATCGCTGTGATTTTTTCATGGGTTTTGAAAACCTGAACCTGGTCTAGAGGTTAGCATGTTTGACTACGGACAACGGGTTCGATTCCCGGGTTCGGCCAAAAAAAATTATTGGGGGTTTCTGTCTAGAAATTCTCAGTATACTAGCCCGGAGTTAGGAACTTGGCGGTGAGTCACTCCCTTGTCTGGGACAGCACGTAAAGCTGTCGGCCCCTGATCTTTCCCCGGTCGTGGCGCATTTCCGTTCCATCGGACTATGAGAGTGAGGAAATAGAGTGCACCTGTGTTTGCGCAAACAGTTGTACACAATAATATCTCCCGCTCAGATGGCTAATCTCTGAAGAGGTTGGCCGCCGTAATCGGATTCAATCGAGATGACATCGTTTTATATTTTGAAAAACAAAGGGTTCCTGCTGTATTTTCAAAAACCTCATTCTACGCAGACGAAGTCGCAGGCAAAAAAAAGTTAGTGCAGTTATAATAGAAAAATGCAAGTAGAAAAAAAGTGTAGTAAGGATAGCATTTATTATCTTTGTTGTGTGTTTTTTTCTACTTGCATGTTCGTTACCTTTCCAAATTAGTTAGTTTTAATTTAAAGTTCTTTATGTTCGACTTAAATGAAAATAATTATGCTTCTATGTCTACTATTTTGAATAATGCTATGTTGTGTTAAGTTTAATACCTTTGTTTGAGCGCACTTGGGACCTCATATGAATGTTTGTGAAAACTAATTTAAAGCACCCCAAAGTAGGTATACCTATGCATGAAATCTGCCTAAAGCGCTGGAGAAATCAAACAAAGGAAGATTATCGAGGTAATTCCTGACATCGTATGGTGTATCACAAGCTTTTCAAAGCAAGTAAACCTATACAGTGAGTTGTGTTAGTACACTGGGGTTAGTATAAGATTTAACACGATTGATCGTATTCGTATATGTACTATGAAATTAGCATCAAAGTAAAGTGAACCTTAAACGTATTGATTTAAAGTCACAAATTCAGTACAACCGATTTTAGTTTGGAGCGTATCCGTATACGTAGAGGTATAAGTAGGCATGCACGAAATTGAGCTCTAATTCAATGTGGGTTATAGTTCATTTTACTTTGACGCTAATGTTACGTTGCTTTCCTATTTATCAACACAAAAAACGCTAAAACTCTACCTAAAGCCGTCTCCAACCGCCCCCATAACGGCCCCTGTCCCCACATCTAACCTATTTAACCACAACACGTCAGACAAACCACCATCTGAACGTGAGGGTAACTATCAAACATATCGAAGTATTATTTAATCAATTACACTCATCTAAACCTAAGGGTAATATTTATTCGATTAGGGTGCGATTGCTATCACAATCCCTTAATCAAATACAAAGACCTAGATGCGGGAGCATCCAATAGCCATTCGAATACGATCAATCGAATTAAATCTTATACTAACCGCCTCTTTACCTTTTGCACATACCTATATTGCGTTTCAATAACTTGAGAAAGGACATAGAAGGATAAGTGAGGTCGTGTATGTACTCAATATGGCGGATTATTATTATCAGAGACGGTACAGTACTCCTTAGTACCGGCTGTTATATTATGGCCGTGTATATCTCTATCGATGATTGAATTTGAATACGACTGAAATAATAATAATAATATCCTCTCAACCGACTTCAGCCACGGCGGCTAATCTCCACAGAGATTAGTTTTCTTCGCGGGAGATATTATAGTGCACAAGTGTGTGCACAAACAGGTGCACTCTATTCCCTAACTCTCATAGTCCGATGGGACGGAAATCTGATACGACCGGAGAGAGATCAGGCGCTGGTCAGATAACTTTACGTGTTCTCCGAGACACGGGGGTGACACACCACCTGCTTCCTAACTCCGAGCTAGTAAGTACTTAATGTTTCTTAACAGAAAAACTCAATGCATTTTTGGTCCAACCTGGTTATCGAACCCTGGACCTTGTCATCCGCAGTCGAACATGCTAAGCAACCTAATGCTTAGAGTGCAAACTCAATTCTGACCTAACATTGGACAGTTATGAAAAGGTATACTTACTTCTTACTACTATTTCATTAGATGGGTACCACTACTAGCTGCTACCTACTTACTACCAACAACTATGGGAGGTACTTGTACAAATTGGCATTTCCATAATTTATTCATTCCGCACAACTGACCCTCAAACAAAAATCCTTGCTGATTACTCGACCGTAACATCAGTTATACAAAAAGGCAAAAAAAGTATCGCGATATTCCGTCACGCCCCGACCAAAACAAAGGGTCGTAATGTCACGGCCTCTACAATTTTTCCTCTTAAGTAGACTGACGGGCAGGCCAAAATTACGATCAGACCCTTCAAACTAATACCAGCCCTAACCCTTTTCTATTGGGGCGACTTTCCTTTGCAAGCCTCTTTGAATTTTTGAGTGATATTGCCAATGACGTAGCCAGCAATTTATCAGGGGTCGGCCTAGGATTTTCAATTCAAGAATTTATAGCGAGGTAGGTCTGACAGAGCCCGGTTTATAAACAAAACTAGATTTCTTTGTCTCCATTCAAAGTCTAAAAATACGAGAATTTGTGTCTCAAAGCAGGGGCTTTAAATAGAGTACTTTATGATAAAATCAGTAATTATACACTAATTGTAGGTAATTAAATTTTAAAGTTGATGCTGCAGCATCGAATAGTCTGCGGGATACCGAGCCCCTCAGCAACTTATTGAAGATATAGTGGGTTTGGGCTTATTAGGATGGTCTCAATAAGTAGGTGTTAGATATATGACGAATGAGGATTGAGGAGGAGGATCATCAAATGATGGTGAAGCAGAAAAGTGGGTAACAGGAGTTCGGGTATACCGTATCTTAGTCCAGTCAAGTGGGGGTGTTTTAAATTTTTAATTTGCACTTGTTTGTACAAGAGTTATAAAAAGTAGTAAATAAAAAATAAACGATAGCCAAGTTATGAGACGAAAAATAAATCTGTCTGTTTCCGTTCGACCATCATCTTTAGAGGAATTTCATTTATACATTACTAGCGAATGCCCGCGACTTCGTCCATGTGGATTTAGTTTTTAAAATCCCTCGGGAATTCTTTGATTTACCGGGATAAAAAGTAGCCTATGTCACTCTCCAGATCCTGAACTATATCTATGCAAAAAATAAGTTACGTCGCTCCGTAACTATGTTGCAGCGTGATTGAAGGACAAACCAACAAACAAACACACTTTCGCATTTATAATATTAGTAACGATACTACATCAATATTCTTACTTCGAGAATAATACGTACAGGATTATTCACGGGTGGTTGTAATGTACGGCCTAGACTACCTTAGCTTGCCTAGCTACGTACACTGGCCATAACAGTAGAGACAGTACTAACAATTTCAAGTTAGAACGTAATCAAGTTAATGGTATAGCATGACGACGTGACGGTAGATGTTAGGACGAATTTCCATCCGTTTTGTCAATAGAGAGTTCTTAGAGGCTCTCAAGAAACGCTTTTACATGTGGGCCACCTCTTTGCGGTATTACTTGTAGTAAGTAGAAGTAGTCCGCCTCTTATGATGCTACTGTAATATCAAAATGAAAGTTCCACATTCGAGTTTCACGAATTTCTCGAGAAATGTGTACATAAGGTGTATTTAAAGAGAGAATCCTTTGAGGAATTCTTACACACATGGCTGATATAAAGAGAAATTATGATTTAAACCGACTTCAAAAAAAGAGAAGGGTCTCAAATGGGTCTCAATTCGTCGTTTTTTTAATGTACGTATGTTCCCCGTTTATCCGAAGACGCTTGGACCGAATTGGAAAATTCTTTTTTTGTCTGAAAGGGTATACTTTCCAGTTGGTCCCATGGTCAGGATCTGGTGATGGGATCCTGCAGAAATCGAGCGAACTCTTCAAATTTTATAGGCGCATTTATTTACTTTGTAGTTGGCATTTTTTGGGTAGATAGCGTGGGTTAAATTTTCAATATTCCATTCTAAGTTCAAAGAAACCATATTGAAAGCACGATACTTCTACCTTTTTGGACCATTTTGACTATGAAATATTCAATATAGTTGCGCTTTCTGAGTTTGTGAGGTGAAAATACGTTTAGTTATTAAGAAACAAAATCTCAAACATATACGTGCCTCCAAGCGTACCCACTTCACAAGGATTTAGTTTCAGAATTAAATTCTCTTAGCGTAGGTATATGTGTGCCGTATGTGTGCCGGCTTCTAATTTGCAAACACGATTGCTAGCAATTTTGAGCCGAAATTTGACGAAATTCCACGAAATTTCGCGCTCATATTATATGGTTCAATTTTTAATTTTTTATTGAAGTGTTAACCTACACTTAAAGGAAAAAACCTAATAGATTTATAAATACATATCAAAAATTCCGGGGCCGGCGGGATTCGAACCCACATCTCTCTGGGAATCGCGCCCTGAGTGTGTTATCCGTTACACCACGGCGAACCACACGTCAACCACGAAATTAGTGATATGTATCTACTTTTTTCAATCAGTTTTATAGCAACTGTTAGCGACATCTAGTAGCGACACATTACAGTTGTCGATCTACTTTTTTCCCAAGACACCATATCGTACCCTTATTGCAAAAACCGATTATCTGCACCAAAATTTGAGCGAAAAGTTTTTGAGTTATAAGCATTTGAAACTTTAACGACTTAAAAATTAGTTATAATGATGCCCATTTTTAAACAATAATAATTTTTATAAACAAGAAACTATTCAAGAAATGTTAAGTAGGTTAATAATTGAAAAAAACTTACTATTTTTTCAACAAAAAGAAGAAAATAACCGGTAAGGAGCTCACTTAGTTAGTTTTTCCTGAATGTAGAAAAACTACCAAATTTTCAAATTTACCGTTCTGGTAGCTCTAATGGCATTTTTTATTTAATCACTTGTTTTGAATAGTAATAATCATCAAGACAAAAATCGTTTTAGTTCAACTTTAGCCAGTACAGGTGTAAAATAAATATCTTTAGTCGCTTTTGGCTGAAGGTAAAGTAGATTTCATTTAACTTTGTACGTACTAACTGCAGCGCCCTATGGTTTTACCCGAGGAGTTCCCGTTCCCGTGGGAAATGGGCAAGCCTACATTATTTCTTATAATCTCAGCTATCTTTAAAAGAAAGTTTCGTTGAAATCGGTCCAGCCGTTCTAGAGATTAGCTCATTTAAATAAAAAAACTATTTCGTTTTATTATATTAGAATAACTAGCTGTGCCTTGCGGTTTCACCTACATTTGTCCCGTTCCCGTAGGAATTTAGGGAAACACTATAACTGTAAACTTTCCTCTCGAATCCCTCTATCTACTGATGAAAACTGAATTAAAATCCGTTGCGTAGTTTAAAAGATCTACGCGTACATAAAGAGGGCCAGACAGCGGGAATCGATTTTGTTTTATACTATGTAAAGATAACATATACAGCAGAGCTAAGTTTGCCCGCAAGCGTTGCTATATGGGTGCCCCATTGTAGCTTTGAATCCAGGGTTAATCCCAAGAACACTCTGGAGTCCTCAGTTTTCAAAGGTTCATTATTTATCTTTAAATTTTTACTGACAGTTCTCGGGTTAGGTAATAAAAACTCAACACACTTTGTTTTTTTAGTATTTAAAAGTAGATTATTTGCCGTAAACCATTCAGAAACTTGAGATAATGCATTATTTACATCGTCAAAATTATCTTTTATCCTATCGACTTTAAAATTCAAAGACGTATCATCAGCAAATAGTACAATATCGCAAGTATTGTGGACAAAATGTGGTAAATCATTTATGTAGACCAAAAACATGAATGGACCTAGAATAGAACCCTGGGGTACACCCATTACTGAGGCTGATCCGGATGATTTTACATCATTGACACATACTCTTTGGACTCGTTCACTGAGATAAGACGCAATGAGACTAAGTGCAAAATCTTTAATGCCATAGTGGCTCAGTTTAAGCAAAAGTGTCTCGTGATCAACGCATTCGAATGCCTTTGACGACAAATCACAGAAAATACCAATGGCACTCTGTGAGTTCTCCCATGCATCGAATATGTTTTGTAACAGCCTTGCGGCTGCATCGGTTGTTGATCGACCCTTTGTAAAACCATACTGCTCAGTGTGTAGGATTTTATTTAAATTAAAGTGTAAAAGCAGTTGGTTGAGCATTATTTTTCAGAATATCTTGCTGAGAGTTGGCAAAATTGAAATTGGCCTGTAGTTATTCGGGTCACTTTTGCTTCCCGATTTAAAAAGCGGTATTAGCTTACTACATTTCATAAGGTCTGGAAAAGATCCAGAATCTACTGATTTATTAAAAATTAAAGCAAGATATGGCGCAATAATATCAATTATGTTATGAATTATTTTAACTGATATCCCCCATAGATCTGCTGTTTTCTTATTTTGTAAAGATTTAAATGTTTTGACTATGTCATATGGGGTAACGTGTTCAAACCTAAATAACTTATTGCACTCAGAGACATTGCTCCTTAGAAGACGATAGACTTCTGCTGGCGAGGAATTCAGAGAACTGGTTGTAGTAATTGGAATATTTTTGGAAAAGTTCTCAAATGTATTTACAATTACTGTATCGGAGTTAATTACATGATTATCACTTTTAAGCTCCAATTTATTATTATTATGTACCTTATGTTTACTCATTTCATCGCCGATGATGTCCCATGCTGTTTTAATTTTATTATCAGAATTGGCAATTTTTTGTTTTATGTGAAGTGACTTTGCTTGTATGCACACATTTTCAAACAATTTAGAATAGTTTCTTACATATTCAATAAACGCGGGGGAATAATTATATTTTTTTCTGCATATAAGTCAAGCAGCTTATTTCTACTTTTATAGATTCCGGCAGTTGGCCAGTTACTAAACTTAAGATCTTTAGACAGTCTTTTCTCTATCACCTTAAAGATAGAGTTATATTGTGAGCTTAACAAATCAAAAAACTTTTGATTTGTGAAGATGTTCAAAAACCCTCGTAGCCCAGTTATACAGTAAAAGTGAACTTAAGTTCTTTTACCTGAAATAATTTTAACAAAATATTGAGTTCATTATTCTGCAAAAAGCAACTAATGTTGTTTAGTTCGTTTTTCTTTTTAGATACATCAGCAATTTCTAGTATATTAATAAAAGCTGAAACCTGTTAACGCAGGTTAACATGTATTAACAGAATAATATTGACATAATGATAAATCAAGCAACTACATCTGAAAAGTATTATAATACAATACATTGTTTTTGTGGTATAGATTTATAAATCTAAATTATTTAAATGAGTTTAGTTCTTTTTTTAAGAAGGTAATTAAATCATACCTGTAGGTAGTTGCTTTTAACTCTAGCTATCTCCGTAAAAAAGCGTCGTAGCAGATAATGGGTTTGACCTACAGCTTCGCCGTGAGTTGAGGAGTCGATTGATATATTTAACCTAATTTTGGTACAAAAATGCAGATAATCGGTTTTTGCAATAAGGGTACGATATTACAATGGAGCTCTTAAGAAATTATAGATGCCACATTGCTTGTTACAATTTTTAATTTTTTATTGAAGTGTTAACCTACACTTAAAGGAAATAACCTAATAGATTTATAAATACATATCAAAAATTCCGGGGCCGGCGGGATTCGAACCCACATCTCTCTGGGAATCGCGCCCTGAGTGTGTTATGTTTTGATATGTATTTATAAATCTATTAGGTTATATGGTTCAGTTAGCTCCTTCATCAAAGCAAATATTTTTTCTTTATGTGACGGGTCGTTACATGTCTGATCTGAAATATTTTTAATTAGGGGACGTTATTGGATTTCATTAAGAAATTCCAAGCTATTTTTTTTTTAATTCGATGACAAGATACCCCTTGACTGCGATCTCACCTGATGGTAAGTGACGATGCAGTCTAAGATGGTAGCGGCCTAACTTGGAAGGGGTATAGCAAAAGGGGTAAATCTTCTAATGAAGGTTAGTAAAATGTATAGAGTTCAAAAATTATTCCGAGGCACTGGAATCCAAGATAACGACTTGTTTTAATTTCAACGCTCTTACAGTTCGTACAATGAATAGTATGAAGATGAGTACCTACCTATCTATAAACTTAAATGTATTTGCTCAATTTTTAAGCTAGATAAAGATAGGGGGCACGTAACTACTAGTGCATGTTCGCGAAGTTTAGGTAGTATCTCAGACAAACCTTGAGCAACTGAAATTGAGGTGAGCTAACTTTGTTTAAACTCTAAGGCCGAAATCCGTAGACCGCACTCACTCTGCTCAGACTCAAGACAAAGAAAAAACGTGACAGACTTATGTCTGAGCAAATATTTTGTGTCTCGTTTTAACTCACAATTAATTTTTACACATTATATATCGGTACATAGTTTTTACTACAATAAATCATAGTGGAATTAATTTTTTTATTCCGCGGTCTGGGCTCTACGTTCGGTTCGGTACATTGTAAGTTCGGAATGAAAGTGGGTCCGTGTTATTCCGCGCTGTTTTCTTTTCAACGGGAATGAATGGACTCGGCTGCGATTGTGTGTTCATAAAACTTGAAAAATTGATGCGAAGACAATAGGTACTAGGGCTACGCGTGCATTAATATTTTTACTTGCCTACGGGAGGGTAGTGTTTGGTATTTACTTTACGTGTGTCGGTTTATCTCTTCCCGCATTATTCTTTGGTATCGTCTCGTCATTTCACTTGTCAGAGGTTATGCTATAACGTAGTGGCAAATCCAATATGATAAAAAATTTGGTAGTATATATTTTGTAATATCTATGTAGTATAAAAAAGGTATACATATGTATGTATATTTTGAAAATTATCCTACTAATTATAATAATTACTATTGATATAAATGCAATAGTAATGCAGTCTATCTGTATGTTACCTTTTACGCCTAAACTGCTGAACTAATTTCGACAAAATCTGACAATGTGCCTCCTGGGGAACAACTTAGGCTGAACAAAAAAAGAGAAAGAATCTTCTCTTCTCTTCAAAGAGAAAGAATCAAAAGAAAGAGTTTCCTCGGGATTTCTAAAAAAAATTAAATATACGCACACCTTGTCGCGGGCTTGAGGTAGTAATTTTATAATTTATCTAAAAGTAAGAACCGTTTGTAAGTAGTGATTCTACTATGATAAGAAACACATACATAAGTTTTCTTTAGCATCACTTTAAATGTGCGCAAGTTATGTGTAAAACACAGGTAACCTATATTTACAAATGTTAAAGGAGTTTTCCCTGGCAAATCGTAAATCTAGGTTTCAAAACATGGTGTCCGCATGCAAAGAAGATCGGCAAACATCCGTGTATTATCAGTGTCGCACTTAGACTTCGCGTACATTAGTAGAAATATATTTAAAAGATAGATCTAAGACCAATTAAAAGAAAAGGTAATCACAGCATATTTTTTTTAAATAGGGTTTTAATAGAAAATGAAGTTCAAAAGACACCTTTTAGGTTAGGTTCGGGTAGGTAGGTACGTTCTATGTCAACTATAATAGGGCGGGCGAAATCAATCTGGAATACCTATATGTTTATTAATCGTTTAAGTACTTACCTATAAGCGGTAATAGCTTTGCAAACGTTGGCCTCCTATTGGCGGATACCAGGCACGCAACTCGATTTGAATTGAACCCTGCCCAGGCTTCTTGACTTTTTGGATTTTTGTGCGTTTTTTAAGTAATTAACTAACACTTGCTTTAGGGTGAAGGATACTTGGCCAGCGTGATGGCTAGTTCAGAGAGGCGATAATAATAATATATATAATTAATAGTGCTCATATGCACTATAGCGGTCAGCCGCCCAGCCGGTTCATCTATGGCGGTTGGCGCCTAAAGACTTTTGGTCTAGTGCGTACAATATGAGCGCCTGAGCAGTTGTATATAAAAATATAAAGAGGCCAGCCGCGCATGCGGATAACCTCTAATGCGTTTGAGGGCTTAGCCTTAGCCTACATGGGCATTTCGTGGTATAGGTGTAGTGTATAATATTTATCACATACATAATTATTATGCATGAAATGAAACACACTTTGTAATCACAAAGCATTTATTCTACAATTACTTATTATTAGTGAACAACTTAGAGATATTTTAGAAATCAGATATGGAGAGCTAACGCTTATAGTGCTAACGTGAGCTAGATTATGCTTCTAACCTGGCTAAAACATTATCTAGAAACTGAGCAGGTGGCGTAATATTAGCTTGATGACGAGCATAGCCCAGGTACCACACAATGCTCATCACATGTGAACAACATCCTATGGTACGCAAACCAACAATACAGTTGCAACAATATCCGGTGATGGCATTTCTACCAACTAGCTCCCGATCAATAGTGATGAAAACATAATAACATTTTCTAGACACATGTCGTGACTTTACTTTTGCTCGGATCAAATATGTACTTATTCCACCTAATCTGGACAGATTTACACTATTGTCTCTGCACACTTCAATAGTGTATAAGCCATAAAAACGGAGCTGTTCTCCTATGTACGACCTAGCCTGCCGAATTTGGTACGTACCACAAGCAAAGAGCACCAAATCTTCCATGGACAGATTTGGAAATATGATACTTGCTCTGGTAATAATCTGAAATAAAGAGTTTCGTCTGTGTAAATTGTTTTCCTGCACTATGGATGCTAAAATGTTATCAATAAAAAGCCTTTCATAAATTATATTTAGTATTTCCCCTGCATTCTCTGGATCACCAAACATTGTTGCAAATGCATTATGTAAAGCTGCTGCAATACGAAAATCCTTCATCATGTGAGGGCAAGCGCGGTTAAAATACTCCTGGCGAAATATTTTGTAATCTCTTTTAATCCGCCCATTGATGGCTTCCACAACCCATCTGTTTATAGTCACACAGCGAGATCTGTTGCCTTCTAATGTGGTTAGCTGTGACTGACCTGGTGATAAAGTCTCTGGTAGATGGGCTAGGAAGCCACGCTCGTGAATTGCGTCAACACTATCTCTAAAGCCTCTGTCTAAGATGAAAGCATCATCTTCTCTGAAAAAGTCAATAAAACTTTCTTGGTTCAATAATTCTCTCATGATTGACGCATCATTTGTAGTGGCAGAATACGGTCCTACCACATCCAGTATGTATCCGTTGCAGCACACTATCATGAAAGGTTTTACCAAGTTCCGGTACTTATGAAGTGAGTAAGTATCTTTTTGAAATAGATAGTTCGTACTTTTTTGTGTGTAAACATAAGTACCATCACAGATAACTATTGCATTCCGTTGGTCAATAGAAAGGTCTGGTTTTCCAAATAATCCATTTGCTATAATTGAATTTTTTGTGATGACATCATTTCTGCTTATGTGCTGTAGTCCTAAATGTTGTGGCACATATTCTTGAATTAGTATGTCCCTTGCTTTGTCCATTAGGGTTTCTACAGTACGCCTTGGTGTCTGAAATAGACATGATAATCTATCTCCAGAATCCCCAGTTCTTAATTTACATAATAATGCAGTCAATGCAAAGCTTCCTCTGTGCATTTCTTGAAGACTTTGTGTTTCATTTAGTATTTGTTGGTGTTGCAGTAGAGAAATCCCCAGAAAATAATGTGCTAAATATTCTGGAAGACTCTGGATGTCTTCAAAATTGAAAATATTTTCTGGCTCTGCAAGAATAAAAATCATATCTTCAATATGATAAGTATTGAAGTTACTTAAACTGTTTTCCGATGTGTACAGTTCTTGAAATATATTTCTGCCCATATGATAACTACATATGCGAGAGTCTCTGGGTATATAAAAATTGCAATCACGCAGTACTCGTCGACGAATAATATCAGGAATATGGTATCGCTCAGGATTCCTGCAGTCAGAGAATAAACAGTGTCTCCTCGTGTCAGCGGCTCGTCTTATATTTGGCAACGTAATATACCGTTGCTGTGGTATTTCTTGGTGTTCTTCTTGTTCCACCGGATTATCTACAATTTCTAGCTCTGCTTGATTTGCAAGCTCCCAGCAGGCATGGCATATATAATCCGTATCTAAAATCTAAAAAAAAACCTATAATTTATTTCTTATTGACTATAGAAATTCTTATCTATTATCTAAGAAAGCCAAAAAATCAACTTGGTAGTCTTAAAACTTTTTTTATTAAAACACCTACAATGATATTTGAAAAAGTAGTTGAATATTCAGTTTTTCTCCACTTACAAAATGTCAAGTAACATTTTCATTATTTTCAAATAAATGGATATAATATTGACATTATAAACATTTTTATTGTCTTTTAAAATACATTTAAAAACTTACGTTTCTAGGATATGTCCATAGCCTTATAACTCTCATAAGATGTTCACTTCCTGCAGACAAATGATGTCTATTTTCATCAGAGACCAGTGGTACTTCGCAGTTAACACAGAAATCTTCAATTTCCTCGTGTGGAGGACTACTGGGTCCAGTTATATTTCCATCTGATGCACCACTGTTTGGCTGTGCACTTGGTGAGCCAGTGTTGCGTCGCAATATTCTTTGTGCTCTAAGCCAGCATGGCCCGCAAGCTTCATCGGTAGGAGTAAGCTAAAACAATAATTAATGCATAAATAACCAATATTTTAGATATTCTTGTACATCTTGTTTTGAATGTAATACCTAATATAAGCCATGGCAGTAATCTCCTCAGAAATTACCCATTTATGCAAGAGTTTTATAGTGCACAAGTGCATGCTGAAGTCATAAACATAGGTGCATTTCCTATTCCCACCCAATTATATAGTTTAGCCCAATGGGACTGCAATATAGACATAACCAGATAGCGATCAGGTGCAAGACCAATGGCTTTACGTGCTCTCTGAGGCACAAGGCTGAAACACTAACTCCAGGCTTGTACCGGGAATTCTTGATTGAAGTTTTAGCCAGAACTGGCTCAGGACCTCGTCATCCACAGTAAAACATGTTAACTACTAGACCTATGTGGCAATTTAGGATGTAACACAATAGGTAACAAGAAAATAATTTTGATGCTTGTTACATAAAATCAAAACATATTTACTTGACGGTGGTGTATCCATTGTGAAATGATATCAGCGAGTTGTCTTTCTTCATCTGTACTGTCTGGTCTCAGTACTAAACGACTTCTGCTTCTCAAAATGGAACGTCCACAACCAACACAAACATTTTGATGACCAAGTTGTCTTTCCGGTTCAACTACTTGGTCACTTGCATGATTTGCTAGGTCCCAGCAAGCCTGGCATACAAAGTCAATGTCTGTTATCTGTAAGAAAAACAATAAATAATAAATACACATAATGAAAGTATAATTTAGTATTAATCACATAACCTAAGATGAAACTATTATTCAAAATCTCATTTTTTGTTGTCTTAGCTATTCTTTACAATAACGATAGACCTAGAAAATGGGTTATTTGACAAGGGCCTAAATATTTTTATGATTATGTTTCACTAACCTCTCTTGGATAAGTCCATAGCCGTATAATATTAACGATGTCTTCATTTTCGTCACAAAGCCGACGACGCGTTCGCGTCAACCGCAGTTCACAATTGATACACCGTACATTTGATTGAGACATGTTTCAATTCAAAAATCTATTTACAATAATAACATTAAAATTAAAATAAGAGTCCTGTCTCAAACTAAAGTCTCCATCACCTCGACTATCACAAATACACAAACAAGAGTCCTATCTCAAACTAAAGTGTCCACTATCACAAATGTTCAAGAGTCCTGTCTCAAAGTAGTTTCCACTATTGCAAGTACTAAATGCGCAGGAGTTAAACTTAAAAGCTCAACTCAACTGAACGCCGAATGCCGATTACAAAAAGTAGAAACATATTACACGCACTGCTATGCACTGCCCGGCGCTAACAGTGACAGTTGTGACAGTGACATTTGATGAATTTGATTTTGCTCGCGACTCGCGGTATTCTAAAGTTGCCAGATAAAAGCTCTAAAAAAATTACTAATATATTGTTATATTTTTTAATCAACATCTAGTTACAATCTATCAGTAACATTTTGGAATGACATTAATATTCTATCTCGTTATATATATTAAATATTTAGTAAAATAAAAATGTTTTTGTAATATTTCGTAAAATAAAAGTGAGTTTTATCCACCTAGGCGACACCAATAATCTACTAACTAGAATTATTGCTATTGAATATGGCAATAATACTGTAACATCACAAATATGCGTTTAGTTATTGCTACGTGTACTTTCAATTATACAAAATATTTATTTATCATATTTTTTCCTTATCCCATTAAATAAAAAAAAACTATATACAAGAAAATAAACTACTTTAATCGTTCTTTAAAATGTATATAATTTCGTTCATGCTCGCTTTTGAAATTGAGCGACCCTGGGTATGCCAATATTCTTTAGAGCTCCGAGGTAAATTGTGTGCTTTTAGGGCTTAGATACTAAAACCTTAGAGACTTGTGTAATGGATGCAGTACACCACTACCTATGCATTTTATGTGGTCCTGGTAATTCGCCTGTCCGATGTCATTTTTTGTAGGTAGTATTAGTTGACGATCTAGGAGGACTAACTCAGGTGAGTAAAATTATTCAGGTAGGTGAAATGCATAATGGTACAATTTGTATGATGTTACTGGCAACTACATTTGCGACTGTCCTTTTAAGCTATTGCATAGCTTATATCGCGTGCCAGCGTGGAGACCGAATCCAGAAATTCCGTAACGAAAATAACCTGACACGGGACTCCTCTACGGTGAGCCGCTAGATGGCGTAATAAAAAATGCTATGCAATAGCTTTACTGCGGCAGTCCCCGAGTGCCACACGTCTTTTTTTTTTTATTCGATGACAAGATAGTCCTTGACTGCGATCTCCCCTGATGGTAAATGCGTTTCTACCCCTAATCGGTTTCTACACGTCAACATACCGGAACGCTAGATCGCTTGGCGGCACGTCTTTTGGCGGCAGAGTGGTAACTAGTCACGGCTAAAGCCTCTCACCATACCAGACGGGAGACAATTTTGAAATTATGAATTCCCAAATTGCCCCGCCGGGAATCGAACCCGATACCTCTCAGTTGTAAGACCACGCTGCTCGCCACTGTGCCAGGGAGGTCGTCTAAAGTCCTTTCTACAAGTTTCAGTAAACACAGCTCTAATAACAATTTAAAACAACAAGCTATAATTTAAGAAAAATTAAACCGACTTCACTACAGCCCGCTGACGTATATCAAGTACTTTATATCCTCCTAGATCAAGTAGGATCAAGCATAATGAATTTGTATAGGATTTTATCAAGTCTTCGCTATTAAGGCATTCAATAGGTTCTCATAAAATCTGCCAGACCCGTATAGATTTGGATTAAAAGGCCTACGTTACTGGATACTGTATATTCTTTTCAATAAAACTGAATAGACCGTCTGGCCGAGATTGCAAGCTTTCATGCAAACTGAAATATTCAGTGAAAAATTATCTTGAGCTCAAAAAACTTGTCTATTTGGACTTTTCAAAAATCATAACGTGATTTAATAGTTATTTATGCTTTAAGAGCGGCCAGTTGAAGCCACAAGTGAGGTGACTGTGTAGATTTTGATGGATTTAGATTAAAAAATAGCTTGCATTTTAAGAGAGAGAAATGAAAGTTTAAATTCTGGCTATCTCTAAATCCCAGAGGACCAAGTCATATAGAACATGTGGCATGATTGAGTAGCAAACATCCATCCAACTTTCGCATTTCTAATATTAGTAGGATTGTGGTATGACCACAATAGAGCTATGAATCGACTTGATTTTGGATGAGTATCAAAATCAAAATTTATTTATTTCATGTAGGCCAACTTGTAGCTCTTATGACACGTCATAAATCTACCACCGGTTCGGAATGCAGATTCTGCTGAGAAGAGCCAGCAAGAAACTCAGTAGTTGCTCTTTTCAAAAAAAAATTTTTTTACAATGGTTAACAAAACTATGCCATGCACACAGTGTTTCCACAAAGAAGTTTCAAAAATGCACACCTACCACAACCTAACACATGTAAAGATGAGTAGACACAAAATGGGTCTGCCATTTCCGTTGGTGGCACCCGTTCACGAGTACGACACATGATCCAGCCATTGCTTCGCTCAACCATATTTATATATAGTGGTATATCTTAAAAATGTACTTTTATTCCGGAAAATCTCAGGGTACCCGCAGGATTTTTTTAAACCTAACTTCAAGCGGGCAAAAGCTAGTGCAAACTAAAGATATTTTAATTTATTGGATGAAAAAAACTTATCGAAGGTCATTTGCTTTTAAAATTACTTTTAAGCCTGGCAATAGACGTCCGATTTTGTTTCCGATTGTCTGATCAGGCAACCGGATCGTATTTACTCGATACACATCCGATTTTTCCGTCAGGCTTTTTCTGAACTCAGTCGTTCCCGAGCTATCATCCCGAGTGCTTGCGTTTGGAGCAAAGCAGAAGAAAAGAAGATGGATGACGAGTTAATAGAAATAGAAATATTTTTTATTCAAATAAACTTTTACAAGTACTTTTGAATCGTCAATGAATCTACCACTGGTTCGGAATGCCGTTCCTGCCGAGAAGAGCCAGCAATAAACTCGGCGGTCGCTCTTTTCAAAAAAAATTTTTTTTACAATAGGTAACAAAACTATGCTATGTATACAGTGTTTCCACAATAAAGTTTCAAAAATGCAAAACAATCCAATGCATGTTAAGACAGGCAGGCAAAAGCAGACCCATTCCCGTTGGTGGCACCCGTTCACGAGCATGACGCAGGATTCAGCCATTGCTTCGCTCAACCATATTTGAGGGAACGTAACAACCCGCACCACACGATACCACCACAGAAATTTTAAAGAGAGGAAAGAGAAAGAAGAAAAAACGTCGCTATTGGATTCATCCAATCAATTTGACAAGACTTACTGAGAGTCATTTCTATTTAAAACATCCAAAATAATTCATAATAATAATAATTTTATTATGAATATTTAGACCTTGCCCACGAGATTACCGCCATGTGGAATGTTGATTCAACTGGATTCAACGATTGTAGTGCCGATGGTCGTTTCGGTCAATGGTCTCATAGCGAAAAGTTTCGATCAACATCTTAAGAAACTTTCGCTTAATACTTGGATCAAGAGCAGGGTACAGAAGGCGGTACTCCTTGAGACGGCACGCATTGTGAGGAGGTTCCTCACTCTGGAGCCCTGACCACTGGCTGCTTGGGTCCCTATCCCGCAGCAAGTGGGACCCATTTATTTTATTGTTTTTAATGATGTTTTTATATTTATATTTGTATAATGTATATTTGTAATCATTTTTAAAAATAATAAGATAAATGTGTTTAAAAATAAATGATAGACATAATTTTATTATTATGAATTATTTTATTTTATTATTTTTTTTTTTCATAATTTTCGCCCATTATTCGAACCACAACGATGCGTCCACACAGTGTCAGCGCTAGATTTTTTGGGCCCTAAAAAATCCCAATAAGCAAAATTCCGCCCTAAAAGCCCTAAGTTGGGAACCCTGACTGGCAAAATCGGAAGGAGTAACCGGATGTCTATTTTGTCTCATACTAGAAGTATGTAGACCGCGCCTTCAGACAATCGGACCGACAGTAAAATCGGAAACGCCTCGCGCCCGTTTCCGACTCGGACGTCCGATCCGGCCACCGGATCGGACGTGTATTGACTGTTCATACAAAGTAATGGCTTCAACGCCTTCCGGTAGCCTGATCAGGCTACCGGATCAGACTATCGGATGAAAAAACCTGACGTGTATTTCCAGGCTAATTCCTATTGTTTAGTTTGGCTTAGATCACGTTCTAACTGACAGATAGATCTCTGACGCATGATGCGTTTTTTTATTCAAATTTTGAAGTTCACGATCTCGTCAGCCCAGCAGAATAATAAAGGCAAAAAATAAATAAAATGAAGTTGCCTAAGCAAAATATTCTTTGAACTCCGATTGAAACAAAACATAGTAAAATTTCAGCCATCGCTCCTAGACCGGAAACGAGGAGTGAAAATCGGGAGCGGCGACAAACAGCTTCCGGTGCGCTTTTCATAGCACTTTTAATAAATATACCTGCATCGGTAACAGCTCTAGCATTATTAAAATGTTGATACAAAATTAATTGAAAGCAATTAAACATCACTTGATTTACCATTACTTGAAAAGCTAACAATAGAATATCATATTATGACAATCGCTACAGCTTAAAACTCTAAATACCTACTCAAGTAGAGGAACTTATAGAAATAAAATACCAGGTCAAAGTAGAAGATTGTAGTGCCGTTATACTAGATTGCACGGTAAACTAAGAAGACGTGAATATCTTTAATCAAATAATAAAGTGGAACGCTTTCAGAGTGCTATTTGTTGCCGAGTTAGCGGAGAATAATGGCCAGAAAATGTTGAGTCATAAATATTCATTTTGTAGCGATGGCAAGTATTAAAAGGTAGGTAAGTATTACTTGTTTGTGCTGCTTTTGCACTTTTATTAGGTACATCGGTTTAAAAAGTCACTCGATCTCACTGCCAGCAGCGTAAGTTTTGAGTTCATAATTTTGCGAGTTCATTGACTTGAACTCGTAAAATTATGAACTGACTCAATTTCTTCTAAGTTCACCTCGGTTGCGTACGTCGATCACGCATACGACTTATTGTGTGCATTTTCTGTAAACAAAAGACGTTGTAAAATGTTAAATGGATGAAACGAGTTGATGAAGAAAGCAGGGGACTGTGTTTAGATGTGTGGCTTAGAGAAATTGCCCATGGCGAGTTTTTGCAGCAATTCTCGTTAACGAGCATGCATCACCACTTTTAGCAGTTCTTCCCATTTGTAACGCGCGACAGAAGCGATTTAGTAGCGATAAATCGCATACTATTGATTCAGCATCCCTTCTGCAACGCTACTAACGCGGGACTGTTTCGGACGACATCAGGTAAAAGAAGAGCGGGAGGCTGATGTTGACAGGTAAGTCACTACAGCGCACGACTGTATCGATGCTGTGTCGCGATAGTAGCGATGCAGACTCGTTATTATACTTTTGCCATTCACGTGGACGCGTGAGCTTTACTTGTGGTTACGTCGCGTTGTGTACATGCACATTGCGTAAGTGTGCATGCCTGTCAAGAGCCTAGGTGGGAGCGGTTAAACGCGAGCAAGCTCTCGCTCACACTTATACAGATACAACAACCATGAGCCACGCGCCCTCGTCGAATTGAAAGAAGTATACGTGGGCGAAGGTATAGTATAGTATAGTATCGCTACTGAATCAATACAAAAAGTCGCCGTTGGATCTCCATAGAGAAGACCTGTGTCCATGTACCTACTGATGGCCATATATCTGCTCTAATACTCAGCTCTACGATATATGTCACTACGTATGCAGGTTGACAAGTTAATGGATGCATGTCTAATTAACTAAATACCCAAGCCAGCGTACGTTGCAATGCATCTTTCGACATATGTTGCAAGTACGTCGATGTTACCATGTCACACTTGAACTAAATTGTCAAAGCGCAAAGTTAAAAAGAACGATGTACAGACAGTGTGACAGATGTGTGACAGACGACTTTCTTCGTATTTCGGGATAAAAAGCATCCCAGCTCTTTCCTCAAGATACGATCAGTCACCATGCCAAATATCGAAGTCGCATCAGTAGGTAGTTGAAGCATGAAAATATGATAGAGACACAAGTGTTTTCACATAATTTAAAAGTAAGCATTAAGACAATTAAATAAATCTTTATCTTAATGATTGATTATTATTTATCGTGATTCGATTACATTTTTATTATAATGCTACAAATTCAATTAGGAACTTTTATTAGCAATAATATTTTATTAGTGCATTTAACAGAGCCGAATGTTTGTATAGATCAAAGAGTCGATACGATATTGAATTAAGATTGACGCAGGCAACAGATGGGATCTTTATTACGGTACAACGTCGGTCGGAACGGGACTCATTTCGCTTGAAACACACATTCTCTGAGATGAGTGTGTTTTGAGTAGAGGTATCGATCTCATATGGGATGTTCCTTTTTGACCTAAATACCGCAAACCAAAAGAAAGAGATTTTAACCGTCTATCACTACGAATAAATAATAAGTAAGGAAGTCTATTTCAGAACAAAATCCACTCAAAAAATGGCCCTACTTCAAACCAGAATGACGTATGATTCAAAAATACGAATCATACGAATCACTTCCGAGGTTCCAGATGGACATGCTTGGTGCTTGGTTCATATTCAGAACGAAGGGATTAGTGCGCGCGCGTGCTGCTATATTTGCTATGACAGCTGAGTTATTGGACGATGTTATTATAATTTGACGTGCAAGAAAAATGACCAATTGTTGACGTGCTATTTTTGTTTTTAATCCCCGCCTCTAACGGCAAAATTTTAATCTCCACCCACTTCGGCACAATTTTTGTTGGGGTCATTTTTTTAAGGCAGTTAGACTTCCTTACTTATTATTTATTCGTAGGTCTATCATGTATCCGTGGTTGTATTTACGTATGTTCCACCGTAGCGCCTAAACTACTAAGCCGATTTTGATGAACGAGGTGTTAAGCGATTCGCTATTATGTTCCGGGTGACCTATGCTACATTATATATCAGGGGTCACCAAATGGCGGACCGCGGTCCGCATCCGGACCGCCGATCTATTTTGTGCGGACCTTAAACAGACACTAAAAATCTAAAAATATTAGAATTAAAATTTTGGGTAATCTCATTTAGCCCAAGCCTTACCTTGCATCAACTTTACTCCAGACTTATTTGTCTAAACAGATAAAATTCAAATTAAAAATGACATTTTTGACTTTAACAGTAATTACTTACTTTATTAATTTTGATAGTTAGGTATTTATTCATTGCGTGAAACGTATTAGTGTAAAGATACTTGATTATTTTTTTATGTATATTTTTCTATTATTTTTCGTCTTATTTCTTGATTGATGTCTTTAATTATAGGTTGCTAGTAATCGTCTACAAACTAAACTATGACAGTCATATTATTTTTTAAATCGGACCCCCAATGAAACTAATTGGTGATCCCTGTTATATATGAACAAAATCTATATGACGGATGTTACATCCAATTTCACGATGTCGGGACAATTAATATATCTTCTAGGCAAGCGCGCACCATCTTAGGCTGCATCTTCACTTACCATCAGGTGAGATCGCAGTCAAGCGCTAGTCTACATATAAAAAAAATTACCAATGCTAAGCATGACTAATATTCCCCCTTTCCCCTCCTTCAACAAAATAGTACAATAGTGCAACGGTTGGAGTTTGAACCAGCGACCTTTCAGTTTTTCAGCCCGTACTTTGAATCGTTGCACCATTGAGGTTATATGTGAATGTATGCACTTAAATCGTAAGGAAACAGAAAAGACTATTAGACTAACCGCAGAACACTAACACAGGCTTGCCGGTCTCTCAAATATTGTTATGTTTAATTAGTATTGCCTACTCTGATTGTCTAGACCTGACTAATAAATTATTCGAGTCAGCAATATAATATTATACAGTCTATGTTATAATTTGGTATCAAATTAACTATCAACGCAATAATATTTCCATCTTCGTGATGCAGCGTAGGCCGTAAAAGCTGATAAACAGTTACGTCATCATAATACATTAGTGGGTGTTGTAATAGGATACACATTTTAAACAGTACACTCGTCGGGGATATAGCTCAGTGGTAGAGCATTCGACTGCAGATCGAGAGGTCCCCGGTTCAAACCCGGGTGTCCCCTGATATAATTTCTTTTTCTTTTTTTTCCACGTTATTTTTTTATTATTTTCTCGATTTTTTTTTATTTCAGTAACATAATACTCTATTTGAAGAATTTCCTAGAATATCATAACATTACCGTTTGATTGATCGTCAGTTGGAAGCATCGCTTAATTTGCAAAGGCTTATTTAAATCCGCAGGTGCAGTTTGAAATGAGACTCCGCTCGAAAGAATTTATTCCATACGCTCCAGGTATTGCATTAGAGCGCTCTATATTTTCAAAAGCTAGGTAATATTTGATAAAGATTGATTGTATGCACTTTTCATTATCAAGCAAATACATCATACTCGTACTGTGTTATTGAGTGTTATTAAAGTGAGTGTATTTTGATTTGTCCTAAATATAATCTTGCTAAAAAGATTATGTAAAATTCCATTACTAACGTGTTGCTTTTTTTATTTTTGATAAAATCAGTTTAGTAATAACAAAACAAAAAAAAAAAGAAGTCTATTTCGACAAACAAGAGTCATTATTTTCATAGTTATTAGTTGTTAAGTAGTCATTACTAATAAATAAATACCTATAGATTATTTATACAAGATATACAATATAATTTAATTATATTTGAAATAACATAACTAACGTCAACAATCGAAGTCATACAAATTAAATATCGATAGCAACGATTTCCAATCTGAACCATAACGGGATTCCGTTCAAAAAGGATGCAAAAACAACAAAGAAACAGTGTACCCGACGCTCGCTGATTTCAGAAACAGCGCTGAAAGAATTCTCAATCCTACGGTTTCGATTTGGCTATTTTTGCTACCTGACTTCAATCCCATTCAGTTTATTCTCTAATGTCTTTCAACGCTGACGCAGCGACTAAAATGTAATTTCACTAGGGCTCCATACCCAAAGGGTGTCAAAGGGACCCCCCCATTATTAAGCATCCGCTGTCTGTCCGTCCGTCTGTATCTTATGACCCGTAATAGGTAGAGAATCGAATTGGTATTTCTATTGCCGCTATAACAAGAAATAATAAAAATAAAATAAAATACTTAGCTAAACTTCATACAGAATACGTTAATTTTTGGCATTTTTTGCTTGACCTTAGATAGTTTTAAATGTGTCGGAACCTGACTCGCACTTGGCCAGTTTTTAAAATCAAGTACCTTTAGATTCAAGATTTTATGGCAATTACTTGACTGTTTCAGTTTCCAACGTCTTTTTTACATTGAATCCAAACTTTGACAGACATCAATGCAATAAATTCACTTATTATCCATTACGATGGAATGCCACAGCATTATGATGCATGATATTCGCATTAAAATCATAATCATAATGCTGTCGTAGGCGAATTCAGCGACGAACTCATACTACAGGCGACCGATTTAGAGAATGGGACACCAGCTTACTTCAATAACAGTTCAATGGTCCTTATGCCTGGAATTTTCAACGAGCTTTTTGTGTATTCTGCTTCCTATTGTTAAGTTACAAAAGGGTTTCAAAAAATTTTAGTTAGTACCACGCTTTTATGACTAAAACCAATACGTCCTAATAACAATCATATTATATGAGTAATCTATACTATTATAATAAAGAGAGAGCGCGAATTTTGTGAGTTTGTATGTATGTCCGGAGCAAACTTTGGAACCACCGCACCTATTACAATAATTCTTTTACCATTTCAAAGGTACATTATTCCAGATGGTTATAGGCTATAATTATGTTAATAAATGTATTATGGCTAGATATTATATGCAAATTTGTTAAAGAAGTCGGAATTTTTTTTGACTCTTAAACGTTTTCAAGGCGTGAGCTGGGTCATATACTGTTATTGGATGAAAATGATGTATGGGTGAATTGTTCCTCTTAAAGAGTTCTAAAAAAAAGTCCGCGATAGCATATGTCTATATTCTAAGGATAACTTACAGTAACCATTTCTATCTTTCAAATTTTGATTAAAAATAATGAATTATTTTCGAAACTTCTTTAACCGATGTGATGTCAATCTATATCTAAATAAATATGTTTATTATCATAAGTATTTAATTTAGAACATATTTGCCCTTTACACTATACAATTTAAATAAATATATTAGGAGTTATCGGAAAATTAATATTTCCACGCGACACAATAATAAAATGGTGCCGGCTGGCGCGGCGGGGCACGGTGGCGGGTATCGGTGCGGGATATTCGTGTGGTTCCTGTGGTGATCTTATTGACAATCGTCTCCTATAAGAAGCTCACAAGAACAAATATTTAATTTTCAACCCGGACGAAGTCGGCGCGGGCTTCTAGTACTTAATATATTGCGCTCTGTCCATACAAAAATGCGAGTCGACGCACATCGAATTCAAAACATTAAGTAGGTACTAAAACTAGTAAAAAACAAATATTAAATGTGTGCTTTAGAAGTATCACTGTATGTAGCCAAAAATCATCCACAGACTATCCCGGTATTAAAGACAGCAGATACCGTTTCTTCTTCCTTATTCAGAATTCTGTGGTCGCAACTTTAGTAGATTTATAAGGTACGTGTGCGAATTTAGCAAGGAGCCGGACAATACCGAGCGCAGACCACTCCTCATAACTGTCAGAAACAAGATCGTAATGGAATAATGGATTCCCGTCAGTTGTTCGGGGTTTTATTTTTGTTTACGGGTTTTATTGTTTGTGAACAAGTTAGGGGTCCATTAGGCGATAGACTTTGTTGTTAGCTTTGAGACTGTCACTTCTGTGACTGACGCATGATCTACCCACTAATGTAAAAAGTACACACTATTCCTACATATATAAACTCAAAAAAAAACCGCTAAAACCCTACCTAAAGCCGTCTCCAACCGCCCCTATAACGGCCCCTGTCTTCACATCTAACCTATTTAACCACAACACGTTAGGCAAACCACCATCCGAACGTGAGGGTAACTATCAAACATATCTAAATTATTTAATTAATTACACGCATCTAAACCTACGGGTAATATTTATTCGATTAGGGCGCGATTGCTATCACAATCCCTTAATCAAATACTACGACCTAGACGCGGGAGAGACTGAATTAATAACGTCCAAAGTTATTTCAATATTTCGCTAATACATATCTGGATATTTTCTTTACTCTGTTATTCATTCAGCATGTATAATTTGCCCAGATTTTGCATTATTCAAATCAGGTGTTCAAATCAGTCAAGGGGTAGGTGTGGATTTATTTTACACTGCCATACGCCTTCCAAGTTAGCCCGCAACCATCTTAGACTGTATCGTCACTTGTAATCAATTGAATTCGCAGTCAAAATCAATTAAGAAAAAAAATCACCATCGCTGTAGATTGTTGACGCCATAAAAATAAATTAAGGATACGTCACGGTTTAAAAGTTTATTCAAAAGCTAAATAATGGAGAAGTTTCAACGTGTTAAAGCTCGTATTATTCAATTATAAACAAATTAATCACATAATCTACGAAGGAGTAGCTCCTGGATCTATTAAAAAAAATTCTCCAGCTTAGGCTACCTAATATAGAACACTTATACTATGTGTGAATATGAATATTATAAGTAACTATAACGTGGATACATTTAAATCAAGAGTGAATAGGCATCTTATAAGCAAGCGTTAGTCTACGCAAGAATAGCGCCTATATCTATTAAAAAACCCTCGTTCAGAGGCTAACTAAAACAGAGCACTATCATACTCTGTTCTGCTCGTGACAATATGGCAGATGGCACTCATTGTTGGTTCACGAAGCTTGGCCGCTTGCCACAGCAGCTGGTGGGTGGGTTCTATCAAAAGTAGGCGTAGAATTGTCCGCTCGCCCAATCGACGCCAATTGTTCAGAGGCGGGTGTAATTAGCAACACTAATGATGCACTTGTTTCATGATGGGCACGTCTAATTTGTTTGATGATTTTTTTGTAGTTTATTAAATAGATTTTCATTTTTAGGATCGCTTCGTTGTCCATCTATCTCGTCCGTGTGTTAAGGCCCTTTTTCTCAGAAACGATTTGAGGTAAAAAGTTGAATACTGAATAACAATCAATGGTCGCCTTTTCTATACTGAATAATGAATCAATGGTCGCGGTTTTGATTTCAAGTTTCTAGTGAAATTCAGTGAAAAGTTACAGCCTTTAAATTAATTCCAGGTCGTTGTGTAAGAGGACGTAGTTTCACTGACACGTCAGTAACTTCGTCAGCATTTCTCTTGCTAATGGCTACTCTCGTGCAGGTGTAACTACTAGGTAGCCCGTAGAGGTTGGCTGCTGTCCAGTTTACTCACCTGTTGCGAAAACCTCAGCAACTATGTCAGAGGCGCTGTATCGGGAAACGGTTGAATCTAATCCGGAATTGATGTTTGGATTTCGTTCTATAGTTCGAGAGGAATAGAGTGAATGATGAAATTCATTTGGCTTCACATTATATTTATAATAACGTAGGCTTTGTGAAAATATTCAAAAATCAAAAATCAAAATCAAAATTTATTTATTTCATGTAGGCCAACTTGTAGCTCTTATGACACGTCATAAATCTACCACCGGTTCGGAATGCAGATTCTGCTGAGAAGAGCCGGCAAGAAACTCAGCAGTTGCTCTTTTCAAAAAATTTTTACAATGGTTAACAAAACTATGCTATGCACACAGTGTTTCCACAAAGAAGTTTCAAAAATGCACACCTACCACAACCTAACACATGTTAATATGGGTAGACACAAAGCAGACCCATTCCTGTTGGTGGCACCCGTTCACGAGTACGACGCATGATCCAGCCATTGCTTCGCTCAACCATATTTTTCATTTTTATATACAAAGAGGTGACACACATGATGAACTAGACACCGTCACAAATTAGATTAAGTATATTAGATTGTACGTTTGAGAATCGTCTGAGTTGAATGAGAGTGCGGTCTATAGATTTCGGCCTAAGTTAGCAATAGGCTAACTTGAAAGGGCAATTTTATTTAAACCCATCCAACTAAGTGCCGATTTCACCAATATCTAGTGACGTTTAACCTAGGAATAAATTGGGTGTTCTGACAGTTTTTGTATTGAAAATCTACCAAAATATCAAAATGCTCGGATAAGACTTATTTTAAGTAGGACCGATATCACCCGTTGGTGATTAATTAATTTAAGTCTGTAACATGTTTTTGATATAAGTAAGCTTTGTAAAAATTTTTTCCCTTATGAAAGTTAATTGAACGAGCGAAGCGAGTTCTCTGAGTCAACTAGGGCGCTTGTCTGTACTGGACAGAGAAGTGTTACGTCCAAATGTCTGTCAGAGCCCTATAACTTCTGAATTACTGAATATTAGAACGTGAAACTTGATTGAAAATTCAGTTATATCCTGTACTTGAACAACAAATACTAAAATTAGATAAATGTTATAAAGAAACGAAATTATTTAATTTTAAATGTTAATAGCTTCACAATAATGCTAATAGATGGCGATGTGTCAGTAAAACAGTTTTATGTCAACTATTATTTTTTTTATTGCGTCTAATGTTAAAAGTTAATTATTACAATTTATAATTAAAACTTTTGGGAATTATGGGATATCGCGAGGTCTCAGTTCGGGGCGAACCACTAGTAATTAAGCAAGCTGTTATAAGTAAAATTTTTGAACATAAAATAAAATTCGAATAATAAAAAATTTGTAAGTACAATCTAAAGGAATTTTTTAACAAGGTAAAAATAAACTCAAACTTTTATGCCCCGTCGTTCGATCTCGTTTTTAACCAATACAGGGGATTGCAACTAAGTATTTCAATGTCTTCATTTTATAAGCAGAATGTCAACTTCAAGTAAGTAATATAAAAAGGAATAGTTACGTCTTAGTTGCCAATAGGAGCTTAAAGTATTACAAGTAACACTAAGCCGCAGTTGGCCTAGATGTGGTTCCATTTCTTTTTTTTTTCTGTTTCAAGAGCGAGAATCGAAGATTATTTCTCGATAGTCTAGATTCTTTGTGGGATCCCACTGTTTTATACGGTGTCAAACTCTGACGAGGCTGGATTAAAACCTTTTTTATCAGCGTACAAAACGGGTATTGAAATGTCAGCGTCTTGTCGGATCAAATCATAGTTAATTCGTCTTTTTTATTATTTAAAGATGAAACATAATGCGAAACGGAATAGCTAACGCTACGTCCAGATTGACTGTCGCAATACGAGACAATTTTAGTCTCTCAGATTAAAAAAATAGTTTTTTGAATTGAGAGAAGAGATATAGTTCAAGACCTAGAAAGAGTGTCATAGGTTACTTTTTATCCCGGAAAACAAAGAAATCCGCGGGATTTTTTTTTTGGTTTTTGCGGATGTACGTTTACATAATGGCAAAAACAAGTACTTTATAAAGCTACGATCTTCTTGAACGCTTATTTTATATAATAATGCTCTACGTAATAGTACATTATGGTACAAGTGTCAAAGTTGGTGATTACCGCTGAGGCGCTATTGAGACCCGAGCCGTTAGGTGAGGGTCTTAAGGTAGCCGAGGACGGTAATCATCAATATACACGTGTATCATACGACGTTTTTCAACACACTTGTAAAGAAAATAATACTAAAATAGTACATTATGGTACAAAACGGTGAAAACGAGTTGTGAAAATTTTTTCGGCGGCGGCGGCGGCGGGAAAAATTAATGTTGTTTTTTTGTTCACCCTCTTGAGATGCTCTTGAGGGCAGGCAAAGATCGACGATAATACAGCCTATTCAGGGGTTTATTTGATTTAATCAGTTTTCCGGAATGCGCGCACACCTTTAATGGCCATAGACTAAAAGAATGAGGTTTCATTTTTTTTTGGCTTTTCTTTTATAGCCACGTACAAAATGGGGAATTTCCAGTTTTCTTTAAGTATTACAGAAAAAACAAAAGTTATATTTGAGACACGTAGAAGTTGAAATTATCTATTTAAATACGAAGTTGTATGAAATGAGCAAGCAATAGGTATCTTGGCAATAGGTAGGATTTTTTTTGTAATAGAAACTTTTTTAAGAACAAAGCAACTCAACCAATAAAATTAAAAAAAAAAATCTATAACTCACATTGTGAATAATAGTAATCAAAAGTCACAGTTTGAGTTAAAGGTGTCATTGTGTGCCTAGTTGCGGTGAACCGGGAGCCATTTTATGAGCAAGTGTGTTGAAAATATAGTTTTAAAACTGTGTTCATCTTTTCAGGTACTTATTGGATTTGAAGGACTTTTACTGCTCCGTCTTTAATACGTCGTCTCGTTAATTTTTATGGTGAGTAATCTTTTCTAAATTCTTATGAAATAATTTTATGTTGCAATTTCTTGTAGAGTCTATAGCTGATATAATATAAAAGCTCCCAACTCCTAACAAATAACTGTGGGTATGTGTGTGTGGGTGTGTGGGTGATGGTGTGGGAACTTTATATTTAAATTAATAATATTATGTCTAGAACACAAAGGGTCTATTTCAACACTGCCGAGTACCTATCTAATCCAGTTCCACAGAGCTTAGCCATCTGCGACAGAGGTATGTATTATAAGTGCACAGATGTGTCCGCAAACACAGATGCTCTGTCTATTCCCCACAAACATACAAGTAAACACACAAGTTACTATAAAAACTAAATCATATAATTTGCACGAAATAAACATAAACTGCAAGTGCATACATCTAGAACAAAAACATATGGTGCGGAAACTGTACAATTTGAGCACTACTTTATAATAGTTCTGCCTCAAAAGATTGTTAGTGAGATTGTATTTTCAAAATACTTGTGTCTGGGAATTAGAGTTTCTATTATTAGGAGTCACCATTATTATTTTCTTATGCTTGTGCATGTACATTTTAATATAATTTTATTGTTTTAAGATCTCCATGATTATGAGTGAGCAATATTGTTCTTTTGAGAATAAATTCTTTAAAAATAAACTATTCCCTCACTCTCATAGTCCGATGGAACGGAAATCTATAATCGATAATATCATTCGTGCACTTTGCTAATCTCTATGGAGGTCGGATTCGACCGGGAGGACATTATTATTACTATCGATTACTCTCAACGATTACTGGGTAGAGCGCGACTAATACGAGTATAGTTGGCTAATGCCTTGATGACAGTCTTGTGACAGTAAGATATGGCGGTCAGCTGCAACACATTTAGAACAATGCGCCGTCCAAAGGCTGGCCCATGTATTGTCAATCAGAAGCAACAAGCAAGATTAACAGGCGATTCTTAACGCTACATAGATTTCGTTTCGACGTCTGCCTGTGCCTGTTTATATTTAAATGGATGTCGTAACAGGGTTATATTTGGCAATGATATTGGGTTATGTAAGAACTAGCCTTTGACCGCGGCTTCACTCACTTTGAGTTCGATTTTTCAAACCCCTATTTCACCCCCTTACGAGTTGAAATTTCAAGAATCCTTTCTCAGCGGAAGCTTGAAGTCTTTTCGAAACATTTTTCGCGCACGCCCTCGAGTGAAACGACCTGAAATCATCAGGTTTTTTTAACGGTTTCAAAAATAATTACCAGTTACAATAAAAAACGGTTCTAAAACGGTTCATTGTATATTGTCGTACAATGTTTGTAAAACGTTTCATTTAATCGGTTCTTACCAATTAAACTAGCACCCATTTACACAATTTATAACCCACTTATTGGCATCGCTCCAACGTACAAACAAAAAAAGACCTAATGAGAGAATTTCTGTGTACGATAAATAAAGGGAATATTCTCTTATTTTTGCCTTGAATGACTTGATGTGGGAAGATCCTATTCATCCAATAGTTTACTCTGTCAATAAACACTCGCCACTACGCGCCATACTATGCCATCCACGCCATGTACCTATTATTCTGAGGAAATACATAAAAACTGAACCTAAGACTAGGTAAGTTCACGTTCATTGTTCAATAATAATATTAACATAAAAATTCTTTTTAAAAACTGACGTCAATGTCACTACAAAGTATATCAAGTTTGCCCATGGAGCTATAAGAGTTTGCCTATAAAATGTGAAGAGTTTCTTTGATTTCTCCAGGATCATCATCAGATTCTGACCTGATGGCCATGGGACCACCCTTTCAAACAAAAGAAGAATTTTCCAAATCGGTCCAGGCGTCTTTGAATCGGCGAACACCCTGTGAAAATGTTAAAAATTAAAACAGCTTTACGTGCTCTCGAGAAATGACCATGTCACATCGCCAACTTTCTAGCTTGGGCATTTGAAAATAGAAAACTGATTTAAAAAAAAAATCCAATATTAACTTTTTTAGCCTGAACCGGGACTGAAAAATGGTTTGAAGCCTCAGTAGCCCAATGATTATGATGCGGACTGAAAACTGAAAGGTCTACGGTTCGATCCCTATCCGTTGCACTATTGTTATACCCACTCCTAAGATTTCCGCTTATTTAGAGGGGAGAGGAGAATATTATTAGTCAAGTTTAGATTGGCAAAAATAAACTCATGATCACAAACGAATAAGCCATATAATGTTTTCTTACTAGTCTATGCCCGCGGCTTCGCTCGCGTGGATTTAGTTTTTTAAAAATCCCGCGGGGTCTCCGTGATTTTGCGGCATAAAAAGTAGCCTATGTCATTTTCCCGGTCCTCAACTATACCCATATAAAAATCAGGTCGTATTGTTGCCGCGAGATTGAAGGACAAACCAACAAACAAACACACTTTCGCATTTAGAATATCAGTAAGGATATTAGTAAGGATTGTAAACCACAGTGAAATAAGTCAAAATTAAATTTGTTTTCATAAAGCTGAACTTAAATCGATGAGCACTTCGTAGTTCTACTTAAGCACAAGTAACAACCGTCGGAACATTTTCTAAATAATTTAGCGCCGTTTAATTTGAGGGTAAAGTGGTAAACGAGCCTCATCTTTGTAAGGCCGCTCTTAAAGGAGAAATAAAGTGCGTCCGAAGCATTATCTTATAATTCAGGGCCTGTGTGAAAACGATACGAAACGATTGAGAAAACTAACGAATACTAAATATATACAAAACTAAATATATAAAAGGTAAAGGTGACTGACTGACTGATTGAATGACTGACTAACTGATCTATCGACGCACAGCTCTAATCACTGGATGCATCGGGCTGAAATCGGCATACCTATCTGTAGGTATGCCGAATTCAGCCTGATGCTAAGAAAGAAAGAATTTTTGAAAATTCACACCCTAAGGGCCGATCTACACCGGAATGGCAGCGGCCGGCCGTGGCAGGCTCGCGTCGCAGAAACTTGTAAGAGCTACTACTTATCTACTTTCTCTGGCAAAAAAATTCATAGGTAATAATAGAAGTTATTGTTACCAGTTCTAAATCATCGGATAGACAGTCGTATTGTGGCGCGTCACGAACCCGGAACCTTTGGCACCGACGCAGCAGACGGCTGGAAGTCGGCTCGCTTCTTTACTGTCATTGCGTGTGACACCAGACGCGCACGTGCACCTATCGGCCTGTAGATCCCGTGCTATTTTAGTTTCAATCTCTGCAAAGCTAATCTTTTGGTTACGCTACTATGTGCGGTTAAATAAAACTATTAGGTATAGTACGTACCATTACTACAGTTATTAGGAATTAGATATTGTCTGCGACTTCGTGAAGTAGATTTTGGACAATATAAACGTAAAAATTCTTTTTACAAAACCGACTTCAAACGCTACTACAAAGTATGGCATTTGTGCCTATAAAATTTGAAGAGCTCCCTCGATTTCTCCAGGATACCATCATCAGATCCTAACCTGATGACACTGGGACCACTTGGGAAGTATACCATTTCAAGCAAAAAAATAATTTTCTAAATCGGTCCAGGCGCCTTCGAGTAATCGAGGAACGTAATTAAAAAATAAAATAAAAAAGATTCCGATGAATTGAGAACCTCCTCTTTTTTTGGAAGTTGGTTAAAAATCCTGCGAAAACCTTCTGTCTTCCGTTCTGCTTTTCCGGGATAAAAGGTAGCTTATGTCATTTTCCAAGTCCTGAACTGTACCTATCTACCCATCACATATGCAAAAAATCACATCAATCCGTTGCTCCGTTACTGCTTGATTGAAAGACAAACCAACAAACACACTTTCGCATTTATAATACTAGCTGATTCCCGCGACTTCATCATGCGGGAACTCTCTTATTTTCTCTATGGCCTATAACCGTGTAATTTAGTGAGTAGACCTGCAGTCAGTAGTGAGCCGTTGATGGATTTCTGATGATGATGAACTTTTTGACCTTTTTTTATTCGATGACAAGATAGTCCTTGACTGTGATCTTACCTGATGGTAAGATTGGTAAGTAACGATGCAATCTAAGAAGGTAGCGGGCTACCTTGGAAAGGTTATGGCAGTATAGATTCAACCCATACCCTTAATCGGTTTCTACACGCCATCGTATCGGAACGCTAAATCCTTTGACGGTAGCGTGGTAACTAACCATGGCTAAAGCCTCCAACCAGACCAGACCAGAGACAATTTAGAATTTATAAATTCCCAAATCGCACCCGCCCAGTTATAAGACCACAGCGCTCGCCACTGCGCCATGAAGGTCGTCAAACCTGACTCAGGATTCAAATCTAGGAGTTCATAATAAGTAGCCGAATACTCGAATAGGCCAAGGCTGAACTATATAAAAGTTATAATAGAGAACCTTTTCAGACAAAATCCTTTGAAAGTCAATACAAATAAACAGGTAAGTCGGATGAAAGGTGTTCTATTTCAGATGTTATTTAACGCACCATGGAGTAATAGGCGATGCGTGAGACATCTCTGAATAGGCGCAAAAATATGAAAACGGCTTTTCGGGCTTTACTTTTTTATTTTTAGGTCAATTCGATACAAAAGATTCACCGTGTCGCAGAATTTATATGACAAACTCGGTGCAAAATAACGTTGTGAATTCAGGTTGCTGTTTATTTTTCAAAATTGATCCACTCTCCTTTTATATGGCAATTTTTTTATGAAAGAAAACTAGTCGTTTGTAACGTGTAAGTCTAGACTTACCGCCATATGTTATATGAGATTCTAACCGTAATGAGCTTTTTCACACGTATTAAGGTGATACGTATGTTTTTAGTATTTTTTTTTTGTTTCGCCGACAGATGAGTTTGGCTTTACGCCAAAACGCATCGATTATTTGGCACGGTGCCATTTTGAAAGAGAGATAAAACAAAATGTCTGTGTGTAATAGAATAGGTATTAGCATAAAACTGGGAGAGTAAAATAAATATTGGGATCCCTTTTTCTTTTGTTCTTCATTGAATAAGTAAAAAAACTTGAATCTCTTAATTTTTGAAAATTACACTTCGATGATCTTATGAACGTCCGCCTGTCATTGTCTTCCGACCAAGTTTGATTGGATTTGATTGGAAAATTTTATATTCAAAGACTACATTAAGAAAAGTATTTAGATCACCGCGTTATCTGCTTCAGTTGTTACATGGGATTTTTTTTTGCCCATATTACTACTTTTGAAATCCTGGTAAAAAGTCCTTTCTTATCTTTTAAATCTTTGAAGTGGATAATGTATTACCTAACAAAACTATTTAAGCCTACATTTAAAGTTAGCCTATGGCCATCTTAATGTTATGTGTCTATTATATTTTTTTTACTCCAATGACAAGATAGTCCTTCATTGCAATCTCACCTGATGATAAGTGCCGATGCAGTCTAAAATGGTAGTGGGCTAACTTGGAAGGGGAATGGCAATGTACATTAAACCCATACCCTTAATCTGTTTCTACACACCATTGTGCCGGAACTTAATAGCTTGGCCGTTCGTCTTTAACAGTAGGGTGGTAACTAGCCACGGCCAAAGCCTCCCACCTGTCTATTATGTACGCTTCACATTTAATATCTACAAAAGAAAAAAATATTTGACTCTACAACCAAATTTCTCCAGCGCCATAACTCATCAAACCCAACATTACATACGGTCCTATTTATATACCTACTAATGCCACAACTACAAATGACAATGATTCAAATGCTATGGAGGTCGGCAGTAAATTTAGAAGCATTTGGTGTACATCACTCGGTTTCCGCTGTGAACGTCAAATTGTTATAGCCAAGTTCATATAAATGTATACAAATAAACCCTTAATAGCCCAACGGTTAAGGTGCGGACTGAAAACTGAAAGGTCGCAGGTTCGAGCCTCACCCGTTGCACTATTGTCGTACCCACTCCTAGCACAAGTTTTCCGCTTATTTTGAGGGGAGAACAGAATATAAGTCAAATTCAGCTTGCCTAATATTATTTTAAAGAAAAAAAATAATGTATGATATCCATGCTTGTTGAGAAACTATACAAGATAAAAAGTCTATATGATCTGTAGCCTGATTACTGAAAACTGGATGTAACATTTATCATATTGATTTTATTCGTTTAAAATGTAGCTAGGCTATGTTACCCGGACGATACTAATCGATTGACCTCATTAATTTAAATTGGCTTACTAGTTGAGCCGCTACGGTCGAACATACGTAAATACAAACACATATATATATATATATATATATATAGACTGCTGAAATCATAGCCCTTCCTTTTAGCTTGGCTGTAGTCGGGTAAAAATGAGAAGACATACAAAACTGAAGTGGCCTTTGATGGGGCTCATAGTATATAGTACAAAGAACCGGTAGCTCTTTGAACTATAGGTATACTATATGGCCTTGTCTTGTTGTATATTGGAGTTACAAGGTGCTGAAATGGTGATCTGACACCAGAAAGTGAAGTGTTGACAGATCCTCCAGTATGTCACGACATCAAAGAAGTCGGTTATCCGCTGGATTCAAGAGGCAAGGCGTACGAAAGTTCCTGCAAGAGACCTATGTCTAGACGAGGACATCTATTTACGGAGAATAGTGAAAGTGTGATCTAGTTTCGACAGTTGATTTCAGTCGATTGCACTTGTTCCAACGTTGATCTCAGTTGACAAATGCACTTGTTGTTGCACCTTAAAGTCTATATAGCTTGTACAGGATAAACTTAATAAGAATAAGTTGGTTACCATTACCAGAGTCTTTAGATATATTTTCTAATGTACGATTCGGATTTTCCTAGGCACAGGCAGGAATAAAAAGTTCTGGATCAGCCAATGGCCAAATTGAGGAGCTCTAAAGTTGTTGACTTGGATTTACCATTGTAACTAGATTTTTTAAGCTATTGCATAGCTTCTATCGCAGGCCAGCGTGGAGACCGAATCCAGAAATTCCATAACGAAAATAACCTGACACGGGACTCCTCTACGGTGAGCCGCTAGATGGCGTTGATAAAAAATGCAATAGCTTTACCGCGGCAGTCCCCGAGTGTCACACGTCTTTTTTTATGCATAGGTTCATAATCAAGCAATTCCCCAGCTAGCGTTTTACCTTGGACGTTGGATCAATCTAAGGCTATATGAACGTAAATGTTAGCAAGGAGTGTGTATAAAATTAGCTCACTGAACCCTATTTCACTAGACGCGACAAATAGTTTGAGCTTAGCAGCTTTGAAGCGATCCAGTTGGTAGATTCCATACATCTTCTCGGGGCTATGGCAAATGACAATGATACGAACGCTATGCAGGTCGGTAGTAAATTTAGACGCGTTCGGCGTACGTCACTCCATTTCCGCCGCGTCTGTACGCGCAGACGTTGGACAATAATATCCTACTATTTAATATTATAAACGCGAAAGTTTGTAAGTATGGATGGATGGATTGATGTTTGTTACTCTTTCACGTAAAAAGTACTGAACCGATTTGGCTGAAACTTGGCATAGAGATAGATTATAGTGTGGAATAACGCATAGGCTACTTTTTATCCCGAAAAATAAGAGCGTTCCCGCGGGAATTACAAAACCTTAATCCGCGCGAACGAAGTTGCGGGCATCAACTATTTATTTATTTATTTATTTATTTATTTTATTTGGGTTTACAAACAACATCACAATATTATTTTATTACTAAAAAAATTATAAACTAATATTATTAATTGTGGCGTCAACCACGCAAACCACAAGTTACATTTAATATAGTAAGCATAAGTGGACATTATGGACAATTATTATAAAATAGGGGAAAACAATGAAAGAAGAAAGAAAAAAAAAGAAAGGAAATCGATATTTATAATTACAAAACATAGAATGACTAAGTTTCAAGCTTCAATGTATCCACAACCAACTTCTTAAATGTGCCTACACGCGTGGAAAAAATATCTATTTTATTAAAGCGCTCATTATATGATTGTGTCATTCGATATAATGGAGATCGCTTGCCTGCATTAGTACGACATTTTGTAGTGGCAAAGAGTTGATGTATTCGGTTACTTCGCATAGGTGTTCTAAACGGTACTCTATAGCAAAGTTTCCGAATTAAAGCAATGCAATCGTATTTATTATGACACAAGTCATATAAAAGCATCGCTTCAAGTTGTTTTCGTCTACTATTTAAGTCGAGTAGGTTATATTTTTTAAGAAGTTGGTTGTAAGATAGGTGGTTGCGATTGAATTTATAGTGAACTCTGCGCAAAAACTTTTTCTGTACTTTCTCAATGCTCTTATTGTATTTATCATAGTAAGGATTCCAGATGCAAACGGCGTATTCTAATTGAGAGCGTATTAATGACCTATATAGGTGTATATATGTTGAAGTTCTTTTAAAATTGTTACTGGCTCTCATAACAAAACCATACATTTTGTAAGCTTTACTTATAATATTTTGAACATGTGTATCTAAATGCAATTTACAATCCAACGTTATTCCTAGGTCTCTAATGTTATCAACTTTTGCAAGATTAACTCCACATAACGAATACGTATAGTTGTTAATATTTTTTTTTTAGTAAAAGTAATATGCTTACATTTATTCAGACTTAAGTTCAATTTATTATCTATACAATAAGCAGTGAATCTGTTTAGATCCGCTTGTAGGAGGCTGTGATCATCTGGTGATTCAGTAATTTTAAATATTTTAAGGTCATCTGCATAAAGGAGAAAATTACTATGTTTGAAGCATTTGTGAATATCATTTATGAATAAAATAAACAAAAGAGGTCCAAGAATTGACCCTTGTGGAACACCAGAAGTAATTACAACCGTCCTCGAATCATAATTATTAATAACAACTTTTTGAGTACGATTTGTTATGTACGATTTGAACCATCGCCACAGATCGCCACGTATACCGTTGTATGCTAATTTTTCCAATAGCCGTTTATGATCCACTCTATCGAAGGCTTTTTGAAAGTCTGTATAAATACTATCTGTTTGTTTATTGTTATCTAAATTTTCAAATAATTGTGAGGTAAAAACAAGAAGGTTAGTCACTGTGGAACGTTTTTGTACAAAACCGTGTTGTTGCGGAATAATAATATTGTGTAGTGCAGGATAAATGAAGTCATGCACAATCCGTTCAAAAAGTTTTGAAGGCACAGGTAAAATAGAAATCGGCCGGTAGTTTTCTACATTACGTTTAGAACCCCCTTTATGTATGGGAACTATGCGTGCCATTTTCCATTTACTGGGAAAGATACCTTGTTTCAGACAAATACTGTACAAAATATATAGAGGTTTGCAAATAGTAGCAGCAGTGGACTTGAAAAAGATTGGAGGAATATTATCCAAACCCGATCCTTTGGTGACATCTAGTTTATTTAAGGCCTTGCGTACATTTTCATTTGTAATAACAACACGGCTAATAATGTCACATGTTATGTTGTCTTCAACTATCTGATTAATATCACCTATATTAAAATCATCACTTAAATCCGATGGTACAAAGACAGAGTTAAAAAAATCAGAAAATAGGTTACATGCCTCAGAAGGATTATTAGCTATAATATTGTTATAAAATACTTTACTTGGTATGTCAACCCTATTTTTTCTATTAGAGAAATAAATCCAAAAATATTGCGCATTAATTTTAATGTTGTCCTCAACTAAGTTCATGTATTCTTTAAAACGTTTTTTAGATTCTCTTTTAAAACGAAGTCGCAATATACAGAATACTTCATAATCTGATATATTATTATATTTTTTCCATTTTATCCAAGCCCTTTTTTTATCCTTAAAGATATGAATTAAAGAAGAGTTGAACCAGGCAGGATAATTCTTGGTTTTTATAATTTTAGATGGAATATACTTGCATATGAACCCATAAATTATTTCATAAAAAATATCAACAGCACAGTCAGCAGATTTATTTTGGAATTTTTTTTCCCAGTCAGTACAAGATATCTCTTTATTTATAATTGTATAGTCAGCATTTTTAAAACAATAGCAAGTTTGAGTATTAAATGGTATGCAAGATTGATTGGAAAAGGGCAATAGTACATAGAATGGTGGATGATATCCATCAGGTGGTACTAGTGTAGTAGGTGCATTAGAGATATTGCAATCTTTTTCGGTGGATATGAAGAGATCTAATATATTGCCACTCTGATTAACAAGACTATTAAATTGTGATAAATTCATGGTAGACATAAATTGACAGAGCAGTTGACTACATAAACAGTGAATATTACTTAAGAATGGTTCCATGTACATACCTTTACGGGTCCATTTTATTGATGGTAAGTTGTAATCTCCAGCAAGGTGTATATTACAATAATCATTATGCTGCGAAATGTCAAGTACATAATTAAAATATTTTTGGTAAGTATCGCAGTTTTGGTTAGGTGGAATGTATGCTACGCCTACAATATGTCGACCGGCTGTGGTGATTATTTCAATAAGTACATAGTCAATGATGGGGGGCGGGAGTGCTAAGGTTGTTTGCGTTGCAGGCTGCATAAGCGGGTTAGTAACCAGTGAGCGACGGACTGCAATCAGTACTCCCCCGCCATCCCGTCGGCCAGTTGCTGTTCGGTCCCTATCACAACGGTATACACGGTAACGTGAGTCGATGAATTCATTGTCAGTGATATCACTGGTTAACCAGGTTTCCGTTAAAAGTATTATATCATAATCGTACATAAGTACATTCATATAAAATGTGTGAAGTTTAGTCCGTATTCCACGACAGTTTTGGTAATACACTGACAAGACTTTATCCATTAAAGTTAAAACTAACAAACATTATTACCACTAGCATTAAAATTAACAGAATAAGATAGATATTACAATAATTATTATTAGATACACAAAAGAAAGATGCACTATAAATATATACACCGTAATTGCATTGTACACTATGAGAATATAGGAGTATACAATATTTACTTACTTGAAAGCCTTTGTTATTAAAGATATAAACTGTGAAAGATATCTCTTTACCCACTACTATTAAAAAATTATCATTTTTAGTATAGGTCAGGAACTTTACTGTAAGCTGAGATCCAAAAACACCCGTGTATAATAACACTACACTTTTAGAAACGCAGTCATTTGAGCTTTGAAATGATATCTTCTTTGGTACGTATAGCCAAGACAGGCGACGTGTCGGTCTTACGTGCCAGCACAATGCCGTGTTTAATCCAAATATATGTATAACCATGCTTCTTTGCGTACTCACGGCATTCACGAAAAAGTAGCTTATTACCCAGGGTCAGGTGTTCGTTGACATATATAGCCTGCTTGTTACCAGCCATTGATAGATGTTCCGTGTTTAAATCTTTTTTAGCACGGCATGCCGCTATGATGTTGTCACGTAAAATTCTGCTGGAAAGTTTGACAATCACGTTCTTAGGCCGCGACTGGGCAGTAGCATGTGGAACACGGTGGGCTGCAATAATATTGGCAGGCGTAATTTGACATTTTACTGCTGTTCCCAGGTTAATTATTATACCGACTAGGTTTTCATTGCGCCGCTCTGGTAGGTTAAAAACTTCAATATTGCAATCCCGTGCCTGCTGCTCCATAGTCGCTTGCTTGTTTTCGAGTCTATGTAAACGATCAGGTAGGGTCTCTGTGATTGCACGTTGTTTCTCTAGTGAAGTTAGCCGGGTCTCGAATAAGTCCTGTCGCTCGCTGATGGCAGACAAAGACTTATCCATCTCGTATAGCCTCTGTTTTACCTCATTTAAAGAGTCCTTGATAGCTGCGTTATCAGATCGCAAGCCCAAAACCGCCGAGTTAATATCTGCCAGACTAGTAGTGACCTTCACTAATTCGCACGACAGCGCTGATTTGATTGAGTCTGACACTGCACTAATGATGGTTTCTTCAGCTTTTTCCTGCTCCATTCTTACTTGATAATTATCTTTAATTGTTAAATATTGCTTTAACCAGTCAAAATTAATAAAATATGAGATCAACTAAATTATAACCTAAAAAACTCGACCACAATGTCCAGTGTTGCCAGCAGCAAGTCGTACGTAACTAGTTTTATGATAAGCGAGTAACGACCTTAGACCACGATCACATTAGAGTCTAGCGGTCTTACTATGCAAAAAGTTAAACAAGCGTTTAAAACAAGTGTTTATTAAATTAAAATCTACTACGATTTAAATGCTATCCAATATAAACGCAGTAAACGACTCTACATCAGTTTAATGTGAGATAGACTCGAAAAAGATTTTTTTTTTTGAGCAAGACCGTTATTGTTTTATAGTATTATGTTTGCTCACTCTCCGAAATACAAAAACTAAGACGAAATAAATGAATAAAACATACCAGATTGATCCTACCCAAAGGACAATCAAGTACATAATATTTTGTCGTCGACAACAGGATCAAATTATTATACCTAGTGTCTATAAAAATGAAACCTAGACTGTTCAGATTTATATTTTTTCCTAAAAAACCATACTTATTTAAATTTAACACACGCTTAGCTTTACACGCTTATAAGATAGACCCCTTATTTTTCTGTGATCGAAGATAGACCCATAAACGTAATGCTTCTTCAATTAAGGATAGACTACGGTGGATTTCCATACACCAACCCACGCAAAGAATTTTCTTCAAATTCTTGAAATGTGTGAGTGCACACCAGACCATTAATTGTTTAGGCTTTTTAGGAAATAAACTAATCAAAAATCTCGCCTTGGCCGAAATTTAAATCGATTTCAAATCGAATTTCAGTGGTAGAAAAGAAAGCAGATCACCCAATTGGCGCCGTGCCATGACAGTTGTATTATCGAGCACTGACTCGTAAACGTCACTTATGTTCGTTTATTAGCATTAGTTTGCGTCACTCGCTACCCAGATCTTCATCGGCTTCTCGCATCGTATCGATTTTCATCGATCGAACTAAGGAACACATAGTATGGGCATATCATTAGATATCGTATTTAATAAAATATAAATAAAGTATGTCCTCTCGACCCAATCCGGCCACGGCGGCAAATCTCCACGAGATTAGCCATCTTGGGAGATATTATAGTGCATAGTAAAAAAACAGTAAAAAATATGCTAAAACATCAATTTTTCCTCGATTAAACTTCATTCGGCGATGGTGAAATTGGTACTTAGAGGTTTCAAGAAACACTAAGGCTGGAAGACTGTTCTACACCTTAGGAGTTGGTAACAAAATCTTTGACAAAAGAGCATGTTTCATACGAATTTTTAACGGAGTAGAATGAAGGCGAAACGAAGCGAAACATCTTTTTGACTTTTCAAACTCAGCTTTATTTATTTTGGAATAGAGTCGGTAGCCGGTAACATCTCAAAGAGAAGCGCGACGCACCCGAGCGCTCGGGTGTGTACCGTGTAATGATTTCACATTATCAATTTAAACCGTATGGCAAAGTAAACAGAGCTGAATTTAAATCACCATAATTAATGCGTTACACCACAAGGACACTCGTATGCGTATTGCGTTGGGACTAGAATGCTCATACACGTATGATGCAACCTACTTCCTCGTCAAAACGCATCTTTTCATCCGCTTTTTGAACAAAAGTATCAATCCCATTGTGTCATGCTTTGTCAAAGCCGCAGCAATAGCGCCATGATGCTTGGTGCGTACGTACCGCACGTGTGTTTGTCGAGCATTGAATATACTCTTACTTTTCTCGACCAAATTTTAACTGCGTTTAGTCTAGTTTTGCTTACTTAATTTTCAAAATACAGTCGCGGACAGAAAATGTTTACCACCTTAAGATTCATAATTGCATGCACACATCTGTGTCAGAAGGTCGATATGTGATTTGATTAGCCATAGATCATAGACTTTTTAACATGTAGCGGTGCTTAGACAGTCCTTTAGCGGTCTCTTTAGTAGGTGACTGCTAAATAGGTTAGATGTAGAAAACCTTTTTTGGAACAAAAAATCCTTACTAATGTTATAAAATAATGTAAGTGTTTGTTTGTTCGTTGTTGGTTTGTCCTTCCATCACACAGCTACGGAGCAATAGATCCACATGATTTTTTGCATGGATATAGTTGAGGATTTGGATAGCGACATTTATCCCGGAAAAATAGAGGGTTCCCATGGAAATTTTAGAATCCTAACTTCACGTGGACGAAGTCACGGGCAAAAGCTAGTAATTTTAATAAATAGATATCATCTTATATAGACACGAGCACAGGACACGAGTTACCAAAATGAGAAAACGGAAGTAATAATCTAATGAAATTTCAAAGAATCTTTATTTCTTAATTTTATTATTGAGAAACTAAACAATATTAGTATAAATAAATAATTAGCTTAATTAGCTTCCATTCGCTGCAATGACAACACGTAGACTCTCTCGCATAGACGCGACAAGACGATAAGTCAGTTCATATCATCCCATACCCCAGTGCAATGTGACTCAAGACTTTGAGGTGTGCTTTGAGGATTTCTTTGATTCTGACAGTCCCACCTTTGAATCACTAAGCCCCATAAATTTTCAGTTTCAAATCAGCAGATCGAGCGGGCTATTGAACGAGATGACTGCCACGGTGCAGATTGAACCATGGAATAGTAGCTCAGCGCATTATCTTGAACTTAGGTTGTCGAAATTTTGCTGCAGGACATCAATGTAAAATGCTGCAGAAACACCACGCATCACCATAGCTCATCCACCTCCTTTTGACTGTTTTTGACTGTGGATGCTACCAGCATCATTATGATTCAATGCACAATATGAACTTCACCATTACAATTATGATTAAGCTTCCATTTTGTATTTATTTTGTATATTTAAATTTCAAATAACAAATCTAATATTTTTGATAATTAATTGACACTTTTACAAGTGCAATGATCTAATGTGTCAAACTTGAATTTACGAAATGAGTTTTATTACTAATATTTGTATAGAAAAGTCATTATAAACTTTTTTTGATAAAACGATGCATGAAATTTTTATAACGTAACAATTGCCTTGATATAGCATTATAGACCTTACTGAACGCAGGGTTACGAAGAATCTAATTTGAAAAGTGGTAAACATATTTAGTCCCCGACCGTACATATGACATACTAGTTTTTGACTGGGAGTCCGTCCTGGTTTTCAAAAACAAAAATGTGGGAAACTTTGTGTTGGCTGGGTGCTCGATGAGTTCAAAACAAAACAACGGCTTGTAGCACAGTACTTGAGTAGGTTGAAAATTAAAGAAAGCAAATACGTCTTTACACCATGGCAGTTCGAAGGCAACAGAGAGATCATTAGCACATAGCTGAATGAACTATTGAATGACCGAGAACTAATCCTGTGTTGTGTTTCCATCACCCCCTAAGTCTCTTAATGTCCTCAAGTATACAAAAAAATCAAGTCGATGTTGTGCGACCAGGGCTTTAAAGTCGATAGAGACGCTTGTCTCTGCCGCGTCCTTATTCGCCATAAAGCTCTATTGTATTCCGGCAACTATCTTTGCACACTTGTTGAGTCCGCGGATTTCTTCAATGGCCGCATTTAAACAGCATTCATTGTGAAGTCTAGATTCTAGGCGATAGACAATGGGAATGTAGGTTGCATGAAATCTTGAAAGATTTTACTATAGCACAATAAACTAGTATAGTTCTTTCAATTCACGACAGCGCGTAGCTCATGGTTGTATGTGTGTCGTATCTATATAAGTGTGAGCGAGAGCTTGCTCACGCCTGACAGGCACGCACACTTACGTAATGTGCATGTACACGACGTAACCACAAGTAAAGCTCACGTGCCGTCGTGAATTGGAAGAACTATACCTACTTGTATATGTTTCTAGAAAGCTAATGAAGCGATGTAAACTATAAGAGAATTTCATAAGAGGCTACTTCAAAATACCTTTCTGATTCTATTTCCGGTTGCGTCGAATCGGACCTGCTGGTTGAATGCGGAAAGGCTGCATGAAAAACTTTGCTACAAGCTCAATTTTGGTGATTGGCTGAACTTATAATATATTCTTGCTGCAACAATGCATTTTTAACTGACTTCGAAAAAAGAAGGAGGTTCTCAATTCGTCGGAATCTTTTTTTTTATAATGATCCTGGAGATCCTGGAGAAATCGAAGGAACTCTTCAAATTTTAAAGGCTCAATTGATACACTTTGTAGTGGCGTTTGAAGTCGGTTTTGTAAAAAGAATTTTCACGTATTAATACGAACGTCAATAGCGAGAGTGCCGGCCAATCAGAGAGTCTGGTGGAAGGCTTTGGCCGTGGCTAGTTACCACCCTACCTTCTACGAATATATGAATTGAATCTACACTGCCATACCTTTTTCAAGCTAGCCCACTACCATCTTAGACTACATCGTCACTTACCACCATCAGGTGAGATCGCAGTCAAGGACTATCTTGTCATCGAATAAAATGAAAAAAGGTTTTGCCACTGTTTGGTTATTTACTGTACAGCTAAAAAATGTCAAAGTTACTATGTATAATGTATTATTCTGGAAACTCGAAGCTTTACAACATTCACGTCCGGTTTTGCTCGCACAGTTTAACCGAACAGGTAAACCTTGCGCGATCAGAAGTGTAGATTGCTTGGGAACCGTTCACAAACTGCGCTTTAATATTAAGCGGTCTGGTCGCGGGGGAGACGAAGTTAAATTGCGATGTAACCGGCCGACGGCGGGGCATCTCAGACATTAATGAACAACACCGCTAACTATTGTCGGGGATTGCATTCTCTACACAATACCTACCTAACACTCGAGTTATTAAAAGCAGCTGTTTTGGCTGAAGTGTTTTACTAGAGATTAGCCTAGCTTAAAAATAGCTTAAGGATATTTAAAGTTTCATATTCAGTTTTAATTATTCACTGAATATTTCCGAAAAAAAAATTTCTTATATTTGCCTGTGAAAATCCCGTCAAAATCGGTTCAGTGTTGCCAAGATCAGCTTTGAACAGATAAAAAAAAATTAAATACACAGATCCATACATGGTACGGATTTATGTCAGATCAGACAGAACTGAAGGTTAAACTGTAGGGTAGGCTTTACTTTCGAAAGTTGACAAAAAACTTATTAAATTAATTAAAAAAAGGAATGAAAAAAAAAATGTTTAGCATTTATCAACGAAATACCACGCCCTACTTCAAAAAACCCTCATCTTACATAGTAGATACGTTTGTATACGACGTAGCCTGATTACATTACGCAGAAAATATATACTAATTTTCTCCCACATTGTCCTCGTATATCGTACTTTCCCTGGAAGATATTTGTAGACAATACAACGCCGTACCTCAGTTGATTGACATCGTAAATTAAATTGTAGGAGGTTTCATTAAGCGGCGGCTCTCTGCAAACGGGAGGTGCTATAACCAACATTCACTTTTAAAAAAGTCCAAGACCACTAGGTCGGTGAAATACTTTACGAATGTTTAAGCGGATCTGCGTGGCTTTTAGATGAAATTTTGACACGTCGTTGTGTAGAGCTCTTGGACTCAACTCTCGGCAGAGCCAATTTAGCAATTCATGACTTCTAAATTGGCCTTGGTTAGCCGATACTCTAATGGCACAGCCGTGGTCCGTCGATTACTGTTCGAATTTGACCAGGATAATCCACTACAATATTAGTCTGCATTATCACTTAATATCAGCTAATCTTACATCAAAGGAAAGTAAAAAAACTCGTTATGGACGTACCATTTTTTTAAAATATCTTTTTCACAATCTTTGTCCGTTCCCAACTCTTGGTATCTCTTCTCCTTCATGTATTGTTTGATGAGTGAAAGAACAACGAGGCGAACATGAAATTGCATACAGTAAAGTTGTGAACTCGATGTTTGATGCCATTAACAATGTTCGGAGACAACTCGTGTTTGGAGTAAGTGTAAACACACTAACTTTGCGAACAATCTCGGCAACAAGTTCTGTGTACAAATATGACGGAATAAACTTGAAGAGGAAACACTTTCAATTATACTTGACTACTTTTGTAAGGGAAGAGTTTATTCATGTTTGTATAACTTTGGAGAACAATTTCATGTTTTAAGTCTGGGATAAACGGAAGCGTGATGCGACTGTAACTGGTTGCTACCTACTGTCAACGTTGTGCCACAAAGCGATTTAGCATTCCGGTAGAACGCAATGAAGAGATCGAGTAACAGACCCTTAACACAATTTCTCATTTTTACGAATGTTAAAGATGGATTTCAGTTTCATGGACGCTTCAAATTGCTAATGTAACAAAAAAAAAATATGACGTGATATGCTTTCCCTATAGTGTGTTCCGGACAAAATATATTAATTTTGTAAAAAAAATTGTATCCAATCCTCATTCTTGCGAAAGACGTTTACGAATTACATTTGGATATGGGTATATAAAAACTGCTTTACTTCTTCCATATTAGTTCGCCTTAGACTGCATCACCTGCCATGTAGTGGAATTGAAGTTAAAGGCTAACTTGAAAAAATTAAAAAAAAATTCAAACGTATTTTACTCGCTTATTGATGAAAAAACTTCACGACAAGTTCTACTTATTTACCACAATTATTACTGGTTTAGTAACATAAGTTAATCTGTTTAGTAATAAACTGTGGTAATAAGTATAGAAAATAATACATATCTTTTGAAGAACAAATTAGTTATAGTTAAAGTATAAACTTTATATATCTTGTATCTGGAAGGAACTATCCTCTGCAACCAGAGGCGTAACTACAGGGTGGCATGACGGCAAAATGCCACGGGCCCCAGCCGGCAGGGGCCCCTGGTCAGAGAGGGCCGGAAGCTCAAGATGATCATAACATTTATAGCCATTCCTGTGACTACGGCTAGTGCCGAGCGATCATTTTCAAAATAAAAATTGATATAAACTAAACTCTTTGGGACAAGAAAGGTTACGCACAGTGGTAAATTTACCAAATGGCTGATTTGACTGGAGCCTAGGGCAGCAGATTTTAGGGGCGGCGAATTTGGGGCCAAAATTTTTATTTATGTCTTACAGAAATTAAAAAGATACATATTTGTAATACCTAAATGTCATTAGGTCCACAAACACATTTTAAAATAACCCCAATAACAATAACTAAATAGTTGGTAGGGCCGACTTTGCCGATGCCGAGTGTGCGGCGCATACAAGCGTAGTGTCTCAAGCGCCAAAAGTACAGGACTAGATATGGTGTAGTGCAGAATAAAAAATTTCGCGCTCACTTCGTTCGTGAAAATGTCGCTTTTACGTTGCTATTGTAGTTGCCAAGAATGAACTACTAAGTGCCGTAATGTATTCATAAAAAATTTCGCGCTCGCTTCGCTCGCGAAAATGTCACTTTTATGTTGCTATTGTAGGTACCAAGAATAGACTACTAAGTGCCGCAATGTAATCACAAAAAATTTCGTCGCTTTTATGTTGCTATTGTAGGCGCCAAGAATGGACTACTAAGTACCGTAATGCAATCATAAAAAATTTCACGCTCGCTTCGCTCGCGAAAATGTCATTTTTATGTTGCTATTGTAAATGCCAAGAATGGACTACTAAGTGCCGTAATGCAATCATAAAAAATTTCGCGCTCGCTTCGCTCGCGAAAATGTCGCTTTTACGTTGCTATTGTAGGTACCAAGAATGAACTACTAAGTACCGGAATGTATTCATAAAAAATTTCGCGCTCGTTTCGCTCGCGAAAATGTCACTTTTATGTTGCTATTGTAGGTGCCAAGAATAGACTACTAAGTGCCGTAATGTAATCACAAAAAATTTCGTCGCTTTTACGTTGCTATTGTAGGTGCCAAGAATGGACTACTAAGTACCGTAATGCAATCATAAAAAATTTCACGCTCGCTTCGCTCGCGAAAATGACATTTTTATGTTGCTATTGTAAATGCCAAGAATGGACTACTAAGTGCCGTAATGCAATCATAAAAAATTTCGTAGTGATTTATGAAAAAATAAAAAATACTATCTCATTGGGTGAGCTTCTTTATATTGGGGGAGGGAGGGCCCCATCCGATGAATTTGCCACGGGCCTCAAACGGTATAGTTACGCCTCTGTCTGCAACACAGGTTTTCCTAGCGCAGAGGGTAGGGACCAATAGAAAAATGTAAAAATGTTATATATCAATAAATAAATTCTTAAATTCTTATATTGTATAATAGAATTTTATTCCACTAACTTAGCTGTAACACTGATTGCACATAACATCACATGACACATCTAAAGTTACTCGTCAGTTGTGTGAAACATTGTTAGTTGTAGTTCGATATTCAATTTCTGAGTTACGTACAACTTGGCTTTTGATAGATTATTCGCTAACTGTGAGTAGAACTAAATAATTATACTGAAGAATATTTAGCAAATAACTCTCAACTATTGATGTACATTGCGGGCGTATCTTAATGAAGTTCATTGAACATTGTTCGATAAAGTTCAACGTTCTATATTTACATTACTTATTATTAGATATTAAACTTCGACTTTCTCATATAGCCGGTAACGTAGTGGGCACTAAGTGGACCGACGTCATCGGACGTGACGCAGGGAACTGCTGGATTCAGATGGCGCAAGACCCAGTAACGTGGGAGTCTCAGCCGTGGACGTCTTTCAGTTAATAAAAAAGAAGAAGAATCTTCAAATACAGTTTGAAATGCTTTTTTGGAGAGATGCTCTTCACTTACGGTATGAAAAGGAATTAAGCTGCCTTTTTTAATCGTTGCTAACTCTTGAGGAATTTGTTTATGCACTCAAGATTAGTCATAATTACCTATTATATTACAGCTGTTGTAAAGAAAAATGGCGGATGGAAACTGATTCCACAATTTGCGAGTAGGTACATAACAGAATGATAGAGGTATTAATTTGTTAAAAAATACGGCTGGCTAGCCTCGGTTTCGTAGAGCGTCGTCTCTGTCTTAATCTTCTAATGTCTAATTTTCATATTTTTAGTGAGATGTTTTATTGTATTAACCGACTAAGATGATGCACTGCTGAACCCAGTGTCCCATTGTAAAGCTCAATGCTGTTGATATTTACCGGCGGGTACCTGCTGTAGATATAATTTTGGCTTTGATTTGAATGTAGGTAAGGTCCCTTTCAGCCGACGGACGAAATAAGAAAAAGTTCTAAAGTCATATTTCTTTTGTCTGTAGTCTTGCACTCACCCGAAGATGTTTTCGATGCTATGTGAAACTTTGCATAGAAACCCCGTCTCCTTTGAGTTCGAGAACCAAAAAGGTGAGACCATAGAACATTTACAGAAAAGATGCTAATCATTTAAAATAGCAGCTATCTTCGCCACCAGGCTTACAAAGTGCCTCTTAAAAATTCTGGCTCTATTATGAATTAACGTCGTTAAGTTTATGGTAGGGTCGTTTGGCGCGGAGGCCAGATTTGAGCAGGCCATTATGGCTGCGACAAATTAGTTCATTACCTTTGTACAACAAAATGTTGCCTATGCCATTATAATAAGAACCGACGTCCTCGGACGGGAACCTAAGTCCGACCGCACACTGTACGTACATTTGTATATCAATTGTTGCGCCACAATTTAGCCCTTTTTTGAACACGAATGAGAGCTTAATCTTGCAATCTCCGTCCAACACTTGCACCATTTCATGGTACAAGGCGTAACGTGTTACATCGTGCATCCTTTTCTGTCATAAGACTAATATATTTTTATTTTCGTTCTTAATTACATATTAAAGAGTAATTTTATCGATTATAATATATCTGTGTACTAGGTTACTTAATTTTTTATAAGAAAACTAAATAGTAAAATTCGATTCAACTAAATAAAATGGAGTTTCGTTCTCTCTTCAGTATATTTTGTTTCATAGTGCAGCAGCCCAAGCGTTATCAGTGCTATAAAACTTTCTCACGGTTTTTGCAATGCTTCGTCGAAAGGAAACCAGTGAGAGAGATGAGTCACGTTGATGACTCTTGTGCTGATTGATGTGTTATGTACACAAATCAAGCAGCCCAAGTACAGCATGTCACAGTTGGCATATTGGGTAGGCATTAAGCGGGTAGATGATATAAAATGGAGAAAATCTCCAGTACTAGTTATAAAAAACTTAAACGTAGGCTTTTAATAATTTGTGCAATGCCTACCCTTAAGTTTTTTATAACTCGTACTGGAGATTTTTTCCATTTTATATCATCTACCTACGCTGTAGTAGGTACATCCTATGCACGCCACTCCAGCATGTATATTATGTCCGTGTGCGGCTAGGCTTACAAGTCCGCAATATTGGGTCATCGGAGGAGGTCAAAGGAAAATGGACGGTTTTCGCTTTTCTTACGTCACATTACGCTGGGAGTACTTTGTTCCACACAAACTATTGTGCGGCTGAACCGTTGTGAGTTTGTAATGTTACAGTAGTTAATGTTTCATAAATGTAGCGGAAATTTTGCCCGTGATTACAAGTTAAAATACCTGAGTGTGCCGACCGCAAAGTTTTGATTACATCGATGTAATGAATAGTCGAAATGTTATAACAATTTCCCGAATGCTAAACATTAATATGTTTAGTTGTTGTTAGGCGCTGTAATAATCCAGTTGAATGAACTTATGATTCATTCGCCCAATCAAACGGCAAACTTAAAAAACTCTTGAGCTAATCTATAAAAATAAAAATAAATAAAATTGAAGTGTCTAGTATTAAAAGCATTTACTCAATATTTATAAAGAGTCTCTAATAACCAAATTTCATCAACATATCAAAAGTTTTTGAATTACAAAACTTTGTTTTTGAAGCTGGCGTTATTTGTCAATTTGTGTGCTAGAACCAGAGTTATTGAAATAGTCCGCTACGGTCGCAGTTCATATCTTGAGTTTTCAATGCATATTGACATTTGCCAGTTACTTTTGTGTGCGAGTATTTTTAATATAAAAATGTCTGCAATCTAAAGGCCCCCATTCACAGGGAGCATTCATTTGTAGTACTAATAGTTCAGTTCAGTAGGACTAATATAAGATTTAATTCGATTGATCGTATTCGTATTTGATGACATAGCATCAAATAAAAATGAACCTCAACTGTCTTAACTTAAAGTTACGAATCCAGTACAACTGATTTTAATTTGGATCACATCCATCATTAGCTCATACCTAGGATTAACACATAGGCTTCATTTTATTCCGGAAAATTACCCGCGGGAATAAGAAAGCCTTAATCCACGCGGACATCGTCTGGTTACTTTATAAGTGAATGCTTCTGGTGAGTGACCGCTTTAAAACTGAACGTAAAATTCAATTCAACAATAGTAAACAAAAGTGGCAACTAACTGCAGCGGTGGCGAATGGCGTACCGCATTGTTAGAGCTCAAACGAAAGTTACTAGATGTGAGAATAATTCTTTAGAACACAGTGATATTACTTTTATCGACTTGAGATAGCGTGAGCATAGCAAGAAGTTAAAAACATTAAGTATATATTAATTTCAAGGTTGAAGATAGACTCTTTCGAATAATATTACTCAAACATCAGTTATCTATCATGTCACACTGGCTGTTATACTTTTTTTTTTTAATATTAGCCAAGCTGAACTTGACTTATATTTTTCCCTCCCCTCCAAATAAGCACAAAGCTCGTGCTAGGAGTGGGTACGACCTGCGACTTTTCAGTTTTCAGTCCACACCTTTAACCGTTAGGCTATTGAGGCTTAAATTTATGGCACAGCCTTCTTATTGGTTTCCAAATATACCTAAGTTTTCTTTCGTTCTTACAGTTTTTGTTTTCCTTTAGATCCTGATGCTTGTTGGTGTGCTTAAATCAAATTTTTATCGTCCTTTCGTCTCAATAAGTTATCCCAGCCCGTCCCAAAGCTATCAAAATAAGAGATACAGTCAGAAAACGATATAAGGCCCTTAAAATAACAGCAATCGCTACCGACTTATTTCTGATTAATCTGGAATTCCATATACATACCGCAGTTGTGATTTTTTTTTGTTTAGAAGAAAAAACTTGCGAAAGCACGGGCGTGGCGCTCATTATCCCGCCTCAGAGGACTAGATGCTGCTAGTCGAGACCTCTTGAATACAGCGCTTGGAAGAATATTACGGCACGTTTTTTTTTTTGTGCACATTTGTTGTTTTTTACTTACGCGATAGTGAGACATTTTTATAGGAAGTAAGAAGTAGAGGTTCAATAACTTTTTTTTATTCGATGACAAGATAGACCTTGACTGCGATCACACCTGATGGTAGTTGATGATGCAGTCTAAGATGGTATCGGATTAACTTTTAAGGGATATGGCAGTGTACATTCAACCCATACACCCCTAACCGGTTATCGGTTTCTACACGCCATCGTCCCGGAACGCTAAATCGCTTGGCGGCACGTTTTTGACGGTAGGGTGGTAACTAGCCACAGCCAAAGCTTCCCACCAGAAAATATTTACGAATATTGGACAGGCTGAAGTTGACTAATATTCCCCCGTTCCCTCCAAATAAATTTAAAACTTGTGCTAGAAGTGGGTACGACAATAAGATAGATTATAATCTGGAATAACACATAGGCTACTTTTGTATCTCGAAAAATTAAGAGTTCCCGTGGGAATTAAGAAACCTCTATCCACGCGGACGAAGTCGCAGGCATCAACTAGTCCATCAATAAAACTAACTTTGGTTCACACCCTAAGAGGTAATGAACTCCTAATGCCGACACATTAAAAGAAACTGCGAAAATGAACGACTATGTCCATCTATGCCTATAGTCAGCCGCTACGGAAGTGAATGCAAAGGAAACGGAAAAAACCCGTAGAGGGGCAACTGAAATGGCGTAGCACTCATTAACCCGCGTAGCCGTAGCTCGTGCGAGCAGACGAGCGACCGGTGAAAATTACGCAATTATATTATAGCATGGCTGTAAAAAAGTGCCATTAGTTCAACGGTTGAATTAATCAGTTGTACTAGTGGGAATGACCCGTATTCAGCGTCCCAGTAAAATGTCAAGTAGAAACCGTTGATGTCAGGTTTGATGTGTATAGATCTAATTTACACTGCCATACCCCTTCCAAGTTCGCCCGCTACCACCTTAAACTTCATCGTAACCTACTATCCAGCAATGGATGCCTATCGCTAACGCTGTTGGTATTCTGAAAACATAAAATAAATTACAAGAACACAAAGTCTTTTTCTTCTTTACCAACAGATAGATGTTGACTCCTGAACAAAGGTCTCTGGCATGGACTTCCAAAGGCCTCGGTCTTGCACCATATCCAGTGGCTCCCGAATGTTGTCGGTCCAACTATCTATTGGATGGTCTGCCAGAACTAAGACATCTATCGTTTATAAAGAAAAAATTAGTATAAAAAGCTTTTGGGTTTTTTGAAAAAATGAAATGAAAAAAATTACAAGAACGCAAAGTGTGGTCTAGTAATTTTCATAATATACACCACAGATACGGCTTTTCCGCTTAGAAGAGACACAACTGCAATGGCGCAGCGCTCATTAACCCACGTACGAGGACAAGCGGCGTGGAGACCTCTTCAAAAGAAAGCGGGCCACGAAAATGTTAACATACTAGCGAATTGCGAAACCCTCTGCACTTTTCGCGTGTATTAAAAAGGTTGTGTGGGTGCTTAAATCGTTTGTTCTACATACATTATTTTTGCTTTACAGTATTATTTTCCTCGGCGACTTCCATTTCTAACAACTCGGCGACTTCCATTTCTAACAAAGGCTTGTGTTTCTTAAGGTTTCTCTTTAAGGTTCTCTTCTAGTTTGGACTGTTGAATGTCGTGATTTGAAACTCCATTCAAAGATAATTAACTAACTAGGAGATGAGTTTCCTTAAAATAAATTTATGTAAAATTTAAAAAAAAATCTTCTGAATGCTGAATCTTTCGCTGTATCGCCAACTGTTTATTACCTTTCAAAATATCATGTCTAGTTAAGTTATAAAGTTAACGCTAACTGTGCGTGAATTAAATCTGTAATTTAGAATGGATGGAAAAGGGATGAAAAAAATCTCTGTCTCTTTCCCATCCATACAATAATAACAGATTTCCATACAATTAACGTAAAAAAATCATATTAAATAAAATTAAAACACGGGGATATTGAACAGGTATCTCATTCAAGATTTCTACAATAAAAAAATTGTTTAAAAAGTCTATCTGTTACCGATCGTGCGTGATATCAAAATTCGCTAGAACTTAAATCAAATGTAAGAAGTTGAGTTAATTTGAAAGTACCTCGCCGTAATTAGTATACAATGCAAATAAAAAAGATCTCCAATTCAATGATTCTTACAAAGGTGGCCCATACATGCCTCTCAATTTATACACGGCGATGGTGGAGAGAAAATCATGCTTGTTAACTAGAAGCGCTGAAGCGTACCTAACGGCTGTTGAATGGGTTTTCAGATTGTGGTACAATTTATAGGCGATTCCAACAAAAACAAAAAAAAAAATGCTTAATAAAGTTCCTCGATTTGTTCAGGATTTTAGTTTTTCTAATGAAAAGATTTCTGAATTCAAATGAAAGCATTTGGCTGATGAAATTTAAGCCTAAAACACACAATTATGCAAAGAAAACTGTTAGTACTTCATTTGATCTGAGGGAGTACACTGTATGAAGCACGCCGAACTGCAGCGTATAAGGCCAGGACCGCACTGGAAAGGCGAGCTAGTAATCGCCTTCGTATAGCAGTGGCCACACATTTTAAATAACAATGTTTTCAATGTGGTTACTTTCATTAGACTTAGTACACTTGAACAAAATATTTAAACATTTCATGAGTCATTTGCTGCGTCTTAGGTAATGCGGCCATCTCCATAATATTAGGTTGACAAAAGTTTGTTTTAACAGAGCTGCTGTGAGTCGTCACTCATAGGAATAACAAATCATTCAGAAAAAATTATATACGTATTACTTACGTATTATGACTATCGTAAACGCCATATCCTAATCTTAAAACTATGAATACCACGTCGAAAAATCTCTTTCAAAGAAAAAGTGTTTCAAAGCAAAGTTCGTGATTATGCCTTTACAATACAATTACGAATTTTAAACAAAAACTTGGCACTTTTGTGTGTCAACAGTTATTAAAGATGTTAGCTTTGTTTCAACCGTGTGGAAATTTTTTAAATATTACATTTAAGCACTTTTCTCGTGGAAAGCAAGGCACTTTCGACTTTTGTTAAATTTCTTTTATTCCTCAGTTAAATTGTGGTTGTGAAATTACGATAACTACTAAATAATATCTCAAAATCCAGTCCAAGGTTACCAATTATTTATGAGCTTTGTTTTTTATGGTTAATTTAATTTTATTGGCTTAGTGTTTATGTTAATTACGAGTATATAGTTATATAAAATATAGCTATACGTTTTCTAATTCTTTTTTTATTTTAGTTATATCAATTGTATTATATAGCATTAACGGGAATATACCTATTATATAGAGCAATACTCAACTGTCTGGATTACCAAAAAAGTCTTTTGAATCAATTTTCTCTTTGACGCTTCAAATTAAGTTACTCCTTCTTTTGAAAAAGTTAGCCCTAGTAAAATACAGTTCGTAAGCAACAGAATTGATTTTTTTATGAATCCTTTGAGGAGTTAAGATATTTTAAGTTACGCAATGTACCTACATTTAAAACAAAGGCTACGGAAATGAGGAAAGTTAACATAGCGGTTAACGAAATAATATATTGGTTCTTTCTTCGTACGGGGCTGCATTCCACACTTAAACCAGTCATGGTCTGTTGGGTGAATATATTGGTTTTCGTTGCACCTGTAAAATAAATACTCTAATACCTTTAAAATAAATACTCTAATACCTAAGGTAATACGTGTCTCTAATACTGCTCCTTTATTAAGCGACAAGTCCCGCATCCGACAGCGTGGAACACATTTTATTTTCAATAGTTCACTGGAGGTGCTTCACTAACATTTTTACGAGGGTATAAAGACGAAACCTACCGTTAATATCGGTTTTATTTACGACCGACCATGTTATTCGATGTAAAAGTAGTATAAAATGTTAAGTTTTAAAATGGTTTTAGAGAACATCCATGGATCGAATAAACTCTGATACAAATCGCAATTGAAGCTCAATTTCTTTTATAAAGCTCTGGACAAAGATCCCTTGCGTGGGCTTTCACAAGACTCGTTCTTGCGCCGCCTGTATTCAGCGGCTCCCTGTGACTAGTCTGATGTCGTCGGTCCACCTAGTGGGGCTGCACAAACTGCAGTGCAGTTCAGTCTAACAAAGTCAGTGTTCGCCATATCTAGTACCTTGTACATACATATTATATATATCGATGAATGTATATTAACTCGCTCGCACTTTTAATTATCTACGTGTTTTCGTTAGCTCTTTCTATTCATGTTATTTGGAAGTGAGAACGATAAAAATTCAACGCCAAGCTTGATAAATTGTCCGTTGGACGCAAGCTCACGTATCGAAGGGAGGGAGTTCATGAGGTGAGTGGGAAACAATCTTTCACCTTCACAAGAATTGTGAATAATTTATTAGCAGTCACGAAGCTGTGACTCCCGCTATTATAATATTCGCGATCTGATTCCATAATCTTGTTTCATCGTATACATATTGTATGAATCTGGAGAGAACGGATGTGATATATATTAATGGATTCGTCTTCTAGGTTGTAATTTAATGATGTAAAAGAATACTACCCAAGTTGTACTTTACAAAATATTCTCCTCTCCCAATAAGCGGAAAGCTTGAGTTACTAGTGGATACGATAATAAATAATAAGTGCATGCGTCGTCGGCCTTTCTTTTTTCAAAAAAAGGAGGTTCTCAATTCGTCGGAATCTTTTTTTTTTATGTAGGTATGTTCCCCGATTATTCGAAGACACCTGAACCGATTTGGAATTTTTTTTTTGTTTGAAAGGGTATACTTCCGAGGGTGGTTCCATAGACATCAGGTCAGGATCTGATGATGGACTCCTGGAGAAATCGAGGGAACTCTTCAAGTTTTATAGGCGCAATTGATATACTTTGTAATGGCGTTTGAAGTCGGTTTTGTAAAAAGAATTTTTACGTTTATTGTAAATGGAAGGATGGATGAATGTATATGTTTTGTATATAATATTATGTGCACCACCTACCTCTAGTATCTGTAGCTATGTCCTTTAACACCATTGGTTGCCTGGAAGAGATCACTATGTAGCGATAAGGCCGTCGATTTGTATACAATTTATTAAGCTCACTTTGTTAGCTATTTTAATATGTGTGGTGTACAATAAAAGTATATTCATTCATTCATTCATTCATGAATAAAACGTCCTAGTAGACATAAACGTACCCCATCTTCGATTCACACCGTCACTGTTCATTTACTGTTTGTAAATATTTCCTGTATACAGGTATAATAAACATCCCCCTCGTACCTTTTTCATCCCTTTGCATTTATCTTGACCAAGTCGAAATGGATAAAGGTAGCTCCACTTATTGACGTTGATTTATGAGATTCAATTTTATCATAATTCCATGTCGACCTTTATATATTTTATCAAACGTTGGGGTGTTTTCCGCATTACTTGACTTATCTTCTTATAGGCAAATGGAAGATGGAAGCCTCAAACAGATTTGTGTCGTGTCAGTCCTTTCTAAATAATGACTCGTTTTATTTTCTAAATTATCTCCTAGCTATTATAATTTTTTCATCTTTACAATAATTTCTTTTTGGGAAGGTGGGTATCGCATTTTGATCTACAGCATTTATCATTATTAAGAGAATATCCTACTATATAAATGCGAAATTATGTTAGTTTATTAGTTTGTCCTTCAATCACACAGCAACAGAGCATCAGATCGACGTGACTTTTTGCATAGATTGCTTTGAGGTCCTGCAGAGTGACAAAAGAAAAAAATTGTTTTTTCTAGGAAAAGCAAAAATCCCTTGCGAAAATTTTGAAAACCTTACAGCACACGGGAAAATCGCAACAAAAGCCTATGAAAGTTTAATGAAAAGTTCCCGTGGAATTTCAGTAAAACAATCTAATCCAACATTGGACTAATATTGACAATATATGCATCATTTGGACTCCAAAACGCTGCTGAAATCGGATACTGTCCAGCAACAGCCTTTATTTTATAACTGGAATAAATTGAACTCTTGTAGAATACTCGTAATCACTGCTTAAAACAAAGTTCATCGAAAATCAAAGGGTTTCAAGAATTTAGCAAATAATTTCTGATGTATTTCATATATTATATCAAGAATGTTATGTACTATTTGTAGCTTTATCACGTCCATTTGTTACTACACACGTGACAGAGCCTTAACCAAAATTACCGCCGCGCATACGCCTAGTAAATATTTACCGCAACCGTGTCTTTGGCACGTGTGATTTATGACGAACAACTATTTCAATATATCCCCAATAATCTTGCCCATTGGCATTACGGTCCGGAAGTTTGGCGAACAATATTGTTCAGTTAACATTCCGTAACACCATAAAATACATTGTATGAATGAACTGGCAGTTCGACTGTTGAGCCGTACATTCATTGGTTACGCTACAAAATACGCCTAAACGTCGTTGACGTGGAAACTTTTATGAATCCGACATTTGTAATCTTGATATGAAGGCAGGCGTTTTAGTGAAATACTTTGTCTTCTGCGTATTATTTTACGACAAGTACACTGTTCCGATTACGGGGGTTGAATATTTTCACATTGTTACCTATTTTAGCACTTTATACTTTGTTGTAAGCCAAAAATCATGGTTAGTATGTTATCCAATACTTCATCAAACTTGCTATCTTTTATTAGAAATTATATGGTACACTTACTATGTTTTGAGGTAACAAAATCACCGTTATGTGTAAGATTATAATGCAGTGACACACTAAGTAAGTAAGGATTAAAGGAATAAGTTTCATAAAAAAGGTGCCCCTTACAGGGTTTTTGATGTACAGCAGCCGTGTACAATTAGAATTTTTAATAGATAAATAGTAACAATTCGTAATATCATGCCACCATCGAAATTCTTCATGATAACCTAGGTATTAAATTTTTTTTGGTTTGTCACAATACCTAATCATGATCTTTTCATATCATAACTATATGAGTAGTCTAATTACTTAAACAACTTATGTGATAAATCCTAAACACATTTTGATAATTGAAAGCCAAATGTGTCCTCATCCGTACACATTACAGTCGAAATCATCAAAATAAAACCGCCACTCTAAAAGCATAGAGCGGCAGAGACATCAAAGTGCGGAGTAATAGGGATCCATTGCGTCGTGTCGTAACGCGTTTACGTCTGCATTTTAGCCTGATTGCAATGTTGCCATTTTTTATCGCAGCAGTTTTGGATGCCTTAATGGATCTGAATATTTAGCACTAAATTCAAATGCTTCGAGCACAAACATATAAGAGTAAGCAGACCTAACATAAGAAAAAATTGGCGTTCCAATTACGCCTACATACAAATCTCACGCACACATTGACAGTAAACAGAGCCGGACTTCGAAAAGCGAGGTTCAGCGAGGTTGAAGGGACTGGAGAGTATTTAATATCTGTAATTTGAAATAATATGGAAACTACGGAAAGTTGCCATCAAATTGTAGGTTAAACCCTTATTTTACATTCTGTAAACTTAATTCTATAAATTAATTCTTAATTATGAAAATGGATTCTAATGTGCTAAGTTTCGCGGTTTTGTAATCAAACAAGTAATAATGTTACAAAATAATATTTAATAAAATCAAAACAAAACATGATTTACAAAATCTACCCAAAAGATATATCTATTAGATAAATAAAACAAAATCAAAAAGCAACTTTTTCTCTAATATCTTTTAGAAATACAAACATTGACAATACGATAACATCAACAGTAGTTTAATTAACTCTTACATTCTATTCAGCCTGTATCACTCATTTCAATAACCTTATTAGAATAGTATTACACATTTTAAACTTATAAAAATAACAAAATAAACCATATGTCTCAGTCTTTTCAATAACGTAATAAGGAATAGTATTACTCTATACTCTTTATTAATAGTATTACTAGGCTGTAAATTTTGCAAGTCCATCAAAACTTGATCTCCAGCAGCTTTTCTTTCTACTGGACCTTTTACTGATGATGTAGACATATGCTGAAAACAAGAGTAATAAATTATCAGTTGTCTAGTATTAACAATTTAATAGGTAATACACATAGGTACACAGCTATATATGTATGGGTATAGCTGTCAATATTTACGTTTAAATGGCAAGATGTTTTGGGTTGGTACCTAAATATAAGAACAACTAGAAACTTACTTGTAATGATGAATCAAAAATCATTGGGATTGCATTAGAAGTAAGGACGGTACGAAAACCACTGCAATCCACTAAATGTGCTTCAAAATGTTCAGAACATAGCACACTCGATGTTTTGTGCTGCCAATTTTTTTTATTCGTCTGCATCAACCAGGCATTTTTTATATTTTCATCCTTTGGAAAGCTGAAAAATGATTTAATTTTATAATTTATCCTTACTTTTATAGAAATAGAAATATTTTATTTCAAATAAACTTTCACAAGCACTTTTGAATCGTCAATGAATCTACCACTGGTTCGGAATGCCTTTCCCGCCGAGAAGAGCCAGCAAGAAACTCGGCGGTCGCTCTTTTCAAAAAAAAGTAAAATTTTACAATATTTAATGAAACTATGCTATGTATTGCTTCCACGATTAATTTTCCTAAGTCCAATACAATACAAATAAAAATTAATACAATCCAATACATCTTAAAACAGGCAGGCAAAAACAGACTAATTATTTAATTAAAATATACCCACTAAACAAAACTTGCGCCTGAATACGGCCCTGTCAAATTGTACAAGTATATGAAACGACAAACAAGATCCTGATATTAATTAATTGATAAATATTGCAACAGGAATATACTAGAACCAAAATTACTATAACTGTCTACGAGTTTTGCGTATATAATAATTAGGGACTGCTTCTAAAATGCCGAACGATTATTAATAATCACACAGTAAGCATATAACCAAATTACGAGTCTATAGCACATCAAAACTTACCGATGAAAAGTAATTGCAGGTGTTTTCCTATACGGAGAATTGCCACACAGAGGTGCACAACACTTCACCATTTTATTTCAGAATTTTTGATTCTTTAGACTCGATTTTAAAGCAAATTTAAAAGAATAAACAACTCGCAGGTTATGTTGTTGTTTTGACAAATTGACATATTGCACCATACTGCTCTTATTTGTAGCTTACGAATTGCCTCAAGCTCAATTATGTCTATGAGTGCGTAAGTGTTGCAACAACAGAAGTAAAAGAGATAGAATCATATATTTTTTGTTGGAGAGAAGCAAGTGAAGATATTATTTATTCGTTTAGATGTAGTTGTGAAAATTATGTTAGGTCTGCTTACTCTTATATGTTTGTGGCTTCGAGTTTACTTTCATATTGTCTCGTATATTTTGACGGATTTCGTAATGACTGTTTGTCAGATTAGTGAAATACAAGTTTATGTCTATAAATCCACCTATGTCGACTGGGTAATGTTAAGGAATAAGTAAACCCCCCTGTCGAGCCCCATTAAACATGTTTTTATCATATACTTTTGGTTATAATTTAAAAAAGACTACCTTTATTCTTATAATATTCAGTACAAGTGTGATTTATAACACAAGAGAAAAGAGCAGCTAATTTATGAAATTTTATACGAAAGTTACAACCTCACCATACCGTAATAGGAATAATACAATCTCGCAAACAAATCTTAGTACATAATTATTGTCTAATGAAAAGGAAAGCTAATAATAATACACCCACAGACATTTATGACACAAAATACGACATATATATGATACTAGTAGGACGCGTGGATGCGCGGCTCGCTAAAGCGAACCGCGGTTTTTCTGTCCACCAAGTAGACCTTCGGGTCTCGATCATCTTTTTCCAAGAAACCACTCTTCCATCTATTATAGTCTCCGAAATAGACACCGACGAAATTTGTACGGCCGCCATCTTGAATCCGCAATTTTGGTGTTTTTTTTTTCAGCTCACTGCTAATTGGATGAGGTTTCGAGTGACTTTTGTTTGAGCAGCCCCCACCTATCTTTATTATCCTGACCGTGCTCCTCACCCGTCTCCGAAATCTTCAATCATCAGCTCCCTCCATATTTTTCATCCAAATGAATTTTTGTCCTCTATACGAAACCATCAGCGGAAAGGAACGCATCAAAGTTTGCATACATTTTATATGAAAAAAAAAATCTGCCATCTTGAATTTTTTTCTATTCATCACGTAGACCATCGGGTCTTGATCATCTTTTTCGAAGAAACCACTCTTCCATCTTTCATAGTCTCCGAGATAGACACCGACGAAATTTGTATGGCCGCCATCTTGAATCCGCAATTTTGGATTTTTTTTTTGGCTCTCTGCCAATTGGATGAGGTTTCGAGTGACTTTTGTTTGAATACCCTCCACTTAGCTTCGATAGCCTGGCCGTGCTCTTCACCCGTCTCCGAAATCCTCAACCATCAGCTCTCTCCATATTTTTCCTCCAAATGATTTTTTGTCCTCTATACGAAACCGTCAGAAATTTTGAAAAGGAACCGTATAAAGTCTTGCATATATTTTGTATGGAAAAAATTTAAATCCGCCATCTTGAATTTTTTTTTTATTCATCAAGTAGACCTTAGGGTCCTGATCACCTTTTTCCAAGAAATCACTCTTCCATCTTTTATAGTCTCCGAGATAGACACCGACGAAATTTGTATGGCCGCCATCTTGAATCCGCCATTTTGGATTTTTTTTCAGCTCCCTGCCAATTGGATGAGGTTTCAAGTGACTTTTGTTTGAACACTCTCCACCTATCATCGAAATCCTGGCCGTGCTCCTCACCCGTCTCCGAAATCCTCAACCATCAGCTCTCTCCATATTTTTCCTCCATATGAATTTTTGTCCTTTATAAGAAACCATCAGAAATTTTGAAAAGGAGCCGCGTAAAGTCTTGCATATATTTTGTATGGAAAAAAATAAATTCCGCCATCTTGAATTTTTTTTCTGTTTATCAAGTGGACCTTCAGCTCCTGATCATTTTTTGCCAAGAAACCACTCTTCCATCTCTAATACTCTCCGAGATATACACCGACGAAATTTGTATGGCCGCCATCTTGAATCCGCCATTTTGGAGTTTTTTTTTCGGCTTTTTGCCAATTGGATGAGGTTTCGAGTGACATTTGGTTGAATACCCCCCACCTATCTTCGATACCCTGGCCGGTGCTCCTCACCCGTCTGCGAAATCCTCAATCATCAGCTCTCTCCATATTTTTCCTCCGAATGAATTTTTGTCCTCTATACGAAACCATGCGTGAAAAAATTTTTTTCCATACAAAATTTTACAGGAGAGGTGATCAATGAGTCAGTGAGTGAGTGAGTGAGTGAATCAGTGAATCAGCACGAGTAGCTATATATATATTAATTATATCGTAGCATCCCTGTAACTCCTAATTTCCAAAGACAATCGCTATTCGATAAATATCATAACATATAGAGATACACCCCGAAGCCAAAGTAATAAATTATTTGGCATCCCCCATAGAGGCATATATTCGTATTGAGTCCCAAGATTCTGCGACGGAGAAATATTTACGTTGAAATAAAGCTTTGGTTATACAAAACGAATGACGGAAGCGGTATATGTGTAATATAATGATGTATTTACTACTAAGTTAGTCATTTTATTAATCACACATCCACAATATAGTAATATTAAAATAGGACTGTTTCTCTGTTAGTTTATCCTTCAATCCCGCATCAGCGAAGTCCGTTCGTCCGTCTGTCGGTTTGTCCGACATAACCACAAATAATAAAAATTAAAATTAATTAAAAAATGGTTTTTTTTTGGCATTTTTTGGTACAGAACCCTTCATACGCGAGTTCAACTCGCAGTTGACCGGTTATTTAGTCCTATTTCTTATTCTTATAAAATATTATACAGTAGTAGGGACCAGTTTCGGGTGTGAATAAAATTATAATTTGTATATATATATATATATATATATATATATATATATATATATATATATATATATATATATATATATATATGTATGTAAAGTATAAAGTATGTTCTACGAGCATGATTTGTATAGTAAATGTAAAAAAACAAAATAAAAGTAACTCGGTAGTAAGTAAAAGTGACTTTTGTAGAAAATCGGCGAACTAATTTTACTTCCGCTCTAGATTTTAGTTGGTAAACGAAATCGTACAACTATAATAAAGCTATTAATATAATATTATAGGTAATAACGTACAGTTGGTAATAACGTTTCCATACAGCGATTAAAACCGACCTAACAGCGAAACTAACTTTTAATTACCGAGTATAAAGAGAGTCGAAATAATATAACAAAGTTATTTTATGGAAGTGGGTTATTTTAGATCGTTGTTGCGCAGTGGTTTCATTGTTGTTAACGAGCAAATGACCGTGTCTTTGCTTGTTTTTATTTCTTTGCCGGTATCGCTTGATGCAAAAATGTAGACCCGATGACTAGGTTTATTAAAGTTCAGATACAAGAAATACAGAAGGAAGGTACAGGTGGCGCAAGACAGAGACCTATGGAAGTCCACGCAAGAGACCCTTGTCCAACTATGGACATCTATCGATTGAAAAAGAAGAAGACGAAAAATAATACATACGTCATGTCCGGTGTCTCAGGCTGAAATCTATAGACCGCACTCCCACTCTGCTCAGACTCAAGGCAGAGTTAAAACGAGACAGATTTATGTCAGAGCGTATTTTTGTCTCTTTTTTAATTCTATCTTAAGTCAGAGCACGCTCTATAGATCTCAGTATTAAAATTTGAGCAACGCATGAGACCCTAGTGTAAGAAGCACGTGAGTAAGAAGAAAATGGCGGCTTAACAGTGGACTTGATCAAATTTGGTATAAAAAAATGCCTCAATAAATTGTTTCAGCAATTTGGCTATAAAATCCTTTTGATTATTACTTATCGCAATCATTTTGAAATCAGCTTTTGTTTTAATTTAAAATCCAATCTGTCCGAATCGCTTAAAGAGGCTTAAGAGCTATCAAGTTCATTGTATCCGCCTTGAATTTATTCTCGCGAAAGATAATTTTCGCAGTGGCGCACTAACTTGGAGTTTTCAGTTAATACAATTAACTAGGTGATGCCCGCATCTTGGTCCGCGTGTTTTAGTTTTCGGAATCGGAATTTCTTGATTTTTTAGAATATAAAGCAAAACCCTATTTGAGGATGCAAAATATCTACATACTTTTCAGATTTTGTCTAAATCAGTTCCGCAGCTAAAAAAGTCTGCGGGGAAAGTAACAGACCTAGTAGTAGTATTAGTAGTAGTAGTAGACCTAGTAAGTATTCCTACGGATAAAATAATACATTATACTCGAGTAACTATTGAATTACGTATTTGCCAGAATTAAATATTTATAAATAATGGAATTATTGTTTAATATATTTTTTACTCGAAAAGGCAAAAAGTGGCACAAAATATTTCAAATTAAAATAGCTTGATAAAGTTATCATAACTTATTCAAATGCAAAATAAACGAAAAATCTGATCTCTCGTTGAATGGAACCCAACATTTCGCGATGTTCCGATGAAAGGAAGCCAGTACATCTCAATTTATACACATATCTATTAAAATTAATTTCGTTTCATTTGAAACCGCTAAAACTGACATAGTTCTTCGAAAGAAGCTGAAGTGGCAATGGACGGGTTATTTAGTTCGAAGAAGTGGTGTTAGTTGGTGTTTCAAGGTGCTGGAGTGGTGATCTCCCACTCACTGACCCGCTAGGTTAACCGACAACATTTACCTTTAGACAATTCGAAGAGAGCCGTTGGATGCAGCCGGCGCAAGACCGAGACATATGGAAGTTCATGCAAGACCTATATAGATATACAAGGGACGTCTATCGGTTGTTAGTTGTTACAGAGAAGAGAAGTTATAAACAATTTCTCTGGTCTTTTATTGCACTGGATCTGTACAGTTACCCACTTTCTTATTTTCCTTGTTATTATTAGTAGAAAGAAGACTGCAGGCTTTTTCTTGTAATCCTTTGCAAAATATTACCAGCACCAAGAAAATAAGGCAACGATCGTGATTTGTGTCCAAGCCTTGCTGTGAGCTCGGAATTGGTTGTATTGTTATCAAGTTTTTATTATCGTTCACTTGCATTGTTCTTATTGTGCAATTTCTATGTTATTATTTGCTTCTCATTCTTGTGTTTATTTTTTATATTTTACTTTAATATCTTGTAGTAGGTTCTTACAAGTCGAGTTATATGGGGCACTGTTATTTCTTTTGTTTAATGGGCATAATAATATGAAGTAACACAACGTGAACATGAAATGAATGAAATTTTAATTTTTATCATTATTTACGTGGTAGATTTTGTATTTTTGTATTTTGTGTGATTTCTTTTTTATTTAATTTAAGTAACATTTTTGACATTCGTAAACGCTTTAATCGAAGAAAAATAAACAACACAATACAACATATGTATTAATGTAATATATTTTTGCAACGGGATGTTCTGGACCTAGAATGATTCTAGAACTAAATAGTAACGTATGAATAATGTCCTTTGTACTACATGACTGTGTTTATTATTGTACTGTATTAGTTTTATACTGTACCACAAAATGTTCTATATTTTAGGCAACCCTGGTATTCAAACATTTATGGTGGTAAATGTAATAATTTTGATTGCCGTTTGATTGCATTTGTTATAAGTACCTACCTTATTTTCTTATTCACCCAAGCATCATGTTTACCTTAATTTCATCTAATTCGTCTCGCGTATTTCTTATTTGCAATTTGTTCTTGCATATTAAACTTAATAAGAGTTATTCCGGTCGGAGAAAATTTTCCTCCGTGGAATTGTATCGTTCGTTTGCGGTAATGGATGTTTTAACCGCCTCATAACCGTAAACCGTTTCGCGTACGGCAAAGGGTCCCGGAAAGTGTAGACTGTACGTGATCGTAAATCCAGAACCGGCTCAGAGTGATGACACTTGAACTTACTTACATTGTATCTTAATTTATGTTAACTCTGAAAGGTATGACAAGCCGCCATCTTATTTTTTTTTTAAATAATAAATCCTTTAGGACGCTAGGAGGACGCTGCGATCTCTAAATAAATCTAAATCTACCCATACATAAATCATACAAAATATCAAATATACTAAGAATTTTCGAAAAAATTTTCGTTAGAATTCCGTTAAAAATGTATAATTATTTTAATTATATTTCTTTATACCCGGTGATGTTACGACAAGATGATATTTTTTGTTTATGTATGTTTACTGTATCGGATATTATAGAAACCTATTGACTATATTTATAATATACTGCGAAAATACTTTTGGGAAAATCCAAGATGGCCGCCGTACCTACTACAGCCCAGTTCGAACCTTATTTAAAAAAAAATTATTTCTAAATTATGTACCTACATTGTATATATGTCCATGACCTACTAAAAAAATCGAATCAAAAATATAATATAACAAGTAACTAACTACTCGTATTATTTTTTGAATGTCATAACTTGCCGTTATTTTAAACATTTTTTGATAAGGTAATTTGAAAACTAAAAAATTAGATGACGAATATTTACAGCCAAAAAAGCCGTAAGTATCTTGTATTGTTTTTTTAATAGTTCATTTTCTTTGAATTTGTTGATTTCATTTTCAAACGGTGTCTTCTATGTCGGTTGCGGAAAACATGAAGCAATTCATAGAGCAATTCTTTCCACTTTATCCCCCTTTAAATAACCGTTTACCTTATCCCCGCAGCGGATAGGTGTGTGATCGTAAATCTGAGGTATGATGACACGTTGCCACCTCTTAGTGTCATTGTTCTAGCAAATTGTTTTAGGATGAGTAATATTATGGAAATTCGGTTGAAAATTTTATTGAGCTCTGGCTATCCGACTGAACTATTTCAAATTCTTTCAGACAAATGGTTTATCCAATTTTATTGTTATCGAAAATAGCTTATCTTTACTTCGTCCGCGTGGATTAAGGTTATGTAATTCCCGTGGGAACTCTTTAATTTTCCCAGATAAAATGTAGCGTATGTGTTAATTCTGGGTATGAGCTGTATGCATTCCAAATTTCAGCCAAATCGGTTTATTCGTTGTGGCACGAATGAGAAACAAACACACACACTAACACATACAAACTTTCACTTTTACTTATTAGTGTGATAAATAAGTTCATTTTAGCTCTATAACTTTATGGTATGATTGCATAATTCTGGGTTTAGGTATTTAATTAATGGTTGGGTTAATTTACGAAACATCTTTTCTAAATTAGCTCAGGTTAAATTAAGAAAGGAGCAATTTATTTTCCAAAATGTCTATCCTATCCCTATTGTTGTATCTTTTTAAATTATAAATTGTTCTAATAGATTTCGAGTATCGGTGGATAGATACAGTCTATTCGATAAAGCTCTCGATCCTACTCTACAAGGCTTTTTGAATTCAAGTGGCTCTTTCATATTTTTATAGAATCATGGGTCGATCACAAAAATAGAATTTTGAGAGCATTCAATGTTTAAAAACATTTTATACAGAAACTGCGTACTGTGATTTAATAAATAAATAGTTAATTATTTATCAATACTGTAGACACAGTTGTCCATATTATTTGAATACTATTGCGATTGTATTTTTCTATGTTATTAGATAAATTTGAAAAATTTGAGTTACGATTTCGTTTGTGAAATCAGTGCTTTTCTAGTTGGCTGGTATAGTTTTAAGCAAGATATTATTTTTTTAGTTCACACTTAAGACATGGGATGGAAAACTCTTTCCGCATACTTACCGCCAAATTTTGACGATGAGAAAGATACACCTCCTTGTTTGATTTTGGTAGACTGCATAAAATGGTCAAAATATATGAAAATATTTAGATCCCAAACACTGTTATGAATCCAATAAGGGCGTTGCGAACGCTCAAATGTAAATGATCGTCCATCCCCTGTTTACATAGGACCGCCCGGCGTCCCAAAACGATGAGTGATTTTCCTTTTTGTCGGTGCCTTATGCCTCGCTCAATATTATCATCAACAACATAATAATATGGAGAGTACGAAAATTTTTGTTTGTAATCTCTATTCTCTCCTCTAATATAGTTCTTTCATTTCACGAGGGGTCGTGGCTCATGGTTGTGTGTGTGTCGTATCCGCATAAGTGCGAGCGTAACCACAAGTAAAGCGCCCGTAGCTTCGTGAGATAAACGTACTATACCTATTGGTATTGAAATATCACGCAGCCACTTTAATGAACTTCAATAGTTCAACGGGCAAGGGAAGTACTGAAAACTGAGGATCGTCGGTTCGAACTGAGCCTGGTGGACTATTGAGTTTTCCTACCCCCTCCTAAAAAAAGCGGTACGCTTTTTTAGGGAAGGAGAGATTTTTGTTTGTCTTTTGTCTGAACATATAAAAGAAAATGGTGAACGACACACTGACTGACCGACTGACTGATTAATCTGTCAACGCACAGCTCAAACCACTGGACAGATCGGGTTGGGCATACAAATAGCTATAATGACGTAAGCCTCCGTTAAGAAAGGATTTTTGAAAATTCAAGCCCTAAGGGGATGAAATAGAGGTTGGAAAAATCGATGTTAACCTGAGCGGCTTTGTATCAAGTAACTTACAATGTGATATTTAAGTTCCTAAACACATATAACTCCAAAAAGTCAAAGATCTCCGGAATCGAAACTGCGACTCTCCGAGTAGGGAGTACGCTTCCTTGTATACTTGTACCTACTTGTACTTCGCTTACTTGTATTAAGTAAGACTAAGATAAAGACCAAGAACGACGTAGCGTTCTTAGTCTTTACCTTTATTTCTAAGAACCCTACTCTTAACTTGCGATAAGATTTAAAACAGCAAAAACAAGACATGCTAGAGATGAAAGAGGATATAAAAAACACAATAAACAATAATATTAACTTGCGAAACAAATCCGTAATTAATTAGAATAAATCGTATCCGTTTCCGGTTGATTAAACTAAAAATAACTTTACGATGGCGACGAATGTAAATTCATAATCAGCCAAATCCCGTATTATGAATCCCTTATGGAAAATTGAGTTCGTCAATTTACCGCAATTCGAGGTGGCTTTTTAAATAACCTAAAAAATGTATTATGAAATCAACGTATTCGCCGTATAAAATATGAAGACGAATACCTTCTGTTAGCATAGGACCGTCGCAACCGATTTGTAAATTTCCTTTTTATTGCCGCCAGGCTACCTTTCCACCAGGGATAATCCCCAATAGGGTTGCTTCATTTTCAAAGCTTCGCTCATTTACTTTGTGATGAAAAACAGTTGTAAAGTGTAAAACGGGTAAGTTTAAATAAGTAAATATCCTTGTTTGATGTGTCGATATTTTGATTGACACTGTTATCAACATGGATCGTGGCAACGACGATTTTTTGATTATTTGTAATTATTGTGTGAGTGATCACATTCGACGCAAAAGAAGTCCCTGAAAATCTCCTGTCTCAAAGTATAGTATTCATCGCTGAGAATCGCGACCCTTTTATATTAGTTGTAGTTTTCCTTATATAACAATGCGGTGGGTTCCCCTTCCTTCCTCAAACGACTCGAAGAGAACAGGATTTTGCCTCTTGTTTTACGGACCATTATTATCAAGACGTTAGTGATAATAATTAAAAAGAATAATAAAAAATAATTTTTTTTTTATTACTATAGTCAATCGGAGAAACAGAACAAGCGAAAAGGCCAAATTCGACCCTAAAAGTCGACCAATCCAGTTATCGACATGTGCCAACGATGCTTAACCATGTTATTGACTACTATACACTGGCGTAACTAGGTCAAGTGAAAACCATGCGATCATATTCGCGGGTTTCACACATACATACGTTTCATTCTAAATGGCTGGTTCAAACGCACCGTTCCGATTTTAGGGGGATAAAGTCACATCTTAGCCATGGGTATTATCATAGGCGCTGTGAAAATAATCTTCCTGTATATAAATCACTTCGCGTTTCACATCTGTCTGTAGTGGTTTCTGGAGAAGCTCTGCTATTGTTCGTATTTAATTAAGTGCATTATTCCATAATATTGCGTCTGGAAAATCCGCTTCTTGATTGTAAGAAATTCTAGCTTATTTCTTCATAATAGTGTTAAACTTGCAGGGATGTTATAAGTTATCTTCGAGTTAATTATTCTGTGCAAAAGTTAGCATAAATTTCGTTTAGGTTTTCGCCACGAACTTTATTGGATTAGTCACCCACTAATAATTGCTTTACAAAAAAGCGAAAGAAAAAGATACAACTCAATAGAAAACGAATTCAGAAATTTCTTATTAAAGATTGTAATCCCCCAGAAAGATTGTATAACATTTTTATAAGATAAGACTATGCAAGACATTGCAAACAGCGTTTTAGCGTTTCGTTCAATTACCATCACTCTAGAAAACGGAGGAAGAACAAGCTATGTTACACGGAAAATGAATTGGCTTTCTAATTAAAGATGTAAGTGCGCAAGATATTGTAAACAACATTTTTGCGTTTTATTCTATTACCGTTTGTTGTAAAAAAAAAAACGGAATAAGCACAATAAAAGCATAAGATAAGTTTCATAGAAAATGTATTGTGAAATTACTAAATAATTATTGTATAGTTTTGTAATTCACGAGGGCGCGTGGCTCATGGTTGTGTGTGTCGTATCTGTATAAGTGGGAGCAAGAGCTTGCTCGCGCCTGACCGCTCCCACCTAGGCTCCAGACAGGCACACACATTTCCTCAATGTGCATGTACACGACGTAACCACAAGTAAAGCTCACGCGCTCTTGTGAATTAAAATAACTATAACCTTTGACTATAATCTTTCTGAATCTTTATTTGCCATTATTTTGGAAATGGCACTGGCAGTACAAAACACATGTCAGAACGGTTGTTTTCCCCTGTGCCTTCCATTTATAACACTGCTCGTTAACTAAGTTACGAAATACAGTAAATGTTTCTTTTACAGAAATCGCACTTCAGAAAAGTACACATGTACACACATCTGGTGATATACTGCGGCGTAACTCGGCCGAAATTGAAAATGATTTATTGCTAGTAAACGTTGACCCATAATTAGGATTACCATTCATCAGTGCTTACGAGGAAGTGTTCTCTTGTTATTTTATTATATCAGTTTCTGATTTGGCAAAAACGCCATATCGAATTTCTAGTCAAATGAAGGTCAATGAAGCTTTGTACAAACACAGGACTGTAGTTTTTTATAACTTTAGGTTTATCAACTTATTTATTTGTTTATATCTATTTTGTACTAAACAACGTAAATAAAACAAGAAAAAAAAGAAAAGATGGATGACAAGGAAACACTTATCTCTCTAAAAGATCTCTACCAGTGACTGCCTTTGTCAGTGGGACTTAATTATCATGCAAAGGAATTAGGTCCAGCGTTCATATATACGTATTATACATATATATATATATTTGTAGAGTTATACATACGTATAACTCTACATTAGTCAATACTGAAGAAGGTATTAAGCTCTAAAAAATAAAATTGTTTCTTTATGAATTTTGTGTGAAATGATTTTACTTTACGTTATGAGTAGTTATGGCTTATTATGGAAATAGATTCTCTGTATTATCTACGTAGCACCTTATTATTAGGTTAGGTTTAAAGAATTTATTCTCCAAAAAACATTTTGCTCACTTACAGAGAACTTAAGACTAAAATTAATATAAAATTACAATCATATGAAAAAACAAACAAAAAATTTGATTCCTCCATGGAAAAAACAAAAAAATATTAAGTCATTGAACCACGAAATAAGTCAAATTAAAGTTAATAAGTAAAATCTTTAAGTCTTGATATGGTTTCGTTTTACATGGTAGCCCTACTTCCTGAAACTTGTTAGGTGCGTGCTGACGGCGATGTGTGTTTACGTTGATTGAGCATCGGCGAAATGTGTGTGTTATTGCAAATACCACTGCACGTAATTAACTTACTTAACATCCATCATATTCAGCCCACGCGCTGATCTACTAGTGTACGAATAACTAGGCATAACTAGTCCATTTCTAAGAGGCGTGAAAGTTTGATTTCAAACTATTTGATTTGAAATCGTCCGCGCGCATTTATGTTGTTTAAATATTCCTTAGGAAGTCTTTGATTTTCCGGAAAAGAAAGTAAGTATTCTATTCTAGCCGCGACTTCGTTCGCGTGGATTGAGGTTTTTAATTCCCGCGAGAATTATCTTCCGGGATAAAAATATAGAGAATAAGACTAAGCTATCACTGTGCCAAACAGTCAAATCGGTTTAGTCGTTGCGGCGTGATTGAGTAACACAAATCCATCCATCCATCCATACAAACTTGCGCATTTCTAATATTAGCAGGTTCATACCACAATAGCCATGGATGTATAGATTTCCACATGACTCGGTCTTGAGCCACCTGTATCCAGTGGCTCCACGAGTCTTGTGGAAATCTATACAAGAGACTTCTGTTCAACAGTTGACGTCTATCAGTTGATAAAGAACGAAAAGAAGAAGACTGTCAACACGCCGTTACTAGATTCTTAACTAAATACTATAACTGTGAAGAGTCCATGCAAAATCCATTATGACTATGAGTCATGACCAGACGCCATACAATAATAATTACACTGATTATTTATTACCGCTCTTAGGTACCGAAATCTTATCAAAAGAGATTGATTGGGACATTAAGAACCACGAGGAGCATAACGTAGGTAATGTATTATACGCGTGTCCCTTTTCACTGAGGACTGCCGAGTTCAGGGAAATGGAACTATCTTTATAACAATTGTAATATATTATGTAACCGATTTATTTTATGCGACATCCAATTTGATTTTGGAAGAAATATCAAGATTTTTTTGATTTTCTTTATTAGATTGGCCTAATAACTTAATGTAACTCAGTTTTACATTAATGCACTTTTATCGGCTGGCTGTTATAATATATTAATATCGTGTTTATTGTAAAAAAAATATTGAACTATAAATATATGACATTGAATAGTTCCTGACCCCTGTTCATTGATCATGACTACGCCAGCTAAAATCCAATCTTTTTCAACTAAAATAAAATCTAGGATCTCTACCATAAGTTGGATTTTTTATTTGTTCTACAAAATCTAATTGTCTATGTCTCGCTGGTAACTAACGTATTTTGTATTTCATACGGCTTTATTTCCTTCCTTTTATTTTACTCGTTCCATTTCCCCATTTCCATTCGCGATCTTCTTCCTTTACCATGACAATGTAAGTAATGTAACACATTATGACAGAACTTCCGATTACCTATAAATCAAACAAACGCGTATTATGCCCGAGTGATATATTGTATGAGCACATGGCATGCAACACCCTAATCGCCGCCATCTTGATTTACGAGCCCATATTGACACATACTGGATGCCTTCAAACTAGCTTCAAACGTTCACAGCATGTTTACATGCACTAAATAAGTGGGTTACAATAAATAAGAAATCTCGTGAAATTCAGATGCAAACAGACACTTGCAATTCGTTTATAACTAGAGGACGCAATGTCCCGTAAAGCCCCAACTCACTGACCTCTATATTTATCTATGATTAACACTGGACTTGCTGCTCTGGACTTTTTTGGACCTACTTGATTGACGCCATTTTGGTGCTGTAAGCACTAAGCCGATACGAGTGTCTCTGAAACTAATAGGTAATATTGAATATGGCGCACCGACCTCTATAATTAATCTATGATTTCATTATTGCCGTTGTATGATTTCAAAGATTAAATATAGAAGTCGGTGCCGCAGTTGCAATATTTTATTAGTGACAAGGGCCGGAGAGAGAATAAATAAGGAAATAACGTTTAATATCAATATTTCTTCTGTTACAGGTATGTTCGAGTTTGAATTCTTAGTATCTGTCAAAACAGTAAGTAACTTATGAGCTAATTATGTAATCAATGAATAAATTAAAAGAATACATTTTGCATAAAAATAATTTGTAAAGCAACATTGTTATATAAACCTGTTTTCGATTAATTACAAAGCATTCAAATACCAATATTTTAGAACATTCACGCGTATGCTTAATAGCTATTAATAATAAATAATAATTTAATAATGTTAAATTGTTAATCAAATGTTAAAAGCTGATTTAATCCGGCGTGGAGCGGCATGCGCCCCGCGTAATTAAGGGTTCATTACGGCGCGGCTCGTTGTCGATTTTAGGTATATTTGCGCCAGCACAGAATCGGTCGGCGCGCTCGCTCCTTCTCGCTCACACTATATGCAGGAACAGTGGCCATTGAACTCCAGGGACTTGACAAATAATAAAACTATTATCATTTTCCGAAGTTTGGAAAAACTAGGTGAACTACCTAAACTGAAGTTTTCGAAAGTTTATTTTAACCACCTACTGAAAAACAATAAATATATAATGATAACAATAAATAAACATATAATGTTTTTAATAATAAAAATTTAAACTAAATCCTAAATATCCTACTAATATTATAAATGTGAAAGTGTGTTTGTTTGTTGGTTTGTCCTTCAATCACGCCACAACAAAGCAACGAACGGATCGACGTGATTTTTTACATGGGTATAGTTGAGGACCGGGAGAGTTACATAGGCTCCTTTTTATACTATAGTAATGAAACAAGTATACTAGCTAGTAAAGCTGTGATAGCCATGTTTAGGACTGCAGTCTTAGGAGACTACCTAGGGGTATTCGGGAGGTCGCGGGTTCGATCCCGGTCACGCATCTCTGACTTTTTAGAAATTTATCTTTGTGTCTGTAATATAGGTAGGTACCTACCAAAGGTTAATGCAAAAATGACTCTTCTGAATTCATTGTAATAGATACAGTGGATATTTTAAGATTCTGATTAGACTTAGATCCTGCAACATCGGAGTATTATTGTGACAATGTTATGATAATGATAAGCATAAAATAAATCGCGGACGAAATCATGGGAATTTATAAAACACAAAAGTTAGTCTGAGTCGGTAGGTAGGTACGACGATACAAGTTTATTTGTTCAAATGGTGGGCATTTTATCTGTTTTTACTCATGTCCAGGTATGCTCGGTAAATGAAACAAGCACCTAATAAATTAAAACTAAGATTTGTAGATACACTTTTAAAATTAAATGACATACTTATACAAATAATAATTTAAAGTATTTATTGTAGGTACCTACTGATTCTTAATTATACTTCATATTTCCCGAAGATGATTATTGTTTACAAGCAGATGGTTAGAGCATCGAAAAAATGCAACAACATTACATAAATTATTTCTTGTTCGTTGATACTTGACAAATTAATCGACAGAAATAATTAAGAATCAAACGAACTTACCTTGTGAAGTTTGATATCTAATTATACGAGTGTCTTGACCGAAGATGATTATTGTTTACAAGCAGCAGATCGCGAGATTATGCTGTCCTTATCACACATTTAGAGCTATTTAATATATATAAAATATATAATTTTATTATTATTTTTAAATTTTATTATGATAAAAAAGTTTCTTATTTACTTCCACTGAGTATTACTAACCTCCCACCAAACACACCATCCGGCCGCTTGAAATCCCGCTTAGTGTCATTCGTTAGAGCTGTATTTTTTCGATAGGTCGAGGGATTTTGAAAAAATTAGGGTGGGTGGGTTTGTAATCATCTTCGGTCAAGACACTCGTATAATAAGATATCAAACTTCACAAGGTAAGTTCGTTTGATTCTTAATTATACTTCGCATCTTTCCCGAAGATGATTATTGTTTACAAGCAGATGTTTAGAGCATCGAAAAAATGCAACAACATTACATAAATTATTTCTTGTTCGTTGATACTTGACAAATTAATCGACAGAAATAATTTACATACCAAACTATAAGTCATTAAATAACATCTACATTATTCTTGTATTAAGGTAGAAATTAGTTATTTGTTGAATAATAATTTTACTTTGAAATTAAGTATCGAAGAATTCAGTTTTACCTGATTTTTAGAAGTTTTATTGTACTACTGTAATAGTACTTTAAAATATATTAAATGAGGATTCAGACTAACTTGCTGCTTTTAGAAACACCTGCCTTGCGGTCAGTTAACTTCGACGCATGTCACGTGTTAGGGGCACCGTTTAATGTTATACGTAATTAATGCCACATATCCAGAATTGATTTAGCACAATGAGATAAAATTGGAGATTTTTTTTTAACTGACAAAAGACAACCTTCCTACTGATGCAAGGAATAGGTTTTATCTCAAAATGTTTTAAGGGAGAACTGGATACACTTTAAAATTTTCTTTAATAAGTATATGGCAAAACAATGAACGGTTAAAAACTATTTGGTTTTGAGCCTTTCTAAAATCTTATATAAATAATTTATATTATTTTAATACGAATATTTTCCGATTCAAAAGGAAATGTTTTGAATATTTATAAGGCTAAGGATGCTTGCATTCTTTTTTAAGAGTTAATGTGTTTAAAGACAAGTCTTTTAGAGAGATTAATTCATTAGGGAAATTATTCTGTAGATACTTTAATAGATACTAGATTAGGAAATCAAGACACCTTTAAAGACCTTTATACCGTAGTATTATGACCAGAGATTTCGCTTATTTGACCAGATAAAAAGATAGCGCGAACTGATAACTGTTTTCCTGAAATAAAAATATAATATTAGAACCACAATAATTTAAACCTTTGTTCTTGCATAAAACAACCATGACTTAATCGTACTAGGAATGAAACCATTACTATGTCTAGCGATGCATTAGAGACATCGCGCCTCAGTAGTGACTGTCTAATAATTTCCCTGCCACTAGGGTTAGATTAACATGGAAAGGACGATGCTCTTTGAAAGAGCAGATAAGTAGGATTTTAATATAGGTTAGGTGGTTTCGAAACCCGCAGGTTGATCTGTACCGGGCACAAGGCTAAATGTGCCAATATAGCAGTACGACAAAGCCCTCTGCCTTGACACATTTAATGTGGCGTAGCAATTAGATTTATCTGTAAAAAAAAAAACATAAAAATTTAAGTTGAATGCATCAATAATTTCAGACTAAGCTTAATTTCCATGCAGCGTATCTCTGACATTCATAATTTTGATTATTGGTAAATAAATCCAAATCAGGTGTATCAAAAAATTCCTGTATCTGACGAAACGCGTAATCTATTCAGTAAATATTAACCGTTTGACGAGATTCAAAATCTGAGATTAGGTTCGTATTGGACTGACGCAATAAAAGTATAAATTGGATTCTTCACACCATTGCCATATGTTACGTGCGATTGTGTTGGTATTTTTTTTTTTAACACTTGGCTGCGATGATGGTAAGTGAAGATGCAGCCTAAGATGGAACGCGCCTGCCCAGAACCTTTTCACTCTTGATTTGAAGGCACCCAAATTTATTTGAAAGATTTTTTTTTTATTCGATGACAAGGTAGCCCTTGACTGCGATCTCACCTGATGGTAAGTGACGATGCAGTCTAAGATGGTAGCGGGCTAACTTGGAAGGGGTATAGCAGTGTAAATTCATTCAAGATGCGAGAATATAGCGCCCATTTTATTGATATAGGCAATAGCTGTCTATTCCTCATAAGATATTGCGATTACTTAGTCATGATGCATGACTGAGACTTTAAAGGCTACAAGCAAGGTGAGACGAGAAGAAGGCGATATATGTATTTTGTGAATTATTCTACTAGGGAAAAGTCTTAAAATGAGGAACCTGCAGAATCAATATAATCCTTCCAGTCCTTCCGCCATACGAAATCATCTGTTAAACGTTCGGAAAGAGTCATATATATTATATATTATTTGTTATAATTGTCAAAATAGTTGAGTGCCAAAAAATTCTCCTTTTATAAACAACCCATCCATAGTCACTGGGCTGTCTAGCGTCAGCAAACCAACATAACTAGCTAGTTTTCTGATGGTAGGTACATTTTTCAATATTGGATAGTTCAAGGGTACGCATTCTTACGTTACGTTGTACTTATACATTTTTTCTTTTTAAATTTAAAACCCACAAATAAATATCTTTTCTGTGGGCCAAGTTTGACTTTTTTTATTTTCTTAATTAGTTAAAAAACCTTATTTGTATACATTATGAATCTTTGAATAAAATAATACTGGTAAAATTATTGTTTTTACATTATGCGTAAAAAATTTCCAATACACAAGAAATCGTCAAAAAAGAATTATTGATAAGTGACCTAACGAACTTGAAGACGGAGGAAAGGTTTCAATAACTTTATCTTTTGTAATATACAAAAGAGATAGTAAAGTACAACCGAAAAACAATCAAACTTTAAATTCATACAGTTAATAATAAAGCTAGTGTTGTTAACGACCAAAACCGTATTTCGATCTATGATCCAAAAAGCTGCAATTTATTAAGAAATTGCGTTTTTCAAATTGCTATATCAAAAACTACAGCAGTAAAGAGAATGCCAATTAGATGGATTGATAGAGAATTTTTTAAGTAAGATAGCATAAAAAACAAAAAAATCGTATTTGGTCAAATGTTGGTTAACGGCGTTATAGCTTGAGGAGGGTAGAATACAGTCGATTGCTTCATGTAAATCGAAGATTCTATCACTTGTAGCCACTGGTAGTAAAAAATATGCATTTTTTGTCTAAAGTGGCCATGAAGCAAATTTTATAGATCAACATTAATGCCGTATCAATTTTCAAGTGAATGGCATAGATTATTAAAATCTTTTAAATTTCATAAACCAAGGGTTTAGGGACTGTAAAGATTTGTGTGATGAATTTACCCAGAAGGCAAATTCCGTAATGCATTCACTGATTTTGAGAGAATACGATCTATTTTAGATTTATTAATTGTTTGATGTTCTAGAACTATGAAATGGAATTTTTTAACCTTTTAATTTTTATAGGTTATAAGGGTAAAATTTTTATAATCCAAAATGATTTTATCATTCCCAGTCATGATGAAAATACTGCAGTCTGCCAGCGATAGGTCAAAACATTTTTCTGTTTTTTGTACCTGTGACAAAGGACCTTTGGAGTTTGCGCGTAGGGTCGAACGCTAAAGTGTCCCGTCCCACTCGCATGGCGCGGACTCAGACGCTTGTGGTACCCGCCATAGGGGATGCTGATACTAGTGCAAGTATAATCGCGTCTCGACGCGGAGCCCCCCGTGCGTTTAGAGTTTCCGGGTTGCAAATCGAAACACTCGGTTGAGAGCGCAGCTGATTTGGTTTATCGCTGTTAAATCTCAATTCTGAGAAGTAGAAATGGCCTTATAGCATTTTAATTATTATTTTATACATCTTGTTTTTGTTTGCTTACAGAAATCGCCCTCCAACGCTTAGTATTTTAATAACTTCTTGGCCAATTACAGATAGACATAGAACTCGAAATCTGATTCTGTTTCTCCAGCATAACCTCGCGATCTGCTGCTTGTAAACAATAATCATCTTCGGGAAAGATGCGAAGTATAATATAAAGCGAGCACGTGCAAGTTACCCAGTTCAAATAAATACGTTTAATGAAACCGATACACGATGCTCGCCCGACTATGCTATGGTCTATGGTCTTATAATTGGGAGGTCTCGGGTTCGATTCCCGGCGGGGGCAATTTAGGAATTTATAATTTCTAAATCGTCTCTGATCTGGTCTGGTGGGAGCCTTTGACCGTGGCTAGTTACCATCCTACCGTCAAAGACGTGCCGCCAAGCGTTTTAGCGTTCCGGCGTGTAGAAACCGATTAGGGGTATGGGTTGAATTTACACTGCTATAATACCCCATCCAAGTTAGCCCGCTACCATCTTAGATTGCATCGTCACTTACCATCAGGTGAGACGGCAGTCAAGGGCTATCTTGTCATCGAATAAAAAAATTCATGTATGCATTCTTATACGTTCCAAATTAAAATCAGTTGTAATGAATTTGTGACTTTAACTATTTACAAATTAGGTTCATTTTACTTTGACACTAATGTCATCAAATTCTTATACAATCAATCGAATTAAAACTAGGTAGGTACTATTAGGTATTCTGTGTTTAAACTAAGACCATGACAGTTCGTAAAGAAATTGGTGCCTCTGGTAGCTCTGGTAGGTACTACAAGTGTTCATGGGCGGCGGTAATCACTTTACATCAGGTGACCCGCCAGCTCGTTTGTCCGCTATTCATATAAAAAAAATCTAAGTAGGTAGGTACGATCTTTATCAGTGATATACACCTATTGGTTATATCCTCTCTGTATACACCAGGTAGGTACTTAGGTAGGTAGGTAGGTAGGTGGGTAGGTACGGTACGGTAATAAATCCGTCGGTCCTGCGCCTGATCTCTTTCAAGTCACATTACCATCAAATAAAAGTATAAAATTGATGGTATAGAGTGAACACATTTGAGCAAATTATACTTGTAATACTTACCTAATAATGTCCCGACCGAATCCAATCATGGTGGCTTCCTTAGAGGCTAGCCTTCTGCGCGAGAGATAATAGGTATAGTGTACAAGTGTGTGCGCAAACACAGATGTACTCTCTATTCCCTCACTCTCATAGCCCGATGGGACGGAAATCTGACACGACCGGAGAGAGATCAGGCGCAGGACCGACGGCTTTACTTGTTCTTCGAGGCATGGCGGTGGATCACCGCCAACTTTCAAACTGCGGGCTAATAGCTAGGTACCTACCGACTGCACATTTCTTGACAGAAAAATCCAATAAGTAGGTACATTTTGTGACCCGACCCGAGAATCGAACCTCGGACCTCGTCTACATCACAACGTCACACATCACAGGTGCTACGCTATGCGCTAGAAATGTATAGGTAGGTATTACATATTATATTATTATGTAAGTATAATAATCCCTACTAATATTATAAATGCGAAAGTGTGTTTGTTGGTTTGTTGGTTTGTTGGTTTGTCCTTCAATAACGCCGCAACAGAGCTACCGATCGACGTGATTTTTTGCATGGGTATAGTTGGGGACTTAGAAAGTGACATAGGCTACTTTTTATCCCATAAAATCAAAGAGTTCCCGCGGGATTTTAAAAACTAAATCCACGCGGACGAAGTCGCGGGCAACAGCTAGTAATACATAAAAACCTAAGAAAAAAACAAAGTCAACATTTTATAAAAATACAAACCTTCCTCCTCGATTTTGATAACCCTACCTCGGTACGCACTGTACGGATTCCACTATCGACATACAAATTCGCGCGTAAAATAAATTGGAAAAAAAAATTGCGCCGAGAAGCGTCCTTCCTCCTTGAAAGCCCGAATGGGAATGAAATTGGAGGGCTGGCGCTGTCTATTATAACGCTCCCCATACTAATTTGTAGAAGAGTTTTATGATTATATTTTTCATTAAATAATGAAAAGATGTAAGTCTAAAATAAAAATTGCTGAATATACTTTGATTCCTTTACTTTTGAAAAAGAAATTATTTTTCTGGTTTATATCAGTAGAACATTTCACGCTCTTAGGAATTCCACAAGTAGTTTTTCTAGTAAAAGTGAGTTCTTAGTGATATTTGAAATTTTTTTTCTCAATAAGTATTATACTTGTATCATATATAAAGTTGTTGAATAAACTTCAACTATCGAAATAGCTACACAAATTTTTTTTTCTTGAAAATATATCTGTTTACTGGGTTAAACTATGGTAAGCAGAGAGCGTGTTTGGCGTAATGCCCCGTTAATTGCAAACAATATTATACACTGGGAATCAAGATTTTCTGCCTAATTGCTTTACAAATTAACAATGTTATAATATTAGCAACTTGATCGCGAAGGATAAATATAATTTATTAATCTTAAGTCACTTAAATCTGTGTCTCTTTAAATTCGCCCTAATTGCCACTTACAATTCACGACACCAATTTTGACTTGTAATTTGTACTAATTGAATTATTCTCGACAAGTAATTGGTAAGTTATTAACACAGACATACATAGATCAGCGAATCGCGAAGCTAAAGTGGAAATGGGTGGGCCACATAGTTAGAAGAACTGATGGTCGTTGGGGTTCCAAGTTACATATTACATAATACATATGCGCTAACTCTCTTGAGTTTTTGCAATTTTTGATAAGTTTAGTATTTGTGTTAAAAGTCATCCCAAAATCCATAAATAGGTATTCCTTTTTTTTTGAGAATGGAAGACCAAAAACACGTGCAAAATATTTTATATGTACAAGTGTACATGTTATTGATTTTTACAGTATGATAGACGATTATGCCTTATTTTAAAGCATAAATATCTATTAAATAAAATTATACAGGACTGCATAACAAAACTCAGTTGACTCTGTTTGTAGCGACGAATTCCTGTTGAGATTTCAGGCCAAGAAGCATTATTCGAAATTAGGATGACCACAGTATTTGGAATGCAATAAGTCCTGATCGGCAGAGGCTAACAAACTATCAGTTTTTTTTTATATTTTAACGCACACACTTGATGGTACTAGTACGTAAAAATGTAGCCCAAGATGGAGTTTGCTTGTATAGAAAATTGTCTATTTCATTCTTAATTTAAGGAGTATTTATAAAAAAAAAAAGACTTCGATTTTTTTTTTTTTCCGGCATAGCAGTAAACTAATTAAGTGCCGCCAAGCGATTTAGCATTCCGGGACCATGGCGAATAGAAACCGATTAGGGGTATATGCTGTATGTAGGAGTACACTGCCATACCCCTTCCAAGCTAGCCCGCTAGTATCGTAGACTGCATCGTCACTTACCATCAGGTGAGATCGCAGTCATTGAATAAAAAAAATGTCTTAGGATACATTAATCCATATATAATATTCCGACGGCGAGCAGACAGACAGAGTTAATTTCGCATTTATAATATTACTACGATTAAAGTATGGGTTCAAAAGATGTATTTTTGTTGCCATTTAATACTTCCGGCTTTTATGTAATTAATTTTCCTTGGAATGTCAAAGCTCTGGATTCTCTAAAGCTAGTCGATCGGACGTCAATGGCCAGCGCATCTCAGGAATCTATTGTGGAGTGGCGATACGAGTCGACTGTCGAGTGGCTCCCGGTTATTTATATACCTACCCGATAAACACGGTGCTAGACAAATACACCCGGCCCGGAGTCGATCTGTTTGCGGTTTGCGGCACTGACGAGGCGGTGCTGAATAATAGTTGCAGCGGTTGCATCTAATAGAGAGCAACTGTTAAGTTTATCGGGCAACCTGATTTTCTTGGGGGTGAAGTGTGAACTCTTTAATGTTAGCAAATGTTTGCGTTTTGCTTTTATATAGTTCTTTCAACTCACGAGGGCGCGTGGCTCATGGTTATGTGTGTATCGCATTTGCATAAGTGTGAGTGAGAGATTGCTCGCGCCTGACCGCTCCCACCTAGGCTCCTGACAGGCACGCACACTTACGCAATGTTCATGTACACGTCATAACCACAAGTAAAGCTCACGCGCCCTCGTGAAATGCAAGAACTAATATTGGTATTCACTACACGTTCACTCCATCGCCGTCATACCATACCGTTGACAAGAAAATTATAATTGTACTCTTTACTGTAAATACGAGTGTGACGGAAGTTTCCTTCTCTGGCAATGCTTTACATGGGAATGACGTCTTGAATGTCGAAAAGCATGATTTTTAATTTCTTATTTTTCTCCGGTTTAAGGAAAGTCATTATTTAAAGTAGGTAATTAATAATCTGCGCTATGCAAAATTTTCCCTTTTTTACTCATCGTAATGCTGTTGTATGTAGGTATATGTTAAAATTTACCAGGGAGTCTAATTTTCTTAGGGGTGAACTTGTTGATAAGATATTGAAAGCAATTCTGCAAAGAAAAATATTGCTTTTAGTGAAAGGTTTTTCTAATCCCTTTAAAATTGGGCGACATTTGTTTTCCTAGGTAAGAAAATTTTCTATGCCCGTTTCTAGGATGTAAGCTGTTTCGGTCGATCGATCCAGCAGTTGAGTAAAATTAATAGACAGACGAACTTCCCATTGCACAGATTTAAACAATGCGTAAAGAAACATTTGTTAAGTCGTGGTTATTACAAAGTTAGTGACTTTCTTAATGACAAAGTTGCATGGAATCAATCGGCCTGGCATCCAGCTACCCACAAGATAGCGTAATGAGTTATTATATTGTAATATTATGTAGCTTTACATTAATATTGTAATATTTTGTTATGAAAAGAGCAACTGCTGAGTTTCTTGCCGGCTCTTCTCAGCAGAATCTGCATCCCAAACCGGTGACAAATTCATGACGTGTCATAAGAGCTACAAGTTGGCCTATATGAAATAAATAATTTTGAATTTGAATTCGAACTTTATTTACAAAAATAGGCAAATACAGACCCCCAGGTCAGTCGACGTGGCGCTTTCCAGTATGATCTTGTGAGGTCGCCATACTCGAAAAACGTCTATCAGATTGAATTTATTACGTTTGAATCCCATAAAAACACCAGACGGTATTTAACCACCTTCATCCCTGCAACGCTAAATCAATGTCACAGAGCTGTCCATACGATCCTCTTAAGACATACTGTCGTAACTTTTACGAGCAAGGTTAAACCACAGGCTGTGGCGAAGTCGCCTATGAGACGAGGTTTACGGCGGTTTGTACGATCTCAGTATAAACTTCTTCTATTCTTCTATATAAAATAAATAAAATCGAAGTGTCTTTAATGAAAGTATACCTATAGCAGCGTCTTGTGCAACGCACGTCACTATCGCGTGCCAAGCTACAGCTAACGCCATCTATTTTAACTTGCGGCGTAAATGGTATAGTGTTACATTTAATAAAATTGAAGTGTATGTTTGTCGCCGCTAATCTTGGGTACGGTTGGACCGATTTGACGGGACTTTCACTGGTAGATATCTGATGTTATCAGGAGTAACATAGGCAACTTTTTAACCGACTTTTGAAAAAGGGGGAGAAGGAATTGTATTTTTCCACCTATGTATATCGATATCTCCGTGATTTCTAAACCAACTAAAATAATTACCGTGGTACGTACTCGTGATACTTAAATTTTAACTTCAGTTGTCTGCATCTTTTTTTTTTTTACTAAATCTGTTCATGGAGCTTAATCCTCGCATGGCCCTTAACTCTTTTCCTTGAGCCTATAAGACGAAACGTTTAGTAATTCGACCCAAGTAATTCGGGCATCCGTAATATTTATTTATAATCTTTGGTATGTTCCGACATTTACCTAAAAATACCATTTTCGATATTAAAATCGTTTGACTGAGCCTGACCGTGAAATATAATAGGTACCTACAGTTCAAATATCTGGTTTGAGCACCTTATCACCGATAACCACACGTTCATAACTAAAGGCTTATTTAGCTCCAAATAAAAACAAACATATCACCACCCACAAATAACTCGTGCTAAAACTAGAAAACTCACAGTGACGTGCCTACTCCAATTGAAAATCCATTTACCACGAAATATTCCATTAGTGTCGTCCGGAGAGATTCACTTAAAAATAGAGCAACTGTTAGCGACGCAAATTGTTTAAATTATTATTGTGTTGTCAGAGTTTATTAATCTAATAAATACGGCATAAACGGAACGTACAAGAGTTTGAAAAAAGGTCCGTTTAAAATCGCCGCCCGTCGCCAACCACCAAAATCACAGCTCCTTATTACGAATTACGTTTCAGCCAAGCCCTTTTGCTCTGTACCAGTGTTTTACTGTTCCCATCAACTACAGCAACTTTTGAGTCATTCATCTCATGGATACCGATGACTGATGTCCTCATCCCAGCAACCACGAATTCTTTGTCGACAAAGTCGATTGAGAAGAAGAATTCATCTCATGTAGGGAAAGAAATACATAGATAGATACTCTGTAGAGTGCACGAGGATGAGAAAATGAAATCTTTTGTTATCTGTGACGCGTGATGAAGTAAAATATGGCTAACTGCAGCGCAGTTCGTGAAGCTGTGACTATGTTAAAGTTTTGTCGTTTTACCAGAAAATCATTCAAGAAATGTAGGATAATAATAGAAAACAGGGCAGCTCAGAAGTCACCGTGCATACCCAAATGTAGGTACTAAACCCCGAATGCGTGACGTAATGCACGATTGACTGTACTAACTACCGCACACCCTCAAAAGATATACCAGGTTGACTAAATCACATATAACTTGCGAACTTTTCATTAAAACATTTTAAAAAGAAAAGTGCGCTGAAAGTCGTTGTAAAGCGACAATCTGTTGAATTTGTTTCAGTGTTTTAAGGCTTGTAAGTCTTGATCAAATATGACTCTTATTACAATGCAGTACTGTCCTAAAAAGGTTCAACTTGCTGTTGCCAGCTGTATAACCCAGATGCAACGGTGTCTAGTAACTTGCAAGACAGTAAACGTGCTCCAGTGAAGATAATAGTAATGTTTATAGGTCGAACAGCTGGCCGGGTGACCACATGCGACAGAGCTTATCATTAAATTCAGACTATCCTTGGATGTATGTTAAAGACGCAAGATATTATTAAATTTCTTCAATACCTCTTCTTTCTTGAACTAACTTATTTCAATAAAAGTAAAAAAGAAAAAAATTTCGCGAAGTATACGGGAAATCCGGTTATTCCCAGTAGTTCTGTTGACTACTAGTTCTGTGAATAAAAAAGCACAGCCCTACACAAAACTACTGAGAATTTTTCTTTCTTTGAATGAAAAACCCTAAGCAAACGTTTTATCCCTATTATAAAAGCGCTAAAAATGGTGCTCGCGACTTCGTGCTCGTGGATTAGGGTACAAGACTAGTTTATCATAAATGATCACACTTTTAAACGCTTTTAAAATATTTTTTCCCTGAACCAACGTTTATCGGAAAGTTATATAAGTCGCCGCGCTGGTTTGCTTGAAATAAATCCACCACCCGCTCATTCAGTAATCTGAATGTAATCGAGTTGCATTTTTAAATTGTGTATTGCGCAGTGCTGTAGGTATGAAAATTAAGGCTGGCTTAAGCAAGATTATTGTCCTCTTTTTGAAATTAAAATATGTGATTTCTGCATTTACTTTGAAAGTTTTCGTTCTGTTTTATATGAAATGTTGTGTGTTGAAGTCGTTAATTTGTTCATTTAAAAAAGTGTAAATCTCTGTTGCATAGCAATGCATACCATAAGAAAAAAAAGTAGAATACACTATAAAGTATTGCGGTAATTGATATCCAGGCAATCTTTATTCCAAAAACACATTACAGAATATAAATCGATACCTCCTACCTACGTAAGTTGTGGTATCCCACAGAATTGGCATTTTAGGATTTGTACACTATATCATTTGTTTTTAGGTATCTATTTATGTCATTTGTGTTCGTTTAAAAAAAAATTAAAAACAGCATTTTTTAACATACCTACTCTTAAGACGTATAAAGTTGTATCCTTATTAAAACGACGGAGTAAACCATTTGATTGACCTTCACAAAATTAACGCGTCACGTAAGCGTTTTGGGGATACAACAATTTACGTAGGAGGTATCGAAATATCGGATGAGTAAAGAAAATTAACCTAAAATGATTAGATATTTTTAGGTCAGGTTTTGGCTAAGATTACACAAGCAAATCCACGGTATCTAGCAATAATTATGATGCAAGGCACGCGTTGGCACACCCCGTCTCTGTATTGACGAGTCCCGCTTCGTATGTGAAGTTCGCAAGCCTTATTTATCCAACGTCAGTGCATCTCAATGGAGATTTATTATACATTCGGCCCATGGCGTGAGGCTGCGCGTATAAAAATATTTACGAGCAAAATGTGAGAGCAAATTCCCGCCAAGTATTGAAGCTCTTTCGAGCAAATTCTATATGTTGTAATTTGAATATCCTTATTATCATAGGGCCAATTTCACCAACGTGAAATAAGTCTTATCCGAGCCTAAGATATTTTAGCAGATTTTCAATATAAAAACTGTCATAATATTCAAATTATGTACGAGCAAAATGTGTGAGTAAATTCCCTACAAGTATTGAAGTTCTCTCGAACAAATTCTGATGTAACTAGTACCTACGTTACTAGTTACTACTAAGTACGAGTATTCAAGACTTGTAAATTCTCAGAATTTCAATCAAGTTTTAGCATCAACTGATATAAAATACCTTTTGTATCTTATGATTGCAACAATATAAAATAAGTTATTTTCTATTGGCCTGTCAACCGCTGTTATAGTTCTTGCAATTCACGAGAGCGCGAGGGTCATGGTTGTGTGTGTGTCGTATCTGACCGCACCCACCTAGGCTCCTGACAGGCACACACACTTACACAATGTGCATGTACATACACGACGTAACCACAAGTAAAGCTCACGCGCCCTCGTGAATTAATTAACGTTAATCTAATTTCTCGTTCATAAACAAACCTAGACAACCTCTAGGTAATGTTACCATGTAAATAAACGATCCAAATATGAAAAAATATTTGGATCTAATCAGCTTCAAGGAGAATTTTAAATTTTCATACAATTAGTCTATAACTAACTACTAAGGGTCGTAGTTCAGAGAATTACCAAAGTACGAAAACCTGTAACATTCCGTAACTTGTACGCGACACTTGTAAAACTGTGTTCGGCTTGAGAATTTGTTGAAATTTAATTGAAATAGTTTATTGAAGTCTTGACTCTGTCTCTCCCCTTTGATTAAGCTTCGTACCAGTTAAATTAATTTATGAAAATACTATTTTGGTTCTTAAAGCTTACATTTTAATAAAATCCTATAATAATCCTATAAAATAAATTTTGCTTTTCATTAAAACCTGACAAAATAAGAAGAAAAGATTGTGTTGTTCTCTATCTTTTTGTATGTTTGTTTTATTTTTATAATTTTTATGATACCCGGGTTGGGCCATAAAATGTATTGGGTTTTCTGTTAAGAAATTCCCAGAGTAGGAAGTTGGCGGTGAGTCACCTCCGTGCCTCGGAGAGCACGTAAAGCCGTCGGTCCTGCGCCTGATCTCTCTCCGGTCGTGTCGGATTTTCGTCCCATCGGACTATGAGAGTAAGAGAATAGAAAGTTTACCTGTGTTTGCGCACATACTTGTACACTATATCTCTCGCGCAGATGGCTAATCTCTGTAGAGATTGGCCGCCATGGCCGGATTCGGTCGGGAGGACATTATTTTTATTTTTACTAGTAGGTAATACTTCCAAAGTCTACAGCAATTCCAATGAATGAAATCAGTGTGTGCTTTACTCAGATAATCCCCTCGATGTTTATTCACTGCGCAAGACTATACAAATAGTACAAATATTACAAAGCATAACTCCGACTGAGAGTCGGTATTGAACTAGCTATGTGTGCAGAGCAAACAGTATTCACTTCGGTATTTGATCGACATTCATTATGGTCTGACGTCTGTAGGTTTTACAGAATGTATGGATGAATATATGGATGTTATGAAAATAATGGGTTCGAGATGGAAAATCACAATTTGGACGTAGTAATATAATATTGAGATTTTAATTAGTAACGCCACGGCAATTTGACTGAAGAAAGTGACTATCGAGTTTTCAAATAATGACATGCATTTGATAGTTAAATACTTTTAAAAGTGACTTGATCTTATTTGGAATTGAGCTTTTTTAAGTCTTATTTAGACTAGAAGATTATTTAAGTTAAACCAGCTCATTACTATAATATAATAAGGTTATAATATGTAGATTTGTTTGAGTAATTTTTCCAAATTAGGTTAGTCGTTTTAGCTTCGGATGTACATGAGTGAATTGTCACTAGTTCTTTCAACTCACGAGTTCGCGTGGCTCATGGTTGTGTGCGTGTTGTATATATAAGTGTGAGCGAGAGCTTGCCCGCGCCTGACCGCTCACACCTAGGCTCCTGACAGGCACGCTCACTTACGCAATGTGCATGTACACGACGTAACCACAAGTAAAGCTAACGCGCCCTCGTGAATTGCAAGAACTATACCTTAAATTCTAAGACAAGTTGGAGGATATAATATGAACATTTTAATGGAACAAAGCCATGGCACTTAATTAAACCTAATTAGATCTATCATCCTCTACAAAATGCAAAATGAAGTGTGCACATTGACAAGCGTTAAATAAAGAACCGTTGCCGCCGCCAAGAGCGCTCGAGAAATAAAACAAAATCAAGCCGGCGAAGTGTCTGACAATGAAGACAGTATGAATTTTAATAAAGACGGTGTATAAAGGGCAAACAACAACTTTTAGTCGGACGCCGAACCAACTTATTTACCGAAGGCAGGATATTGAAAGTCAACAATGCTGCGTATTATACTCGACGTTGCAGCCAATCGCGAAGATATAATATATTGTTTTGTTCTCTTTGGATCGTTACATCGTTTTCTTGATCTTGAGCATCAAAGTTCAAATCTTTTCTTGCTTTGGTAGAGTCGCGAATCGCGATTCGTTATACGTACTGCTTCCCTATTCTGTTGTCATTAAAACTTAAAACAATGTCAAAGAACTGTTTATCACCAAAATTAAGTTTAATTTTTACCATTGAAATGTACTGTGCTTCCACTCGTATGTTTTGAGCTTAAGGAGAATACAAATGAAGGGCATCAGCGATTTTGAAATATGTAGGGGAACAAGCTGAGGCAAATAATAAATATACATAAATAGATTATTATATACAAATGCAATCAACCAAAGCTAAAACGTCAGTGCAAAAGTTACCTATAATTGAAAATGTGAACCGTTCGTCCATGCTTTGAAAGCTCAGAAAAATATAGAATCAATTAATTAGTAAAATGCACACATCTTTACGCTCACAAGTCGCACAACATATTGATTTCCAATAGAAGATACCTAGGAAATTATTGAAGCTAATTTTAAGCGTCCTTCAAATATGGAGCAGCGTATACGTGGAGAGTCACTACGTTCTCTACGAGCATAAATTTACAGAATTTCACCTCACATCAGATACATTTTTAAGCACTGCCCACTTATATAGTCAACGAGGTAGATGTTTTTAATAATTTCACCATATTCACTATACAGGATGGTTTTTTAGGTTGTGCACAATTTTTTTTTTGTTAATAGAACATATTTCCATTAATAGTTTTGTACCTATTTTGAAATATATTTTTTTTACCATGTCTAACCATAAAATAAGCAAATCGTGGTCATACTATTCGACGAATTTAAAATACGCGCGCAACGGCCGCCGCGCGCGCCTAATGTATCAGCAGCTGATAGATTACGTTTGTAGGGTGACCCTAACCATCTGTTTAAAAGTGAATCTCTTTGGTAAACGATAACTTTGGTATTCTTGAGTAAAATAAAAAATACGTGTTGATTAAATTGATTAAATTTCGTTTATATACAACAAAAAAAATTGTGGACAACGAAAAAATCACTCTGTATACATTATATGTATAGAGGTCTTAAAATTATCTAGCAGTCAGAACACTTGATTTGCCAAAGGATCCGCGGTTTTAACGACATAGTTTTATTAAATTGTCTTGTTGAGTACAAGTTCTTATAGTAATGTTTGATATGATATAATGTGTGTATAGGTCGACTTGTGACTTAGTTATTCATTAATTCAAATATATTATAAAAAATTACTTGGAATGTTATTGCTATTTGTTTTCATTAAAACCATTAAAGTTATAGTACGAGCAACTTTCGCATCCCCAAATTGCTTTGCTTACTCCGAATATCCATTAATAATTCTGTTTACTGAAGTTCTCCTTTCAATTTATTAAACGTATCCATTATAATTCGTTAACAAAATGTTGGAGAACATCCAAAAATACAATTTCCGTCGGCGGACATCATGCGTTGCATCCATCTTACTGAGAATGGCAGGTCATTTAATAATAGGGACTCACAAACGGCTAATGTACAAGCAATCGGCCTTCTTTTGTGGACGTCAAGGGTTCTTTCCCGGGTACTCTGATCTTTCGAAGTTATGTAGGCTTTAAGCATTTTATGTTTTTATGGCGTCGCCCCAAGCACAATCTTGGGCTGCATTTTCGCTTACCATCAAGTGAGATCGCAGTCAAGCGCTATTGTATATATTTAAAAAAAAAGCATTAAAATATTTCTTACTTTAACAGTTTAGGAAAACAACGTGAGGAACCTGCATGTCTGAGTTATATATGTCTATAATGTTCTCAAATGTGTGTGTAATCTGCCAATCCACACTTGCCCAGTGGAGTGGACAATGACTTAAATCTTTCTCATTCTGAAAGGAAATTTGTCCCCATTAGTGGTTCGGCGATTGCAATAAAGATGGTCGTGTGAAAAATTAAAGTGGGTCAAGACACTTTACAAAAAGGAATACGTCACAGAGGGACCAAGCAAAAGGGTAAAGTATAATTTAGAAACAAAAGGCGACTGAACTGAAGTTTATGACAGAGAAAGTATGAGCAGGTGTCTCGGACAGGACGTCTAAGTCAAAGTCATTCAGTTTATATTACAACAGCACCGTAATAGAGGTTCTCGTAAACTCTGGTGTAAAGCGATGACGAAATAATATAAAGATGCAGACATTGTGTCCGTGTGTATGTGCTAGCGAATTTATTAAAAGCTTACTTAAATTTATTAAGTGATAGCTTGGCATCTGCAATCGAATTACTTTATACGAATCTTTTGTGAGCACTTTTTTCCTACCATAAAGTATCGTTATGTAATGGTGGCTTTATTTCATACTACCATTTAGCCTGTGGATTAATAAGTACTATTATTTTAACGTTAACTTCTACATTATGATTAATTTCTATAATATCTAATTTACAGTCCAATAACTGTCCTTATTTTATTCTAATTTACGAGTTCACTATGTTCTTGTGACCTAGTTAAGTACCACATGCAATATTGACTCTGTACTTATACACTTTTAAACACTGATTTCTGCACTTATATAATTTTAAACACTAACTCGAACGGTTTTGTTCTTTTAAGCCTCCTTTTAATGTTCGTATCAACGCTTACTAAACTGCAGGTCAAAAAATTAACGGCTGGCTTCGATAAATCAGCCGTCCTTCTTCACTCGATCTTTTTAAGTCCATCGATCTCATCCTTTCGTTCAACATAAAATTCTCCACTATAGTCTATGAATTTATTTATTCGTAGACATATACATTTATCTCACGAAGTTACGGGCGCTTTACTTGTGATCACGTCGTGTACATGCACATTGCGTGAGTGTGCGTGCCTGTCAGGAGCCTAGGTGGGAGCGGTCACACTTATACACATACGACACGCACACAACCATGAGCCACGCGCCCTCGTGAATTGCAAGAGCTATTATACCAGATGCCTACTTGCATAAAAAAAAATAGTTTATTCTTTATTTGTTACCGACGCTTTATAAAGGTAGTCATTCAAAAGCTACTAAAACGTTAGTAGGCACTTCCAGATTTATCTACTTTTAATTTACGTTTAGATTCCTGTAAAATTGTATTACCTCAGTTTTCCTGAGCTCTAAAGGCCAGCCTACTTTATACTTTATTTCTCTCGACCAATAAAAGCCCGTCGGTTCCATTCCCGTGGACCTCTGTAATTTTGTGGTCGAGGTATTAACTAAATAGGCCCGAGTTCGCCGTAGAGCCTTACGTAGCCAGTTTCATGGTCGTAAACTTGTGTTTATACGCCCTTTGTTTTGCTAAACATATGACACTATTGCTCTTCCATCGATAACCAACCTTTTTTTTACGTTTGTTAATTTTTGTTAGTTTGAGTCACTAATCTTTATAGTTTTACTAGTTAATTCCCGCGACTTCATTCGCGTGGATTAAGGTTTTTTATTCTCGCGCGAACTCTGTTTTTTCCATTGTTAAAAAGTAGTGTGTTATTCCAGACTATAATCTATCTCTGTGCCAAATTTCAGCCAAATAGGTTCAGTTGTTGCGACGTGATTGAATATGAAACATCCAAACTTTCGCATTTATAATCTTAAATAGTAAATGTAGTAACGGAACGTTAGTGACGTTGACGTTTGTCTGTGATGACAGTTGTCATTGGCTATTACTCATTGGAGTGTCTGGAAAGAGCAGGAACTGTGAGATATTTATAATTATTAAATATTAAAATATACAAGTGTAATAAGAAAAATAAAACCATCACCGAAGACTACAAAATCTTTTATTTACAAATAATACATGGCGCAGTCGGTAGGATTAATCTGTGATTAACACTGGATTTGCTGTTCCTATACAAGTGACATTTTATGATCAATTTGAAGCGCCTCATTTGACATACGAGTGTCTCTGAAATTAATTAATTATTGTATTGCAAAAATTTTTAATTAATCTATGATTTCATTGATGACTTCATCATTGATGATAGAGGTCGGTACGCCATTTGCAATATTATTAGTTCCGGAGAGATTCGTATTGGCCAAGTATAGGCTTACAGCGCCAAAATGGCGTCAATCAAGTACGTCCAAAACAGAAATCGCAGCAGCCAGTCCAGTGTTAATCCTAATCCTAATCCTAATAATATTATAAACGCGAAAGTGTGGATGTTTGTTACTCAATCACGTCGCAAAAACTGAACCGATTTGGCTTAAATTTGGCACAGAGATAGATTATGGTCTGGAATAGGACATAGGCTACTTTTTATCCCGGGAAATGAGAGTATTCCCGCGGGAATAAAAAACCTTAATCCACGCGGACGAAGTCGCGGGTATCAGCTAGTCATAGAATAATTATAGAGGTCAGTGGTCTGAGTTGAAATCGCTGAGACAGCCTGTGTTGGCATAAATGTATTTCTGCACTACACTATACCGTGCAAACAAAGACGCCAGATCGACTGAAGTCCGCTGACAATGGAAGCGCTTTTGTAAAATGTATGTTCGCCCAACTTGGAGCAACTTGGATAATACTTAAACCAACATCAAATCGACTAACAGACAAGTTCTGCTTAACTAAGCGAACGATCCTTCTCATAACAAAAAACAAAAATTGTTTGTTGAAGTATAATAATTATGAGAGTTTGTATAAACTGTGAAGTAAATATCGAACTTCAAATTTCTTTTTAACTCCCGAGGTAAAAACGCCGGGGTTTTTTAAGTTTGACGTGTCTTTGTGTGTGCGCCTGTGTGCGTGCGTGTGTCGGAAGTGTTCTTAGCCATGTTTGATGAAAATCGGTCCATCCATCCATACATCCATTTATAATATTAATAGGATGTGAGTTTATTTGTATCGTTAGAATTCTTATATCATTCCGAGTGAAAAAAATTCAATATGGCGGCTGTACAGCGCCATTTAAATTTGCCAGGGCAGTCGTGTAAGAGACGTGTTTTTTAATCTGTTGATAAAAACTGCTTGTTATACCTCAGAGGATATTAAGGTATCTAATATCATTAAAATTTATATGCCTCATAACAAAATGACCTTCTTGCCTGAAAATAAATCATTTAACGCTAAGCCCACCGCTAAACGACCCATAAAATCTCTTTGACGCGAACAGACGTCTTAATGATTGAACAGACTGGATATAACTCAAGTTTCTAGAGTTCCGTGCCTCCTAATGGAACATCGGAACCTTTATAGGTCATTTTGTTGCAAAATACAAGACACAGTTGAAATAAATAAACCTTTTTTTGGTAATACAAAGTTGTATTGGCTGCCACACCTAGTACACAATGTACCTAGACACTATTTTTCAGAGTTTTTTATGTTGACTTGAAACAAAATCTATTATAATTATTCCAAATATAACAAAATATTCATTTTAGAACTTAAATAAATATATTTACTGATTGAGAAAAAAAATTAAACTTGGACAAAAAATTCAGACTCATTGAAGAAAACAAAACCTTGTGGAATTATTACCAGAAAAATTTATACCTATTGGCGGTTTATTTTATTTTCTTCCTCATGTGATTCTCCATTACTGAAAGTCAGCAGTCAGTTTTTTGAACTCCTCGATGACTAGTCAAAATAGTTCTGTCTTGATACCTCCCTTATGTTTCTAAGCCACTACTGCTTTTCGCCTTACAACACTTCTTTTTCGTGCAATTTTCTTCGTCAAAATAGTTTAATGCAAGCAGTACATATCAATTCGTTATGTATATTGTATACATATATCCAAGTGACGAGATCTTACGGCTAGTTACATGCAGCTCACAAAAAAAAGTCTTTGAATCATTCGCTCTTAGAGGATCTTTCTATTCGTAAGACATTGGATCGTACGGAACTCTGAGGGCATCAGTCCTTCTCGCCCTTTGTAGAAAGAATTTAATTGTTCCAGTTGTTATTTGGGGAAGCGGGTGGTCGAGTATTTTTACTGTGAGGAAAATAAACATGATCGGTTCTGGGAAAACTGATCACATGGTATTCTGTTCGGATACTTCGAAGAAAACTATTCGACTAATAAAAATGAAGGAAAATACATCATTGTACTTATATCCTATCCTATTAATCCTACTTTTCCTACTGATATTATAAATGCGAAAGTTTGGATGTATGGATGGATGCATTGATGGATGTTTGTTACTCAATCACGCTACGTTTGAACGGATTTGGCACAGAGATAGATTTTAGCCTGAAATATCACATAGGCTACATTTTATCCCGGAAAATCATCGATTCCCGCGGGATTTTGAAAACTAAATCCACACGGACGAAGTCGTGGGCATCTGCTAGTTTAATATAAACGCGGAAGTGTTTGATTGTTGACTTCTTCCCACCAACAGTTAGAGATGGTTTTTACATGGGTGTTGTTGAAAACCTAAAGAGTGACATCGGCTATTTTTTACCCCGAAAAACAAATAATTCGTGGGCGGGAAACCACACGGGCGCCGCGGTAAAAGCTTGTGAGATTAATACTGATGATATAATCCGTACCTATATTATAATCCGTTTTATGAATGGAGTATTTGTTAGGCTCATAAACGAATTAGCTCATCCGGCGAAAAACGCTAACGCGTTGTGGCTTCCTTGAAATAACTACAACACAAAATTCATAATATTATGGTACTTAAAAAAACGCTTTATGGCAAACTCAAAATGACCGCGATATGAGTTCGTGCCGTGGATTTTACGATATTAGACCGCGTTGCGGTTGTGGTTATCTAGGTCAGAGCTTGGAAACCAGGAAATGTTTCAAACTGGTTTCGATATAATTAAGGTTTTATTTACTTAACTGGTTTATGTATGAACCTGTTTCTGATCAGGGTTCATTCGAGTTAGTATAAGATTTAATTCGACATTAGCGTCAAAGTAAAATGAACCGTAACAGTATTAATTTAAAGTCACAAATTCAGTACAGCCGATTTTAGTTTGGAGCGTATCCGTATACGTAAAAGAATAAAAATGCATCCACGAAATTGAACTCTAAACCAAGAATTATGGTTCATTTCACTTTGACGTTAAAGTCATGGAATACGAATACGATCAATCGAATTAAATCTTACTACTGATTGTGCTAAATATTATCGTTATTAATAATAGTTTACCGAAATTTAAATTAGGTTCTAAACTGAAATTTTTAAAGACAAAGGAAAAAACCCCGAAAATTATGACGAACTGAAAATTTTCCTCTTTTTTATAGCCACAAGCGACACAACAGTGCGAAAGTTCGACAAACTAGTATTCAGTCAATATTTAGCTAGTAGCACAACCTAACAAAATTATTCGCGTACAATATTTTGATTTATCGAACGTGATGAATCGATAGTGCAACAGGTACCTTCTACTGCAAATGTCGGCTCACTTTTTTTTTTTTTAATATTATGTCCTCTGACATAGTCATAGCTTTTGTGTGCGTATTATAATTTTTGTCTAATTGTTGTCATAGCTTTTGTGTGCGTATTATAATTTTTGTCTAATTATTATAATTTTTGTATAATTGTTGTAAATTAGTAAATAATATATAGACTAGCGCTTAACTGCCATCTCACCTGATGGTAAGTGAAGATGCAGCCTAAAATGGTGCGCGCTTGCCTACAAGAGCTATTCACTCTTGATTTAAAGACACCCAGATTATAGTCAGTTGGAAAAACGAAAGCCGGAAGGGCATTCCAAATACATATATGAATTTATACATCACAATAGCACATAGGCTTTATTGCTATCTTTATTAAAATTTAGAATTTTAACCTGTAGATTTTCGATAAGATTTGTATGTACGTATGTGGGTAAGTGTCGTAATATTTTAATCGCACACGTGCTGTAATAGTCTATTTCTTATCCATTTTACGTATATGTACGTACGTACTCACTTAGATCTATCTTAACAGGTACCTAAGTCTAATTCGATACAAAATTTTAACATTTAAAACAACTTGCTATTATTTATATCATCTACTAGCTGATGCCCGCGACTTCGTTCGCGTAGATTTAGTTTTTAAAATTCCGCGGGAACTCTTTGATTTTCCGATATAAAAGGTCACTCTCCAGGTCAGTTGCGGCGTGAATGAAGGACAAACCAACAAACAAACACACTTTCGCATTTATAATAATTAAAATAAATTTATAATATTAGTAAGGATACAGGTACCTACTTGCTTATTTTACGCATGTGTGCGTATAAGTATGGAGCGCCTATTCAGCTGATATTTCTCTGCATCGGCCAAAGTTTGGAACACACACAACTGTTAAGGTTTCAGCGTCCCTTTTAAGATATTAAGGCCAGATTTTGTTCGCAGAGGTTTCTCAAAGACCCTTTCCAAATAAAGAGCCTGATGTGTCTTCACTATTTTGGGTCAAAAGATATAGACAAAGAGCTAAACTCATGTTTATATTATTGCTGTTTACAGGTTGATTTGCAAGGATAAAAAACTTATTTTGCTTTTATCCACTAAGGACTGGTTTCACCGACGTAAAATAACTTCAAAAAACGTTTAATCTGAATCAATAAGTACTAAGTTTTCAGGTGTACCTACTGGTTTCCTGACGATGTTTTCCTTATGTACAGTAAAATTTATAGGTATGTTTTTGGACTATAAAATTTTTTACAACTACCTCTTTGACTACGAGATTAAGGACGTATTGGCTTTTAAAGCACGATTGAAATTGAAACTTGCCACGTCCTTTTCAGAGACATCTCCCGTGAAATTAGTTTGAGGACTAGAGGACATCACAGCTTGTTGTATTTTATTCAATAAGACCGCGGTTAACCGATGTTTTCAATATTAAACCGTATTACATTCGAGCAGTGATAGCTTAGAGGTTACTACTGCGCTCTCCTAATCGGCGGGTCACAGGTTTGATCCCGGGTATGTATCTCTGACTTTTCAGAACGGACTTTTGTTATGTGCGTTAATACCTGCTCCTTTTTTCAATCGGTAAAAAAATCGCTAAAAGATTGGTTTTGAACAAAATAACAAAATTGCCAACATCAACGAGGGTGAATCTGAAAGTCATCCTAATCCAATGGATTAACAATGGTAGAGAAATACCCCTTTTACTCCTCTACCCGACTCATATGTCACACGTTTGACGTGAATATGCAGGTTTTTGAAGCTTATGTTTTCTTCCCAGTTTCGACACTGTATGGATTAAATGTGGATAGTTTAGTTAGACATCGAATAACTTTTTTTTTTTTTTTTTTCAGTAATGTAAGTATACACTACAATGTATACTCACTAATATTACAATCTAGCCGAATAATATGGCTAATGAGTAATTTTACTTTAACCTAAACTTATAAAATATCTTATATACTAAGAATTAGTCCACTGACGTAACTTAGTCTTTCTTTATCGATTGAAGACACTTTGTTCTTGTGTTCTTTGAGGCAGCTTTTATACTACACTATCACTAATCACTAATCACTATGCACTAGTCACTAATCAAAAACTAGTTCATACGGTTTTGTCCTTTTGAGTCTCCTCACTAACTGCGTTACGTCGAGCAGCTGGATTGCCTCAACGTTAACGTGATGATGAAGCCGATGTTCGTGGGCTTCAGCAAATTTGGCAATTACTCTGTCCACGTATTCAACTTTGAGGTCCCGGTGAATACATTCATTTCTTATGTACATCGAATAACTGACGAATTTTTATTAATAATAAAATATCGTACATTCAAAACAAATGGCTGTAATTTATTTATAAAGAGGACACATTTATGAAAATAAAAACATTCAATCGAAGTTATGCAGACCGTTGCAAAGTTTCTGGAAATATAAAACAGAAAAAACAATGAGCAAAATTCCGTCAGATATTTTATTTTGAAATAAGACAAAGCCGTAGTATTGTAAACGTGGCTGAATGAAACGGTGACGTCACACGACATGATTTATGATATTTAGAAAGTTAAGGTCGAACACACAAGAAATACATTAGTAACTATCTTCTTTTTCTATTTAATTAACTACTCGCTGATGGCTGAAAATTTTGTTTGCCTGAAATAGAAGTATGTTGGTCTCCAGTATATAAAATTTATACATAATTTACCTATAGTCTCAATAGCGCAACGGTTAGACGTACGTACTGAAAACTGTAATGTCGACGTTCCCCTTCCTCCTCTTATTTGTAGGGGAGAGATCAGTCAAGATCAGCTTGACTACCAATCCGTATTTGGTGAGCGTGGTGGAGTATGGCTTAAGTCCTTCTCCTTCTGATAGAAGATCAGTGCTCTGTAGTGTCATAGGGTGCCAGCCATAATTTGATGATTATTACGAAGTTTAAAAATAATAATTTTTATATCTTTATTTAAAGAGTTTGGTCCACCATGGAATTCACGAAGGTACACCATAGAGCTTCAACATAATTTCATCTGTGTGGGTTTGGCTTGTCTGCTGGAAAGCTTTGGCCGTGGCTAGTTACCACCGTACCGTCAAAGACGTGCTGCCAAGCGATTAAACGTTTAAGCACGATAGCGTGTAGAAACTGTCATACCCCTTGCAAGTTAGTCCGCTACCATTTTAGACTGCATCGTCCCTTACCATCAGGTGAGATCGCAATCAAGGACCATCTTGTCATTGAATAAAAAAAAATCTTAAGATATAGGTATAAAGTCTCTCCCAAGAGATTTCCTAAACAACAATAACAGGGCCTTAGCCTCATCAGACAGAGGCGGTTAAAGCGACCGATCTGCCAGAGTGTGGGAAATCGGACAAGTTTAATATGGTTATAGTCTGGGTAGTGTGCCCGCCTTTATTGCGCAATGGACGACATCCAATCGCGATTTTTTGTTCACGTCCGCCCCACGAAAAAATCACGCGAGTTAGGCATGGCTGACGGATTTACTGTTCAGTTTCATGTTGGATTTTTTAAACTGGAATGACGTGACGTGGTATGGTGTGAGATAACTTTTGCTATACAAATTCAGAAACGAAAATGCTTTCAAAAATATGAAGAGCCGATGCAAAATCCATTGTGATCGTTTAATCGGAAAAATTATGTGGCAAACCAGAGTTTTCACGTGGGCTTTTTCTTTTTTGACACGTAAGGTCCATTGCCAACGATGGAGTCGATGCCGAGTCATTTTTGATAACAATTCCGCTTTATATACTTCGATATCAAATTGAAAATGATATTTTTGTTTTTTTTTTATTCGATGACAAGATAGTCCTTGACTGCAATCTCACCTGATAGTAAGTGATGGTGAAGTGGTTATAGCTAATAAGCAATATTATAAATGCGAAAAGACCTCCGTGTGTTTGTCTCTCTGTTACCTTCTCACGACTTAACCAATGAATTTGAAATGAACTGATTTTTACAAAATTTGCTAAAGACGAGCCTAAGTAACGATACAATATAAAATTTTAAGGAAGGAATAATATTTTAGTATCATGAATTATCAAGGAAATCCGGGATTTAAAAACCTGACTCCAAGAAGACGAAGTCGCGTGCATCAGCTAGTTGTATTATACTCCGTCCGATACTAATCCAATCTGTCTTTAGACACAAACTGCGTGGGCAGAATAATATAATTATACATATTCCAGTGATGTCAGCGTGCCATCTGGAATCTAATACGTCAGCTGTAATTTTATTACTCCAACTATGCAACGCTCACAGTGTATGAAATTGTAGGGCTACAAAATACGAGAATGGTACAACATGTCAGTACTTTATGTGTTTTAATATACTCCGTGTTAATATATGCAGTTTTGCTTTAATTTTGAAAGTACATATTGGCTTCATTTGTCTTAGGTAGGGCTATCTTTCGTGCTATGGAATATTTTGTGTACTCATGTTCTCGTACCATTTATTTATTTATTTATTTATTTATTTATTTATTTATTACCATTTATTGTTTATTTATTTTATTTTATTAGAGAGACTTAGCGGGATCTAAAGTTGTATATTTTCAAAACAAAAAATCATTTTCGAGATTGCAGGTTCAATCCCCACCCGTTGCACTATTGACTTCGTACCTACTCCTAATACAAGCTTTCCGCTTATTTGGAGGGGAGGGAAGAATATAAGTTAAGTTCAGCTTTGCTAATATTCTGTTTTAAAAAAGAATTGAAGTTGATTGCATTCTGACTGCCAGTCCGTATGCAGTTGTATTTAAACTGCACTAAAACACACGCAGACTGCACTTTTGCAATTATTTTCTATAATATAGTATATGTATAAAAAGAGTCGGATATATTACAAGGAGGCGGTAAATGAAGTGCGAAATATAATAGTATCTATTATACTCTTCGTCGTTCGGAACAATTTTTTCTCTTGTTTTATGAGTATATAACTCATCCCTAGTAGAATATCATAAGTTATTTTATAGTCAAAATGCAGAGTACCTGCCATCTGCATAAATCGTTAGCGCTTTGAAATCAGCTTCTCGGTGTGTTTACGAGAAACACACACTATTATGGTTTTGCTGATTTCCTTCCTCGAATATAGCTCCAGGAGATAAATTGGAGTTTGCGATAAGGCGGGCTTCACAAACTATGCTTATTTCCATATCCAGCCGAGTTTACACAATAAATCGACTGTTTTAGCATAAATATATTTGTTCAAGGAGCAGTATCCGTCTCTTTTACACCCATGTTTTTGTCACTATCTTCTTGCTCTAGTCGCATAATGTTTACAGTTTTGATAGGGTTGCCGTGCTTGAATAAACTTAACTAGGTCTCCGAACTGAAATATTCGGAATATTTCAGTTTATTTTACCGTTATTCTTCCAGAAATTTTTCATGTGCGTAAGTTATTGTAGCTTATGCTTTATATGTAATGTGTTGAAACAATGGCGTATATATGTATAGATTTGCTTTCAATAATTTGAAGAATTTAAATAAAACAAATTTACACTTTCAATATTTAATGTAGAGATTATTTGAACAAAATTGATTTTTTTTTAAATTGAAGGTTTTCGAACAACAAATAAAAAAATCTGAATTCATGATACTAAAACGATTGCATTAGTTGTTCAGAGGGCTTGACAAAATTCATTTTCTATTTTCACTATGACGAGATTTGATTAAAATTACACCTTCATAAAGTCTTTATAGGATACTATATGCTAGGATACTATATGTATGCTGTGATGCTGTGTGACTCGAAACTAATTGGAAATTATTTTATTTTATTTTATTTATTGTGGCCTTGTTGTCGGCATTTTGACATTATAGCTATTTTGACGTAGGCATCCGCAAATTTTTGGAAATTAACCCCCTAAGAGGCGAAAAATCGAACTTAACGTGAGCGAAGTTGCGGGTAAAAGCTAGTTATAAAGACAAAGATGCAAAATCTTTGGTAGCAACCCTGGATTTTGAACGTAATGTCTCCTTTCTGTTCCTCTTTACAGATCGTTGAGTTTGCTACAGCCTACAAGAGGATTTAGATTAATACACCGAGTTACAATGATGAGGCGATAATGGGCACGAGATGTTCAAGTCTTACGAACTGGGATTAAATACTCTGTTTATAGTTCAGTTATACGAGTTTTAGTCGTTAAAGTTTTTCTGCGCAATCTGAACAATAACTGATCGAATCAGAAAATTTTGTGTGACTCAATTAAAAGCAGCAAGTTGCTTTGTTGCAGCGCGATTGAAGGACGAACCAACAAACAAACACACTTTTGCATTTATAATATTAGTAAGGATATTGAGTCGCCCTTTCATACTATCAAATTGGCATTGACCGTTTGTCGCAATTTCTTCTTAAAAATTCCGACTTGCCTAGGAATAATGAATTGTTTTTAGGCTTGTTTTTAGGAGGTTGCTAAGGGATGGTTATCATTTAATTGTTATGGGTCGTAAACGTTTGTATGCGGATAGAAGAGCGTTTCTATATTTATTTACTTCATTTCCAGACAACGCGCTGGAACCTTATCTGCTATCGTTTTACGTTTCAATAAAATGATCAAAAGTCGTTGCGTTTCATAACAGGAAAAATTTTCCATAACAGCATTGGATTCTAGAAGTTTGTTATTGAGATTCCTGATCAAACAGAAGTAAATGATGGCCGCGTTCAACTTTTAATTGAATCCAGTTACCTTTCACTTCGGTAGGCGAAACTTCTTTAATAATTACACTCAGATCCCGTGTGGACCAAGTTAATGGAAACAGCGGGTTGCTATTCCCACTAAATGTTCTCCTGACCGATTTCTGGCAAAGGTGGCAAATATAACAAAAACAAATACAACAAAATTTATTTTCATATCGCCTATACTAATTAGCTAAATAGGTACACTATGTATCTGTAGCTAAACTAAAGAAAACGATAAAATATAATAATCAACCCCATTTAACTATTATTTGGCTTACAGGACTGAAAACCGTTTAAGATGTACACAATTATAATTAAAAAAACACACACAATAAGGTCTTTTGAACTTAAGAAATTAAGTTGAAAAAAAAGCTATAGCCAATTAAGCTGGAGATGTTATATAGTGTGTGCGCAATCACAAAGCACTGTATTCCTTGTCTACCATAGTCTCGGCAATAGCAACCCGTCGCAATCGGGGTGATATCAGGTGCAGTTAATCGCTTACATATGCTATTATGATCACATTAATACGAGTATACCTCAAAAGAAAGAACTACAAGTTGGAGCAAATTAGGTGCTTGGATCTTTAGAGGGAAAGATCAAATCAGCTGGTTTATTTTTTCATATCTTCGAGTGTTTAAAATTCAAAATTATTTATATTATTATATTATAATAATTGTATTTTTTACTGTAACCACGATTGTGACGGAAATTCATTTTCTGGCACTGCTGTTCATGGCAATAACGTTTTGAATGTCGAAGGACGTGATTTTTAATTTATTATTTTCCTCCTCTTCAAAGAAAGACATCATTAATTAAAATAATAAATTGTCTGCGCTATGCAAATCTTTTCCATTTTTACTCATCTTGGAAAACGACACGCGATCATTAATAACCAAACAATTGTAAATAACTGGTTAAAACTTGACAAATAAATTTAAAACGTAATAATAACAAAAGTTTAATAAATAGGGTAGTGAAAATTGCGAGCACTACGTTGGTATCTGTACTAAGAAGGTCTGACTTTAGGCGCGGTTCGGGGAAGCGCGACGGGAAGTAACGGCCAACTTGAAATGAACAGCTACAACACTACATCTATCTAAAGTTAAAAACGCTAACGTTTATGTATCGAGCCACCCTTTAATTGACGGGGGTAAGGTGATATCGCTACCGGTGTAGCTATTCAAGCGAACTGTCATACTAATTGCATTTTACGTTAATATTTTATTATTTAAAATTTTGTATATTTCAATTATTTCTCTCTACCATCAGGATTTAAGCCCATGATCTTATTTAAATTCTGCTGAAAGATAATGTATCTAAAATTTTACTTGATTATGTTACCTATGAAAATAGTTTTTCTTGTGTAAGCATTGATGTCGATGGCTAGTCAACAACCTACCGGCAAGAATATGTGAACAAACGCGAGCCAAATGCAAGCCAAATGAAAAACGTTCCAGTACGATACCGCGTTGTACTAGGGTAGGTTAGGTTATCCTGTTTTTCATCATTAAGAAAATATTTCAAGTACAACCCTATCTTACTAGTCCTAATAATATTATAATTATGCGCAAGTTTGTGAGGATGGATGGATGGATGTTTGTTCCTTTTTACGCAGTCGAGTTTTTGATTTTTTTAATATTTTCATTAAGAAGATGTTTTTAATGTACACTTGTTTATAAACCATTAAACAAATTAGGTTAGTCCTATCAGTATAGCAATAAAGATTACAAGCGGTCACTTTATGACTTCGGTTTAAAAAGCGCTGTAAAATACCTATATTGAAGTGTATCTTTATGCACCACTAATAGCATTAGTTACAGCGGTGATTAAGACTCCGAACTCCTTTTCGGGTTGTTTGGTTTTTAATTTATAATTTCTGAATTGTCTCTGGTCTCGTCTGGTGGAAGGTTTTGGCCGTGGCCAAACCTTTTGACCCTACCGTCAAAGACATGACGTGCGTGACATGGCGTGTAGAAGTAGATTAGGGATATGGTAAGTGACGAGTGACGATATGGCAGTGTACATGCACTGCCATATCGTCACTCGTCACTTACCATCAGGTGAGATCGCAGTTAAGGACTATCTTGTCATAAAATAAAAAAATTGTGATAGTAGTTGGTTAATTTTGAAATTGTTTTCTTTTGGTTTCAGGTATGTATTTTTTAATGACTGAAACTACACTTCAGAATGGTATCAAGATTTTAAATATTTTCCAGTTAAATGTAAGTATCTTGCATATATTTTAATAGCTTGATATAAGAGTGAGTACTTATTTCAATGTACGTTAATACCGATTAGCTTAAAGTAAGATAAAAAAAACGCTTGCAAATATTGCCTTACACACTGCTATAAACTTAATTATAAAGGATTATCCAACAGTTGGTTGATCAAAATCAGCCTTTTATAAAACATTCAATCTAATCTCACGCAAAGGTCACTTAGCATCTTGAATTAGAAGGCCGCTGTAATTAGATCTAATCTTTTTATTAAACCCATTTTTCTGTTTTTTTACCATTGATATACAATTTATTTAATCTAAAGGAGTGTGCAGCGCCTGAACAAGTCAAGGTGCAAGGAACTCACATAGATATTGTATTTTTTATGTAAATAAAGAATAAATAAATAAAATTATACAAGGCTAATAAGACATAATTGCGTGAAGAAGTGGCCGAAAACACGTGAGTTCTAAGTATTTGTTTTTTGTTTCATTATAAAATTACATAATGCGCAAGTTGCCGAAAAGAAGCATAGCATAATTCTATTCAAATATTTCAAAAAATCATTATCTCGTATTTAAAAAAACCGCCATAGGTATTAGCCACATGCATACAGATTGTCTCAGGAGTGGGTATGGTAGAAACTTCACTCTCATAAGAGCACGAACTTGGGAACTTAAGGTTAAAGCCCAGGCACTATTTGTTGTAAAGTATCACAAGAAATTCAAACTTAAATTATGCTGATTTCCTCCGTTGTTGTCTTCCAAAGAAAAAATTTGACGAGTATTCTTTTAAAACTCTATGAGTCACATGAAAGATCAGGCATTTAGATTTATTCAGGCTTACGCCAGAGTCCGCTTTCCTGCTAAGTTTATTCCATGTCGCACGATCTAAAGCAACATAACAGATTTAATAGTTGAGCCAACTTAATTGATCAAGGAACTGTGTATCTTTAGGTTTTGTAGATCAATGTCCATTAAGAGGAATATTATTCTCGTTCGCGATATCGGATTGGCATTGTTCTGGCAATTATGGGGCCTTGCATTGTTAATAGTACACTGGTTCGAAAAAATATAGAACCTAACGTAGCAGGTTGTGCTGTTTTTATGCACGTTACTTGGTTTTGACCCACTTTAAAGGAAATGTTTGTATAATTGATGGCTATTTGTTTTACAATTTTAATGCTGCAAAACAATAGGAATAGTTACCCTGTTCTTTTTCTCTTCAAGGCTTAGGCTTATCTATAGACCGCACTCGCACTCAGCTTAGACTCAAGACAGAGTTAAAACGTGACATATTTATGTCAGAGTCTATTTGTGTCTCGTTTTAACCCCTGTCTTAAGTCTGAGCTTAAAGAGAGTACGCTCTATAGATCTTAGCATTAGTTCGTAGCAGAGGATCCGAAGGGATAGCTCCAGCGTTAGAAAAGACAACTGTTTCGACATCGTTTGGTTTCTGTTTGACAGAAAACCATACCGAAACTATCAAAGTACTCGCAGACTTACAATTTCAAGTTGGATGATTAAAGTGCTGAGTATACTAATAAGCATAGTGACTTATGATATCCCGCACATCTTATCCAACTAAGTTACTATGCCTGCTCCTGATCTCTTTCCGGTCTTGTCGTATTTCCATCCCATCGGATTATGAGACTGAGGAAATAGAGTGTGTATATCTTCCATGCTGATAGATAATCTCTGTGGTGATCGGCCGCCGTGAGCGTATTCCGTCGGGAGGAAATTATTATTATTACTCTATCCGTTCCTAAAGTAATTATTCTGTATGTTATATAGTAACCACAAGTGTATTGCTCAGAAATGAATTATCATAGTCACCTACCAAAATGTCTAATATGATAGGAATCGAAATAATATTATTATATTATTGTATCTGATAAAACGGAATTATTTATAATACCTGCGAGGACCTGCCCAGTGCCTACCAATAAATATTATTATGTTTGAGTAATCGGAAATGTCGTATCAATTTTTGTATTATTATATTCATATTTGCTCATCCCTAAAAATTTAGCGTTTTCATTTATATTTTAAACTAGCTTTTGCCCCCGCGACTTCGTCCGCGTGGAATTAAGTATTGGGGTGGAATTTTCAAAAACTGTGACACTCTAATGTCTAATACCAACTTTGTTGGAAATAGCTTGAAAAATGACGGAGTTTCATATAAACTTCCATCCCCTATTTAAACCCCTTAGGGGTGGAATTTCCAATAATCCTTTCTTAGTGCGCGCCTACGTCATAAAAGGAACCAACTGTAAAAATTTCAAGTTTCTAACTTCAGTAGTTTAGGCTGTGCGTTGATATCTCTGTCAGTCAGTCAGGACTTTGAATTTTATATATATAGATAATTATTTAACTTAAATATACTAGCTTACACCTGCGTGTTTCTTCACACATTACAAAAGTGCGTGTCGGCGTGTTAAAGTAACAGAGACGGACTAGAGTTACGCACTGATAATATTTGAATGAAGTTAATGGAAAAGTTACGTCATGTCTGAGAAATTGAGAACAATGGCAGACCGTCCTTGACCTTTACCTTCGCAGCTAATATTCTTAACTATACGTAACCGTAAAGATAAGGAATGTTTATCGTGTTCCGTTGCTTTATTCCGACGAAGCCTGGAAAATCTTTGAAATAGCGCATTCAGTTTCATTTAAATGGTGTGAAGTGATCCAATTTCTTGTTCATCATTAGCGCTATCCACAAAGTTTGACGGTTCAAATCCCATCCGATGCACTATAGCTGTACCTAATCCTAGTACATTTTTGCCAAAGCGCCGCCAAGCGATTAAGCGTTGATGTATCGCGTAGAAACATATTTAAAACGTTAAAGGGTATGTGTTAAATAGTGTCCAACCGAACTTCGGCTTCGGCTACCTTTAGCCGAAATACCACCTTCGGCCAAAATGGGCCGAAGCCACAGGTTTACTGTTACGAATGTGAAAGGACGATGGAAGGGCAGACGCGCGAGGGGCAGGGGATATCAGTAAACAACCAAAAAAATTCAAGATGACGAAATTTATTTTCCCATACAAATACTCACACACTTGTAGTCTCTTCAATATGGCGAATATTGAAGAGACTACAATTTTGGAACTATGCAAAACTTTGAGAGAAATATATGGAGAGAGCTAATGATTGAGAATTTCGGAGACGAATGTAAAGCACGGCCAGGGTATTTAAGATAGGTGGGGGGTTGCTCAACCAAAAATCACTCGAAATCTCATCTAATTGGCAGTGAGCTGAAAAAAAAAAACTCCAAATTGGCGCTTTCAAGCTGGCGGTCATACTTTCGTCGGTGTCTATCTCAGGAGTATAAAAGATGGAAGAGTGGTTTTCTGGAAAAAGTTGATCAAAATCTAAAGGTCTACTTGATGAACAGAAGAAAAACCCATACGCCGTACAAGTTTTATATATACTTTATTCACTTTTAGCCTATCTTAAATAGAATTTCTTTATGTATACCTATAAAGGGCTTCGGTCGGACCCCTATCAAGTTATAGTAGGGGTATAGCATTAAAGTGATCAAGGACTGTCTTGACGTCGAATAAAAAATACAAAATTTTAGATAGGATCAGAAAGGAGAGTATTACTCATGTTTTAACTTGGCAAATATTAAAAAACACGCCTAAGGGTTCATTTCGCCAGAGATATATTATATCCATAAAGCCCATGCAATACTTTCCGGCATTAACCATAATGTAAGCATCTCCGAACGGATATTAAATTAATGGAGGTTAATGCGCTGCCGTTAATTGCCGCTCAAAGCGACCGCAGGGTTGGCCTCCGAAAACCCACGTTCATCCGTTTCAAAGGAATACCTACGCCGAAAGATCCAGTTTCAGTTTCAATGTTAGGCTCTCCGGGACAGTGAGCTTTCGACCGCAAAAAGTTTAGTTTACAATATTGCGCTCATTGAAGACTCCTCTGGGATATGGAAATTGGCGACTTTAAGTCAAGGCATTGAATTCTAGCTTGCTAGCATCGCACATCGGTTTCATCCTTTCTATTTAGGCCATGCGATTTCAACATGCGTATACAAACTACAATTATTTTATACTTTGTAGTGGCGTTTGAAGTTGTTTTTTTTTTAAGAAAAATTATTTTTATCCCGAAAAATTAAATATTTTTTAGTAAGAGTTATCCAGAAAATTGAAGAGAGCGCTCTTAAAACTCACCCCTTTAGGTATTTGTTCTCAAGAATTTCTATACCTAGCTGTGTTCTAACATGGTATTAAAGATGACTAAACTCATTATGTAGAATAAGATGTACTTACATTGTACGTATAAAACATACTCGCTTTAGATTTTATTAGGTCATCAATACAATGGTCCGTTTTATTGATGTTGCATCATTACCATTAACCATTCTAAGCATAGCTTAGTAATCATAAAGTTGGTAGATTGATTGACCTGATCAACTATCCGAAATTCAGATTGTTGATCAGAGCAATCAGTTTCGTATTTTCGATCACAACATTGCGTTTAATGGCACCGATTCAGTATTTTAACAAGCAATTATTAAAACAAACCAGAGTGCGTTAAAAAAATATCGAATAAAATTTAAAATAGATTTTTTTTTCCGCGGGCGCCATATTTGATTTTTATACTCTTGTTCTCCCACAATTAAAATTAATTCAATGAAACCTTATATTATGATAAAATCCCTCAAACTGATTAGACCTAGAACGTAACGCATAAGAAATAGGCGAAAAAACATTACTTTCCATCAGCGGTCGGGTAATAACATTTTCAAAGACCTCATTTTCAATTTTAAATTTATATCATGTTAGCAAATAGGCCCTTGGCTAATTATCCAAATGGCCTTTTAAAACAATTAGCTTGAAAACGGCTTGAAAAATAAAATTGAGATGAGGCTACTGTATCATATTATTTCAAAATCTATACTATTATAATAAAGAGAGAGCGCGAATTTTGTGAGTTTGTATGTATGTCCGGGGCAAACTTTGGAACCACCGCACCTATTACAATAATTCTTTTACCATTTCAAAGGTACATTATTCCAGATGGTTATAGGCTATAATTATGTTAATAAATGTATTATGGCTAGATATTATGTGCAAATTTGTTAAAGAAGTCGGAATTTTTTTTGACTCTTAAACGTTTTCAATGCGTGCGCTGGGTCATATACTGTTATTGGATGAAAATGATGTATGGGTGAATTGTTCCTCTTAAAAAGTTCTAAAAAAAAGTCCGCGATAGCATATATCTATATTCTAAGGATAACTTACAGTAACCAAATTCAAATTTTGATTAAAAATAATGAATTATTTTCGAAGCTTCTTTAACCGATGTGATGTCAATCTATATCTAAATAAATATGTTTATTATCGTAAGTATTTTATTTAGAACATATTTGCCCTTTACACTATACAATTTAAATAAATATCTTAGGAGTTATCGGAAAATTAATATATCCGCGCGACAAAATAATAAAATTGTGCCGGCTGGCGCGGCGGGGCACGGTGGCGGGTATCGGTGCGGGATATTCGTGTGGTTCCTGTGGTGATCTTATTGACCATCGTCTCCTGTAAGAAGCTCACAAGAACAAATATTTAATTTTCAACCCGGACGAAGTCGGCGCGGGCTTCTAGTGTTTAAATAAGCGCTGGCAGTCTGCGATAAAATAAGGCGCGGGTCTACTGTGTGTTTGCTTTACTGTGCTATTGTATATTATACTTAGCAAAGTTTAGTTTATTTTATTACCTATATTATTATGTAAACAGGATAGTTAGTACTTATTCATGTACTGTTATAATTTAATGACGTCATCGTAGTAATAAGCTATTTGTGTATTTTGCCTTATATACTATTAATTATTATTATTGCTATTGCCGTTTATGACGTTCAGCATGCATTATCGTTAAAGGAAACATTTAGAATAACTTGTAATATACATTGTCGTGACTGGTAGAGATGACAATCAAGTATTAAGTATTAACATAAAGCTTATTGTGTTGTGTTTTTGTCGGTTTGTCAGATCAAGTCCAGGGTTCTTTGACATGAGCTATTCGCGATTTATTTCTTCTTAAAGTATAGGTAGGTGATTTCAAGTTAGAATCGTCATTATAGAGACTGTTTCTGTCAAGTTTTTATACTATGTGATTTTTATTTTCCCCTCATTTTTCCATCGCGTATTTTTTCGTATTACAATATGTAATTGATGGAGAGTAAAGGCTAAATATAGATCTGGTTAAGCTACACCACCCATAACCAGTAGATACCTAGTTGGATGCTTTATGTCGGCTTGGACGTCATTTAGTAGTTTGAAAGCAAATCTTTAAACCTGCACTTAGGTAAGTTTCGGAAAATAAACTGGTTATTTTCCCCTCATTTTTCCGTCGCGTATTTTTTCATATAACAATATGTAATTGATGGAGAGTAAAGACTAAATATAAATCTGGTTAAGCTACACCACCCATAACCAGTAGATAGATACCTAGTTGGATGCTTTATGTCGGCTTGGACGTCCTTTAGTAGTTTGAAGGCAAATCTTTAAAGCTAATCTTTAAACCTGCACTTAGGTAAGTTTCGGAAAATATACTGGTTATTTTCCCCTCATTTTTCCGTCGCGTATTTTTTTGTATTATAATATGTAATTTTTCTTTCCTCTCTTTTCCTTTGCCCTTCTGTTTTTTCACACCATTTGTGCGGTTCCGGTGTACCTCATTTACTCGAGCTTGTAAATTAAAAAACGTGCCCGGCTTACCAATGATTTCATATTATTATTAGGGTTTCGTACCTGAGAGTAGAAAAACAGAACCCTTTTAGGGGCACTTTGTTATCCTTTCATGAAGTCTTTTTTTTTTCAGAAATAACCTGAGCTATAAAGCTAAAATTCATACTGTATACAGAAAACAAACGGCCTCTTGTTACTATAAAAATTTAATGTTTCTAGCCATTTAAACGTATTTTGATGTAGAACCGGTGGTAGATTCTCGACTTGTCGTAAGAGCCACAAGTTGCCTACAAGAAATAAATAATTTTGAATTTGAATTTAGTCCTCCTACTCACTTTTTGATCATCAATAAAGTGGGGTTACTAGGCAAAGTGGAGTATCATTTATGAAAGTTTATAAAAAAAGTTTCCATTTCTTTCCAATTATGGTTTTTGTCTAACCATGAAATATGTTTAAAATACCCCCTTAACACCAAACTGAAAAAAACCTAAAATCATTTTTTTTTTATTAACAAGCTTTACATTCCCAAAAAAAGGATTTATTTTTAAATAATTTAAACAAAATACATATTTTAAATTTCAAAATTGAAATACACATAATAACGTTTATTTATTATTTATATATTTCGTTTGAACGAACGGAACCATTTGGTGCGGGCGTCTGACTCACACTTGGCTGGGGTTTTTTTTTTGTTGTTGTTCATAATATATTTTTATGTAAGGACTCTCCCTTATTAGCCCAGTCATTAAAGCCAAAACCCGAAAGTAATTAGTAACTTGATAAAAATTTTAGGGGGTTGTTAAAGAAGGTAAAATAACTTACCGTGTGATTTTGCAGTGTTGTGGGGTGTACGGAAAGGGTTGAAAAGGGGTGAAAAGGGTTTTTTGTTAATAACATTGCCAAAAAAATTAGTAACACGCTGCAAATTTATAATAAGGTTGTTCTTACCGTTTTGTAACGTTTATTAAATTTGCAGCATTTTGCAACATACGGAACATTGTTTATTATTAAAAAACAATGAAATTTGTTATTAACAAGGGTAAAAAAAATAGTAACACGCTGCAAATTTATAATTAGGTTGTTCTTACCGTTTTGTAACGTGTATTAAATTTGCAGCGTTTTGCAACATACGGAACATTGTTTATTATTAAAAAACAATGAAATTTGTTAATAACAGGGGTAAAAAAAGTAGTAACACGCTGCAAATTTATAATTAAGCTGTTTTTACTCTTTTGTAACGTATATTAAATATATATTAAATGTATATATATCTCTATATTAAACTCTTTACCTGTCCTCTGTAGACACTTCCGTATGGAGTTGATGTAGGTTCATTTTTTTAAAACATAGATAGGTACAACATTTATAATTATGTATATTTTTCATGATAATAACTTAAACTAAGCTTTATTTACTTTAACGTACGATTGAAGTGTGTGCGAGAGCTTGCTTGCGCCTGACCGCACACACCAAGGCTCCTGACAGGCAAGCACACTTACGCAATGTGCATTGACAAGTGCAAGTACACGACGTAACTACAAGTAAAATACATAAGTATGGTTCTTTCGTACCTATACTGACGTCAGTCGACCAAAGTCATGAGAGATATTTTATAGGAAAATTCGTGTACGAGTATTATCTACGATCACAAACAATACAATATCGTGACGATGCTAATAAGGTTTTTATGACGCCATAGTCTGTTAAGCTGTAATGATTAATCTACCAGAATAATACTACAGGATCTATGATTAAGTATAGGATTTAGGGTTCGAAAAACAAGTGTATCACTGATTATATACGCACGAAATAAGTCTAAAATTTTTTAATTATGGTCAGACATGGAATCAGGACTACCCAACTACTATCGCAGATCTTCTTTTTCTTTATCAACCGACCAGAGACCCGCCCCGACTTTGTCTGGGTTGAAAGATTAAATATTTGTTTTTACAAATACATATTTAATTTATACGTAAATAATAAAAGTTATGTTTAATTTAAATTCCTATACGAGTAGATAAGCCCATCAATTATTACGATGTTTTATCTTCATCTAAATATATAAAAGGCAAAGGTGACAGACTGACTAACTGACTGACTGACTGATCTATCAACGCACAGCTCTAACCACTGGACCGATCGAGCTGAAATTTGGTATACAGGTAGCTGTTAGGACGTAGACATCCGCTAAGAAAGGATTTTGGAAAATTTCAACCCCAAGAGGGTTAAATTGGGGGTTAAAAAATCGAACCTAACGTGAGCGAAGCCGCGGGTTAATGCTAGTTGTTTTATAAATACCTAGTACGTTTAAAACATGTAATAGGCGATGAAATCATCGCTAGAATAACTACTCTAGGATGAGATCTTGTTCCTGGAATTAAACTAATGCATACAAGCCTTTGAGTAAAATTATTTCTCGTAATACTCCAACTTACAGTAAAGTTATGCTTGAAATGGACTGGTGCGGTTAGAGCCATCGATCGTTTACAAATACTTAACTAGCGTTTGCCTACGACCTCGTCCGCGTAGAGAGGTTTAAAAAATCCCGCGGGGACCCTCTGTTTTTCCGGGATAAAAGGTAGCTACAATACTCACCTAAAAATCATATCGATTCATCGAATGTGTTTATAAATATAAAATTATTCACTTATTTTTTTTTTCTAAATTAATTGAGAATTAAAAAAAGACCTACCTACTTAAACAGTCGGGACCCATTAAAAATCTAGATTGGTGCAAATCTTTCTAATAATGGGTTTCCAACTGTTTAAGTAGGACTTGTTCATTTAAAATTCCATTTTTACGCAGTCGAGTTTTTGATTTTTTAAATTGAACATTTTTACCTTTTTAACATAAACAACCATAAACAACACAGTATTTTATTTAGATGATGACATACCTACTTTGTGAATACGGCTCGTTAATAATATAAAGAATAGTGGTTAAACGTTTCGTCGAATTTCCAACGCCCACAAAACCATAAACTAAATCCATTGTCCGTGGCTTCATCATAACATAAAATACTGCGTTGCATTTAAAGTGAGCACTTTTTCAAAATTTAACAAAAGAGACGTGAAAATTCCTTGTTATCATTGACGTAATAATACCTACTTGGAAAGAGATCCAAAACGCGGAAAATGTTTCCAAACGACCGTCAGTTGAAGCAAATTATTGCAAGCAAAATTAGGCTGTATAATAAAGACATAAATTACAATCTATTAGTTTGTTTATAAAAATGTACACTCGCATATATCTATAGGTTTTCTCGGGACACTTTTTTCGTTTTTCGTGAATTTTACATGGCATGTAATTAAACGAGCTTCTATTTAATACCATTATTGGCTTCTAAATTACTAAGTCAGCTTCAACTAGTGAGCCTCTAAAATATATAATTTTAGCATCTATATTTATAACTTAGCTTCAAACCGTGAACTCCTAAAATACTTAAATATTAGCATCAAATAATACACCAAATCTTCAACCACATTTTTAATTTTTTTTTTTGTGAGAAAAATGAAATAAAAAAAATGTTTCTAACTAAATAAAAAAACGTTTTTTTTTGATAAAATGAAATTAAAAAAATGATTGTTTTTAAATTTAACTCAAGATAAATACCTACACATAACATTATAACATTTTTGAAAAAAAAAATCAAATTTTTTTTCAACTTTTTTTTTAGTTTTAGGTAGGTTTACGATCCCAACAGAACCTAAGTGCCCGGCCTTCGGCCGGGCACCTGAATATTCATGTATAACCCTAACCTAACCTAACTTTAGTTTAAAGAAAAAATTATACAAAAATAATTGCAATATTAACACACTAACAACAGAACAACAAAAAAAAAACAAATGCATGTTTTGAATGGCGCTCTCTGATTGGTGCAAATAGCCATAACCAACGAGATCGTGCAAATTGCCAGTCGCATCCGTCTCACTCGCACCAACGAGATCGTGCAAATGGCCAGTCGTATCCATCTCACTCGCACCAAATCGTGCAGTGGCAGTGGACAATAATAAAAATAGTGGCTCTTTATTTGATGCTTTCTTTGGAATATTTTGTGGCCATTGTGAAGAAGCCGAGTTAGTATATTAGAAGCTTCATCATTTTCCCGTTGCTGAGTTATTAAATTAGAAGCTAGGTTTTGATGCCAAAAAATAAATTTTGTTGGTCGACTTATTATATTCCATTTTACATTACACCCGAGGTCCAAGTATTATTATGTCAATGCTTGTTATAAATCTAAAATGATTAATTTCCACATGCTCCGGTCTCGCGCCGTTTGTGTCAAGTGGCTTCACACGACTTCTCTGATGTCGTTTCCACTGATGAGGGTTTCAGTCAACTCTGCGCTTCTCAATGCGAAATCGCCATTCGAACACTTTGGGACTCTAACATCCATCGGTTATTCGAAATAATATAGGTATGCCCCTCATTGCCACTCTTGCTTCGCGACTCGATGTCGGTAACTCTAATGTTCCTACGGATTCACTTATTACTGATTTGATCTGACTGGGATACACCGAGCATAACTCTCCATCACCCTCAGATCTTGAACCATCTTATGACGCTCATTGTTAGCGACTAAGGACCCATAAGTCATCGCTTGCAATACGTATTGTTTGAATAAAGACCAATAGACAAAGTAATTATGCTACCCATCCAAACCACAATTCAGAAAACGTCTTTTAGTTTTTATAGATAGCGTAACTTTAGCTACAATTCTATTGTTATACGAGTCCTTACGTCTAATAATGTCGTAGATAGGTAATAGATGAATTTATCTTAATGGTCCTCTGGTCAAGGTTTTATTGCTATTATTAGTTTTTCATAGTGACGTTACCTACATACCTACCTAGTTCTTTTTTTTTTTTATTCATACAAATAACAAAACACAAAAACACACAATGAATAAAAAATAAAATAGTTCTTGCGCATCCTAATGAATAGGCTAATTTATTTAATTTATATTTAAACTAATGTGTCAATATTTTATTTTTATAGAGCAAAGAAAATTCCAGTAAATTTTGTTATTTCTACGTCTGTAAAATGCACTTAAGTGTAATACTTAATAAGTAAATAAATAAATTAAAAAAAAAAAAAAAAAAAATAGGATGTGCAAGAACTAAGTTTTAGGAATAGAATTAAGGAATTTTAGTTGTACTTATAATCAAAGCATCTTTTGTCAGAACAATACTGAAAAACCGTCTAATAATGATTTACAAGACGGTGTACGCACATTTTATTCGCAGCTTTACAATAACGCTCCCCTTTCCTGAAACCGGCTTTACCCTCGAGGGGGGTTCGACCACGTGTGTATATATTGTTCTCTTTCATGCATCGATATGAATAAATATAGCCGTCCCCTTCGGACAGAACCGATCAGCGCACGCATTGCAGGTGAATCCGCTTTTTGGTCTTCAGTTGCTTGCCGGCAGCGTTGTGAGTGGGACGTGTGACGACGTACCACATTTCCCGCGAAAATTTACGTATCCATATCTACGATACATCCTCGTTTTTCATTCCATTATAACCCGAGAAAACGAAACGTTTTCCTTTTCAATTGTATGTTATGCTAATGTGTGACAATTCATTGATGTGTATGCATATTTTTGGGCGTGATTGCTGAAATCTCTTCAGTGTATTTATTTCTTGTACTGAATCGATAAAGCTTGGTGGTTTTACGGATTTTTCGTGGACTCTTCAATATACAGTGAGTGTTTTCAGCTTTTCTAGTTGATATAATGTTATACTAGTTTTAAAATGCAATGTTTTATTTCTTTATCACCGTTTTATATGGTCGTCATAATAACAGATTATTATGGGTCGAGAAGCGTTCAATTCAGTTTAATTTATCGGTGAATTTTATTTTTATTGCTTCGTTTTTTATAACTAAAATTATTAAAATTAAAATTTGTTTTTAGAACATAAAAATATATTTAAATATAATTAAGCAAACCTTAGTGTATAGTTTTATATACTTAATTTTAGCATAAATATTATCGAAAAGCAGGTGATTTTTATGAAGAAAATAAAAACAACGAAGGTATATATTAATATGTAATATCAAAAGATAGAGTTACAAAACTAAATACAACAAAATTTATAATTGCGCGATACTGTCTACATTAGGTAAACGTTATATGACGTAAAAACTCAAAGTCGATAATATTTTGTCCAAATTATTACCAACTTGCAATTCCAAATAACCGGTTCCAACTTGCTATTGACTGATAATTTATTTTATGGTGATACTGCGACTTAAATAAAAGAAAAGGAAATTTAAGTAGACACACTGGTAGTTCATTAAATTAATAAAAAGAAGCGATGTAGGCTGGTAAAGTAAGGCTTTATAAGTTTTTGGAAATTGCTCTTTTACTCTTTATGATCCGTCTGATAATACTAAAACATATTAAGTATGGGATTCGGCTGCAATTTATACCAACGGTGTATTTCAACACCGCTAAGTAAACTTTAACCGACGAATGGAGAAAGAAAATTTGACAGTTTTGGTATTGGCAATCTGTCAGAACGTCTAAATTCGTCCGTTAAAGGACGTATTTGCAAGGGGATGATGAAACAGGTCCTCAATTTGAATATCGAAACAATAATAATTATATACTATTATATTTCTTGTTTCGAATTGTTTTTGTGTTAATTACTGACAGTGATGAGTGTTTTGCTGGAGCCGGAAAACTTGGTAATGAAGCAAAAACTACAGCCAAGTACCTACTACGATGTTCTAAACGAACGGAAACTGGCTGATTGGTTGGCGAAGCTGCTGTATTGAATGTTGAATATAACTTATTGAATATTGATGGTAATTGGACGTTTTAGTAAAATAAACTTCGAGTTTTGAACGCTCAGCTCCCCAACAACTACTGAAATTAATAATGGGAATCCTAACTTCCTAACTAATATTGTAAATGCGAAAGTGTGTTTGTTTGTTGTTTGTTGATATTTCCTTTAAGCGTACAGCAATGAATCGACGTGAGTTTTTGCATATACATAAATGAGGACTTATACATAGATGAGTGATATAAGATATCTTTTATCCCGGAAAAACGGAAGGTTCCCGCGGGATACTAAAAAATCACTCGGGTACAAACTGATAGTAAAATAAATGAAAACCATGAAACTTTGTATTTTGGATTTCGATTAAAAATATTTTTCTTTTTTTTAATTTATTTATAAATTTAGGTACACAAATAAACTTAAAAATACTGTCTCGCCAAACTGGACAGCCAGTTTGAAATGAAATGCGTGTTTCACAGTTTTTGAAAATTACATCCCGAAACCTAATTCGCGGATAAAGTTGCGGAGGCAAAAAGCTAGCTTATCATAAATCAGTCACAATTATTCTGCTTGATCATTAATCGTTTAGAATGCAGTGACAAAAACATCTACTGCTTAAATTGTACCTATCGTAAACTATTCGCATCCTTAGTTGCGACTTGCAACGATTCGAAACAGTTTTTATACGAAGCTATCGATCCAGAAAGCATTGCGGGCTTGACGTGTCTGGTTTTTGCATCGTCAGAAACCTGTCTAGAATCTCCCTTTACGCGCGCATGTTGTGTGGAAAGTGTTATTAATATTTATAGAAAGTGTAATTGGTGTAAGAAGCAATATTATTTTTTATGGGTAAAGTCGTTATAACGCAATTGAGGAGTGATTAAGGAACGTAGATTTTTAATAAGTGATTGCTAGTACACTCACGATAAAACTGTTGAAAAATTATTTTATAAGTTATTTTCGCGTTTTGGGAATAACCCAAAAACCCGTTTCTCACATTAAGTTCTCTCGTATAGGGTGCCTGAAAGAAATCACTGTTAGTGATAAGGTCACCTTTTGTGTTACATTGTTTATTTGCTTATATTTTTAGTTTTTTATGCACTAAAGTTGTTCAAATAAATAAACAAATAAACCCGACCCAATATAAAAAGTAACAAAACTGCAGCATACTCGAATCAACAAAAATAAAGTATTTTCTGCGTATTACGTGTTTATAACTTGTTTACTTGAACTATTTTACCATATTTTTTAAATGCACACCAAAAATTGCAAAGCCAGCTGATTTCGAATCCATATCTCTCGGGAATGGCGTCCTGGGTAGGTTGACCTTACACTATGGTTATACGGTTCAACTGGTCAAAAGTGCGTAGCGTTTTTGTTAAGCTCTTAGAATAGAATAGAATAATTTTTTGTTCATTTAAACTTTTACAAAGTGCTTTCGAATTGTCAAATGAATCTACCACTTAATCTTAACTTAGCGTAGCTAGTCTAAAAAGAAATTCTTAAAAAAACAAGTAAAAGTTAATATCTTGTGCTATCGTGCAACAAAAATTAGAGTTAATTTGTCAACTTCACAAGATTTTTATAACCTTTTAGTGTCGCAAGTAGTAAGTTATGTAAACCTTTCTCAACGTACAATGGAACAAGTACAAACAACGTCTCACTGAAGACAAATCGTGTCTCTCAAAATATTCTATGATTAGGGAAAATTTTTAATTGGAAGAGAACTCAATATCTTTTTGTTTTCCAAGGTTTTTACTGACAAAGCCCTAATTAATTTTTATTTACGCGGCGTTTATTGGTGGGTATTTAATATATTTCTCTTTTATTATGATTTATATATCTTAATATACAAGGTGTTAGTTAATGTCCCTATCCTACCGAAACCTATAAGTTGGGGTCGGTGTATAGATACATGAAAAAATATCATGAGACGTGTAGCCCATATCCTGGCCAAGTTATGAGGACTTCAAAAATTCACCATAAATGTATCGGTGGCAGCCCTTTAAAACAGCTGATTCAATGGCAATGAACTGCCAACGATAAAACTATGAATGAATGTTTGTAGGCCTACACCGTACTACTTGCTATGCTATAACGTTGCGATAAAATATTCCAGATGCGATACCTAACCATTAATCGGCATGTAATTAAACCTGTAACCTGTAGTTTTGTTCAGTAGAGTGAAAACCGATTAGAAATCTCGTATTTTTGCAAGAATATTCCCGACTACTTTCGGACTCCATAAGTTAAAGTCCGTACCTACGTAATCCATAAAGTGACTGCCGCCTCTTTATTTGCAGGTAATTAATATCTCGCGTTGTGGTTTTGATTAACAATGACTGTATGTGAATGAACAATGTGTGTGAAATTTTTAATAATAAATCAATTGCAAAACGATACAATAATTATTATTATCGCTTGTAGTACAGTGCAAACATAGTACCTACTAGCATTGAAGTTGAAAGCGAGCGGTATTCGGCGTAGTGATTTGCACCGGAGAAGTGATTTTTCACCGGAGAATCACCGGTGAGTCTCCGGTGAAAGTAATCGGTGTTTAACCGATTATTATTGAATCATAACTCAAGTAATTTTATTATTTAAATAAAAAGAAGTTTGTTGATCAACATTGTTAATTATTTAATAACATTTATTCAAATACAATTACTTTATCATTATTTCCTACCTCCTTAAATAATAATTATCATAATAAAGTAAAATATTTTTTTCTTAATATTTTTTTTATTTAAAACCTTTACAATACATCTAATATCATTTTGAGTTCACACAATATCGATGCGCTTAAAATTCCATTGCATTGTACTAGAACATTAACAGTTAAAAACATTTTAATTGATGCTAAATCTGTATTCGAATTCACCGGAGATCTCCGGTGAATCTCCGGAGAATGGCAAATCACCGGTGATTTTCACCGCTGCTCGAAATAGCTAGCGGCGGGCGGTGTCTCTTTGGCGGCGTTCTTTGGCGGCGGCGCCCGCCGGTAAGGCCGAGCACACATTGGGGTGCGAAGTCGCAGTATTGTAAAAATCATAGACGTCGCACAACGCACCGTGGAAATGTCCGCTGTGCACCGTAAAAATCTGTACTATTCTATCGGTATCCACACTTCCCAGCGTGTGCATGTCAAGATGATTAATTACGATAACGATTATCTGATTTTCTTGATTCAGGAACGTCCTGTCCTTTGGGAGAAACCAATGGAAGAATACAAAGATAAATTTCTACTAAAGTACTTAGTGTGGTCCATGTCTCATTAGAAACTAAACTAATGGACAGAGTTTTCTCGTACGATGTCTTATGCGATGAAATTTTTCGTTGCGTAAACGCAACCGCAAGTCTTGTTTGTAGCCTCGCCTTTACTTGCACGGCGCGTCAAAGTAATATTGGTGTATCGTAAAATTACGTGGAATACTAGGGCACCATGAAAATAAGGAGACTTAGAAAATAATATTTTTTGATAGTGTTTGTCTTTAGAAATTTTGCCTTTACCTCGGGAAAAACAACACAAAATACTTGTATTATGCAAGATTTTTGCTTAACTATTTTTAAAGGAATTGGTGATAATTGCGAGTGCATTTAATAATTTTGGAATCTAACAGTAAATACCAAATGTTAGGTACGTTCCTGAGATGAAAATGTGGCTTTTCAAATGTAACACTTTTGTTAATAAGTAATTTTTAAATTGCTACCTAAAAAAGTATTCAGTTTTTCATTTTACAAGTTATTTGCCAAAAGAAAGTCAAAATATTGTTTTAGGACTAGGGATTCGATGACCTCCCTGGCGCAGTGGTGACCGTTGTGGTCTTATAACTGGGAGGTCTCGGGTTCGATTCCCGGCGGGGGCAATTTAGGAATTTATAATTTCTAAATTGTCTCTGGTCTGGTCTGGTGGGAAGCTTTGGCCGTGGCTAGTTACCACCCTACTGTCAAAGACGTGCCGCCAAGCGATTTAGCGTTCCGGCACGATGGCGTGTAGAAACCGATTAGGGGTATGGGTTGAATTTACACTGCTAAACCCCTTCCAAGTTAGCCCGCTACCATCTTAGACTGCATCGTCACTTACCATCAGGTGAGATCGCAGTCAAGGGCTATCTTGTCATTGAATAAAAAAAAGGGATTTTTTTTAAGAAAAACGGGTAAAATTAAAATCATGACTGGCAACACTCGTCTTGCGGCTTTAATTTTTTGGAATTACAATTTACAACGCAGTTGCACGTGAACGGTTGCGGTATAATCAACTATCGATTGCGTCTCTGTTAAGTGAACTGTGGAATGGAGTATTTATGACATAATCATGTGTGTCAGTTTGTGAGTGTTGTGAGGAGTGTGTGGTTTACATGTTCGGTTGCAAATCTGCTGCGGTCTGAGTTCGAATCCTGCGTAGTCGGTCATAACATTTTTAGAGTTGAGTTTCTGCCAAGAAACCCCCAGTACCGGCCTAGAGTTAGGAAACTAGGGGCGGCTCTGTTTGAGCTTCTTGAGTCTAAACTAAATCAATCTGGAAGGGAGACCTGTGCCACTCGCAAGTTATTTAGAGATGAACCTAATTAGACCCTCCAATCCAAGTACATCCATACCTCCAAGCTGCTGCAGCTGCGGTTGGTGGGCTTTAATTAATCTTAAAATTTATCATTGATAACATGTTCTCCGAGGAACGGGAGTGACACAACGCCAACTTTGTAATTTAACTCCAGGCCGATACTTACTAATAATTTGTTGTCAGAAACCCAATAAGGCAAGGCGTGTGTAATTTTGAACCGACCCGGGAATCGAACCTAGACCTCGTTATCCGGTCATCACCACTACTGACGTAGTGTACGTAGTAACGAGGCAAAGTGGTCGACTTGTCAGTCGTCAGCAAAGGTCGTCAGTGATTTCGCGCTTACCTACCTATTCCGAAAAGACATCACGTGACATCAAGTGCGCGGCACTCGGTAAGAATTTACGACTTTTTCTAAACATCGAACTTTTTTGTACTAGGGAATCAGGAATTGAAAGGGATTTATGTGGCGTGTTGTTATTATGTCTAGTTAGGGTTTCCAAAATGTTTTTTTCTTAATTAATTAATTATTTTTGTATGAAAGATTTTGATAATTAATTTTTACTTTTTACCACCGCCATTGTGTTTATAGGGTCAAAGTGCATGGGTGGTTGCTGGTAAGTTATACACATTAACAAACACCTTGTATACAAGGCAAAGGTGACTGACTGATGACTGATCTATCAACACATAGCCCTAACCACTGGACGGATCGGGCTGAAATTTGGTATACAGTGGCTATAGGCTATATAATATGATGAAGGCATCCGCTAAAGAAAGAATTTTAACCCCAAGGGGATTAATAAGCGGGTTTAAAAATCGAGAGCTAATCCTTACTAATATTATAAATACGAAAGTGAGTCTTTTTTTTTTGTTTGTTGGTTTTTCAGTCAATAACGCAGCAATGGATCGACGTGAGTCTGAGTGAGGACTTGACCCTTGAAAAACAGTGGGTTCCCTCGGGATTATGAAAACCTAACTCCACGCGGGCAGAAGCTGACAGTAAAATAAATAAAGTTACGAGGTAGATAATATTTTATAAGTAATATAATATGAAGCCTCTAAACGCCCCGAAGCGGCACAAAAGATCTCATCTCTCTTTGAGAAGCGCTTTAAGAAGCTTAAACACACCTGTCTGTTTCGTTTCGGATAAGCAAGTACTTATTAATTGTTTCAGAACTTCTCAGAAGATGATTTCAACAACTCGCAATTCATGTTGATTTTTTTCACCACGAAAAACATTTTGATAAATATATGTTATGTATAAATGTTCAGGGGAGTTCGGCACTGAAGCTGAAGCACAGGGCTACCTAGTTTAGCTTCAGAAGCTATATTTATGTGCAAATTAAACATTAAATTAAAGGGATGCCCCGCCCATATAAAATTCTTAAGTATTAGTGTGTTTAATTTTACTTTTTGCTAAATAAATGATTATTATTATTATTATTATATATTCATAAAAAGACTTGTCTAAATATAAAAAGTATAAAAGGCAAAGGTGACTAACTGACTGACTTACTACTACTTACTACGACTGACTTACTGATCTATTAACGCACAGCTCTAACCACTGGACGGATCGGGTTGTTTGGCATACAGATAGCTATTATGATGTAAGGCATCCGCTAATAAAGAATTTTTGAAAATTGAACTCCTAAGCGTTCACCCCTTTGAAATTGATTTGAAACTTCGAACTTTATGTGAATGAAGTTGCGGTCAAAAGCTAGTGAAAAATTATAAAACTTCACGGGGATGTGACATCACAATAAAGTAACTAAGCTACGTTAGATATCAGAGACATTTTCAAAATTATTAATTTCAAAATTGTCCTACTAAGAATTGAACTTCCCGCTACAAGATCACAACGTTAACTACTTCGCTGGAGATGTTATCAAAAGTCCTATTATAAAATTTATTTGAATAAAAAATATTCTATTCTGCTCTATTCTATGCTGCCAGCTAGTGCGAAAAGTATGCCCCAATTAGTGTACGCTTTTTCATATTACGCCCACCAAATTTTCCATCAGAATTCCCAGATGAATTTCTCTTTAATGTTTTAGCGTTTTTTTTACATATATTCTCACATATTATGTTTTTATATCGCTACAAATTAAGTCCATTAGGCTACGGGCTAAGTACCTATATTACTCGTTTCAAGGATATTTCATATCCTTAGAACAGTAATTTATTCCGAATTAATGGTCTTAATATGTAGAATGACTAATGTACAGGTTTTTATTGGTTCGGTAGAGGTAAAGAGGTACGTATTAAAATTGCATCTTATTTGTATTTCTTAACTGCAACGATTTCTTAACGCTTACATTGTTTATTATGCAAAACTTGAAATGTTTGTACTTATTTCAATTTTTTCTACATGAATACGTTTTGAGTTGTTAATATCAGAGAGTTTGAAGATCCGTAAAAATTTAAAAAAATCGTTAAATTTTTTACTAGTAAAGCTCGATTATTTTATACGATAAAGTCAATAATCTAATCGATGCTAAATCTAATTTTCCGGGTGGTTGAGTTACAGTTTCTAAACGTTTTTTCTTAGATACCTCACCCTAGTGGATTTTCAACGCTCGGGGGTAATGATTAAATCGCATTATGAGCTTGTGTCTTTCGTGTGATGCTTTTTTGAACGCGCGTCAGAAAAGCGTCCGTGTGTAAGAGAGCTTATTTGCTCAAAATAACGTGACGTGTTGAGTTGAGTATACTATCGTCAAAAGTTTTTCAAGCACATCAACACAAAAGCTCATGCTGGTTTCTTAAAACTATGCCATTAAACACATAAAAAAATATCTTCTTTGGCGACTGTAGCTATTTGTGTTAGTTGTTATAATTAACCTAAAATTTATTATGAACGTATTATTTACGCGGGTCTGAACACGCGATTCCAGCAAACTTAAACAGAATTATATCCTATAACGTTTAGAATTTATGGTTTCTTTAAACTAGCTGTTATTGAGAGTGGTGTAGATTGATCACGGATAAGGATAGTTTTTTTTTAGATACAGACTAACAGTTGACTGCAATGTCACCTGAGGGTAAGTGAAGATGCGGTCTAAAATGGAGCGCGCTTGTCTAGAAGATGCCTATTCACTCTTGATTTTAAAGGTGTCGAGTTGACAAACTGTACGATTGTTTCACTGAAGACAAAAAAGATGTTATATGGGTGGAAATAAGGACGCTGGACAAGTGATCCAAATAAGGTGAAAACTTAAATCAACTACTTGTTTAAGTAATAATATAAGCTTTCAAGTGAAGTTTATAAAATACTAGACGATGCCCGCGACTTCGTACGCGTGGATAAAGGTTTTTTGATTCCCGCGGGAACTCTGTAATTTTCCGAGATAAAAAGTAGCCTATGTTTTAATCCTGGGTATGAGCTACCTCCATTTCAAATTTCAGCGAAATCGGTTCATTCGTTGTGGCGTGAAGGAGTAACAAACATACACACACACACACACACACACACACACACACACACACACACACACACACACACACACACACACACACACACACACACACACACACACACACACACACACACACTTTATATTAGTGTGATGTGACTAGCTAATGCCCGCGATTTCGGCCGCGTGGAAATCTCACGGGAACTCTTTGATTTTCTGGGATAAAAAGCTTATGTCACTCTCCAGGTTCTCAATTATAGACGACTACGTGATCTGTAGCTCCGTTGCAGCGTTATTGAAGGACAAACCAACAAACAAAGACACTTTCGTTTATATTAGTTAAAATTAATTGCTGTTAAATATTATCGCTGTAAATTTTTTTTAGGACGAAGTTAATTAACATGGTAATGTTTTGCGTTCAGTTTTATCAAATAATTCGTATTACCTACATATTATAAAGTTTTGTGACACAAAATCCTACTAATCATACTCTGAGGATGGATGTTCGTTACTCTTTCACGCAAAAACTACGGAACAGATTTTGATGAAACTTCCTAATAATGTAACACAGAATAGCACACCATATAGCATAAAATAGCAGATCCTATTAATATTACAAACGCGAAGGATGTATGGATGGATGGATGGATGGATATTTGTTACTCAATAACGCCGCAACGACTGAACCGATTTGGCTGAAATTTGGCACAGAGATAAATTACAATCTGGAATGACACATAAGCCAATTTCTTTATCCCGGAAAATAAGAGAGTTCCCGCGGGAATTAAAAAAACTCAATCCACGCGAACGCAACCGCGGGCATTAACTAGTAGGATATATTTAATAGGCGCGGATGAAGTCGCGGCCATCGGCCATTTTTTCATATTTATTCTTTAATACTTAGTACGGGAAGAAACGTAAACCTCAAAATGAAGCATGGATAAATCAACGTTTCTCTGAAAATAGACAATCGCGACGCACTGACAGTGGTATTGTCCGTCTGCAGCAGTCGAACTGGATAGTAACAGTGGCTATTTCAACACACGTCTACACTGAACCGCGACAGATTGTTGGCGAACGGCGAACGAGGAACTTTCCGTATTTTATTTTTAAGAAGACATTCTTTTATCACTAGCACCTTTTGTTTCGATGTCGCACGTGCTTTTAAAAACTGCGTGCCAAGATACCTATTCTCATATTCGGAATTGGTGCTTTTAGAAGATTTATGGACAAAACAGCTGTGCGCCGTTTTATTGTTGTATTTATCTCATTAATAACTCGACCAATTCACTTTACGTAAATGGATTATGTGACAATTTAGTTGTGGAGTTAACGGTGCGTTGCGAACTCTTATCGCGTTTTAAACATCGTATTTCAGTTGATACTTTCGTCATTCTCGCAGCAGATTTAATAAAATGGGATTGAATGGGCTGCGTCGGAAGCGAAATCGGCATCTTTTTCGGGTAGCCGATAATAATCGTTCTCAGCAATGATGAGGCGAATAAGACTTTGTAGAAAACTGCCATGAAAAGGCTCGGAATAAAGATCTGTGAAAAGTTCGAGGTCAAATAAAATCAGTGAACAATTAACCTCTATTTTATTACAAAGCCTCAGAATGCTGTTCAGCGATTGCTGATAGATTTGCCTATACTGTAAGTGTTGGTAAATATGATATCAGCCAAACGGCAATTTCTGGATTCGTAGCTCGTGTAACTGGTAGTCATCGGGGTCTCAAGGTGTTCTCAATATTGACCCGGGGAAAGGTGTTCTCAATATTGACCCGAAAATCGGGGTCTCAGTATTGACCCTGTATAGGTAAACGCAGCATCGAAAGACCCTGTGTCTATGAGGATGGACATCCTGCTGGATACAAGCTGTTCAAGTCCGTGTCCAGTGGTGATTCTTGCAAAAGACCTTTGTTCAGCAGTGGACGTCCATTAGGACGATGATTATTATCACCACTTCGTCACCATCCATCCGTAAACCTAATGAAAAAGCGAGTTTAAATGACTTTTAATCTCATCGGTTCCCGGGCTTTGAAAAACGAAAATAGGTTCAGACAAACGAGGTTTCGCTCTGAAATTTCTTTTTGAATTCTTATAAAAGAATATTCAAGTAATTAAAATGTTTGTTGAGTAAGCCTAAAGTATTTTAACGGAGTCTGCGTGCCAACTCGTTTAATAGATCGATGTTTAGATATCAGCGGCTGTATTCTATTGTCTACCGGCTAATGGTGGCTAAATGGCATTTGGTTAATTTTGTCATCCAATTTATGTTATAAAGCCCTTGTGTTAATGTATTCTTGCTACTTTATGTTTCTTTATTTTAATAGAATTTGGAATAGGATTTGCATTACCTGCTGATTCTATTTTGATGGATTTGTATGTTGTAGTAATAAAATAACTGAGAAAGGCTTGTTTAGTGGAAAACTTTAGCCGTGGCAAACGCTACCACTAAAGCTGTGCCCCCTAGCGAGTTAGAATTCCGGTACGATGTCGCGTTAAAACTGATAGATTATGGATGTAATATATGATATCATACCCTTACCAAGTTTTCTCGTTTAAATCGTTGACTCGATACGATTCCCTAGGTGATAAGAGCAATCACAAGTTGCATCATAATAAGGATTAAGTCTTTTTAAAAGGACTAAGTAAAAAAAATTGTAGACTTCTTTTGGCTGCTTCTGTTCTAGTAAGTTATAGTTAGTTTTGAAATGGGAAGCCGGAAGGACACTACAAAGCTTGGCAGTGTTATTTTTTAATTTCTTATCTTGTAGTAGGAAACGGCAGCTAAGTTCGTTCTCCAAATATACTACAGTGGAACAAAATCTTTCAAGGCTCAATAATCTCATTCGCTAACACATAATCGACTGCAATAGGATCGATTGAAAGTTTGTTTCTGTAAAGTGTTCTTTTATAAATATAAGATTAAAAAAAGTTTATATAAAGCGAGCGTTAAAGCCAACTGGGATTATTTTTTCTAGCCACCTCATATTCGCTTCTGTAAACACGAAGCTGTTTAGTGTTTATGTCGACAGTCTCACATCGCGTCGGATAAACGAAGGCCTTGTCAGATCGTTCCATCTCAGATGTTATGTGTAGTCGTAAATTTTCACTATTATTTGGCTTTAATGTTATGATTATAATGTATTATGATTTTCATATTAAGATTTTCAGCCGTGATTGCCAGCCAGCCGTATGCTCACGGAATTCTGTATTGGTCCGAATATTTTTTACGATAGCAAAGTTATAAAATGTCACACCCGAGTGGTATTAATCATCCAAAATAGTATATGTTTTCCATTTTAGACCATATTATCGATTTCTATCATGTTGATTGTGGTCTAGTGTATGTAATGTATAAAAAAATAATCTTTTTTTTCTTTTTTATACATTACAGATTATCCCAACCATTGCAAAAACTTCATCATCTGAAAACTTTTATTAAGGCCGTTATATTTTAGTCCCAGGACTTTGAAAAAGTTCTTATTTTACGGTGACTTCATAAGCAAAACCAGTTGAAGGAAAAATAAAATCTTAGAATATTAATGCTGATAAAAATAGGAGGCTTCTTACCCTAAGCTTGTATCGAGGAAGTATCAGTTATATACCGTGGTGGTAGTATATTGTGAGTTATTGTTGTAGACATGGAGAGACAGTTTGCATTTTATCAGTAACCTAGGATGTACCAGCGACTTCACTCCCAAAATATAACGGCTCACAGAAAAATCAAAGATTTTAACATTATCAAACTTAACATGACTGTACTAAGTAATGACTTCACTAATTCGAAAAGTAACCAAATATGAGTGTAGGTTTACTTGCCTTAAGAATCAAGGCAACTCTATTTATATCGATTTATATATTTCGGTTCGTCAGTTCTTTTTGATCTTTTAACTGTGTGATATATCGCTGAATGGTAAGTAGGTATTTGTCTTTTATGTTTAAAAGAGTTGGTATGTCTAACACAAACAAAAGAACAAAAGTGTTTCTCTTATTTTTAAGACGAGCCACTTGTACGTGTTTTTAAAAATCTCATAGATTCCTGGAATTTACGATTTATTCATTGTATGCTTGGAAAAAGAAAATTCTTTTTCAGGTCCGATAGGTGCTACCTTATTTCGAAGCATAACAATTTATTGTACGTGCTGTCAGCTTGAAATTTACCATAATATTTTTCTAAGTATCGTTGGGATATCAGCTAAGTAAGACGCGGTTAAACGGCGCGCTATAACACGAGCCGAGCCTAGCTCGGCTCGTGGCTCGGCGCGCCACGCGCCGTGTAAACAACTACGCTCGGCGCGGCTCGGCAAACTTTGCCCGATCCATCACTTGTCGGTTTTTTCGACACGGATCAAAGGCGCGCGTGCCATCTAGGCTCGGCTCGTGTTAATACGCGCCGTCTAAACAGATGGCATAGAGCGCGTGACGGACGAATGCCGCTGATGCCGCATCTCCACGGACGGCTCGGCTCGTGCTACCCCGCGTCGTTTAAACGAGCAGGCTTGCGTCCGCATTAAGCCGAGCCGCGCCTACACGGATGGTGCGGCGCGGCGCGGCTCGTGTTATAGCGCGCCGTTTAATCGCACCTTAAGATGACACTACATAAGCGGAGCGGAGTTTGAACCCAATAATAGTTAAGAACTGTGCAAAGTTTGCAACGAAGACGTAAATGAACGGAATAAAAGCTCCTCTGCCTCATTAAAAAATCACTCATTTTCATGATGCACTAGCGGACGCCCGCGACTTCGTCCGCGTTCCTCAGTCACCACAATTTAGGTTGGCAGAACCCCTTCAGCGTCAGGATCGGAAAAGATTTTCTGTTGAAATTTTTCTGAATTTTCTTTGCTATAAACCTCACGGAGCCCAAGACCTTTCCAACGAATGCAAAACCGAGGAAATCGGTTCGTGCGTTCTGGAGTTATAGCATCAGGAAGGAAAACCCGACTTATTTTTATATAGCAGATTTAACTCATCGCCTTTGCATCTTTGTTTTGTGCTAGTTATATTAAACTCTGTTCTTGTAATTTTAATTATAACGTCCCTTGTTAATTATCGTTCTATTTTAAGCGCTTACAGTTTCAACAGGACAATTACCTCAAAATCAATATACGTATTTCCTTCAGCAATATTTCCTCAATTCCTCGTGCCAAAAGTGAAACTAAGCTTAGAATTATCGCAAACTCAGTGGCATCAGCAATCAAGAACACCAACTCTATTATCATTTTAAATAACCAATAAAATATAAGCGTTTATTTTTACCACGTTTAAAACGCATTTCAATAGATTTTGACTTCGAGAAAATTTAACCCCATTCCGCCTCTCAACACCGCTTCAGTGAAGTGTGGCCCTTAAGCACCCGTGTTTCCGTTTCCATTATTTTTAAAGTGCATACGGGCGCTTATCTTTGCGTCTCTAGTAATTATTTTTTTCTCGTTTTTTTCTTCTTTTGTTTGAATCGAGTTTTAATTTCCGGCCGTTCATTAGTTGTGTTTTTACAAGAATCTTTTTCTGCGCGTATAGCATTGAATTTTAATTTGTTTGTTAAACCTACTTGCATTTTTAGGGTTCCGAAAAAAACTTCGGAACCCTTATAGGATCACTTCGTTGTCCGTCTGTCTGTCAGTGTGTCACCACCGTTTTTCTCGAAAACGGCTTATGATACTAAGTCGAAATTTATACTGAATATAAAGTTCAATGGTCTCGTAGTGTTTTAAGAATATCAAGCTTATAGCTTAACTCAGTGAAAAGTTACAGCTTTAAAACCACGGCTTTCTCATTATTAAAACAAATTAAGGGACATCTTCCAAAAATCGTTTTTTTCCATACCTAATTCTTAGTTTCATAGTAAGTGCCGTTATATTTTACAAACACCAGCTTTAAAGTTTTACAAATGACGAACATATTGATATCACTAAACATAGTAAGAGTAACTTAAACAGCTAAAAACCAAATAAAAACCTACCACTTACTATGACTTTTAAAGTACTGTAAATGGAGTAAAGTATCTGAAGCTAAAACACACTATCAGATACATCCGTAAACTGCGACTGAGAGCCGCGACAGATAAGGTTTCACAGTCGTTTGAGATCAGCAGGCCCAGATTTCTATCGGACGTCCGAAGACTCAAGAATGGCCCAAGGTTACGTCCGCGACTACGTCCGATTGTGTGCACAATTCAATGTACATTCACTATCCAGCCGCGGTTGACGCGTCGGATAGTTTGTTCTAAGCCTAACTTTTTAATGCGTCACAACACAGAACTGTCACAACTTTTGTAGACTGACCTCTATAATTACTCTATGATTTGTAGAATAGACCAGGTATGTAATAGAATCTGCAATGGCATATACAATAAGAAAAACATTTTTTATCTATTACCTATCTCTTTAATTAATTTATGCCGTCATATTTTGTATTCACATCACACTATATCACATATCACACTAATTCATATTATAAAGCCGAATTTTTGTATATGTATGTGTGTGTATGTTTATTACTCTTATTACTCCTTCACGCCACAACGAATTAACCGATTTGGCTGAAATTTGGAATGGAGATAGCTAATACCCAGGATTAAAACATAGGCAACATTTTATCCCTAAAAATTACAGAGTTCCCATGGGAATTGAAAAATCTTGATCCACGCGGCCGAAGTCGCGGGCATCGTCTAGTACCTAATAAATTTACCTTCATTTTTTTGTAGAATAGGTAGATATGTAATAGAATCTGCTATGGCATGTACAATCCAGTGTTAATCATAGATTAAAAATAGAGGTCAACGCAGTCTTATAACCCAGTTGTCAAAAACTGTCATGTCTTATTAAATAATGTTTGAATTGAATTGTTAAAATATTTCGAATGTTCGTATAACGATAGGAATTAGGAAATGAGTTTTTGAAAGATGTAACAGTGTTAATGAGAGAAGGATACGTCCATATTTAAAGATGCGAAGGGGTGGTTAGCTAAGGGAAACATCAAGAGTGAAGTGGAATCTTTGGTGGAACATGTCGGAAAGCCATTAATTAAGCAGGAGGTTGACCAGTGCATAGATAACTACCATCCAGTCCAAGTTAAAGCGGCACCTCAGCAGCTCAAGAGCTTGTTAAAAGATGAAGTGTCCATAGCACAGCGGCCGAAATTATTGAAGCAAGGCAATACATTCGTTAAAAAGAAAGATAGCATCGGAGCAAGTAAGGAGATAAAAGAACAGTCGTACAAGAATAATTACTCACTGATGGAGATGTACTCTGCAAGTATCCAGGACAATCGTTGGTCATATCCAAGCAATTGGAAAAAGAAATAAACCATAGCAATGGATGGAATTTTTTAAAGAAGAAGAAGAATTGGAAATATGTATAAGATGCATGGCTCAGCTGACCATATTATGAAAAAATAACCAGAGTCGAATAGTCGATAGAGATAGTAATAGTAGGTAAATAGTACTGTGAAGTTATAATGAAGGTGACTGTGTTGAATGAATGTTTGTGTATTAATATAGAACTGTAATGTGAACATTACAATTCAAGCATAGTGCGACGTAATGTTGCCTTGAATTGCAAACACCAACTTACAAGGAGACTTTCCACCATAGTAATCCCTAGTTACTGAGCAAGTATGATATAAAGTAATATTACTTATTAGCCCACAGGCTAGATGGTAGTATAAAATAAAGCCACCGTTACATGGTGCTTTATGGTAGGAAAAAAAAACCAACTTAAGTATACCTATGGTTTTTTAAATTCGAGATCATTCAAATTTTATTTTATTTTGTAAAAGAAATATTAATTATAATAATTTGTGACCATGTATACTTACTAAAGTACGGTCGCCGAACAGAAAGAATTTCGTACAATGACCTCTTTGCCTACTGACAGTGGTCACAAACATTTTTCTATTAAGTGCGGTTTATATAAAATATTTGAAGGAGAAAAAAAATTAGTAGCTTATTAAATAAATTATTTATTTTTAAACAGTTATTATAATCGAGTTATATTAACTTATTACATAGAAATAAAAAAATGAAAATTCAAAAATCAAAGTCCGATTTCTCTGTATCGGAGTAACTACTTTCCGACGACGTCTCGCCTGTCACAGTTATAACGAAATAATGTACAGTTTTGTCTATATTATGATCTAGACTCCCTAAATTCAATTCACAAGCAAACAAAAACAAACCTTAGGTTTGCAAGTAAAAGGTTTACAATCCCCGAGGACGGCGGTCATTGCATTTGTGCGAGCGTGACGCATTATTTTAAAGCGGGAGTGACAGAGACAGGTAGTAACAGGTTAATGTACGAAATTCTTTCTGTTCCGCGACCGCACTATAGTGTTTAGATTCCTTATAAGATGTCATTCTATATTGGTTAACTTAAGATGTATTATTGTTAAGTATGTATGAAAACTGTATTATTTAACTTAAGGTGTGTTAGTGTTGAGAAGGTATGAAGTATGCGAGGAAGTATGAATATGGTAAAGATGTATGAACGGAGAAGGTATGTCTGGGGACAGACATAGTTGCAGGATGACCGAATGTGGGAAACAGAATGTAAGTGTATGACAGGGATGGATGTATGCGATAGAGAGAGTGGGAAGATATGGAGATAAAAAAGATTGGCAAGATGGCATACGGAGTTAAGACATGCTAAGGAGTGCTAAAAGTAGTTTAAATAAAAGAAGTTAATATATATTTAGTGTTTTTACTTTGAGCTATTCCCACATTTATTAGAACATACGATATTATTACTTGCTTGTTCAGACATGAAAAGGGTCACAAAGAAAATTCTGTCAAACATAGAGAATCTTTTGATTGACTATCTCGAATGCTTTAAAGACAGCTTAGATTTAGTTTTACAAGTTATACATTGCATTATGGAAGTAATTCAAAGAGACAAATAATGGGATGAAACATGGAGAGTGGGAACTGTGAGAAAACTACACAACCCCATTGAGTTTGGGCTTGTTTGATTCATCTTGACAAGTACTCTAGTCCTAGATGATATGCAGGGTCTGATGATGAGACTAGAAGGCGTCTATAGGAACTTCAATAACACTGCGCACTTAAGCTGTCATCTAGTAGGTACCTAATTAATACAATGGTCAAGAGTTTCGGAACCCTCAGTGCGCGAGTATGACTCGCACTTGACCAGTTATTATTTCATATTTATGTTATTTTATCAAATAAGCAGTTTATTTTATTTTAAGTATTAAAGTAAATTGCTTATATAATATCAATGCAAATTTTTCATTCTTTTAATCTTAATTTTAAATAAACTCTGAACCAAAATTTTCAAAGTGTTTTAATCGTAAGATTATCTTTATCATGATGTTGTGGTGCATGTAGGCACATTTTTGAACTTAGTTTTCTAATTATACCACAGGATTATAAAGTTCTTCAAGCTAGTTTACTGCATTCTGGTTTACAATAACTTGATCTTAAGCGCTTCTAAAATAGTTGGTGCACTTCCAAGTACCACTTGACCAGTAAAATGATGAACGAGCTTCCGATGCAGTTACTGTAAATATCCTACTCGCCGCAACGTTAAATTGCCTTGTAATACCTACTTCATGTATGCTGGGACTACACAAACGTGTCCAATTTTGAATTCTTCTTATCCTACTTCCTACTACTATTTATAATATTATAAATGTGAAAGTGTAGATGTTTGGATGTTTGTTCCTCAATCACGTCGCAACGACTGAACCGATTTGGCTGAAAATTGGCAGATAGGTTATAGTCTGGAATAGCACATAGGCTACTTTTTATCCCGGAAAATTAAAGAGTAAGAAGAGATAGTTGTCTAAAGCTTTCTTATCTGACAATCAAATCTATTGTGAAAACCCAGCTAAGTCAAACCCAGTACAGTAGGTAAGTAGTTAAGTCTTTTTTGTTTATATATAATTAATTGTGTACGTAACTATTTAATTTTAAAGTAAAATGTGAGAGCACAGACCGTCAACATAGCATTAATTAGATAAATATTGTCAATTCTTCTTTAATAAATAAATAAATAAAGCTTAAAATTACTCGTTTAATACTTAGACATCTTTGGAAAGTACGAGTACATTCTTCAAATGGCATTTTACACGAATTGATTAGCTTGAACTTGTACTTAATTAAGTGTAGCACTTAAACAATTTTACGGCTTCGTATTTTATTTACTCGTAAAAAATCTGAGTACCGCGTTTTAATAAAATTGGTTTTATTAGAATTTATACTGATAACACAGCAATAATTATAGTTTTTTCGTCTAAGAACTATAAGCATAGAAGTCGTGTTTTTCGAACTCAGGACCGATTTCATAAACGTAAAATAAGTGTTATCCAAGCTTGATATTCTAGCAGATTTTCAATACAAAAACTGTGAGTTAATCAAGGGCTTGCAGAATGACATAGGCTATCTTTCTTTCCTTGGAAAACAAACAGCTCCCTAGGCATTTCAAAATTTAACACTATATTAGATCGATAATGAATATTTGCACCAAAAATAAATATATTCTTTAATGTACTAATTTTTGCATCTGAAGGCTCATCAAAATATGTCTAGGTAAATACTTTAATGTCTTGGAAGTATGCAAAATTCAATGAACATATTATTTAAGAAAACGTTCAAACGTTTTATATTTTCTTTATTAAAATTTACCAAATGAATAATAAATAATAAGTTTTGACTTAAGCGTCTGTCGCCGCGCCGCCGTCTTAAATAAATATTTAGTTAATTTTCTTAACTCCTGCTTCAGAGAACGAACGAAAAGAAAAACTGTCTTCAAGCATTAACATAATTTAGGCTCTATATTTTATTATTTAAGCTGTGTAATTTTTAGGTTTACGATACACTAATATTATATAGGCGAAACATTGTATGCGCGTATGTGTGTGAGTCTAAGTTTGTGTGCGTTTTTGTTACTCCTTTACGCCACAACGAATTGGTTGAAATGAAAGGAGATAGCTCATACCCAGGATTAACACAAAGGCTACATTTTATCCAGAAAAATTAAAGAATTTCCGCGGGAATCAAAAAACCCAGATGAAGTCGCGGACATTATTTGGTGTGTTAATATGTTTTTAAAAAGAACATTCCCCTCTCGCTTCCAACTAAGCGTAAAGCTTGTGCTAGTAATGGGTTCGACTGTGGGGCAATGGGTGGAAATTGAACTCTTGACCTTTCAGTTTTCAGTCTGCGCCTTTGCGCTATTGAGGTTTAAGTTTGAAAGCATATAAATATTGTGTTGTGGTGTCATTAATAAACGGAGATGGATTTGTAGCTAGATGATGTCTCAAATGCGGCATGAGACTGTAAATAAAGATGAATAGAATACAGACATCCAGAGAGGACGTAATTTATGGGACGCTCGAAAACCCTATTCGTCATTTATTTAATTGCCGTCTTGAAATCCTAATGACCGTAACCAAGTGCAACCATAAAACTGTGACTGCTAGAAAATTTCAACTCCACACTAGTTAGATTATTATATTGTGTATGCGTAAGTGGTTATAAATTTGGCTATTAGATAGGCGCCAAAATTTTATTTTTGCTCTACGAATAAATAATAAGTAAGGTAGTTTAATTCAGGACAAAATCCACTCAAAAAATGGTCCTACTTCAAACCAAAACGACGTATGATTCAAAATACGAATCATACGAATCACTTCCGAGGTTACAGATAAACATGCTTGGTGATCGGTTCAAATTCAGAACGAAAGCAATGATTGGTTCGCGCGCGTGCTGCTATGTTTGCTATGACAGCTGAGTCATTAGACAATGTTATGAAAATTTGACGTGCAAGAAAAATGTTGACGTGCTATTTTTGTTTTTAATCCCAGCCTCTAACGGCTTAATTTAATCTCCACCCACTTCGGCGCAATTTTTGTTGGGGTCATTTTAGTTACGCAGTTAGACTTCCTTACTTATTATTTATTCGTAGTTTTTGCTTTTGAAAATTTTGCTATAATATTATTGTGAAAGTTTCAATGTTTGGATCTATGTTACTTCTTCACGGTACAACGACTGAATCGATTTCCCTGAAATATGGAATAGAGGAAGCTTATACCTAGAATACATAGGCTTTATATTACCCCGATAAATTAAAGAGTTCCTGCGGGAATAAAAAACTTTAATCCACGCGAACCATCGTGGGCATCGTCAAGTGATTTATGTTCAATGCAACCAGTTATTCAAAAAATATTTTATTGTTCTCTTCATTCTTTATATTTTCTCTAGCATTATTATTTAAATTTTTTATTGATCTGGTTTATTTACTTAGTTAATTTGCTCTGTTTTTCTGACTACAACATATTTTTCTTCAGATTTTTTTTTTACATCTGTTGTGGAAAGGACTCCCCAACAACATCGTAACATAAATCATTATTGTACCTACTTAAAAATTCATTTTATATAAAACCATATTATCTTAAGAATCCAAAATTCAATGTAGCGTAAGAAACAGAATAAGATGTAGCGAAACGTTACAAAGATTTTAATTTAGCTGAGTGTCGCAGATAAAGTACCCATTGTATAATGTCTATTGTGTACAATAAACACGTAATACGGGAGCATTATTGCGATCTACCATCCGCCGCGGCTTCGTTTTACAAGTAATTACCATTAAGCTTGTTCAGATTTGAATAATTATATTTAGTTATATAGATTACTAGATTTGGCTGCAAACTGTGGAAGCTGACTCAGGCTTTTAAGAAAATAGATCGTTACTATTTTTTTACTGCGTTTTGGACTTCAATCACAGGAACAACTTACTGATGTGATTGATTACAATCAATTAATTGATTATTATTATTTAACTATCGCTCGTTCGTCAGTGATAGAGCTAGAAACTGTAGTAACGATGAGGACTAATTTCTACTAAAAGTTTTCTAATCCGTCATAAGCCTTTGACGCTTTGTTTCCAACAAGCCTCTTCGCGTTTGTTCGTTTCTGGGAAATGCGACAAAGGGCTTATCAAACAACTTGACAGCAGATATGAGTGTGCTTGATTGTCTTCTTATTTTCCGATTGGGGAATTATGTTGCGGTTGAATGAAATGCTTGTTTGAGTTCCATTTTCTAATATTATTCTTGATCATATTATTATTATCACAAGTCGGTTATGTGAGTGATACTATAACCCATCCTATTTCCAGGCAAAGCCCCTCTACACATGATTTAGTATTAATACGTGTTTCTGTGCCAGAGAGGGCCTGCAAACTCTACAATATTATAGTCTCTCCATCTATAAATTGGTCTTCTTCTCTTCCTTGCATTATAGTATGGGAACCAATCTGTAATTCTGTAGTCCATCTGTCAATCTGTCATCGGTCATGGATCCTTGATCATAGCCCTATGACAAAAAATCTAGGGCGCCAAGAAAAAGAAAATAAATTTGCTATATGAATTATTTATTTTTGTTTTAAGTAGTAATATCATCTGAATTTTTTTGTATGTAAATCTTTTGGTACTGTAGTTACTACCCATAATGTAAATGCATGCAATTACCAACAACATTGGCATGACACATTGTAGCATCGTTTCTTTTGGCACTACGTATTTTACATACTCTCCGGATATGTCAATCATTTTAGTCGTTAAGATAAAATAAGCATTCTGTATAATATTATGTTGTTTTAATGACATCGCTGGTTTTATCTTTATACACGCAACATTGTATATATACAGACAATAAGAATGAGTAGATACTTTTTTATATAATGAGCAAAAAGTCTAAGAAGGTTTTACAATAATTAAGGCGTCCATTAGACAATCCAACTCTTCCCCATTTATTCATACTATTGATCAGAAAAAGATCTTTTTGACCTCCTTGCCAAGGGTGTTACATAGTTGAAAAACTAATCTCTGCTATGCTACTAATATAATAAATGCAACAGTATGTTTATTCTAGCGTAACAACGGATCGACGTGATTTTTTATCTCGGAAAAAGGAAGTATTCCCGCGTGATATTTAAAAACCTAACTCCTCTCAGAAGAAGACACGGGGAGGTAGATAATGTAGCAAAAGCTGCTAATATTACAAATTACGCTTACATATCAAACGCCATACGTTTAAATAACTATACAAAAGTTTGTGCCGGGTTTGGCTCGAACATGTTACTTTTAAGGAAAGTCATATTTCGGATGCCTGCTGCTGTTAATGAAAGAATGGATAGATAAGTGATATCGATTTTAAACTGACGATTTTAAAGCACTTCGTAAGAGTTTATTGTAATAAAGAGGTTTCCTATTAATTTATTCTGAATGACGAGTCTCGCAAGAGCATCGAACCTATAATTTGCTGTTCCTAATTTATTACACGTGAGTATTTTGAATTTTACAAAACAAACAGACTACAAATTTGGCTCAATCCTTGTTGCTTGTAAACATATTGTTATTTCACTTGGAATGTTAACACACTCGTGCGTTATGCTTCAGCCCGATGTCTCGCTAACGACTGCATTTTACTTATATGTTGGCAAAGGAACAGACGGTGTTTTTGGCAAACATAGGAAATTATAATATTCTGTTTAGTTCGTTGGTAATAAATGAAAGTGCAATGTCTTTAAACATTTGCATAACTTGAGTCTGCCACGTAGCACTTAGTCACTGTGGTGGACTACTATTTAAATCCATCTCAATCTTAGAAGAGAACCGTGCTTAGTTCGTAGTAGTCATTTGAACGGGTGATAAGTTGAGAGAGATGATGATTATATGCTTGAATAATTGAAATAATTGGTACCTTAATTTTAATTTTGTTACTTCAGCATCATAATATCTTATTTTTTATAAAGTTTTGATTTATTACCTCCATTGCATATAACCATGCGTGAATATGGATCTTTAGGTCCAATATGCGAGGTGTGGAATCTCGTACAAGAATTGATTTGATATGAATTCTTATACCTACTATTGTAGTAATCTACTTCTTTATCAACCGAAATAAGTCCAATATTAGACTTAGGTATTGCTAGACTTCCACAAGCCTGGGTCATGCGAAGTCTGAAGTCTTCCGTCCACCAAGTGGGTGGTCTGCCAACACTGGGCTTTCCGGTCCTATGTCAACAACGAGCTTCAGTTCTTCGAACTATATGCCATGCCTATTGCCACTTCAGCATTGCGATTCAACGCACCTACTCGTACTAGTAATCGCACTTTGTATTGCGTAGATATTAAAATAACCGCGCGTATCTTCGCCCAGTCGCGTGGATCGAGCCGCTTCCGATGCGAGGTCGCAACTTCAACACCTTGGAACCCCAACGACTTTCTTCGAACTATATGCCTTGCTGTCTTCAGTTTTATGACTCAACGCACCTAGCAGTAATCACACTCTGTATAACATAGATATTAAAATAACCGTGCGTATCTTCGCGCAGTCGCGTGGTCCGAGATCTGGGGCGCCGTTAATCACTGTCCGCGTGTGCTGCGGCCGACCCGATCGAAAAGTAGATTGCTGGAACGCTACACCTACCCGTACTTGAAAATGGTTTCTACAGTTTTCAGTTTCCGGATTGCTAAGCTTATTTTGCAACAAGTAAATTAACATTGAGGCTGGCATTTTTTGGATCCGAAACAAGGGCTTGCTACCCTGGGTGGCCTACTCAGATTTTGGAAGGAGTTCGGCTAGCTGGAGTGATCCGGCGGAGAGCCGTACCAGCGGGACCATGCATAACGGGCGATTAACGCCTACTTGTGGAGAAAATTCCCAGGAGTTTGAAGATGAAGGGCTGGGTATGGCCCTCATAAGTGTAGGAAACTCACATGGTTACTCCATTCACATCGCCATAAATCTATAAGCAGTGTATTACACAGTCAACATTACAATTTGTAACTGACTCGGCAGTATTTTCATCTATTTAGTAACAACAAACAGTAGCCCAAAACTCATAGTAATGGCAAACACTATGACTTCACCCCCTATAGCGTTATCGTGAATGCGATAATTTAATGGAAAATGTAATTATGCTCGAGCGCCTTAAAATGTCATGGGTGAGTCATCATTTTTTTTCGCTTCACTCAAATGTTCCGAGGACCCACCACCGCATTGAAAGTTGCGTGTTGTGGATACAGTTAGGTATTCGTATTTTTTACTGTCTGTGTTAAAAGGAGTTCATGTTTCTGGAAGAGACGGTTGTATGTCATATCACAAGTCTGCAGGTACAATTTTTTGTTGTTGTCCGATTACAGCAAAGCCAAATGGGTTATGATTATAGCAGTCTATATTTTATGAATGTACTTATGTATATATGTTTCTGTTTACATATGTTCTACCATAGCGCCTAAATTGCTGAGCCGATTTTGAAGCCGATTTGTTATTATGTTCCGGGTGACATAAGCTACATTTTAATCGAACAAATCAATATGACTTTACTTTACTGGAACTTTGAATCTTTGGTAGTCTTTGTTAAAGATACATTCACAGCTAAAGTTTCCTGAGACAATTTAGAAATTATTAATTCCTTTTGGGATTCAAAACCGTTCGTAAAAGAACAAAGTAAACATTGCACCTGAAAGTTTGCCTTAACGTGTTTTGAGTTTTCATGTCACTCTTAAGTATTTAATTACTATCAAGACCAAAAAATCTATAAGTGTACCTAAATCACCCCTTAAACACTACTTTGTAAAAACCCTTCTGTGAGAGGAGATCTGCGCTTAATAGTGAACCATTGATGGGTTGCTGTTGATAATGATGACGATGTAAATTACAATAAGAAAAAATCATCTCAAAATGTAAAACAGTTCAAAAAATATACCTTGGCAGTAATAGTGTCACGCTCGACGTATACGTACTACGTAGTCTTTTGCACGGTAGCGCCGGTGCTGAAAGACCTAATGCAACTAGAAGGGCCGAGCGAAGGGCGTAAAAATGTAGGCGTAGCGTGGTTTATTTTTAAATTTCTTTTAATAAAAAGCAGTCGTAAAGCACCGGTCATACACAAAGCGAACTCTAAAGTCGCTCCTATAGAAGATGGAATACAAGAAATTATGACTTGAAATACACGCATCTAACAAAGCCCAATGCTGTAAGCGCACGCTGTTTTCGGTCTTTCATATAGCTCTTGATGTGTGTAATATAACAAAACATGTAATGTAACGCAAATTCTTGAGACTCGCACTACCAAAATTAAATGAAATGCACGCGCTGGTCCATAAGGTGTCCGCTTGAAGGATAACAGTAAGGAGGTTTAATTACTCTTTTAGACCCACCTTTTCTAATTGCAAATCTTTGAGAGCTTTTGCCGCGACAATCGCTGCCGTCATGCGTTAGAACTTACCAGATCTTAAAAATAGGTGACGACAGCGGGGAATCTCCCTATTCTTTGTGATTTTGTGTTTATATTTCTAACAGAATGAGGTCATTTTTTGTTTGAATGGGCTGGTTTATTTATTGAACGTTCCAAATATAACTACTATTAATTCATAAGTGAGATTGTGTAACTTCGTCATAATAGGCACGGCATTGATTTAAAAGATTTAAACTGATTGTGAAGATGAAGCAATCTATTAGGGACCAATTGCTGGCACATACTGTTTTAAATTACTTGATAAATTGACTTCAATGTTTTCCTATGTCTATTCCTATTATCTATATCTATACAATCGAATCTGAGGCCCCCCATTTTGCACCAAGGAGGTCGTCGTAGTCGGGTAATTTGTACTAGTTGGATAAATAATAACTTATATTTCATCATCGCCTAGTAATGTTAAATCCATGAATAAGGAAATGTTTTGACTGATTTTATTTTTATTATTATCATTACTTAAAACTGTCAAAAAGTCAAATTTACTAGACTACTCGTTTAAACTTTACTCGCCGATAATGAATGTTCTAAGATTTTACTAATTCACAAATCTTGCACTTTTGTTATTAACAGCTGACAAGTAAAATGTCATGTTAAGATTTATGAATACAAAGCGTGCAAACATAATAGCTTCATTAAATTTGCATCCCGAGTTCTAGTTCCATACGTCTGAAATGTTTCCTGAAAATAGATCTTCAGGGAGACGTGTCCAATTCCCTGTTAGCATTTGATGCCGCGGATGTTACGTCTATTCTTGCTGAGTCTTGCGTAATCTTTTCAGTGTATTTTTGTATTTTGTTATCTTTAAGAAATATACTATTATTATTTATTGAGCGATATATTTGATTATTTACAGTTTTAACCAGCTCAGCTAGAACATATTTTTAAATATTATGCTTTAGAAAATTATGGCATAATCTTTGAAATGTAGATACTATTACAACAACTAATGTTTACTTTCAGTAGATAATATTGTGAAGTCTATCTTTTTGTAGTTGCTCTACCGTGATTTCCGAATGCAAATCCTACTGATATAGATCAATTAGTAGTTAATATATGTTAAGAGAAATCAATGAATCAAGGTACCAAATGTGGATTTAATAGGACTAAATCATTTTAAAATATTTCTCTTGAATTTATTAATACTGTGCTGTTACTGTATATTTAGATTAATTATATTAGACGAACAGTGCTCAAACACTAAAGAGTTTACGATCATAAAGAAAACAAATTATAAACACTATGAAACTTTTGTTCATCATGATAAATTTTTATGAATAGACATGTTCGAAATTTTTAAAGAACCTAAATTCCTTATTGATGTGTCTAGTAAAAGAAGCGCGGTTAGCTATTCTAGGATGTCTCGCTAAAAATATTCGCCCTTCCAGGTAAACTTGATCTATAGTATGGGCATTTTGCGACATTGTGCTATTTGGGTCAGTGGCGCAGCGATGTCGTGATGACACAGGGCGTACTCCATTGTTCACTTCGTATTTCACATAGGTAATGCTTCTTCGCATTTTCGGAACACATTTATTTTTGGACAAACGCAAAATAAAGAACACATCTGTTGTTTCTATTTGGAATATTTTAAGTTTTACTATGAGTAACTTTTGATAGCTTAACTTTTTCTTTACTCAAGACACTTCGAGTTACTTACTTGCACAAATGTAGGATAAGTGATTTTCGATTTTCGTCATGGTTTGGTTTTTCATCGCTTGAACATTTGTAGCACCTGAGGAAACCAATACGTTGCCGGCTTTTCAGGAATTTGTTGGTCCGCCCCTTGAATAACCCAATGTATAATTTAGTGGAAATACCGTCCAGGAAGTTAGTTCCACAGTTTCAAAGTACGTGGAAAAAAAGTCACCAAAATAAATGCTTGAAATCACCATAATTATTCATGACCTCGAGAGTTAAAAAGTGTTGTCAAGTGATTCCATTATGTTGCATAAAGTACAATATTATACCTAATGATATCAGATACCTTATGATATTTCAATATTTCCGACAAATTCAACTTTTTAAAAGTTTGTATGAGAATGTTTCTTGCAATTTGCTATTATAAGTCCTACAAAGTCCTATATGAATGGATCCTAACTGTTGTGCAAATTGGTTAAAGCTAGGCTGTTCAAAACTACGTTTCCAATAACGCCAATTAGATACTTTGACTTTGGCGTAACCAAATAATTTCCTTTGTGTTCCATGCACGCAATTTGGCAATTAGCTGACGTGTCAATAGCAAAGCGAAATTATGATTGCCCATTTTGTTATAATATATGCTTTTGTTAGCATCCAATGTAGAGCTTTTTGGTTTAATGAACTTTTTGTTTCTATCATTTTGGTTGTGTTACATACTACTTTTTTAAATTTACTATTTACGTATGTAAATAGTTACGTAAATTTCTAAGTTTATTCTAGTAGTTACAGACTACAGTGTTTTTCTTTAAAATTATCGCTATTCTATTCTTTATTGTTTTTATGAGAATAAATCATAAAGCGAACATAAATCCGTACTGGTTTATTATGTATTCATAGTTTTATTAGTTTCTGCTTATTCATAACTGGATGTCTACTAGTATCACAAAATTTTATTGTTCCTTATACCAGTTGTATATAATTATTTACCTTCCCTCCTTACAATCTTTTTAATGATGTTTAGCGGCCATTAGCTATCTTTTTAACAATGTCTTAGAAACTCTCAACATTCAGCGTGAAACACTTTTCACCGTGCTAGTCATATTATGTATTCATGGATTGGCAAGGACCTTCTTGAGTGACTACAACCCATTCTTGTCCTCAATCTTCCCCATCCAGCCGCCGATTCTGGTAACCCTTTTTATATTACCAGTTGATCATGCTGCAAGACGCCCCTCAATCCGCTTATTAGGACCTGTTCATTCAGTTAGCCTGTTATTTATTTTTTCTAACCCATAAGTTATAGTTTGAATTATTACTATAATCGCTTCAAGTGTCTTGTGTATCCAAATATCCATTTATCATACCCCTTTTTTATCCCAGCTAATTATTGAAATTGGCAAGCAAATTCTTTTAATCATCTTTATGCTTATCGAAACAGCTATGCTAATTTTTTTGCGATCTCTTTTTCATTGTATGGGAACTTTGGGATTTTAATAATGATTGATTTAAAGGTTTCGATTAAGGTAGTAGCGATTATCTCCTAGTTATAAGACCATAGCGCTCACCACTGTGCCAGGGAGGTTGTCAGAATTTCTAATCAATTACTAATTTACAAGTAAAACCCGGGCCGCTACTTCGGTATTATTAAGGAATTCAACAAAATAAATGCGATGTAATCTATACGGTGGACCGTAATAACCTGATTCATTTAATACCACTAGTCCGGCCTCGATTCGGCTTTTTGAAGTACAAGCACGATATATTATATAGTAGTTTGAGTACAAGTGCCGGATCAAATCAAGCCGACGTTTTATGAGGAACGTAAATAGATTCGCGTTTGCTTTGTCGAGGAGCCTCGTACTTTTGCCGATGGTCAAGACGTAATTTGGAAACTTCACAATTTGACTCTTGCAAATTTTGAGTTATATAAATAAAATATACATCGGAATTAATACGTCAGTGTAAACGTTTTTGAAATTCGTTAAGAAATGACGAGCGACTTGTGAAGTGAAAATATTTTTAAAATTAATCAAGGAAGTATATAAAGCTTGAAGATAGCCAAAACAAAAAAAAATACAAATTTATCTTCAGTATACTAAGTCATGCTATGTCACGTAAAAAGGTCTTCTAGGTCTTCGTTCATAAATAATTTACTTAAACAATAGTAACACTGGTAGGTATGAATGTAATGCCATATTAGGTGCCTATTTACATATTAAATATAATATGGCGGTCTAGCGTTGTGCGTGTCTTATCATAGTGGACAACTCAAGGTTCAACAAATTGCCTACATTATTTATGGAAAATACTTTTTCATACATGCTATTATGTACTATTTAGGCTGGACATGTTTATTCAAGGGCAGTCTAGTTTTCAAATAAGACCAGGGACAAATCTAACGTAAAAGGCAAGCAAGATTCCGCACGTGGTAATTCTCTTCGGCATTTCCTCTGCGCAGATAGGGACCGTCTCTAAAATTTCAATTATTCGTTACGTCGTAGCGGAAATTCGCTCGCGGAATTCTTCCGCTCGTGTTTTTCCGTTCGATTTGTCCCTGGCTTGAATAATTCGTAGGAATAAATGTTATTGGTATCACCCAAATATTAGGATTTTTAAGAAGCGTACAATCATCATGATCATCTTTATCATCATCATCATCATCACCATCATCATCATCATCATCGTCATTATCATCATGATAATCTCAACCTATCGACGACCCACTGGGCACAAGTCTCCTCTAGAATGGGAAGGGTTTAGAACAGGTTACAATCCACCACGCTGACCAAATCCGAATTAGTAGACATCACACACCTTTGGGAGATGTAGATCCCTTGATGTTCCTTCACCATTAAAGCAAGTGATATTCAATTTAATAAAACGCAAATAACTCCGTAAAGTCAGAGGTGAACTTAAAAACTTGATGGAAACAAATCTGATTAAAACCGAGACCGGTCGACTTTAAACTTTTTTTATATTGATATCATTATGTCACCCAGTATACATACCTACTACTTAACACTTCCAAAATAAATGTTTAGATGATTAACTATGTTGCCTTTGATTTCGTCCGGGTAAATGTCGCGAGATGGCAATCTGTATCTAGGATGGTTGTTGGAGACAATATACTATCAAACTTTCCATGTTTCTTATCAATGTTTCAGAACAGAAAGAAGTTTTACGGAACGTGCGGTCCAACAAATTAATATACACACTAATAGAAAAGATCCATGGTAATATTTATTAGTTCTAAAGTAACTCTATCTTTTACCTGATCATAATATTATTATTAAATCCACCAGGACTTTTATGAGCATTGACTAGTTACTAATAATCTATAATTATATAAAAAGGCTTGTCCTGGCTGACTGACTGACTGACGATCAACGCACAGCCTAAACCACTGAAGTTAGAAACTTGAAATTTTGACAGTAGGTTCCTTTTATGACGTAGGCGAGCACTAAGAAAGGATTTTTCGAAATTCGCCCCCCAAGGGGGTAAAAAGGGGGGTTAAAGTTTGTATGAAACTCCGTCATTTTTCAAGCTATACCCATAAAATTCGGTATTTAGGCTTTAAATTGAAAACAAAAAGTAAGTGTTTCACACTTTTAAAAAATTCTACCCCCTAAGGGGTTAAATAGGGGTTGAATGTTTGTATGATAGTCCTTCGTTCTTCAAGTTATTTTTCAAGTTACGTTTATGAAACTTGATATTTTGGCTCTTGATTAAAAATAAAGAATTACGTATTTTACATTTTTTTTAAATTCTCCCCCCAAGGGGGTAAAAAGGGGGGTTAAAGTTTGTATGAAACTCCGTCATTTTTCAAGCTATACCCATAAAATTCGGTATTTAGGCTTTAAATTGAAAACAAAAAAGTAAGTGTTTCACACTTTTAAAAAATTCTACCCCCTAAGGGGTTAAATAGGGGTTGAATGTTTGTATGATAGTCCTTCGTTCTTCAAGTTATTTTTCAAGTTATGTTTATGAAACTTGATATTTTGGCTCTTGATCAAAAATAAAGAATTACGTATTTTACATATTTCGAAAATTCTCCCCCCAAGGGGGTAAAAAGGGGGGTTAAAGTTTGTATGAAACTCCGTTATTTTTCAAGCTATACCCATAAAATTCGGTACTTAGGCTTTAAATTGAAAACAAAAAAGTAGGTGTTTCACAGTTTTTAAAAATTCTACCCCCTAAGGAATTAAATAGGGGTTGAATGTTTGTATGATAGTCCTTCGTTCTTCAAGTTATTTTTCAAGTTATGTTTATGAAACTTGATATTTTGGCTCTTGATCAAAAATAAAGAATTACGTATTTTACGTTTTTTGAAAATTCTCTCCCCAAGGGGGTAAAAAGGGGAGTTTCAATATTCATAGTTAAGACAGGACAACGTCTGTCGGGTCCGCTAGTAAATATATAGACTTGCGATTCGCACGTGTAAAGCATTAAAATACGTTACTTATTGCAAATAAAGGATGCGATAGTGCTCGTACTAACCGAGCTTTTCAGACACTTAGCCAAACTGTGCATTGATACTTGCTAAAAATAGAACTACGGACATTTGGCAGAAGACCAGCCCGATGGGCAGGCGATATCGTTAGAGGAACAATGGATGAAATTGGCGCCGACGAGACTTTAATTAATATAAATACACCAGCAAATAATATAGTGGACGTGATTGGTTCGTGATTAATCCGCGTAAATCTTGGAGGTCCAATCTTTATGTGTTTGGTAGTAATAATTTTATTATTGGACTAGCTTTTGTCTGCGGCTTCGCTTACATAAATTTGGATTTTTCATACCCCTATTTTATGTCCTTAGGCGCTGAATTTTCCAAAATGTTTTCTTGGCGAATGCCTACGTCTTAATAGTTTATCTGTATTCTTCTTTATTCACAGCCCATATTCCCATATATTCGTATGCCCAGCCCGATCTGTCCGGTGGTTTAAGCTGTGCGTTGATAGATCAGCAAGTCAGTTACCTTTGCCTTTTATATATTTACATGACATAGATAGATAAAGACATCTAAAAGTTGCAACTTGCAAGTGAAGATGATTAAGTACATTTAATCGCATGAAACAACAAGACCCATAAAGCGCATGTGCGTTTTATGGGTCCATGTGTACCTAACGATTCAGTATTGAAAATGCGAAACTTCGATTCAGCCGCATTGGTTGCACTGACGAAATACTAATGACGTCATCTGCTTCTTCGCCCGATGCGGCTGACTCTTTCTGCTGACGAAATCAGCATTATCATCTCTATAACTCTTGCGTTCAGCAGAGTAATACGCCGTCAAATATTGGTCATACTAAATCATACATTACATACGTATTTTGATTTCATTTGCTTTCTTTTGACTAATAGCTATTCTCGCCTCTTTCGTAAAGCTTTTACAATTATAGTTAAGCTAATGTTTAGGCCCAATAAATGTTTGAACGTGGTTTATTAGTTGGTCTTGCCATCTATCAAACGAATGGCCGCTAAACCGTTTGAAGTGTGAATGTTTAAATCACACGCCAAACTACTACTACATTAAACATCAGAACTTTACGACTATCATAATCGGTGTCAACGTCAGCCCGTAGACTTAAGCAGGTCAACGATTTAACTCCGACTGACTGAAATCGTTGATCCGCATTAAGCTAAACTAGCCATGTCATACCATGCCGTTAATTATGTACAATTTTCATAACTATCCTGCTTAAAATGTTGGTAATTTCAACATGATTCTTGTTACGCGTGACCTTGACGATTATTATTGAACACTAGATGATGCCCGCGACTTCGTCCGCGTGGATTAAGGTGTTTGATTCCCGCGGGAATTTTCCTTCCTCTTTAATTTTCCGGGATAAAATGTAACCTTTGTGTTGATCCTGGGTGTGAGCTATCTCCATTCCAAATTTCAACAAAATCGGTTCATTCGTTGTGGCATGAAGGAGTAACAAACATATACACAAACACACACACCTACAAACTTTCGCCTTTATAATATCATGTGTCGTGTGATATAAAAACCCGATTTATAGTCTCTTTACAACAAACATATAATTGGTGTCAACGTCAGCTATGGTGTTTACCCAGCCACTGCGTGCGCGCAATGAGCCATTTTCTTCAATTTACGCAAAGCCTTAAACGATTTATAGTCGCTCTTCTGCGTCATGCCTATCGCATCTTTACGACTGTCATAATCAGTGTCAATGCCGGCCATTACGTGGAGTTACGCAATCGTCAGCGTACGCGCAAGAAGCACTTTTTTCGCGTGATGACCTTGACGTTTTCTGAACATCCGATTTATAGTCGCTCTTCTGCGTTAAGCCTATCGCATCTTTACGACTGTCATAATCGGTGTCAACGTCAGCCATTACGCGGTGTTACGCAACGTCTGCATACAACGTGCACGAAGTGCTTTCTTCGCGCTGCGTGTGACCTTGAGTGACGTCACTTTCGCTTGTGAGGAGCGCGGAACGGTTTTATTAATATAAGTAGAACAACTGCTTACTATTAATAAATAATTTATTATGTGTGCAGCATGAACTTTCCTTACTGCCGTTTGCTTTTATGTTGTGTCAAAATAATATGTTAAATCTTTTTAACTTATTTTTCTTTCTTAAAGTATTTTAATAAACATCGATAGAGAAATGTTTTTGTTGACCTGAAAACTCTATAAGCTTATTAAAAGGAATAAAGAAATACCCAACTCTACGCTAGATTCTACTAGGTCAAAGTGTGAAAATGTCAATGTTACTAGGTCACAGTGAGTCAGAAGGCTTTGTAAAATATGTATGTCAAACGCCGATTAGGCTTGCGTGTTGCCGGTACTTGTGGTCCATTGAGTGACATAATTGCAGGTCTTGTTAGGCATTATTATTTGTTGCGACGTTGTGTTTTATCCAAATAAATATTACGAAGACTTTGTTCTTGCGATTCAATTACAGAATCTTTACTAATATTATAAATGGTCTGTGGAAGTCCATGCAAGAGACCTTTGTCCAGCTGTGTAGGTACGTCTATTGGTTATAGGTCGGTATAAATAAGAAGTTTCATACTTTGAATTTACGTGTCGCAAGGAGCCGCTGGATTCAGGCGGCGCAAGACCGAGGCCTGCGGAGGTCCATGCAAGAGACCTATGTCCAGCAGTGGACGCCTATCGGTTGATGAAGAAGAAGAAGATACTTTGAAATCATAAGAACTTCTAGTCTCAATCCTCATATAATTCTACTGGACAGTCAAAAAAAATACATTGGTACATAATTATTAGAACTGCTAAGCTTTTTTTTGTTCGATAACAAGATAGTCATTGACTGTGATGTCATCTGATGGTAAGTAACGATGCAGTCTAAGATGGTCGCGGGCTAACTTGGAAGGGTTATTTATGGCAGTGTACATTCAATCCATACCCCTAATCTGTTTCTACACGCCATCGTGCCGGAACGCTAAATGGCTTGGCGGCACGTCTTTGACGATAGGGTGATAACTAGCCACGGCCAAGTTCTACGGTGGTGCCCAGCAACAAGTAGTCAAAAAAATCACAATATTCTGTAATATGTACTCATAACATCACGATATTCTCGTTGAAAGTTTCAAGGCAATTCGATTTCGTAAACATTGAAGTAAAAGCAAAATATTTGTCCCGCTCGGAGCGGTAGGGTCAAGCTTGTCTTGCAAAAATAACATTTCACGAGAGCATGGTGTAAGATTGCTCTCGCACAAGTTTCGCATGCAGGTGAAATATTTGCCCGTTCCTGCCACAAAGTTTACCCTTATTTTGAAGGAAAAGAAGGTTCAAAAAGTTTGTCAAACTCCGTGACCCAGTGGCGAGCGCCACTCAAATATATCATGTGGAAAGTCTCAGATTAGATTTCTGTCAGGAACTGTGAAGATAGTTTTAATAGCAAATTAAAAGCGGAATAAAATTTTACTGTAACTACATGATTTTAAGGTTTCATACTGCAAGTTCCGTATAAATTGGTTCAGTAGAAAGACAAACAATTTTATCATGAAAGTAGAGCTGAAGAACATTAAAAGATTAAATGAAGCATATTTTATTAGAATTAAGAAGTATAAGCTTGTTCTTAAAGATTTATTTAAAAAGCGTATTAAAACTAGAAATAAAAAGAAAATACTCTTGATGAAACTTGAGAGCACTGACTGACCTCATTAAAACTGTTCTGACATTATTTAACAAAACTGGTTTTCAAGACTTGTGAGGACACATGGATAGGCCGAAATTGGGCCGTTTCCTTTCTTTCCGTTCTTTGGCCTAAGTTGACCCATTCTTGTGGTAACTTTAGTCAACTCTACTACTTAAGGATCTGATTCGAAATTATCTGGAATCTTGTAAGAATCGTTAATCCTGGTTTATTACTTGGCAATAATCCTAAATTTCAATATTTTGGTAGTCAAAAGCTATTTGGTAAAATGTTTGCTTAAAATAATAAGCCGACGGTTTTTATACGCTAACAATACGGTAGCAAGAAGAATAGTATCGGAATCGGAGGCTTAGAAAACACAATCATAGATAGATGAATGGAGATTAAACTTGACGAGTATATCCAAGCTGATTGTATTGTCTGAATGGAGCAACGTTGAAGGCATGAGTAATGAGGTTCGTATAATTCAACGAGAATAGTGTTAAGCTTTGGTCAGACACGACGCGTGACGGCGACGCGTCAAAGCAACATCACGACTGGACTGAGGACTTGAATGTCTCGTATTAATGTCAGTCCTGTACAACCAGTTGGGCATCAAAACTGACGGACAGCCTGTCAATACAGACGTCTGGTTGTCTAAAAATTTTAAACTTATTGTGATTTAATGACATAATTATTAAGAATTATATGAGTACGTACCACGATGACATTTCCAACTAAAACTTTATTGTGGTATGTATGTCTTTACGACTAATCCATATTAATTTGGTCCTCTGTTGTGAAATCACACCTTGGTAGAGAAAATATTATGTACCACGACGTAAGGCCACGTTCTAATAGAAAGCAGGTAATCGGCTTCGATGTCGCTCCTTCCGATCACTCGAAGTATGTATATTCGGTATGGACTAGCTGAGTCGCACCCGTCACGCGCCGCTGAAGCCGCATATTGTTTATGACCAAGGCTTTAAATAACTAATTGTTTGACTACATTGTTTGAGGGCGCTTGCAAACATAACGCATCAGTTCTTGTTTATCAGTGCTAATCTGGTTCATTGGAATATGTAAACGTTGCCCTGATCGCGAGTTGACACAATTGGCGGTTCCCAATCGCTCTGTGATTACCGCCTAGATTTAACTGTAGCATTTCGATTAATATATCAATGCAAGCTTGGAAATTTATCTTTTATTGACTTTCCAAATTTTGTTTATTTAGTTTAATTTAGTCATAATTGCTACTACAAATTTTGTTGATCGATAGATTAAATTGCATTGAATTATGTGTTTTAATTATAATTTTTCAAGCTTGCTTTAATATTATCTATCTTTTATTTATTGCTTTTTGATCGCTTCATTTAATTCCATAAATCAATCGATATTCAGATAAATCTATTCAACTGATAACTAAAATAAATTGATGTCATGGCGTAACAGTGGATTTTGGTGACCAAAATTAAAAATTGAGATTTTATGCATCCGAACAGAAGCAATTAAAATATTAACTGAACTTTGCAAGTGTATTTAAAAAAAAGTAACCTAATTGAGTGATCTAAATTCGTTAACTCTAAAAACATAATTTTAATTACCATAAAAAGATTTTCCACGAGACCTGCCACTTCTTTCGTCGTGCTAACAAACCAGATGTCCTTGTTCAACTTGCGAGATGAATTTATATGAATTTATTATAACCATAGTGAGCATCAAGTTGTTGCTACTTAACCTCGTTCGTGATCCAACATAATTGTGTACTATTTAATAATGATGTTGCGGTCTAATACATTAATCTAGCACTATCCATATTTTCTGGGAAATGCTATGACGTTATTTAGCGGTTTGTGCTATCATCACAACTGAGTCTTTCGAGCTTTTCGATTCACTGTTTTGTTTTAAATATATTTTAAGATTAAAAATTCTTTTTTTGCTTAAAATATTAAAACATAGCAATTTAAAACATTAAAAGGATTTTAAATTTACAAAAGCGTACAAATATCTCACCAAAGAGGCATGCAAATATTTAAAATAAATACTTAAAATAAATTAAAAACTTATCATATCATGAAAATATCACAATGGAATTTAGTTATTAAATTATAAACTCTATTGTTATTACAAGTAATGGAGAGAATTCCTTCATCATATTTTATTCAGCAGCAACAGAACTTTTTCATAGTTGTCTTTGTTTTGAACAAAACAAGAAACACTTTCGGAACGAAAAAATTCTATGTAGTAAAAATACCTAACTGAAATTTATCTTACTTAAGTGAAAGGTGGATAAAACAAGCCACATAAAACATTTATCATATACTTTACTTCGCATTTGCGTCAGTGACAGTGCCCAGGTATTAAATATAATCCCGTTTTAATCACTTGGACGGCAACATAAACATAATTCACAGTTTATCATATTATTCATTATGCCATGCGAACACATCTGTGGAATATCGGTATGATTTATTACAAATGCTACTCAGTACAACTACTCGTATTTTAGCTTTATTACCGGAAAAACTAATGTGTTTTCTTATTTACCTAACTTAATTCAACGGCGATAACAAACTCGTGTCTATAATCTCCAATTAATTTTACGTTTAATTTTATAATACGCTTTAAATAGGTATAAAAATTATTCCAAAGAAAATAGCTATTGAAGAAATGCTAGGTAATCTTGTGACATTAAAGTATTTTAATAATAGCAAATTTATTTTCTATTTTTACAAATGCTATTCTTACATGTTTTTAATATATAAGATATGTAATAATAATACTTAATATAATATAAAACTAAATACTAAATTAATAATAGCAATAAATACTATAACTTATCGACTCCTATTGGTATTGAAAGCAGATTGTACAGAAAAGAGATGTACAGAAGACTCAGCAACTACTGCGTATAAAATCTATTGACTTTGGTTTTAAGGGTTCCATACCCGAACGGTAACCAACGAGATTCTATTACTAAGCCTTCACTGTCCGGCCGTCCGACCGTCCGTCCTTCCGTCCGTCTGTCCGTCAGCAAGCTGTATCTCATGATTCGTAAAAGGTAGAGTTGAACTTTTCAGAGAATGTATACATGTGTTATCGCTATAACAATAAACATTAAAGATAAATTAAAATTAAAAGGGGCTCCCCTACTAGAAACGTGTTTTTTTTTTGTTGGCGTTTTTGGTACGGAACCCTTCGTATGCGACTCCGACCCGCATTTGACCGGTTATTTATTATCTCGTTAGTTCTACCGTAAACCATTTTACCCGTGAAAAAATTCATTCAATAAATTTTAAAATGGCTATAAATATTTTCAATCAACTATTCGAAGTCGTAACTTATTATTTATGCGTCCGTATCTTAGTGATAGGCGCTTAGCCAAGAATCAGAGGCGCATTCATTCGTGGTAATCCATCTTTGCATCGCGAATGCAGAATTAGATCACTTGCCCGTATATCCAATCACTTGCTTTGCGTCTCTAACCAGTGCAGTGTTTACATTGGCTTGGGTAACTAGTGCATACTACAGAGAGTCAACAGTGCGAACCGTTTGATGTACTTTGTGATTGTTTAAATGTACTTACTATTACTACTAACTACTAGGTACTACGAGAGTTACCGGTTGTAGCGTGTCCAGTCGCAAAACTGATGTGGCAATGGATTGGAGCATATGGTTCGAAGAGCCGATGGACATTGGGGTTCCAAGCTGCTGAAATGGTAACCCCGCATAGGGAGAAGCAGCATTGGTAGACCCCGTACAAGATAGACGGATGAACTCAGGCGGGTCGCTGGCAGCCGCTAGATATGTGGTGATGATCCGTAGTGATCATTTCAAGAGATGATGCAGACGTCTATCTAGTGTAGGATGTTAATTAAGTCGTTTATAAACTCAACATCATTGTGCTCGATTTTAGATGTGTACTCCAAAACATCGAATACGAAATAGCTTTCCGCATTGTCGTTATAATTAATGTCTTTCAACGATTTCTCGCTCTATAAATATGTCATTCCATTCATACTTGCCTCATTTTCTCGTCTTTCATTAGCAATGAAAGGATCTAGCTCAGTTGAACTGTCGTATATGTATCAATAGGTTAAGTTTTTAATAAATTATAAAACACTGTAATATCAATCCCTCCTCACTTATTCTAGCTTCTTGAAATTGATAAGTATTAAAACGTGATCCCTTTTCTGCATAATTGTTTATACAAAACTTTCACTTAACATTCTTGACTGTCTTTTTTCTTCGTCCGCAACTTCGTCGTACGTCTTATTATTTTCATTATATTTATTCCCTCTCCTTTTATTAGGTCAGAATAGGTACAGTACCCTAACCCAATTTTTTTTTTAATTTCTATTTTTGATTGTTTGCCTGGAAATGGTTTCTTCTTAGCGTAGAGCATAATAATATTAAGCTTCTAAGGAATAAGGCTGCCCATTTAGTTAACTTGAGATTAGTTAATTTTGTTTATATTGCGTACAATAAAAATATTTCACACATTCATTTAATATTTCGTCTCAATCGATATGTCCACATAGGTCGTAGATATAGTTTTTATAAGTATCGTCATGTATAGAATCTTGTGCCTCTTATGCTGAGATCTATAGAGCGTGCTCTGACTCAACTCAGACTTAAGATAGAGGTTAAAACGAGACACAAATATGCTCTGACATAAATCTGTCTTGTTTTAACTCTATCTTGAGTTTGAGTTGAGGGAGCGTAAGGTCTATAGATTTCAGCCTTACATCCAGCGCGACCCTGTGACTCGGTTGAGATCGTCCATCCTCCTCGTATTCTTCTAAGGTACTCCAACACTGCATTTCTCAGCTTGGGATAGCTTTGGAGCAGCTTAACACTACTATAATATTATCATAGTATTAAAAATATTGCATCAAAAATAATATACATTTCGCATCTAAATATGAAAATAAGAGACCATACCTAGAAGGCTTTGACAAATCTTACAATACAAAGTCATTGTTAATGTAGCATGTGATACATTATACCCGTTCCGAATGTTTATATTCGTTATAAGTCTTTGACCCTCATAAAAGACCCAAACGAATCCACTTCATGCAAATACACCGTTCCGTCATGTTATAAACCGGCCGAATGTAATACTAGCTCATATCTGAGACTACATAAGACACCCGGCGTATTTTAATTTTGGTTACATAACACATACATGAACCGCGTAAATATTGATGGTTTGATATTATTTCCAATATCGGTATTACTTTTTCTTGTGTACTTTTAATACTACTTCGTTTCTTGGACACGAGATTTAAGGAACCCCTAAAGGTTTTATGGCTTTTTCTTAAAACTTTAAAGGAGATGATTGTGGTCCATACAAGCTTGGGCCCAACACTGAACAAGGATGAAACATGCTTTATTTTGAAGATTTAGATGCTTGCTATTTACTCAAAAACTCGTACTTCTGCAGACCTTGGGAGTTTTGTTTTATTTATCGTTTTAGATTTGTAAGTTATGTGAAAAAGACGTTCAATATTTAAAATTCTTTTAAGAAGAATTGTTTAAATACTTTAAATAAATGGAAAAAGTATTACGGGAAGATGTTTGGATGCATGTTTCTTTTACTTTTGTAGGTAATATTAAATAATATGAAATAATCCACGAAAACTGTTCAAACAGTAAAATAATATTCACAAAGCGCAAGACACAGAGAATGACAAGACAAACCGTCTCTCAAGACGTCTTTTTTTTCAGCTCTGGGTTCTTGCTTTTTTGTGATAAAAAAAATATTCATGATGCACAATTTTTTTATTATAAATATTTAAAGAATGTTCCCTTGTAAATGAGTATATTATTTAATACAAAATGTTTTACAACTAGTTTGGGTCTATTTCTAGATTACTGATTTTATAAAGATAAACTATTTGGGTAGGTACCAAAAGGCCAGAGCCCACACCAGAACCCACAGTTGCATTAGTACTATATTAGTCTGTGGTTAATTAAACTGACATTCATGAAAGCGTTCCGTTTCTACTAAAGAAAAAGCATTAGGTTTCGTACTTAGTTAAAAAAAAATGTTTTGTATGATTTTCCTGAGCTGTACATAAATAAAAACCATTCAATTATGTAAGTAATTTATCGACTTATTTTCTTCATATTTTTATATAACTGTGTGAAACCCCGAGTTGGGCCCAATTTAACACATCTCCTTTATAAATCTTACTTGGTAGAAAAGCTGTAAAAACGTACTCTAATGGTATCAGTTATCACTATTGTGTTCATATTTTCTACTTCTTTACCACCATTCTTTTAAAACTCTCTTGTCTCGTCTGAGAGAAAATCTATTACGACACGTCTCGTAAATACATTTTTATTTTAATCGCTTAGGTAGGTACGATCTTCTATTTTTCTTATAAAACCAGTAGAAATGATAGTATCGTCATAAAACCATTTCTTTATCGTTGTTTGTCTCATACCCTTTATTAATATAATGGTCTAGTGCTATAAAATAATTGAGTTCTATTTTATTGCACTAAGCTATATGATTATTTCGATTGGCGTAGTCTAATAAAATGAAACTCAATTATTTCAATTTCGTTTGAATAGCGACCAGTATTGAAAATTTAATTGCATCTGTAAATCACGGATGTGACATTAAGATCCACTTACGTAATAAGATTGTCTGTCGTTGATTTATTTGCATTCATTTTTCACTGACACTTACAAACCCATGTAGGGGAGAAGTGGCATGAAAGAGCCAGGTTTTGAAAGAGCCACTTGCATTATTTTAATAGTTGATGAACGAATTTGGTTGGTAATTTTATTTTTAAGTAGTAATACTGATTGCCTGTCACCCACAAACATTTGACAGTCCACCGAAACCAACGTACTTCGGCACATCGAGTCAAAGTTTTTGGCACTAAAAAGTAAGTTTTTTGCTTCATTTAACTTGTTTTTTAGTATTTTACTGTAAACAAATATAGGCAAATGGATTGCAGATTGATTTAGTGCATATATTTGGCCTTACAACTGTGTAAAAACTGAGCCGCAAAAGTTTTGATATTGTTGTTATTTTAAAGGTTATATTTTTTTAAAGAATAAGTCGTAAAAGAGCCGGGTGAATGGGCCTTAAAAGAGCTGGCTCTTTCATAACCGGCTCTTTCATAACCCTGTATTAGAATTTTGTTAATAAAATAAAATAATAATAAATATCAATAAATATGCATTTTTTTTCATATATTATTAAAATATTTGCTTCATATATTGCATTATGGAAATGCTAAATCCAAAAAAAGGAAAAAGACCCCAAAAATCGGTAATTCAATAAGCAGTCTGTGAATATTTTTCAAGTTGGGCAATTTGTGAAGGAAGCATATCTGTTATAGGGAATTTACCCCTTAAATTTTAATATATTTAATGAAGATGAATTTTATTTTCATATATCACTGATAGACTTGATTTATCACAGTCTAACGAAGGTAATGAGTTGAACTTGGAGAAGGAAAATATTGAAATTAACTTAAGATCAACACTTCCGCCTTCTATTTGAAGCTCACGAAGAAAATGAGGTTGTAACAGACCAGATGATCAGACCATCTCCCCATTTAACCTCTACCCCTACGGTTGCGATTCCGAGTACCTATTCCTTCTCTGTTTAATTTTAAAGATTGTTATTAATCACACTTCACATCACACTAATATTATATAGGCGAAAGTTTGTATGTGTGTGTGTGTTTGTATGTGTGTGTGTTTGTGTGTGTGTGTGTATTTGTGTGTGAGTTTGTTACTCTTTCACGCAAAAATACTAGATATATGTAGAGATAGCTTATACCCTGGATTAACACATAGGCTGCTTTTTATCCCGGAAAATTAAAGAGTTCCCGCGGGAATCAAAAAACCTTAATCCACGCGGATGAAGTCGTAGGAATCATCCAATAAAAAATAATCGAATCTGAATATTATGTTAAGATTAACGCGTTTGTTAAAATCACTTAAAATGACTGACAGAATTAAAAATTTCTTAAAAATATCTTAAGTTTTTAAAAAGGATTTGTTGGAATTGCCTTTTTGTTTTTTTTTTTAGTAGTGTAATTATTATTATTTTATATAGTTTTCACAATTACACTTTGTAACACAGACTGGCTCTTTCATAAATGTTAGTAGCTCTTTCAATACCGAAATGTTATGAAAGAGCCAAAAGACACATTTTTATTAAATGAATATTTCGTTGATTTTTTCATAGTGTTTAAGATTTTTTCGTATGAAGTCACCTAGTTTAATAAATGTATAATAATTTAAGAAAAAAAAATCATCATTTCTTTCATTTAAAGTATATTTTTTTGAGCCGTTTAGTAAACTGGCTCTTTCATGCCACTTCTCCCCTAATAAATCTCATATGGTTGTATTTCTGTAACGCTGTGCTCGTCGTCGAATTCACCTTCGAGGGATTTGATGCAAAGAATATAATTGAGTCAGATTATGTTTAATTTTATCGCTGTTCCAGCGTTGATAGTATGAGTAAGTTTTTGCGTGTACAGAATAGAACCCCAGTTGGCTCGTTGCCTTATAGCGCAAATAATAGTTCCATACTAATATTATAAATGCGAAAGGAACTCTGTCTGTCCGTTTGCATATCTGTTACCTTGTCATGGTATAATCACTGACCCAATCGGGACGAAATTAGATATGAAGTTAGCTTGTATATTTGAGTTAGACGTAAGCTTTTTAATAACTCGGGAGTTGAAATAAACGTAAATCGAAGCGGGCAAAGTCGTGAGCATCAGCTAATTGTTATATATTTTAGCAAATTTGACGTGAGAGAAATTGTCTATGCAAAAGAAACATTGGTGGTTTGTGTCAACTATTAAAATATTGTTTTGGCATCAACTATTGAGAAAGATTCAGGTCAAACACAATGGTGCCGGGAATTCAATTATTTTGCAACCATTGGCAACAAAACGGAAATCTATATTAATATAATAATTGCACGAAGGAAAGAAACATCTTGCTTCCATACTGGTGTTTTTACACGATTCAACGTGGTACGGTTACACGTAAGGATATTCATTTAAAATATTTTTATGTCGTTTCTTTTTTCATCGAAAAAGATTTCTAAGTTACTTATCTTGCTTTAAGCATTTCTTAATTTGATAATTATGAAGATTACTGCTCGAGTCAATATTGCATTGATCACGCAGCAGCAGCACGCAGTGCTTTATCAACAAGTTTCACTTGCTTCAAACTAGCGTGGTTGATTAATCGTATTGATCATTTCAATTATTGTTAATTAATAGAGCACTCTCAATTAATTATTTATTATTCCATTGATTGGTACGGGCATGCTATTACTATTAAGTGCTTAGGTAGGTTTGTACTTTTCTAGGAACTGCCTAATGTCACAGCTATTGTGTCGTGTCGCTTAAACAGTATTAGATTCAGCGCTGTCAGAGAGTGCCGCATTTGCAAGGAAAGTAGTCACACGACGTGGCGCCTATTTTCTGCCACCGCGGACATGATAGCGACACTGTTGATAAAATCATTGTATCAATGAAAATCTTTCTTTGACTCCAGCAATCATCCCGGCGTCTGATCCCAGTATATTCCGGAAATATTTCCATTCAGCCATTAGATATATTTCAGCACCCAGAACTCACTTTTTGTCTTTTGTTTTATTATCCAGAATTCATAAAATACTACGTTTATTTTTTTTAACATTGAATAATCTGTTATCTGTTAGCGAACATCTTTTTTCTTTATTTTAACACTAAACTGGATTAGCTACTAATTGGATGTTATTTGTATCAAGGAATTGTTTTGTTAACAACGTTAAGAACATATTCTGTAAACTTAACATGTTTTTGACTTTGATACCTCAATATGTAGGTACAGTTAACTCCTCTGCAAATTGACCTATTGCATTAGCTTTGCCATTAATGCGATTATTCCAATTATAATAAGGGTAAATTGAGGGCTGAAGCCGTTGTGGTCTAGAGCTATTAGGTGACGTTGCTATAAATAGGTTATTGAATGGCTACCTATCAATTTATGCAATTACTTTGAATTCTATAATCGAGAAGTGGCCTTTGATCGTCGTTTGTATTGATAACAATAATATAGAAATAGAAAATTACGGCGGCTTTATAATTTATATATATTTAAATATAAATATAAATACTTTAGGTTTTATTGGGATATTTGTAAAAAAAGTTTGTCATCAAGCTGGTCATCCAAAGTATGCTCTAAATTTAAAGTTAATGGATCAAGACACTCAGCATGTACGACGTCTAGTGAACATTTAAAAATAAAACATCTAACGATTTTAGCCGAGCTTAGGTCGCCTAAAAGCTAAAAGATTTTTTAGTACTTCAAACATGATCCGAAACACATTTCGTCTAGTAATAGGTTCTTGGATATGACCTATTTGGCTCGACCACTGGTGGGGCTGTCTGCCAAGTGAAGGGTTTGACTTTCCGCGACAACTAAGTATTTGTTAAAATTCATTTATCTTTGTCCATAGTACGCTTTATAGTTGATTGTCTTTCAAATTAGTGTCAGGCTAATCCATTTTGTTGTAGGTTGGTTTTTAGTTGCTAATGACGACTCGTTTGCGTAAAACAAAATAACTTTTGACTTATGCTGTACACGACATTTGGTATCTGACTGACCCTCCAAAAACAGACCCGAACCAAAATTAAAAAGGTTATTTCCTTTGAAATGTTGCTCAGATCCCCCGGCTTAGTACCTTGTAAAAAGCGATACAGCTTTATTTATGTCTCTTACTTTCTGAACACGGCACTTATGCGTGCCTGGTCTTACATTTTTTGCAAAAAACGCGGGATCCCATCTATTGATCGATAAACTTAAGTGACATTACTAATATCTTACTTCTCATACGAAGGTGCTCATTAATTATAATGAAAAGTGGTCCCAAATGTCGTTTACGAGCAGTGTTGCATATCATTAATGCGGGAGCTTGCGGTGCCGGTTTTGTTCATTTCAAATAGAGTCGCCAGATTAGCATACTTTGCAGATCTACTGAAATAGTCTCGGTTTGATCTAAATAAACGTAAGTGAGGCTACTTTCGTATATTTAGATCAAACCGAATTGCGTTCTGCTGTCAATCCAGATATTATAAGAGCACTAAATCGGAATGCTCAAGATATTCCAATTGTGAATTTGAATCGAATGTTCTAAGACTTGGGATTTCTACTCCTTAATCTTGTTGCAAACGCTAACAAGATTTATTATTCTTATCATCGACATCATCATCCCAATCCATTCGCTGGCTCCCTATTGGGCACGGTCTCCCCTTGATTTAGAAGGGTTTAGGCCATAGACCACCACGCTGACCAAGTTTGGTTTGACAAACGTCACACACTTTTAAGAATATTATTACTACTCTCAGTCTTGCAGGTTTCCTCGCAATTTTCACCTTCACCGTTAAAAATGATATTTAATTGTTTAAAATGCAGAGCGTCGAAAAGTCGGAGATGCGATGCGAAGAAGTGTTATAGTGTTATAGAAGGTATCAACTTTGGCACAATCCCAAGATTTCTTGAAATCTGGTCACCTTATATCGAAATGTATAAAAGGCAAGCCAATGTCAATATTCCCATAACATATTTATGGATTTTGTTTGTGCGACACGAATTTATTGCATTGGGAGATGGATTTTGTAATGCGCTGCATATTTTTTATGATTGACGATAAAAATATTATTATTATCGTTTTATTACGACACTTTTTTATAACTTAGTAGGTATACAAACAATGTCACAAAAGTCTTGAGAACATTTATGTACATTTTAATGATTTTTCTTTTATTTTTCGACTAGTTAAGGTTACAGATTATTTAATACAGTTATTAAGGTTTAAATGGCTTTCATAAACTGATTTATCATGTATCATAAAATTATTCCGGGAAGTCAGAATTTGTATGAGATTTTTAAAAACCTTAACCCACTTTGTCTGTGTTCCCTAGATGAAAGAAAAGTCTTTCTTTTCCAAATATAATTATGATGTTAAAGCTGTTTCGTGAGTTGTCTGTCTTTTGGTCTAGAGGTGCGATATCTTAGTAAAAATATATAACCTTCCTAAAAATGTCTAAAGCAATATTGAGATCTGCATCGAATCTTGTTCGGTAAAACTTAGAGATAGAAGCTACAAAGTAGAAGTCACAGCCAATTTGAGTTGACGGTACTAGAAACTTTTTCAACCCGTAGAGCAAAGCTAAGATCAACTTCGACACAATAGTGTCAAGCCAAAGCAACTAGCTCTTAAGAATTACTAGACGTATGTTTTACACTCGATAAAAGTTTCAGGACCCGAGTGAAAGAATTTCAGCTGCATTTCCTCTAGCCGGACATCTTTAGAAATGCGAATTTGTTTCACTTCCTGTTTGTTTTAACATTGGCTAAGTACCATCGTAAAGAGAATTGGTACCAATACTCTACCATGTTCTACTCTTAAATTCAAATCATTTTTAGCCAAAAATTCGATCGATGCCGTTTCACAAAAGTATATCTTAGTTTGTAAACAACATTTTGCCCAATTTTTTTTTTTAAATGATTATATTTATAAAGTTAAAAATAGTGGTTAATAATAAGTTGATTGAGGATCATTTTAGAAATTACTAGTAGCTGTGAGTTCAAGGAATACAAACTAAGACAATTTTACTATAAACCTAATATAACTTAAAGTGTTAAACGCATAAAGATACCAACTAATACTACGTTAATAAGTTAAACTCCACTAACAAGTTGCGGTGCTGATACGCATAGGTACTTGGTTCTCTGAATTGAGTAGGGATATTATGGAGTAACAGAAAATGTTAAGTGTACGTGTAAAATGTCACCGTAATAACACTAAATAGTGGTCTGACAAATATTGGGTTAGGATAATGAGTAGATCTTGGCCAAATACCGGGGAACATGCCACTTCCAAGAGGGTTTTCATTACAAAGAAGCTTTAAACGTTCTTAAAATAGCTTTGCAAGAGCTGCTTAAATTCACAAGGCAGCCATTGCTGTGACGCCCACGATAAAACGCATTTTATCCCGAGATGGATAGAATTCCTCGTGACGATGTCGGCAAATTGGTATAAAACCTAGACGCTCACACGCTCCAACCTTTTATATAAAAAGTTGTCGAAGAATTCACGATTGACAGACTATTTAAATTGGCCAATCACCGACTGGGAATGGGAGGTAAAGGGGATGACGAAGAAATTCAATTAAGGCGAATCACCTGAGAAAATTCAATATACGCTCGCTACTGTGACTAAAATAAAAATTGTTCAGTAATAATATTTCAGCTAAGCATTTAATGTAAAAATGTTTCGGTGTAAACAGAAATAAATACACAACCAAATAGAATAAAAAAAATATTATGGAGATTGAAAAAGATCTTTATTTTCTTAATTTAATTTCCAAACAGATTTCACAAAGAAAGATTTTATTTACAGTAATAAGAATTACTTTGCTTATGGATTTGTCTGTTTAAATAAGTCCCGTTTTTCGTTACAAAAATACTCAAAGATAGACTTTACCTTAAGTTGATAAAACTTAAATAGTACTGAAACTTGTTCTTTTTATGTTTATATAATGTAATCACCAATTAATTACCATCCCACATCTAAATACAGTTATCTGGATAAGTGAGCTTGAAATTATCAGCAAATTCCTAATTTAAAAACTGCGAGTTTTAATTGCTATTCTTTTAAAATAGAAAACTTTTTTTTTTTTTTTGAAGTTATGTTCAAGAAGACCTGTCTTCATTTTTAAATGACGGAAATGATTTAAATGAGGGAGTGTCAAAATATGAAATAGTGATATCACCAACAGACATCCAAAGTTTATATAAATATTTGTAATAACTATGTCAAATATTAGATGTTGTGTGACATATTGGAGATATTACGGGGAATAGTGCCTACCTTCCGGGCCGTAAAGCACGCTTCGTATGTGTTAATCTCTTAGACTCCTTAACCTAAATGGTCTAAGGTCCACTGTTGGCACTGGAATTGGGTCTTTTAAATTAAATGCATTTAAGTATATCTCATCAATAACCTGGTGATAAAGTAACTCGATATTGAGATCAACAATTTAATCCAACGCTTCTTCTATAATTCATATTTCTCCATTAAGCCGATATAATATATCTATCGTGTACAAATTATAAACATGCTCACACGTTTCTTTTTTATTTGCAGGTAAGTTCACTGACTAGAAGTCGAGTCTAGAACTAGTTGCAGTGGACGGGAATAGAAAAATTCGCAGCTAATATCATATTTGTATCAAGCCCCGCACCGTATGTACTTACTTGTATTATCATTATCTTTTTTTCGTCATTTTGTCTTTTGATGTCTTGCGCGTCCATAGTCGGATGTGATGATAGTACTGGATTATTATCCTAGTTTAATCTTTATTCATTAGTTGCAAAATAATGGCGGATAAAAAGTAAGCGGTTATCTAAATAGTTATCATTTGATCCAATCGCCATTATAAATTTCTTTTTATTATGAAACTTTGCATGTTTAATAGAGCAAGTATGTTTACATTTTTTGTTCTTTTATCCGCGACTATTTCAAAGAATCGTTTAATTTTCTTGTCAAAGTAGTTCAGCTATCGTATATTCGATAGCTTATATGGTTTCATTTATCAATTCATGTATTAAATTATATGTTTTAAACCGTTAAATGAATAGATTATTTTTAATCTTGTTTTTAATAGTCATTTAAATTTATTTAAAGCATATTTTTAAGATAATATCTTCTTATAACTTAAGAAGATATTTCAATAATTTGAACATATGGTTTGTAAAACATAATTTTTAATCACAAAGACACCCGCGCGCCCCGTACAAACAAGTTTGAATCTTATTATTAATAAAAAATCTATTAAATTATTCAGAAAATCTATTTCTAGCTAGATAACTTATAAATAAGTTACAGCACACAGATACTTCTAATTATATTAATCCTTCTAAATTTGGGTCCAGTCCCTCAATGATTAATTTGGTCTGTAAATCAAAAAGGGCTGTTAAACTTGAAACGTCTAAATAATTCCCCAATTGGTATCTGGGGATCTGTTTAGAGTTACGCTGTCAAAGTTACCTCCAAAGTTGGAGCACTTCTTGATTCTGAAACTGACAAAATCTTGTTGCGTACATTTTTGTTATTCAAATTAAATAAAGCTTAGTGTACTCTGATTTGTATTTATAATATGGTGAAAACCTCTACTTTTATTAAAAAAACTAATTTTTGCCCGGGTTTTTGTTGGAGTGGTTTGTCCTTCAATCATGCATCGAATGATTACATATCATTTTATTTTTAAAAGAGCAACCGCCGAGTTTTTTCTGGTTCTTTTCAGTTGGAACGGCATTCCGAACCGGTGGTAGATTCGAAAGCACTTTCTAAAAGTTTATTTGAATAAAAAAATATTCTATTCTATTTTATCTATTTGATTTTTTGTATAGATTTAAATAAAGACCTAGAGAGTATCATGGGATACTTTATATCCCGGAAAAACAGGGTTCCGCGGCATTATTAAAAACTTTTATTTCCACGAGGGGAAAAGCCAGTCTCTAATAAGCCCCCTTGATTTAAATACGTTCGTAGTAAATGCTCAATCAATCTAAACACCGTGTCGCTATGCAGCTGTCCCACAATAAGTCCATCCTTACAACTTTGATGTATTATTGGTCTTCCAGTGAATAATCCCTCTCCATGGGCGAATCGTTAAGCGGCGAGTGGTATCCTTCGCTTAATAATCCCATAAGATCCTGGCGTAGTTAATTGTGTTAATAAATCATATTGCATTGAGAGACGATGGCAATATTACCTATGGATCTAATGCGTGTATATTTTTTTGGCGACCTCCCTTGCTTGCAAAAATTAACACATCAAATATAAAGTAAGACAAAAAATTATGACATCTTTGCATCCATGCATCATGCATGTTTTAGTTTTTCCTTCAATCACGAAGCAGTGGAGTAAATGATCTATTTCTTGGATGGGTTATTTTGACGACCTTCCTGGCGCAGCGGTGAGCGCTGTGGTATTATAATTGGGAGGTCTCGGGTTCGATTCCCAGCGGAGACATTTTGGGAATTTATAATTTCTGAATAACCGATTAGGGGGGATGAATCGAATCCTCGCTGCCATATCCGTTACAAGTTAGTCCGCTACCATCTTAGACTGCATCGTCACTTACCCATCAGGTGAGATCGCGTCAAGGACTATCTGTTCAACGAATTAAAAAAAAAAAATTTGGAGAATGACTTTGGCTTTTATCCCGAACTAACAGAGGGTTCCCGTGGGATTGAACGAATCTAACTCCACGCGGACAAAATCGCAGGAAAACGCTAGCAAGAAATAAATAGAGGAAACCAGCATCGCGAGTTTAGATTGATTTACAAAATCTAATAACTCAAGTGAAGAATACCAGTCTCGCAAACCGGAATTCCCGGGATAAATTATCTAATACATATTTATAAACCGTCTTGTCACAATGAAATATTTATGTATTCGGTGCGACGAAAATCGTAAGTTTGTCTCTTACACTATACGGTCAGTGCATCCCAGCCGTCAGCCGCCGTTCGCCATTTAAGGCGAATCCACACCTGCCGGCTTGATTTAATATACTCGTTAGCTACTATGTGCAAAGTTATGCCAGCCGACTTGACACTGGGGACTTTGTTTCTATCGCAGACGTATCATTCAATGGTCAAGCGAATAAAAAACTAGCTATAAATAATGTATAACAAATTTTTATTTTATACTAGCTGATACCCGCGACTTCGTCCGCGTGGATTAAGGTTCGTTATTCCCGGGTGAACTCTCTTATTTCCCGGGATAAAAACTAGCTTATGTCCTATTCCAAACTATAATCTATCTCTGAGCCAAATCGGTACAGACGTTGCGACGTGATTGAGTAACAAACAAAAACAAACTTTCGCATTTATAATACTAAGAGACTAGAGATAGAGACTAGACTAGAGACTAGATATAATAGGATAAGATGCACTCTCCTAAATACATAATATATGTATTAGCATTAAAATGTAATTGTAAAATTATAGTAATTTAATATTTCGCAAAATCAGATAATAATTAATAATTGTAAGAACAAATAACTAATATTTAAGTAATATTTTTTATTCAATAGAGTACCGAGATCGATATTGATTTAAATCCTAATAATCCTAAACTAAGCAACTAAATATGATATACTTCAACAGTGCAGGAAAATACAAACCGACATGCCTGAGAGTTCTCTCTTATATATGCTCATCGTCATCATAAACACTAGTCAAATATATAGTCTTGCTACTTCGTACATTACGAAAATAAGTAGGTACATCCTTGCAACGAGTTTTAATAAAACTTTGCTGATTTCGTCTGCACCCATATATTTTGACGCGGTAATGTTCAGTTTTTGAACATTTTTTACTTAATTTATCCTTGGCGGTCCTTCCGCGCTCATTAAAATATAATTAACGAAGATCTTCTTATTGATAATAACAAATTTTTTGTTTAGTTTTTAATTATTAAAAGGTAGATAATTACTTCCTCGTCAGTACTTAGCAATTGGGCTAATTTTTACACAGTGAGTATTAATTCATGTGTTCTATGTATTGATAAAAAAAGATATCTTGTAAAGTGATTAATTTAGTCGCTACGACACTTACGCGGATTTGATTTGACCACAAACGTATGAAAATGGATTTTAATGTACTAATGCTAGTTACACGGTTTTGCATCTGTTCGCTCATGGGGAATAACGGCGGCGCATCAGTACGTACATCACACCATACTAGCGGAATTCTCGAGCTAAGCAAAATCATACGATGTTGCCGAGTTATTATGGACCTCGATAAATAATGAGCACGTGATGTTTTTACGTAATTCTACGTTACCACTAACCTATTTTTTGCTTCTGTCTTGTAATAAAGTCACTAGTTACCCATAAATTTAATGAGCAATTTGACGCAAAAAAAAAATCTCACTGCGAAAAGTAAATTATGGCAGACGGCACATAAATAAAAAAGGAATATAATAAGTCGACCAACAAAATTTATTTTTTGGCATCAAAACCTAGCTTCTAATTTAATAACTCAGCAACGGGAAAATGATGAAGCTTCTAATATACTAACTCGGCTTCTTCACAATGGCCACAAAATATTCCAAAGAAAGCATCAAATAAAGAGCCACTATTTTTATTATTGTCCACTGCCACTGCACGATTTGGTGCGAGTGAGATGGATACGACTGGCCATTTGCACGATTTCGTTGGTGCGAGTGAGACGGATGCGACTGGCAATTTGCACGATCTCGTTGGTTATGGCTATTTGCACCAATCAGAGAGCGCCATTCAAAACATGCATTTGTTTTTTTTTTGTTGTTCTGTTGTTAGTGTGTTAATATTGCAATTATTTTTGTATAATTTTTTCTTTAAACTAAAGTTAGGTTAGGTTAGGGTTATACATGAATATTTAGGTGCCCGGCCGAAGGCCGGGCACTTAGGTTCTGTTGGGATCGTAAACCTACCTAAAACTAAAAAAAAAGTTGAAAAAAAATTTGATTTTTTTTTTCAAAAATGTTATAAGTAATGTTATGTGTAGGTATTTATCTTGAGTTAAATTTAAAAACAATCATTTTTTTAATTTCATTTTATCAAAAAAAAAAACGTTTTTTTATTTAGTTAGAAACATTTTTTTATTTCATTTTTCTCACAAAAAAAAAATTAAAAATGTGGTTGAAGATTTGGTGTATTATTTGATGCTAATATTTAAGTATTTTAGGAGTTCACGGTTTGAAGCTAAGTTATAAATATAGATGCTAAAATTATATTTTTTAGAGGCTCACTAGTTGAAGCTGACTTAGTAATTTAGAAGCCAATAATGGTATTAAATAGAAGCTCGTTTAATTACATGCCAATAAAAAACAACGTGCAACAAATGTTTTCAGAGACTTCATCTTCGTATTTTTGGCAAACGCCCAAATATAAATTAAAACTGCATAATTTGAATGAATTTTTTCTTTCATTTCAAACATTTTCTTGTTATATTGTCATAGAAAAAATGCACCGAATTGATATAGTAGCCTCCTTCATTTTTTTTTAAATTGAGTGAATATACAATCTAGCGCACATATGCTCCAAACGCAATTATAGTATTTAAGAATTGCAAATAAATAAAACTACAAAATGCCTTCTTGTAGCCTTTAGAAAAGAGTATCTAACTGGCGAGTTTTCCGCGCCTATATTATTATTCTATTAAAAAAATTATATTACTATGCCAAAATTGACTAATACCGGACCTCTTCAAGTCAAAATATCGAGCGATTGCTTCAATCTTATTATGTAATTTTGATTTCCATGCAACATAGTTTTAATACCGGTATTAATATACGAGCACACTTATTATGATAATTATTATTGCCTCCAACCTGTACATATTAGCTCAATATACATAAGAAAATATTATACAGAGTTAAATATATATTTGTGGTATTAGTTTACTACTGTGTTGAAACTTGCAGCAAGGTCATATGAGTTCATTCACGCACAAAAAAACTTCTATTCGGTAAATACTTTGTATGTATACTTTTGAAGGTCTTGACTTCAATTAGAGGATTATTATTTTAATCCAATAGAAACTTAGGTCTTATAATGACAGTCATAGCAACGGATTTAATTCAAATTGCCCGAGTACACGAAAACCTGCTTATATATTATTATGTTTATGATTGCCACATACATAAGCAATTAAAAATCACTTGGCATTTGTTGTAAAGCCGCGCTCATGTTGTGGTGAATGACATCTTTATTTGCATTTACTCTGACTGACTATTTATGACTAAAGCCCAGTACAGACTACGTTATAATGTATATAATTATGATATAGCAAATCACTAATATATGTGACTATGTTTGTTTAGTAGTTTGTCCTTCAATTACGCGATAGCAAAACAGTGAATCGCTGTGGTTAGTTGCATGGGTAAAATTGAGGATCTGATGACATAGGCTACTTTTATCCCAGAAATACGGTTGCCGTGATGTTTAAAATACTTAACTCCACGCGGATGAAGTCGTGGCAAAAGCTAATTTCAATGTATTTTGATATTTTAAATGTCCGACATTTATTATTTATTTATAGCCTTTTATTACAGACACATACAATATAAATTACACAAAATACATTTAAAAATTGGTTGACAATATACAATTTACATAAAATACTAAGTAACAATATTGATTTTTTTTTTTATTTATTAATTAATTTATATATTTTAAAGAACAACATCAGATCCCGCCTGATTTGCATCTGTTTGCCCTCTGATAAAGGCCTCCTCTAACCCTTTCCACACAACTCTGTCTCTTGCCTTCCTAGTCCAAATTTTACCTGCTGTCCTTACTATCTCATCTTCCCATCTGATTCTCTGCCGTCCTTTTCTTCGTTTTCCTATTCTAGGTTGCCAAAGTGTTACCATTTTAGTCCAATTTTCTTTTCCCCTAATCATATGGCCCGCCCATTTCCATTTTAAAGTTCTTATTCTTACTGTAGCATCTTCCACTTTTGTAATATGCCTAATATGCTGCTTTGTCTTTCTGTCCGTGATTTTTATTGCTGACATACTTCTTTCAATTGATCGCTGGCAGACTTGAAGCTTATGCAGGTGCTGTTTAGTCATTGCCCAAGTTTGGCAGCCAAAAGTGAGGATCGGTAGTATGCATGTATCAAATAATTTCTTCTTTACAGACATAGAAATAGTTTTGTCTTTCATTATATTTTTTAAGGACCAGTAGCGATTCCATGCACTGGCTACTCTTTTATCAATTTCTTGAGTCATGTGGTTTTGGGTTGAAATAACTTGACCAAGATATATGTAGTTATCCACGTATTCGACAATGTTATTTTCCACTCTTATTTCGTTTTTTATCCCATTAGTCATAACTTTAGTTTTTTCTAAGTTCATACTTAAACCAACTTCCCTACTTCGACGTGCTAGGTCATTTAGCATTAGTTCTAGCTCATGAGCGTTTTTGGCAAAAAGTATTAAGTCGTCAGCATATCTAAGGTGATGCAAAGGCACTCCATCAATCAGTAACCCATAATCCTCCCAGTCCAATTTTCGAAATATTTGTTCTAAAACAGCCGAGAATAATTTAGGTGAGAGGGGGTCTCCTTGCCGTACTCCTCGTTCTATATTTATGATTGATCCCTTTTTTTCTAACTGTATTACTGCTGTACTCTTAGAGTAAATATTTTTTATTATTCTAATGTACCTGTTATGCACGCCTTGACTTCGAAGTGCTTCCCAAATTTTTGTTTGTATTAAAGAATCAAAGGCTTTACTATAATCTACAAAGGCGCAGTAAAAAGTCATGCTGTACTCAGAATATTTTTCAAACAACTGTCTTACTACATGTATGTGGTCTAGCACAGAAAACCCTTCTCTAAATCCAGCTTGTTCTCGTGGTTGGTTCTGATCAAGCACCTTCGTTATTCGGCTTAGTAGTACTTTTGCAAAAACCTTATAGATATTTGATGTTAAACTAATTGGTCGATAATTATTGATGTTCTTCTTATCCCCTGTTTTGTGTAGTAAGATAATATTTGATACCGTCCATTGTATTGGTATTATCTCTTGGTCCACAATTTGGTTAAAAATATTCGTAAGCATTGGTGTTAATAATATTTTATAGTATATTAGACACTCATTTTTTATTTTGTCTGGTCCTGAGGCCTTGTCTTTTTTCTGAGTTTCTATCGCCTTTTCAACCTCTCGGCTTAATATGATAGGTATCTCTTCCTCCTCATCATGGTATTCTGTCTCGCACTCTATAGACGCTTCATCGTCCATCTTATAAAGATTTTGATAGAAAATTGTAGCAACATCTATTATGGCTGATCTCTTAGTTTCCTCGTTTCCGACTTGGTTGGTAAGGCGTGGTACCCAACTCTTTGTATCTGTTAGCTTTTTAAGAGCTTTTTTGATTCCTCCTCTTAATATAACTTCTTCTTCGATAGTTTTCATTCGATTTGCTCTTCTATCTCTCCTTATATGAATATTTATCTGTTTACTGATTTGTGATATTTGTTTTCTTATCTCGTTACTGGTCTTATCTTTCGGTTTTTGGCTTAAAAGTTGTTTTCTTTCCTTTAATAACTCCTTAGTTTCCTCAGAAAAAACATTTGAATTTGTTCGTGCATTTAATGGTAACGTTGCATAGCTTTGAATAACTTTTTCAAGGCAGTCATAGTTCTCTTGAACAGATTTATCTTTAAAGTTTAGATCAATTTTAAATAGTTGGTCCTTAAGACTCGCAGTATTTTTACTAGCAACAGGATTATTTTGTAACATTGAACTTCCTTGATATTTTCTTCTTATTTTCTTTTCTGGTTTTGTTTTTAGTTGAGCTCTTACCATTCTGTGATTGGTATTAAAGTTTAAGGTGTTAACTACACTTACATCATTAAACATTTTTGGCTTATTTGTTATTACATAATCAATTTCATTTTTATAACGTCCATCCGGGGAGACCCAAGTCCATCTTCGACCTGTTCTCTTTTTAAATTTGCTATTTAAAATACTCAAGTTATGCTCGAATGCAAAATTAATTAGTCTTTCTCCATTTTTGCTTCTTTTACCTGCGTAATAGGGTCCCCGAATTAGTTCCTCACCAATCTGCATGTCACCTATTTGTGCATTAAAGTCACCCATTACTATTAGGTTCCTATAGTTTCCCTGATGCAATACAGTACTTAGATCATTATAAAATTTATCTATGTCTTCAAGCTTAGCTTGTTCGGTTGGTGAATAGATTTGGATGATCGTCCAACAATCCTTGTATCCATGAATTTGCACACTCAGAATAGCTATTCTCTCAGAGATACCAATGAACTCTTTTATCTGATATTTAAGTCGGTTACTCACAAGAAAACCTACTCCGTGTTGTCCAGGTGTTTCTCCTATATAATAGAATATAAAACGATCATGTTCCTCTATTTGCTCTCCTATACGTCTTACTTCACATAAGCCTATTATATCCCAATTTATTTCGTTAAGAGCTTCTTTCAATTCTGCTAGACTATCATCGGATTTTAGGGTACGCGTGTTCAAGGTAGCAATGGCAAAAGTTTGACTTTTGTAATTATTTCCATCATTCTTTTCCTTAGGGTTTAGAGGGTTGTGGTCATTTTCCTTTCCCACGGTGACCAACCGGCTTGGGGAAGGTGATTTGTTAATTTTATAATGTGTTTGTATATTTTTTAAGTATGTAATGTTCCGGGGGCTGATATTGTTCTTTGATTGCTAATTTTTAGTTGTTTGTTTTGACGAAGATTGTGACTGTGACAACGTCCTGTCTCTCATAATAGTAAACGCATCTCTTTTGTTAATTTTGCTGGGTGCTTGTGGTGGTGCATTCTTTTCCGCAGTTTCTTGCATCTGTGGAGAATTTGCAAGCGGTCTTTTCTTGTTTTCATAATTCTCACATTGCCTTTGTGGATTAGGTTTTACAACTAACTTATCGTATTTTAAAAATGCAATGTTTCCTTTTTCCCTCTCTCTGTTCAGGTTTTCTTGCAATTCTTGCCGTTTAATTAATACCTCTTTTGGAAAATCTTCTGCAACTCTAACTCCATTACTTAATTTCTTCTTATTTTTAAGAATTTCCATTTTTTTCCACGACGTTAAAAGTTTCACAAGGACCGGTCTACTCTTATCTTGCACAAATTTCCCTATTCGATAGCATGTAACGACTTCGTTTATTTCCATATTTATTTGTAAATCTGTTTTTATAATTTTTAGGATGTTGTGTATCATTTGTACCTCGTTGTCTTTATTTTCTGGTATGCCATAAAATATTAAATTGCATCTTTTTTCTTTATTCTCAAATATTTTTACCTTATTTTCTAATCTGTCCACTTTTTCTTTCAAAATTTGATTTTCTTCTTGTAAAGGCTTTATTTCCAATTCCAATTTATTCAATCTTTCAATTATAGTATTTGTTTGCTTTTCTATAAGTTTTGATAAAATTGATACAAGTTCTTCATTATCCATTTTTAAATAGTCCTTGTATAAACGAGCCTTAACCAGATAATCGTTCAGTGTAAATAAGTCTTGTCAATATCGTGTCGTGTATACGAGGTTTAAATGATTCCTTGTCGTGTGTACGAGGCTTAAATGTTTCCGTGTCGTGTAAACGGGTCTTTTGCTTCGTAATGTTGGTACCTCTGACGGACAAGTCTATTGTTTATGTTTTAAGATGACACTTACGTTGAGACTTGACAGATATTTCAACATCCTAACGACCGCTCAAAACTTTTAACGTTAAAATCACCGATAGGAAGTACTTTTACGCACAGTAAATTATTTCGTTTGATGCACTGATACTATTTCCAGGTAAGTACAGTGTTTTTTTGGATTAGATCGCACTTCTCACCACAAACTCAATTTATTTTACGGAGACACTCAAAGACACAACTTAATCACTTGACAGCCGGAACCGGAAACCCATTCATTCATGTGTTCTATGTATTGATAAAAAAAGATATCTTGTAAAGTGATTAATTTAGTCGCTACGACACTTACGCGGATTTGATTTGACCACAAACGTATGAAAATGGATTTTAATGTACTAATGCTAGTTACACGGTTTTGCATCTGTTCGCTCATGGGGAATAACGGCGGCGCATCAGTACGTACATCACACCATACTAGCGGAATTCTCGAGCTAAGCAAAATCATACGATGTTGCCGAGTTATTATGGACCTCGATAAATAATGAGCACGTGATGTTTTTACGTAATTCTACGTTACCACTAACCTATTTTTTGCTTCTGTCTTGTAATAAAGTCACTAGTTACCCATAAATTTAATGAGCAATTTGACGCAAAAAAAAAATCTCACTGCGAAAAGTAAATTATGGCAGACGGCACATAAATAAAAAACAACGTGCAACAAATGTTTTCAGAGACTTCATCTTCGTATTTTTGGCAAACGCCCAAATATAAATTAAAACTGCATAATTTGAATGAATTTTTTCTTTCATTTCAAACATTTTCTTGTTATATTGTCATAGAAAAAATGCACCGAATTGATATAGTAGCCTCCTTCATTTTTTTTTAAATTGAGTGAATATACAATCTAGCGCACATATGCTCCAAACGCAATTATAGTATTTAAGAATTGCAAATAAATAAAACTACAAAATGCCTTCTTGTAGCCTTTAGAAAAGAGTATCTAACTGGCGAGTTTTCCGCGCCTATATTATTATTCTATTAAAAAAATTATATTACTATGCCAAAATTGACTAATACCGGACCTCTTCAAGTCAAAATATCGAGCGATTGCTTCAATCTTATTATGTAATTTTGATTTCCATGCAACATAGTTTTAATACCGGTATTAATATACGAGCACACTTATTATGATAATTATTATTGCCTCCAACCTGTACATATTAGCTCAATATACATAAGAAAATATTATACAGAGTTAAATATATATTTGTGGTATTAGTTTACTACTGTGTTGAAACTTGCAGCAAGGTCATATGAGTTCATTCACGCACAAAAAAACTTCTATTCGGTAAATACTTTGTATGTATACTTTTGAAGGTCTTGACTTCAATTAGAGGATTATTATTTTAATCCAATAGAAACTTAGGTCTTATAATGACAGTCATAGCAACGGATTTAATTCAAATTGCCCGAGTACACGAAAACCTGCTTATATATTATTATGTTTATGATTGCCACATACATAAGCAATTAAAAATCACTTGGCATTTGTTGTAAAGCCGCGCTCATGTTGTGGTGAATGACATCTTTATTTGCATTTACTCTGACTGACTATTTATGACTAAAGCCCAGTACAGACTACGTTATAATGTATATAATTATGATATAGCAAATCACTAATATATGTGACTATGTTTGTTTAGTAGTTTGTCCTTCAATTACGCGATAGCAAAACAGTGAATCGCTGTGGTTAGTTGCATGGGTAAAATTGAGGATCTGATGACATAGGCTACTTTTATCCCAGAAATACGGTTGCCGTGATGTTTAAAATACTTAACTCCACGCGGATGAAGTCGTGGCAAAAGCTAATTTCAATGTATTTTGATATTTTAAATGTCCGACATTTATGGAATATTAAAAAAATATTCCGCCAAACATCAATGTCGAAAATTCGTTAATGAGGTATGCTTTCGTTGTAGGTACGAAAATTTTAAAATCTTTGTTCTTCAATCATAACATACACAAATTGAAACAATTGACCGGATAGTCTGGCCTTGGAGCCAATCTTGATTGTGAGAGTTGGCATCGTGGCTACCATTAGCTACAGAATGGGTGTGATGACAGTTGACACGTTGTAGATTTAGTGCGACGAGCAACACGGCTAAGAGAGCACATTGCTCTCTCTTACGATGCTAAAATGTCTGGCATTTCAAGCAGGAAATTCAATTCAAAGCTATGAGTACACGCTTGTATAAATAAATAATAGAACTGCACATTAAATTTTTCTTGCACTCTCTTAACATGACATCTTCTAGTGCCCATTTTTTTAACTCACGTATATTCCATTTTAGTTTTAACGGAGTGACATTCATTGTCGTGTGAAGTTTAGCAGTCATAGCATCTAGTGCAAGTTTTCAAGTTAACATTAACTGCATTTAAATCTGACATTTGATTTGAAAGGAAAAGATTTGTAAAATATCTTCGTCCCGTTCCCTTCCATAGTAAATGACAGATTTTCGATTTTTTTCCGGCAAATAGTCAAATTATGATAAATGTAATTTCCATAAGTCTCCCAATAAGTTTCAATAAGTTTTCAATAGTTCTTCTTAAGTATTTATTTGACCGAGTGAGCTGGATTTTTAGCAGAATGGCCTGTCGCGTAAAGCTTGTTCTCTGCGAGAGAGATTGCGTCGCTTTTGACCATCCGCAGTGTGATTTTGACGGCGAATATATTTGCCTGGACTGCAGGTCTCTAACTCAATTTGAATACAGTGACATTGGCTAAAAGCCCGTTATTTGTAGAACTATGCAAATCTGGCGTATACGTATTATTTACGTTATTTGAAGCGCAAACTTTGTCGAAATCTTCAAATACCTGACGACACATGATCTGTTTGGTCCAGTTACGCCGTATAGAAGCCGCTTTACAAAGCACTGTGTAAAAGTTTATTTCAATAAAAAACTTTTCTATTCTATTTGAGCTATCCTACAAAGCTTTGGCACAACGCACAACTGAAATGTATCCAACGGAACTTCCAGAAGTTGTAAAGACTATTTATGCCAGAGCAGGCGAAAATGGCTACAAAACCGACGCAATGTCGCCTATCTATCGGTTTTCCATCGGATATACTTGAAATTTGTGCCTCCTTCATCGTTCTACCACAGAACTGTTGAAGTCATGTGCGTTAGCATTTTTACGTGGTTTAAATCCAATCTACTTGCACGAAACGCTTTGTTCGACGTTTCAGAAATGAACCGATAAGGTGTGGAACGACCTTCCGGCTCTAATTATTTTTACTAAATTAATTTTTAATTTTAAAATTAAGTAATAATATTTTGTAGGCACGCTCTAGAAACTAATATCTGTAGTTTTTCAGATTTAGACATATTAAGTCTTTGAACCCTTATACGAAAACGGTTTATAGACCATGACGTCTATAAAACAAGAGGATGTGTTCACATAAGTGGGGCCGGTCTTAAATTATTTGCAAGTGTTGATTTTGCAATTCCCGTAGTTTTAAGATAACATCCGTTGTTTTTGAGGTCAATGGAAATCGTGCCTTCATCATAATTATAATTCTTAGGTATGCACACGTCCTAAACATTCCAAGGTTTGAAGCTTCCAACTTGTAAGCGTTTACTTGTACACATTAAGCCTTGTATGCAAGTTAATGGTCCATACAGATTCTGAGACCAAATTACTGGTAATGGCCGTTTTGAGATAAGTTAAATTGTTGAAAAATTCGCGTTCGCTAATAATTACAGGGCACTCGCTAAAGATTATGAGTACTCAAAAATATGAAAATTGGCCGCAATTTAGATGCATCTTTATCATTATGATGTTTTTACGTTGTTTTTTTTTTTTTTGCAGAAATTATTTTTCGTGTCGAATATTAAGAGATTTTTTTCTCTCGGTTTTACACCACGTTTTGAAGCGTCTGGAGTAGCATAAAGTATGTGTTGTGCCCAGAGGCTCTAGTGCAATCTTAGCGTAAAGTGCGAACCGGTGGTATATTCTCAACTTGTCATGAGTGCCACAAACTGTCTTACACGAAATAAATGATTTTGAATTTCAATTTCAATTAACTTTTCAAGTTAACGTTATCTGCACTTAATACGAGATTGTAATCAAGTAGTTTCGAAAGTTAAAGCAAAGTTAGTTTGAATCTCGAATCGAACTTAATTTCTTGGGGCCACGGCCAAGGCCAATTTTGAAATTTTGAAATCTCCCATTTTAAAACTACTGTGATAACAAAGAGATCATATAAAGGTCATCGGTCACTTATCAACCCCGCACCCAACCAGTGCAGTACTGTCTCTTTGCTCGGCGTTAAGTCGTTGTCGTTGTCTTTCGCAGTGGTGTCACGTGACCGGCTTTTAGATGCTCAGTGGTCAACGGATGATCGCCGCGTGGTCAAGTCAAAAAATAGCTCAAAAATTCGCGGTGGCACGTGGTCCACTGCGACATAGAGCCCGGAGAACTATATGCAGTAAAAAATTAGTCTCAATTTTGTGTATACATTCTTATACGTTTATAGTTTTCATTTACGACACATTCCAAATTAAAATCAGTTGTACTGAATTTGTGATTTTAAATTGATACAATTAAAGTTCATTTTACTTTGACGCTAACACATCGAATTGTTATACGATCAATCTAATTAAAACTTAGACTAAGCATAGTGGACACTGAGATTCACTCACCTTTCGTTTCGTTTACGGCTATGGAGTTGATAAGTCGGTGCATATTATATGAAAGTCTGTTTATGAAATCTCAAACGCACGAAGTGTAACGGACATCGGTGCTGATCGGCTGCTGAGTTAATAACTTGATAAGTGAGCGACGATCTTTACGATGGATTTACGCATCGAAGATAGCTACTACTAGGTACTTGGTCTAGTTTCTATTTTATCTACGCATTGCATTTACTACGTTAAGCTGTTGGCCGTGGTTACTATCGTAAACATCGGATATTAATTGGACATTAATCGGCGGTGATGACGTCGTCTTTAATTTTGCTAATCCACGTTGATACTTGATATTAATACGTTTTAAGTGTGGTGAAAGTATTAAATACATGCTTTTGCTCGCAACTTCATCCGCGTGGAGTTGGGTTTTTAAGAGCGCCGTAGGAACTTTCGTAGCTTTAGATGAATTTTATTTGAATAATATACTTATGCCCGTTTTGACCAATGTTCCTTTAACTTTTATGGGCTACCCAAGCTAAATAAGGTGACGTTTTCTGTCAAGTTCGCTTTCGTGAACCTTTAGGAAACACCTAAGGTGGAAATAACATTCAGTAGGGAATTGTATTTAGGGGCTACCTACGTGGTACTACTCCTACTTAGGGGATAATTTAGGTATAGTTAGTGAAAATAGGCATCAGTCACTTATACAAATCACCACGTAAGGAGGTTTATTTCAACACGATTTATCATTGCTAAAATCATACAATATTAAGTCAAAAAAAAATGGTCATGGTTTGTTGTCTGCGAGGAAATATGTAAGAATTTTTTATTATCCATACATTTGCGCAATTCACATTCCGATTAGCACATACCGACTTTGCACCGTACATTACAAAAGTTACCATAAAAAATCGGTACCTACTTATTCAAGACCTTGCCTGTTAATATGTATCGTCATAGCGTGTCAAGGATCAAATTCATTGCTTGGGTTTCAATTAACTGAGTAAGTACGTATTTTAATAATGAGCGCTTATTCGCTTTTCATGGTCGCTGGATATAGGCCTCATAAGAAGGCTCAGGGTCACTCAGCGGGCGATGGAGAGAGCTTTTTTATTGCGAACTAGATCATTGATAGAAAGCATTAATCAGGTTGGAGCGCGCTTGCCTAGAGGATGCCTATTTACTCTTGCCTTGTACCTACTCAAATTATAATTGGCAGGAAATACAGTTACTGGAAGGGCGTTCCACACCTTAGCGATTCGTTTCAGAAATGTTGATCGGGTTTCATGCGAGTAGGTTGACGCGGTAAATGCCTAACGCGGTATGCGTTAGGCATTTAGTGCATTAGTGTTTTTTTGAAACGAAGGGGTTATGTGGGGCTTGCACCCACTAAAACCTGTCTTTATTCCTCCACGCACCCTGACAGTAGCGTGGGTTACACTTGGTGGTGGATTCACCGTGCCACTGCCAGGCTGTGAGTAACCCTGTGAAATCATTATAACAAATGGAGAACCGTGGAAGAACCAGAGTAGTCGACGTAACTCATCGAGTCTCAAACCTTTTTTTTATTCGTTGATGAGATGGTACGTGACGATGCAATCTAAGATGGTGGCGGGCTAACTTGGAAGGGGTATGGCACCGTACATTCAACCTGTACTCCTAATCGGGTTCTACTCGCCATCGTGCCGATACTCTAAATCGCTTGGCGGCACAACTTTGACGGAAGGGTGGTAACTAGCCACGCCCAAAGACTGCCGTAGATGATAATAATTGATGTATTTCGAAATGTATGCACACTTTCGGGATTGTACCTACTTAGATAATTGTATACCGTATATAGTATCTCAAGTTTTTATACGAATGTCCATGGAACACGTAATTATTTTGGCAAGGCTGGTCGGGGGAGGTGCAGACAATTTACAGCAGTAAATCACTATGCAAATGCATTTTGAGGTAATAAAAACCCCTTGAGCGTATAATTTGCTAAAAATATAGTCGCCGGTCGTGTACATCCGTTGTGAAACTGATTTGCATCTTCAACGACTTGACTGATGCAGTGACTTTGTTAACATTTGAGCCTCAATAGCCCAACGATTCAAAGTGCAGTCTGAAAACGGAAAGGTCAGGTTCAATCCCCTTACTATATAATATAAATACGAAATTTTGTACTATGTATTTTTTATATTTAATTAAAAAAGTATTTACAATCACTAAATTAAAACGGCGATAGTCTGGAATAACACATAGGCTACTTTTAATCCCGGAAAATAAGACAGTTCCCGCGGGAATTAAAAAACCTCAATCCACGCGAGCCAAGTTACGGGCATCAGCTAGTAAATCATAATTATTTCAATACTTATATCACTCGAGTCTTTATTGATTTGTAATTGTCTGGTTCGTATTATTTTTCATCGTTCAACGAGTGGGGCGTCCTGATCATCATAGTCGTATGCAAGCCCTCGACCATTCGAGAACTCTTCTATCGAGCATCTTATTAAGCATCCCCCATCCTCTCAGCGCTCATTATTTGCGAACAAAATGCGTAACAACAATGGAATTATCATACAGATCATTATATTAATACGCGATATCTCCTAGGCAAGCGCGCTCCAACCTTATTATTGCTTTCCAGTATTGATTGTCGTCAAGCGCAAGCAAAAATTATTGTTATTTACTGCTTTTTAACCGACTTCCAAAAAGGAGGAGGTTATCAATTCGGCCGGTATATTTTTTTTTTTTTTTTTCTATGTATGTCCACCGATTACTCCGAGGTTTCTGGACCGATTCACGAGATTTTTTTTTTTAATCGACAGAGGAAGCTCGCGAAATGGTCCCATAAAAATTTTTCCCTTCAACTCCTCAATCCTGATGCTGCAGGGGTATTTCCCCCCTAAATTATGGGACTTTAGGAATCGTCGTTTACGAATTGGTATGCTTGGCCTAAGCATATACTAGATCATAGAGCTCCAGGTCCTACTCCTCAATCCTGATGCTGCAGGCTACTGCCCACGTAAATTATAGGGATTTAGGAACTGCTAATCATGAAGTGTTATTGTATGTAATAAGCATATACTACACCATCGAGGTCAAGGTTCTAGCTCCTCAATCCTGATGCTGCAGGGTACTGCCCACTTAAACTGTGAGGATTTAGGAACTTTCGCTTGCGGATTGATATTGTTAGTATCAAGCATATTCTACATCGTAGAACTCAAGCTCTTCAATACTGATGCTGCAGGGGTACTGCAGCATCAGTATTGGGTAGGTAGGCCTAAACTGTGAGGATTTAGGAACTGTCGTTTACGAATTGATATTGTTGGTACCGATTATATACTACATCATAAAGTTCAAGGTTCTAGCTCCTCAATCCTGATGCTGCAGGGTTGGAGGAATTACGAACTGTCGCTTTCGAATTGATATTGTTGGTACCAAGCATGGACTACATCATGGAGCTCCTGGTCCTAGCTCTTTAGAAATTGTGTATTGTTAATAAGTACTGTAGATACCAAGTATATACTACATTAGTACCGTAGGGTTGGAGGGAGGGGAGAAAGAGATCAGGAACAAGCTACACTAAAAAGCTTAAAATAAAAATTCTTTTCAAAAAACCGACTTCAAACGCCACTACAAAGTATAAAAATAATTTGATTTTGTACACGTTTGTTGAAGTCGGGCGGGCTTAACTAGAAACGATGAAATCGATGCGCGACGCTTACCTTATGGTGATATATAAGAGACACGTTTATTGAAATCGGGCGAGCATCGCGTATCCGTTTCATCGTTTCTATTTAAGCCGCCCGACTTCAACAAACGTGTACAAAATCAAATTATTTTTATACTTTGTAGTGGCGTTTGAAGTCGGTTTTTTGAAAAGAATTTTTATATGCAAAGGTGTTGTTTTTTGATGGTTTATTGGTTTGTTGATTTGTTCGTCAATCACGCAACAACGAAGCAACGCTTTGACGTGATTTTTTGCATGAGTGTAGTTGGGGACCTGGACAGTGACATATAAATACTACTTTTTATTCCGGAAAATCAAAGAGTTCCTGCGGTATTTTGGAAAAATAAATCCACCCGGCCGAAGTCGTATCAGCTAGCTATCTTTATTAATTTCATTAATGTATTTATGCCTCCTTTATCTAATAACCTCACCTCTTCCTTGTGATCATGATAATTAATGACTTCTCGCGCCAACGTGTGATCAAAAATGAACTTTCGACCTTATCGCGTAGCCAGTCTTTTATTAAGGAACTAGTTTCAATCAGTCTAAAATAGATGTAGGTGCATTGACCCCTTGTTGTCATTAGAGAGTCTTTATTTTAGTTTTAATGTTTTACTTTTGCCCGCGTCTTCTTCCGCGTGGTATTTGGTTTTCACAAATCCCGTGGGAACCTTATCTTTTTCCAGGATAAACGGTAGCCTATGTCACCCTCCAAGTCGAAAATTACGTCAATCCGATGTTTCATTCCTGCGTGATTAAAAGACAAACCAACAAACAGAAACACTTTTGCATTTATAATAGGTACCTTTGTCCGCGCAATTTTTTGTAATCCAATGATTACTCTTCGATTTTCAGAATAAAAAAGTAGCCTAACAAGCAAATGCTAGTACAACATAATTTAAATTTATTAAAATCAAAACGAGTTTTGCTTTACGACGAGAGCTTTATATAGTAGTTATTGCAGTTTCCACTGTCTGTGTTATGTTTCTTCTTGACAATCACGTTAACATACCACCTAGACCGGATGCTAGGAGTTGGTCTGCAATGTCACGGACACTAAACTCGATACGGATGTTGTTATTGCGCACTCGATCACTCCTATCGTAGTAACGCGTCCATTAAAGTGTTTCCATTTAATGATTTACAATATAATTTTAATACAAATACGGAGACGACCTCCCTGGCGCAGTGGTGAGCGCTGGGGGTTTATAACTGGGAGGTCTGGGGTTCGATTCCCGGCGGGGCAATTTAGGAATTTATAATTTCTAAATTGTCGCTGGTCTGGTCTGGTGCGAAGCTTTGGCCGTGGCTAGTGACCACCCTACCGTCAAAGAGGTGCCGCCAAACGATTTAGCGTTCTGACACGATGACGTTTACAAACCGATTCAGGGTATGGGTTGAATGTACACTGCCATACCCCTTCCAAGTTAGCCTGCTACTATCTTAGACTGCATCGTCACTTACCATCAGGTGAGATCGTAATCAAGGACTAACTTGTCATCGAATGAAAAAAAAAGTCAAACGAAAATAACTTACTTTATAATGACAGTATAACATACTTTTTAATGACAATTATAGGTCCATCTAGCTTAAACTGATTGTGACTGATTTCTCTTTAAAAAGGTTTTTAATAATTATTGTTTTTACGTCATTCTATCATTGTACCATTGTTCATTTACCTACAATTCACAAAATACTCAGTTTAGCTTAAAATTTAACTTCCTAGTATTTGTACCTACTATAGCGCAGCAAAATTCAACAGGTAGTAAATAATGCTAGTATGTGGATTCAAATTGACGTCAAACTAGTTGTGATTTAATGCGGCCCGGTCGCATCTGTCCCATTCAACAATTGAGGCGTACTTGTCCAAGACAATAATCTCGTTGTGGACACAGGCTGAGGTCGTGAGCAATTGATATTGAAGGTAGAACGCAAATCAGATATGGGAATACAAGGACTAATATTAAAATTATCCTATTTTTAAGTTCCTAATATAATCCGCGACACTGAATCGTCCGCGTGGATTTAGTTTTTAAAATCCCGCGAGAAATGGGAACTTTGATTTTCCGGGATAAATGTAGCCCATGTCACTTTCCCGGTCCTCAACTATACCCATGCAAAAAATCTCGTCGATCCGTTGCTTTGTTGTGGCGTGATTGAAGGACAAACCAACAAACGAACACACTTTCCCATTTATAATATTAGAATAGATTTTGTGAGGCCCCGGAATGGTATAGACGTCTAAAAATGGCCAGTCTTCCAAATAATCAATGTTATTTGAAGTAAAATTTTAAAACATTTGTTCGTTTAAAAAATTATTTTCGACGAACCTAAAGCGTTTTTCTTTTTGCACCTAATTTACCTCTCAAATAAAACCTAAAACTTGTGTAAATACGTAACTACCCTTCGTGTAGAGACACACTGCATGCGCTAGACCTTGCTTTGGCCTTGGTGCGTGGTCTCGTTATATTCAGCTATGATTAATAGGATCTGCAGATTATTTGTGATTTTTAAGTAATTATGTTCATTAATTTAAGAGTTATAATGCTCTGATGGTCACGCAGACAGACAAATAAACAGATAAGTGCGGTTTGAAAATAAAACTGATTGCGAAAGTGATAAAACGAAAAAGTAATGTGGCATGAACAAATGTGAGAGCAAATTAATGCTACTATTGGTTGAGCTCTGTTCCCGCAATGGAAACCTTAATAGGCCGTAACAAATGACCTCGAGACTGAGCCTTATTCACTTCTCCAAATAAGCAGATATCAGCGGGGAGCATAGACCGAGAGGCTGAGGTTGAAATCTATAGACCGCACTCTCATTCCGCTCAGTCTCAAGACAGAGTTAAAATAAGACAGATTTATGTCAGAACACATCTTAAGTCTTTTTTTTTATTGGATGACAAGACAGTCCGTGACTGCGATCTCACCTGATGAAAAGTGACGGGCTAACTTGGAAGGGTTATGGCAGTGTACAATCAACCCATACCCCTAATCTGTTTATACACGCCATCGTATCGGAACGCTAAATCACTTCGCGGCACGCCTTTGACGGTAGCTAAGTCTGAGCTAAGTCAGAGCATGCTCTATAGATCTCAGCATGAGAAGAGATTGCGATGAAAGAGACAATATAATTCGTACAAACCCCTAATTCCCTCAGGACTACCTTTTGTTTTATGATTCTGCTAAATAAATGATTATGAATACCATGTATCTGGGGTTTAAAGTGGTCTGATTTTAATCAAAGTTGGAGCAGTAATCAAGTTTGACCTTGAAATTATGTGCTCAGAATTATAAATAATACCTTGCTCCCTTCGATGACCACCCTGGTCTTCATTCCCAGTTGGATCAACTCGGGAATTTATGATTTCTTAATTGACTTTGGTTTGGCTCTCTGGCCTTATATATGGCTTTAATTATAGCTTCCATAACTTTCATGTTATCCAGCAACTATCCTAGTTTTCCATCAAAACTTACCACAGTTAGTTATGCTTGAGATCGCAGTTAATGGCTAACTTATCATCGAATGAATAAATGAAAAATTAATCTTCTTTTCTTCTTCGCTGGCCTTTTGATTTCACATATCATTGGACATTGTGCACACCATTACTTTCGATGTTGTGCCAGTCACATCCAAGTCTTTCCCACAAGCTTGATGTCGTCCAAAAATTAATATTACAATCCATTATAAATACGAAGTTTTTGTTCGTCTGTCTGTTGTCAAAGGGGTAGCTTGCGTCTTGGATACACCCATTTGTACTCTGAAAAAGCGAAGAATTCCTACGGGATTCCTCAAGACCTTAATCTATGCAGACGCTGCATCGTCTAGTCATAGAGAGTTTCAGAGTTTAATTTCTATGGCTTACTATGTAGGTGCTTGCAATAATTAATTCACTGTGACTTACGAGTACTGGCTGAAGCAAGAAACCAAATTAATTATTCAAATCAGCCAGTTTAATTCTCATGGTCGTCTACTTTTTGCTAACTATTCGAGTGTCTTTCAATGAGCATTAGCAACTACGATGGTGCGGAGAGAAAAATGACGATGTGACTTTCTGTTATTTTAGCGTTTCAGAGTATTGATTACATAAATAAATTTTATTGTTCACCAAACAAAGAAATAAAGTATTTTTTTTAATTCGATGATAAGATAGTCCTTGACTACGATCTCACCTGATGGGAGGTGACGATGAAGGGGTATGGCAGTGTACATTCAACCCATACCCCTAATTTGCTTGTACACGCCATCATAGCGGAACGCTAAAAGGCCAGACAAGTGACTGATAAGTCTAAACAAAACGGAGTACAATAGGTGCAATTATTATCTGAGTTCAGTCATCTAGTAAGAGTTAGCATATTTCGAAAACTTAGTGGTCGGCTTATTTGAGAAAATTTTGGCGATTGTACTAGTTGTTGTATAACCTAGTCCAATAATGCAGGTTGGATGCAAACGAGTTCAAAATCAAATAAAAAATTTGATTTGAGAATAACCTATGATAATAATTTAATTTAACGAATAAAAAATTGTCTTCTCTAATGGTATTGCAATTATTCGGTCTGTATCTACATACGAAATGCACATAAATCGTTTACGATTTCAATAAAAAAAAAATAAGTGTTTTTTTATTTGCAGATATGCACTAAATTAGCAAATCGCTATGTGATTTCGAAGTGATACAAAGACAATCGTAAGGCCGTCTCTAGGTCTACTTTAGTCCGAATGAAAACTATTTTTTGTCCTGTTCCATCGATAAGACGGATTAATTTCGCATTGTTACGACCAATAGCTTTGTTTTCATATCTTATTATCATTTTGTCCTCCTCGTTTTCATGTCCATTGTTTAGTAAAGAAAAGGACAAAAAAACCACGGATGCACAACACAGCATATTAAGTTAGGGTTGTAATAAAACGGGTTTTTATTTTAATCGAGTATTCCGAGGAGTAATCGAACTGTACATAAATCTCTCTAACTACACATAATTCTCGGGACATAATCACGCATGCTTTATTTTACACCGTGCTGCGTACTAAAATAAATTGACCCTAAAGGATTTTTTATAGGTTTTTACAATAAATATTTATTATCATAGCCTGCGCAATAAAATTACAGAAAAAAAACTATAGTAAAAAGGATTGTATGCTTGTTTTGCTAAAGTCGATATTCTATTTAGATTAGATTAGCAGGTTAATTATTTATTATACTAAAGACGTGCCCCAGCTTCGCCCGGGTGCAATTAATGAATGAATAAATTCAGATTTTCGTACAAAAATACCATCCAAATTTTTGACTTTTCCGGTGGATTTCCCAAAAATTTTCTATCAAACAAATCTTGTCCTGTTAACAAATACAAAAAAAAAACAATCAGTTTTTGTAGAGCCGTTCTCAGCTGATGGTGATTATTCATAACTTTTGCCCGTGGCTTCGCTCACATTAAGCTCGATTTTTCGAGCCCCTATTTTAACCCCTTAGAGACTGAATTTTATCAAGCAGTCAGTCGCCTTTTCCTTTTATATATTCACATAATATAATAATTATAGATTAGAATTAAAATATCGATTATTCAAAAATCGATTTTGTAGCTCAAGTCACATCCCTACGTTAAGTAGGTAGATAATGCAGTGCTATCTTTACGTTTGGCTGGGCAAAGGTTTTATTGCCTCGCTTTATATCCCCGATGTAGGTTTAACGTGTGATAGCGGTTTTTATTGATTTGAAACGAGGTTTCTAAGGATAAAGTTTATTTTTGTTTTCGGTGGTTCTTTTGATCGTTCTAGAGCAAATTTTTACATTCAAAGACTTTGGCAATGGTTTCTGGTGTATTCATGTTCAATGATCATGAACGTTTTCTTAAAAAAAAAAAAAAAATATGTGTAAAACCTATTAATGGCGACTCTATTAAGGCCCTACTCTATGGTTCTAAGTATTTATATAACTTTGTTGTCTTTACCTTGTAAAGTAAAAACACCGCAGTTTTTTTTTTTTTCAATTTTCATTACTTTTCATTTTCCGCCGAAAAAGGATCCTACCCTACCTACTTCAATCGCCTATATAAGTTTTTCATGTCTCTATCTTTTGAGCAATGATAAACAGGCTCTTTCTAACAGATGCGTTTTATTTTAGGCCTCATCGTCACTTCCCATCAGGTGCGATTCTGATCAAAAGTGAGTCCGTTATTTGTAAAAAATACTAAAATCCTTTTAGTTTAATTAACTGCGCTTTGTCAGTCCTTGCACTTAAAAATACATCGGTAAAACCAATTAAAATCGGTTGGCAAAACTACTCTTAGGTTTTTAGGTAGAGCCCGTGCTCACTGCGCATAAATAAAGACCTTACTTTACCTATATTATGTGAGTAATATTGAATTTATTTTTTGGTCACGAATACTTAAAAATACATTAAATTAGATGATGCCCGCGACTTCGTCCACGTCGATTAAGGTGTTTTTGATTCCCGCGGGAACTCTTTAATTTTCCGGGATAAAATGTATAATTGAAATGATAATTTTTATTTCCAGTAATAAATTAGCCTTATATCAGCGTTGTATCTGTCTGCGATAGAGTTTTTGTTTTTGGTGTTTTCATTTTACCTACTGCTCTTTTGAAGTAAAAAGTAGTGAGCTAGTACAATAGGGATGTTAACACTAATCACAAATCAATGTTGTGTTAATTTTATGACAGTTTGTAGGATTAGAATATCGAAAATCACAACAAATAATGAATGTTACAAATAATCCATTTATTTCGCATATTCGAATTTGATGCTTCCCAAGGAATGTCGTTACTGTTTATCCTTCAAATATCGCGTTACAAAGATTTTTCTCAATATGTTTTACCAAACCAAAGTGATATTGGCTAATCTACTGATTTCTTCTTTCTGATCGTTAAGCCGTAAAAGATCTATTAGCAAAGTGAGAACTGACTTCGCCTAATACCTACATATTTCATTCTAATGTTTACGTTGCGTGGGTTACTTTTATAACCAGCGCCCGCGAATCCTTTTTTTAAGCTATTGCATAGCTTCTATCGCGGGCCAGCGTGGAGACCGAATCCAGAAATTCCGTAACGAAAATAACCTGACACGGGACTCCTCTAGATCCTCTCCTCGGGTGAGCCGGTAGATGGCGTTGATAAAAAATGCTATGCAATAGCTTTACCGCGGCAGTCCCCGAGTGCCACACGTCTTTTTTTTTTCAGAATAGCCCTTACCCCCCTTCAAGTCCTCTACTATATCCATGCAAACAATCGCGTCGTTCTGTTACTGCGTTGCTGCGTGACTGGAAGACAAACCAATAAAAGAAGATACTTCCGCATTTATAATATTATAGTAGGGATTAATATTGCAACGATAAAATATTTTAATACAATTAAATTCGTGCTTCATTTTACTGTTTATCATCGGGCACCTTTGTAAATTTGCAATTAAGTATTTATGCGTAAGGATAAAAAAAATAACGATCGTATAAGCGATAACAATGGTTTACGTCTATGGTTTATGAGCTCAAATTATAATTTCAAATGTGTTTGTCTTAACCTTGCTTACCTCGATATAATGCCCTCCCGACCGAATCCGGTCACGGCGGCCAACCTCAGAGATTAGCCATCTGCGCGGGTGATATTATAGTGCACAAGTGTGTGCGCAAACACAGGTGCACTCTCTAGTCCCTCACTCTCATAGTCCGGTGGGACGGAAGCACGACACGACTGGAGATAGATCACGATTGAAACATATTACTGTACTAGCTGATGCCTGCGACTTCGTTCGCGTGGATTGAGGTTTTTAATTCCCGCAGGAACTCTCTTGTTTTCCGGGATAAAAGTAGCTTATGTGTTATTCCAGACTATAATTTATCGCTATCGCCAAATTTCAGCCAGTCGGTTCTATCGGTGCAGTGTGATTGAGTAACAAACATCCATACATCCAAACTTTCGCATTTATAGTATTAATAGGATTCTACTTCAGTAAATATTGTGCACGATTACCAGTAGCCTAAGCACGAGTAAAGGCACGAGTAAGCAGGAAGGAGAAATTTCGAATGAAAATGACAGGAGCACTCTTGTCATTTTCATATAAAATTTCCTGCTGACGTTAACTTCACCTTTACTATTCGAAAGTTAAAATGTTCGTGCTAAGGCTAGAGGATTGAATTACCTATAAGAAATTGAGGTGATGGGCGAAGTTTTGTTTCTAACGAACTGCATGTCTTTGGTTTCTCAATATCCATGGCCGCGCTATGAAAATGTACGTCTTGGTCGTGTTTTTGCTGATATCTCGCGCATGCATCACAATGTATTCAGTGGGCCCGCTGATATGTATTTATGAGTGAGTCTATCTAATTCAGGCCTCCTGTACTATTGTTTTGTTTCCGATTTTACTTTGTTTTTATGTGATTACTCTGGAATATTCTTTGACTCGTAGAAGCCGGTTGTACCTACTTCTTTATAAAGAACGTTCAGCAGTTGGGCATTTTTTTTATTCGAAAAGATAGTCCGTGACTACTATCTCACCTGATGGTAAGTGACGATGGAGTCTAAGATGGTAATGGGTTAACTCGGAAGGGGTATGGCAGTGTAGATTCAACCTGTATCCCTAATCGGTTTCTACACGCTATCGTGTCAGAACGCTAAATCGCTTGGCGGCACGAATTTGACGGTAGGGTGGCAACTAGCCACGGCCTAAGCCTCTCACAAAACAAGTCTTGATTTAAAAGTACCTACCCTAGCGTTTGTTCCAAAGAACAAAATAATTAATGTGCAATTGTGTTAATGCTACCACTCGGCACTATGAAACATTGTTAATTCGCACCGTCTGGTATCCCGCTAATTAATACTAGTCACTCGAATATAAAGGAATATAATAAAAGCGAAAATGGCCGCGATATTTCTCGCAGGTTATTACAAATTACAAATTAAGCCGTACTTTTTACGCGCTGCCGGCTGTCAGACATTGATAATGGCGAGAGAATCCAAGATGTAATGACCGTTAATCAGGGATGTAACACCTCTACACAGACGAAAATTGCTCGAAGGTTCGACCGACTAATTTTCCAGCAGTAATTGCATCCTTTGCTACCTACAAAGTACCAGTGCTAACTCGAGAACTCATTATAAGATCCGATGATAAATCGTATACAACTCTGGCCAGCGTGCTTCTATTATGCGTATCAATTGTGCTGTCTAATGAGTTTCGTTACTTATGGTAGTTGTAACTTATTTAACGAAGCCCCGGAGTTCAGGCTTTAAATCAGCTTTAGAAGAGCTAACTTTTATCTCCTTCACATTTTCCAACACCGCCTTATAAAGAGAGCGGTAACAATGTTACTTTATCAAAATTGGATGAAGGTTTGGTTGTATAATTTTGTCTTGCCTCTTGCTTTTTTGAACTACACGTCAAGCCATACAGCTGTAAGTTTTAATAAAACCTTGTAAAGTAAATGATCTACATACACTTTTTATAAGAAAATAACGTGAAGTAAATTAAATGATTTCAAGTTTTTGCAATAAGATTAATGATATCAGTATAATAATGATCAAAATTCAAAATTATTTATTAACAGGCTATCTTGTGGTTCTTATTATAAGTCAAGACTCTACAACCGGTCTGTGTATCTGTCAATCTATCAATTTTAATTAAAGTGTTTATTTACAAATCTCGTCTTTATAAATAAATAGAATATTTTGATCTATCGAAGCACAGCTCAAACCACTGGACGGATCAGGCTGGGCATACAGATAGAATAGAATAGAATAACTTTTTTTTCAAATAAACTTTTACAAAGTGCTTTCGAATCGTCAAATGAATCTACCACTGGTTTGGAATGCATAATTACTATCTTCAGTTACTATATTTAGTGGCTGCATTATATTGTAACCGTACCACTAATGCTACTGCCTCAGCATCCGTATAGCCAAAATAATCTATGTAAGGACCTTATACGGTAAAAGCCTCTTCCAAGACTTTCCATCTCGTTTGATGTCTGGCAAGTGTTGTTCATACCCTTCCAGCTACCTTGACTATGTCATCGTCTCGTCTTTTAAACGGTGTTCCTCTTTTTCTCTTTTTCAAAAAAAAAAGACGTGTGGCACTCGGGGACTGCCGCGGTAAAGCTATTGCATAGCATTTTTTATCAACGCCATCTAGCGGCTCACTGCTAGATGGCGTTGATAAAAAATGCGACATCTAGCGGCTCATCGTAGAGGAGTCCCGTGTCGGTTATTTTCGTTACGGAATTTCTGGATTCGGTCTCCATGCTGGCCCGCGATAGAAGCTATGCAATAGCTTAAAAAGAGGTAGAATATTATACTCGTAACTGTGGATTAAATAAAAAGATTAAATAAATGTGTATGTAATGTTTTACAAGCGCCGAAAAGTCTTTTATTATGTAGTTGCCACCGTAAATCCTGCGCGCTCCATTGCCTCACGTCATCGATATGCAACATCATTGTGTAATATCACGACCGGACGGACAACTTCTATATTATTATGCCCACTTGGATGTTTCATTGAGTGACTATCAGGGGCAGTTGAATGTATGGACGTCGTACATGTTTTTTCTTCTGTTTTGTTATCGGCCCATTTTACGTTTATCATCAGACATGATTAGTGTCTGTGTGATTTGTAGCTTTATTCTTTTTTAAACCTCTGTGATCTGTGATCGTAGTCATAAAAGTAGTAAGTACCTACATTTCTACGTCCATTATTATTGGCATATGATATTTCTTGTTGTATTTAATCGGTTCATATAATTATGTAAAATTGGTCTATGAGAGTCAAAAAAAAAACAAAAAAACCTTATAATAAAAGAAACCATACTACCAAAAGAAATAATGTTATACCAACTTTTTTATATTTAATTGTTTCAATGGACTTATGCATTTAGATTTCAAGAGACTTTGTGGAGCTCTATCCAAAGTATGTTAATAATAATTAATGAACAAGGAACTCATTACGTATTTTATTTCTCTCTGTATTGTAAATTACACTTATACTAGCTTATGCCCGCGACTCCGCCCACGTGAATTTAGTTTATAAAATTCCTTGGGAAATCTTTGATTTTCCAGGATGAAAAGTATCCTATGTCAGTCTCCAGGTCCTCAACTGTATCCATGCAAAAAATCACGTCGACCCGAGCTCTATTGCAGCGTGATTGAAAGACAGACCAACAAACAAACACACTTTCACACTTATAATTTTAGTAAAGATTTTACTGTTCTTCAATATTAATGTTATTGAAGAAGGGCAACGCTTTCATTATGATCGTCCGAATCAATGCGACTATTAAAATGCTATCAACGAAACCATTTATTTTTATTGCATCGATATCAAACTTCGTTAAATAATGTATTTAAGTCTTAATAAATTGTTTATTAAAATGTTTGAAGCATACTCAAACTTCAGTACCTACTCATTATTTTTCAAATAAGTACCTACTTATTATAATGAATGTCTGGGAACTTTTTGCAATTCTTGTTGATATGATACTCATTTGGTAAATTTATTTATTTTATATTTGTACTTACTCATAAAACATTATTGAAAATAATATTTTATGAGGTGGACAAAGGTGAAGGTTTCATTGAAACTAAATAAAACAATAACTGAGGTTTAACTAAGACCATCGTAAGAATTGGTAGGCACTACTTTGTACTGACACAAATGGATACTGTTAAATAACCAAATTCCTTACAAAAAATTCAATATCCTAAGAACTAATTACAGCAAACCGCTTTTGACTCACGTTTAAAACTAGCATAAAACTATTACATAAATATGTATAATGAAAATAACCAGTTAAAGTCACCGTTGCACTACAGCGCACGCTGTGCACGCACAAACGACCTATATTAATTAGTTGCGTCCGTACGATTCATTTGATACTGCTTAGGCTGCACTGGATGTTACCGCCTAAGTTTTGAAAGAAAACAAATGCAAGTAAAAAGTTATAACTTTGTTGTTTCTCTATGACAAGAGCGAAAGAAAGAGACCAAAAGGGCAAAGTTATAAGCGTTGACCCGATCATATCAGCATTGGTAAGTACGAGTCCATCTGTTTAAACTGCTCCACAATGTTGACAAAAGATCGAATGCTAAAACATAAGTCATATAACCTTACGCCAAGACATAAGACTGCTGCATTCCGCGGGAGCTTTAGGCTAGCTTTCTCAAGGATTTGGAATATTATACCTCCGCTAGTGCAGAATACAAAATCAATATTTAGTTTTAAACTCAAACTTAAAAAGTTACTGTTAGAGAGACAAAAAAGGGACCTAAAATGTTGAGCAACCATATAAGTTTTGTTCGCTCATTGCTTCTTCTAAATAGGTATTCTGAAAGCTAGCCTAAACAGCTCACATAAGGCAATTTTTCGAAAAGGGTTTTGTTCCTGTTCCTTTCCTTGTTTTATCTTCAACTGGTTTTATTAGTTTGATGTTCTCTTCTCAACTACCTTAACATTATACTTGTTTACATAAAAACAATGAAGCAGGATCTGTCCTATGGCTATGGCCATAGAATATAGATATGTACCTAGGATAGTTGATAAAGAATAATAAACATTTTTGTGGGATTATTACTCAATCAACCGGTCAGACCGGCCCGGGACGTCTAGTGCTACTAGGGGTCGCCTGAAAATCAGCGCTGGGGGAGTGTGTCTACACTGCTGCAGCATTATGCTGAGGTGATACCCTTATCAGGAATAGCTTGCGCCACATTTATATGATTTGCAGTTGGTTAAGTTTACGTTTATTTTCCTGTGCGTTTCAGACAGGAAGAGCTTTAAATACTTAGATAAACTGGTAAGAACCTGTAACAGAGTTGGTCAATACGCAGGGTGCTCTTCTTGGCTGAAACGCATAGAAATAGAAATGGAAATAGAAATAAAATACTAGAATTTCCCGGCGGCTTGAAAATAATTCAATAGATATAACGTTATGTATAATTTAAGCCGCCGGGATCCATCTTTAGTCTTTATATAATAAATTGTATTTTTTATGTTTGTGTTCTTTTTACGGTTGATTCTCTTTGTATTTTTTCTTATGTGGCTGTTTTTTATTCTTGATTAAAAGACTATTTATTTATTTATTTTATTTATATATACACACACATATACAGTCACATAACATATACGAGTGTTTTAAAAGTGAAAAGGGGATCCGTGACAAAGATCTTCATTCTACGCAAAATAAGATGTTTATGCGAATAGAGAGAAACGCACGTCGCGTGTCCGTGCGCTGCAATGGACGGCCGCCCTAAAACTTGGTTTTCAAACAAGATGCTTTCACATTATTAACACTTCAATAAAAACTCTGTCGACGCAAGTGCATACAGTTTAAGCATTATTTATTTGATGGTCGACCGGTTACTGGTGACTTGGTGGGACTTCGCAATTGGTCGAAATGCACCTGTACCATTAAGACGAAGCCACATCGAATGAATCATGCGCAACTCGTAAGTTGGTGTTGCCATAAACAAAATACTTTATTTAAACGTCCTACGAGATGCCACCGGAGGTTCTCTTTTATTTTGTTAAGTAATGAGTTGATTTTTAACTGCTGAAAAAGTGACGGGACAAATATAATTGTTTTTTTTTTTTATTCTATGACAAGATAGCCCTTGACTGCGATCTCACCTGATGGTAAGTGACGATGCAGTCTAAGATGGTAGCGGGCTAACTTGGAAGGGGTATAGCAGTGTAAATTCAACCCATACCCATAATCGGTTTCTACACGCCATCGTGCCGGAACGCTAAATCGCTTGGCGGCACATCTTTGACGGTAGGGTGGTAACTAGCCACGGCCAAAGCCTCCCACCAGACCAGACCAGAGACAATTTAGAAATAATAAATTCCTAAATTGCCCCCGCCGGGAATCGAACCCGAGACCTCCCAGTTATAAGACCACAGCGCTCACCACTGCGCCAGGGTCGTCAAAAGGGAGGTGTTACTTAAGTATAACTTGTTAGCTTTTTATACTACAATGAAACGTTTACTGTATAATAAGTAAGAAATACTTAGGCTAAGCAAATTGCTGATCTTTTAAGACATTAAAATCTGACTGACTTAAGTGTCTGAAGAGTGTTTGAAATTGGAGACGGTATCAGAAGTCTAAACCTAAACATAGCTTAGAGCTAAGATCCATTCTAATATAAATAAATAAAGCTCTGTCTGTCTGTAAAATTTTGACGCCAACCGCTTTGGCTGGGAGATAGCTTGCATCCTGAGGCAAAATCAAGAATACATTTTTATCGGAACACTAAGGAATTCCATTGAATTTTACAAAACCGAAATCCAATTTTGTATATATTATCGTATATTAAAAAGTGACGTTGTTAATGCTTTTTGCCGAACTTTAAATTACGTTCCTCCGAAAAGATCAAGAAGGCGGGTAGATAGATTCTACCCATGACAGCTTCAACTTGACGTCTCGCAACACCGCAGTCTCGTCGCGACCACGGTCCATGCAATTGGATCGAAATATCGACGATCCCAACTAAAATAATTACCGTGGTATGTACTCGTATTATTTTATAACAATGATATCGTATATACGAGTAAATATATGAAAAATATTTTAATTTTTTTTGACAAAATTGGTCGAAAACAAAAAAAAACATAAGAAAAACCCAAAACCACAACTGAAAAACTGAAAAAATTTACAATAGATGAAGGGAGCAAAGCCGCTGGTAAACACTAGTTTATTATATAAAGATAAAATCAGACAAGCAAATATGAATATCTTCCGACGGAAATTCCTAGGAACTAGCAACATTTCGCATATCGCGAGTGCTAATGTTATTGATACGTGATACCTCAGTCGATCCGCCGCATTGAATTATCGCCTTTCCTATCCTTAAGACTGAAATGGATTAGATTGTCTTGAGTAGATACATAATGTTGCCGTTATCTATCGCCGGCTGATTGATTATCCACTTTGTGCATAGGATTTGTTGCAAAAATTATATCGTGTAGTTTTTATCAAGAGTGGCAATGAACTGTTTGATGATGTTGCTATAGCTGTTCGAGCTATATAGTAAGTTGTAAAAAATAATCTAAATATACGGAAAAGGTGATTGACTGACTAATCTATCAACGCACAGCTCAAACTGCTGGACGAATCGTGCTGGGCGTATAGATGTCTGTTATGACGTAGGGATCCGCTAAGAAAGAATTTTTGAAAATTCCACTTCTAAGGGTGTTAAATAGGAGTTTGCAAAACGAACTTGACGTGAGTGAAGCCACGGGTAAAGGTTAGTAAGTTATATTTTGCTTGCTTATAGTTACTGTTGTATTATTTTCTTCTAATACTCGGTAGGTACCTACTGAAGTAGGTTATATACTCAAAGGTACTGAACAATACAAATTCTTCATGTGAGATTATGATTCAGCCTGTTAACTTCTTTTATACTATGCGATGCATTTATTTTCTTTCTTTTGTTCTATAAAATCTTTTTTGACCTTTCATTCTATAACCTGTTTTTCTAAGTTACATTCTTTGATTTAAAAGTTGTTATAAATATGCAATAAAAACTAACTGACTGACAGTTTTTATTGCATACTAGCGGACCCGACAGACGTTGTCCTGTCTTAAGTTTTTTTACATCCTCTTTGACGAAATTGGCAGCACGCATTCTGTCAATGTTATGTCAAACGCCATAAGGTTACATCAAAAAAGTTTGAATTGTAAAAGCGGTTACATTAGAAATAATTTAATATGGTGGTTAATATTTCTTAAATTTTCTAATTTTCCGCGCAATTTTCTTAATTTTTTCTTTCATAAGAACCTTCTCCTGACAATAACAAACACAATAAAAAAAGAATTAGCGAAATTGGTCCAGCCGTTCACGCGTGGTGCGCTTACCAACACATTAAGCGATTCATTTTTATATATTAGATTTGTCTTAAGATGCAATTAATTTATTTTTATACAAGCTGATGTCTGTGACTCTGTCGTTCATTTTTTTAAATCTAATGGGAATATTTTTGAATAAACATCATCTTATATTCTGTTCCTGGCACAGGTAAAGTGGTTCAGTAATTTAGAAATGAGAAAGTAAAAAGATTAACTTTCGCATTAATCGTATTGTATGGATTTAAAATACAGTGTCATTGACTGAGAACTGAGCACACTCTATAGCTGATGTACTTGTATGTACAAGATATCCAACTGAGATGGAGAAACCTGTATCGTGGGAATCCGAAAAGTTCGATAATTATTTCAACGCGCGTTCATAAAAATGTTACTTAATTGCTTTGAAGTAAAAACTCTACATGCAGGTTTATTTTGAAATGTATTGAATTGGATTTTAAGAAGGCTTTTCATTCGTTACGTTTTTTTTTTTTTTCTAAATTGTTAATAATCACTGGGTTCTCAGAATGTTGCTGAAATCAGATTTGCGCAGATATCGTTGAATCTAAAACTTTATTAGTGTTATTGTTTTTGTCTACGGAAAGTTCTAGAACATCAATAGTGTTGAATAATTAATCGTCTTTGTATTCATCAGTTCACTGCGAAGCCTATTGTTTTCATTAAAACCAATCTACGTCCAAACACAAAAAAGCGTATTCATTCAAATCTATTTTCAATTACAATTTCGTTAATGACCGTCCTGTACTAAATTCGTTCCAGTAGGTACTTTGGAGTTCTTATCAAGGCATTGAAAAAAAAAGCATCTGCGAACTATACTGTAAGGGTGTGTTTCCACTAAGGAAAGAAGAGAGCGGAAAAGAGAACCATAAGTTAGCCAGGCGTCCGCGTCGAGCAATATGACCAAAATAACTAAGTTTTTTTAACACATGGTCGAAATTCTCATGTTATCATGAAGCTGCTCAAGGATTGATTTAATGGCGTTGCTGGTAGGGGTTAGTAAGGCCGCTCTTTCTTAATCATTTATGATCTGTTTTGCTACGATCCACTTAAGTAGAAACACAAATCTCTTTTCACAGCTCCGCTTTTCACTTCTCCGCTTGACGCTCCATAAGAACACACCTTTATGATCGTTACGTAATGATATTCACGTACCGACGTTTTATTTTGATGTGTTCTTTTGTTGTGGCGGGTCTGAATAGGGCTGGCGGGATATTGGGAATGTATTTCGAGTAATATTATTACTGTAGGCGGTATTGCAAGAAATGTCCGGGTCACTTTAACTGGAAGGTTCTTCAATAGAATAGTCTGGTAAATCTCTCTGTGGGCACATTTATTTATTTAGGAGCATGTCGTTACTTATATCATTTAGATAAGTATCTGATAAAATTATAAAAAGTATGGGAAAGGATGGAAATAAGATTACTTTTGCGACAAAATGAGGAATACCAAAATTACTTGCATTTCATAGTTCAGGGAAAAATTCTTGGCAGAAAACCGCATGGCCGGAGAAAAATTCTTGGCTTAAGAACTTACGGCAATGGTACGAGAAAAGAATCCGGACCGTATCCGGACCCTATTCTGCGCAGCAGCGTTCAAAACTTAGATAGCCATAAGGATTGCCAAACTCCAGTGGCTACTGTAGGCGGTACTGCAATGGAGGTATTCAAGTTTCATGTTTTTTAAATTAAATAATAAAGTACTTTAAACCCTTGTGACAAGAGATTTTCGAAAGGGAAAGCCTTGACGACGATCTTGATACTAAAAAGCAAAAGTTTAAATCTCGCCCTAAAATCTAAAAAATACCTACTGACTGAGGAAGAGTTGTTTTGTAATAATACGTGTACTTTGTTAGGTGATAATATCTTTAGGACTTTGAATGTCACAAGAGCAAGCCAGAAGATTGCAGAAACGAATCTTTTCTTGATAACACATTTCCAAATCGGTTCAGGCGTCTTCGAGTATTCGAGTAATCGTTATATATATTTTGATTTTATTATTATTGATCGACAACCCTGATTTTAATACCTATTAGTTCACAATCTTGATGAACAATGGATCATAAAAAATATTAAGAGCTTAGTTTAACGACTATCTTTTAACTAGCGGTACGCCCATGACTCTGCTTCGATTAGGGCCATAAATTTTATTAAAATTATCGTTTTCGATAAAATTTTAAAAGCGATCGACTCTGATGATAAACATGTTAATTTTAAACTTTTATACTTGGAATTTCACACATTAAAATGGTCAAGCTTACATTTTTCAAGATTATGTTTTATAATCAAAATACTTTGCTGGACTATATAGTCCTATATAGGAAAATTGAAACTATGTAAAGTCATTAATACAGACAACGTTGCAGTGACGTTTGAATAGTTTCTTCGACTTTTTCTTTTTATATTGATTCTTTATTATATCGCTTATTAAATACAAGTAACTTGATTTCATTATTCAGTTAAATCTACCATAGTCGGTGTACCAACTTTTTATTAGAAAACATAAGTTCTAATTTTTTGTCGACATTAATTATTTAATGCGAAATCAAACCGCATGTATCATTACCCTCTCAAAGGACTGTTAATGAATGATTGGAACAGGCAATTATGTCCCGAACTCTGTGCATGCAATGACCAAATTTGCGTACACCACAACCTTATGTAGGTATATTGGTTTTTTGTCGAATTTCTGATGGATTTCGCAACGTAAGATCGTATCGAGTAATTTGATTCGGTGAAGAATGATACTGGTATCCATCGTGTATGTAACTTTAGTTTTTATTATAATTAAACGTATTATCTACTTGTAAATTTTATTGTCGTACCGCTATCGCAAGTCATTGGACTTCAAGTGGAATAAGTACTTGTAATAAGTAAGATATGTATAAGAAATTTAAGTGAGCACGAAAAAATTAGTTCAGACACAAATGACGATTACTGGTTATATGAAAAAGTTTTTGTTGCTTGGACTTCTAATTTTAAATGAAAGATCCGTAACATTATAATCCTGATCGTAAAATGTTCGTTGAAAAATTTATTTGGGTATAATTTGTTAATTAAGTATTTTATGTTAAACAAATGCCATATCGTGTACTGTATCATCCGAAGATATCCTATTGTCTACTGCATCATTCATAGATACTGAGTACTATATCAGTTCTTGAATTTGTTCAAGGTCAGTTTAACGCTATATCCATTCCAGTACATTATATATGTATTTTATTCTAATTATTATTTAATGACAGTAATTCACGTTATGGCTTATCATTGTAATCATTATTAGTACCAAATTGGCGGTAGATGATAGAAGTTGCTTGTTTGACAACTTAATGATTTAATGATAGCCTAAAAAATAATATCATAAGATATATGATCTTCAATCACGCAATAATGGAAACACTTGATTTTTCGCATACAGGTGTAAAACTAGAAGGTGACATAGGATCCTTTTTATCCTAACAAAAAAACCTAACTCACGCGGATGAAGTCACGATCAATAAATTAGTTTAATATCGTAAACAGATGGATTAGATAATGAATGAGACTAAGTTAGAAACCAAAATTATTAACAAGTGTAAATTTAAAATTTAAAACAGCCCCGACAAGTAACAACATCTTAACCGCTAGTCAGTAATTCACCTTTTAAACTAAAAAAACAAAATCAAAGTTGGTTCATCCGGTCGGCTGCTACGATGCCACAGACAGACACACACAATCACACACACACTCACACACACACACACACACACATACACACACAAAAAGAAACGTGCAATAGGTAACGAAGGTTTCTTTTGCCGCAAAGGGACCTTAGAAAACATCGCGTTATGTAACTATTCACGCCAATGGTGTGAATTGGTTACAGATCAATATTGGTTACTGGGTCATTGCCATGGTACCAGGCTATACCACATTGCGATTGCAGAGCCGATTTTGCTTTAATTTTTTTTAAGTAATGTTATAAAGAGAATAAGGAGAAAAGGTTAGATTGTTTGTTAGTAATGGATAAACTCAAAACTACTTTACCGATTTTCAAAATTCTTTCACCTGTAGAAGGCTACATTATTAGCGAGTAACTAGGCTATTATATTTTCAAAAAATTAGAGATACTTACGAAAATTGCCATAATGTAACCCAAGGTATCAAAAATCTCTACATAAATTCCCCACTGCGCTAATTTCGTGTTTGTTGGGGCTAATCTCAAAAATGACTGATTTTCATACGGTTGTCAATATTTATTCACGATAAAATGGCAACTCTACATTGCACCAGTATAAAGCCGGGGCGAGTTTTGATAAAGCCTCAAGATGGACATGTTAGACTTTGGCAAGTAGAGCACTAATAGGTAGGTATATAGCATTTTATTAGAAACTAGAAGCCCGCGCCGACTTCGTCCGGGTTGAAAATTAAATATTTGTTCTTGTGAGCTTCTTATAGGAGACGATTGTCAATAAGATCACCACAGGAACCACACGAATATCCCGCACCGATACCCGCCACCGTGCCCCGCCGCGCCAGCCGGCACCATTTTATTATTTTGTCGCGCGGAAATATTAATTTTCCGATAACTCCTAAGATATTTATTTAAATTGTATAGTGTAAAGGACAAATATGTTCTAAATTAAATACTTACGATAATAAACATATTTATTTAGATATAGATTGACATCACATCGGTTAAAGAAGCTTCGAAAATAATTCATTATTTTTAATCAAAATTTGAAAGATAGAAATGGTTACTGTAAGCTATCCTTAGAATATAGACATATGCTAGCGCGGACTTGTTTTTAGAACTCTTTAAGAGGAACAATTCACCCATACATCATTTTCATCCAATAACAGTATATGACCCAGCGCACGCCTTGAAAACGTTTAAGAGTCAAAAAAATTTCCGACTTCTTTAACAAATTTGCACATAATATCTAGCCATAATACATTTATTAACATAATTATAGCCTATAACCATCTGGAATAATGTACCTTTGAAATGGTAAAAGAATTATTGTAATAGGTGCGGTGGTTCCAAAGTTTGCTCCGGACATACATACAAACTCACAAAATTCGCGCTCTCTCTTTATTATAATAGTATAGATTCCATATTTTGTACGCGTTTCTTAGAAGATTCCCGAGCGCTTCTGTAGGTACGATTATAAGATTAAATTAAGAGCTACAAGGTAAGTTTTTAGTATAGTCAGTAGAAATGCTTACTAATATTATAAATGCGAAAGTGTGTTTTTGGTAGGTTTGTTGGTTTGTCTTTCAATCACGCCACAACAAAGCAACGGATCGACGTGATTTTTTGCATGGGTATAATTGAGGACTGGGAGAGTGGCATATAGGCTACTTTTTATCCCGGGAAATCAAGCGAGCGAAGCCGCGGGCATCAACTAGTCCTAAATATTTCAGTAAAAAAAAATTATAGGTCAATTAAAAAGGCGTAATTTTCTCTAAAATTTATCAATGTTGGCAATATAAAAAAGTCTGAGAGTTAAACGGGATAAACAAACAGAGTGGATTGGAAAGCGTCCTCGTGATTAAGAGTATAAAAACACTCGTGCGAATTTTCCTTAATTTGAGTGTGCCTGGGCACGTTTTCGAGCACGCACTCGTGCTTCGATGCTTGACTCATCGGCAGTTGGGACTTTTAAAAAGGGAGCGTAATAATTAAAGTGTTGCGAAATCGATGTTTTTTAAAAGATTCATATTTTGTTCTTTTACAGTATAACCTATTGACATTATAGGGTTTCTTTACTGTTTTTTTAACTCTCTTTATAGGCTAATTACGTTGTTGTTACGTTCCCTCAAATATGGTTGAGCTAAGCAATGGTTGGATCATGCGTCGTGCTCGTGAACGGGTGCCACCAACGGAAATGGGTCTGCTTTGCGTCTACCCATCTTAACATGTGTTAGGTTGTGGTAGGTGTGCATTTTTGAAACTTCTTTGTGGAAACATTGTGTGCATAGCCTAGTTTTGTTAACAATTGTGAAAAAAAATTTTTTTTTTTTTTTTGAAAAGAGCAACTGCTGAATTTCTTGCCGGCTCTTCTCAGCAGAATCTGCATTCCGAACCTGTGGTAGATTTATGACGTGTCATAAGAGTTACAAGTTGGCCTACATGAAATAAATAAATTTTGATTTTGATTTTGAATGTCTTCGACAGCACACGGTAGTAAGCTCCCTCACCGCGCTAAGTTCGTGTTTGTTGGGGCTTACCTCAGAAACGACTAATTTTCATACGGTTTTCAATAATAGAGAGAGGGATTATATGAGAAAGTCTATAAGCTTATTTACGGCGTCAACAAAAGTTATTCATTCTTTGTCGTCATTGTACTCGTCGTCTCAACCGATGCCCGTCCAATGTTGGCATTGGTCACTAGCATAGGATCATTACAGAATACGACCTGTGTCTTTTGTGTCGATCATTTAGCGGCGGTCTAATTTAATTTAAGCGTAACCTTACTTAAATTCACGTGATGTGCAACCCTTTTAAAACAATCAGACCCTTTTAAAACAATCAATTTATGTTATTTGTTATTAACTTATTATACGTAGACCAGGGTCTGTCCTACCAACGCTTCAAGCAGTATTATTTCAATTTCCAATTTTGTTTTGAGATGTCAAATAATAACAACCTTACTTACTTAATACTTTAAATATGAAAACGCTATTGTTTTGACATTTGAGACAATGGTATGACATGTCAAAACAATAGCGTTTAGCTAGTATTTTTTTATCGTATTCTAACTAACCACTAAACTGTCGAGGATAATATGCTACATCAATGACACAATGGCGTTGCGTTATTGTAAACACGTCCTGAGAGTTTGCAGTGAAATGTAAACAGTCGTGATGTTTAAACATGATGTTCGCACATGACATCAGTTAGGTGATATATTATTGATTGATTATATCTAACCATAGAGTAAATACAGTTAGCGATGACAACCTATAGACAACGGCGATAGATAGACAGTGATTAAGGCCCAAACCTTCATAAGATGTGTGCGCTTATATGTTTGTGTAGAATAGTATAGAAAAGTTTTTTATTCACATAAACCTTTACAAAGTGCTTTTGAATCATCAAGTGAATCTACCACTGGGTCGGAATTTATTACTAATGGAGACCAACCGAGAAGAACCACCAAGAAACTCAGTGGTTGATTTTTTTCAATTAATAAATAATATAATCATTATGTTGTGTACGTTGGTGAGATAAGGAGGACGCCAAAACAACTTTTTGTCGAACGACGGGTCGATAGTGTCGTCGTCTATCTCATTTTACAAGCAATCACTTCGAAGCTCGTCGAAAGTATAACAGATGACGTTCACAGCGACAAGGCGGCGACTGCGACCATATAGGAGACAGCAATATAATCTTTGTCTAGGGCATTATTTTTATATGCGATCCGCTGTGGGAACGGTATTCATGCATTATCAATGATATCATCGAGAATTCCAATAACGATGTATGGACGTCGAATATCGATTCCGTGTTTGTATGAAAGCTTTATTCTTACATTTTGTGCCTTTTTCAATGATTTATGAATGTGAAATTAATAAATAAGTTTTTTGTGTTGTATACAGGTTTTTGACATTATAGCTTGACATTATAGCTTTATTAATTTCCTTCAAGTTCATGGATATAAATTTCTTTGACTAGAGACGATTCACTATGTAGTATTTCGATTGATATTTTGTTTTATCAATTCTGCTCTGCATACAAAATCTGAGGCTGGTATTTTTCTTTCGAATTTTATTTACAACTGACTTTGAATGTTTAGGTGATCCGAACTTTGTCCCTTTCTATTTTCTTCATACGCCTGCAGAAATATTGTTGTTTTCATCCAAGGTTTTCTCTAATGCAACGAGCAAATGCAGGAAACCGAGCGTGCAGTAAAAAAAGTTTGATCCCAATCGCATTAGCGGTCTCCAGCTAGAAGGTTTTGCAAAAGTTTTCCTCTCATATATACATTTTCACGCTTCAGTGAACGTTTTTACTCGAATCGGCGAGAGCTGGGTATGTTTTGAATGCCTATCTCTGTGCCTCTGAATTTAGGTGAATCTCGCAGAAATACTTAAATTATTCGTGCCAACGCTTTTCGTTTTAGAAAACGTTTCTATATCCCTTACGAGGTAATTGGTAACTTCTGATGGTAGGCACTAGGCACCGAAGAGATTTAAAATTACATATTTGAAGAATCAATATCTTGTAAATAAACTCAACCAGACTGCTCAATGCTGTATTATGTTCAATTACAAGTGTAAATTGAAAATTTAAAATACCCCCGACATGTGAAATAAAAAAAAATATGGAATTCGCCATTTTGTGGTGGCGGCCATCTTGGATTTGAAATTTATCATATTCTACTAGTCAAGCCCTTTCCCCATATTGAAGGAGTTGTGACAAAATATGTAATCCGCCATTTTGTGGCGGCGGCCCTCTTGGAACACCTCTAATAGAATACATGAGTTTCTTCAAGAATGTTTTAATTACTAACCCGAAGAAACAAAGGATTCAAATGGGATTTAATTCACGTGGACGAAAGCTAGTTTGTTAATAAAATAGCATGTCAATTAACATCTTCTGAGATGTTGCTCTGAACCTTACTTTTGTTGCTAAATATAATATAAATAGCACATATAAATATATAAATAGCACATATAAATATATAAAGTTACAGTAAAAAAAATTCAAAGTTCTAGTATACTTAATCGTTATTAAGAGCTGACTTGTGAAGTGCTCAGTTACTTGTGCAGTTACTAAAGAAATTCACGCTTAGAATGGTGTCTTACTTCCTTTTTTTCTTTTCTTACTGCAGACTTTATGCTCTGAATTTCTTCAAGTTTAATCTTTAAGATTAAGTTTATTCTTAACTTATTCATTTATTTTTTCATTTTGTTACTTAATTTATTTGTTTTTACGTTACTTATTTTTTTGCTCCTTTTTTCTTGGTTCTTTGCCGTACTTTTTTTTTTATTCAATTTATTTACGTCTGCGTGGAGTTTGAATTGTAAAGATCCCGCGGAAACCTTTTGTATATCTACCAAAGAGTTAAAAAAAGTTTTTTGCATTCATAAGCAGGAACTCATATTCTGGGAAGCAATTAAATATCAGTCGAAAACCTGAGATAGTTCTCCATAATTTTCTCAAAGATGTGGCAAGTCTGCCAATTTGCATTGGACTAACAGTGTCGTAAACTATGTGGTAAGCCTATAAACCTTCTCTGAGAGGAGATCTGCGCTCAGCAGGGAGCCATTGATGAGTGGCTGATGATGATAATGAGGACATTTCTAAGTACTTTCGCACTTGTGTGACGAGAAGTTTTAGATCGAGGCGAACAACTAGTATATTTTTTTATTTTTAAAGCTGTCAGATCATTTATTGGCTTTATATATGAAACTAGCTTTTGCTCCCGCGACTTCGTCCGCGTGGAATTAGATTTTGGAGTGGAATTTTCAAAAACTGTGACACACGTACTTCTTTATTTTTAACTGAAAGCTCTAATACCAACTTTGATGGAAACAGCTTGAAAAATGACGGACTTTCTTATAAACTTCCATCCCCTATTTAAACCCCTTAGGGGTGGAATTTCCAATAATCCTTTCTTAGTGTGCGCCTACGTCATAAAAGGAACCAACTGTAAAAATTTCAAGTTTCTAACTTCAGTAGTTTAGGCTGTGCGTTGATATCTCAGTCAGTCTGTCAGTCAGTCAGGACTTTGAATTTTATATATATAGATTTTATGTATTTTATCCTTTTTCAGATGTTTATCATCCATGAAACTAGTATTAATTGATAAAACTAGCGTTAGTCAAAGTCGTGACAGTGCGTGTTGGAGTTCTTTATAAACGATTGTCGGTGTTTAATCAATATGTGCAAGCTGTCGATAGTATAATGATCGATTACCAGCCGCATGTTTAATTGTTTACCGATTGCTAAACAGGTTTTGATTTGCATAAAACGGTGGTAAACTTAGCGATGTTTCGCACTATTATCTTGTATTACGCCATTTTTCTGATGAGCGGGTATAGCATAGTGACAGTGAGGTATTGCATAGTGAAACAGTTTGTCAAGAAATATATGCCTATGTAATATGTGAATTCGCTTATAAATTGATGGAAGTTATTAAAATTGTGCCTCATATTTTTTAATAATATTAATTATTTATTAAATTATACTCGATTACGATTACATCGTAATTTGATGTTTTTTTTTAATCCATCTGGGCCTGGAAAGCTTGTGTTTAAGAGTTGGTTTGACAGTAGTATAACGGGTGAGGTCTTTTTGGTTAACCTTTCATTCCGCGCTTTAAGCGTTGCGCTATTGAGACTATAAAGTCTACAGTTTTGGTAAAACACCCTCAACATTGTGAACATTACCTAGTTTGCTGCTCCATCATTAGATCTTCCTTTTCAATCTTCGATCGATATAAAGCACCTTCCCATTAAGATCATTGTAATGAGCCCAAACACACTATATCTGCTGTAACTTGCTGAGAGTTGAGAGCCCGCAAACTACTTGATGCTGCACCATCAGCTTGATCTTATTGATTATCATGTCTTGGAAATAATCCGGAGTAACAGTATACCTCAAATCTATTGCACCTGTGAAAGTTTGCAGGACTCTTTAATCAAATAAGAAATGAGCTGATGATCTTCAAATACCTGAACAGATCTTCATCAATTATAGCTAAGAACCATCTCGATCACATTAGCTTTCAAACAGAAAAAATTGCATCAAAATCGGTCTCCCTTCACTCCTCTTTTTTTTTTTTTTTGAGGGTCAAAAAGATATGACTACTTCATAGTTCGTATCAGTCGGTTCAAACACACTGTGTTAGGTTCCTAGTACTGTGTATTAGGAATTTATAGATGTATTTCATATTTTGTGTAAGTATTAGATTCGGTTATCAACACATCACATAATATCTCACAATTTTTACCTTCTCGACGAGCATTTACTAAAGCTCCATTAATTAAAAATTCGTTTCAATTTTCTTATCACATCCCTAACTTTTTATTTTTAAAGCGTTCAGTAATCCTCAAATGTAGTCGATTGGCTTCGGTATCGGTATTCGGTTTCGGTGTTAAGATAAAAGCTGTGATTAGTTAATAACTTTGAATTTTATTTCGAGAATATTGTAAGGGGCAAGGACCTTCCTAATGGACCACTAATTGATAAATAAATTTGAATAAAGGTGAGTTTCGACCTTTTAAGTGACACCACGTGTTTTCTTTTATTTTTTTGCTTGTTAAAATAATGCTAATATATTCTTATTCAGCTTTAGGTACCAAAGTTTTTAAAGAACTACTATTAACGTTCTATGTCGTAAAATTATAGCATAAAATTTAATACTGTAAAATGAGAATATTTTGATGTTTCAAATAATGGCGTCCTCGGGATTTAATATTATTAGTGTTCAACAATAAATTGCAGGCTAAAGTTAAATACCTTATAAGGCTTTTAATGCACGTTAAAATAAATACTATAAATTCGGCTAAAATTAAAAATTTTCGACGTATTCTTAGGAAGAAATTCTGGGATAATTTGCTAAATAGTTTTCCAGCTCAAGGTAATATCATCGGATAATAGTTACCAGTATAACTACTATACTGATAACTACTATAGCACATCTTCGCATTATTTATCTAGAATCTTAGTTCTAGCACTACTGGTTATCTACCGCATTTAACTGTTACGCAAGTATTACAGAAAACTAAACAGCAAGACAAAATCTCAGAATTCTATGTTTATACCGCAGTTTTACATTCATATTATTTTACGCTATGGTTTAATGCACGCATAAACTGTTATTATATTTTCTAAGGAGTTCTTAAGTACATAGAAATATGCGTGGGTAATCGTAAGAAATGAAGTATAAAATTTGAACGTAACAGTAACTCTTATTTTTCTATAAATAAAGGTTGTTTTGCTGTTAAATTTCAAGTCCTTGAACATGGCCTTAGAAATGTTTGCGTCATAGAAAATAGTGCATAATATACAAGAAGTACTCGTAACTGGTTACTACGTTAAAAATATTTATAGGTATGCGATCTTCCCGTAGAGGATCTTTCTCATAGTATCTAGTAGATCTTTGTAAAAGTTCTGGAGTAGTAAACTCATAAAATTTTAAATGACTATGAATGATTTTGACATATAACTGCTGATAATAATTAATTATCTACATTCTTCTTTTTCCTAAGCAATTTTACATTATTGGATATGGGCTTCCTCAAGTGATCGGCAGTCTTCTCGACGTTGAATGAGTCTCTCACAAGCTTGGTGTTGTCGTACCTACGCAGTTCGGAGTGGTTGTCTTTAATCGTTGCTTTTTCCTAGATTCGCAATTCAATTCGAATTATTAGTATGCAATTCGAAGAGCAAACGGGTCCATCGATCGTCAGTAGTCCTACATAGTCTCTATCTCTAATCTATATATATATAAAATTCAAAGTCCTGACTGACTGACTGACTGACTGAGATATCAACGCAAAGCCTAAACTACTGAAGTGAGAAACTTGAAATTTTTACAGTTGGTTCCTTTTATGACGTAGGCGCACACTAAGAAAGGATTATTGGAAATTCCACCCCTAAGAGGTTTATATAGGGGATGGAAGTTTATATGAAACTCCGTCATTTTCAAGCTGTTTCCATCAAAGTTGGTATTAGAGCTTTCAGTTAAAAATAAAGAAGTACGTGTGTCACAGTTTTTGAAAATTCCACCCCAATACCTAATTCCACGCGGACGAAGTCGCGGGGGCAAAAGCTAGTACCTTATAGATAAGTAATACTTGAAACTCGTACCTACATGTTGGTTAAATGCTCTAAGTTACTAGTACTACTATTCCGTGGCCCATCAATAATAATACCTAAGCGTCTGACCGCATTAACTCTAGTGATGTCATGGGACGTGTTCAATGTGTTTAGTGGATTCTTGTCGACGCTAATTAAATACAAGTATTAGTTATTGCCATACCTACTACAATTACTTTAAATGGCGTTCAAATTATCGAAATTGTTTTATTGTATTTTTTGTGTGACTACACCCACATACAATTAACTTGAACAAGCTTTTAAGTTATTGAATTACTTATACCTATTTACTGTCTCCACATCCATGCTGGAGGGTTTTTAAGTTAATTTAGTTCGCATTAGTGTTGAGCGACGTGTGGCCTAGTTGTAACAATCACGGTGGTTAAGCAATATTGACCCCGGTCGGCAACTGGATGGGTGACAGCCGTTGGGTGTCCCACCATTTCGCCCCCTCCGCTTCCTTAATATCACTTGTATCCGATAATAACCCTTGAACCTTAACTCTTTAATCTTACATCGAGTTAACTCTTAAGTCGTAATCGAATCGAGAGGAAATACGACTTTCGACTCGACGACGATTTCTCTTATCGGAATCGTATATACGGGAGGATCTGAGAACCCACCGCATTATTATGCCAAGAAAACCCCTACCACTGTAGGAATAGTAAAAAGGGGTTACGACCCTTAGGAATGAGGAATACCATGCAAGGAGAGGGAGGTTCGCATGTGTTTACAGCGCGGAGAATTCCTGCTCTATAAAGCCTGCTCTACACACGCGCGCCGCAAATGCTCGCGAAAACCGCGAAACCTGAGGCACTAGCTTTGTGTTCGCACTATGCGAGGTTCCTCGTACGATGTTTGTTTTGTTAGTCACAACAATACGCTCACTCGCACTTAGGTCAGCAGTGTGCAAATTTCCATTTAGAGCAGACATCGTTTATATTTCCATACCAATATAATACAGGATTATCGAACTACAAAAGTGAGGGAATAGAGAGTGCACCTGTGTGAGTGTGTTTGCGCACATATTTGTGCACTAGAAAACCTTTCGTGCAGATGGCTTATCTCTGTGGAGATTGGCCGCGCCATTATTAGGTTATTTATTTTTACTACAGTTACAGCATCAGTCGCTACGACGGCTCTATTTAAGTTGAGCGCGTAAACCATATGGCGAAAAGTTTTGTAATTTCACGACTGTGAAGGGACATACTCGTACTTTTCCCACAAAGATCACGCGTGAATTGCGGCCGCAATTTACTCGCGAGTGTAGAACGGGCTTGTGAAACTTGTTAGTGAATACATCAGTGCAGATATAATAAACTTAGGTACTGGTACCGGTAGATACTGGTGATACTATACTAGCAACATGGAGTTGACAAAAATTTTCAAAACTCAATTTTCCTTAGCGACATGATAAAAATTTATGACCATTTTGTGCCGAGAGTTTTCTCAACTTTCTACTCCTTTTCGGTTTTTCCCTAGCGTAATCCTCAGCTAAAAGGCAAATTCAAGTTTAAGGCGACATATTCCATTAATCTTAGAGACATGCTGGAATACTTTTCAAATTTTGACTCCATAGAAACGAAACGCTAGGAAAATCATAAGTTAGCTGAAACATCTGCTGGTGAAATATTGCGGATGACGTCGGCGACGCGACGTTGCGAATGGGGCAAATAAGTTTTCTCAGAAAATGACAGTTCGTAATGACATATCAATTTCCAATGTCACTGACTTCTGGATTTCCTTTGAAGTCAACTACCAAAGAGCTTATAATATAAGCTCTTTGTTTGAACCCATTTAAATTGGATAATATTAAAATAGGTATCAATTTACGAATGTTCCAAGACTTCTAGAGCAGAGCCTATACTACCAATGCAATGCAACGCTGCACGTAAAGCTATTAGTTATTTTAATTTTGTTTTGAGATGTCATACAATGTCAACCTTAAAGTAATTTCATTAAGGTTTCATTTTTGACGACCTCCCTACCGCAGTGGTGAGGGCTGTGGTCTTATAACTGGGAGGTCTCGGGTTTGATTCCCGGCAGAGGCAATTTGGAAATTTATAATTTCTGAATTATCTCTGGTGGATGCTTTGGCCAAGACTAGTTACCACCCTACCGTGAAAGACGTGCCGCCAAGCAATGTAGTGTTCCGGCACTATGGCATGTAGAACAGATTAGGGTTATGGGTTGAATGTACACTGCCATATCCCTTCCAGGTTAGCCCGCTACTATCTTAGACTGCATCGTCACTTACCATCAGGTGAGATCACAGTCAAGGACTAACTTGTCACTGATAAAAAAAATCATTATATGATGAAATATTTTTTTTAACTTGACTGGCTTTCCAGTCAAGTAAGTCAGTCGGAATCTTTATTCCGAGTCGATAAAAACATACCTTTGAATTAGTTACTACAAATCCGAAACACCAGCACGAACCGATCGAATCACGTAATTGAATATTCAATTTTTTAATAAAAAAAATCGTATTTATCCCCAGCGGAATCCTTTTTCAAAAAGAATCGTAAACCTGCTTGTTTGGGATCGAGATCTGACTGAAGCAAAATTAATGGTAATCTAACCAGAATATCATTAGCGGACGAAAGTTTATACTTTTGGAGGTGATGGCAATTTTGATAGAGCTATGATGTCATTACCTCGTGAACTCGTATTCAAGAGTCATCTTCTGGGTTTGACTTTTTTTCTTCCAAAAACCACCTGATATTTATATTTCAGTCCATAATATTTTAATTTTTTAAAAGCCTCAATAGCCCTGCATTTTAATTCCAAGTTTTATTTTGCTGCATGAACGAAAGCAGCTGCCTACAATTTATAGACACAGTAGGCAAATATCTGCACTAATATTCTAGTATTTATTATTATTTATCTATGTTAATAATAACTTCATACGATTCCTTTTGATAACCAATACGTGCACTTAGCAGAAGTACATAATATTTATTTTTATTTTTATAAGAATCTGCTTAATTCTAATAATTTCCGTATCCGGTCTGATATAATAACTCATTCCAACTTACTGCCACCAGCTCCCTAACTACAAGATCCATTGGGAAATAAGAATTTTAAAAACGTTCATTTTAAATTGTAACTCCTGTTCTCGATATAAAAATCTTTCTTTTTTTGTTTCGTTTAAGAACAAAAATATAAAGTCGTGATCATATTCGGTATCACGACTTTACGCTATCCATAATGGTCAACAAAAACTGCTTCATTTTATACAGAACCGATGTTCATTGAGAATATATTTATAAGACCTTTTTATATTTACGACTGACCGAAAGACACGGATTTAAAAGTCCTAAAATGTTCTTAGGGTTCCGTGTTGCAAGGAAAACTTTGCAACACGGAAAGAGGTTTTCCTCTTACTAGTCCTAATTACTGATCTCAGTATTTTATTTTTTCTTTGATTGGCCTTTGGTTCTGGCTTAGTCTTGATCAAGAAGGACTATCTACATAATTTAAGCACAGTCGTACGTAAGTTCACCTATGTATACTTCTTCTAATATATCTTCTTTTGTAAATATTTATATGTACATAAAAAATAAAAATAAAATAAATAAATAAAAATAAGTTGTCCATGTATTTAGTCGTCGTAACACATAATTTTTTTATCATACACATACAGTTACAAATTAAGTTTGGGCGACTGGAGAGCTCGAAAGGCAGAAAATACTCGTATATCACACGTTTTTTGAAATGAATAACTTGAGTTGCTATAAAGCAAGAAAGACTAGGAACCTTTTGGGGAAGCAAGTTAGACTTCAACAGTGCTTTACAAAAAGCATGACTGTCGACAAACAAAATTTTTTTGAGCCAATTTTAATTTCGGCTTACAGCCCCTTTCATTCCCAAAAATTGATTCTTTTAAGTTTTGTTTATCTGAATGTTCATGCTTTGGGGGCATCGTTCGGTATTTTTAGTACGAAACTGGACTTGTGCATTAGTTACACCGTCTGGGAGTGTTATCGAGGCCTTTCCGATCTAACCCGAGAAGTAAAATGTCAAAACCAGAGAATTTATTTCACTCTCTTAGTATCCTGCTGTAATTTATTGCGTACGTACGAGTTTGGGAGAAAAAGTCAAAGACGCACACCATAGTTTAGAGAGCATACAGTATAGATTTTTATCCTTACGATTATTGCCCTAATATCCGAATGACCGACATATAAATATAGCAATAAAAAAATTTCTATGTATCTATAACTTTGTGAGTATTTCATGACAAGCTAGAGGCCAAGAATAACTTACCACTCTTTAAAATATATGCTACTAGCTGATGCCCGTGACTTCGTTCACGTGGATTTAGGTTTTTAAATTCGCTTGGGAAGTCTCTTATTTTCCGGGATAAAAAGTAGCTTATGTGTTATTCCTGACTATAATCTATCTCTGTGCCTTTCATTGCGGCGTGATTGAGTGACAAATATCCATCCATCCAAACTTTCGCATTTATAACATTAATAGGGTTAGTAGTATTCATTCTGTAATAAGTGCTTACAATGACATAAAAATAAAAGCAAACAAAAATGTTATGGATAAAGATACACTTAATATCTCTATTTCTATAAATGATTTTACTAGTGACCCTAGGTAGTGTACGACAGCGTAAGGGCAAAGAGGTTCAACAAGGACATAAGGTGAGATTAGTAAAAACGAAACCTATAGATTCATTTTGAAAAGTATCTATAGATTTAGCATTTAATTTGTCGTTGATGGAAGTGGCTTCGAAAAATATTTACTCGTGTCTCTACTGAACTCGGTGCTTGTGTTGAACTGTGTGTTCGCTAAACAGTGGTAAAACGCTCCCAATTTGCAAACATTATACCTCGCTTCCTTCGATTTACGACCAACATTTTTTATTTACTCCTTTATTAGCCTTTTTCGGTTCTTGCATCAGGTGCCTAATAAGGTTTGGGAAAGGTTTGGGGGTTAAATTGTATCAAATTTATACCCTCATTGTTAAAACTGGATTATGGATATAAATAAAGTTAGACTATAATCTTTTACAATTTTTTATACTCGTCTTTGATTATTTTTGAACACTATTAATATGTATATGTAGTTAATCGATGGGAAGTCTCCGCTCAAGCATTTTGGGACCCCAAAATAGGTTCTTAGCGTTTTGGGCCTAGCACCGTGATTGAGTAACAAACATCCATCCATAAATCCAAACTTTCGCATTTAGAATATTAATAGGATAATGTTATTTCATCCTTATTTCGCTGGGCTGGTTGCCACACATAAACCGTAAGGTCGGTTGATACAGCTTGTAGAAATACAATAATAATCATCTTCTTACATCTATCTTAATACCAAAAGCTACACGATCCCTAACTCAACATGATCTGAGAAGAAATCCAAAACAAACTCAGCCACACCTATAGTATAGATTCAACCTTTCAACTAACAAAGCTCGATCGATCTATCGATGAGTAGTATCTATCTACTAACCATGATCGACAGGCTAATGATTTTTATTCCCACGTCTTTTAATACCGGCCCTACATTCACCAAATGATGCCTATTGTTAATGTCAGTGGGATTGGTCGGGAAGCCATAAATTCTGGTCGAATAATCATCCTATCCACTGTTCTATTCAGGTCTATACGTACAAAACCTTCAATCAGGTGATTAGGATGTATCGACTTTCGTTTATTTACTAACTAGCGACCCGCCCCAGCTCCGCACAGGTGCTTTAGGTACTAATAAAGAAATTAAAACTTTCATACCGAAATACCATCCCCGACTTTTCTGATGGATTTTTAATAAAAGTCTTTCATAATAAACTTGTCCTGACAATTTTCAAAATATTTCAATTAATGTTTCACAACAAAAAAAATATCAGTCAAATCGTTCGATCCGTTCTCAAGTGATGTTCTTTCATACATGTGGCAATTGATTTCTATTTATGTAGATAGATAGGTATAGATCTGTCTGATATCATGATGACTATAAAGACAAAATACCAAGTTTTATAATAATATATATAGTATGTAAGTAACTTAAAAAATGGCGGACTTGTATACGAACATTGATCCCCTATTTATGCTCTTTAGGGGTGAAATGTTTAAAAACTGTGCAACACGCATTTTTTCATTTTTAATTGAAAGCTCAAATATTAAATTCCTTGAAGGTGGAATTTCAAAAAATCATTTTTAGTGTGTGCCTACGTCATAAAACAAACTTACTGTCATTTGAAGTTTTTAACTCCAAAAATTTAGGCTGTGCAGCGATATATCAGTCAGTCAGTTAATCTTATCAGTCAGGACAAGTATTTTTATAAGTATAGGCAGATAAAAGATGTTGCGTCACATCTGAGCGGTTACATTTCGATTACGTGGCTCATTCGGAATACGGGAGAACAATAGAAATCTCGGACCCGCAAACAATAATAGAAATCGGGCGAACAATACTCAAATAAAATCCGTTCTGTTTGGATATATTCGAAGAGATTTAATTTAGCTAATGGTTAGACGGGCTATGTTTTACTAATCTAAATATACAAACGAAAAACTTGTCTAGCTGACTGACTGATTGTCTGACTGACTGATCTGTTTAACAGCTCAAACCACTGGACGGATCGGGCTGTTTGATAGATAAAGATTACGAGAATTGAAAAGTCGAACTTCGAACGAAATCGCGGGCAAAAGCTAGTTGATGAAATAAGAATGGTAGCAACGTAAATTATCTATAGTAACTTTTTGTTGTACTCATTATTTTCTTCTATTTATTGCATCACTAAAGAGACCTGTGAGCACGTATATTGGCAGCGGGTTTAGGGAAAATGGTTCAATGACCGCTCGAATCACCGCCAATCGCCAAAAATACAAGTTACATATACATATTATGGGGATATACATATCCCCAGTCCCACGTAGCTTATTTTACTTTGAAGCCTTGTACCATAATATATATTTGGTTTTAAAACACACTGAAAGCCCCGTCAAAGCGCAATCAAAAGTTTTTTATGTTAATCCATAGATACTTATTTATAAATTATATGAAAAATAAGCATATCAAGTGTTAATTTGAAATGCCGAAAAAATGTAACCGACTCCTGGACCAAGAGAAACTGTTCACCAAAAAAAAGAAAATTACTCGCATTACTTGCTTATAAGCTTTTTCCTATCTGTTACTCTAGTAACATTGAAATATCTTTAGTTCTATTCGAATACTATAACAACTTGCTACACCTAAAGATGTCTAACAGGTTATATACAGGATAATTTTACCGATCGATATATTTGTTTTTTATCAGCATATTTTTTTTCCATTGTTAGATATTATTACGGGTATATCTAACTTGGTTCCTTTCAATCTAAAATCAAATCAGTCAAAAAAAATTTGCAATTAACATAGGCCTCTTTATGGAAGCACCAACTCTGTCGGACTTTCGTATCCAAATAACAAGTTACGATCTTGAAAATGTACGCAAAAAAGTATAAAGATGGGATTCACCCCAAAATATTTTGGAATATTGTCTTCAAATTGGCAACATCCTCTAGAACTCCAATTAAAAATCATTAAAACCAGTTTACAATTAGCAAAGGTATCGCTTAATATACAGACAATCTTCTTTTTATTGAAGTCGGTAAAAATATGTCAGAAATAAAAACAACTATTGTAGGGGCGAAGATTCAAAGAAAACGCGTGACGTCGTTGGTACGGGTTTATTGCACAATATACACAGAATACGTGTTAGACTAGTTAAGTGTTAGGACAAAATACTTGCTTTCAAAATGTCCGTCCCAACAAGGGTGGAAGCGGAATCTTTACCACAAGTATTTTGTGTGTACTGCTGGGGTCGCTTTCAACATAGTCCCATCAAGGTGGAAGCTACGTATGCCACGACGTCGCAGTAGTGCGAGTACATTGTATCACGGAGTGATTACATTTTAGAGAACTTGCGAGAACTTATTTTCCATCGGGTGGTCGGCCTATATAAGGATGCGGAGGGGTAACCACCTTATCGCGAGGCAGCAGACCGGTGGCGCCATCTAGTTGGCGGTTATGGAATTAATCGGTGTTACAGTCTCCCCCTCTGTCTCTGAAGTCGTCCCGACGAGGAAGACAGGAAGTAATTTGTGGTTCTTCTTCGTATAGCCGACGCATGGTATACACGGTATGTGTTGTGACAAGCTCAAAAGAAGCGAGTCATTTTCACTCTCCCCTGTACTAGAACTGCTCCGATAGCGAAGTTACTTGCAAAATGGCTTTGTCTCATCAGCCTGTACGAGTACAGTGGTGGTTGCTCTTCCGTACTTGATGACGACGTATCCCGGATTCCACGTAGTCTTCTTCTTCACCCTTCATAAAGTCGTCGGTTCGTCGGGCCGCCGTTGGAGCGCCAATTGTAAGGGCGAAGATTCAAAGGAAACGCAGGACGTCGTTGGTACGGGTTTATTGCACAATATACACAGAATACGTGTTAGACTAGTTAAGTGTTAGGACAAAATACTTGCTTTCAAAATGTCCGTCCCAACAAGGGTGGAAGCGGAATCTTTACCACAAGTATTTTGTGTGTACTGCTGGGGTCGCTTTCAACATAGTCCCATCAAGGTGGAAGCTACGTATGCCACGACGTCGCAGTAGTGCGAGTACATTGTATCACGGAGTGATTACATTTTAGAGAACTTGCGAGAACTTATTTTCCATCGGGTGGTCGGCCTATATAAGGATGCGGAGGGGTAACCACCTTATCGCGAGGCAGCTGACCGGTGGCGCCATCTAGTTGGCGGTTATGGAATTAGTCGATGTTACACTATTCAATATTCTCATCAGTATTATGATAACACGAAACACAAAATGATAAATCCATGTCGTCAAGAAACTCATCGTTATCTAAACGACACTAACATTTCGAATACCCTCAGACCTTTTTAAGGCTTCAAATAAAATTCTAAAGCATGGCCGCTTTGTATAGAACACAATTAGTGTAATTCGACACCGGCATTTAACCTCCCCGCCACAACAGCTCGAGCCCGACATCGTGTCGGATGACCGTGTAAATCCTATTGTGACCGAGAATCGATTTATAATACTCGTATTTGATGATACCCGCATTTCTATTTTTTTAATTTCCTTACTTATTCCTTATCCACCGACGTACACTGCTGAAAAAAGCGGCTGCCCCATTTCAAAACCTAGTAAGTGTGTTTGACAAAATTTTACAGGCGACCCAAAACACATATTTGTGATAGCCCTTCTGAACTCTTCAGCATCTGTTGATGAATTAATGTTTTGTAAATAAACTCCTTTGAAATCTTTTATTTCATCCACCACAAAACATGTTTTTTTTGGTCTCCTGTAAAATTTTGTCAGTCACACTTACTAGGTTTTGAAATGGGGTAGCCGAAAGGTCTCTTGCATGGACTTCCACCGGTCTTGCGCCGCCTGTATCCAGCGCGTCCCTGCGACTCGTCTGATGTCTTAGGGAAATAACACTGCGTTTACTAGTGCTGCGGTGTGAGGTCACTACTCCAGCAAATTGGGACCCCAAGGGCCATCGAACTACATATATAAACCGCCTATGTTTTAGTAAACCTATTAATTAATATCAATCCTATTATCCTACTTATATTATAAATGCAAAACTTTGGATGTATGCATGTTTGTTACTCAATCACACCGTAACGATTGAATCGATTTGACTGAAAAGCACAGAGATAGATTAGAGTATATTTGTCTGGTGGGAGGCTTTGGCCGTCGCTAATTACCGCCCTACCGTCAAAGACGTGCCGCCAAGCGATTTAGCGTTCCGGCACGATGGCGTGTAGAAACCGATTTGGGGTGTGGGTTGAATTTACACTGCTATACCCCTTCCAAGTTAGCCCGCTACCATCTTAGACTGCATCGTCACTTACCATCAGGTGAGATCGCAGTCAAGGACTATCTTGTCATCGAATAGAAAAAAAGTCTGGAATAACATATAGGCTACTTATTGCCCCAGAAAATAAGAGAGTTCCCTCGGGAATCAGAAACCTCAATTCGCGCAAACGAAGTATTGTAATATATTCTGTGGCAAATATCTGATACATTTGGATGCATTAAATCATCTTTGAGTTGACTCAAATTCCATTTGCTTGGTAATATTGTACTATTTTTACTCAGACAGCACATTTCCTTTTAACTTACATATTTATAGATATCATCAAGATCTACTTTGTGCAGTTGGCGTCGTACCGCCACTATAATTATATCAGTTTATACGAATGTAATTCATGTATTGATTTGAATCATTTGCTAAACTTTTTATACTTTTACGTTTTAGATATTTTGAAATACAGATCAATTATTAAATGATGGTATTGGTACATTTAAAGTTTGCTAATTCAAGAACCCTCAACTTTAGGCTGCTCAAATATATAAGTCTATTTTTTGATCTCCAGTAAATAAAGAGTTTGGCCTGAGGTTCTAAAATTCGGCTCGACGCCTTGAATCCCTCAGAGAAAAGAGTTATGACAATTTTTTCAAAAATATCTCGTCCAATTATTGAGAAAGACATAGATAATACAACTCAGTCAAAATAAGTAAAAACATTGCTAAAATAATAAAGAAAGCATATAAACATACACATGTAATTTTCCTTAGAATAACATAAAATAAATGTTTTCTCCGATAGTTATCTAAACCCAATAAAAGAGCTATAAACATCGCTTAGCCTGTTTACGAGGGTCGCAGAAATGAAAAAAACAATAAAACAGGTGTAAAAATATATTTTATTGGGCCCTTTTCATACGCTGATTCCTAACATTTTCCTTCTCAATAATTACGGCAAATAAAACTTGGGCGAACGATCATAAGTATTCAAAATAAAATTTTATTACGGTGAATTCGATATTTAAAGTGGTTAGCGAATAAGTGGATATTTAAAGTCTTTACAAATTCGGCTGTTAAAGTATATAGATTTGTTAGTGATTCTCTCAAATTGGGCACTCAGCCACACAGGTCACTCAGCTTGTGTTGGGGCTCCTTGGGGCCTTACGGACTTAAAAATGGCCGCCAGTTTTGGCATCTGTAGGTGTCAGCCAGCGCTGATTTTTGAAAAAGTGCATCAAATATTTACGAGTCACATTACATTGAGTTACGTCACAGTTCACTATTTATACAAACTGCCATACTATGCGCGCATTTCGACAAAGAGTTGCTAGTTTGATTATTTTTCAACATCTCTATTGTGTTGTCATCTTGATAAATATTAATTTTACAAAATTTTTCATACTTCGTTGCGTTGTCATGTCATGTCACTTCTTTCGACTACGTTAATACAAATAGTTTGCGTGTCATTGTGTCTGGTTATTTTCATTCTTCATTATATTTAAATTTACCAGCAGATCAGATATGCCAATCAAATTCTTGAATGGAATTTGAAGCGCACCTAAAAACAGCTACTCAGTATTTATAGACATTTATGAAACTTGGTATCTTGATTAAGGGTATATAAGGCTTTACTGCTATATATATATTTTTTTGAGCACATGTATGAATACTTTTATATTTAACTTTTAGGTAATTCTTTTTTTTTAATATATTAGACTGACTACGATCTGATCTGATGGTAAGTGAAGATGCAGCCTAAAATGGTACGCGCATGCCTAAAATATGCCTATTCAGTCTTGATTTAAAGACACCCATATTATAGTTAGTTGGAAAAACGGAACGGTTGGAGGTAAGGAGGCTTTTTAAAAATGATAAGCGCAGGGAGCTAGCTGCTCAATACAAGCGGCGTAAGACCAGGACTTGTGGAAGTCGCAACAAAGACCAATGTTCAAAAGGAAAGTCTATTTGTTGACGAAGATGATTAATGAATTTTCTTCTACAAAATTTTTGCTTTAATTAAATCAAAGTAAATTCAAGAAGACTAAATTATTATTATTCATTACATATTTCAGAAATTGACTTTCCATATAATACCTGATACTCTACTAGGGATGAGTTATATACTCACAAAACAAGTGAAAAAATTGTTCCGAACGACGAAGAATATAATAGAGACTTCATTGTTAAATGACATGACAAATTGCGACAAATATCTGGTATTAAGCGCTTCATTTACCGCACGCTTGTAACATATCTAATTCCTGATTGGTTACCTACCACCAAAGGTTAACTTGACTGTTATTAGATACTATTATGTAAGACCAATGCATAATATGCAAAGTCAACAGGGAATAAGTAAATACTGGTATCTATGACGGTATAAATTGTTGCTGATTTGCGTTTTCCCTGGTACGGAAGCGTCTTGACACCTTCACTTCTTTATCTGGCAACGTCTTACACGCTATGTGTTCAATATGTAAATTCACAAGCAATATATAGAACCCCAAGGCACTGTTTATTCTGCCTTTCGTGCTATTTTTATTTTTCTTATCTCGACTCATTATTATACTGTTTTAATGTATTGTATTTTTAATGTCTGCACCAAGTTTTGCGTCAGTGGCACTGATCTCTATAATTAATAGACAATTAACACAAGCTTTCCGTTACGAAGTCTACTTTGGAACTCAAACTTCTATGAGTTTTTTTTTATCAAAAAATATATTCTTGAAAATTTAGCAACATTAATAGGGTCAACCAATTCCAGAATGTCTGTTTGTTGTACATGCAATATACATCATTACTGTGAACATTGTAGACCGTCTTCAATACAAGCTGAGCGTGACCTTACATCGGACGACGTAATTTTCTTTGTTTAATCTTGGATGGAGCTCAGCATCTCATAATAATTTTATGGGAGTTAAGATTATTTTAAGAATATTAGCGATATTGAAGTTGAAATGGATGGGGCACTTAGTACGAAGAACAATGGTCATTGGGATCTCAAGGTGCTGGATTGGCAACCCTGTGCTGGAAAGGTTTCTTGGCGGTGGACACAGGCGGCGTAAGACCGAAGTCTATGGTAGTCATTGCAAAAGACCTTTGTCCAACATAACAGTCTATCGGTTGAATAAGAAGAAGCCATGTTGTCAGTCATATTGTCTGAACTTTTAAGAATATAGCACTAACTAAACTTTAGCCACGGCGGCCAATCTCACTGGAGACTAGCCAACTACTCTGTTTGCAAATGAAACTTCACTCTCTATTCCCTCACTCTCAGTTGGCATTCTGTTACGATCGGAGAAAAATCTGGCGCAAGATCAACGGCTTTACATGCTCTCTGAAGCACAGCTGTTCCTTCTGCTTTCCCAGTTCTAAGCTGCTATTTAGTATTTCTGGACAGTAAAACCTACTAACTTTTATAATTTACTCCGGGGCACGTTAGGATTTAACACGGCACCCGTTAGGATTCAGCGAAAAACTTTTTGTTTCAATTGAGTCCATAGACTTTATACTCGTTTTGAAACTCTAGACAGCTTATTCATTTCGTTCTCGAAAAATGACCTCTGAAGGTCTAAAAACTTTTTTCGGTTATTAAATTTCTCTTGGGCAGAAAACTTATTACTTCTTTCGCCTTGTTTGATAAAATAAAAATAAATGGTCTTTGGAAAAGCTTTATTACGTACTTCGAAAAGAAATTGTGTAAAATATAGCATCTATTCCCAATAGAGCAGTCTGGTAGATTGACCTCTGAGCTCTCAATTAGAGACGAGACCTTTTCTCAGCTGGGACTAATTCATTTATTTTTATTAGAACAAGATCGTCTTTTAATACAAGGACATATCTAGTGGAAAATATCACGTCGAATTCTAGGTGCGGAAATTTTTTTTTTTTGCCTTTTTCCTTGCAAATGTAGTAGATATAGCGGAGTACCTATACATAGATCTGCACTCAGAATTCTCTGCAGGCAATCTCTTCAAAATAAATAGAAGAATAGTGGATAGCCTAGTGGTTAGGATTGTGGTCTCTTATTCGGGGGTCTCAGGTTCGATCCCGGACACGACTTTGGCAACCGACTCGACCTCTAAACTTTTCGAAGCTATCGTTTAAGCTACTAAAAACCTGAACATCTGAGAGTTCCCCATAATGTTCTCGAAGGTGTGTGAAGTCCACCAATTTGCAGCCATTTGGGCCAGCGTGGTGGACTATTGCCTATAACCCTTCTCTGAGAGGAGCCCCGACGAATTTTTAAAAACCTAGTTCTACGCAGATGAAGTCATGGGCTAAAAGTTAGTTATCTTATAGTATATTTAAAAGAGTCTAACCTACCAAAGAGAATTAACCTGAGAGAATCAAATGAAAAAAGCAAGGCGAACTTTTATCTATACAAATCTTTTTAAATATATTTTCGTATTCATTGACCGACCTTTACCGTCTCTCATTTTGTTTTTAAGCAAAGTAATATTCTACGTACCTGCTGTACAAATATTGTTTCTTTCTAGGTTGGTAAAAGCTTCATAAATACCTTTTGTAAACATTTTCCTCCTTCGCTAATCACGCCACAGCCTCTCATGAAAATTAACGCCCTTTCAAACACAAAAGCGATGTTTTGTCGAAGAAGTCTCTTGGCTTAGATATTTCTTCAAAGTAGGATGCCAAACGTGACAATGGCACTCCTCGGTAAAAGCGTCACTTTCCATAAAGATTCTTTAGAAAAAGAAATGGTGTGATGTTTGACGAGAAAAATAAAAGCTTGATAAGAATGCGAAATATACACAAATAGAGTTAATTCTATATTACTATTCTTTAGTTCTAATTTTACCATTGCCGACGCTTAACCGACGAATGACGTTTTGGCAGATTTTCGAGGCAAAAACTGAGGCAAATTCAGTCAGTCGACCAAACCCTAGATATGCTCTGATGAGCGCTAAACCAATTCTTTATGACAATAATTATTTTTATGCTTGTCTTGTGCTATGATCAAACGTGGAATTACAGTTATTTTTAACGTATTCATTATTCTTGTGCTCGTATGTTCAAAGACGTAGTTTACTACAAGAACAAGGTTGCTCAAGTATAATTGATTGCGCTTTTTTCAACGACTCTCCATTCCCTTTACACGCCGGAAAGCGTGTAACTGACAATTTTCCTTCGGCTCTCCGCTTCGATAAAGGCGGGATTTTACGCGGAATTCCTTTGATCTACGAGATAATGATCCACATGTTGCGATCGGGAAGTATCGCTCGACAAATACATTAATTCTGTGTGCCGAGAAATCAGCATTTGTCTAGATCCTCTATATCCGATACGTGGAAACGTATCTATTTTACGTCTGGTAAAAAGCTATTTTTAGCATAGCTTTTACTAGAACAGCTGACTACTTAATAACAATTACATAAGCATACATTAACATGTTAAGCAACATTTTTCTGTTTGTGGTTGTAATCATTAAAACACTATTAAAAATAGAATTACGCAATCCGACTTTTCCATCAACGTTTTTATATTTTATGTATTGTATTTCATAGTCAGAACTCTGAAACATGGAAAGTTCTTTAAACTGTAAAAACAGTCCTGAATGAAGGTCGACTCATTCAATTGACCTTCGTTATCCTACGGAAGTAACGAAGGGTAAGTTTAATGAGGGGACGACGAAGCAAGTGTTCTGACGTAACCCATTTAAAAACCGTTCTCATTTTCATAATTCCAATCTTTAAGTGATTTTGACTATCAAGTAGTCTAAACTCTTCTTCTTTATCAACCGATAGACGTCCACTACTGAACAAAGCTCTTTTGCATAAACTTCTGCAGGCCTCGCCTCGTCTTGCGCCGCCTGTATCCAGCGGGTCCCTGTGACTCGTCTGATGTCGTCCACCTAGTGAGGGTTCTACCAATACTGCGTTTCCTGCCACGGAAGCATTTTGGGACCCCAATAAGCTTTTCGAACGACTATGTTCTAAGCTTTAAGTCAAAAGTATTATTAACCAACAAGACTTTGTCCACGTGGAGATTTTCTAATGATACGTTTACATGCTTGGCGAGGCTTGGCAAGCGTCCACAAGCTCCAAGCCTTTACAAACGCCAACGGATCGGCGACAAGCTCAAGCAAGCCAAGCCAAACGGGGTCTTTACACGCTTGTGTTTGTGGTCGCTTGTCGAGAATTGCCAAGCGTGTAAATGTAGCATTAAATCCACGGCGATTCTGTTGCGTACCTATTCTATGCTCACAAGTCCAGCGCGTGAACTAAGAAATCTAGTAGCTCGGAAAAACTAACGCTAACGATTTATATTGTGTCTAATAATAGCAATCATACGCGGGCACGATGCGTCGGAGCACATGACTTGTCAATGGAAAATTGGCGTGAAAATTACACGTCTCAGCGCGCAGACAGCCGGCGTCCTTGGTGTCTCGATGCTGACATGTTTCAAAATAAATGAGGGTATTGGTGTTAGTTGAACGAAAAGCTGAAATAAAGCCGGCCCAGTGTGTTCGGACTTTGCCGTAAAGGATTCTGTACTACAACCCACGGTAAATATTTTATTGTAGAAAAAATAACAATAATCCGTTAGCGCCGGGTGAGATTGCCAGAAATGTCGGGAATCGTTTCGAATAAAGCTTACGGTAGTTTTTTCTGAACTTCTGCGGTGTTGTGCTTTCTGATAACGGTTTTATTGATTAGTTCTTTACCAGCTTTTGTTGATGATGCTTTCGTTCGCGTGGAGTTAGGTTATTTTTTTTTAAACAATATCAGCCAAGCTGAACTTGACTGATGTTCTCCTCTCCCCTCTAAATAAGTGAAAACTTGTGTTAGGAGTGGGTACGACAATAGTGCAACGGGTTAGGTTAGGTTTTAGAAAACCCGCGGGAACGCTCTGTTTTTTCGGCATAAAAGCTAGAATCATCTAGATCCATTTACCCATAGCTGCGTGATTCAAGGACAAACCAGCAAAGGGACCCACTATCCCATTTGTAATCCTACTAATATTATATTATTTATTATATTTATATATTTTATATTTATTAATATTATAAATGCGAAAGTTTGGATGGATCGATGGATATTTGTTACTCACGCCGCGCCGCAACGAGTGAACCGATTTGGCTGGGCATAGAGATAGATTATAGTCTGGATTATAACGCAAAGGCTCCTTTTTATCCCGAAAAATAAGAGAGCTCCCGCGGGAATCAAAAAACCTCAGTCCACACGAACGAAGCCGTGGGCATCAACTAGTATTAAGTAATGCTTAGTGCCACAAATACTAACAATTAAATTTAACTAGGTACTTACAATTTTTTTTATTTTGTTCGCAGGTACATGTGAATGTGAAATACCAGTCCCAAATGTGGAAGTGTCGATAGTGCAGTGGTTGTGTTGATGTGGCTGGTCGGAAGGTGATCGAGCTGGCGTGGTACGGGGGTGGGGGGGCGATGCAGGCGGGCGGCGGCTGGTTCGTGCCGTGGACTATGGGGGTGCAGAAGTTCGCGGTCGCCTTGCCGATGGGGGGCGTCGTGCCACTTGTGCCGCCCTTGCTCGCAGCGTTGCCGCCAGCTCCACCGCCTTTGAGACTCATCGCACCGCCATTACCACACCAGTCGCAGTCCGGAAGAAAGGTAAGCTCCCATATAGAAAACAACATTCTATCCGTGGACTAGGGGGGTGCAGAAGTTCGCGGTCGCCTTGCCGACAACGTCCCCCACGTTATGCCTCTAGTGCCCCCGTTTGCGGGCAGCTTTGTGGCCAGCTCCGCAGCCTTCGACACACGCAGAACCGCCTTTACCAGACCAGCCCAGAGGAAAAGTAAGGTGTCGAACACCTGACTTTCCGTCTCCAAAATCACTTCCGTCAGCAAGATAGTCCTTTCTGACACCTATCTGCAGCATTAGGTACATATCATGTAAGATTACGTACAGTATTATTCGTCACATGCTGGCATACCTAGTTAAAGCTTTGCATCTAAGGCAGAGGATTTTTTTAAATATTTTTAATAGTCAATTCGCATGCGTGGAGTTACATTCTTAAAAATCTAGCGGGAATCCTTTTTTTTTCGAATAAAAAGTAGCCTTTGTCACTCTCCTGAACCCCAACTACACCCATGGGTAAAATAAAGTCGATCCGATGTTCCCTTGCTGCTTTATTGAAAGATAAACCAACAGACAACAAGAACACTAGCTTTTATATTATTAAATGCAAGGATGTACCATTTACCCGTCTCTCAAGTAAGTGCATAATATTGACCGTAACATCAATCGACAATACCACCCTTTTACTTTCTCTACTTTATCTAACATAGGAACCAAGCGTTCAGGCTGATTGTAGCTTTCAATCTGATTGCACAATACCGCTCCACGTTCAGGGATAGTCCACTTCCATGAATCTAACTGTAAGCGAATCAATCCATCACATAACAAAGTGAATTTCAACGCTACCTTATAGCAAGCCATAAAATCTTCTATCTAACCATCTTCTTCTATCTATACTTTTAAAAAGACCTGTCCTAACTGAGTAACTGTTCTATCAACGTACAGTCTAAGCCACTGAAGTTAAATTATCAAATTATGAAAAATGTAAGCAATAAAATCATATAACACAAAATCATTTTATTCATGAAAATTGAATGAGAACATCTATGCTTTTCTTGAAAGGAGGGTTATACCGCGGAGGGAAAACAATTTGACCTCTGTCAGGAGCAAATAGAATAATAGAATGGAATACGCCACTTGATGAGGGTTAAAATATTACCGAGCTCATAAAAAATGTTCGAGTAATAGTCGTAGTAATAGATCAAGATGTTTTTTTATTGCATATTTCGTGAGACTACCTAATCCTATAATCTTGTACCCTTACACCTAATTTCACTCCTATCACCAATGGTTGCCTGGTAGAGATTGCTCTGTAGCAATAAGGCCGCCTTTGCATCCGTAGTTCTAAGATGTATTAAATTTCTTGCATGAAATAAAGTTTTTATCTATCTATCTATCTTGTTTCCGATTTCTTGGACGTAACTTTGGTAATGTAACTTTATATTTGTGTACCACGTGCCATGTCGTCAGTTGTAGGGTACATTGAATTTTAATTTTTTTATTTTCATTTAGATAATTTTTCATGATTTTTCGACGACCTCCCTGGCGCAGTGGTAAGCACTGTGGACTTATAACTGGGAGGTCTCGAGTTCGATTCCCGGTGAGGCAAGTTGGTATTTATAAATTCTAAATTGTCTATGGTCTGGTCTTGTGGGAGGCTTTGGGCTTCGCTATTTACCACTCTACCGTCAAAGACTGGGGAATGGGACAGATAACAGCGGATATTTGATAGGGTTTTGGGCTGATATTGTACGAGTATGTCATCTCAAAACAAAATTGAAGCAATACTGCTTCAAGCGTTGCTAATAAAAGACCTGTTTGGTATCCTTTAGGTACGTAATCCTAACATTGCAAATAATTGTTGGTATTAAGTTGCAATTTTATTTCCATTCGAAATAACACCTGCTGTTTCGTTCCCTTGAAATGGTAAGATCGAACTAACATTATAACCAAAACATCGAGCATCGGAATGTCTGTTTAAGATGTTTAGTTTTTTATCACCTCCTTTCAAGGAGTACGAATCCTTCTTTTGTGTAGGAATAAACTATTAACATAAATACAGTTTTTACTGGTCCTTGAGAAGTATGCATTTGTCTATGGACCAGTTGCACATAAGACGGTTAAAGTAATGTTACCATTAAGGTTGTATGTTCCGGTTGTGAAGTTCGGCTCACAACGTCCACTGCCCCAGTTGGGGCAGTTAGATCAGTTGATCTAATTGCACATTTCCACCAATAATAGTGATAATAATTAAATTATTATCACTATTATTGGTATTTATTAACAACCAAAAATAAGCCTCTTTGGACTGCAGAAGTTAGGCGTTTTTTAAACTTTTTACTATGGGGCTCATAGGTTTAAGATCAGGCGTTTTTGTGTGTACCGGTGGGGCTAAAATAAAAGTCACCTTTAAAAGTCCCATATTAAATGATGAGAATAAAAAAAAAGATCAGGCGCGGCGTAGCGACTATACCATTCCTAAATCTATGATGGTGCTACTAGTATTAACTTGCGCCGTTATTTACTTTTTTAGTGGGCAAATTTAACTTTAGCGGACGCTTAACCTAACATTGTAATCTTGGCCGATTGGCTTTGACCGCGATAATCACAAATATGCTATACATACGGTATAAGCTGGAAATATAGTGCTTCGTCAACCTAGCGTTTTCCTAGTATTTAGTCAGGGCCGGTTTAATGATTCTAACCTAGATTTTCAGACTAGCTGCTAATTGGTTTTACGGCCATTGGTAAACATTTTATTTCCATATTTTCTATCTCTAGGTAGTAGGGGCCTTCCTAGGTTCAGGTCCCTTCTTACTCTAAGTCCAACGGGACATCGATCGAGTGAGTAGGTAAACCCTGATGTTGATACCTACTTTTTTTGTAAAACATTAATATTTTATGTTACTACTGCTACTTTACTAATATCTTTATTAATATTATAACTGCGAAAGTGTGTTTGTATGTTGGTTTGTCCTTCAATCACGCCGTTACAAAGCAACGGATCGACGTGATTGTTTGCATGAGCTACTTTTTATTCCGAAAAATCAAAGAGCTCCCGTGGGATGTCTAAAAATTAAATTCACGCAAGCGCAGCCGCGGGCATCAACTAGTTAAACTATAATACTTCAGCTTTCTGATTATATCTGAATTTAATTTAATTTAGATTCTTCATTTAGTCATTAGGCTCCTTAAACGCTGCTAGAATGGCGTCCTGCCCCCGAACACACAGTTTTGGCACACCCTCCTATAGTGGTAAAATGTATCAAACGGCAAAAGATTGCGACATGTCCCTGCAGAGAGCATTAAACATACACACACATACATACATTAGGTACAGTATATGTAACTTGCACTTGTGTACCCGAGTATCAAAATTATTAAAAATATCTACTCGACAAAGAGCAAATGAGAGAGAATGTGATTACAAGCCGTCGATTTAAAGCTGGAAGGATAGCTTACACGCCACAAACCAAATAAAAATAAATATAAGGCTAATGACATCTTTAACGACTAATTTATTACTTAATGAATATGCTGGCGTCTATTGTAAAAACGTCCGACCCGCCCGTTTGTTTTATTCAAATCGTTGATACACAGTCAAAACAATAGATACTGTTATGTAATTTCATATAATTAATTGTGCTCTTATTTACACAACACACACACACACGTTCCATTTTATTAATCGCAGGTGCTAACTGAATATTATGCGACTGGACTGAAAATTGGTGAGGCCGAATTTTGTATTTATGTATTGTGATGAGACATGATTATTTTCAGTCATATATTTAGTTTGCGGTTAAATTATTTATCTAAGATTTTATTCTAATTAGTTAGTATTTATTTATAGGTATTGTAACGTAACCCGGGTCACAATTTAAAATCCTTCTTAGTCCGATCCAGGATGGTACGCTTTGTTTAGTTTTACTACTTCAGTGTTACATATTAAATTAAAGTTACCCATACATTTTTTTTATCTATGGTTTTGTTTTTTTTTATAATTTGAATTTCCCTAGCTTAAAATTATTGCTCTTTATCCTTCGCAACTTCAAGAAGCAACACGGCGGTGTGAACAAAAAACTTATTTTCAACGTATTCTTGTGTGCATCGTAAAAACAATTAAAAAGTAAGTGTAGGCTGGCGTGTGTGTTATAAAAACTGACAAAAGTTTCGTGTTGCAACAACGCAGCAAATATTTAATTATCCTTCGTACTGTCCCCATCCTGTCCGGTAAGTTTATTTGTAATTATTTTTATTTTTATTTCACTCAGAGAGTCGAATTCAGACTGGATTTTTGGGTGGTCCTTTGTTATTGAACACGCTGGCTATAGGTACACACCTGGTATCGAGGACATAACGGATAATCTGTTTTGGCTATATGTTAGTAGGTATGTGGGATTAACTTTTCATAATTAACTTATTAGCTACCCGTCCCGAGCTTATTATCGTTTTACCTCTAAATTCAAATTCAAATTCAAAATTAATTATTGGATATTAGACTGTTGCCAAAATGTGGATATTAATTTATTACAATTGAAAATGTAACATGTAAATTAGCATTTGTAAAAACAGAAAATAAATCGGTCAAAAAGCAAAGAAGTATAAGCTGTTTTACTGCGACTTTATCCGTCTCTTTCTAAAACGAAATTTGTATGGAGGGTATATGGAACGACTGAATCGTGATGTCATGTTGCAATAGCGCTCTCTTTTTCTAACAGGAAACTTAAAAGCTCTTTAATTTCGAGACGTGATATAGTTAAGATATTTAAAAAAAAGGAAAATAACATTATGATATAATATTAAAAACCCTTATTTTAAGTATTTAAAAAAATTTATTCAAATATCCAATTGAAAGTTCAAACGAGACTGTGTTTCTTAGGTTTAGTATATCGACGTTTGCAGTGATATTTTTTTGTCTTCAGCCCTGCGTTGTTGGTGGGCACGTGGTTTAAAATTAATCCGTCTAAAATTAACATGTTCCTTATTCAATGTCTGCGCTCCGTCCCACTTTAATTGTAGTATTTAAGTTATAAATCACTTTGAAATTGCCGAGATGCTGCGTTTAACATCATTTGTTAATAGTCCGAGAGACAATAGACTGATAATGTAGGTGGTGATTAAATTAAATTTGTTTACGAAACTGTATTTGTTTCAGAGTAAAATAAAATATGTCGCTTTTTATTTTAATTTATATCGGTTCAAATTATGTGTGTATTAGTTTCTTAAAATTTTTGCCGATTTTATTTGGTTATTACGTTTGGGTTTATTTTATTTCAAAATAAATCAAACTACCTTTAGATAGACTTCTCTTAACTTGAAAGAATAGTCAGTCTTTTTTTGCAATTTTTATTGGAGCGCGCTTGCCTAAAAGATGCTTGTTCACGCTTAATGATCAATGATGATGATGCACGCTGTATAATTTTCTTTCATTAGAGTGAACCTAATCGGTCCATCCACGTGTCGCGACGTCAAAAAAGAGACAGTATTTTATAATTTCGTTGCAAGTCGTGCCAATAAAGAAAATGGTTCAAGGTTGCGTCGATTCTATTTTTTCTTTCGCTCACGTCTCACAGCAAAGAAAATAGCGAAAATTTTCAATTATCTTGTTAATTGGACCGTGTTAATATGCTAGTGTTAATATCCCGAAAAAAATAGCTTCAATTTGCAATATTATAGTCAACATTTCCTCGTACATTTGATTAGCAGCGACTCTAACAATAGTGCCAAGTCAAGAATATCAAAGATACGCGGACGTAGTCGCTAACTTCAGCTAGTCTTTAAGGTTTCGTATCCGAAGGGTAACCAACTATTACTAAGCCTCCGCTTTCGTCCGTCCGCCCGTCCGTCCGCCTGTCTGTCAGCGGGCTATATCTCGTGATCCGTAATAGATAGAGAGTTGAAATTTTCAGAGAATGTATACTTCTATTGCCGCTATAACAACAAAAAATAAAAATAAATTGAAAAATTTAGAGAGCTCCCGTACTAGAAACGTGTTTTTTTCGGCGTTTTTTTGTGCGGAACCCTTGTATGCAAGTCCAACTCGTATACGAAACTCGCTCGCTCGGTTTTTTAATAACATTAAGCATGCTTGAAAATACTTTTCTCGCAAAGTGAAAGAGTTATACTTTTGTAATATTTATATTACAAACTTAAGTTAAGGCTCTTTTTATTAGTACTACTTACTTAATATTCTTTTTATTGCTAGTTTAATATCACGCGAATATGAAGTTATGTGATTAAATAAAGAGTTTAATAACTGAGAGTCTAATAACCGAAGTTGCTAGCAGAACTTATTAGTTTCTATGCCTCTCTCTAGACTTTATGTATGGACTAAGGCAAAGTTTCCGTTAGTCTCTTGGCTTATAACTTGCCCGCAAATTAGTGCTACAGGGCTACAGGCGTTTTATTGCCGAATACTTGGTTAAGTGGACATAGCTTTTATATATAAGTAGGTACATATATATATATTGTTGAGATGTTTTAAATCTTTTCAACTAAGGAGTAAACTTCTATTGGTTAAACGAATTGCGAATTAATGCAGAAATACACCTTCTACTAATATTTTTCTGTCATTTTTCATTCATTTCATACTATTCCGCTGCTATTTTGCTGCTTATGTATGTATGTGTGTGTCTATGTTTCCGGCTGCATATAATTTGAGTACCTAGCTTCAAGGCAAGAGTGTATAGGCATTTTCTAAGCAAGCACGTTTCAACCTAGATCTCATCTGTTTTTCCAGCATTGATCGTCGTCAAGCGCAAGCCTATAAGAAAAAAAAACACATTTTGTATTGGAGAGTCGCTAGCTCTTAATCATGGCTGTATTATTTTTGTTTTTTTTTTTATTATCATAATCTGTTGTGTTACTAATAAATACACATTTGAAAATATTATGGGAAACTCCCAAGCATGCAGGTTTCTCGAGATGTGCCCCTTCATAAAGCAAATGATATTTAATTACTTAAAACGCACATAACTACGAAAAGTCCGAGAGAGAGAGAAGAGAGAGAAATGCCTGGGACTAAAGTCTGGAACCCCTGAAAAGGAAGCTTAGTTTTAACCATTATATCTTTTGAGTGTTTGAGTATTACAGCTTAAAAGTGCCTAATTGCAAAAATGAACTGAATCGCAGGGCACTTTGTTTAACTCAAATGATATAGACATTTAAATAGTCTAGATAGGTGCATTCATACTTAATTAGCAGAAATTCTATTGCGATTGAAAAATTCCATCGACGCCGGCTTACTTAGTAACGTCCAGGCGATAAACATTTATGTAAGAGATTCAATGTGTCCTTTATCTTATAAAATGCTAAGTATGTCCATTTGTTCGCTTTTGTCTACAAAACTAATTTATATACATTTAGATTTGCAATTATTCTTTTATATGCTCTTTCTAGGATATATTTACCTTCAAAGACAATTCATAAGGTTACAAAATTCATACAATGATGTTAACAATTAATATGCAGGAGCGGTGCGATTAATAAATCTCGATATCTCAATAGCACAGCGGTTAAGGCGTGGTCTGGCAAACTAAACGGTTGCATTATTGTCCTCCCACTCCTTAACAAACTTTACGCTTAGCTGGGAGGGAAAGTGGAATTTTAGTCTATTATGTATTAAAGGAAAACAAATGGTTTATTTTCATATACATGACATAGTAAAGTTTTTTTTTTTTTTTTTATATTTTTAGCGAGCAAACGAGCAGGCGGGTCACCTGATGTTAAGTGATTACCGCCGCCCATGAACACTTGTAGCACCAGAGGCACCACCAGTGCGTTGCCGGCCTTTCAGGAATTTGTTGGTCCGCCCCTTGAATAACCCCATGTTGTAATTCAGTGGAAACACCAAGTTGAGAGAAGTGGAAGTTTCATCAAAATCTGTCTAGTAGCTTTTGCGTGAAAGAATAACAAACATCCATCCTCACAAACTTTCGCATTTATAATATTAAATAAGATTTTTAGGTAGTTGTTCAACTACGAAACGCACATTCACCTATTTTTTCTATTTATTGGGTAGAAAAAATGCAACTATGTAAGTAAAGCCGCGGGCGAGACTCGCTACAAATATAAAAGGATATATAATTTGAGCCACTTTAAATTAATGTGATAGTAATGCGTTAAACCCGTTACCTTATATGGGCATGTCATCGAGTGATACAGGTTTCAATAACTATCGTGATGATATTCTCACAGTATCTCCCTTATTTTTTATCTGTTTATCTTTATTGTCACTTTAGTTCGATTCGGAGCTCTATAGTTTTACGTGTAAGGTTTAATTTTCATTGTTAATGATGAAGCTGTTTAACAACAAATAAGACTTGGTCGCAGTATTAAGAATCCTTTCTTTTTTCCGCTCAACTCGGATTTGGGCCGAACTGTGAATGTGTGCGTGTCGCTTACAATACGACTGTAAACAGCTTTCGCACGCTAGCGCGGTACACCATTGTATCTCGGAGAAGATAGTTTGATACTTTGTACAATTTTCGAATGGTGTAACAAAAGATCTTACTTTTACTTTGATATTAATATTTCGTTATATTTTTGGGTAGGTACTTAATAGGTGGTTATGTAATAACTAATATTATAAATGTGAAACTGTGTTCGTGTGTCCTTTAATCACGTAGCAAATGATCGACGGAGATGGATGGAGAGTGAAATAGGTTCAATATACCGGAAAAACATGCCGTTTCTGAGGGGTTAAAAAACTAAGTCCATGCGGACGATGTCGCAGGCACAAACTAATATAACAATAAATACCTATCTAGTTATTTTTATAATTTATTTGTATCAATTAATACAAAATTTCAAAATCAATTCATATCGATACTACAATAACTATAAAAAGGTAAATCTGTCATTCAATAAAATTTTGTGACAACTTGCATCTTGACGAAAGATATACATTTCATCCCGGAATATCTACCTCAACATAGTTTTACAAACCTAAATCATCGTAAAGATAGAACCAAAAAAAGTTAGAACTTGTCGGCCTAGTCAAAATAAAAAAAAAATACCAATAATTGGGTAACCATAACTGTTATCATAAAACATTGTCTCTAAAGTTTTATGATAACAGTTATTGTTACTCAATTGAGGACTGGAGCAGGCACGTGCCCAACGCCTCAACCTTTGCAGGTACCTTGTCATATTTGATTTTATTATTTTCTGGCCAGACCATATTGTTTGAACACTGTTTGGAATGCTATCTTTCTTATCAATAAGGGCCGAGCTACACCGGAATGGCAGCGGTGCGGCACTTTCAGTTTGAAATAATTTCAAACTTTAACTAAATCATCGCTAAAGACCAGTATCGCTTGATGCGTGTGGCCGCGTGACCTTTTTGAGCTTTTCAAGCGATATTGGTCTTTAGCAATTATTTAGATAAAGTTTAAAATTAGTTCACACTGAAAGTGCTCGCCGCGCCGCTGCCGGCCGCTGCCATTCTGGTGTAGATCAGCCCTAATAATGGCAAGTTTGACAACCTCCCTGGCGCAGTGGTGAGCGCTGTAGTCTTATAACTGGTAGGTCTCGGGTTCGATTCCCAGCGGTGGCAATTTAGGAATTTATAATTTCTAAATTGTCTCTGGTCTGGTAGGAAGCTTTGGCCGTGGCTAGTTACCACCCTACCGTCAAAGACGTGCCGCCAATCGATTAAGCGTTCCGGCACGATGGCGTGTAGAAACCGATTTGGTTGCCAACAGGAAATCACACAAGAATTACAAAAAAAATTAAACTACATCTATAAAAACATTTCAGGTGGGCACTCAATTACAGGCAAACAAACAAACAGACCGACAGACAAAAATGATAAAAAATGTTTTTTTGTTATTATACCTTATTTACTTTCATATGGATTTAGTAAAAAGCTGTGATATTATAAGCAGATACTTCAATTTTGTTTATTTGTATAGGTAATACTAAGGTATTATTACCTATACAAATAAAGTATGTAGTAAGCTACATACCATACTAATTTCTTAATTCAACATCTTTACTAATTTACTAATATTATAAATGCGAAAGTGAGTGTGTTTGTTGGTTTATTGGTTAGTCCTTCAATCACACTGTAACAAAGCAACGAATCCACGAACAAACAACGGAGAGTGACATAGGCTACGTTTTATTCCAGAAAATTAAAGAGTTCCCGCGGGATTTTAAAAACTAAATCCACGCGAGCGGAGCCATGGGCATCAACTAGTGTTTCATATTTTAATGTATTATTTACATAACATTTTCATTATCTCTACCGATGCAAACGAGACCTTTCGTCAGATACCTAATACGATACATTTATCTATAACTTTGTTTGTATTTTTGAATGAAAGAATTTCTGCTTATCAATCAAATTACAATTGAATCAGAAATAATTTCATTACAAGCAGCACGTGAATCTAAAACAGATGCTAATATGCGATGGAATTTCAGGAATCTATGCAATAAAAAAATTAATAGTAAAAAAATATCAATAGGTATATTATTATTGATGAACTTTGATTTGAGAATGATTTATGTACCTATAATCTATAATTAATAGCCATTTTTTAACATTATAATTATTTTGCCTAACACAGCTACTAAGACTTCACATTATTTTACAAAAAAATTACTTTGAGTACATACAAAATTCCCTATTCTAATTTCTAAAAATAACATCCAATATGAGTACTACATTTTTCCTGCCTAACGTTCTTATAAATAAAAAAGATAATGTTAGTTTAAACTGCATATGAAAAAGGAAGTCTCATTTCAAAAAGCCGAGTCGGTCGCGCTATGTATTGTTAACAACTCGTAATTTACATAACTTAGTTGCTCACGCACACATGCGCAAGTACCGCCCGGTTCAGCAACACGTCCACCCTCGAAGAGCGCTGAGCTCGGTATGCCGGACTTACAGTCTGCTGTGCCATTTCAATCGTGAATTAGAGGATACTTTGATAATTTATATAGGTATGAAATTCAATAACTAGAACTGTATTTTTTTTTAATTTAAGCTCAGCGAATACTAAACTATTACACCTTATTTTTTTTAGTCCTTAAAAGATAATAACTTTCGAGAAATACCTACTATTGTAATGCTTATAAATTGCAAAAATCGGGCATACCTTTATGCATTTTTAATTTACTTATATTGTATGAAACATATAAAAACTGGCCTCCTTACTCCGGAGTAGAGAATGTGTTTATATTAGTGGTATTTTTTATAAATTGCCTATAAAAGTTTTTAATGGATAAATCTTGTGTTCCAATCTCACTCAAAAGCGTAAAAATCGTAAACGTCCTTCACGAGAATTTCGATTTGAGTACATTTTTTTTATAAAATAAAAATTTTATTCTCGTTACTCCGGTGAGGAGCGTTGGATCCATAACATGTAATTTTTTTTATTATTATAATCATAATACCTGAAGCATAAACCCAATAGCAAGGTACGTCCAAATCAGCACCTAGCGGCCAAGGACTCTTAACCAATGATTGCTGATGTTGAGTTTTATTAATAGGACGCCCTTGTTTTTAAAAAACCGTCTACGATAAGTAGCTTTTCTTTTTTTTTTTTTACTTAATTTTAGCCGCTTCTACCTTTTTACTTTTACCTGACTACTGATTGACAGACAAGCACAGCCTAAACTACTGAAGATAGAGACATGTTAGAATAGAATAGAATAGTTTTTTTATTAAAATAAAGTTTTACAAAGGGCTTTCGGATCGTCAAGTATTCACTTCACATGCGAAGCCAGGGTGGGTCGCTAGTTTTCTATAAAATACCTGGCGATATTTGTCATGATTTTGTGTCGCCGTTTACATTTCAATATGAACAGGAACCGGAAATTGGTTTCCAAACACTGCGAACGCTTGCAATGATTTGTATCAGCGATCACTTAGGGGCACGATCATCTCAATTTAAACCCTATGTGTTGCGACCTAGAGTTCAGAATTATTCGGCAAATACACAAAGAAAGGTGTGTCTTGTCGGTGACAGATTTCAATGGAAGTTTGGGAGTATTAAAATTTATGGAACCACCAGTGATGCGTAAACACAATGCACATAATAGATGTTATTTTTAAACGAATTCATCAAATGGAGAAGGTTCTCAACGCGACGCGTTTAACAAAGTCAAATCTGAACCGATTTCAATATTTTTTTTGTTCGAAAGGTTGGTCCCGTTTTTTGGTGAAGATCTGAAAAATATTTTTGGAAATGGAGAATTGAACTCCTAAATGAATATAAAAGCAGATCAATTACGATCAGAGAATGTGTTAACCTAGTTATAATCTACGAATAAATAATAACTTATTATTATTCATAGGTGATAATAAACTTATTTGAATCCATTTATATTTCAGTGAGGAATTATTTTTTTAACCCAGACATAGAATGTTTAAATATCGTCGGGAATAGTGCAAAACCGCGAATGTACCATAGGTAAAAACCGCGGAATTACACTATATATACCAAGTTTTACAGAGGAAGATTAAAACTGTATTTTCTTATGTCTACGGCTATTGGGCTAATTTTTAGTCAGAGAGTATTAATTCATGTGTTCTATGTATTGTTAAAAATATATATCTTTTAAAATGATTAATTTAGTCGCTACGACACTTACGCGGTTTTGATTTGACCACAAACGTATGAAAATGGATTTTAATGTACTAATGCTAGTTACGCGGTTTTGCACTATCCCCGACGATATGTAGAATAACGCCTTACTGCGATCTCACCTGATGGTAAGTGAAGATGCAGCCTAAGATGAAGTGCGCTTGCTTAGAAGATGCCTATTCACTCTTGACTTAAAAAAACCCGCATTATAGTTAGTTGGAAAAACGGACCTAATCCATTTGCAGCTATCTATTAGATTTTGAGTATTAGAATTATCTTCACTTCAACAGAACTAAATGCACCACTTGAAAGGCCGCACCGTAAACACGCTAAATGTCCAAAACAGTACGTACTCAGTATAAAATATGATGGAGGCTGTACGAATCATTTGCATATTGGCGGCGAGCCAGGGGAGATATTCCAGGTGAGTGCCGCGGTAATTACATACATACACGTGTTGTGGAATCTGCTGGCTGTGCCTCTTATTGCTCTAGAACTATTTGAATTTGGCTAACATTGAGTTTACAGCTAACACGTAAAATTAAGTCCACCCGACTGAATCCGGCCACGGCGGCCATTCTCGGGAGATATAGTGCACAAATATGTACGCAAACACAGGTGCACTCTCTATTTCCTCACTCTCACAGTCCGATTGGATGGAAAATCCGACACGACCGGAGATCAGGTGCAGGAGCGACGGCTTTACGTCCACTCCAAGACACACCACCTGCTTCCTAACTCTGGACTAGTACTGAGAATTAGGTATTGATTTAAAAATGGTTTAAAAATCCTCGATAGCCCAACGGCCAAAGGTGCAGACTGAAAGCTGAAAGGTTAAGGTTCGATCCCCTATTCGATATTTTTATTTTTTTTATTTTTAGCGAGCAATCGAGCAGGCGGGTCACCTGATGTTAAGTGATTACCGCCCATAAACACTTGTAGCACCAGAGGCACCACCAATGCGTTGCCGGCCTTTCAGGAATTACATATTATATATTAGGAATATTTGAAGGATCGTTGCCCCATTGTCGTGCCCACTCCAAACCCAAGCTTTCGCTTATTTGGAGGACAGAGCAGAAATATTCAGCTACGTTCAGATACCAGCTTTGCCAATATATTCTTTAGAATTAAAAAAAAAAGTAACAACATCAGTATGTGTCAGTTTCAGTTCAAGTTCACTTCTAAGCGGAGTGTTCATCAATCAATACAAACACTCCAGACCACCTGATGCAATAAAAGCCTTGCGCGGCAGAGCACGCCTCGCTGGCACCGCGCCAGCCCACCAGCCTGCTAAATATTCATACAGCCTCACTCATATTTTAGGCAGACTGCACATAGCTCTGATTTTTTTTTTCATAATGGCCGACCGGCTCATTCATCAATACCCACGAATCCTACCTACTAACATCACTATCTTATTAATATTATCCTATTAATCCTATTTCCTATTATGTCCTATTAATATTATAAATGCGAAAGTTTGTGCGTTACTGAATCACGTCGCAACGACTGAACCGATTTGGCATAAATTTGGCATAGAAATAGGTTATAGTCTGGAATAATACAGAGGCTGCTTTTTATCCCGAAAAATAAGAGTTCCCGGGAGAATTAAAAAGCCTTAATCCACGCGAACGAAGTCGCTGGCATCAGCTAGTAAAAATTAATAAATTAATAATATCCTCCCGATCGAATCTCTTCAGAGTTTAGCCACCTGCATGGGAGAGATTATAGTGCACAAGTGTGAACATTCTCTTTGCCCTCACTGACACACCCCAACTTCCTAACTCCGGGCTAGTAAAGAGAATTTTATGGCAGAACACCCAATACATTTATATACCCGACCCGGGAATTGAACCCGCGACCTCGTCATCCGGATTCGAACCATTGACCTACGAGGCAGTCAAAAATTAATAAAATGAGGTATCTAAGCAACAGCGTCCTAAGTGCAGAATTAATTCGTTATTAAGTACTCTACATTCGATCTTTGAGCCTACAAGATAATTCTCATTCATTCACCTGCATTTCATATTTCACCCAGCAACCGTTTCCAATGTTTTTTAATTACGTTACTGGCTCACTCACATTCATTCAAGGCCCTTGACCTACAAATATGAATATCAAAATAAAGAAACCTTTCACAACATTCAATCACTCACTTCCCCTACAAACCTACTTGTGCCTTATAATAAGGGTTCAGCTATTTTGAATTCGGCACGCATCCTCTTTTATAACATAAAAAATAGTGAATAAAAAGGGACTCTATTCGAATTTGCTCAAGGTATAGATTAGCTAACACATTACAACTTTTATTCTGATAGACAATTATAGAGCTTACGCAATGGGTAATAAATGTTATAGTAGTTTGTTTATATTTGTATGTTAATTTGTGTGCATCGCAGTACGTGTCAAATGTTTAACGTTTTGGCTGGAATCATATCTATGCGCATCGATTCGCATTTTAACCCCCGACGCAACAACGGTGGGGTGTTATAAGTTTGACGTGTCTGTGTATGTGTGTGTATGTCTGTCTGTGGCATCGTAGAAGCCGAGCGGATGAACAAATTTTGATTTTGTTTTTTTTTTTGTTTGAAAGGTGAATTAGTAGGAAGAACTATGTTTGATGAAAATCGACCCAAGATGGCCGCCGCCACAAAATGGTGGATTACATATTTTTATTTTAAAGATTACTGACTAGCGATTCGAATGTTGTAACATGTCGGTGGTGTTTTAAACTTTTTATTTACACTTGTGTCCATATTAAGGTGATATTTTGTATGGAGTCGTGTACGCATCGATTCGGCTTTCGCATTTCTTATACCTCAAATCTGTATAAGTGTAACTCTCTATACGGATCCTTACACAGAGTTACATTTATACGAATTATGCGTTAGCATGCGAAAGGATGCGAAAGGGTCGAAGATAAGTGTGACTGAAATCGTAAAGAAAAATCCGAATCGATACGCATAGGTTTGACTCCAGCCTTACTGACTCGATGGACAAACCACGTGATTTGAATAGCGTGACGACTTCGATAATTATGTTCGGTTTCGCGATTACCATGATTCATGTGCGAATCGATTTATTTTTATATGCAAGCAATAAGGAAAATTGATTGAAATTCAAATCAATTTAATCCTAATAAAATAATTTACCAATTTAACACAAAATTATTAACTAACTACCTATAATGTGCGAGATAATTAATATCTTAATTCGGTTTTGGCAAACTAAAGTGATACTTCACTTTAGTTTGCCAAAAGTTATCCTCAGAGTTTCAATCAAAATATACTCAAGGGCGTAGGTACCTACCAAAATCACAGTTGAATGTATCTCAAGTTAAACTAGTGGTTCGCCCCGAACTGAGACCTCGCGATATCCCATAATTCCCAAAAGTTTTAATTATATATTGTAATAATTAACTTTTAACATTAGACACAATAAAAAAAAAAATAGTTGACATAAAACTGTTTTACTGACACAGCGCCATCTATTAGCATTATAGTGAAGCTATTAGCTTCACAATAATGCTAATAGATGGCGCATTAAAATTAAATAATTTCGTTTCTTTATAACATTTATCTAATTTTAGTATTTGTTGTTCAAGTACAGGATATAACTGAATTTTCAACCAAGTTTCACGTTCTAATATTCAGTAATTCAGAAGTTATAGGGCTCTGACAGACATTTAGACGGACACACTTCTCTGTCTAGTAGGCAAGCGCCCTAGTTGACTCAGAGAACTCGCTTCGCTCGTTCAATAAATACAAGTAAAACTATCGATATATCAAAATTTCGAATAGAGTTTACCAACAAGTCAGCGACTCGCTATAGGCGCTGACGGGCACTTGGACCGTGGCTGTAGTGTAAAATTATCAATACACTTGGGGCGCAATTCCCGAGAGATTCGGATTTATTACCCTGCACCACCCTAATTCTTGATATTTGTATATAATACATTCAGTATATCATATATACCTACTAGAATGAAATGAATGAAGTTTCTTTCACGATCTTTCGATATCGAGGTACACAAAAACGATCAAACATTTCAAGGTGCAAACACTTACACTCTCTCAATATTGTGTTGAGAGAAAAGTAAATTCAAGGAATAATTTAAAAATGTTTCTGGGTGCGGTTTATGAAAGCCGCTAACTGCTTCGTAGAGTCTTTTGATCATCCAATGAAAATGAAAATGAAGGTGAATGAAATTTCACTTTATTAATTACGCAACGAACTATGAAATTGGGATTCATTTTCAAATCTTGCGGTGCGGTTAACTGAAAGTAAAGTTTGTTGAAGAAGCGTAGGTAGCCAAAAAAGGTTCATTAGTCCACGTCTATACTGCGATCTCACCTGATGGAAAGTGATGATGTACTTAAGTGATTATGTCTTGAACTGACTTACTTGAAAGGACACTTGGGAACTTGGGGACACATCCCTAGCTACATTTTTTTTAAAGATTTTATAAGCCAAGCTTAACTTGACTAGTATTATCCGCTCCCCTCCAAATACGCGGAAAGTTCGTGAAGGACTGTACACGACAATATATGCAACAGGTGGAATCGAACCTGCGACATTTTAGTTTTCAGTCCGCACCATTAATCTTTGGGCTATCGAAACTTCAATAATAATTAATATGTCTACCTAAACGTGTAGTATGACGGATCGAACAAAAGTTTAGTTGTTTCGATCCCTAACAACAGTGGACCACAAACAATAACAACGACAGCGGCCATCTTTTTGTGCGTGCTCAGAAAATGGCCGACGCAAAATGTTGGCGGGAATTCGAGATAGTTTCGCTTTGATGAAAAGTGTACTTTGTAACTTGTTTGTTCCTGGGTTAGGTTACGTTTTGGGCGTTACTTTTCGAAATACCTGAGGGCAGAGTTTTGGATGTATTTGGCAAAATTATTGAAAGTTTTATGTGGACTGAAATATCACCTAACATGTGCGGCACGAAAAATTTTGTCTACCCATTTACTCGTGAAATCTCATACAAATTCACGAGTAAATGGGTTAGCATAATTTTCTCGTGGCGCGCATGCTAGCTCTATAGGTGAACAATAAAAGTTTTTGTTGTTACCTTTTGCTGCTCCCATATTTTGACATTTGTACGAAAAACTTTCGTAAACTTAAGGGGGTCTACGATACCTAAAACATACCCTAAGTAGGAGTCTCTTTACGTAGGTAGTCCCTATAAATACAATCCCTTGCCCTATAGATAAATCGTGTTAAAATAAACCTATTTATGTGACGATTTACATAAGTGACTGGTGCCTATTTTCACTAACTATTCCTAAATTATCCCCTAAGTAGGAGTCTCTAAATACAATCCTCTATGGAATGTCATTTTCACCTTTAGGTGTCTCCTAAAGGTTTGTGAAAACGGACATGACTTTTTTTCCTACTATAAAGCACCATTATGAAATGGTGGCTTTATTTTATACTACCATCTAGCCTATCCGACATGACTGACGTTAAATAGGTACAGGTTTGTAATAATTTTAATTACTTGAAACAGCGTTCCGTCAATATTTTGGCTTGTTCAATTATTACGAGCCTTCATTACTGCGAAAGCCAGATTCAAACAAACATCAGCATTCATTATCGTGTGGATATTTAATATGATAATATTGCATTAATAAATCTCGAGTAATTAAAAGGATTGCCAAATTCCGATGAAACTAACTTACCTACGGTTTGCAAAAGACTGATTAAAATAATTTGCAGATATACAGTTCAAACTGCTAGGACTTAAAGAGTCTCGGGTTAAATTCCCGGTGGGGACAATTTCGGAATTCATGATATTTTCCGGAATGTCCCTGATCAGCAGGGCGATTCAGACCTGTTCGATAACATACCGTGTCGATACGGTTAGATATCGATCTCTTTTTGTCGTGTGGATTCAGAGCGAGCGAAATATAATTATGTTAACAAACCGAATCGATCGACAAATAAGTTATCGGAAGGGTCTGAATCGGGGGGCTGATCTGGTGGGAGGCTTTGGCCACGGTTTACCATAGTACCGTCAACAAGTGTAAATTAAAAATTCAAAACCATGACCTGACATGTGAATCTATGGCCGGACTTTGTATGATATATACCTACCCAACATCTTAGATCCTCCTCTTCGATCTTCCATCATCATCTAACACCTACTCATTGAGATCATTCTAATAAGCCCAAATATCTGAGTGAAATCAGGGCAGGTCAGCTTGTTATGCATAAAATACCAACTAGTTAACAATTTGATTAGACAACAGTTAACAATTACAGATATTAAATAGATATAAGTTTGTTAACTTTGACGTTAACTTAATAAACTAATCCTTTGACCCTTTTGACCGGTCCGAAATTAGGTTGGGTATTTAAGGAACCCAATTGAAGGGTCAAAAATTAATACGCAGATTTTTTAATTAGGACAGTAATCAGTTAAAAGAAACACAAAAATAGTTAGAGGGCTACGATAAATGTTTTCGTCGGAACTGTTGCAGATATTTTGATCCAGTTGCAAAGATCGTGGTCTCGGCGGGATAGATATTTATCGTGGTACGTAACCATATAATAGGTACATTACAAACCCATGAAATACGTTAAAAATGTTTTTATAATTCCTTTGTGTAGATGCGTGTTGTTATCGAACTTATAATTTATGTGTATTTAACACAGGAAATGTAATTAATTTTTATTATAATTTTAAGCAGAATACATACAATTTTAAAATGCACCGCGGTTCTCTACAATAAAGGAAGTTTAATGTTGTATTGTGTTAGAAAAAAACACATGACTATTCATCGGAATAATGAGTATCCTTAAAATTTGTATTTTTAAACCTCATAACAAAGTTGGCGCTTAATATTTTTATGTAAATAGTTTTAATAGTACATTGTTCTACAAGGGCTGAAAGTGGCCGATTACATACGAGGGTGTCATTTGAGGCACGAGGCGAAGCCGAGGGCCGCGATACACCCGAGTTAGGAATCGCACTTTCTCCCGAGTGATACATAGTGCTTTATACTACACCTACGAGGAAAATAATAGTCACATTATTTAATTGAAATTTATATTGAAATTCATACAATTATTAAAACTTAGGGTGATATTTTTGTTCGGCAAATTACCTAATATGTAGTTTTTGATTCTGGCGGCGTCATCAAAATATCTTCACTGTCGCTACTAGACATTTTGCGTTTTAAGTAATTTTATAAATTGAAAATTTAGATAAAATAAAAGAAAGCGAATCGCGCGAATTTTTTTTTAATTTTTCAAATAATGTACTCACTAAAGAAAATGCAAGCGGTCAGCAACAATTTGTTTTTTTAACAACAATTTGAATGTGTAAATAACCTTAGACCATAGATAAGTAGACCTAAACAAAGAAATGAAATTATTATATTTACTTAAATAGATTATTAAATAGATTATTATTTAGTTATTAATTAGTTACTTTTACTATTTTTATATTTTTAGTTCGTTATTTATAGATATTTACCTACTACTTTGAAAATAATAAGTCTATTTGTCGAAAAAGGTCGAAATAGATTTCATTGTTTTTCAAGTTATTACTGAACTGACTTGACCAAAAATTAAAAAAAAAAAAATAGCACGTTAGTAATGGATTTTCATACAGTTTTCAGCCCGCTAAAGCAGGTAAGTAATGAAATTTCATACATTTTGACATCCCGCAGATTTGTTTCCACGTAATGACGTATTTTCTTTCTCGCTCTTTTGCGATTTGACACAAATCAGAACGTACTTTCCGAGCAGGTGTAGTATAATAGCGTTAACTGAAAGACTATACTTAGACATTGCATTTTGTATATGTACAAGTTGACATCTACATGACATATTTACCGACAAAAAGTAGGTGATGCTCCTTTGGTTTACTCGTAACTGTTATTTTCAGTTACCAACCAGTTGCCACCTTCGTGCGCACAATAATGAAGCATTTGATGATGAAAGACTTCATTTATTTTATTTTATTTATTTTACGAAAACAACAACGAATTAACGAAACAGAAACTATAGTCTGATTTTTAATTCGGTGGAATTCTGACAGCTGTCATTTTGTAAATAGAGCGAGTTGTTTGTATGAAAAACAGTATTACCACCTGTAGTTCGATATTACCCCGAACTATCTGTCAGGCATTTGTCATATAATATCTATGTGCGGCAATTGATTTTTATTTTTATAAGTTTTTTATTATCTTTTTTGTGGGATTTTTTTAATCTCTGGTAACATTTAGATACGTCAGAATTCCACGCAATTAAAAATCAGACTATAGACATTGCTTTTTTTATAAATTGTCCATTTATTGACTAGTCCAACTTAAAGTAATATACTTAAAAAAAAAAAAAGTAGAGCAGGGCAAGTTTTATATTAAAATTATAATATTCGAAGATGGCACACAGGTGTCGAGCCGTACCTGTTAGCATTTGAATAGGGTAATAAGGAAAAAGACCGTCAAAAAATGGTATCCCTCCTTGAAGACTCACTACGTGGTACACAAGTAGGTAATTTCCCAGAAACATTTCAGTCCCCCTTTGTGAATGGCGAGGTATTCGGGCGGCTTTTATTTTCATTCCCGTCACTGTCACAGTTTAGCATTGTTGGCTTTTTTTCGGCGGTCTTCGTTAGCGGAATTGTCGTCTGCGTTTCGGCGAATAGTTTTTTCTATATCTCCCAACTTCGACCATTTAGCCGGGACGAGCCTTTACGCAGATTTAGTACTGAATATATTCTGCCACTTTCTGCGAGAGGTGAGGTAATCACGTACAGCCTACGTACAGCACACATTTACTCACCTCCGCACACTCTTGTAAAAAACTTAATGTCTCTATGAACGCACACTAACTCAAAACCTGTCACACTTACAAGCTGACACGTACGTTTGTACATGTACTTCGGCAGAGGGGAATGCGTGCGCTTGCCAAGTCCTGGCTAAATGGTCGAATTCACCCAACGATGTAATATCTGAAGATACCCATCTACTTTTCGTTTATCAACTGATAGACGACAGACGTCCACCGCTGGACATAGGTTTTAGCTCTTGCATGGACTTCCTCACGCCTCATTTTGGGGACCCTGCGACACGTCTGATGTCGTCGCTCCGCCTAGTGCGGGGTCTGCCAACACTACGCTTTTCGGTGTGAGGTGGCCACTCCAACACTCTGGGACCTCAATGACCATCGGTCCTACATACATACCTAGCTTATTGAGCATTAATAAGGAAAAAATTATAATATAGAATTTATATAACAAATATAAACGTAAAAATTCTTTTTACAAAACCGACTTCAAACGCCACTGCAAAGTATATCAATTGTGCCTATAAAATTTGAAGAGTTCCCTCGATTTCTCCAGGACCCCATTATCAAATACTGATCTGATGACAATGGGACCACCCGAGAAGTATACCCTTTCAAAAAAAAAAAAAAGAATTTTCCAAATCGGTCCGGGCGTCTTCGAGTAATCAGGGAACATACATAAAAAAAAAAACCGACGAATTGAGAACCTCCTCCTTTCTTAGAAGTCGGTTAATATGGAAATAAGTACAGGTACACATTCCTGCCATAGACACAGTTTATTATTTTTATGATAAGAATTTCTTGTCCCCCCCCCCCCCTCCCCCCCTGTGTGAATGGCGAGGCATTCGGGTGGCTTTTATTTTCAAACCCGTCACCGTCACAGTTTAGCATTGTTGGGCTTTTTCGGCGGTCTTCGTTAGCGAAATCGTCGTCTGCGTTTCGTCGATCGTTTCGGCAAATTTTTCTGGGGTTCCGTACCCGAAGGGTAACCAACGGGATCCGCTGTCCGTCCGTCTTTCAGCGGGCTGTATCTCATGATCCGTAATAGATACAGAGTTGGAATTTTCACAGAATATGTATTTCTGTGGCCGCCATAACAAAAAATAATAAAAATAAATTAAAAATCAATAATCCCTACTACAAACGTGTTTTTTTTTGGGCGTTTTTTTGGTACCCGTCGTATGCGAGTCCGACTCGCGTTTGACCGGTTATTCTATATCTCCCACCGATATACCTAATTAAAGATTAAGAATACGGACAAGTGTCAAAATTTTCTATACATATCTGTAGTAGATATGTTCAATTGCAATTAGATACAAATCAAATCTACTTAAAAAAGATTTTCGAACGTTATTTTGCCACTCACTTTACTTACTTACTTTATAGTCCTTGAATGTATCAACGCTGCGTTCTTTTGTTTTTACTTTTTGCTGGCGGCATTGTGGTGGGTTTTCGGTCTTCAACTGCAGAATTTGCCCGGCATTTGGTGGCAGTTTTCACAATGTAGATCATTATCGGTTGCTTTCTTACACCGTAATTTATGGTTCTCGAAATAATGAGGTATTGTATGCTTTTTGTCACCTTATTATCAAGGTATACGCTTGAATGCCAGAACCCTGAGTTTTCAAGTTAACTTAGTCACGTTGGCGTTGACGTCATTGCTGGTCTATCATTTTGTATGGATGGCCGTCGTTATTCAAAAAGTTTTCAAAGTAAAGAGGGATTTGTGTTAACCTGAAAATTACCGTTAACTTAAAACTAATGCAAATGCCCTGCTAGCGAGGTGCGCGTTTGGTCAGGTTGTCAGTTTTCCGTTTGAGTACCTCTCTGGCGCAGTGGTGAGCGCTGTAGTCTTAGAACTGAGAGGTCTCGGGTTCGATTCCCGGCGGGGGCAATTTGGGAATTTATAATTTCTAAACGGTCTCTGGTCTGGAGGAAGGCTTTGGCCGTGGCTAGTTACCACCCTACCGTCAAAGACGTGCCGCCAAGCGATTTAGCGTTCCGGCACGTGGCGTGGCGTGTAGAAACCTATTAGGAGTATGAGTACACTGCCATACCCCTTCCAAGTTAGCCCGCTACCATCGACTGCATCTTCACTTACCATCAGGTGAGATTGCAGTCAGTTACTATCTTGTGATCGAATAAAAAAAAAGAAATCGGCTTGCTTCAGCTACCTTTAACAGTAATAATAGTAAAAGTAAATAAGTTAATGCATTATATTAATAAGTTACATATTTACTGCTGAGCTTTTTATCGGCTCTTCTCAACAGAATCTAATTTTCCAACTAGTAGTACGGTCTCGACTTATCATAAGAACTATAAGTACGCCTATTTACCTACCTAATTTTGAATTTATAAATCGCAGCGCCTTAACACAAATTCGTGGGCAGTCCGTAAAATTTAGTTCGCACCATAGACCTAAATTAACTTGGCTTTATGATCAACCCACGACCAATAAGTACGGGTGTAAAAGAAACCAATTCGATTCCAATAACCACAAAGCAAGACCAGCTCGCGTCGTAAACTAAAAGATTTCGTTTTAATTTTTTATGAGCCTTTAACATTCTTCTTGGTTAGACGTAAAAAGTGATTCTTTGGTTTTATTTTGAGTTGCGGCCCTTTGTGCCGTGTTATTTGACCGCCAAAAAAAAACTAAAATCTATATTACAAAGATTTGTCTTAATTCTTTGATTTTTACGTTACTTAAAAACCACCTCACAACAAATTCGATTATGTCGCAATTGCAAGTACACGTACGTTGCTTTGAGAATTTAAACTTTAACGAACAAGATTGGTTCGTTTAATACTCTCAAAGTAGGTATTTTGTTAACATTTATCAAAAAAAAAAAAAGGTTTACTTATTGAAACCATGATCCAAATTTTAACAAAGCGATTAATGTAACTAATAATTTTTTGTTATTAGGAAGTCACCAAATAAGTCGAAAAAGAAATAAGAAGAATATTCAAAGGATTCTTGGGCACAAATGCAGTAACTTGTATTGAACACAAAATATGTGATTCACATTATTTCCATATACAGCCGAACGCAAACACTTTGTAAAAGTTTTTTTGAATAAAACGCTTGTTTTCTATTGTATTCTATTCTAACAGTACGCTCTGATGTTAATTGTTCAACTGGATATTAAACCCACAACTCTTAACTTCGTATAACAATTAATTCATATTTTATTTACCTACTGAAAATAATCATGCTCAGAATAAAAGACAGTTCGAAGTAATGCCAAAGAAGATAAAAAGTAGGAAAGTAATTTTTCGCCACGCTGAACTTTCCACTGAATAGCGCTTTTAGATTGTTTATGCCTGTCGGAAAGTTCGCCGCAAAAGCAACAATTTCGTTTAATATCATATTGTTCCTTATATGGTGGTTTCTCGTAACTCGTAAACCGTTTGTATAAGCCCCAAGATAAGAGCGTTAGCGATTAATTGTGTGGAAGTAAAACATCGTGAAGAAGCAATATAATACGAGTACCTGAGCGTTCCGTATGCGATTCCTGAGCATTTCGAGTACCGTGCTTACTGCTCAGTAGTGGGCGCCGATGGGTTGATTATTTGACGATGATAACAATATATTATAGTTCTTTGCAATTCACAAGGGCACGTGGCTCATGGTTGTGTGTGTGTGTGTCGTATCCTAGTCGTATCTATATAAGTGGGAGCGAGAGCTTGCTCGCGCCTCACCACTCCCACCTAACTCCTGGACAGGCACGCATACTTACGCAACGTGCATGTACACGACGTAACCACAAGTAAAGCTCACGTGCCCTCGTAAATTGCGGCTGTAAGTTATTCTACTTAATTAAATTATACCCATCATGGAATGACACTAATTAATACGCTAATATTTGCATTTTTCGTCATTTTGGCGTTAATGACGTCCAAGATGCTTGGTGGGTCCAAATTTTCTGATGCTTTGTGTGCCATTTTTGCTGAAAACAACGCACGAAACAACGAATTTTAATATGTGTAAAGAAATGTTAGACTAATTAACACTTGTTAAATATACTATTGTAACTAGGTCACAGTTTAGTACATTTTCCATCTCCGCTCATAACTTGAACCATTAATACTGGTCGACTGACCTTGCCTCACTTGGACTTCACAACCTACTTTCCGTGCGAGCTATATTATTATTATGTCCACCGTGTTAAAGTGCTTCTATATTATGACGGATTGTGCTTTCAGATTACATATTTTAACGTAACGTTTATTAATTATGAAGTTAAGAACATTTTACTCAGTCGCACTTTACCGTCTAATGAGTCATTATCGACTATTAAATGTCCTCTGCAGGGCGAATATCTTTTGTAGGGACATCCAAAGGCCTCAGTCTTGCGGCGCCTATATCCAGTGGCTCCCTGTAACTCGTCAATAACTAATTATCATCAACTACTGACAGTTGCTTAATCTTTACTTAGGCAATGTAATCTCCTTAGTATAGACATTTTTTTACAGGTACAAAAAGGCGGTCTTATCGCTAAAAAGAATATCTTTTGTAGGGACATCCAAAGGTCTCAGTCTTGCGGCGCCTGTATCCATTGGCTCCCTGTAACTCGTCAATAACTAATTATCATCAACTACTGACAGTTGCTTAATCTTTACTTAGGCAATGTAATCTCCTTAGTATAGATATTTTTTACAGGTATAAAAAGGCGGTCTTATCGCTAAAAAGCGATCTCTTCTAGACAACCTTATGGCTAAGAAAAACAAAATAAGAAGGCAACAGGAGGTGTTGCAATAATATGCTTAGGTATATTTAAATAAACTAAACCAATATATTATGTATTATAATATTGTACCAAAATATCAAACTAATATAATATATTATACACAATACACTTAAACCCAGAACTTCTTATGTCATAAACGTTCATACGTATATTACTAACCGTGCCTATATCTAAATCGACCTATCGAAAGCGATCAAAGGACTAGACAAAAAACGATCACGTCAAAGCATCTGACCTATCGGTTTGGACAGCCGCCAGGCGTTCTAATTAAAGGCTACAAGTAAAGTACATAAACGTTTAACAATTCATCAGTTAACACATGCATTTTGTCTGACATTAAACGGTAATACATTGTCTATATCGTGTTGTTTATGTTTTGTGTAAGTAAATAACGTTTATTTGTATATGTATATTCAGCTTTAGCACCAGAGTACAATGACATTTGACAGTACTCATTAAAAGCTCTAGTATTTGTTTTTTTTAAAGAATATCAGCCAAGCTGAACTTGACTGATGTTCTTCTCTCCCCTCCAAATAAGTGAAAACTTATGTTAGGAGTGGATACGACAATAGTGCAACGGGTGGGATTCGAACCTGCGACCGTTCAGTTTTCAGTCCGCACCTTTAACCGTTGGGCTATTGAGGCTTGTTTGCCACAAACTAATGCTGATATCTATAGGGCGTGCTCTGTTTCAACTCAAACTCAAGATAGAGGTTAAAACGAGACACAAATATGCTCTGACATAAATCTGTCTCGTTTTAACTCTGTCTCGAGTCTGAGCTGAGTGAGAGTGCAGTGTATAGATTTCAGCCTAAATATCCTCGGTTTCCCTTGGATAAAAAGGATAAATGGTAGCCTACTTCACTCTAGAAGTCTTCAACTATACCCATGCAAAAAAATCACGTGGATCAGTTACATATTCCGGTGTATTTGAAGGACAAACAAACACTTTCGCTTTTATAATCCTATTATTGAACGAGCGAAGCGAGTTCTCTGAGTCAACTAAGGCGCTTGCGTACTAGACAGAGAAGTGTGTCCGTCTAAATGTCTGTCAGAGCCCTATAACTTCTGAATTACTGAATATTAGAACGTGAAACTTGGTTGAAAATTCAGTTATATCCTGTACTTGAACAACAAAAACTAAAATTAGATAAATGTTGTAAAGAAACGAAATTATTTAATTTTAATGCGCCATCTATTAGCATTATTGTGAAGCTAATAGCTATACTGCTAATAGATGGCGCTGTGTCAGTAAAACAGTTTTATGTCAACTATTATTTTTTTTATTGCGTCTAATGTTAAAAGTTAATTATTACAATATATAATTAAAACTTTTGGGAATTATGGGATATCGCGAGGTCTCAGTTCGGGGCGAACCACTAGTAATATTATAAATGCGAAAGTTTGGATGTATGGATGGATAGAGACAAAGATTGGACTAAAATTTGACAGAGGTAGATTATAGTCTGATATAACACAAGAAAGTTCCTGCGGGAATTAAAAAATCTTCGCGAACGTTGTCGCGGGAACCAAGTAAAAATTAATAACTAAAAAAATAGCTGTAAATACACTATTGTTTTATGTATTTCTGCGTTAACTGTCTTAATAACAAGAATACAATAAAGTTTATAAATTACTATGAGTAATGAAAAAAAGCGTAACAAGATTACGTGAACATTTATCTAACTTTATCCCTCGTTCAACCCCCACAAAATTCACTCTGTCACGCAAAATGAAATATTTATACCATCACTCTTAGGAAAAAATTGTAGCTCTATGTAATATAAATAGGAGTACTAAGTTTAGACAGAACGTGATGGGATACGAATTGGATTAGGCGGCGAGGCGAAACGCGCGGGTGTACCGGTCTCAATTCCCCCGCACATACTTCAGGGATTCTTACGATAAGGGTTTTGTGGGCTTTTGAACCGACTACGGGAGAGCTAAAAGGAATGGTTAAGAGTTTAGCAGTACATGCATGAATGTATTTAATACGTATGTAAAGCGATTTAGCGCTCCGGCACGATGGCGTGTAGAAGCCGATTAGGGGTATGAGTATACTACCATACCTTTTCCAAGTTAGCCCACTACCAACTTAGACTGCATCATCACTTACCATAAGGTGAGATCGAAGTCAAGGACTTTCTTGTCATCGAATAAAAAAAAAGTATGTTTATATGTGTTTTTTTTTTTTTCAAAGAATGTTCTTCTTCTTTTTCAACTTATAGACGTCCACTGCTGGACATAAGTCTCTTGCATGGACTCGGTCTTATGCCACCTGAATCCAGCGACTCCCTGCGACTCGTTTGATGTCGTCGGTCCACCTAGTGGGGGGTCTGCCAACACTGCGCTTCCCGGTGCGGTGCAAAGAACATTGGCCAAGTTGAATTTGACTTATATTCTCCTCTTCCCTCCAAATAAGCAGAAAGCTTGATTTAGGACATATATAGTTTCAGGGTGTTTTAAGGTTTGTACTTACTTATGTTCCACCCTACAGCGATTCATTATTATGGTCCGGATAATATAGGCTACATTTTATACGAACAGCAATATGACAGATGCTACATCCTACTTTCCATATTCGGGTAGAGCGCAGAGAGCAATTCTGATATCACTGGACGTTACTGACACTGACAAGTCCAGATAGCATCGTGTAAAATTCAGTCTATAATGTATGGAACAATATTATTTTTTACTGAATGACGCTGACTTTCACGGCACTTCGTCATGTGTCCGAAACTGATATGTGTGCGGAGACTTTTACTACTATTAATATAATGTTACGCGCTGAAGGAAATAGATGTCGCTACGAGCGATGGCTCGCGGCGCGGGGAGCGGACTTATGGCGCCAGCCGGTCTACACTATCATGGCGATGGTCGGTGCGAAGTAATGTTCTGTGCCACGTGTGGGTTAATGCAAAATTGTCAACCTAACCTAAATATGTAACTGATGTTGCGTTGTAATTCTAAGTGATGTGAATTAATAACTGGACAAGCTAATTATTAAACGAAATTGTAAACATATCCAGAGTCTGATTTCACATTAATTTAAAAACACAACTCAACTACGGAACTACGACTTATATCACCTGGACCATAATAATCTGATCTGTAATTTAGGTGCTACAGTGAAACATATGTAAATACAAACATACATGCATATTGCATACGTAGACTGCTAAAATAACCCTTCCAATCCGCTTTGACGTAGTCAGGTAAAAAGGCAGACCGACTAAGCTACATCGCAACATTAAGCACTTGTGCACACATCGATTATTCAAACACGACTGAATGAAATGAAAGGCTGCGCGCGCTCTTGAGCGCTTTGTTGCTCAGTATACATTACGTGCTCATGACATCATACAATAGGGATGTTGCCAACTAATCAAGCCAGCAACTCTTTATCGAACGTCAAAACACGCGCACAGTACGGCAGCTTGTATGAATTAATAGAGCTTGTGTGACGTCATAAATATTTGACATAATTTTTTTGTAGTTTAATCGATAATGTAAAATGATTATCAAACTTAAAACAAACTGTGGACGTATATTTCGCTTATTTAGGAAGACACTTTATTTAATAAATCAGTAAGAAACAATTTATTTTTAGTTATTAAGAAAACTCTAAATCTTCGTTGCGTTCAAGATCAGATAATATTGTTCAATGAATATGTTTTAAATAACGATCTTAGTATTTTAAACTAACAAGCATTACATTAGAGATTTTGCTTTTTATTTTTATTGGACAGTAAATTGTTTAGTAATCATAAAATTTTTCTCGTTTGCATGTTACGGATAGAATAAATATAGCATGTGATGGAAAATTTGTTGGACTAAATAGATTTCTGATTCAGAACTAAATATAAATTATGAATATGAATAGTATGAAAAGGTCCACATTATATTTATCTAAATATATAAAAGGAAAACGTGACTGACTAACCGATCTACCAACGCTCAGGTCAAAGGATCAGGCTGTTTGGTAGACAGATTGCTATTATGAAGTAATCCGCTAAGAAAGGATTCTTGAAAATTCAACTTCTCGGAGGTAAAATAGGGATTTAAAAAATCGAATTTAACATGAGCGAAGCCGCGGGCACAAGCTAACATACACTCTCGGAATGTGAAAAAGTGAAAATGGTATTGAAATCCATTCATAAGAAACTTATTTTAAATTCGGACTGCGACTCTCATAAAAAATCTACCAGAGGAGGGATGTATGCCTGAAAGGCACAGAACTTAAGAGGTCGTAAAATTAATCACCACCACATTTTTAATTACAGCCTAACAGATGTATTCAAAAGAAGTAGATGGCTCTCTGAAAAGGTATAAACGTACATTTTTAGGATTTTTACCTTAATCCCATTAAACGATGGTCGCGAATTAAGTACCTACTTGAATCGCCAAATTACTCGTATCGGATGTCAGAATTGCTTCTTTTGAACTTAATGAGCGGCCATCACGCCTGTCGTCGTGGACCTTAAGCCATAAGCTGAAGCGTTTTTATTTAAGTTCACAAAAATATATTTTACTACTTGATGCCCGCGATTTCGTTTGCATAGAATGAGGTTTTTCAATATCTTATTTTCCGTGAGCTTAGATATGTTTCTAGACTATAATCTATCTCTGTGCCAAATTTCAGCCAAATCGGTTCAGTCGTTGCTGCGTGATTGAGTAACAAACATTTGTCAATTCAATATACATCCAAACTGTCTCATTTATAAATTACTCGTATTTTAGTAGGATAGGATTTTTTGACGCGATATTTGGAATAATTGTTGTTTGCTTCATTATATTGGGGTCTTCTTAAGGTAAGGGGATTCTATTCTATAACCGATAGAAAAATTGCACGTGTGAATGCTGCGGCCACTGGCCGTGCTCGTGGTCTCTTGCACAATTGTGCATTGAAGAGCCAACGTCGCCCTAGAAATATGTGCGTTCTCACAGAATATCAATAGGTAATTGGCTAAGCCTAAGCTCATTTAAATCAGTCTGAAATTATATGAGGCATATTATGTTCCATACATATGCATATGATAATAAGCAGTTGATATAAATCGCTACAATCTCATAGATTGTGTCTTCAATCAAAAGGTTTCTGATATATCCGCTTAAAGGTATCGAGTCACGCGATTTGGTTTATAAGATGTCTTTGAACTTTACTCGTTTGTTATTTTTTCCATCACAACATGTACACATTCCTAAATGGCTTATCGGAACTCAAACTATTTACCTACTTATACTATACTTTTCAGACAATATTGTTATATTTTTTTTTACATCGCTTATTATCACTTTAGGATTGCCTAAGTATAATATATTTCAAAGCTCACTTTCAAGGTCAGATAAACGCTACTTAAGTTCCTATTATGGCAGCTCATTAAAAATTTAATGATATAGTATACGGCGGTTAAAGTAAATACCAATCGCAGAGGCCGAAATAGCTTAAATAGTGAAAATAAAAAACAAGACATCTACTTTAACGCAGTTGAAAAAGCGTTCCGCCACGATAACGTGTAGAAACCGATTAGGGGTATGGGTTGAATGTACACTGCCATACCCGTTCCAAGTTAGCCCGCTACGATCTTAGACTGCATCGTCGTTTACCATCAGGTAAGATCGCATCAGGTCAAGGACTAACTTGTCATCGAATAAAAAAACATCTTTCTTCTAGATCCAAGTGACAAATTTTTATCAAATGCCTATTCCTATACTCAAAATACTAGTAGACAAAGGTAGACAAAGATCGTGCCAAAATGCTCAACTTGAGCTTTTAATTCTTCAATATCAAGGTATAATTAATTCCGCAAGAAAATGGTGATAGAAAATATATGACTTGTCTTTACGAAAGTGAAAGGGACTTGCACTACAACATTCTTCGCTATAAATAGTAAAATAGCTTAACAGACATGAAGCTCATTTGAGCTGTTATGGCTACAAGCGAGTTACATATAACGTTTATAGGCAAAGGTAACATGCATATATCACGCCAGAGACACTAATGTAACTTTTGAAGACAGCTTTAATATTCGTTTAACTATCGTTTAGTATGGACTATAAAGGAAGGGAAATACTTCCGTCTCTTTCCCGTTCCATACTAAAACCAGATTTGCATACAGTTAAAGTTAACTTGAAATATTTTACACAGTGTGAATGTCACATAAAAAAAAACATTTCCTATAATATAATGTGCATGCCAAATTGGCGTGGTACTGTTAAGGTATTGCCATGGTATTGGCAAATAAATTGATTGATTAATTGAATTAAACTAAAGTCTTAGATACTTACCCAACTTCATAATAATATCTCATATATATCATTATGAACAAGACTTATTTGACTAATCCACATAGAATATTCACCGAGCGTAAACACATTAGCCCGATTGGAACCCGAGTGATTTACATATTTGCGAATTTCTATGTGCCATATATAATAGTTTCAAATATTTTTCCCTTCATATTGAAGAAGTGTCAGGTTCTATTTACTTTAAGATATGTTTAAGAAATCATTTCCTATATTATTGAAAGAAAAATATAAGTCTCTTGCTATGCGCCAAAGAAGAAAAATCTATATGGCAAAAACGTGTTCTCTAGTGTAGAAGACGGTGTAACAATACAACCCAAATACATAACACTCTCTTTTCACACAGGGTGTATTTATGTTGCCACCATAACAACAAATTATAAAAAAAATTCGCCAAATAACAAAAACAGTGTTAAATCTTGTACATTGGTACGGAACCATTCTTGTGCATGTCAGACTCGCATTTGCTTGGTTTTTAATGTTAGTAGAAGCATGGATTAGTAGATACGTACTTTCATTGTATTAACTAGAACAGTGGTGGCTTTTCTAATCCATATTAGTCAGGTCACTAGTTTTAACACATCAATCATCATTGGACCGAGTTAAGGGCCGCGACATTATTTTGGTAATATATTTACACTATCCTATAGGAATATATATCTACGAGTACCTTTTCTTTTATTTATTTTATCATTTTACGAGTAATTTTTACCCATTTTTACCTCACACGTTATGCTAATAAAGTTTGCAAGTGTAGGCATAGTGCGAAAAATAAATTCTGATTCTGACAAATCTAACGAAACAAAAATCAATAAAAATTCTTTTTAAAAAAACCACTTCAAATGCCTCAATAGCAACGATGAAACCGATGTGCGACGCTAGCCCGACTGCAACATACGTATACAAACTAAAATTATTTTATACTTTGTATTGGCGTTTGAAATTGGTTTTTTGTCATGTCTCCGGAAATGTAGAAAACTCCGCGTACGGAATTGTGGTTTTTTTTCCGTAACTTTTGTTGATTATGATTCGTTGGTGATTATTACATTTAAACGACGTAGTTTTAGCTCTTTCATCAGAGTTATCTCTTTGTTTACCATTGAATAAATCCATCCTCACATATTTAAAAAATTTGATTTCTTATAGTCCTTAATTTTTAGATATCATAGATAGCAGGTACTCTCTCTCAAAGGCACGCAAAAACTATAAAACCTTTTCCACCGAAATGCGGTCTCCGCTCCCCATACCGAGGTCGGTATCACAGCATACATTTACCTAATACCAACATTTCCATATATCACTCTGTGAAATAACAGGTGCGAGCTAATACCGTGTACAGAGCACACCATCACAGAGCCCGCTCGTAAATCCGTCATGAATCACTACTGGTCTACGCGTTTGTTAAACAAGTTTACAATGTTCCAATTGTAACCGATCCTATTGTAAAACAATCAGTATTTACCTAGAAATTCGTGTCGACTATGCTATGGTACTGAAACACGACTATGGAGTGATAAAAGAGATATTTTACCCTCGAATAATGCTTCTTTATTATATTCTTTAGATTGCAACAAGTGAGTTGTAAGATGCATACTATATTATGTATCTACCTATAGCTTCTATGCTGTACCTCTGCTACTTGTATCTATCTAAATATATATAAGGCAAAGGTGACTGACTGACTAATCTATCAACCCACTGCTCTAACCGTTGGACGGATCGGGCTGAAATTTGGCATACGTATAGCTATTATGACGTAGCGGATGCCTGCGAAAGAATTTTTGAAAATTAAAGCCGTAAAGTCATGGGTGATCTGCCACGTGTTCTTGTGCCCTCTACTGTACCATGAACCACTAGGCGTTCATTGGAAACATCGTCACGACTTAGAAGGTGTGAATGTGAGCCTGTACAAAGGCTATTATGTTTGTATAATAGATATGAATAATGCCGTATGTCATATGCATGCATAGTAATAAGGTTTACTTGGGGATGGTTAAATAGACCCCTAAGACTTTTGGTCAATTAATAAAACATCAAAAGCAACAAAACCCAATATCGCAGTTTCCTTGAAATTTTCTAAAAGTCAATAAATTATGGACAGACTCGGCGGGCGACTTCGTAGATGCGATTTGTCAAGTTGTAGCCTGTCGTGACTTCGCTCCCGGCCATTTATCTGCCTCTGAGCGGAATTTTAAACTACTACCTACGAAAAGTTCCTTTTTTACCTAACGCTATGTAGGTATATTTCTATCGCTATGACTTTCAAATTAAACGTCTTTTGGTGAAATTTTAATCATAGTGATCTCGGGGCATAAAGTTCGCAGAACTGTTTTTCTTTGAGGTCCCGAGAGCGACCTCGCACCGGAAAGCGCAGTATTGGCAGACCCCCCCCACTAAGCGGACAGACGACATCAGACAATTCACAGGGAACCACTGCTAAAGGCGGCGCAAGACCGAGTCATGTAAATATCTATGCAAGAGATACGTCTCTCGTCAGTCATCGACTGGTTTATAAAGAAGAGAAGAAGAAAATGTATTCGAAAAAATTTCCTTCATCTGTAGGCAAACACTGACAAACTGATTGACTGATTGACTGACTGACTGACTGACTGACTGACTGACTGACTGACTGACTAACTGACTGACTGACTGACTGACTGACTGACTGACTCACTGACTGACTTAATAATCTATCAACGCACAGCTTTAGACGGACTGAAAGGCATATATACCTAATAGCTATGAGGACGGATGCCTACATCTTTCTTATGAAAGGATTTTTGAATGTTCAACCCTAAGGGGGTGTATTAGGGGTTTGAAAAATATGAGCAAAGTTGGGGGCAAAGGCTAGTTATATATACTATGAAACTCGTTGTTCATGAAGAAGTTAATAATAACGTTATTATTTATGAACACGGCTCATATTAAGATTATGCTTAAAAATAAAGCTATTCATTATAACAATATCAAGAGCCAGATAATATTACCAGTAATAAAATACATGTCTTGAGCCTTGATTGCGTCAGCATGTAAAATTAAACAGGTGCTTAAATATTCTGTTTTCTTTACTCGGAAGCCTTAAAACTCTACTAGGATTTTTGCAGCCGTAAAGGTCGAAAGTCAAAAGTCTCTTAATTATGAAGGTTAACCTTCTTAACTGATATTTTATAATATTTATTGTTGCGTGAGGATTTTCGAGGTCAGTGGGCCGGTTTACCCTAATTTGTTCTAATATACATATGTATTCTGAACTACAGTTTATATTTTCGCTGTTTCCCTTTATTTGTTCGCCCTTATTTTTTGTTTTTACTTAATACATTTTTTAATTAATGACTAGCGAATGACCGCATTGGTTGCTAACTATGGGAACAACTACTCATAAGAAGGCTCAGGATCACTCAGCGGGCGATGGAGAGAGCTATGCGAGATCAAATCAGAAATGAGGAAATCCGTAGGAGCACCAAAGTCACCGACGTAGCTCAACGAGTCGCCAAACTCAATTGGAAATGGGCTGGGCAAATAGTTTGAAGAGCTGATGATCGTTGGGGTCCCAAGGTGCTAAAGTGGCGACCCCACACTGGGACGGGCAGTATTCCCCACTTGGTCGACCGACGACATTAAACTAGTCGCAAAGAGTCGCTGAATTCAGGCAAGGCCGAGACCTGTGGAAGTCCATGCAAGAGACCTTTGTCCAGCAGTGGCCGTCATCGATTGATAAAGAAATTGAAGAAGCCAATGACCGTGACTTATTCCCCGGGAGATTCCGGGTTGAAAAATATCACGAACCGTCTCCACGAAGCTAGCTATTTCCGTGCCAAGTTTCAGCTCAATATAATTTAAAAATGCAAATAACAAAATACGGGAAAGCATAAAGCAGAATAGACAAAGATTTATATTTTAGGTAGTAGCTTTTGCCCGCTTTTTCGTCCACATGGACTTTGGTTTCTTAAAAATCCCTTATTCCTAAAATCCCTTTATTTTCTAGAATATAATAATAATAAATAATTTAATGCTTATGTGTCATGTCACTTCCCAGTAGGGTTAAGACGCGAGCCACGAGGAAATTTTGTCTACACGTTCAGTCGCAATCTCTATTGAATCTCTATAGAGATTCACGAGTGAATTGTAGACAAAATTTTCTCTACAGGTCAGGTTAGCCCTACAGATCTGACAAAATATCACCTCGTCGATGTGTTTATTATGCTTGACTTGTGTTGTGTGTTAAAGGCCAAATCATGAAACGAACACTTTTTTGCGTTGAAAATGCGTTAGATTATGTTAAAAAATAATTAATTAATGTCATTGGTAACATGGACGCAGCTTGCGTTGTGCTCGTATTTTGCCATTTTAACAAAACTGAATGGCTTCCTAGCCAACTGTTATAGTTAGAAACTCTGCAAACTTCAGATTGCAGGTCTAGACAAGTGACCATACAATATTCCGGTCTGAACTTTGAACATCTTGAAAGTTCCGGCGCTTGGTTGGTTCGCTAAACTAATAGAGATACGAATTTGGTGGTTAACCGAAGTTCTCGTGGAAAGTTTAGTAGACAGGTTACTTAATGATGAGTAGCAACGTAATTTGCAATATTATAAGTTGATTTAGTAACTCTCGCAAAGCCTTCACATAGGTAAATATAAATCTTTAAAAACACTACAAAAAAGAAGAGATTCTGCTAATCTGAATCATTTCCAACGATGTCTAAAAAGAAGGTTTTCAATTCAGCACATATACTCTATATATAAACCACGGCTGGCCGTAATATTCGCTCAACATGTGGCTAGAAAAAATAGCATTGATCCAGTCATTTGCGCTAACTTTGTAAGTTAGTCGGCTTGTGTGGGGGTTTCTTTACATAATTTAATTTCATTCACTTCGACTACAAGGATATAAAGTTATTAACGAATGCAGAGTTAAATGCGGATTAACAAATAATCTTTAAATACCATACAGGTTTAAGTACAAGGGAGTATGATGCAAGAAGTAATATCAAAAAATCAAGGTAAACAGAGCCTTTCTGCATGAATGGAGCATTGATGAAAACATTCCTCATCAAAGTAATAAACGTTAAACCAGGGGTACCTGCGCGCTAGATTAAAAAAGGTTGTATTAAAATTTCACGCCAGGCTTTTAATCGCGCTCATAATTACAACCTCTACGTCTCTAGGGCCACATAAGCGTTGAAGAGTTGCAAAACATTAGACAACTCATTATATGATTTTTAATCATAATAATCCTATTATCCTACTTAATATTATAAATGTGAAAGTGTGGATGTATGGATGTTTGTTACTCAATCACGTTGCAACGACTGAACCGATTTGGTTGAAATTTGACACAGAGATAGATTATAGTCTGGAGTAACACATAGGCTACTTTTTAATCCGGGAAGTAAGAGAGTTTCCGCGGGAATAAAAAATCTTAATCCACGCGAACGAAGTCGCGGGAAACAACTAGTAACCCATAATATTACAATTATTCCCTTTCCAAACCATGACATAGTCATAGCAATAGGGTTTATAGAGATGAACTTCCGGATATCAGTCCTCTCTTTGCTCGCTGAGCAATGGAAGATTAAGTTTTGAGGAGGTCTATCATATTTTACGTCTACGGTATGAGGATAGCCGTAGCGTTGCTACGCGTAGCATCGTAGGCCGTGCGGTATCGATCGTAGCTACGTGGGGCTACGTTATGAAATGGTTGAAAATTTTTCCGTAAAATTTCTGCTTTTTGTCCGACTTTTTTGTAGCTTCATTTTTTCTGCATTTTTGTTACTTGCATGATTTACTTGTAAAATAAAAATGTACATTAAGGATGGTATGGAAAAAGATAAAAAAAGTATGGAAGAGTAGATGCCGCTACATTATATTTTTGCGTGCTTACTTTTTGTAACAAAAATGTGAAATATATTTTAAAAAATGCTCTTTATTACAATAGTATTTATATTTTTATATAGAGCATTTTTTTAAATATACCTACAAGACCACATTTAATTTTAGCTCTGCTGTTCATTTTTAATTTGAATTTAAAGAAACAATTTTTGTTCAAAAAATTTAGCGTGAAGATGTCAACTTATGAAATTTTCTCAAAAGTTAATCTATATATATAAAATTCAAAGTCCTGACTGACTGACTGACTGACTGAGATGTCAACGCACAGCCTAAACTACTGAAGTTAGAAACTTGAAATTTTTACAGTTGGTTCCTTTTATAACGTACTAGCTGATACCCGCGACTTCGTCCGCGTACATTTAGTTTTTTATCATCCCGCGGGAACTCTTTGATTTTCCGGGATAAAAAATAGCCTATGTCACTCTCCAGGTTCTCAACTACACACATGTAAAAAATTACGTCGATCCGAAGCTCTGTTGCAGCGGGATTGAAGGACAAACCAACAAACCAACAAACCAACAAACACACTTTCGCATTTATAATATTAATAGGGATTCCACCAGGAAATTCCACCCCTAAGGGGTTTAAATAGGGGATGGAAGTTTATATGAAACTCCGTCATTTTTCAAGCTGTTTCCATCGAAGTTAGTATTTGAGCTTTCAGTTAAAAATGAAGAAGTACGTGTGTCACAGTTTTTGAAAATTCCACCCCAAAATCTAATTCCACGCGGACGAAGTCGCGGGGGCAAAAGCTAGTTTCCGTTATAAATTAAAGATTTAATCACAGGCCTCGTTAAGTTTAAAAGCTACGAGTGCATAACTCTGTCTGTCTATCGCAACGAAATAAACAAATCTACTAGAGTTTGGGTAATTCTTAGTATATAAATTCTATTCAAATGAAAATACATCACAAAATAACAAGTAGCACCAACACTTATCCTTTCAAAGGCGATCCAAAAGCAACATTTCCTAAATACACAATAAAATCGTACAACAATCCTTTCTGAAAGCCAATTTCGTATTCTGATTTGACAATCCCCACTTTTCACCCCGCCTGAAGTTTCCCATGTGGATAATCGTGAAAGTAGGACACAAATTCAATTAACCGAGTTTTAATCTGTAGCGTATTCGAAGGATTTTGTAATGAAATGCAATTTGAAAGTAACAAAGGAATGATATTATTAAGCGTAATATCCTTCCTGTTACTTTAAAATTGCATTTTACAAAGGATACATAGATTAAGGATAAAAACATAGGATGCTCTAAATTATAATGTTTTATACTAATCTACTAGCTTTTTCCCGCGACTTCGTCCGCGTGGAGTTACTTTTTCAAAAATCCCACAGGAACTATTTTTAGCAGCATAGGCTTCTGCCGCCAAACTGCCGCCACGAGATTCAGCGTTCCAGCACGATGGCGTGTAGAAACCGACTAGGCGTACGGGTTGAATCTAACCTGCCATACCCCTTCCAAGTTAGCCCGCTACCATCTTAACTATCATCATCGTCACTTACCATCAGGTGAGATCGCAGTCAAGGACTATCTTGTCAACAAATTAAAAAAAAAATCGCAAATGCCAGAAGCATGTGAGTCATGTGAGCATTTTATAGATGCCGCGGTAGAGAAACACTTGAGCTTCGTTTACAGACACGCGGGCAATGTGCACACGGCCTTGCTCAAGTTTGCGCTGAATAACATCTCTGAATACAAGTACATTCCTTGAGAAACCAGACGGCTACTTACCCTACTTCTGATTAATAGTGTGCCGTGAATGACCGGGCTAGGGTCTTTAAAAACATAATTTATGGTTCGACCTAACTTTGCTAATGGGACGGAGTATTTACTAGGCTGTTGGTATGTATTTTGCAAGGATGCATTGTTTCAAGGTTTTACTATAATCTACTTTTTGAACGTTCAGAGCTTTGTAGCTATAAACAAAAGTACCTACTCTTATACAGTTGTAGTTTCAATTCATTATTTATAATCATGAAGTGGCTATTCAGGCACTATTGAGTTCATACTGTAAGCTCTCTAAACAGTATTGCAAAACATAAAACAATAAAAACTCTTATTTGTTAGGCTCAACTTTTTAGCTTAACTAGCCAACTGGTAAATTAGTATGCAAAATACACAGTTAATTGCTTGTATAAAGTCATGCTAAAAGAAATAATAAAAATAAAATAAATAAAGGATAAAATTCGCAATGAAGAGATGCGTAGGAGAACCAAGTGCACTGACATAGCCCAAACTATCAGTAAGCTGAAGTGGCAGTGGGCAGGCCATGCTTGTCGCAGGGGCGATGGCCGCTGGAGCCGGAAAGTCCTGGAGTGGAGACCGCGGACAAGCAAGCGTAGTGTGGGGCGCCCTCCAGCAAGGTGGACCGACGACATAAAAAGAGTGGCGGGAAGTGGCTGGATGAGAAGAGCTGATGACCGGGTGTGGTGGCGCTGCTTGGGAAAGGCCTATGTTCAGAGGTGGACGTCCGCAGGCTGAAATGATGATGATGAATGAAAAGAAATAATACTTTTCTTTGTATCAATATGCATTGATTTGTGTCATTCTCTCAGAGGAAAATAAAACGTTTAATTCAAGTACGTTTCGTCCTCAATATCGGCTTATATTGACCAGTATGTCGGTCGGTATGACGAATGAGTGACGATCGATCTCCTGACAAATGCTTATGTTGGAATGTTTGAAACAATATGTTTGAACGTTCTGTTGAAAAACGACTGGTTTTTGATATGTTTGATATGAATTTGTATGTTCATTGGCTGAATAATGCGCTTATTTGTGAGTAATTTGAAAGCGCTATTTCAGTTTTCAGTCAGTACAAAATCATTTGATGTTTAGTTTAGTTACCCGATTATCATAAAATCATATAATATTTAACCAGCCGACATTTCTAAATGAGTTATTTCATTATCTTCTGCTATACCTATAAAAACTTATGTATCAAGGTGCGTAAATACCGACCGTGTATCGGGAAGCGTTCCAAGACCCCCGTTGGACGAATGATCTTAAACGAGGGCTGGCAACCGCTGGATACAGACAGCATAAGATCGTGCAATGTGGTGATCCTTTCAAAGCTCTTTGCCTGGACTAAAGAGGTTTATTGAATGAGATGCTGGTGATGTGTGATGATACAAATAAAACAATATACCTTGCCGTAAAAATAACCTAAAATTATGTTGCGAAACTGCTGTTTTTCTCCCTAGTTATTCACAGCGTAGTTAAAGGCGGTCACAATTTATCACTTTGCCGTCAACGTATGGCTTTGGAGTTTTGTCCGGGTTCCAGCCTTTCACGTAAACGTTTTGAACGGGGTTTATTTTAAGAACAGTTTTCGAGGCTTCTACATCGGTGTGAACGGGTGTTCGACGAATATACCTCGTAGCTTTTTATACAATTCTCTCGCCAAGCGGAACTTGAAAATATACTCATACTTTAGTTTAGCTAACCTAGTTTTGTCTTGAAATAAATCTACTGTTTATATACCTGCCGAAATAATGGTCGAAGGAATATTTTATTATGTCTTAGGTAATGTCCAAAACTTCGTCCGCGTCGAACAAAAATTTTTTTTATATATGAATAGCGGCGGTGGGTCACCTAATGTAAAGTGATTACCGCCGCCCATGAACACTTGTAGTAGCAGAGGCACCACCAATGTGTTGCCGGCTTTTCAGAAATTTATTACTATTAATTTAAAAAAACTGATTTTCCAGTGCAAAAATTTCCTTTTTTAGTAAGTAAGGATATAATAGGCCATGCTAACGGCTAAAATTCCCCTCTCTCTTCGTAAGCTTCTGTTAGGGGTCGTTAAGATAATAGTGCAAAGTGTGTACAAATCGTCGACCTTTTAGTTTTCATCTCACACCTTTAACAACGTTTAACTCATCGGAGTTTTTGAGGTTTAAGGCTTCTTAAATGGATTGTCTGGTGGGAGGCTTTGGCTTTGTTATTATTAACAACAAAACTTCGATTTGTCCTACTTTGGCTGTGTATATCTACTGACTATCTATTTTCTGAGGTAATACTTCCTGAAATACAATATCGATCAGTACCTACCGTGCAAGTTCTATAAATACACCTAAAAATATGATCCAAAAGGGTTATATGGAAGGTAGATAGGTGGGTACAAGGGAGTGGCTACACGAGTACGATGCTACCCGAAACCGAAATTACCCAAAGTCATCCGAAGTTAGCCACATTTTTATTAATACGAAATACGAACTCGCGTAATGTTCTAAATAATTTACGAGCTCGTCATTTCTGTTTTGCGCTTATTCGTGTTACGTTGGCTGATATTGCGAGTTGCGATTATGTGTGTTTATACGAGAAGTCGGTATATATGAAACGAAACGTAGCAAGTACAGTATTTAGAAAAAAAAGACGTGTGGCACTCGGGGACTGCCGCGGTAAAGCCATTGCATAGCATTTTTTATTAACGCCATCTAGCGGTGAGAGGAGTCCCGTGTCAGGTTATTTTCGTTACGGATTTTCTGGATTCGGTCTCCACGCTCAAGGCCCGCGATAGAAGCTATGCAATAGCTTAAAAATACGTTACTGATATAATGGAGGTTCTCAATTCGTCGGAATCTTTTTTTATGTATGTTCTCCGATCACTCAAAGACACCTGGACCGATTTGGAAAATTCTTCTTTTGTTTGAAAGAGTATACTTTCCAAGTGGTCCTATGGTTATCACGTCAGGATCTGATGATGGGACCCTGGAAAAATCGAGGGAACTATTCAAATTTTATAGGCACACTTGATATACTTTGTAGTGGCGACTGAAGTAGATTTTTTTAAGAGAATTTATATTATATTCAAATAAACTTTTTAGTTTTGCTTCGCTTACTCGACTGAAATAATTAATTCTCTGACAACTGATTTAAATTCTCTCAAAACAGATGTTTGTAAACACGAATTAAATTCGAAAGTAGGGAATTACCGCACCATCCACCAACCGCTGGGAATTTACAATATTAATGGCGGTCGAAATACGAATTACAACCAAGAAGGAGGACGCGTGATAAATGAAACCGGTCAAGTGCGAGTCAGTTCGTATCCGTATGATGAATCCGTACTTTAGAAAAAAACGCATCTCTCTCTGAACCATCCTTATGACAGGGTCGCGATCCTTGACACGAATCTTCTTCTTCTTTGTAAATTGATAGACGGCCACGGCTGGACAAAGGTCTCTTGCACGGACTTCCACAGGTTTGGTCTTGTGCCGCCTGAATAATAAATTTTATTTATTTTTATAGTTTATTATTAAAGCACCTAAAATAATCCCTATTCCCAAGAAGTACCTATTCCCTTTTTGTTACTTGGTACTTTAGGTATCTTATAGCTAAGTAGGTTTATATTAGATTATTGGTATTTCGTTAAAAAACTTTGCTTAGTTAGTGACTTCGTTGTATTTTTCATGATTCGGAAGGGTATTTTTAGACATTTTTTATGATAAGTGAAAAAAATGCAGCTCAAAGAAAATATGGCTCTTATGACAAGCAAAGATTCTACCACCAGTTCCTACTTTCCATCTTCATGCGGAACCCTAAAACGTTATAACAGGGAATTCTGGAGCAAATCTGTTTCATTTAATTATTTTTCCTTTGAAACGTCTTCAAACAGAGGTCCAAACTCGACGCGTATTAATTTTTAAGTATGTAGACCAATTTTTCGAGATTACTGAACTGCCGCTCTAGCCATATTACAAACTTGTCATATCTATTCTCCTTCCATGATCGTTTTTTAAGATAGCTAACTCTAAAGCAGGGGCTCCCAAAGTTTTTTATCGCACGTCCTATCCTTTCAGAAGGGAAGCGTGATAAAGAAACTTTGGGAACCCCTGCTCTACAGCGTTAGCGATCATGGAAACAGAATAGATACGACACGTTTTTAATATGGCTTGGGCAGCTGATTTGTTTCTTAAAATGGTTCCAGAAAATTTTGATGCACTACTTTCCAACCAATTTCAGTAAAAATAGTCAATTGAGAAAATCGTATTTAGCATTTCAAATATATTGCTACTATCAGTTAGCAAAACCAAGCTAAATTGCCTACTAACGAGTCAATGGGTATGTTAATCCTCGTTGACCTGAATTGACGTTGTTCGTTGCACGCTGATTGTGACGGAGCGTGTCACAGTAAATATTATGAGCTCTGGGTCTATTAGGACAAAACCACAAGTCCACAACCGAGCTAAATCTCATAGTGGTTTTCTTTGAATTTTGTTTTATTTTATTTGACAAGCCAATAATGAACAAGATCACAAACAAGCTAAATCTAGTGATAAGTCAATCGGTAGATAACAATTTCTGTTGACATGTATTGACGTTGATTGCGTCGTCTGATTGTGACGTAGCCTGTAATAGCAATTAATGAGTGTGTGAGAGAGTAAATATTGTGAGCTCTAGTCTATTTAGATAAAACCACAATAGGGCTAAATCTCCTAGTGACGAGTCGATGGATATGTTAATCCCAGTTGACCTAAATCGACGCGCCGCAATCAACCAATGTTAATCGCTACACGCTGATTGTGACTCAGGTTCATTGATCATTTTTGGTACATAGTATACATATTATTATTATATTCTGTCATAGATTGATCATAACTATTAACGAGTGTGGAAAAGTGAACGTATAATTATATTGCTGTCTGCGAGCTCTGATTTCTCAAGATAAAACCACGAGCGAGCGAAATTACCTAGTGATGAGTCGATATGTTAATCTTCGCCAACTAAAATTAACTCGACGGAATCAACCGACGTTAATCTCTGCTCGCCCAATTTAATTTAGATTGTCCCCGTTATTAACAAGTAAGAACGATAACAGTTTGTCAAATATTGCTGTTTAATATACGAGAAAGCTCTGGTCCAACTGAATAAAACCACAATTGAGCTAAATTATCTTGTGAAAAGTCAATGTTAATCCCCGCTGATGTAAATCGATATGCCACAATCAACCGATGTTGATCAATGCAAGCTGATTATGACTTAGGGTGGGAACAAGCCAAGGATGCCTCACTGCAATACCTCGCGGTCGCGGTTTAGCTCGCTACCTCGATGCCACCTCCATGTAAAACAAATGTATGCAAACAGACGAGCGCGAACATGCCGAAGGATACCTCACTGCGATACATCGCGGTTCACATCGATGTTTCTCGGCATGTTCGCGCTCGACTGTTTGCATACATTTGTTTTAAATGGAGGTGGCATCGAGGAAGCGAGCTAAACCGCGACCGCGAGGTATCGCAGTGAGGCATCCTTGGCTTGTTCCCACCCTTAGATACATTGATCATTTTTTGTAAATGTAGGTATTATTTGTAAAATCTTGGCCTAAGTCCTGTAAGGAATGACCCTTTCAAATAAATAAAATATAAAAGCCGAATAAGGGTGCCTTGTTCCTCTCCCCCTCGCCTATTCCCCTCCCCTCCTCCGACATACCTTCCCTGTAACCCGCTGTAAGGATAAATTAAATTCTATATTAATACAATATCTCAGCTCGAATCTACGTCTAATGAAATATTTTGAATTTATTATCAACGGTACTTTCTGTGTTTGGATTTACGATTATTACGGTTTGCTAAACATAAATTAATTATTATTAATTTCAACAATATTTTTACGGGATTAAAAGCATAGTAGTATAGGTACTGTGTCCTTCTTCAGATTGGAAGCTCTCTCGGTGCCTTTCATCCAATCCGGTTCAGCGGATATCTGACTGTTACAAATTCACGGTTTAAAACAACATTATTATCCTTACTAATATATAAATGCGAAAGTACGTTTGTTGGTTTGTCTTTCAATAACGCTGCAACAGAGCTATGGATTGCGACGCGACGCGACGTAATTCTTTGCATGAAGAGTGACTTAGGCTACTTTTTATCCCGGAAAATTAAAAGTTCCCACGGGATTTTAAAAACTAAATCCACGAGGACGAAGTCGCGGGCATCAGCTAGTGTCTTATAAAACAGACACACACACACTTATAATTTTAAGTATTGAGGTTTTGTTTATTCCAAAAGAATATTTGCCGTTTTGAAAATAATCACGTTTCACAGCAAACTAAGCAAACTAGTGTTAGGACTGGATACGATAGAATAGAATAGAATTTTTTTTTTATTCAAATAAACTTTTATAAAGTGCTTTTGTGTGAATAATGCAACGGGGGTTGGCCTGACTATTTATTTTCCACTGACATGTTAAAAATATCGCACTTATTTATGTTGACAATAATGCTCGTACTTTATAACACAAATTTACGTCATTATAGCACAAAATTTACGTCATTATGACTATATCAAGGTGTGACTACATGAACGCACGTTATAAAGCTAACTATGTGATATTTTTTATTGGTAAAGACACGCAAGCTTTAACCTAAGACCTCGTTCACACGACAATAACAACGTATCTAAAGTTGTGTGTGTGACTGTGTGTACAAAACCAGTTTTGTTTGGTGTGATCAGTTTTACTCCATGTATGCATCATTACGATTGATCTAATCTATACTTAATACAATAAAGTGCAAGAGTTTGTTTGTTTGTTCGCGCTAATCTGGGGAACTATCAGTCGAATTTGAAAAATTCTTTTTGTATCTGATAGCCCAATTCTTGAGGAAGGTTATAGGCTATTCAATATCTCGGTACGACTCTTAGAAGCCGAGCAAAAAGAAAAAATAGAGCGGGCGAACAATGCGATGCGGTAAGTCGGTGGTCGAGGGCGGTCACCCGACGAGAACCGAAAAAGAACTGAACCGAAGGCTATTTATTAATCCGGAAGATCAAAGTGTTCCCACGGGATTATTAAAAACTAAATCCTCGTGGACGAAGTCGCGGGCAACAGCTAATCTAAATATATAAAAGGAAAAGGTGACTGACTGACTGATCTATCAACCCACAGCTCAAACCACTGGGCGGATCAGGCTGAAATTTAGCATACAGATAGCAGTTTAAATAAGACATCCGCTAAGAGAGGATTTTTGAAAATTCAACCCCTAAGGGGATAAAATAGGGGTTTGAAAAATTAAACTTAATGTGAGCGCAGCCGCGAGTAAAAGCTAGTATATAAGATTCATAATTCAAAGTATAAATGTCGTGTCAACGACGCGTTCTTGTCGCGATATACTTCTAAAATGAAAATGTTATGGCACAAAAAGATTTCCATTTAGACATGAAATTTTATGCACCATATCTACGAGTAACGTACCTATTTAAGGCCCAAGACACGGGTCAGCCCGCGAAATTCAAATTTAATTTGGTTTTTCGCAATTTGTAAACTAATGCGACGAAGTAGGCTTATGGTATTTAAATTGCGCCAATGGCAGTATCATCTTCACAGGTTTATATACTAATCTTTATGTGAAAGTATCCAGTTTAAGAAATTAGTCAAAATAATGAGTTTGACGTGAGCTACTCACGAATTAGTCGTTATTTTGATTAATTTCTTAAACTGGATACTTTTGCGTAAAGATAAGTATATAAACCTGTGAAGATGATACTGCCATTATCGCAATTTGAATACCATAAGCCTACTTTGTCGTATTCGTTTATAAATGGCGAAAAACCAAATTAAATTTGAATTTCGCGGGCAGCTCCGTGTCTTGGGCCTTAAAAAAAATATATTAGCAAAGTTAAACTTAACTAATATTCTTCCCTCCCCTTCAAATAAGTGCAAAGCTTGTGTTTGGAGTGGGTACGACAATAGTGCAACCGATGGGGATCGAATCTGCAACCTTCCAGTTTTCAGTCCGCGCCTGTAACCCTTGGGCTATTGAGGCTTATTACCTGTATTTTTGTATCCGCAAAAGTATTCTAAGTAAAAAGCGTACGAATCTTATATTCTAAATAGTGTTTTCTTATCAATTTGGAATAGGCCAATTCTACGTACTCAGGTTACGCGCAGTCGTTACTCGCTCCGAGGTTAGGAGGCTCCCTGGAGAGGGAAATCGGGAAAATCGTAGGATTTTTCCTATATTTTCCACTGATGAAATTCTAACCAGACTCCGAAATAACAATCCTTGGGGAGGTCGAGTTTCTATATTTGCCACGCATCTTGTTTAATATTAAGGCACTACTTTCAGTTTTATTTAGTTTCAGTATCAGATCTTGCGAAGAACTTTTCAATTCAATTGGGTATTTGCCTACCTTTTTTTGATATATTCAATGCTGTGGTGTTTTTTTTATTAAGTATTTTTTTTGGAATGGAGAAAGCTCATACCAAGGATCAACACATAGGCATTTTAATCCGGAAAATTAAAGCTTTTCCACGGGAATCAAAAAACCTTAATTCACGCAGACGAAGTTGCAGGCATCATCTAGTTAATAGTATATTTTTTGTTATTCATTCTCAACTTCAAGTCCTCAATAAATAATAGTACCTACCTTTTATTTGTTGAGAGTGAATTTTTATTAATTATCTATTACGTATTTACGTGCATTATAATTCATTATTTCAATTCGCATCCTTTCTGCACTAGTTGGAAATATATGAAATATTTCTGCTTCTAGTGTAATTAACATTTTTATTTCTCCTTTGTTGCAGGGTGAAAAAGACAACGGCAAAAACTGTATTCTATCCTGTGAGAAACGAAAAGCCGACGACTCCGACATTAACAAAGACTTAAAGAAGGTGAGCAGGATTTTATAAAATATTTACTACACTTTTAGCTAATGATAAAGATTTTTTACTACTTTTAGTTAGGGTTCCATACTGTAAGGCGCCAAACGTGTTACGGGATCGTATTGAGAACGTGTTAACTGCAGCCTCTCATAAAAAATAAAATAGAAAATCTCAAACAAATAGGCAGAATGAATTTGTTTGAGATTTTCTAGGCTTACTACCCCATGTTATTAAAAATAAACTCGAAAAATAGCACTGGCAGAGTTTTAATTTGTTTATTTATTAAAGACTTGATCTACACTTGATTATAATTTATTCAGATTAGCAGAATTATTTGCTTCAGATCTTGTCTTAAAAACCTTAATATGTTCGAAAATTTCAAATATGTTTGAAATTCCCATTATAACTTTTCAGGTTTCCGTTAACTATGCCTTTTATCAATTAGTATGTATGGCTGGAAAATGGGAACGAGAACTTCTATCTCTTTCCACAGACAGAGCTTTTCAATGACTTGTGATGATTTATAAACTTTAAAAGTTAAAGACTTTCTGACTGTAGTAGGTACTTGGGTTGAATTCTATAGATCGCAATCTCACTCAGTTCAGACTTAAGACGGAGTTAAAATGAGACAGATTTATGTAAGAGCATATTTGTGTTAAGTTTTAACCTCTAACTTAAGTCTGAGTCAGGGCACGCTTTATAGATCTCAGCCTTCGATCACAGAACAATAATGATCGAAGATCTCAGCATTAGATTTCCGTACCCTATTCGTGTTTTTTGTAGCCATGGTGTTTGTAGCCTTGATGGCGTCAATTTATAACATTATTTACCACGAAGAATTAATATTATATTATAGTGGTACGGAACCCTCTAGATCCGACTTACACTTGACCAGTTTTTATTTTACTTGTTACGCTTAGTGCACAGTCGCTGCACTAAAAGGCTATGTCTTAACTCCTCCGTATTAAAGAAATATACGAGTACATTGTATCTATACAATCCTCATTAAATAAAGGTCACTAAAGGACCAGACGAGACGGAAAACTACTTTGTCACGAAGTCACAGTGCAAAATACCGATAAAAAATAAAAATGGTCAAGTGCGATAGAGATTCACACACCGAAGACTTTGTAAATCGGAAAGCAAGTTTTAAATAGGTTTTAAATAGTAAGTTCTAACTGTATTACTATAATAATAATGGTTCGTTTTTTTTTTTTGAAATGACAAAGTAGCCCTTAATTGCGATCTCATAATATCACATAACACTATCACACTAATATTATAAAGGCGAAAGTTTGTTTGTATGTTTTCCGAGTCGAATCTTCTTTAAATCTGGAATCCGAAATCATACCATCCAGGTTTAATTTTTTTTTTATAAGAATAACGGGCAAACGAGCAGGCGAGTCGCGTGATGTTAAGTGATTACCGACGCCCATAAACACTTATAGTACCAGAAGCGCCACCAATGCGTTGCCGGCTTTTCAGGAATTTTATTACTAGCTGATGCCTGTGACTTCGTCCGCGTGGATTAAGGTGTTTTCATTCCCGCGGGAACTCTCTTATTTCCCGGGATAAAAAGTAGCCTATGTCCTATTCCAGACTATAATCTATCTCTGTGCCAAACAGCCAAATTGGTTCAGTAGTTGCGACGTGATTGAGTAACAAACATACAAACTTTCGCATTTGTAATATTAAATAAATAAATAGGATTAATAGGATAATAGTATTAATTTCGGTATGGAACCCTAAAACCAAAGCATAAATTGCAAAGAAAGTAAAAGAACACGTCACAGAGCCCGTCCAACCTTCGACATACGCCTGTAATGAAGACCTCAACGCTTTGAATACACATTCAATAGCTTCGAACACGCAACCTAGGGTGCTGGAAACATTGATATACTCGTACTCTAACCGACTGAACCAGTCTTAGGGAGGCCACGTGCGATCAAGTTTGCATGATGCGTAGGGATTCGAAAAAAGGATCGATAACTGAGTAGTATCAATACTTTTGGTAGACATCCGTCTATGAAAGTTTCAGAAAGCTGTACCACTCCATCGAGAGAGATGACGCTATGCATCAGAAAGAGAATCTACACCGTCACATAACGGTGCTTTATGGTAGGAAAAAAAATGTGTGTGAAGTTAACCAACTCGCATTGGGCCAACTTGCAGGACTAAGGCCCTTCTCTGAGAGAAGAACTGCCCCTTGATTCTGTAACTGTGCCTATCAAAAATTGAAAGCCACTGATATATATTTTTTATCCATTGAAAGTTTACTGTGAAATAGTAAATGACATTTCTCTTCAAACCTTCAATGGATAAAAAATGCCAATCGTCGTTGATAGGCCCTGAGTTACAGAATCAGGGAGTTGCGCTCAGTAGTGAGACGTTATTGCGTTGCTCATGACGATGATAATGCAGACCGAGGCATATCGGAGTCTATACAAAAGACGTATGTTGCTTATGACATCTATTGCTTGATAAAGAAAAAGGGCTCCACGCATATTTACTGCCCAATTACTGCCAGATACTGTAGATCCTTGTAATTACCACATTAATTTAAAAAAAAAACAAAAGCAACCCTGTACTGTTGCCAAACGCTTAAAACTCATGAGATCGTTTAAGTGCACGTCGCGATTTCACTTGCACGCATTAGAAGGCACTCTGCCAACCAGTTTGAACGAATCAATTTGTCTTTCGCCGCCAATTGTCTCCGACTTGTCTCAATGTCGAATATTTTCACGAAAAAATCCTACTAATACGAGTATTATAAAAGCGAAAGTTTGTAAGTATAGATGGATGGATGTCTGTTACTCTTTCACGTAAAAACTACTGAACTGATTTGGCTGAAATTTGGCATAGAGATAATTATAGTGTGGAATAACACATAGGCTACTTTTTATCCCGGAAAATAAGAGAGTTCCCGCGTGAATTACAAAACCTTAATCCACGCGAACGAAGTTGCGGGCATCAACTAATAAATTACGACATCAGAATAAAGACGTTCTGATAGTTTTATATTGATTTATCAAATTTATTCGTCAGTTAAACGTTTGATGGTGACCATTAAGGCTTATACGTTTATATACTTTTTTTATTATTTTAAATGGTAGGAAGTGTGCGTAAAAATATTATGGCAGAATTAATGTCTTGCGCATGTATAAATCTTAAGATTCAGGACTATATTATCTTAAATAGAGAAAGAACAATTTATCAGTAGGTACGTTTTAGCTACACCTTATTAAAATCTGCTGACAAAAAAAAAACAAGATAATCATGTTGTTTTAGCACTGTATACAAAAGAAAAAGTTCCATCCAAATAAGAATTACAACCCAGATAAGGAAAGTTCACCTGTTTACATAAAAAGGCGAGGAAAATATATCCCCACTTTATACAATAAAAGTTAAAACAAACGGCGGAAAATTTAATTAAGTCCGAAGTTTTCGGAGCGCCTTCGTATAGCGCCTTCTAGGAACGGGGTCATTTTGTTTTCATTATCTCCACAAATGTCCTGTAGAGGTCGCCCTTAATTCACAGCTGAGAGTGTACTCTCGCCCTAATTTAAATACATTAGGGTTTACTTAAAGGAAGTGTGCGAAAAGTAGAGTCTTTGAATAGGTACTTACTTCCCATTGATAAAGTGAAAACAAGCTATAATTTATGAAAAATTAAACCGACTTCAATATACCGAAATAAAGTATCACTGAAAAGGGAAAAGCGTCCATATCTTGAAAACTACTGAGACGATTTTGATGAAACAGTTCTTGAAGTTGAAATAATGTGAGCTAATAAAAGAATTATCACAATCCGATTAATAGTTTCGGGAAAATGCGTGGACAAACATTTGTGTATTTGTTTGGAAGCCCTATAATAGATTATTATCAATTATGTGAATATTTTACATTTCTTAAAACTCACATAACGTCAAAATATCAGAGATGCGTGCCTGGGATCGAATCCCGGACCCTTCGAAAAGTAGGAAATCTGGTTTAAAAGAGTATAAATAATTTGTTAACTTACAAAAAACCCCGCTGCTGGATTTAAAACTTCCTCTTTGTTCGGAAGCTGATTAAAAAATCACAGCATTTTATACAATTGGAAGTTGATTAAAAAATCACAGCATTTTATGCAAAATGTACCGAACAACCACCAAACGACCGCGACGCGTAAGTATAAAATGTATTTTTCATACAAGGTTGATCCGTTTAATATTCGTTGACAAGATCGGTTCGCCATGCGGTGCACGGGACAAAGCGAAACCCGTGTAATCTGACATCGACAGTCTCGTCAAAACCCTTTTGATTTACGTCGGTAATTTTACGTTAACTGTACGTGGTCTACGGCCTTTGTTGCCCAGTACGTTGACAACTAGGTATACATATTTGAAAGTGTTCTACTGGTTATTAAGTTACGACGAAGTTCAAAAAAAGGCAGTTATCAATTCGACATGCAGGTATGTAATTGACTGAGCGAAGCGAGGTCTCTGAGTCTACTTGAGTGAATTTGCACTTGTCCGTCCGTCCGTCCGTCCGTCTGTCAGAGCCTTATAACTTCTGAATTACTGAACGTAATTACTTCTGGCCTTTCTGGAACTTTCGTAGATATCCAACCAAAAGTAACGATACTACTCAGTTATCGATCCTTTTTTCGAATCCCTAAGCAATTTTTTTTCTATTCGATGACAAGATTCAAGACAAGATGACAAGACTTGACTGCGATCTAGCCTGATGGTAAGTGACGATGCAGTTAAGATGGTGGCAAGCTAAATTGGAACGGGTATGGCAGTGTACATTCAACCCATACCCCTAATCGGTTTCTACACGCCATCGTGCTGGAACGCTAGGACTTCTTTTATTTTAAAGTACTATAGGTTCAATTCCGGATTTCTCTCAAACCTCGAGTAACTCTCTCTACGATTTACGAATACATTTTATTTCTAAGCATCAATATCATAGAGCTGGGATTCCACACAACTATAATGATGCGTCAACTGCAATGAGTGAAAAGCACTGGAAAGCCCGTAGATAGTTCCGCTTTTAAAAACTTTTCCCATTTCATCCCGCCGCGTCCTCGACAAACTTTTCATAATCGTTCCTACGTTTCTTAGTCATTCTAATAACGTTCTATTCTGCATAGAGCTCGCAGAGATATTCATTTAATTGGTGTAACTTTTTTCCCGACAACGGCAAAGCTAAAAGAAGAGTTATGATTTTAGCACTTTTTAAACTTTTTTTTCCAATATATAGACTAGCGCTTGACTGCGATCTCACCTGATGATAAGTGAAGATGTGGCCTAAGATGGTGCGCACTTGCCTAGAAGATGCCAATTCACTCTTGATTTAGAGATACCCAAGATAGCAAGATGGAAAAACGCAAGCCGCAAGGGCATTCCAAATTTTTGCGGTGCAAGCAAAGCGCTTAAGCTGAAATATATATAAAGACTCTTGCACTCTCACTCAGCTCAGACTCAAGACAGAGTTAAAACGAGACAGATTTATGTAAGAGCATATTTGTGTCTCATTTTAACTCTATCTTAAGTCTGAGTTAAGTCAGAGCACGCTCTATAGATCTCACCATAAGTGCAAGATCGTGGAGTTTCGACCACGTATCGGTACAGATTCACGGATATCTTGCGGTTCGGTGGTAGAAATGTGATGGTGGAACTAAATTGAATAGTTCTTGAACACACTCTCCGAAATATATCTTGTAGAATACCAACAGACAAGCCACCTGGCGTCGATGTTTTACGTGAGTTTTATCCTTTTTCTTTGTTGCAGGCGAAATTGGAAACAAAGGCGTTAAAAGCGAAAAGGCCTGGCTTCACCGATGACAGATATAACGAGACTTCGTATTATATTGAAAATGGTAAGTTATTAAAGAGTTGATTTTTATTTTACGATTACTTACTTGCGAAAGTGCTTTACGAATACAAACCCGTATCAGCCGCCAAATTTAAGACGAGGGGGAGACGAGAGAGAGAGAGGGAGGTTGAATCTAGCGACTCCTGCGACTTGTTTGATTTCGTCTGTAATAAGAGTCTCATCTTGAGACCCAAACGTCAATCAATTCTTCGAACTATGTACCACCGATGCCAATTTAGTTTATGATTGAATCTTGTAGAGAAACACGAAGCATAGCGCTTTTCATGACCAGCTAAAACCTTAGGTTACATAAATAAAAGAATTGCTAAGTCAGAACGCCTGAACTGCCAATTTTTTCTATCTATTTGAAACATTAATAGCGTAAACATTTTCGAAAGAAAAACATTTTCTCGCTCAATTCACTTAATACTCGGTAATCTTCTGATGCGTCTTTAAGGGCCTTGCCGTTCAACGTCTACGATACGACAGTCTTACTGTATGTAATACAATGAAGTAAACATAATATATATATAAACATAAACACAACAACATAATTATGTAATAATATAATATTATTATCCTACGTATTTATTGCGATCCCCGTCTCTCACTTACATTAAGTTCTCTCGTACAGGTTGCCTGGAAGAGATCACTATTAGTGATAAGGTCACCTTTTGTGTTACACTGTTTAGTTACTTATGTATTTTGTACTTTTTTTCATGCAATAAAGCTGTATAAATAAATAAATAAATAAATAAATATATAAATAATTTTAAATAATATTTTTCTAGTAATTTATATATAAACTGTTTGCCGCTTTCTTGAAGTATATAAGCCGCTACTAACTACATATAGTAGTTAGTTAACTTTACAGTTCAATTTGAAAATTCGAAAGCAAAGAAAAGTTTTTTTGATTAGATATTATTCTATTCCATTCTGAAAATAAATAAAGAGTTATGTATTCGATCACATTTTATCGAAAGTTATTTGTCAAAAAAGCAGAGTGATTTCAGGCGCGAGAATAATGTTCGTGAATAAGGTTACTGATTTTTAACTAATATTAACTCAAAATTTCCAACTATATATTAATGTCGTCCGGTAATCTTCTTCCTCTTAAGCCTTTTCATATCCATTAATAGACTTAGGCCTCCCAATCCAGGCCGTTCTTCTCTATTTAGCACGAGTCTTCTTCAAGTATTCCCCACAACTTAGGAATGTCTTCTGTCCATCGAGATGATTTGTGTATGAGATAGTAATAGCTACATAGAGCTACGAAGTAGGAAGATATACTAATTTAATTCAAAGCCACAAAGTATTTCTTATAAGGAAACGGCTAAGACACCGTATTGTGTGCAATAAATCGAACGGATGTCGTTTCTATCAAGTTGAGTTTGTCGTATAATGTAAACCAGTTCCAAAGCGAGCCGCCTCGGAATTTGATGAGTCATAAATATCCAATAACGAAGTTTTTCAATATAAATTATCCCTAAACAGGTATGAAAGGAAGCCTGTTGAGCCGTTCGTATTAGTCATTCAACCGCACTGCTGTATACTATAATGAAGTCTAGTTTTCTTCATTTTACGAAGTCTCTACACTTATATTGATTACAGTTTAGGGGCTGAGATAACCTCAAAGAATAACCAGCAATATATTTAGTGTACACCACTTGAATAGCACAACCCTTCAACAGCAGACCTACGTAAGAGATAGAGAGTAAGGGAAGAAGTCTAGTTCTATTTCCTCCCTCTCGTAGTCTGGTAGAAATCAGGCCCAGGACCAATCATTTTAGTTACTTTCCAAGGCAAAAGGATAACTCTTCAACTCCGCAACCGGGCTGTTACTGAAATTTCTTGACAAAAAACATAGTAACTTTTTGATCTCTTACATTTGAACAGTAACAGAATTAATCATATGCTAAGCTACATGATTAATGCAGATAAGTGATATGATATATGATAGAGATAGATTATAGTCTGGAATAACACAGACTACTTTTTAATAAATTAAGAGAGTTCGCTCCGGAATTAAAAAACCTCAATTCGGAAGCGAACGAGGTCCAAGACATCATTTTAGTCTATGGTAAAATAATCTATGCAATATTTATTTTACAGGTCTCAGAAAAGTATACCCCTACTACTTCACGTTCACAACATTCACCAAAGGAAGATGGGTGGGCGAGAAGATACTCGACGTTTTCGCGAGGGAGTTCCGAGCGCACCCCGCCGCCGAGTATGAGAGATGCATCCGAGCTGGCACCCTCACCGTCAACTACGACAGGGTCGATCCGGACTACAGGCTAAAGCACAACGATTTGCTCGCGAACGTCGTTCATAGGTACTTGATCACGATTCACTACTCTATATCTAAAGGCCACCACAAACATGATTCTTAGCAGCGGCGATCGGCGATTCATTCTCTTTCCGAAAGCTCAAAGCTGCGATGGAAATCTTAGACCGTCTTGCACCAATCTGCTTAGTCATGTTTAGTTAAATTTTGTAATGGTTTCACTTTTTGGCAAGGTCAGTTCAGAGTTAACAAGAAAAGAATAGGTGTGGCAAATTTTCCTTAAATATATTTAGCGGATTGGTGCAAGTGGACCTTAGTTCTACACATTAATTAATATTAGGGCTTCCCAAAATGAAACATCCTGCGGGGATTAAACGAAGATTTTGTCACTCTTCTTTACTCAACTATACCCATGTGAAAAATCTACACGTAGCGGTCTACACTTACCGCGCTGAAACCCAATAAATCGTCGTAAGCGTGGCTCTGGCTGTAAGTGCAAGCTTGACAAGCTTTCATCCAAGCTTGTCAAGTTTGTATGAAAGCAATTCATACAATGCGGTTCAATCGTATTTGTGTAGTTGAGAAATCGTTGGTCGCCGTTGGTAATAAGAATCGTGTGTACATCGGCTCTAAATCTCTACATTTAGATACTCTTGTAGATAGCTTACAAGGTATAGTTTGTCATCTGGCACTTCATTCAGAGTCCCAATTCGAATATCCAAATGTTTAGGGCTACCACGCACTACGAAATAAAACCGCAAGATATAATAAATATATATATAATATAAGAATATATAAAATCATATATATGTATTCGCATAAATTGATTTGATTTGCGTGTAACTTGAATATTTGATATAGATTATATCTATTTGATATGGAGTTATTTCGCAGTGTGATCTTATTCTTACACAGAAACATTTGACACGTCACGTTCTTGAAACTTAATTAAGGAGGAAACATATTCATAACACGCTACTCGACCCGATGACGTGCGAAGGCTTGTTGAAAAAATCTAAATCGTAGACCAATAGGTACTTAGGAAGAACCCGCCACACTGCGTCGCAGGGTTAAAATCCGATTTGATCTAACACAACATGCGTGATGAGCCGTCGAGTTGTAGAGTGTGTCACCAGTATGTTTCCGCTTTAACTATTTGAACCTTGGCAAATAATGCCAAAACGAGTAGGTTAAAAAATTCTCTAATTTTGTAATATTGAACCCTCTTCTGGTCTTGCCTTTATCTTTGACTTACATGGGATATTATTTTAATATAGAAACCGGTGTATTTGCAACTTGGAACTGTTTTCTTTGAAGAGTCCTGACACATAAGAGTTCTGTCGAGTCTTACCTACTATATTCTTGAATATAAAAAGCTAATTTCAAGAACGAAATACCTGACTAGATCAAACGTCGAATTTTTATAGGCTTTTTGAATGACAGTTACGTGCCACGCACTAATTTACGATACCCGTGCGCGTGAAACAATATAATTTTATGAATCATTAACATTCTCTTTGTTCTATTCTAAATTCATTGTAACATCAATTTTCAATTTTCTCATTTTTTTTTCTTTTTAGTCTTAAAGCCAAAGTAGTAAGCAACGAATAAATTTTACTTTTGAATAGATTGTCAATAGGAAAAACTGTCAAGCGTCAACTTTCACCAAGGTTCCCTAACTTTTACAGGCTACCTAGCGAAGTAAGATAACGCTTTCAGCCAATTTCGTTTTCATAATCCTTAAGGGAATACCTGAAAGTAGAAATGACATGGGGTAAAAGGTTGTATTTAGGCGTTACCTACGTAAAGAGACTCCTACTTAGTGGATGATTTAGGTATGGTTGGTAAAACTGTTTTACGTATTCGTCTTGTTACCCAATGTAATTTCCACCTTTAGATGATCCTTGTAGATTCGTAAAATGAAATTGATGAAAGCGTCACCTAATTTATCTTATAGATAGCCCATAAAATTTAGGGAATGTTGGTGTAAAAGAGCATAAGGCCCTCAATGGATCTCGACTCATCAAACATAAAATTATCATCTGAAATCAATTCTAAGTTCAAGATTTGGTATAACTGCATTAGACACTTACACTTAGTGTCAAAGCTTGTCTGTAAATACAAGCCTTCTAGTTTATTGGAATGTTGTATACTGGAGGATTTTCAATCAAAATTTTGGAACCATCAGCACCAGGTGAGCATGTGAGTGCACCGATATGTTTGTATCCTCAATTGATACTGACATCCTATTAGGTATTTCGCTTGCTTGCTGTAACACTGCTTTATCTCAAAAATCGCGATATTTCGAAAAGATGTGTCTAAGAGCCCCCGCAGACCACAGACTTTTTATCGGCCGATAGTTTGATCGGATTGGGTTGCTAGTGCGCACATTGTGCCAACCAAACTGTCGGGTGATGGTGAGTGCATATACCAGACAACAGTCGGTCGACTGTTCTCGAACGATTTGTTAGTTGTTAAGCGACTTTTGAAGAGAACGGTTGCATAATGAAAGTTAAGCGTTAGTTAGTAAGCGGCCAACTAAACAATCGGTAATAGCGCCATACTATTGACGACCTTGTAACCTCAGTTGACCAATAGTTTCCTGACAGTTTGAAGGCAATCGTGTAGCTCATCAAACTTTTTTATCGGCCAACACCAAATCGTTATAATTTGCGCAATTGCATATATCTTCATACTGATTAAAAAACCGACCATACTATCCGCCGATAAAAAGTCTGTGGTCTGTGGGGACTCTAAAAGTATCAAAATTTTCAAAATCTTAGTTTTTGATTCTGATTTTTCTGTGAGTTTACTATCCGACCGTTATTTTCACAGAGCATGAAATGACGATTCTTTCTACATTACTAGTACAAATCGCTATAAAGTTTTGGAGATAAAACATTGTTGCGGCTTTAATGGTCGATTTGTTGTCGATTTTATTTTATGGTTTTATATACATCTCCTTAACAATTGATTCGGTTACAGCGGCTTCCGTGTATCTATTATGTACGAGGTGCGGTTTGAACTTATGTACTGTATTTATTTATGAAACATATAATTTAAATGTGAAATTAGCAACATACTACCAATTAAATATTAATTGATGTAAGTATCAAAATTATTTCGATGGTCAGGCTTGAGGTCAGGCTGTGTGGAAAACAGATAACGACTTGTCTGTGGTGATACTTAAAGCAAGCTATTATTTACGTCTCGGAAAGACATTAGACCTACCATTTATTACTTCTAATGACCTCCATTTACTTGATCGTTAGAATACAGTTCTTTGTGGATGCGTCAAATAGAATTATCGGTACAGTTATTTAATAAGTGATTTCGGCAAAACCACCGGAATTGATAGCCAATTTCAAGAAACTGTCTAATCCATAATCAAAACATTTTGGTACTGATTTCACCAACGTAAAATCCGAGATATCCGAGCGTTAACTTGATATTTTGGCAGATTTTCAATATAAATACTGTCAGAACGCCCATTGGTGCATTGGTGCCCGCGGCTTCGCTCGCGTGGATTTAGTTTTTAAAAATCCCGCGGGATCTATTTGATTTTTCGGTGTAAAAAGTCTATGTCTATGCCACTCTCCCGGTCCTCAACTATAACCATGCAAAAAATCTCGTCGATCCGTTGCTTTGTTGCGGTGTAATTGAAGGACAAACCAACAAACAAACACACATTTATAAAATTTATAATTCTTTCATTTATAAAATTTATAATTCTTTCATTAAAACACATTATAAGTTCATATAAATTAATAGTTCTACAGACTGGCTCCAACTAATTAACCACTATTGTGAATCAATGGTTTAAGCTAGTTTTCTTTTTTTTTTTTTGACCTCTTTTGGTTCACTTCGAAACTCCGCATATTTTGATAATCCAGATGGATTATTAATACTCTACTATTTCCTTTTCTCTTCAACTAAACATAAATATTTATAACAAAAAAAAACAGTTACTTTTATTTAAATTCAATCCTTAATATTCCTTCTAAGGATACATAAAGCTGTTTCATACAATCCTGTAAATTATACTCAACATCGTTCACGCATGTTCATTTGTTTTCGTTTGGTCTCGTCTTATCTGTATTTAATACACCACGAGATCAGATTTATGGTACGAATTACGTAGGTTCTTTATAGACCAAGAGCCCGCGGTGACTAGTCATATACATAAAACTATCAAACCTTCTATCTGTGTATGTGTGAAGGATTGGTGGTGCCTTTTACAGGAAAATACAATTAAATGTAGTAATAAAAAGTTAATATATCCAACAAATTTATTTAATTAACCTAACAGCTCCGTGCAAAATCCACTTAGGATAGAAAATATGGTCAAAATAATCAATTTTTGAAAGAACTCCAATCTTTATGACCGAACATTGCCCAACATAAAATTGTATCACCTCAAATAGCCACCAAAACAGATTATGATTATGATTAACCGTAACTGAATTGGATAGATTGGGCCGACTGAGATGCACAAACCATTCGATTAAAGATTTAGAATTCATATGTAAAGTTCAACTGGGCCAGGCCTAAGTTCCCCAATAGGCTGTAGCACTTATGATAATTATCCAACCATCCCCTTAAATGCAGTAAAAAAGATGACAATCACGGTTAGAAAACGCTACCCACAGTTTAATCTTATTACAACACGCCGACATTAAACCCGTTTGAAAGGAGAGACACAATACGAAGATCGCCACCTGTAGTGGAAAAGTTTCAGAATTATCAGACACCAGAAGATAGTCAACATATGGACACAGAGGAACCAAAAAGCGAGAACAAGAAAGAGACTCCGACGTCAGAAGACCGCCCAAAGAAGAGAAAGAAAGTATCGAGCCCGATTGAAATACAAATAGATGAAATCCAGCCATCGATAGAACTTGCTAAATTAAAGAAAAGGACAGATGAGCTAAATAATTTTATAAGGGGTAACAAAAATGTACACAAAGAAGTAAAGAAGTTTGCAATGGAAATGACGAGTTTGACTAAACAGGCAATCACACGGTACAAACACGATAGTTATAAAATTCAAGAACTACAGAAGGAATTGCAGGAGTATAGAGAAACACAAGAAAATAAATATTCTAAGCTAAAGAATGAACTAGAAGAGCTCAAATTATCTTATGAAAAAAGATTTGAAGAAATAGAAAAGAACAAAGGAAACAATTACTGTAAATGCTCCAATAATGTAGATAAATTTAACCTAAACACGACAGAGATAAGTAAATATGAAGAGTTCATAAAAGTTGTTGACCTAGAATGGACTGAAGATAGTTTTAAAAGTGTTCGAATTGACCATGGTGACCCGTTCAAAGACATAGCTGAAAATGTAGTATACTTCTGCGATGAAGAAAGACAAACGAGAATGGGGAAAAGAATCCTAAACAGACATCCTGAACTTGCAGAGGGTGAAAAAACAGAATGCAAAGGAGGAAGTTATACGACAGTGAAGCAAAGTACTACATATAAAACCGCTGATGGTGAATGTACGAAAGAGAAAAACATTACTGCTTTTTTCTATAACCCGTCAAAACCAAATGATGGTTCTCAGTACGATGTTTTTCAGTTATGTAGAGAACTTAAAAATATAAGCGCAAACTATGAGAAGCGAGAGTTAACAATAGTTTCTCCACAAGCAATAAGACCAGATAATATGAAGAAGATATTGGAGGTTACTTTTCAAGACACAGACTTCAAAGTAAACCTTAGAACAAGAAAGAAAAATAATGACTATAAAGTAAAGAAGAAATTCAGCTCTGAAGATAATATCATACTAATTAAAGAGACAGCTACTTACGCAGAGACAGTTAAAAAGCTCAAAGAAGGTTTGAAGGATAGTAACAGCTTGGAGTATATAAAAGGAGTAAGGAAAACAAACTCAGGAAAAGTACTGGTCAAAGTCTCAGACACGGTGGATAAGGAGAAGGTTATAAATAGAATCACCGAAAGCTGTAATATAGTGGTACAAAATAAAATGAAAAGGAAGTTCATGCATATCAAAGATCTAGACGCAACCACAGAGAAAGAAGATATTAGAGAAGCAATAATAAATACAAACTTAATTTTACACCAAAACCAGATAGAAATTAAAGCACTACGACCGATGAAGAATGGAAACCAGACAGCTACGATTTGGATGGAAGAGACAGATTGCAGAAAAATTTTGGACCTACAGAAACTCAGAATAGGACTAAATATATGTCATATACAGGAAAGAATAGAGATATTAAGATGCTACCGCTGTTGGGGCTACGATCATAGGGCTGCCCGATGCAATGGAGAAGACAGGAGTCAAAAATGCCACAAATGTAATGGAGATGACCATAAAGCGAAAGATTGTAAAGAAGAACCATACTGTCCACATTGTGAAGAACAGGGGCACGCTGCTGGTGGGAGCAGGTGTAAAGCCTTCCAAAAAGCTCTCAATACAGCGAGGAAAAATATAGACCGTAGAAAAAATTAGAACATTCACAGTTCTCCAAATAAACACAAACAGGAGTGTAAGCGCACATGATATGGCTAACGTAGTTGCAGCAGAGAGAAAATGTGATTTTGTCGTCATCAGTGAACCAAATATTACAGTATGTAAGCTTAGAGGAAAGCACAGCTACAGTGATGTCAGAGGAGATACTATGATTGTAAATTTTAGCAGAAAATATCAGGTCAGAACTTACCGAGCAGCCGAGGGTTTTGTGTGCATAGAAACAGCAAACACTGCACTATACAGCATCTACCTAAGCCCTAACAAATGCACATTGGAGGAGTTTAAAAACCATCTAAACGTAATACAAAGCGATATCGTCGAGGCCCAAGGAAGAAACAAAAAAATTATAATCACAGGAGACCTAAATGCAAAACATCCTTGCTGGGGTGGAACGCGAACAAATAAGAAGGGTGAAGAGCTGCTGGAATGGATACACAGGCTAGATCTTGTAATATTAAATAATGGCATGCAGCCCACCTGTATTAAACAAAATGGGAAATCTTATATTGACATAACTATAGTAGATGGATGCACCTCCAATGAAAACATTACATGGTCTGTTTTAGAAGAAGAGTCAATGAGTGATCATAAATTTATTTTAACGAACGTTTATAAAAGGAGAGGAGAAAATAAACCTAAATTTATTTATGGAGAGACAAATCTAGAGGACTTTAACACTCACTTTAGAAGAGAAACAGATAAGGAAGAAGCTGACTATGAACAGTGTCAGAAAGCTCTCAGTAGCGCATATAAGAAAAGCACAAGTCGTGTGAAATGTGATAATGACTACAAACTCCCATACTGGTGGAACATAACTGTACAAGAAAAGATTAAAGAAACAAGAAAAAAAAGGAGATCTTTTCAGAAATGTAAAGAGCCAGAAAAGAGAGAAAAACTGAATGAGGAGTATAAGACTTCTAAAAAGGACCTGAAAAAAGTTATAGCTGCATCTAAGGCACAGGCGTGGGATGCCCTTTGCATGGGCCTTGAAACTGATTTATATGGTGATGCCTATAAAATTGTAAAAAGACAAATGAAAATTGCAAACCCAAAAACACATCTAACCCTAGAACAAAAAAGAGACATTTTTAAAAGCCTATTTATAACTTCGTCATATGAAGGAAAATTAAATGGGGAAGTGGTAGAAGAAAAGAATTTTGAAAGTATCGCTTTTACTCTAGACGAAACAAAAAAATGTGGAGAAATGATCAAAATAAAAAAGGCTCCCGGCCCGGACGCGATACCACCAGAAGTAGTTAAGTCAGCTATCTGCAACAATGTGGAGTACTTTGCGCGTCTTTTCAACAAACTTTTAAAACAAGGAAGTTTCCCTGACAGCTGGAAAACTGCAAAACTTGTACTTATAGAGAAGCCAAAAAAATGCCAAAATGAACAGACAAAGTACAGACCTATTTGCCTTATCAATGTCGTCGCAAAAGTATACGAAAGACTCGTGAATACTAGACTAATGCAAGAGATTGATAGAAATGGTGGTCTACATCAAAATCAGCATGGCTTCAGACCAGGAAGAACAACTGTGGACGCCATCAATGAAGTAGTCCAATCAGCGAAGGAAGCTAAGAGATTAAATTTGTGGAATTCCCTGATTCTTGTTGATGTCCGGAATGCTTTCAATGCAGCCACATGGTCTATTATAATTCAAAAGTTAAAACATAGGAACATCAATAAATATATAATAAACGTGATTGTGGACTATTTTACGAAACGTTACATACAATTGGAAAGCAAAGTTATTGAAGAAATAAGTGGGGGAGTTCCACAGGGCTCAGTACTAGGTCCTACCCTGTGGAACATTCTCTACGACGACGTTATGGACATACAAGTTCCGGATGGGGTAAAACTTATCTGTTACGCGGATGATCTGGCAATCTCAATAACGGCAAGGGATGCACATGAAACAGTAGTCAAAGCCAATGAGACGCTGCATGCCGTTGACTTGTGGATGCGCCAAAATAAACTGGAAATTGCGCCGGAAAAAACCGAAGCAGTTGTTTTCAACAGAAGACAAAAGGCTCATGGTATGGTATTTGACTGTGGAGGAAAGATGGTAGTCCCTACAACCAGTGTAACGTATCTCGGAGTCAAGTTGGACTGGGGTCTCACCTTTGGCCCGCATCTGAAATCTGCTTGTGACAAGGCATCCAGGACCGCGGGAGCTCTGTGTAGGTTACTGCTCAACACGAAGGGACCTAGTGACAGAAAAAGAAGGACTCTGGCTATGGCAAATCAGTCCATAATCCTATATGCGGCTCCTATCTGGGAACCGGCGATGAAATTTGCCTCGCATAAAAGACAGGTCCTTAAAGCGCAAAGAGTGCTAGCACTCCGGGTATGCTCTGCCTACAAAACTGTCTCCACAGACGCAGCGCTAGTGCTAGCAAATCTGACGCCCATCCACTTGCTAGCTCTCGAAAGGTGTGAATTAGGAAGCATTAATGAAACAAAGAAGCCCGAGACTATTAGAGCCGCCAAAAAGAAGACAGTCGATAGATGGCAAAAAGAGTGGGATTGTTCAACTAAAGGTCGATGGACATACCAACTAATACCAAACCTGGAAAAATGGACGAGCAGAAAACATGGCCGACTGTCGTATCGATTGACGCAATGCCTGACTGGGAATGGAGTATTCATGGACTTCCTTGCAGGCATCGGAAAAAGACAAACCGCCGAATGCATGTACTGCGACGATACCGATGACGCAATGCACACCATATTTGTGTGCCAGAAATGGGATAGCTACAGACAGGTAGTTAAAAACAAAATAGGTGACATTTCCATTGCAAACCTAATACCGAAAATGTTAGCCTCAAATGAAAACTGGCAAGTTGTTGCAGACTTTTTTGAGAAAGTCATAAAAGGAAAAGAAATAGAAGAAAAAAGAAGAAAGGAAGAAGATATTATACCTTGAAGGCAAAAAAAAAGACCATAATGTTGCCGTGTTTTAGACCGCAAGGTGGGCACACGGTCAACAAGGAGACAGTAGGGGTTTTAGCCGGTAAGAGTCCGGCACTACCCAAGTGGGTGTCCATGAGGATTTCCCCTACTGTATAATAAAAAAAAAAAAAAAAAAAAAAAAAAAAAAAAAAAAAAAAAAAAAAAAAAAAAAAAAAAAAAAAAAAAAAACACGCCGACATCTTTTCATCGTGGGCTCTTAGTCTACAATCAACATGTTTGTAACATTACCTCCGAAGATACCACCTGCGTAATACGGGCTGCTACATTACGGGGATTATTTATAATAACCGCTATCATCCCGTTAAAGCTTATCGCACATAACCACCCACGATATCGAGCCAGGGACGAATCTAGCGGAATTTTGCAAGGGGAAAAACGTCAGCGTAAATTATCTTCGACGTTTTGTCCGCACAGATTATAGCGCAAACAATTTCGCTTGAAATGTTAGGAGACAGCTTCGCTCCTAGCAACTTGTTGCATTTATGTCATACATTACCCAAACGTTTTGTATGATAAAAACGCAACAAGTTGCCAAAACGCGATGCAACATTTTTTTTAAATAAATATATTCTGTCCTGTCAAAACAACGAAAAAAGTACAGTTTGATTTTTTTTAGTCTTAAGTAGTGCTCTCCTCCTCATTAGGCAAAAGTGTAGGCACTCGTATCATTAATAGCATAGCTTTCCCATCAAAAAAATTACATTGAAACTTCACAGATCTGCTCAGTTGTGTGTGTGCTTTGACCCTAATGTGCGATCAGCTTAACGAGGATTATTCATAATACCGCTATCATCCATTCGAATCTATTCTCAGGTGCATCTCGTGAAAGATTAGCACGATATTATCGGTGCTTGTTCAACATCTCTAAATCTTGGAACGTATTGTTTGTGTACAATACCGCTTATAGGATTAATGATTTTAGGTATCCCTATACTGGTATCTGTGTATCGGTACATATCGGTGGCATGATTTGAAAGAACTTTCATAAAAGAACTTTCATTTTTACAGGCTTTGATAAATACTTGCAATTTGTTCCCTATTCCCCAAAAAAAAAATCAGACGATTAATTATTTATTATTAAAGGAGTACCTACCCATTATTTATGAGTAACTTTATTTAAACCAAGAATTAACTTTTTAGATGATACTCGCGTAAATCTAAATCCATCAGATTTCTATGAAATTGTGCCCCCCTCACCGTTCTACCCCTTCAAGAGAGAACTTCGAGAAATCGTGAGCATGGTATTAATTTGAGTACCTTCAAGACAAGAGTGAATAGGCATTTTCTAGGCCAGCGCGCTCCAACCTAGACCTCATCAAAGCTTTCCACCATTGATTGTCATCAAGCGCAAGCCTATCTCATAATAAAAAAAATCCATGGGAACACTTCATTTTCTGGGACAAAAAGTGTCATGTGCCCGTCTTCAAGATGCAAGCTATGTCTTAACCACAAATCCTCGAGATTGAGCCGTGTACATAGTAATAAAAACAGACAGACAGATAGAGCCACTTTCTACGGAATTTCCAATATATTTTACAAAAGTACGAGCACTACGAGGACCCTATTTCGTAGATATGTCACCGACTTTAATAACTAGAAAATCGGTTAATCAACGAATTTTTATGAAAAGCAGTACTACTAACTGTGTTATAGCGGACTTAACATGACCAACACGAGAAGAGAAAACCGGTTCATTCAAGTTCTATTTTATAGCATAAAACTTTTGTGTAAATTCTTAGTATTTATGTTAGGAGAACAGATGGTATCCAAATCGTTGAGTGCAAGAATCCTCCCGTCCCATGTCTGACGTGTGTATCCTTGCAGGCATGAAGTACGAGTGACCGGCTAACCACATACATATCACCTCGTACCTACATATCGACTAGATCATCGGTACTTACCAAAACCATTACCTTTACCTTTAAATGAATCTTTTTTTATTTGGTAATTTTTCTTGAAACAAAAAGAAGTGCTAAGCGACGTAGCGTAACCACCTCAAGATTTTAAATAGTATGAGTTCCGCGTGTAACTCGGTAGTCATGACAAGTGAAAGCAGATGGCATCCAAAACGTTGAGTACAAAAATCCTCCGCTCCGATGCCTGACGTGTGTATCCTTGCAGGCACGAAGTACCAGTGACCAGCCAACAGATCACCCTCGTACATATCGACGAGATCATTGGTAGTTACCAATACGATTAACCTATAAACGCATCTTTTTTATTTGACGCGACAGTAGTACGACAAAATTTTTCTTGAAACAAAAAGAAGTACTAACCGTGATGCAGCGGACCTGGCATGACCACCTCAAGATGGTTATGTCACAGATTTTAAACATGAGGAACTGCTTTGTAGAGTTCTATTTTATCGACTTCCGCGTCTAATGTTGTGGTCATGACAGGTGAGAGCAGATGGTATCCAAAACGTTGAATACAAAATCCTCCGCTCCGATGCCTGACGTGTGTATCCTTGCAGGCACGAAGTACCAGTGACCAGCCAACCGATCACCCTCGTACATATCGACGAGGACATTGTGGTTGTCAACAAACCAGCCTCTATCCCCGTAAGTGGCAATTGAGACCGCCATTTTATGTTCGCTTCTGTCATCTTCAACGTTTGCTTGTGTCCTTTGTGTGCATGTCTATGGTCAGGGAACGTCAATTTTGTTTAGGAACGCTTTGACTTTGTGAGTTTGTGTAGTTTTCGAGCCTTTGTGTACGACAACATTCAGATACCACGCGTAGACTGTGCGTGATGTCACGTGGAATGTATCTACTCGCAAGACCTGTATGCCAGTTTCCTAAACAGAATTGACGACTTATACTTCGCAACTAAGCTTCGGGTTTGGTAGCTACTTTACTCTTGGATTCTAATGTACTCTGTTTTTATAACACATATTATACAAATATTTTAACCTGTTACTTAAAAGGTGAGTACCTAATAATAATAATAAAATTATAATATACATGTATTACCACACAGAGTTATTTGTACACTTTTTTACACGAAGACACAGTGTTATATTTATACTGCTTCTCGATAAAATGTTTCTATTTAAAATTTTTATTGTTATTAATGAAACTTGGAAATAATTTGGATTCTTTAATCAATAAGAAATTAAAAACCATAGACTTTAAAGGCTGATTCACATTACGCCGTGGTAGGGCCTGGCAGTGCCCCAATATTGTCAAACATTTTTGTATGAATTCACCACGACCGGGGCACGGGCTTGGCCTGGTGGAATTTGAATGAGTTCATGCAAAAGATGTTTGCCCCGTGCCTGGCCCTGGCCTGGCGTAACGTTTGGCGAATCGAAGACGGTGCATGTGATTAAATTCACGAAGCATAGACGGGCTTAGAAGCCTCGACCGAGCACGTTTAGAGCACGCTCGAGACTCCTAAATCCATCCACTTCACGTGAACTTTATTCAAATTTTACTCGTCGCATTCTGCGTTTGTTCTCCAAGTAGCTAAAATAATTATTATAAAGTATATTCCAGACAGTTTAGCCCTTAAATCTCACAAACTATTATAAGCTGGGTCGCATACGGTCAATTGTATTGACAATTGTTATTATTGCCCAATCGTGGCACGGCTCTGCCCTTACACCACGGAATATAAAGGTTGATTCACATTATGCTGTGCCGGGGTCATGCCATGCCATGAATGGGATTTAAATCCTTTTGTATAAACCTCGGCGAGGGTACGGACATGACTCAAACATAGTATAGATCTTTTGACCGTACCCGTCATGGTAGCTCAGTACCCTAGTACGGCATAAATTGAATCATGTGTTAAGCCTGATACACATTTTGCTAAGTGTTCAATCAAATTGGGTTAATGTAGGTTCTATACATTCTACCTCAAAGTAAATAATATACCTACTACTACATTTCCGCTGAGAACATCATTGTACTATTTTTATTTTAGGCCTGTCAATTTGTTTTTGTTTAGATTGTATACATCCGAATTAGCAACAAATAAGTAATACTGCACAGAATGTGTATCCGCCCAAACGCCTTTCTTTTTTCCTTCCGGGAAAGTGTTCGCGGCAACAAAGGCTGTTTCATAAAACTTTTAGATTCGCACCCTATATTATATTTGAACAATAATATTTTATAGCAGTACCTATCCTTTGCCTCTTTTGAAAGGAATACAAAGAGAGAGAGAGATCTTTCGACTCATTTATGTATATATATCTTTTCTATTTTACAGCCGCCGTAAAATGAAAAGCGTTTCGCAAGCCCTTTGTTTCAATGTTACGAATAACTTGAAACTTTATATTGTTATTGTAATTCGAATCTAACGGGTCTTACTGTGTTTTCAGAAAGTTAGTTCTACTCGTACAACCATCATGAATTTGAAAACTAATATTATACTAGCTACAGCGCTGATAGCTTAGTGGTTAGGTTGGGGCCTCTTTTTTCGAGAGTCGGGCGTTCCAATTCCAGAGACGCACGTCTAAGGGCCGATTTACACCGGAACGGCAGCGGCATGGCGAGCACTTTTAGTGTGAAATAATTTGTAACTTTATCTACATAAGTAAAGGACCAGTATCACTTGAAAAGCTCAAAAAGGTCGTGCGTCTAGTCAGCGATTCTGCCCGCGTCGACGCGAGGCTGCGCGCACCCTGCTCTGCACACTTGTGCCTTTCTTTCTTCTTCTTCGTCTTCTTCAAAAATAAGTACTATTATAACCAATTCTATCATTTTCACTCCAAACACAATAGTTTCCTTGCCGAATGTAGAAACTAAACTGGTCAAGAGGACACTAGGCACGTGAGGAAGACGCGCGCGGCCGAACGCGCGACAATTTATTCGCTTGCTTAAATCAATCGTAAAGTCTAATTATTAAATTCTTAATTAAAAGTCTTTATAGTGCAATATGGTTAGACGATTTATCGCGTTACCATCGCCGCTAAGATGATCTGAATAGCTTCTTATTTGCAATATTAATTTAACAAGTTACTGATATTTATACAGAGCGAAGTTTGCCATCGCTGCACTCAACAAAAGTAAACGAATAATGTAAAGTAACATAATCCTGGCAAGGTAGAAAGTTAATAACTAAAACTCATACAAAGTGCTCAGGTAACTCGCTTATAAAATTATCTGGAACTTCTGATTTTATTATTTTAATGGAGAAGTTTAAGAGAGATAACAAGAATGAGGATATAAGCCATAGTTACCGACAACTTATCGAAGCTGAAGTGGCAATGGGCTGGACATATAGGTCGAAAAACTGATGGTCGTTGGGGCCCGAATGTACTGGAATTGCGACCTCGCAAGCGTAGTGTTGGCAGACCCTCCACTAGGTGAACTGACGAAATCAGACGGGTCGCAAGGAGCCCTGACCATGGCATATGAAAATCTTTGCACGTCTAGCAAGAGGCTTATGTCCAACATTGGAGGTCTATCGGTTGATAACGAAGAAGGAAAGAAGTTTAATTTGTTTAAAATGATAAGGGTATACCTACTAGTCAAAGCTGACTACACGGCGAATAATCCTCGAAACCAGTATTTCAAGTTCCAAGTTTCAACTTGAAGCAGAATGTAATGAAAAGGCGGTTAATTTTGAGACAAGTGCAAAGTGGAGGTATAACTCTGTACAAACTTCCAGCATAGCGTTCCGAACTTGCCATGTCTGTGTTATGTAATACAAAAAGCTGACAGACTTCAAAGAGGCGAAACGCTTTTAGGAGACGCTCTTTGAGCAATATTATTTTGGGTGAAATGAGAAAGTAGGTAAGTAGTACTAGTAAAATTATATACACAGAAATGTGTAGAATATTGTATTGTATATTTTCTCTTTACGGCCCGAACAGAGACACGATAATTTTGCCAGCGGCGTTCGGCGTTTTTGCGATTTTTAGTCGCTTTTCGGAAACTCAATGTCGAGTCTGAACGCCGTAAAAACGCCGATCGCAGCTGCATGTCTGCCCTGGCCCTTAGTTATTGAAACGCTTTCGAATATTATACAGATTGTGACAAAGATATCATTAGGATTTAAATTACTTATATATGTCATAAAAAAATATAAAAATAGTTGTTTCGTCGTGTAACACCCATCGTAACCCACCCATGTAAGAATCGAAGCTTTTAATATATAATAATATAAAACCTTTTATAACGTTTTATAACGAGCAAAATACGCACTGTAAAACCAATCAGGTGCGTTTCAGCGCCGCCTTTGTTTTTTCATTTCACTTTTCGCGATTTAGTTCAGAAGTTAAAAAACTCCACCTCAATAAAATTCATTGCTGTAATAATAAAAATAAGTTCCTAATGTAAAACAGAAAGCACAAAATAGTAGACCTTTATTACAGACCTAAGGCCATCGTAAACCCTGTGATGCGTGAGCCCAGGTACTGTCCTTAAAATACTGTGTGTCTTACTATATAAAACTTTCATTTCAGTACGTCTTAATATTTAGTCGTTATAGTGTGTGACGGCCCTTATAAATCTCTAGCCTTTCTTCAAGTTTAGACACGCCAATCAAGATTGGGCCTGGGGCGTTTTTAATAAAGGAGTATAATAAAGTAAGGGTGGCAAGGACGGATCTAGAAAAAAGGCAAAAGGGAAGGCAAGATGACTTTATTTAATGCCTACTAGCTACATCCTGCGACCTTGTCGTATTTAGACTTTAATTTATGGTTTTTGCTAGCGCAGATTTTGATTTTAGAAAAATCCGGAGGGGAACTATATGATTTCCCTGGACAAAAAGTTTTCTCTTGTCTCCAGGATCTATACTACATCTGTACCAAATTCCCTTAATATTGGTTCAGCGGTTGGGCAGTGCATAGGGAAAAATCAGATTTTTGTCTGCGGGTTTTAACATGTCCTGTATCACTAATATCCGTTTTCACAAACGTTCCCTTACTGCCAATTTTGTTTTAAATAAATTTAGTATGATTTAGATATGACTGGTGAAAACGGGAAAAATATTATGATTTCAAATAAAGGTAGTCTGGATCTCCTCTATCTTTACCTTTATAAAATTCTTTACTTGATTCTGAAAGTCATCTCAAAATCATTCATTAGAACAATATAATTGTAAAAGACGGTTGTCTGGTGCTTCTAAAAGTGTAAGTAATAATAGCCGAAGAAAGGGTCATTATGTCAAATTCTCAGACAGACATGAATCAATAAATTTTCTTTATTTGCATGCTCCAAACAGAATGGTGATTTTTATTTAACTTTAGCAGCCAGTGAGTGACCGTGTCCGATTACCTTGATTGATGCTGGGCTATGGGAGGTCTTGAATTCCACAAAATTAATCGCAAAGTGATGTATTAAAGCAATTTGTTTTCGAACATTGTTGGTTGGAAAGGCACAGTTCAAAAACGATCACCCAATTTACTGATTCTTCTTTTTGACAAAAGTAGACTCAATTTTATAGCAGACTTAAATTTTACCTGAGTTAAGGTGGCTTTTTATTATTAAGTTATTTTAATCTTTGTCTTATAAGTTACTTCAAGTAGTCGAAATCATTTCAACTCTAGACACAATGTCTTCTGTTTTACATTTGTTTGCGACATTGTTTTAATATCTTCAAATTCTAACCATTCATGTTTGTACTAAGATGTAAAGCTCTGGTTTCCTAGAAAAGCGGTGCAGTCCTATAGCGGCCGTTAATATACGGACGCAAAAAGACCGTGACGAAATTTGGAAAGTTCCACAGCCGTTATATACCGTCGGCCACCTTTTTTTAAAAACAAACATCAAACGAAACGTATCCAGGAAAAAAATGGACGACCTTGATTTAGCTTTCATAATTTTCTTGGAGGATGAACTATGATCAGAAGAGGAAAATAGTCGTATGGAAGAAGATAATTTATTCAAAGCTCGTGTTTATAGTTATATAGCTTCATGGTTACGTACGAAATCTATTACGTCGTCCTCGCTGCTCCAATTGGAGTTGAAACTCATTTTGTACGTCGTCCAGATAAAACAATATTTTAAAAAATGGCTTCACCGCTTTCAAATAAAACATTACTTGAACTATGCGACACCATCAAGACAACCGTCACACAAATGGTGACACCGCTTTTTAACGTTACGGTATCAATTACGGCGCTCTAAGAAACCGCGCCATGGTATTTATATTGACAACGTTCTAGTGACGTCATCCAAGGCTGTATTACGGCCGCTATAGGACGGCACCGCTATCAGAAAACCAGAGCTTTAGTTATCATAAACAAAATTTATGAAAATTATTACCGAATTCCATTAACATGAAATTAATTCAGTTTAATGCTGTTTTAATTAACATCGCTGTAAATGAGCTATTAATTTAAGTTAAAGAAACTCTTTGATCTTTTGATCGAAGCACTGTTTGATATTTTAAATCTCCATTTTCAAGCAACATACAATTTTAGGTGTATTATAAATATTAAAAATGATTAACAATTGTTTACTATTTTAGATTTTATTAAAGTGTTTATCTATGCTTGAAAGAAAATATATAATAGTACAAAATAGTAAAAGTAGTGTGGCATCTTTTATCCCTTTTAATAAGAGCTCCATAGCTAATAGGGGGTATATCAGTTGCATGAACTGATAGAAACTAGATACAAACTTTTGTTGTCGTGTTGTATTCACATTATATTATCTGGGTGTTCTTAGATTTGAAACATAGACAATATACTAGTCTATAATCCGAAATCCATTTTATTTTTTTATAGTTGAGTCTAATAACATGTAGCATGCTATTTCGGAAAAATTTGTTCTTTATTTACAAGTTCATTAGGTATTCTAGATATTATTATTTTTATGCCGTTGACCGTTCCATCTTGTAAAGGTTAGTTATTTAATTCTATCAAAAACGCGGTGAAACATTCGCTAAAAAGTTCAGTAAGGTTTAATATTATGATATTTTTAATGTAAGATATTATGTTTCGTCAATTAATGAAAATTTAAATAATTTCTACTCTTTTTAACTTTCTATCATCTTCTATATTTGATTTATATTGACTTATCTAAATGTTCTCAGTAATTGATAGGCCTGCCATTAATGTCAAACTTAAGCCCAGCACAAAGACTATATTTCCCAAAAATCTAACTAGTTTTCGATTACTTTTAAATAGATTATTTCATATATTTCCATAGTTATAGTCAGTACAATTATTGGAGAAAATTATGATTTCACAGATGGTAAGCCTATGAACTGAAAAACGGCTACTTCTAAAACAAAATCTCCAAAAACTAATCCATAAATTAAAAAATTAAAAGAAATGTCTAACTAAATATAACAATTGTAATGTTAACAGTTAACGCTCATCCAAAAATAGGGATGTTGCCAACTAAAAGAATCAACAACTCTTTATTAAATGTCAAAACGCGAGCATAGTATGGCAGCTTGTATGAAATAGTGAATTGTGACGTCATAAACACATGACGCATTTTCATAGTTTAATCGATAATTTAAAACTGTTATCAATTTTAAAGCTGACAGTGAAGGAGCATTTTACTTATTTTTTTAAGATTCATTATTTAATGAGTAAGAAATAATTTATTTTTAAAATAGGCAACATCCCGATTTGGACTTGTTCGGCCCAAAATCAACTTCATAGGGCCTGTTTGTTGTAAAACCAAAGACGACAAAGGTCTCGTGGACCACAGACTAACAACAGGTGTTCAAAGACAATCCATTACACTGTTAAAGTGCGGCCGACAAGAGAATGCGTTTTTGACAGTTCGTCGTTAGATGCTCGATGTAACTTATAACTGACGAAGAATATTTATTTTTATTGTTTATGATATTATGCGCTGAACACAAATTAAATTTAAACTTTTATTACCATGTCATCAGTTAAATATAAGCTCAGGACTGATTTCACCAACATTAAGTAACATTTACTCGTGGAATACAGTTAATATTTTGCCAGATTTGAAGAGCTGAAAAATCTAAAAAAATCACAATTGGTATTTTTTTATAGGAATCACCTCTTCGGACTTCTGTTAATAGATGGCGGGAGCGAAGCCGCGGGTAAAAGCTATTTCAAGATTAAATAAATAAGAGAATACCTTTTACTTAAATCGCTGTAAAAGGGTTAAGTCAAGCGGATATTTTCGTTTTGTATGGCAAACTGAGAGGTGCCAAAAACGCATTCTCCCGGTGGGCGTACCATAATGTAACGTTCTGTCCATGCTGGGCCAGGCACGAGACGCCAGTGCTCGCTAGTCCCTTGCGCATCATACACGTGGATGAGGAGCTTCTCGTGCTAGACAAGCCATGCTCGTTGCCGGTGAGTCAGCGTTGCGGTTGCGTTTTATGTCAGGCCCTGATCGAAAAAATCCGACTCTCTATGTCTTTCGGCTGTGGGACTGGATAAAAAAGATTAGCTACTGTGTGACGTGATAACCTTTTCAATCATTTTTGAACAATCATTTTTAGACTATCCCACAGCCGATCCATCTGATACATAATACCGTGCTACATCTCTAATTCTTACTTCTACACGGAAAACTGACAGCTAATTAAAAGAATATAGATAAAATATATTCTTCATTCAAATGTTTAACGCTATAACAACGTTAAGTCGAGCGGATATTTTAGTCTTGTGTGGCAAACTAGAGGTGTCAAAAACGCATTCTCCCGGTGGCCGTACCATAATGTAAAGTTCTGTTCATGCTAATCAAAAAAATTCCAACTCTAAATCTTCCATCTGTAGAACTGTCTATAGATGTTTGCTACAGTTTAACGATCGCAATAACCTCTGATTGGTTTAATTTATAGCGTTCTTGCTGAATCAATCCATTTTAACCAATAGCAAGAGAGTATCAGCCAATCAGAAGTGACTTCGATCGTTCTCGTTGCAATCATTTTTAGACAGTTCCACAGCCGATGCATCTGATACATAATACCGTGCTACAGCTCTTACTCTCACTCTCACTTCTACTATTTTATTTATACAAGGTGTAACAAAAGGGTAGGTCAACCCTGAAGGAGGTGAATGTGCTCATGAAACTGAACAACTTTCCCCAAGGAACATAGGTCGAAATATGAAAAAAAAATTTTTACCTCTCATAGTAAATCAATCAGCTCACATAGAGAACTCGATGTTATCTTCTTCGAATCTTATACGGAACAAATTACACGTAGACAAGTTAAAACACCTTTTAACCAAAAATTAAACAGCTAAAATCATCTTTATATTATGTTCATAGATTTGAAAATCACCTGAATCAATCTGATAAGTACAAAGTAAATAGGGCTCTCAGATTAAGAAACTTTAAGGCAAATTTTATTCCATCAATATCTTCAGAAGAATAAGATATTAAGTAATCATAGCACGGTCTTATGTAATAAACAGATTTTATTTTGATTTTTGATTATATTATGTACCTAAGTCGCCTCAAAATGTGAAATAGTACTAGCCATGCTGTTAATGAAATCAATGTCAGACAAAACAAGATGAGCATAACAAATCAGGGTCTGACAGAGATTGTGCACACAATGTTCGGAACGTTGAATGCTCCAGACAATACCGAGAGTGCGGTCTCGTTGAGAACCCCACCTGGAAGTGGTCCAAATCCACAATATCCCCATATATGCTGTGGATATACTCATCCTTACAAGGTCAAACCTAACTCTGCGTCTTTGTTTCTCCCATTAAGGCTTTTGCAGACATAAAGGGCGTCACAGTGAACGCGTGTACGATTTTTAATACAAGGAACTGTACGGTCCAATGAGTGGAACCAAGGGCAGCGTCTTTTTTGATAAAAAAAATAACAACTCAATCTCAGCTTTATTGATTTTAAAGGACTGAAAATTGAAAGGTCGACGCTTCGACCCCGTGGCACTATTGTCGTACCCACTCCTAAGGAAGAGGGCGGACTGGCTTCTTATAGTGGCGGCGTTCGGCGTTTTTACGTATTTTAGTTTCTTCACTTCACACACATGCGAACGCCAATTGCAGTGATCGAGTAGCGTTTTTTAGTTGCTGCGTTCCGCGGATTTTAGATGCTGCGTAAAAAAGACGCCGATCGCTGCCGCTAAAAAATGCCAGTCTGCCTTCTTCCTAACACAAGCTTTCCACTTATTTAGAGAAGAGAGGAGAATATTAGTCCAGTATAGTTTGGATAATATTCTTTAAAAAAAATTCCATAATGAAGAAAAACAGTGTGCCTCTTTCAGCAGCCACCTCTGGCCAATGTAAATATATTTATTTACATTTTTTTTATATAAAAAAGACGCTGCGCCTTGATACTGCCCTGGAGTTGAGGCTTTAAAACACGTCACTATCCATGGCGTGCCGGCAATGTCGTCAACAGCGCGCCTCCTATGCGCGGTGCGCAGTGTAAACGCCTAAATACATTCGTTTCATTATTCCACTTCTACGTTCTACGATCCACGTGGGACACGTCGCCGACGCGTCTAGCTGCTGTCGCGCTTTATATCCGTTCAAGCCTTTGTTTCTCCTTAATGTCAATAATTTTATTTGTGTCTAAACAGATGGACTGCTTTTGAACTGCACACCGACTATAAAATGGCAGCTTTGATACAGTTCTATTACAGTTGAACATTACTTACGTTTGAACGTTAGATAACTGTATCGCAACTGCCAACCGACAGCGCAGTCCGTTGTAACAGAACTGCTCGCCAACTGCACGCGAACTGCACAATCGGTTGGCAGTTACGATCCAGTTATATCATGTCAACTGCAATAGAACTGCATTAACTGCAATCTTGCAGTCTGTGTGCAGTTCCAAAGCAGTCTATCTAGACACAAAGCGAGAATCGGAAGTAAACAATATTATTTTCTAAAACAATAAAGAAACATTACTTTTACTTCGCACGTTTGATATTGCACGATCACCCACAGTGTTTTATTAACACGTCTAGATCAATGTGTGAACGCATTGTTGATAGCTTCTTTCCATGGCTTTGTTCTTAACTGTTGCCTGTTCCATTATTGCTTTATCATTGCACTCATAATTTCTTAAATCAAATTCATAAAATAAATTTAAAAAAAATGTTGCTAAAGAGATCAATGTTTTATTAACTTGACTATTATTAAAAAAAAAACAATGTCCTTCATTTGATAGTTGGCTAAATGTAACTGTGTATTCCGAAGGCTTTTTTGGGATCCTGTAGTATTTTTATTTATGTTACGAAATTGACAGGTTCACCCGTGCGGTCGGTATCGACACAACACTGTTGTATTTATCCTTGCCAAGGAATATAACCTCAAAAACCTCAGGACAATTCACAGACTCGACAGGCTAACATCAGGTGAGTTTAAATTAACGTAAGTTAGTTATTTAACAGGGGCTACAAATTAGCGCATAATATAAAACTTCAAAACATTAATCGCTGTAGACGCAGAATCAATATTTATCCGTTTGACCTAAATATTTAATAAACCTACCAACAATGGGAGAATGATCGACAGATTGTTGAGTTTGTGCTTGAAATATATAATCTGCCCGATAATAGCAAAAATATTGATAAACTCAATGTTTGTATCAATAATATTGAATTTTGAATGAACTATCACTTCAATCAGGTCTCCTATTATTCGGAAGGAGTCCGAAGAAAGCAAGGCAAATGGAGCATCAGATAAGAAACCGCCAGGTGCAGAAAGAGTATGTTTGTCGTGTCGACGGCGAGTTCCCAGAGTGAGTGGTTTAGTTAATTTGAATAAATATTATCATGTTGGTATTGAGATTCCGCTCAAGGGTGTATTTGTAAACTAGCTAATGCCCGCGACTTCGTCCGCGTGAATTTAGTTTTTAAAATCCCGCGGGAACTCTTTGATTTTCCGGGATAAAAAGTAGCCTATGTTTTAATCCAAGGTATAATCTATCTCCATTTTGAATTTCAGCCAAATCGGTCCAGTAGTTTTGGCGTGAAAGAGTAACAAACATACACACACACACACACACATACAAACTTTCGGCTTTATAATATTAGTGTGATGTGATGTGATGTGATGTGATATAGATGCCTCAGTTAAATAATAAATACAAATAAGCAAAACGTACAAAGTAAATAGAGCAGTGACAGCAGTGGCTATGGACTGCATACTCCTATTTGGAAGGTTGCAGGTTCCCGGGAACGCATTCTTTACTTTTCGAAGTTATGTGCGTTTAAGCAATTAATCTTATTTCAACATTTATAATGTTCCTGTTTAGCGATGAAATCGAGTGTACAGAGCCTATAGAAGTAGTCAGCTACAAAATTGGCGTATGCAAGGTGTCACCCAAGGGCAAGGATTGTTCGACGGTGTTCAAACGACTAGGATTCAACACGAGAACCAACACCAGCGTGGTACTGTGCCGGCCCAAAACCGGCAGGATGCATCAGATTAGAGTGCATTTGCAGTATCTAGGTAAGCAATAAAGGCTATTTATAAAAGATTATTATGATGGCCCAAAAGACCTAAACATTGTATTCTAAATTTTTTAAGAATGTCGTCAGCATACCTATCTATCACCATTCGTATTTACATGGAGCTCCATACAACCCAATGTCTAAATCATTAATGACAGAATGGCTTGGGGACGTTGGCCACACGTTTACACGATTTTACATCAACAACTGTGGGTAGTAACGCTTTTGCGCCCTATAGCTACACCGTCATTCTCATGACTGAGGGTCGCGATCCTTGTCGTTATTCAAATAAACTTTTACAAAGTGTTTTTGAATTGTCAAGTATATCTACTACTGGTTTGGAATACCGAATGTATGGATCAGCTTCTCAAGCAAGATGTTCTTCCACTATCATAACTATTTGCTTCTTTCTTCTCAGGTTATCCAGTAGTGAATGATCCACTGTACAACCACCCAGTATTTGGCCCGCTGCGAGGTAAAGGAGGAGATACGGGTGGGAAGACCGACGAACAACTTGTACGAGACTTGATCGCTATCCACAATGCTGAAAACTGGTTAGGAGTTGATGCTGCAGACGATGACTTGCTTTTTTCCAAACCTGCTTCGGATGATAAAGGTGAAAACACTACGATTAATCATTCGTGCTATCTTATAAAAGCGATAATCTTTGCGAAGTTAATACAAATGTTGAAACAAGCTGAAATAATAGCACATGTTAATAATAATATGGTTGTATACATACAAGTATAAGTACAAGAAAACACGTGTTTCGAGTTCCGATTGATCCCAAATGGCATTAATTGATTAACATTATTTTAACATGTATGGATAAAAAGGTATATGGATATCAAAATTATAAGAGGATAGCAACAAATATTTTTAAACTATTTACAAGTTAGTCCGTTAAAGTCAAGGGCTATCTAGTCATGAATAAACTTCTAGTTTTAGTCAAATTATTTGTTTAACTTTCATTAAATTCACAGTTTAATGCGCATTTTTCCATTGTTTAACAGTTGGTGAGGATGAATGTGACACTGGACCGGCCTCAAGAGAATCTTCTCCAAGGCTTGAATCACCAGCACCTGGGTTAACTCCGTCTACTGTTATGACTCGTAAGCCTTTGTTTGCTATTACAATCTTTTACATTAGTGTTTACAATATTGACGACTATAGATTTTAATTTTGTCTCTAGATTTGATTGAATTATATTGATTATTGAGCTTATTTTATACGAAAATCTTTCATCATCATCTCCGTCATCCTCACTGCTGATTATAATATTATACAGATCTCTTAAAGCGATCTTATATCCAGCGGCTATCATCCAACCTTGTATGGGATCATTCAATGATGTGGTTCCCAACGCAAGTTCCCCGTTAATTAAATTACAAACATACATTGCTATCCTTTTTTCATAGAACATTGTATATAAACATTTGTACATACAACTTAGCATCAAAAGTTTTTTTTCTGTACTGTTATTCTTTACCGACTTTAAATTTTCATCTTTTTTTAGTTCATTATTAAATCTATTAATGTCTATTGATAGTATCGTATTATGTTTAGCAACCTTGGCAAGTCCATCAAGTGGCGCCGAGGCTCCGATGGAAGTACCAACACAGCCTTCACCCGTAGGTTCGCCATCATTGAACGAAGACTCCAGTGACGCTAAGGTATGACACTGAAATACTCTTCAACCTGTCTCTTTTGCTCTTGCTCTCCTTCCTTGTCCTTCTTTCTCCGTGTCTCTCAAATGCACTGTTTCTTTTAAACAAGATAGTATCGATAAAACTGCATTAGGGAAATACTGTGTTGCAATTTTATCGCCCGTCCCAAGTAAGTACACACTCCTGAATACATATTTCACACGATATTTCCCCATCTCTCTTTGTCTCTACACTATTTTATTATTGTCAGAACTGCGTCTGATCGCTTGTTCGCTTTAGGACAGATTCGCTTTACGACAGATTCGCTTTACGGCAGATTCGCTTTACGGCAGATTCGCTTTACGGCAGAAGTACAGTGAACTCGAATATATATAGATAGATTTTTGTTTAAAATTAATAATGCATTAAACAAGTTAATACATTAATGCTAATAGATGGCGCTGTATTTACTATCGGTCAAGTCATGTTAAAACAGTTTTGCGTCAACTATTATTATTTTTTATTACGTCTAATGTTAAACGTTAATTATTACAATATATAACTAGTGGTTCGCCCCGAACTGAGAACTCGCGGTATCCTATAATTCCCTAAAGATAGTTTTAACTTTTAATTATAATTATAATTTATAACACATCCTATATTGTTCTATCATCAAAATGTACCTAATATTAGCATCAAAAAAAAAATTCAATTTTTTTTTTACTTACTTTTTTTTTGTAAGCTTTAGGTAGGTTTACGATCCCAACAGAACCTAAGTGCCCGGCCTTCGGCCGGGCACCTGAATATTCATGTATAACCCTAACCTAACCTAACTTTAGTTTAAAGAAAAAATTCAAATGACGGACAAGTGCAAATTCACTCAAGTAGACTCGGAGAGCTCGCTTCGCTCGGTCAATAATAATTATATAAAGGAAAGTTTTCCTTGGAGTGGAGACCATATTTTATCTCGACCTGTACAAATTTTGCCGTAAAGCGAATCTGCCGTAAAGCGAATCTGCCGTAAAGCGAATCTGTCGTAAAGCGAATCTGTCCTAAAGAGAACAAGCCCGTCTGATCGCTTGTTCGCTTTAGGACAGATTCGCTTTACGACAGATTCGCTTTACGGCAGATTCGCTTTACGGCAGATTCGCTTTACGGCAGAAGTACAGTGAACTCGAATATATATAGATAGATTTTTGTTTAAAATTAATAATGCATTAAACAAGTTAATACATTAATGCTAATAGATGGCGCTGTATTTACTATCGGTCAAGTCATGTTAAAACAGTTTTGCGTCAACTATTATTATTTTTTATTACGTCTAATGTTAAACGTTAATTATTACAATATATAACTAGTGGTTCGCCCCGAACTGAGAACTCGCGGTATCCTATAATTCCCTAAAGATAGTTTTAACTTTTAATTATAATTATAATTTATAACACATCCTATATTGTTCTATCATCAAAATGTACCTAATATTAGCATCAAAAAAAAAATTCAATTTTTTTTTTACTTACTTTTTTTTTGTAAGCTTTAGGTAGGTTTACGATCCCAACAGAACCTAAGTGCCCGGCCTTCGGCCGGGCACCTGAATATTCATGTATAACCCTAACCTAACCTAACTTTAGTTTAAAGAAAAAATTCAAATGACGGACAAGTGCAAATTCACTCAAGTAGACTCGGAGAGCTCGCTTCGCTCGGTCAATAATAATTATATAAAGGAAAGTTTTCCTTGGAGTGGAGACCATATTTTATCTCGACCTGTACAAATTTTGCCGTAAAGCGAATCTGCCGTAAAGCGAATCTGCCGTAAAGCGAATCTGTCGTAAAGCGAATCTGTCCTAAAGAGAACAAGCCCGTCTGATCGCTTGTTCGCTTTAGGACAGATTCGCTTTACGACAGATTCGCTTTACGGCAGATTCGCTTTACGGCAGATTCGCTTTACGGCAGAAGTACAGTGAACTCGAATATATATAGATAGATTTTTGTTTAAAATTAATAATGCATTAAACAAGTTAATACATTAATGCTAATAGATGGCGCTGTATTTACTATCGGTCAAGTCATGTTAAAACAGTTTTGCGTCAACTATTATTATTTTTTATTACGTCTAATGTTAAACGTTAATTATTACAATATATAACTAGTGGTTCGCCCCGAACTGAGAACTCGCGGTATCCTATAATTCCCTAAAGATAGTTTTAACTTTTAATTATAATTATAATTTATAACACATCCTATATTGTTCTATCATCAAAATGTACCTAATATTAGCATCAAAAAAAAAATTCAATTTTTTTTTACTTACTTTTTTTTTGTAAGCTTTAGGTAGGTTTACGATCCCAACAGAACCTAAGTGCCCGGCCTTCGGCCGGGCACCTGAATATTCATGTATAACCCTAACCTAACCTAACTTTAGTTTAAAGAAAAAATTCAAATGACGGACAAGTGCAAATTCACTCAAGTAGACTCGGAGAGCTCGCTTCGCTCGGTCAATAATAATTATATAAAGGAAAGTTTTCCTTGGAGTGGAGACCATATTTTATCTCGACCTGTACAAATTTTGCCGTAAAGCGAATCTGCCGTAAAGCGAATCTGCCGTAAAGCGAATCTGTCGTAAAGCGAATCTGTCCTAAAGAGAACAAGCCCGTCTGATCACCTGATAAATAATTATAATTTTTGCATTTGATCTTGCACTTGAAATTGACCGCTGTCGCCGAATTCGAACGCGAAGAAATTATTATTTTTAACCGACCAAAAAGGAGGAGGTTATCAATTCGGCCGGTATCTTTTTTATTTTTATAAACAATTTACATGACAGCAGTGTCAGGTCAGCACTGGCTTGGTGATGGAACTGGCTTCAGTAACTGACTCAATCTAAGTTCGCCTTTAAAGTGAGTAATCATTGCCTGCGTCAAAAATAAAGTGAAATACAACTTTTAAGTATAAAACGGAGTGCTCAGTACAAAGTTATAATAAAGCGCCTACCCGGCTTTACAGGCAATAAACTTTGCAGTTAATACTTTATACTTTAATATTACTTCTAACGGTACCATAGACGCGCCCCCGACGTTCCGCCGCGAAACACGCGATAATGAAATTAATAACATAATTTTGAAAGTCATACTCTTTGAAGGTAAGACTCATTAGCTAAGACTGCAGTAGTGTCTGCATTGCTAACTTGAGTTATTACATTTAATCGAGCTAAACTTTTACGATCTATAGGTATTATTTGAGAACTCGAACTCCGAATATCAAATCAAAGTTAAGCATTTCAGCAAACGAAAAAAGGCATCTAAGTAGAAAATTATTTGTAATCCTAGTGTAAGCTTAACATAAAGAGTTGTTCATTCAAACTGAAAATTGTCTGTTCATGCGACATATTGTGTACACACAATTTCTTCGTCTTTTCTTTTGTTAGCGGCTTTTCTCATTACCAAGCCAACACGATTCTCTAAACTAAGCTAAATGACGGATCTAAATATACTGCTATCCCTTTTATATCGCCTAATATAGAAAAGAAGAGCACTATATTTAGATCTGTTAGTTAGTTTAATATAGGTCACACTTGGACGCTTGGTTTCTGCCAAAATTAATTTTTGTGTATACCCACATATCGAAAGCATGCAATAAGTTGGTTTGAAACTTTTTAAGAAATTTGATAGAAACAGGCGTTACTTTGCGGAATTGCATGATAATCCTAAAAGAAAAAGTAATATTTTGCTGTGATCCGCCAAACCAGAAAAAATGTGTATGACAACACGCGCCGTCCGCGCCGTACACGTCGTTTCTGCAAAATAGAAGTAACACAGGAACAACACAACACCAACACGACGTAGCACCACACAAAATCCTTCAAATAACACTCGTCGTACGTTCCGCTCCGACACCATCAGGAGATGTTGACTTCACAATGCACAATTGCAAAGAACCCAACTGTTTAAGAACCCAAGTTGGTTAGAAAATTTTTAAGAACCCAGTTATTTATTTATTTACTCTTCCGCAGTCTGACAAAGTGACAGTAGCAACGCAAACTGGCTGCTCGCCCGCAACTATAGCGCCTGCGACTGGTGGCGTGAACGGCGGCGCAACCACAGCCGTCAATAATGCTGGCAGCTCCACCGGCGCGGACGCCTTGACGCCAGACCCACACTGCTACGAGTGTCGCGTGCGGTACAGGGATCCTAGGCCTAGGGACCTCGTCATGTATCTACATGCTTGGAAATATAAGGTGAGAAAATTTGATATCCTGTTTTCTCTTGCTGTTAGAGGCAACCGGGCTATTTACCCGGAATAATAGCGTCTGTGACTGTCGATGCTACCGGTGGCGCAACCACATTTGTAACTAACGCTGGTAGCACTACTGGCTCGAATATCTTGGCGTCTACTGCTACTAGTTTCGCGTGCGGCAAAGGGACACGAGATCTAAGGACCTCGTCATTTACGCTACCCACATACTTATAAATACAAGGTAAAAAAAGTATCAAATATTCGCATGAAACGCTTTAGTTCAACGTTTTTTAATTTCTGAGATGTGGAACGCTCTTCCGGTGTCCATATTTTTTGCCACGTCGTTATATCTTCAGTTGTACCTTCAGTAACTTATAAACAATAGTCATCTGGTCTACAAGTCTTCTCTAGGTTCAATTTTATCTGTTGTTTAAAAAATTTTATTCTGCCATGCATGTCAAATCAGGTTATCCCGTCCGTTTTAAACAACAGATTTAGATACCTCAACGATTATGCGACATTAGCTTATTTTTAGATTGAAACGCTACATTACAAATAAGCTGCAATATTCCTAACTTTGAAAACTGTAAAAGCAGGGGAGTTATAAAATATAATCATAATATAATAATGTTATAAATTCTAGATTTTCCAGACCAGAAACCTTTTACGAATTGGTACAGTTTAAATCCTTTGGGAATGTACGTTTCGTTTCGCAGCGCATATATTTTCAAACTAGAAAGTTAATCAAAGTAACTTTAAGCGATCTTGAGCGTGAACGAAAGTACTCCCCTAATGCAATAGAGAGCGATTTCATGTTATTTGTTTTAATTGCAATTACTTTATGTACAAAGTTATTTGTTAATTCACGACAAGCTCCCAAGATCAGTGAATGAAATAGAGAAGGTGCTAAACTTATCTAGGAGATCATACCAAAATGACATAAGAGATAGATATCTCTTATGTCATTTTGTTCGAAAGCATTTTCGAAGATTTACTGTAGCCTAAGCACGAACATTTTAACTTTCGAATAGTAAAGGTCAGTTAGAAAAGTGAAGTTAACGCCAATGTATGAAAATGACAGGAGCGCTCCTGTCATTTTCATATAAAATTTGTAGCTGGTATGATTTTGTTCGTGGAAAATGTAGCCTATGTCACTAGTGACATAAGTTATAAACAAAATCAATATGACGGATGTTACATCCAGTTTGACATAGTCGGGTTACAGTTTTAAAACTATTTTCTTGTTGCAGGGACCCGGTTGGGAATACGAGACGGAGCTTCCACAGTGGGCGAGCATCGACTGGGAGGAGCCGGAGAGCTCATAGTCACACGTTCTGACACCACTGCAGACGCGCCTCGCCGCCACTCTACACATCTCCAACAGACCACACAAATGACACGTGATTTAGGATTAACTAAACACTTTACTGAATTAAATATTAAGAGCAGACAGTGAGGCGAAAACTGAAACAGAAAACGTACCTATTAATACACTTAGCGGGTCTGCTGTTATATTTCTTGCAATTCAAGAGAGCGCGCGTGCTTTACTTGTGATTACTTCGCGTACATGCACATTGCATAAGTGTGCGTGCATGTCAGTGCAAGGTGAGAGCGGTCAGGCGCGAGCATTGCGCTCGCTCACACTTAAATAGATACGACACACACACAACCATGAGCCACGCGCGCTCGTGAATTGCAAGAACTTTAAGTTTGATGTTGACACAACTGCTTCCGCCACCAGCCCCCCGATTCAGACCCTTCCGATAACTTAAATATCGATCGATTCGGTTTGTTACCGTACGATAACATATATTTTCAATTCGTAAATGCTCTTGTAATCGAATGTATCTTGACGATGTCGATAACGTAGTCGATACCGAATCGTATCCTCAAACCAAACGCTCTGAATCACACGACAAAAAATTTTTATACGAGATCGATATCTAACCGTATCAACGGGGTATGTTATCGAACAGGTCTGAATCGCCCCCTAGGTCTTGGAAGCTGGAAAACGTTTCAAAATGTTATTGACCGAATATAAACAGAAATCATTTCGGTTAAGTTTTTGATTTCGTTCGTGAATCGGTTGAAGATTGAAATCGTTTCTAATTCAAGTTCGCTCATTATACCGAATAATTTTAATCGGTTATTAACCAATTTATTCTAGTGAACTGAAGCCGCTACGCTTGCCCTGCGCAACGCCAGTTATGGGTTAAAGTGAATAAGCACTGTAAATTGTTAACTTCGATAAAACCAGTTGTGTTCAACTTACCGTTGACACACGGCGAAATTTTGACAAATAAGAGAGAAGTATTTTGTTTGAGCCTCACTGATCGTTGCCAATCTGTTCAATGACGTATTACGGATGTAAATTAGTTATTTAAAAGTTGCTATTATCAATGACAACAAAATTTTTGGTCTACAAATTATAGGCAACAACATGGTAAAATATATAAATGTGTATGACATAATAAATATAGTATGAATTTATGTACGAATTATAATTGAAACTATCAAAAAAGTGAGTAATAAGACGAAGTCAGTAAAATAGACAGCGCATAAACTGAAAATGTAAATATTTATGACCGTAATGTTTTTGATGATAAACAAGTTAGTTTAAACTCTGAAGCTGGCCGTGCATTGACTACCTACTATCGCCTGAACGATCGCTTCTTTTTAGTATCTAGCTGAGCCTACGATTTCTTGCAGCTTGTTCTATTGCATCCCGGGATAGTATAGTCGGACGTCCCTTACTTCAAATATTATTTTGAAAGTCCCGTTGGGACTGATACAGTATCGTATGAGTTCGACCTTGACCGATATTATTAGGAAATCGACTCTACGAATACGTACCATATGAAGGCATGTGTTTGTTAGCTTAGTTCCGAACAATTTCTGACCGTTAATGACGTTAAACTATGTTTATTTTTAGGATCTTTAAATATATATAATATGTGAAATCACACAAAAATTTAATCAAACCTATACATATAAATTATATGTGTGTATATTATTTTACATATATAATATACATTCATTCAAATATAAGGAGCAGTAAACCCCAAAAAATACTATTGTTTTTCATTTTTCCAGGGGTGACATTGTCTAAAATGATTGTTACACAAGACGATCTCAATCGCATTTGTTTGACCTTGGCCGAAATTGTCATAAATTCAGCCAATCGCCACAATTGAGATTGTAGCCACCAACTGATGCAGCTTCTCCGCAATCTACCAGTCCGTTATTAATCATATTTGGTCGTCCCTTATTAAACTCAAGCTTCTTCTTTCTGGTTGCTAGAAATGCTAAAGACTCAGACGTTGATCGCTAATGTACGCCCAGCCAAAAACAATAAGGTTCATTTACATACAAACGTGGAAACAAAATCGACGACACCGTTAAACACTTGGCTGTTATAATATCCTAATGCTGAGGTGATTTTTATAATTAAACTGTAAGTTTAGATTTAAGGTAAAACTATTTTATATGCAAATCATTGCACTTTATGTTCTACTGTCTTGTTTTCTAGTGGATTTGTAGACGCGTCGCATTCTTTCTTTGATTAGCGTTAGCCTTTGCATACAACGACATTTTCTCGCTTTCTTGTCTCGAGAGTTATGACTTATGTTACAACGCAACTGAAGGGACTTGCAATTGCGCTTTAATCGATTGTCAGTTTTTATCCGACTGCGGAACGAAACGGAGGCTATAGTGTTTAACAGTCTATGTATGTATGTATGTGGCGCTCTGGGTACGAAACGCGTGGACCGATTTTGATGATTCTTACGTCAATCGGTTTGTGTTAATCTTAGGAGTGCCACTAAAGACATGACAGTAATCAAAATTCAATACGGGACTATATTGTGGAAAAGATAAAAAAGAAAGTCGACGAACTATGTTATAGTATCATTGAACAGGTATTTGAATATCATTCTTTCTTTGATCATTTTTCATTTTGAATGACGATTTACGATTTTTTGTCAATTTAAATTCGTAAATTTTCAGTTGGTTTCCCTTAAAGCAGTCGGGTTTTTTAATCTCTTTTAATTGCTTGTTTACATTATTACCGTAGCGGTGCAATTCAATAGCATATTCAAGGCATTGACGTAGAATGGTGAGACAGGAACCATGTTTAAAAGTCCCTGAGCAAGTACTTCGAAGAGGTTGGGCGCTTGTAACAGTGTTCTGGCCTGCACGTTATCGAAGGAGGCTAGAACACTGTACGAGATATACAAATTGAATGTGAAACGTAGGCAGTAAGTCCTACAGATGAGGCCCGATGAGGGTGGCATGTTCATTGAACAAACCCTCGATAAATATTTAAGATTAAAAAAAAAATACTCCGAAGAGGTTTAAAGCTCACCGAAGTTTACCGGTATCCAGCTGCATTGTAAAATATGCGTTAGGAATCACTTCAGTGTGGAAAATGTCGTCCATTGCAAAGGCACTTAGGTTTTATTTTACCTGTTCAGTTCCTATCGGTCTAGGATGTTTCTTGAAGCTTGTCGTAGCCTAGAGTTAAGGGAATGTAACAATTTTTGTAAAAATATCACTACCATTAAAAGTATAGATTTATCGCTTTAACGAGGCAGGGTCTGAATCGCGATCATGAATGTATAAGTAATATAATAAATCGAAGTCATTTCAAATTATCACAAACTATGGGATAGCTCTTCTAACGAAGTTTTGGTTTTGACCAAAAGTCTTTAAGTATAAAAATTTAAACGAAGTTTTCACGAAAAACGAGACCCGTGCTTTCTTGAAAAATAATTTTATCATATAAACAAGTTATCCAATATATTGCAAATAGAACAGTAATTTCGTCTAGGAAATCTTTTACAATAAGTAAATAAAAAAACGGTGAAAATAAAAATCAATTGTACCTATTCCCATTTTATAGAAAGCAGTACCTAAAGTAATACTGACACTAAATGATGGAATTATTTATAACCACCACATCGCCATAAAGAAATAAGGATAGAATCTAATGTAAGTATTCGCAAGTTTAATTTTTCAAAATTCCTTAGAAATTCCGTTTTAATGAAGAAAATCTTATTTCTTAATTCACTATATTGTTAACGTAAGATGTCGGACCACTGCTAAATATTTTCATATTAAACTCGTTTATAGGACCATCTTATTAATAGAAAAGCTATCTCTGTAAAGTAAATTTACAAGTAAAGGCGTAAGTACAATAAATTAAATAAAAATTTGCATTTTCGTAAGCAGCTAGTGATGCTGATACGTTTTGGCTTCCATAGTTTTGAGTAGACTATTTAGGTATTCTCGAGGATTTTGTACTTTAAATACAGTAATAATACTAGCGATTTTTGCTAAAAATAAAGTTTTTTTTTTATTTTCTGATGTTCATATTCATCAACATGTCCGCGCATTTACTTTATTTTCTTTCGCTTCCGAGATCGATTTAATTTTAAAAAGACATCTAAATCAAATTTCCGATCTGATTTTTTTATCCTTTAAAAAAATAATAACCAAAGTCGTAGACGTATTTCCAAAGAGGTGTGATTAAATGCCAAGTTAGAGTCGGTTTAAGAACATTTCGAAGCAGCAGTTTTAAAGACATGAATGATTCTTATTTGTTTACATAATTTATAAGTTTTGCGTGTTTCTAGCGATTAAGCGATACCAGTTTGATTTGGACGTCGGATTTTTTTTTATTTTTGGATTGTTCAATATGTTTCCTTTTTTTATTATAGTTATTCTCTAAATTTATCACGACCGTACATTTCATTGGATCATCGTCGCTGATTAATTCATTAGGTATAGTAAGTATTAAAATATAAAAGACAATTCTTGTAACTCTAAAAATATTTTCACGAGCTTTCATAAATTAATTGTATACAAAATTATATATTTTTCTTACTTGTAGTGTAGCGGTAGTGTGTGAACGATTATATTATACGTATTTATTAATACGAACAATTTGGTTTTATACATTGTATATTTTTTACTTATTCTGGAAAAGAAGTATATAATATCCATTATGCGTGTTAATACAATATAATAATAATTATTTTAACAGCATTTTAAAAGTTTAAATGTTGTATGTATTGTCAAACTAGAAACCTTATACACCGCATTTTCCCTTTAGAAATATTTTTGGAAAATGTTTCTTTTTTTGTTCAAATGTTACAACACAATATTGCACTAGTGCTGTATCTATAAATAATATGACTGTATATATATGCTTAATGTTAGAAGGCCCTTAGGTTCTTTTAATAATGTTGCCAGTTTTCTCTACCCCAATGTAATTTAACCTATTTTGGGATCAAATCTTGTATTTAAGCATTGAATGGGATGGGATTGCTTCAAGAATTGGTGTTTTCAAACTTTATGTGAAAAAATATTTGGGTAAATCTTATAATCAGCCGATGCCTTAGTTTTAGATACCACGATATTAACACCTTTTTTTTTTAAAAGTATTATTGATGTTCTACAGTTGACATAATTTTACTTTGGCATCGGTATTTCTAGTTCAGCGGTTGAATTTAAAATAAAGGGTAGCGTATATATTACATATTATAAATAATTTATAGTCTGTGGCATATCACATAAAAGGAAGTTGATTTGACTATTCGAAAATTGTCGAATGAGCTTTTCAGTTGGATGTTGTTGTATTTTTATATAGTTGGTAAGATTGTTCATATACATTTTGTTGGCTGTATGACGTAAAGAAATCGATCGAGTGTATTCAAGTATGTTTAGGGGTATTAAATAGCGATTTTTGTCGCAAAAAAAAACGAAATACTTTTACTTCATTTTACACAAATACATGTAAACTTTCAACTTAACATAACATTTTTGGTGTCATATTTTTTATCAGTTTCGCTTTTACAAAGAAGGTCATAAAATATGTCGTGTCGTTTTTAGTTTATTCATTTATTTATAAGGGATTTTCATGTGCCTTCTCAAAATAATGAAAAATAAAGTTAAAATTGTTAATGTATGCTTTTCATTACAGCTACAAGTACTTGTAATCTTTACACGTTTTTTAAATGTAAGTTTACATATTTTTTCGGTGATGGCGAGTTGTGTTTATATAGTGTTGCTGGACCATAAAATAATGTTTGAAATCCAATATACTTACCGAATATATTAATTATAAAACAAAATTTCATAATAACCAATATGAACTTTAATACTTTTAAAACAACACATTTGTTTTAATATAAGTGTATTTCTATTGAAATCATTCGTGTATACTGCCCTCGTAATTGAAAACACAGTAACTTAAAGGTAACTTCTATTGAACTTACTGTTTTCAATTACGAGGGCAGTATAAGTTATAAACTTTTAGAGATGATCCAGGATTTCGTATCAGTTACAATTATTATTAATTCAAGATTAAAAAAGTTTTCTTTTGAATGAAACGATTGGCGAACAATGCGAATCTGTAAGAAAATCGTAAGTATATATTTGAACGCTTTTAAGCTAACATTTTTATATTAATTGATGAACGAAACATTTAAGCTCTGTCAAATGAATTTTCTTATATAATCGCATTACTAATATTGGAAAACATTATTTTTTATTCTGGTCACACTAACACTCGTACTAGGCACACTTCTGCAGATTATAAAGAACATTTGCGTTGCGAGACCTAAAATCTAAGTTTGTATTAATTTCTCTTTTAAGATGGTGCCATACAATATGGCGGTTAGCGTACACAGATACAAAGTTTAAATATTATTTGAACGACGACAAGAAAGACATTTTGTTATTTTATATAAGTATTTGGTAATTAAGGTTATAATAGTGTTTCCTTCTTTAGATTCGTGTTATAATAATTCATGTTTCCACTTAAATTTAATTAGAATAAAATTCATCTTTGACATGTTTTGTTTTATTAAAAAGCTCCTCGTCTCGAAATATTAGGGCTCCAATAGACGATATGGTTTGCTTTCAGTTTTGCTAAGGCCCATATTACACTATACTATTTATAGTACATATAATATATTATTCGTACCATAGATTATGTTCTATATAGATCATCATTTATATATGTATAATATATTATTCGTACCATAGATTATGTTCTATATAGATCATCATTTATATATTTCTAGGATGGATAATCTATAGTACGAAATAGGATCCTATGAATAGTATAGTGTAATATGGGCCTAAGATAGACTGATAAAGTACCAACTATCGTAGACTGATGTTTTGGTGCAAATGTCAGCCGTGCGATTAAGTAAAAATTAAAAATAAAGAAAAATACCATATTGAAACTTCCTGACATACTGCTACCAATTTTCGTGAAACCTTTGTAAATTATACATTAAATTAGGCTGTTAATTGGTGAAAAGTGAATGAAAGTATAAGTACAGAAGTTTTGAAAATTTTTGAATTCAGTCTATAGAAAAGACGCCCATATGAACATAGCAACATAGTTCAGGAATATAACAAAATAAAGTAGCTACGTACGTAGACAGAATTGAAAACATACTAAGCTTATAAGCTAATAATCCCCTCTAATAACTACCTATTTATGTGCAAATAGAAAATATCGCATGCAAATGGAAAATAACATCGAAGTGGTGAAGGAAAACTGAGCCCGAAAACTTGAGCCTTTTTTGGCAAAATATGTATTAAAGGAACGCGACAAGGCTAGAGTACATAATTATGTACGTGTGTCGGGGGTGCGCCCCTCCCGAAAGTGTTGATTAAGGACAATACAGAGTATGGTTTATTTTTTAGTATATACGCTTAATATTCAGAGTAGCCCTGGTAGCATGGGCGGGAGAAATTTTATCCCCGGGAAAAGGATAAAACGTTTATTCCCTCGCTTAGCTTTATCCATCCGTCGAGCATGGGCACAGCAGTGGAAATAACACTCAGTGGATATACTTATAGAAATATACATCGCCTTCTCCTCTGTCGCCATGCTTTAGCATAGGGAAAAGATAATTTTATCCCCTGTCAGTGGATAAAATCGGGGGATAAAACTTTTATCTCCTGCCCATGCTACCAGTGCAGTAATAGCATAATGATTAGTACCACGAATCCTATTTGGGGCATAGTGGGTTCGATCCCTTGGACGCACCTCTTCCTCTGAAGAAAAACATCGTGAGGAAACCTGCACGCCTTAAGAGTTTTCTATAATGTTCTCCGAGGTGTGTGACTATAACCCTCCTCTGAGAGGAATCCTGTAGGGCTAACATGCGCGCCACGAGAAAGTTTTGTCTACCCGTTTCCTCTTCAATCTCTATAGAGACTCACATAGAGATTACGAGTAAACGTGTAGACAAAATTTTTTTCGTGGCACGCATGTTAGGCCTACTGCTCTCAGTAGTGTGCCGTTGATAGGTTGTTGAAGATGATGATAAATAAATAAATAATAATTTAATTCAGACAAAAGTCCATAGCTGCATTAAAAAAAAAATCATTTGTTAGCATCTATGTTAGTGTATAAGGATAATAATATATAAGCAATACTAGTTGATGCACGCGGCTTCGCTCGCGTGAATTTAGTTTTTTAAATCTCGAGGGAACTTTATAATTTTCCGGGATAAAAGTAGCCTATGACACTCTCCAGGTCCTCAACTATGCTCATGCAAAAAATCATGTCGATCCGTTGCTTTGTTGCGGCGTGATTGAAGGAAAAACCATCCAAGAAACACACTTTCGCATTTATAATATCAGTAAGGATTAGTAAGGATTTTTCATTTGCATTGACACGTTCACGCTAAGACTTCACCGCGTTGATTAAGGTTTTTAAAATACGTGGAAACTCTGAATTTCCAGGTTAAAAAGGGTTATCTTGGTACCATGTCCAGGATGAAATTATCTCTATGCCAAATTGCATCAAGATCCGTTGGGCGGATGAGACAGCTTCCACATAGCATCTATCTTATAAATAATAGGTATAACTTTAGACCTACACTATTTATTTTCAAGCTCTGTCTTTGAAATTTCGTTTTCTGTAGTCAACAAATAAAAAACACTGATTAATTCAGGTAAAGGTACTAGTCCAAGAATAGGTGAAATGTTTTATAAGGTTTTTATGCATTAGTAACATTCAGTTCTGACCTAATTCAGCTACATAATTACTAATATACTGGTAGGGACCAGGTGAATACCAATGTCAACCTAGTAGTTAATTTTTATTCTAAGTAAATATTATTAACTTATTCTAAGTAAAAAAGATACGGCCGAGTAGAGCCGTGATGCTATGATGCGCGCCACGAGAAATTTGTCTACAATTTACTCGTGAATCTCTATAGAGATTCACATAAAGATTACGTAGCTCTACTAAAAAGACCAGACACAATTTACAAATTATAAAACCAAACTTACGACCATTATAAATGTTGTTATTTCGTTGTAACAGGCGCTATAAAATTAACTACGTTAAAAAGTTATCACCGCCATTTATGTTCACTGAAATAAAATTGACAAAATTTGACATGCTTATTCGTCGGTGCTTATTGTAGGAACGATGGCTGTTGGAGCTGGAAATTCTCAGTGGTTCCATTCGCGTACAAACAAACGCAATGTTGGACGCCCACCAGCACGTTGGACCTACGTTACCCGATGATATAAAGAGGTTAAACAACGGAAGTGATGGCTCTCAACTATGGCTCAGTTACACAAGGGGAGTTTCTCGAATGCGAGCGAAATTCTCGGCAATCACATTCGAGTATTGCTTAACTGGTACGAGTTTTTGCCATAATGTATAATAATGTAATGTAATGAATAATCGCGAGCGAAAATTGTATGAAAAGTTTTCGCATAGGATAATCGCAAACTATTTCTTCGCATTCGAGAAACTTTTCATGTGTAAATTTCGTCTTAGAGAAGATTTATGTATGCAGTGGACGTCCATATTCTGATATGGTGACGATGTTTATTATTTGGTTGTGATCATTGGACATTAAATTAATCCAATTATAGGTTTGTCTCACCTTTTTGTCTCTGGAGAACGAAAGAAATAAAAATAATCAGTATAAAAAAACATTCTTGAACTTTATTGTCTCGCTCTTTGTGTATCAGGTAGGGCCAACAAGCGTCACTGAAATTGCGTAGACGTAAACGATAAGAAAATCGTTTTTCACCGAGGGCAATTCGGGCGTCGTATTTCAGTGAACGCGCTATTATTTACATTTTATTTCATTAGATACCAATTGTATTCGGGATTTTGTTAATGGATCCGGTCGTTTGCTTACGTATTGTATTTAATATTGAATGTATTTTATTGTATATTTCTTCTTTGAGTGCTCTCTCCGACTAGTGAAAATTGGCAGTTAGATTTTTTTTTATTGGATGACAAGATAGCCTTTGACTGCGATCTCACCTGATGGTAAGTGACAATGCAGTCTAAGATGGTAGCGGGTTAACTTGGAAGGGGTATAGCAGTGTAAATTCAACCCATACCCCTAATCGGTTTCTACACGCCATCGTGCCGGAACGCTAAATCGCTTGGCGGCACGTCTTTGAGGGTAGGGTGGTAACTAGCCACGGCCAAAGCCTCCCACCAGATTTTGTTAGGTTATAAGGCATCAGTTTCGAGCGGCAAAAAATAGCAAACTATTTAATTGAAAACAATAATACTATATGAAAACTTTCCATGCAATTTTTGCCCGCGATTTTACATTACATTTATTATACGTTATAACAAAAACTCAGTTAAGCAATACTCGAATATGTTAACTAAACTCTCCTTGTGTTACTAAGCCATTAGACCAAATGTACAAAGCGGACGTTAGTAGTAGTGCTAAATAAAACCAATATTTGTTTCGGCAAAATATTTATTCATAGTTTAAAACTTCACTCGCACGCAAACAAAAATCACAAATAATTATGAATGTATAATAAAACAAATATTGACACAAAAACGTAACCGCAGCGTTGCGCTTCCGAACGTATTTTAATTTTAAACTCGAACTATTTTAATTGCTAGACCCGTGGAGTTAGATAGACCGTAGAGAAAACGTCAGGCGTTAAAAAAAGTGCTTACGCCTGATGATGTGAAACGAACTCATAATATTTTTTTATGCTAACATACGAGTAAATGCGGTAAATTGAAAATTATAGTTGAGGTGGAAATTCTAATATTGGAGGCAATAGTTCAATGTGTACGTATGCGTGCATCAGGCAATATATTATATATATTTAAATACATTGTACACTTTCTACCCATGCTACAACATAGCAGCTCTTGTATGTGCTAGTTCTTTTATAGTACCATATAAGTACCAGTTATGTCCTTACAACATAACACTAACCTAATAGTAGAGTATGTATAGGTTAGGTTAGGTTAGGCCAGAATGGAAGCCGGAAGAGCATTCCAAATAGCGGTGTGTTTCAGGAACGTCGAAGCAAAGCGCTTAGTCCGTCTCTCAAGCATTGCACGCTCTAGTAATGCGACATCTCGATCAGAACCGCAAAGTGACGTCATTTGCCAATAACCGACCACTCCCAATTACTTAGCTATTTGTCAATTCAACCCATGGGGCCTATTGATAAGTTTTAATTTATGGGAAAAATGTCTTTGCAATAGCGAAAATTTTAATTGAGAAAGAATTCTAATTCCCAGAGGTAATAAATATTCTTAATCGAACATCTACTGCGGTGACTATACATAGTACCTATTCTGTTTGTTCTGTCTATCTTTTCTTCTTGTTCTTGTTCTTGTTTTTTAGTTCGGTTTACTTTCATTAATATTCCTGTGACTGTCTGCACACATTTAGGTTTATTATAAATCCCGTGGAGATTCATAGGTGATATACTAACAGGCCGGAGCCTAGGGCGGAAGGGGGGGCGGGGTCAAATTTTTTATTGAAGTATGTTTCACACTTTAAAAGATTCATAATTGTATTGGTAATTTGGTACGTAAATGTCATTAGGTCTATAAAATACATATTTTTTTTAAGTAAAAGAAAAGAAAAATTGAAAATATAAAAAAGACGTTTAAAGATTCAAAAAAAAAAGAAGAAATCTAAACCATAAAGCCGCCATTTGTACTCTAAACTCTTATTATTTTTTTTAAGTGGTGTACAAATAATGTACAATAAAGTGTATTCATTTCATATCATTTATTTCATTCCAAGAAATCCCGTAGAAACTTTAATTAACTGCATTAGAAAGTAGGCTACATTAATTCAACATTCAATAAAAAGCAAATGCAATTAAATGCCCTTAAAGAAAACTTTTTCACCAAAAAATATTATAAAAAAAAGTAACTGAGTCTTTTTCTGAGTTACGTGAAAATATTATTCAAACCAATTATGTAGTCAGGAAAATCGGTTGGCACGTCATTCCCCCCTTGTCCCTCCACTTGAAAAGGGTCGAATTATTGACGATTTGTCACCTTAACCTGCCGTTTCACGTCAATAGGCGAACGTAATAGGAATATTTATGAAGCTATCAAATGTTGATGTTGTTGTATGTAAAATATAATAAATCCATCAAATAAATATCAAGTAGAATGTAGATTCTACTGAAACTGAAACTGATTCGAAACTGAAGTGGAAATGGGCGGGGCACATAGTTCGAAGAGCTGATGGTCGATGGGGTCCCAAGGTGCTGGAGTGGCGACCTCGTACCGGGAAGCGCAGTGTTGGCAGGCCCCCCCACTAGGTGGACAGACGACATCAAGCGAGTCGCAGGGAGCCGCTGGATTCAGGCGGCGCAAGACCGAGGCTTGTGGAGGTCCATGCAGGAGACTTATGTCCAGCAGTGGACGTCCATTAGTTGAAGAAGAAGAAGAAGAAGAACAATGTATATTATAGTTGACATTCTGCCTTCGTATTAAATGAATGAATAATTAACTAAGACACCAAAAACATAATCAATATGTACTTAAGTAGTACCTAGTTAAAAGTATGTATGTGTGTTGGTAATCACTATTAGAAGGTAGTGTAGTACGAGTAGTTATATGTAACTGCCTCGTTGATCTAAAAGTTCGACTGCGGTTCGATTCCCGGGTTGAGCCAAAAAAATCTACTGGGTTTTTCTGTCAAGAAATTCTCAATACTAGCTCGGAGTTTGGAAGTTGGCGGTGAATCACGCCCGTGCCTCTGAGAGCACGTAAAGCCGTCGGTCCTGCGTAGGATCTCTCTCAGCTCGTGTCCGTCCATTTTTGTGAGTGAGGGAATAAAGGGTGACCTGTGTTTGCGCAGACTTGTGTGCACTATAATATATCCCGCTGAGATCAGCTCAGTTGAGTCTGCTTTCAGAACCGGTGGTAGAGTCTTGACATGTCATAAGAGCCACAGGTTGGCCTTCATGAAATAAATAATTTTCAATACATTATATCACTACACTAGACTAAACTACTACTACTAGATGTGGTGGCGTTCCGAATATTCACCTTGTTCAACTAACATGCACAGTCGACCGTTTGTTTGTTGGTTTGTCCTTCAATCACGCTGTAACAGAGCGACGAATCGACGCGATTTTTTGTATGGGTATAGTTGAGGACCTGGAGAGTGACATTTTTATCATGGAGGTTCTCGAGGGACTTAAAAAACTTAACTCCACGCATTACGGATAATTGATAATGATAAGTTAGAGTGTAGAAAAACTGCCTTTAGTCCAAAACTGGGTCGGTTCAAGCTAGTTAGTAAGCTGTACATTATTCACTTGATAGCATTCGGTAGCGTGTAAAGCAAAGTTGCAAAGTTTCTTGTCATTGTCATGTTAACCAATTTAACTTACACTCGTTAGTCATTCCGAACTTGTGGATTCTTGTTTTCGTATTTTCGTGACTTGCCACAAATTATGCGTAAGTTCTTAGCTTAATTTGCTTGAATAACTTAATAACTTAATATTTACTTAGCTTTGTTTAAGCAATTAGGTATAACCGCGAAAAGATGTACAGTAACATTCATGACATCATAACACACATATTCTTGCAATTCACGAGGGCGCGTGGCTCATGGTTGTGTGTTGTATATGTATAAGAATGAGCGAGAGCTTGCTCGCGCCTGACCGCTCCCACCTAGGCTCCTGACAGGCACGCACACTTACGCAATGTGCATGTACACGACGTAACCACAAGTAAAGCTCACGCGCCCTCGTGAATTGCTTATACATGACTGATTGTTACGTACATGACCACTACAAAGCTTATAAGTTGACAATCGAATAAACACAAACAGCGATGTTTTGTTTCACTCACACTTACGTGATGGTAATTACAAAAAAGTTGGAAAAAATATAAATGTACCTACTCAGGATTTATTTTAGTCAGGGGTCCATGCTTTCGTACTACTTCCATGGCTTAAGTTAAGCACCCGTGCGAAGCCGAGGTCAACCAGCTAAATTCCAACGATCTCTAAACCTTAATTTGACGCATAGGTACCAAACTACCTATCAAAGGTATGGCGTCGAAAAGCCACGAAGAAGCGAAAATGGCGAAACGCGACGGTGTTGAATATGAATTTGGCACGCAAACAAGCGGCTAACGAAAATACAACCTTATTGCATCCGCCTAAGGTCTGAAATATCTTGCCAAGAAGTGTCCAGGTTCATAATTTGACGGGTGCTGTTGTCTGCAGTGCATTTGTTAGAATGTAAATTAGGTAGGCTCTATTTTAGGGTACCGTACCAAAATAGGAAAAAGGACACTAAGATGACTTCATCCGTGTTAATTCAGTGGATTATTTCACTAAATATGACGAAATAATACAGAACAATAATGCTTTGTTTATTTATGAATCAAATGCAATTTTGTGTTTCAAAGTTTATTAAGATTCATAAAAATGCATGTTTAATTTGAGTGCGTGTCAGAACAGGCATGAGATAGGAATAGCCGTTGTGTAGTCATATTTTGCTAGAAAAAAATCTTATCATCAAATATTAAAAATAATATTATACTAGTGGTTCGCCCCGAACTGAGACCTCGCGATATCCCATAATTCCCAAAAGTTTTAATTATATATTGTAATAATTAACTTTTAACATTAGACGCAATAAAAAAAATAATAGTTGACATAAAACTGTTTTACTGACACAGCGCCATCTATAGTGAAGCATTATAGTGAAGCATTATAGTGAAGCTATTAGCTTCACAATAATGCTAATAGATGGCGCATTAAAATTAAATAATTTCGTTTCTTTATAACATTTATCTAATTTTAGTATTTGTTGTTCAAGTACAGGATATAACTGAATTTTCAACCAAGTTTCACGTTCTAATATATTCAGTAATTCTTGACATATGGCTCAAATTAAAATCTCCACTTTGAAACCCCCCCATTTGGTCAATTTTTAGGGAAAAATTAAAAAAAATATATTTTTGTACTCTGTTCAAAGTCGTCTTTAAAAAGATATATCGCAAGTCTATGTAGAGCAACAAACAAGATTTTACTTCAAATACGCTTCTATGAGAGCCCCCCTGAAATAAAGCTTTTTATATTTTTTTATACAATGTTCGGCTGAAGGCCATCAGTTTACATATTATATTCAAATTTGAAGTAATTACCTACGTTCAGTAATTCAGAAGTTATAGGGCTCTGACAGACATTTAGACGAACACACTTCTCTGTCTAGTAGGCAAGCGCCCTAGTTGACTCAGAGAACTTCGCTTCGCTCGTTCAATAACAGGTAAGTAACATTTATATATTATATTCTAGATATACTTATTATATTACTGTTATCTTTTGAGCCACACCTTCATGCAAAATTTTGCGCTATCACGGTTGACCTAACTAGCACAGTTTTTTCTCCTTTAAAAACAGTTTTGTCCCACTTAGTTTTTGGTCCCAAACAAAAATGATTTATTGTTGAGACTTTTATTGCTGTCTAATATATTATTGTAACAAAACCTTTGTTGTGAAAGTACGGAACCTTTAATATACGGAGTGTGTCGCACTTGGCCGGTTTTATTTCCTCTTGGCCGCATTGTAGCGCGGGAAATGGAAAACGTATGGAGATTGAGTCCGCCTGGCAAATAATTGAAAAATTGCATCCCCGGTTGCTAGAATTTAATTTTTCCATAGTTATGGAATAATTAATAGTTATGGCCCTTGCTAGCTTGAGTGGTGATGGCATTGCTTGCTTGGGAACTTGGCTTTCTCGCTTGGTTGGGGAGCTAAGCGGTGCTTAGCTTGTAATTGCATGTTTGACCATACAGATTTTTCTGTTGGCGGATTATAGCAAAATAATTCTACCTTTTCTTGCTAATCATGAACTTCCGCAAAGTAACGCCTGATTGTATCCAATATTTAATATCAATTGTTCATATGGTCGTTTACTTAATTTCCTAGATAACCCGTGATGATTTGATGCATACGACTTTCAGCCATTGCTGGCAGAGCTCAATTTGAATATGAATACAACATAAAACACTCCAAAATCTGAGACTTGCCACAACAAACTTACAGATACAGCCCTTCCTACATATATTCATTCGATTCCCAATTTTATTACAATAAAAATAAGAACGTCGCAAAGTTCAAACTCACTTTAATAATAACTTACGAATTGCTTTGTCTGAACATCGTGTAGGCAAAATCTAGTGTGAAAATGTGTCCGAATAAAAACTCGTTCTTAGGTTTATAGGGTGTTACTGTGACAGCACCTGTTAGTGAGGCGAAAATAATAGAGAAAGGAGAAAATCTATTATTTAGAGAGGAGAACTCTGTGGTGTATATTTTAAGCTAGAGGTTCCAAGTTTGATTCCCAAAAGAGTCAATAGTTTCAAGTCTGATTTGGTTGGAAGCTAGGGCCGAGACTCGACTCGTTTGTAGCGTGATAGAGTGCAACTAAAACATGATTGGGGGTTTATGTTCACTTAAACTGCCACACCCATACCCTTAACACGCTTCCATCTGACAGTACTTACTAAAAATGGTTTTAGAGAAATATTTTCCAGTTTTCTGTTTCTTTTTTCATTTTTTTTTTTCTTTAAATTGATGCCAAAGATTTTTAGAACAAAGAGCTCTACGAACCACTCAAAATAATCTTATCTATCAAGATGTCGCCTCACTGAACGGAGCAAGACTAACATCCTGTAGAATAAAATGTAGAAGTTTTTTAATAATCTTGGCGTTGAATTTATGTAAGTAACTGCAAATGCTCAGTAAAGTTTTGCAAAACTTGTGATACACGCTCCTTTTGTTGGCGTTTCTTCCATATTTTTTTCTTACATACTTTTCAAAATTCAATTTTCAACTATTCATATAAAAAGTTATTTTAAAAAGCATTTTCATTATGTTACTAGTTGATGCCCGCAACTTCGTTCGCGTGGATTAAGGTTTTGTAAACTCTCTTATTTTCCGGGATAAAAAGTAGCCTATGTGTTATTCCACACTATAATCTATCTCTATGCCAAATTTTAGCCAAATCGGTTCAGTAGTTTTTACATGAAAGAGTAACAAACATCATCATCCATCCATCCATCCATATTTACAAACTTTCGCGTTTATAATATTAGTAGGATACAGTAAACTAAGTTTGACGAGCTCGTGGCGCAATACTAAGCGCTACGAGGTCCCGGGTTTGATCCCCTGCGGTGGCAAATTAGAAATTTATAATTTTTGAAACGACTTTGGTCTGGTCTGGGTGGTGGGAGCCTTTGCCGTGGCTTAAAGACGTGCTACCAAGCGGTTTCACGTTGTACAAACCAATGAGGGAAATGGTTTTAATTATACCCTCTTCCAAGTTAGCCCTTTATCGTCATAGGCTCACCTGGGTGCCTGGAGCACTTCAACAATCCGTTGCTCTAGATCTTTTTTCCACGTACTATCAAACTGTGTTCCCGCTTAATTACAACATGGGGTTATTCAAAGGGCAGACCAACATATTCCTGAACAGCCGCCAACGCATTGGTGGTGGTGCCTCTGGTGCTACAAGTGTTCATGGGCTGCGGTAATCACTTAACATCGGGTGACCCGCCTGCTCATTTGCTCGGTATACACATTAAAAAAAATTACTTTTATAAAAAAACTAGCTTTTTCCCGCGGCTTCGCTCACGTTAGGTTCGATTTTTCAAACCCCTATTTTATCGCTTTAGGTGTTGAATTTTCAAAAATGCTTTCTTAGCGGACACCTACGTTATAATAGCTATCTACATGCAAAATTTCAGCCCGATCCGTCCAGTGGTTTGAGCTGTGCGTTGATAGATCAGTCAGTCAGTCAGTCAGTCAGTCACCTTTGCCTTTTATATATTTAGATACATTAGAAATAACCAGGTAATCAAATCAAAATTCTTTATTTGCATAGATTGTGTCTTCTTCTTGTTCTTCAACTTATAGACGTCCACTGCTGGACAAAAGTCTCTTGCCCATGCAACCTCCTCCACAGAACTCGGTCTTGCGCCGCCTGAATCCAGCGACTCCCTGCGACTCGTCTGATGTCGTCGGTCCACCTAGTGGGGGGTCTGCCAACACTACGCTTCCCGGTGCGGGGTCGCCACTCCAGCACCTTGGGACCCCATCGATCATCAGCTCTTCGAACTATGTGCCCCGCCCATTTCCACTTCAGTTTCGCGACTCGCTGAGCTATGTCGGTGACTTTGGTTCTCCTACGGATCTCCTCATTTCTTATTTGATATCGCAGGGATAGATTGTGTGTAGGTACATAATTAAAAGGTACTTACTGTAATCTGCCGAGTATTGGCATGCAAAAATAATATTATATTAATTCTTATTCTAGGTTTATTATAACTTTTTGATAGCGTCCCATAAAAAAAAAATAACGTTGAGTTAAGCCAAAATAATTTAAATGTTTAAAACCGTTGAAACTCCGCCGAAATTCATTATTCAAACTACATTACGCAGAAGTAAATTAATACCTACAAGCATTTTCGCTAATGAAAATGTGTCGTCATATAAATTTCCAACATTAAAACTGTATTTGTACGATATCTCTTCCGGACGTTATTCGGCGGAAATGCGCTTCGACGCGCCGCCCATTCTGTTTTATTAATATCGTTTTGTGTTTGCGTACAAATAATTTTCATATTTTTGAGCTTTTGTTTACAATATTTATTGGTTTATTTGTTTACGAGCTTATTCCCGCGGCTTCGCTCACGCTAAGTTTGATTTTTCAAACGCCTATTTTATCACCGTAGGGGTTGAATTTTCAAAAATTCTTTCTTAGCGGATCCCTACGTTATAATAGGTACCTATCTGCATGCCAAATTTCAGCCTGATCCATCCAGTGGTTTGAGCTGTGCGTTGATAGATCAGTCAGTCAGTCAGTCAGTCAATCAGTCAGTCACCTTTTCCTTTTATACATTTAGACTAGCTGATGCCCGCGACTTCGTTCGCGTGGATTGAGGTTTTTCTTAAAAAATAACTTCACAACCACGGTCTATTGGATCCTTGAGACCAACAAAATTGACTCGATAAGAATCTTTTCAAATATGGATATTATACGGAGCCCATTACAGTGCACAATAGAGTTTTGGGAGAGGAAATTGCCATTAAGATTGGCCGTTAGGGTAATCAGACTGAAAACCCATTAGGGGGCAAAAAAAATGATCTTAATCAAATTGTCATCAATCATCAAACACTGTCCTACAAGTAAAAGTTATATCCGGTAAGGAAATAAAGTTAGTTATCAGGAGTCGATTTAGTGGTATGAGCCTTAAACATGAGAGGTAGCGATCAATATAATATTATTATCTCTACAGATTTACTTTATTTAGCTGGCAGCTATTTTAGTCAATTATTAGTTTATAATAATAAAAAATATATATTCCTCCATTAATTTACATACCATAAATCTAAAACTTATGTTGGGATTTATTCATGTAGGTACCTACAAGCAATCTCCTTGTGATCCATGTAAACTCTCACCTAAGCGTAAGATATTTAGCTTGATTAACGTAACTTGTTAGCATAAAATAAAAAAGCCTATATGGCAGCGTTAATCGTATTTTTTCATCACATTGCACTAATAATAAATAATATAAAGGCGAAAGTTTGTATGTGTCTGTGTTGTTTGTTACTCTTCCACGCAAAAACTACTGGATGTATTTGGCTGAAACTTGGAATGGAGATAGCTCATACCCAGGATTAACACATCAGGCTACATTTTATCCCGGAAAGTGAAAGAGTTCCCGCGGGAATTAAAAAACCTTCTCAAAGTTGCAAGAATTGTCTAGTAGGTAATAATCACTTTAAAACATTAACACTTTAGCTTGCCGTGTGTTATATATATCCCTTGACATAGATGATTCGGTTCTTTGCTAGACATGTCCCCATACTACTTACTCGGATGTCGTCCTCCCATCTCTTCAGTTACCTTCCCCTTTTCTTCTGGAGTCCCTCCTCCCACCCTCACTTTTTTTTGTCCATTTTCAGAATTTTAGCTCTGAAAGTGGGCTAAAAATAGCAGATTTTCACGAGACCTCTTATGACTTGTACCACTCTATAGTCTATACCCGGCTGAGTTAAATGGGAAATGAGAGCGGTGTAACCGGAACCTTGAGCACAATCGAACCGTAATCGCTTGAACCTGAGATAGAGTCACTCAATTAGGCTCCTCTCTTCAGAGAAAAAGAAACTAATTGAGCTCGGGGAGAAGAAAAACATTTCCTTGGATCGTTAAATAATAATGTAACGCAATATCAGTAAAAATTGGTGTATAAATGTTCTCTATTTGGCTCAAATTTGATTCTGATTAATTATTTAGGAACAAAAACAGGTGTTGTAAGAATAAAGTCAAAATTTAAAAACGTTTCGGTTTTAAAGAGTTCCCGCGGGATTTTAGGAAATAAATCAACGCGAGCTAAGCCGCGGGCATCATCTAGTTTAAAATAAGTATAAAGTTGAAAGTGGGAGCGATGTCGTGAGATCTATGACCTTAATACCTCCAACTCCTCAACTCTGTGATGCTACTAAGAATTTTTGGCCGAAAAATATTAGTTAAAAAATTGTAGTTAGTAATTTTATTAGTATATTATTATACTAATAAAATTACTAACTAAAAATGGAGTGTGATGTTTTGAGGGTTCATGTATGTGTGTATGTATGTGAGTTTTTATACCATAAGTTCTAAATGCCTAAACAGATTTCGATGATGCTGGCTATAATTTATTTGATTATTTTGATAATTTGCTTGTTTTGTCAATGGCGTTTGAAAGGTAAGCTTTTTGTTGTAATTATATGTAACTAACTTTTGCCCGCCATAAATAATTACCTACTACTAGTACTGCTTTTAGTACTATAATTAGTTCTTTGGATCGACCCGGGCTTCGAACACTAACACGAGGCAGTTAGAACTTAGGATACTTTAGCATAGGAAAGTCACCAGATGCACACACACACAGCAAAGTTAAATCGCTTTGCTTGTACTGAAGCTTCCCGGAACCGGGTTTGTTCCGTTCGGTCCAAGTTGGAACTTGGTTATCACTTGTGTGCACATGGCACCTGAGTTTGGATGCAAATAATTATATTTGCCTTTGTTTATTTATTACACGACTGCGCGAAAAACGGAGTGTGATGTTTTGAGGATTCATGTATGTGAGTATGAGAGTCATGTATGTGATTATGTATGTGAGTTTTTATATTCCACCATAAGTTTTAAATGCCTAAACCGATTTCGATGATACTGGCTATAATTTTTTTGATTATTTTGATAATTTGCTTGATTTGTCAATGGCGTTTGAAAGGTAAGCTTTTTGTTGTAATTATATGAAACTAACTTTTGCCCGCTACTTCATCCGCTTGTAGTTATATTTCAAAAATACTGCGAGTTTGACTTTTCCGAAAATAAAAGTAACCTATATCACTCTCCAGTAGGGCTAAGATGCGCTTTAGAGATTAACATAGAGATTATCTTATTATAAGATCTTATTTCTGCTGGTCATACAAAAGTTGTCGATTCATAGGTCTGTTACGGCGTGATTGAAGGACAAACCAAGTTAAATGAACAAACTCACTTTCGCACAATTCGCAAAAATCTAACAAAGCATGTTTGCAAAACTTGCAAAGCCTAATGCAATATTTCAGGAAATAGGATCTAACGTAGGACCTTGACAAATTCTGTATACGAGAGAGTTTTCCAGTACGAATTTCATGAAATAATTTCACGCCTCTGAAAAATCGATTTCCGTGCCCAAATTGTTAGAACGGTTCCAGAGGACGTGATTGCATTACCCTGCCCATTACATTTCTCGTGAAAACGACGAAATAATATAAATGTTTCAGAGTAAATAAAAACCTCAGTAGCCCAACGGTTAAGATGCGGACTGAAAACTGAAAGGTCGACACTTGCACCCTACCTCTTGCACTATTTTTGCACCTACTTCTAAAATAAGTTTGCTTCATAACATATAGTGCTAGCAGTAGGCTTTATTAGGTGAAAGGGCTTCAGCTCATTCCAAGCTCGAACCTTCTGCGATAATCGCTGTTCGCGTCCTGTTAACAAGTATTGTGTGATGAAACTCTTGGATCCATAGTGAAAAATAAGTTCCCACCAACGATCGAGAACCTATTTCTGTTGTTTAGCCAGTGCAAACACATTTCACGATGCCGTACTGCGCTTTTAAACTTGTAAGCAGGAATGTACGCCCATTTTGCGAGGCCAAAACACCTAATAAAGTTTGTTTCTAAACCGCTTAACAATACCATTTTTCCGGCAGTGTCGTAACTCGCACGCTTCCAACAGACATCTGAAAATTAATTCCCCAACCCACTGAATTCGGAAATGCCAGGAATCGGATACCAAACTTCTATCTTACGAGGCCCTAAGTCCTTCGAATTGTGCTGCATTTCCTCACTTAATTCGAGGAAAAACTACCTTAAAATGCCTAAACAAAACATCATTCGCCCTGCCTGCCACGTAGCGTCACGCTATGCCGCAAAAAAATTAAGGTTTAGACAAACAGAACACGCGACGGCAACGTAATTAACCCGGTTTCTATAGGCGTTGTGATACAAGGAGCTTTACGAGAACACTTCTTTTTCTTCTTTTTCAACCTATAGACGTCCACAGCTGGGCAAAGGTCTCCTGCATGGACTTCCAGGGGATTTGCGCGACCTGTATCCAGCAGCGGCTCACTGCGACTCGTCTGATGTCACCGGTCAACCATTTAAAGGGGTAAGCAAACACTTTGCTTTCCGGTGAATAAATAACAACATTAGCTTCTTCAAAAGCACTACATAATAAGTTTAGTTGAATAAAAAACCGTTTCTATTCTATTCAACCAGCTCCTAGCACGGTGGAAGTCCTTTGCCCGCAGCGCGGAGGAGTTGCATGAAACTCTTGATCGTGAGGCCTTTTGCCAGAACGACAGAACTTATCCAAGGAAGTACCAGCTTACAGAAAACAATTGCTAAAGCGATCCTCCGCCATCACTTTATAATAAGGACACGTCTCGAACCCCTTTCACCAACGGAGAATACTCGCATCTCGCGGCAGAAAAGGATTTGAGAAGAAACGAAGATGACTAATTTATTGAATATTTCCTGAAAAACTTAACATCTGCGTCGATTTAAGATGCATAGTTATTAGTTATACATAATTATAGAAAAACCAAAGCTACCTAAATGTAATATGACAAATTGCCTAAAAATTGGCTATTACCTATTTGGGGGAGGCTTGAGGGGAACGTAATTTTATTTTGTCATGCGTCGTGATGAAGTAATGTGCTCTACCCTCATATTTAGTATCGTGCACACTTTTAGTGCGACGCAGACGTGGCGTGGCGCCACGCGTTTTGTCTGTCCAAGCCTTTAACGATGTAAAACTTTCTGTATAGTATGTAAGCCATCTTTTCTTGCGGGGACCTGGTTGCGAAGGGCCATCAATATAGTTCAACGTCTCGAACAGAAACAAAGTTTTGTTTCGACGTAAAGGACTTGTTGCTACTTGTATTGTCTTTAGAGTCAGAGTTTCATGTAGTTTTTCCTTACATGTAATGGATTTCGCTTGGGAGATACGAGCAAATTTAATTCTAAACATATATGTGCCATTAACTTGACTACTAGATGATGCCCGCGACTTCATTCGCATCGATTAAGGTTTTTCAATTCCCACGGGAATTCTTAAATTTTCCGGGATAAATTGTAGCCTATATGTTAATCCTGGGTACGAGCTATCTCCATTCCAAATTTCAGCTAAATCGGTGCATTCCTTGTGGCGTGAAGGAGTAACAAACAAACACACACACATACACATACAAACTTTCGCCTTTATAATATTAGTGTGATAAACTGTATCTAATGAGACTAAGGCCGGCTGCACATTATTAGTTTCTACTAATATCAGTTACTTAATTACCTAATTAGTTAATTAAGTAGCTACTAGCTGGCGTTTGAGAATTCGGTAGGCTCCTAAGTAACTAACCATGTCTTAAAAATGCCTTTTCCTAACCCAAACAAAAAAACGGGACCGCAAAAACGTAATTCAACAGGGGTCTTATGTGAGTTTACGCAAATAGCAAATACCTTAGGGGTGCTTGGGGTAATGTAAACAAATGGGGTTGGGTATAAAAATGCGGGGCGAGGGTACATTCATCATTTACTTCCTGTCGTGTCAAATTGCTGCGCCGACACGCGACCCTGGTTAGAAAGAACCCTTTACGGGGTAGAATTCCATATTTACGCGTATATTTACTTCCGTCGGTATCCGGTTACAAATAAATAGCTTTTTTATTATTTGATCACAAGATAGTTCTTGACTGCTATCTCACCTGATGGCAAGTGACGATGCAATCTAAGATGGTAGCGGTAATCGGTTTCTACGCGTCAATGTGCCGGAAAGCAAGTTAAATCGCTTGGCGGCACGTCTTTAACGGTAGGGTGGTAACTAGCCACGGCCAAAGCCTCCTACCAGCTCGGCTTTATTTTCTTTTAAAAAATTCTATTAAAATGTAATATTGAGTGAGGTTGGTTAAAGATTGGCCGGCGGTTTGGGAGAAGTAGTAAAAGACCGAAGAAGAACCGAAACGATCGACTTGATTTTTACATGTCTGCCCAAAAAAAGGAGTGTAATGTTTTCAGGGTTTATGTAGGTATGTATATGAGAACAATTGGACAGATTCTGATGTACCTACGTGGTTATAATTAGAATCCTAACATGCATCCGAGTGACACTAATTATAAATTTTCATTTGATCTATATCTATATCTATATAATATATAAAATTCAAAGTCCTGACTGACTGACTGACTGACTGAGATATCAACGCACAGCCTAAACTACTGAAGTGAGAAACTTGAAATTTTTACAGTTGGTTCCTTTTATGACGTAGGCGCACACTAAGAAAGGATTATTGGAAATTCCACCCCTAAGGGGTTTAAATAGGGGATGGAAGTTTATATGAAACTCTATTTTTCAAGCTGTTTCCATCAAAGTTGGTATTTGAGCTTTCAGTTAAAAATAAAGAAGTAGGTACGTGTGTCACAGTTTTTGAAAATTCCACCCCAAAATCTAATTCCACGCGGACGAAGTCGCGGGGGCAAAAGCTAGTATTCTATAAAGCAGTCAGGTTGTTATTCTATTTTATTTCTATAGTTAACTAGCTGATGTTCGCGACTTCGACCGCGTGGATTTATTTTTTAAAATCCCGCGGGAACTCTTTGATTTTCCGGAATAAAAAGTATAATAGTAGGTAAAAAGTATATAAGTAGGTACCTCTCCTCTCCTCTCCTATGTAACTCTCCAGGTCCTCAACTATGCCCATGCAAACCGTAGCTCTGTTGCAGCGTTATTGAAGGACAAACCAACAAACAAACAAACACACCTTCGCATTTATAATATTAGTTAGGATATAGTAGTTATGTTAGTAAATAATCTCCAACAACAAAGTCCACTTCACTCGTTCTGGATGCCCTGCAGGCATTAATCACTTTTAAAACATTATGTAAATTGTCACGAGCCTGTCCACCGCTCCCGTAAACGATTTGTATTCATCATGAGGTAACATACGCTAGCTGTATTAAATACCTACCAGCTTTTGCAACTCTGTCTGTTAAAATTTAGGTAATTCCATAGGACCCTCGTCCCTTTTTAACCGACTTCGACAATGCCAAAAGGAGGAGGCTCACGATATTTTTCTTCACCGTTGACGGCAGGATCTCCGAAAACAGCCTGTTTTTGATTCAATAGTAAACCATCAAATATTCTTTGTTTTGATAGGTTAAAAATATATGTTGTAGTTTAATTTATTTTTTATTTTATTTTTAATTAAACTAAAAAAAAATGTCAAAAAATAGGCAAAAGCTTTTAGAAGAATATTTTACCGTTAATTTTTTTCTAAAGAGTTTTCTTTTTTTTTATCATGACTGTTTTACTTTCTTTATAACAAAGTGGCTCGTGCACCACACTTCAATAGTTCGCAAAGTACTGCGGCCGAAGATCGTGCCCTTAAATCAAGGGATAGTTAATTGCTTTTAAAATGCACATAAGTCCGAAAGGATGTGCGATTGGGATTCTTCGTTTATAAACTGTAGGCTCCGGCATTTTTATATATACTTACGTTACTAATATATTTTTTTAAAGTAACTCTGAAACTTTATCACATCAAGCCTCAATAGCATAACGAGTAGTATAGAAAGCCGGTTTCAGCTCACTCCCAGCCTAGGCCAAAAAAAAAAAAAGTGCGGCCAGGCCAAAAAAATAAAAAAAGTGTGCCCACCCCCCAAAAAAAAGTGCGCCTAGGTAAAAAAAAAGTGTGCCTAGGCCAAAAAATAGTGCAGCCAGGGCAAAAAAAAGGGTCAGGGCGATCCGAAAAAAAAGAGGCCCGCCGCAGGCGAAAAAATTTTGGCTAAAATTCCAATAAGACAAATTCCAATTGGAATTCCAATCATTGGAATTCCAATTGAAGAGTTTAGTATTTCCACTTCCTAATAGATGGCGCTGCTTGTCAAGGCATAAAATGGTACGCTACTGTAAGATAGATGGTGTAATGGGGCGACTTAAAATGACACGCTACTACAAGGTAGATGGCGTTGAGTGTTTTAAGTGTGATATATTTTCCGTCCTATTTCGTGTTGGATTTTCCGTTCCCATTGGTTATGAGAGTGAGAGAATGTAGAGTGCACCAGTGTTTGTGTACACACTTGTGCACTATAATACCTCCTGTGGTTAAACTTGTATCACTACCAGACAACACTTATTGATATCGCATAGAACCTAAAAGCCCGGCCTACGGCCGGGCAGCGGAACTTTTATGTTTTAACCTAACCTAACCTAGCTAGTAAATTAGGTTAGCCTAATTGCTCGAAGTGCTCCAGGCACCCGCTAATGTTTGTTACACAAGAAATTCATTCCAAAGAATCGAACCTGTCAGTTAAACAGAGCGAGCGCACTAACCACTGTACCAAGGAGGTCACATACCTGCTTGCTTTGAACAAAAGTGAAAAGACCCTTTTCCTTTCGTCGCATTCCTACGTTTTTTTTTTAACCGAATTCAAAATAAAAAAGGTTATGCACTTTATGTTTGCAAAATACGAATTAAAAGTCAATTAAACGTTTAAAAAAATCGAATAATAACTTCTCTCTCATTATTGATGTTCTTTTGAATGAGAAAATATAATTCTATATTGATTAATCATTTATAGATTTAAATATGATTATGCACTAATTAATGTTTGTTACACAAGAAATGCATTTCAAAAAATTGAACCTAGGACTTCTCAGTTAATATAAAACCATAACACTCACCACTGCGCCCTTAGAGGTCTTCATGCGCTTTCTACCTGGTAGGACAATAGACCCTTGCATTCCAACGTTTTTGCGCTTTTAACCGAATTCAAAATAAAGATTATTCTGTATTTATGTAACTCGTACGTTAAGTCGTATGTAAGTACAAATTCAAAGTCAAATTAAGAGTTTCAAAAAATCGAATAACAACTTCTGAATTAATAAATGAGTGAATATGAAAAACGGTAAACTTGAAAATACTTTGAGTAACTAGCTATTGAAAACGATTAGTATAATATGTAATTCTTAAGCGATGTCTCAGCTCTCACGAGGTTCTCATCATAGGAATTAGGGTATAGTGATTCTCTGTTATTATTATTGATGTTTTTTTAACTTAAAAAAAAAGGTATATTAACCTAATTAACCTGAATCTGTTGATGGTGTATTTAGATAACATCTTCGACACGTACGAACTTGGTTGATTTTTTGTACTCTTTTTTTTAATTCCCATTATCTTTGGGTAGGATATAGATACAAAAAATGATTGCCTGCAGATTGCCGTATATTACACAAAAAATAGATGGCATCTTCGACACGTACGAACTTGGTTGATTTTTTGTACTCTTTTTCATCTTTGTTAGGATATGGATACAAAAAAATTATATTGCCTACAGATGCAAGGGATCAAGACATGTTAATTCATGTCTAAAACATGTGTGTATAAAAAGGGTCCATTCTAATTTTCTATCATAAGTTTACCTTGTGTCAGCTCGTGAGTATCTCAGTTTTAAATATAAAGTCTTAAATATTATCTACTAATTACCAGTCTAGGAATATTGTGTTGTGAATCTACATATTTCCGTTCATTATGGTGGTAAGTGCGTAATTATACTTGTTATTATTTAAATTATATTTGTAGCTAACATATCGATTCGTTATTATTGGGCTACTTTTTGAAATTTTATAAATATAATTAGTTTATTACAGTAATTACATTACAGTATAATATTATAAAGGCTAAAGTTTGTATGTGTATGTTTGTTACTCCTTCACGCCACAAGAAATGAGCCGAATTGGCTGAAATTTGGAATGGATCCAGGATTTAAACATAGGCTACATTTTATCATGGAAAATTAAAGATTCCCTACGAGAATTAAAAAAACCTTAATATACGCGGACATCATCTAGTGTAATTCTATAAATTGAATAATCTCCTTTTTATTTCAGGACTCGGAAAATGAAATCAGTTATAAGAATTATTATTATCCACTCAATGTGTCAGATGATCAAGATGCAAGTGATTGTATGACAAATAATAAAAAGACTGCTTCAAAAAGGATCAAAACAATGGAACAAAATAATATAGATGTGTTTTTTGAACATCCAAAGAAAAAGAAGAGGGCAACTACTTCTTCATCTGTGGCTCAGGCGATTGATGGAGGTCTGTCGTATATCTCATCGAATGATGCTGACAGTACAAACGCAAGTCATCTCATCAAAATAGATGTCTATGACATGAAGAATCTGAAAGGGGTTTCACCTCTTGAATACTGGAAATATGCAGATTTACGATTAAAGTACTATGTGAATTCAGACGCTGATAAATTTTATCTCAGCACTCGAGATATTATTTACAACATAACAAAGCAGATCGCAGGAAGACATGATTGTAAAAAATATTTTGTCGAGAGAGATAACAAGCAATAACAATAGCTATAAATTATTCCATCCCAAAAAATAAAACTATTTAAAAGATAGCATCGTTACCTGCAAATCAAGACCCATGTCACTTAACGTAAATAAATTTTTAAAATAATGTGCAGTCTCCCTACTATTTGTCTGTGAATACAGACGAAACAAATTATAAAAGAGTGCTGTTCTAACACAATCAAGTCATATTCCATCTCGCTATCCACAACAATGTTGTGTCAACTGTGTGCTTTTAACGACTCTGTTTACAATGAAGAATTGGTTGAAAATTGTGAAGAAGCAGAATTGAACGCCGAGTTAGTTAACATATGCATGGAAGCCGACCGAAATCAAGTTTATTCGTGAGTATTTTTTATTCATCATTTTTTCCATGAACAGTATTTATTTTAATCTATTATATTTCAAACGATTCATCGAGGCTTGGGTGCACGACTATAAATTTTTACTAATCTAACAGCTACCATCAACCTGATCAGTTCAAACTTGTTCAAACATAACGCTGATGGGGAGGGGCTATTTACGTATAAATACTCGGTTAAGACGTTAGCTACACTCATTCAGAGAGAAGTTGTGATAGAAAAATATTAATAATGGAAGCTTTTTCCAATGATGAAATAAGTGTATTTTCTAAATCATTTGTGTTAAATAAGATGCATAGATACATACGGTTGTGGTATATCTCTGATAGACTCCCTAGATGGATGTTAGATGACCCAGAGATTAAACCGTTTTATACACCATGTAGTGGTCATCGTACTTCAATTTTTCCTCATTCTGATGAAATTGACGGTGTATTTCCTATGAAAGCATATTGTAATATGTGTGTTACAAATGGTAAATTATATTTAAATAAAAGATTAGTGTAACATTTATTTTATAGAAAATATGTTTTATTATATCAATTTTTATTTTTCAGTTCAAAGCAAACTGGAGCCGGAGTGAAAAGAAAAGCTACTACAGTCACAAACTCTACGAGTAAGCAACCATGTTCTCAAGAACCTTCTACATCTACGGAGCCATTGACTACAGCAAGACTAACGGGGGAAGAATCGTCCTTACCTGTAAGTTCTACAAAATATCATAGTATCGAGTGTTCTTACTGTAAAATAAATGTGAATCAAAAGTACTATTCTAACCACCTTAGAAGCAAAAAACATATAAATAACGTACTTCTTAATAGTTCGGTTCAAAACTTAACCAATGTGCAATTAATAGAAAATGCCTTCGGTCGACGAATAGCAACATACAGGATTTCCAATAATAATTCACAATTTCAGACACCTGAAGCTTTTCTTGATTCAATTAAAAATTCTGTTCATGACTTGCTTCATACGCTTTTAAAAGAGCATACTTTAATTAAAGTTAACTTCATTTTAAACGGAGATTTTATTCAGGCAACAAAAAACTTAGAAACTTCCTTTGACTTTCAAACGTGTAACTATACATTCTGTTTAGGTGATGAAATTAACATCATTTACTCGGATTTATTAACTGAAACTTCGAGTAAAGTTTGTAATTTTGAAAAGAAAGATAGTGGTTGGAGTCTTAAAAAAATTAATTATGTGGATTTAAATATAAATAAATTAAACCCTTTAAAAGGGAACTCTTATATAGATTTACCCATAGATATTAAACATAAACTTGCTATTATTAATGTTAAAAATAATGACAATAAATGTTTTCAATGGGCTATACTTTCCGCTTTGTATCCTGTTCAAAAAAATGCCGACAGAGTGACTTCATATATATCGAAACAAAACTCTTTAGATTTTTCAAATATTCCATTTCCAGTACAATTAAAAGATATCAACAAATTTGAAACCTTAAATAATATTAGTATAAATGTTTTTGGAATTGAACATGACACAAAAAGCAATTCTACGAAGATTATTGGTCCTCTCTATTTCACAAAATGTCGAAAACAGAAACACATAAATTTATTATACGTAAATAATGGTTCGAATGGTCATTATTGTTATATAAAGAATCTTTCTAGGCTAGTTGGTCGACAATTAACCAAACATATCCATGCTGTATTTATTTGTGATGGTTGCTTACTATATTTTCAATCAGATATTAAATTGAAATCCCATCAAGAGTTTGATTGTAATCATATTAGAACTGATTTGCCCGATATCACACAAGCTAAACTAACATTTAATAAATATGAAAGAAAGCTCAAATTGCCTTTTGTTGTTTACGCAGATTTTGAAGCATTTTTAAGTCCTATACAAGGTTGTGATAATGATCCAACTACCTCATACACAGCAAATTTTCAAAAACATGAAGTATATAGCTTTGGATACTATATCAAATGTACATTTAATAATAGTCTATCAGTATATAAAACTTATACAGGTACCGACTGTGCCAAAGTGTTTATGGAGACTTTAAATGATGATATAAAACGAATTTATGATGAGCATTTAATTGAAGTTTATCCACTACCTCTGACAACAAATGATAACAAAAAATTATCTAGGACATCCACATGTCATATATGTGAAAAAGAACTGAAATCGGATTACGAAATAGCATATAATAAATACACCGGAGGTTTAGTAGGTGTCTGTCACAAAAGCTGTAGTAAAAAGTTAGAAATTCCTCAATTTATACCGATAATTTTACATAACCTTAGTAACTATGATGCTCATTTCATTGTGCACGCATTGAATTTCTCAGAAGGTGGGATAAATGTCATACCCCAAAATAAAGAACGATATATTTCATTTTCAAAAAAGATAAAAATCATGGACAAACAAATTGAATTGAGGTTTATTGATTCTTTTAAATTTTTATCTAGTAGTCTAGAATCCTTAACAAATAATTTAAATGATAAAGACTTCATCGAATTGCGAAGAAATTTTCAAAGTGAAAAAGATATTTATTATTTAAAACGTAAGGGTGTATACCCATACGAATGTATGACATCTTTTGACTCCTTAAAGTTAACGTCACTCCCAACACAGGATCAATTTTTCAGTACACTTACAAACAGTACTGTTTCAAATGAGGATTATAAACATGCTAGAGATGTTTGGAATCATTTTAAATGTCGTAATATGAGTGATTACTCTGATTTATATCTCAAAACGGATGTGTTACTTTTAGCAGATATATTTGAAAATTTTAGAAATGTATGTATTAAAACTTATGATTTAGATCCTGCGCAATATTATACTGCACCAGGTCTTAGTTGGGATGCAATGTTAAAGTACACACAAATAACGTTAGATTTACTAACAGATTTTGAAAAAATTGCATTTGTGAAATCAGGTATACGCGGCGGTGTTTCACAGTGCAGTAACCGTTATGCGCAAGCTAATAATAAGCACATGGCAAATTTTAATCAGAAAATCCAATCATCTTATCTCACATACTTAGATGCTAATAATTTATATGGTTGGGCTATGTCTCAATACCTTCCAACGGGGGCTTTTGAATGGGTAAGTTGTGAAACTAATTTCAACATACCAATTGATTCTGATGTGGGTTATATTCTAGAAGTAGATTTAGAATACCCTGAAACTTTACATGACTTACATACCGATTTTCCTCTTTGTCCAGAGAATATACTTGCTGGAGGGAGTAAAACTATAAAATTAGTTCCAAATCTATTTGATAAAACTAAGTATGTTATTCATTATAGAAATCTTGTACAGTGTCTAGAAATGGGCTTAAAACTAAAAAAAATTCATAGGATTTTAAAATTTAATCAAAGTCCTTGGTTACAAAAATATATTGATTTAAATACACAGTTGCGTACATCTGCACAATCTGATTTTGAAAAGGATTTCTATAAGTTAATGAATAATTCAATATTCGGAAAAACAATGGAGAACATTGAAAAACGTGTTGATGTTAAACTATGTACACATTGGGAAGATAAGGGAAAATCTGTTGGTGTTCAAAAACTTATTGCGAGACCTGAATTTCATAGTGTCTCAATATTTTCGGAAAATTTGGTTGCTATACAATTGAAAAAAACGAAATTACTTTACAATAAACCTATTTACTTAGGATTTTGTATTTTAGATATTTCTAAAACGCTTATGTATGATTTCCATTATAAGTATATGAAAAAGAAATATGGCTCAAATTGTAAAATGTTATATACTGACACTGACAGCTTCATATATCAGATTTTTACTGATAACTTTTATGATGACATTAAACCTGACTTAAATAAATACTTCGATACTTCGGATTATCCCCCTAATAATAGTTTTGATATTCCCTTGATGAATAAAAAAAAAATTGGCTATTTTAAGGATGAAAATAATGGTAACATTATGACTGAATTTGTTGGTTTGAGATCAAAAGTGTATGCTTTTAATGCACAAAATAAATTCATTGCTAAGGCAAAAGGTGTAAACAAATCGGTTACCAAAAATTTCAAAATGCAGAATTATAAAACAGTTTTATTTGAACAAAAAAATGAACTATGTGAGATGTATAGATTCAGATCGATAAAGCATATAATATTTACTCAAAAAACGAATAAAATATCATTATCACATTCAGATACAAAACGGTTTTTAGTTAATAACTCTACCAACACCTTAGCTTGGGGTCATTACAAAATAAAGTCGTTTAATAATGATTAGCAGTAAGAATCATTGATGATATTTTTTAAGTAATTATAAGAATGGATAGATGTAGCCTTAAGTTATAAATTGTATAGAAAAATAAATTGTATAATTATAAATAAATGTATTACTTAAATCGATGTTGTGTCACTTTATTCCCCATTTCTTTATCTAATTTAACTAAAGCAACACGTATTTTGAACATGTATCATTTTCTCCATCCATTTACTGCTATAGTTGCTGGACCGAGTGGATGTGGTAAATCACATTTTGTGACAAATTTCTTGAAACACTGTAATTATATATGTAATACACGATTTGATCAAGTTTTATGGTGCTACGATGAAATGCAGCCTCTATATAATCTAGAAAATGTAACTTACATTCAAGGAATTCCTGAAATGAATATGTTTGATGGAAAACATCCTCAATTAATTATACTTGACGATCTCATGAGGGAGTCAGATGGTCGTGTTGTTGATATTTTTACTAAAGGTAGTCACCACAGAAATTTAAGTGTTTTTTATATCACACAAAATCTTTTTCATCAAGGGAAAGGCCAACGAGATATTTCTCTGAATACAAGTTACATAATTTACTTTAAAAATCCCAGAGATCGAACACAAATTCGTCATTTAGCACGTCAAGTATTTCCAGAGAATTCAAAGTTTGTTGAAGAGGCTTATAAAGATGCCACTACTGAGCCTCATGGCTATTTAATGATTGATTTAAAGCAAAATACAAATGATTCATGTCGTTTTAAAACTAAGATAGATAGTACCTCTAATGATTGTGTGGTATACATCCCTAAAAAGGGGTTTAAATATGGTTTACATCACTCAGTTCTTGTCAGTAACAAATAATGGTTGAAGGAAGCAGCACGCTAGATTCAAAAAAGTTAAGGTGTGCATTACAAACATTTAAACCAAAATATCGTAAAATTTTACTTCGCTCTCTTAAGAAAGAAGAAATTAATCGTGTTTGTGAGTATATCAAAGAAATATTTAAAGAAAATACCCCCAATAAAGAGACAAGAGAATCTTCTGTAAAACTGAATTGTTTCTTTTCTACAAAGTTAATATAAATATGTATTCAGATTCATTCTAAAATAATGTCTGCACGAGTAAAAACACACAAAAATTTACTAAAGGCTTTACACACACTTCAACCGAAATTCCGCACAGCCTTATTGAAAGCTTGTAAGGACGAGGAAATCAATTGTATTTGTGAGTGTATTTTCAATATACTAAATGGTAAACTACCTTTGAAGGATTGTGAGAAGGCCAAGTTAAAAAAACACAAAACTATTCTGAGAAAATTAATAAAGAAAGGGAGAAATAAATCACGAAAACGTATTATAATTCAGAAAGGGGGAGCATTTCTACCTATTATTTTGGGAGCTGTTTTAAGTGGACTGTTTAATTTAATATAAAAAATGGAACACGCAAAAAAAATGGTTCTTATTGAACCAGAGGTTATTGAAAGGTTAAAATCAAAAAATATTGCATCTGACGATTCTTTATCAAGATTAGATAAAGAAATGCAAAAAATACTGAAAAGTAAACTTGATGATCGTGAAAAATGGTCACTGTACACACAAATTTTACAGAGATATCTCCATATAACTGAAGGAGAGAGAAAGCCAATTAAATTACCAGTGACTGTGGAGGACGATCGAAGCTATGACAATAACAGTATCTTTAAAAAGGAAATGAAAGACAATGATTCAACAGTTTATGAGGAATCAGAGGATGATAAGCACGTACAGGGGCTACCAATTGATTTTTTATATTCCCCTACTTATATAAACAAATTAATACCGAAAACGTATAGGAAAAAAGGTGATATATTATTAAATGCTCTGCTAAATAATAAAGAAAAAATTTGCTGGAAAAAGGATGGATCAATAGTCGTAGATAATGAAGTTGTAGATGGTAGTAATATAGTGGATCTAGTGAATTATACCCTAAGACCATTAAAACGCTCCAAACCTAATGGATGGGAAATATTTATCCAAACTATAAAAGATATAGGGGTTCCCTTAATATGTATTGGTAATCCTCAAGCTTCTGAAAATATTAGTAACATATCTCCAAAATTCAGAGAACATAGTTCTCCATCTGATGATAAAAGTCCAAAAACTTCATCATACAGACTAAGGAAAAAACAAGACATTTGGGAAAGATGGAATCCATATTAGACATAAAAGATATTTATTATGATGTATCCAATCCCGCTGGTTACGGAAGTGCAGAGAAATTAAAAAGAGCATTAAAAGGTAAAATGAATAGAAAGCAAGTGAAAGAATGGTTGCAAGCTCAGGAAACTTATACTTTACATAAGCCTGTGCATCGAAAATTCCCCCGGAATAAATATATTCTATCTAATCTTAATGAACTTTGGCAAGCAGATTTAAGTGATATGCGTACTTATTCTCAATATAATGAAGGTTTCAATTATATTCTTTGTGTTATTGATGTTTTTAGTAAATACGCTTTCGCTAGAGCACTAAAGAAGAAAAATTCTGAAAGCATAAAACAAGCATTTGAAAGCATATTTACTGAAGCTAATACTACTCCTACCCACTTGCAATCAGATAAAGGTACTGAATTTGTATCAAAAGATGTTAGACAGTACTTTAAAAGTAAAAATGTAAATTATTACACAACCAACAACCCAGATATTAAAGCAAGTATAGTTGAGAGATTTCAAAGGACATTAAAAACTAAAATGTGGCGTTATTTTACACATAAAAATACCTATACTTATATTAACATTTTACAAGATTTACTCTATTCTTATAATCATAGTTTTCATTCAAGCATAAAAATGTGTCCGTTTGAAGTTAATTTTAATAACATCATGACAGTTTGGAATAATTTATATGGAAATATATACAATAAAATCAGTGCTAAACAACAGTCTAAGTTTTCAATTGGAGATCATGTAAGGATAACAAAATATAAGCACATTTTTCAAAAAGGATATGAGACAAATTGGAGTGATGAAATATTTATTATAACTGGTATAAAAAATAGCATGTCTAGAGTAGTCTACACACTTAAAGATCTACAAAGTGAACCTATTGTTGGTACTTTTTATGAGAATGAACTACAAAAAGTTACATATAACCCCACCACTCAATATAAAATTGATAAAATACTACGGTCTCGCTACTCAGGTAACAGAAAAGAAGTACTTGTCAAGTGGAAAGGTTATCCTGACAAATTTAACAGTTGGATTTTAGAATCCAGTCTTAAACAGATAGGATGATGGAAGACAATTTTTATTTAACTTTACTTAGTAATAGTTCAATGGAATACTTCCCGGAAAACACGACGACCACGTTCTCAACAAAATTACCAAAATCGCTTATTTTGGAAGGTGAATGGCACGTTGGAGTTGTAGAATTTCAATATCCTTGCACTATGTATACGGTTAGAGACTATGAAAATGTTATTTATACATCAAAGTGGATTACAATACCCGATGAAGATATAAACTCTTTAGTGCACTATAGAAACCGTATTCCTGCCATGAACTATGATAGCATTGAACATATTGTAGCTGAATTAAATAAAAATACAGATGCTGGAATAATGTTTAACTATGATGAAATAAAGAAGCAAGTATCAGTATTATGTGCGAATAACGCAATTGATGTACTTAAGTTGTCAACCAAATTATATTTACAACTTGGTTTTGAACCAAATACAAATCTAATTCAAAATAATATCGGAACATATCCTTATAATTTAAAATTAGGATTACCATCTCAATTGTTCATTTATTGTGATATAATAGAACCACAGATTGTTGGTGATGTTATGGCCCCTCTTCTCAGAATAGCACCACTAGATCCTACAGTCTATGTATACGGGGCAAATAAAATGCATATTTTTTCACCGCCTCATTACGTACCTGTCATGCGTAGAGAGTTCGATGTGATAGAAATAGATATAAGAACGAGTACAGGTCGAAAAGTACCATTCCAGTTTGGGACAACGTGTATTAAAGTACATTTTAAGAGAATCAAGTGAATACACATATTTCAAATGCCGTGCCCGTATTTACATTATTATTCTCATCAAGCTGGTACAGGTGTAGGTGCAATTTATAAAGGTGCACCTTATCAGCGAGGTCACGGTATTGGTAGTTTTTTGGGCGGACTATTCAGATCTGTTCTTCCACTTTTGAAAAGTGGTGCAAAAGTTGTGGGTAAAGAAGCTTTGAATGCTGGTGTGGGTCTACTGTCTGATATGTTAAATGTGCAACCAATGGATGAATCTATCAGGTCACGTTTAAAAACAGCAACTTCGAATTTAAAAGAAAAAGCTGACAAAAAAATTGATTCAATAATGAGAGGATCAGGATATAAAATTAGACGACAAAAACGGAAACGTATCACTCCTAAAAACACTCTCAAACGGAGCGGTACTAAGAAAATTAAACAAAGTAATATTCAGGATATTTTTCATAAAAGTTAAAATTAAAAAATGTCATTTTTACATCATCACTCCTGTGAATGCGTAAAATCTGAGTTGGATTTGTTTGCTCTACCATCGACTCAAACTAGTATTGAAGGAGGTCAGTGGATCCATTACAACCCCATTTCATCATTGACCGATGATGGACCCATTGAGTTTTTAGTACCAGGAAATGGAGATGATTATATTGATTTATCTCATACCCTACTTCACATAAAAGCTAAAATTCAGAATACTGATGCAACTAACATTGCGGCGACGTCAAATGTTGCTCCAGTTAATAATTGGCTGCACTCGCTTTTTAGTCAGGTTGATATATATTTAAATCAAAAACTCGTATCACCACCAAACAACACTTATGGGTATCGTGCTTACATCGAGACTTTGCTTAACTATGGTACAGCTGCTAAGAAATCTCATCTTACTTGTGGGCTTTGGTATAAAGATACAGCCTCAAAAATGGATTCATGTGATGCTTCAAATCAGGGATATGCAAAAAGAGAAGAATTAGCAAAGGAAAGTCAAATTATTGAAATGATTGGACACATACACGCTGATATTTTTAATCAAGATAAGTTTTTAATCAACGGTGTTGAAATGCGTCTTAAACTAGTACGTTCGAAAGATACTTTTAATCTTATGTGTTCAATGGCAGATAGTAAATTCAAAGTGCATATATCTAGTGCTAGCCTTATAATGCGCAAAGTTCGGATCAATCCGAGTGTATTAATTGCACATGAGAAAGTATTAGCTACTACAACTGCAAAATATCCTATCACTCGTGCTGAAGTTAAAGTCTTAACGATCCCATCGGGCATCCAAGGAAAAATGCTTGATAATGTATTTTTAGGACAAATTCCCAAAAGATGTATTATTGGTTTCGTAGGAAACTCAGCTTTCAATGGAACTTTAAATACTAATCCTTTTAATTTTGGTAATCACGGTCTTAATCTGTTCGGTTTATATGTTGATGGTCAATCTATACCATCAAAAACATTAACACCCTCTTTTGATGATAATATGTTCACAAGTGCATATCATACTTTATTCTCTGGAACAGGAATTCATTTTTTGAATGAAGGGAATGATGTCTCTAAGGAGGAGTATAATAATGGATATTGTCTGCTTGCCTTTGATTTAACTCCTGATTTATCTGCTAATTCAAACTCCCACTGGAATCTCATAAAACGAGGTAGTGTAAGATTTGAAGTTCGATTTGAAAGAGCTCTAACTACAACTCTTAATTGTATTGTATACGCAGAGTTTGATAACGTAATTGAAATTAATAAAAATCGAGATGTTAATTTAGACTACAATAGTTAAAAATTTAATATAAAAATGGAGATATTCAATTTTTAAGTCATTTGTTAATCACTCATTGTATCAAGAAGATTATCTTATTTGTAAGTCTTATTTGCTCTAAATTTATTTCAATTTTAGTTTCAATGAATACCGCAGAGATTGGAAAATATTTAAAAATAATCGATCCCAATATTCAATTCAATGTTTTTGCAGCAAATAAGATACCGATATATTTAACACCACCAGCTTATTTAATTTCCAATTTAGATCCAGATACAAAACCTGGATCTCATTGGGTAGCAATATATGTGGATACTAATGGTGTCGGTGAATATTTTGATTCGTTTGGTCGAAAACCAACGGATTATCATGAAATGTTCCTAAAAACCAACTGTAAGAAGTGGACCCATAATAACAAAGTACTTCAGAACTATTTAAGTTCATTTTGTGGAATGTATTGTTTAGTTTATATATATTTTAAATATAACAACATCTCAATGTCACAATTCCTTAATATATTTACTGATAATACTTTGTATAATGATCAACTTTTACAATGTATGTTTACAACTTTATTTATAAGGAGATGAAATAAAAAATATTGTTTTGAATAATTATAGTTTTATTTATATACAAATCTTAAATAACATTTTTTTACTAAAAATAAACATAAGACTACCTAAATACTAACTAACTATAACTTAAGGGTACGCTGTGATGAAAACGAATGATCTTGCTCAGAGTCTTCATCATCAGTTGTTGGTCCTCCTCGTATTCCGAATAATGCATCTTCGATTGGAATGAAGTCAACTGGACTGTAAAGGCTCGGACTAGGGCTTAGGCAGGCAAAATGATCCCCATCTTGTGAATCCTCACACAACTCCATATCTTCAAAATTCAGTTCCGCTTCTGCTTCTTCACATAGCGAAACCATTTCTGTATCGTAAATGGTCTCGCTCAGTTCACACAGTTGAGAAGGTTGAGACGACATCGTATACTCGTAGTTGAACGTAGTGAGATGGAATATGAAGTTCACCTCTCAAGGCAAAACACTTTTATACTTTGTTCTGTTGTCGAAGAGTGGGGGACTCGGTTAACTAATTCAACAAAAACTCCAGGTATAGGGAGACTGCACATTATTTTAAAAATTTATTTACGTTAAGTGACATGGGTCTTGATTTGCAGGTAACGATGCTATCTTTTAAATAGTTTTATTTTTTGGGATGGAATAATTTATAGCTATTGTTATTGCTTGTTATCTCTCTCGACAAAATATTTTTTACAATCATGTCTTCCTGCGATCTGCTTTGTTATGTTGTAAATAATATCTCGAGTGCTGAGATAAAATTTATCAGCGTCTGAATTCACATAGTACTTTAATCGTAAATCTGCATATTTCCAGTATTCAAGAGGTGAAACCCCTTTCAGATTCTTCATGTCATAGACATCTATTTTGATGAGATGACTTGCGTTTGTATATAGTATATAGCATATTCACTCATTTATTAATTCAGAAGTTGTTATTCGATTTTTTGAAACTCTTAATTTGACTTTGAATTTGTACTTACATACGACTTAACGTACGAGTTACATAAATACAGAATAATCTTTATTTTGAATTCGGTTAAAAGCGCAAAAACGTTGGAATGCAAGGGTCTATTGTCCTACCAGGTAGAAAGCGCATGAAGACCTCTAAGGGCGCAGTGGTGAGTGTTATGGTTTTATATTAACTGAGAAGTCCTAGGTTCAATTTTTTGAAATGCATTTCTTGTGTAACAAACATTAATTAGTGCATAATCATATTTAAATCTATAAATGATTAATCAATATAGAATTATATTTTCTCATTCAAAAGAACATCAATAATGAGAGAGAAGTTATTATTCGATTTTTTTAAACGTTTAATTGACTTTTAATTCGTATTTTGCAAACATAAAGTGCATAACCTTTTTTATTTTGAATTCGGTTAAAAAAAAAACGTAGGAATGCGACGAAAGGAAAAGGGTCTTTTCACTTTTGTTCAAAGCAAGCAGGTATGTGACCTCCTTGGTACAGTGGTTAGTGCGCTCGCTCTGTTTAACTGACAGGTTCGATTCTTTGGAATGAATTTCTTGTGTAACAAACATTAGCGGGTGCCTGGAGCACTTCGAGCAATTAGGCTAACCTAATTTACTAGCTAGGTTAGGTTAGGTTAAAACATAAAAGTTCCGCTGCCCGGCCGTAGGCCGGGCTTTTAGGTTCTATGCGATATCAATAAGTGTTGTCTGGTAGTGATACAAGTTTAACCACAGGAGGTATTATAGTGCACAAGTGTGTACACAAACACTGGTGCACTCTACATTCTCTCACTCTCATAACCAATGGGAACGGAAAATCCAACACGAAATAGGACGGAAAATATATCACACTTAAAACACTCAACGCCATCTACCTTGTAGTAGCGTGTCATTTTAAGTCGCCCCATTACACCATCTATCTTACAGTAGCGTACCATTTTATGCCTTGACAAGCAGCGCCATCTATTAGGAAGTGGAAATACTAAACTCTTCAATTGGAATTCCAATGATTGGAATTCCAATTGGAATTTGTCTTATTGGAATTTTAGCCAAAATTTTTTCGCCTGCGGCGGGCCTCTTTTTTTTCGGATCGCCCTGACCCTTTTTTTTGCCCTGGCTGCACTATTTTTTGGCCTAGGCACACTTTTTTTTTACCTAGGCGCACTTTTTTTTGGGGGGTGGGCACACTTTTTTTATTTTTTTGGCCTGGCCGCACTTTTTTTTTTTTTGGCCTAGGCTGGGAGTGAGCTGAAACCGGCTTTCTATACTACTATAACGTTGAACTGAAAACTGAAAGGTCGCAGGTTCGAATCCCACCCGTTGCACTATTGTCGTAAGTACATTAGTTAAATTGAGCTTGGCTAATATTCTTTAAAAAAAAATCTAATAACCTCCTCCTCCCTACCTCGCTTTCCAAAATATTTTGCAGGAAAGCTTGCATCTAAAAAACAATATAGGGTAACTTTATCCCCAAAAGTCAAGGACTTTGAGGACGTCGCTGGCGCAGTGGTGAGCGCTGTGGTCTTTAACTGGGAGGTCTCGGGTTCGATTCCCGGCGGGGGCAATTTGGGAATTTATATCTTCTGAATTGTCTCTGGTGGGAGGCTTCGGCCGTGGCTAGTTACTACCCTACCGTCGTACGGCACGGTGGCGTATAGAAACCGATTAAGGGTATGGGTTGAATGTACACAGCCATACCCCTTCCAAGTTAGTCCGCTACCTTCATAGACTTTATCGTCACTTACTATCAGGAGAGAACACAATCAAGGACTATTTTATCATCGAATAAAAAAAGACTTCCCAAAGGACCGTTAAAAATATACACAATCACGTCGACAAAATCGTCAGCTTGTTAGAATCATAAACACTTAACGCTTTAAACACCTCAACCATATTTTATTCGGTATAATTATAATGGTTTACGATTCCCAAAGTATAAAAATAATAATTAACAAAGCAATATTTTTCCTTGTCTCTGGCATTAAAAGCGAAATTGGGGACTTTATTTGTCGTTACGGCAATAACGTAAAAAATATTAGGCATGAGGATCTCGCAATTCAATTTAAAGTGATAAAAAATTTCCCGCGATAACGTGCGGGATTCAACTCAACGATCTCACTACCTATACGACTAAATGAATGAATGAATGAATGATATAAATAAAGATTAAAAAAAAATTGATTTCGACCAACTAGGATAATATTGTGTGTGCTAGTAATTATAATTGAAAAACATAAAACTTAAACCTATTTGTTAGTAAAAATACTAAAACCTAAATTTTAACCTAAAACGGGACCTATTTGTCAGCATAGCATGTCAGCATATTGTAATCTTCCGAAAATCTCTTGGTGTGTTAATTTCAAAGAAAACTTAAAATATAAGAAATAAAGAACCTTGGCCTAAAGACCAAAAACTTGGCCAGAGTCTTGGTGTCGATTAAGAAACTGCGTTTTTAAAGATTTTCGAAAATCTCAAGTGTGCTTGAAATTTTTGAAAATCGAAAGTGTGTGTGTGAAAGTTGGCGTGCAAGTTTTTTTAGTAACGGATTTTTTTTAAATCCTTTTACCGTCCATTCTAATTGACAGATTTTCACACTAGGCTCACAGAGGTCTAGTGTAACTATTTAAGTTTATGTCCATCCTTTTCCTTATTAATTAACTTTACGCACAATTAACGTAAACTAGAAAACTTACACTCTAGGAGCTCTGGCACTTACATGACCTACAAAGGGCACATTTTCCGAGACGAGGATTCTACGGACGATATCGTTCGGGCGACTTTTGTTAGGTATAGTTACACTTTCTCATATTTTATTCTTAATAAAACAGAAAAGAAATACATATTGCCTTTTGCGGTTCGAGTTCTTGCCATGTTTCTTCATAAGTCTCAATGTCGTGACACAAATACAGCAGTTAATGGCCTTCTTTTTAGGATATCTACCGAAAAAACGCTCCACAATTTCATAAAATTCCATGATCATCAATCATCAAGACGATAAAATTCATTGAGCCGCACATTCTGAGAGTATACTCTTAAACGATACAAACATTTTAAAACCAATGGTGTGTTTTTTTTTTCATTAAAGTTGTCTTTGGATTTTTATGTAGAGCAGATTTATCATTCTTTGCGAATATTGGGAATTTGGGATAACCAAAAAGAAGCTTATGCATACAAGCTTCTTGCTACGTGACGATCGCAGTCCCCGCTGATTGGCCGATATTCTCTCGCTATTGGCTTAAATGTATTGTTGCGAGATTTTGTAAAAGATAAAATAATTGAGCATAAATTACAAGGGGATAGCCTTGTACTTCACACTATACGTTGCTGAGTAGGTATTTTATCCGTCTATCGACATCTTCATGTAGAAGTCACCTATGAATGGAAGAAAATTGCAATTGCACAGACCTAGTGGTCTGGAACACTGGCAAATAACATTGGTCGTTGAGTATAGAGACTGTCTTACGAAGGGAGGAGACGCGTTGTTTTTCACTAAAGTTAAACGATGAAAGAATAAATAATGTTTTTATTTATGAGAGCCGTCTGCCTGGTTGATAGCTTCCTGACTTGTGATTAATTACTAAGTGAAATTGATTCACATTTTTGAAAAATCTTTTAGGAACTTTAATTTTCCGAGACAAACCTAACCTAACCTAACCTTTGTGCCAAAATGTTATCAATAATATAGCGATAACAGACAGATAGACAGAGAGGCACACTTTTGCATTCACAATAATAAATATGGATTTCCATAACCCTTTTTAGAAACCGTGAATGTAATACACGCTTTAGCAAACAATAACATCGGCTTAGAAAGCTTAGCAAAATTCGGTTGGATATACCGAACACGGTTTAATCTAAACCATTGATACTGTTACTGGCTGATTTTCTAGGATATGAATGAAAACGCGGTCACTCCGTGATGTTTAAATAACTTTTTATTTTCAAGTTCTTGGTATAAATAAATTAAAGTATAATTATTATATAAAATAAAGTATATTAAAGTATAATAAATTAAAGTATTAATGTATACTTAACTTCTTCAGCTGTCAAAATAAAATGGTTTTAAAGCAAAAATTTTTAATCCGCATTTGGCTAGCGGAGCGGTGGAAATTACCTATTCGATGACTATATCTTGTCATTGAATAATTTTCATTTTATTTTTTTAATTCTATGACAAGATAGTCCTTGATCGATCGATCGATCTTGACGTGCGTCATCACCAGATGGTAAGTGATGATGCAGTCTAAGATGGTAGTGGACTAACTTGGAAGGGGTACGGCAGTGAACATTCAACCCATACCCCTAATTTGCTTGTACACGCCGTCGTGCCGGAACGCTGAATCGCTTGGCGGCCCGTCTTTGATGTAACTTTGTCTTTAACTTTTGATGATTTGATGTAACTATGTCTTTGATCATCATCATCAGCCCACATGCATCCACTGTTGGACATAGGCCTCTTTTAAGTAGCGCCAACGTTGCCTATCCTCGGCCTTTCGCATCCAATCGATGCCTGCCACTTTTCGGATGTCATCGCTCCATCTAGCTGGGGGGCGCCCTACACTCCGTTTGCCAAGACGCGGTCTCCACTCGAGGACCTTACGACCCCAGCGGCCATCAGTCCTCCGACAAATGTGACCAGCCCACTGCCACTTCAACGTGCTAGCCCTGAGAGTTATGTCGGTCACATTAGTTCTTTGGCGAATCACTTCATTTCGGACTTTGTCCCGCAAAGAAATTCCGAGCATAGCTCTCTCCATAGCACGCTGAGCGACTTGAAGTTTGTGGGCTAGCCTCACTGTCAGTGTCCACGTTTCAGCACCGTAAGTCATCACTGGTAGGACGCACTGATTAAAGACTTTTGTCTTTAGGCATTGTGGTATTTGCGACGAAAAGACTCGGCGAAGTTTGCCAAATGCTGCCCAACCCAGTTGTATCCTCCTGTCGATCTCCTTTTCGAAGCTGTTTTTACCTAAATGCAAAATTTGCCCAAGATACGTATATTCTTGAACAGCTTCGAGAGTAGATCCATCCACCGTAATCGGTCCCGGAGCGACCAGCTCGCTAAACATTACCTTGGTCTTGTCTAGGTTCATCCGGAGACCGACACGTCGTGAGGCGACATGGAGGCTGTCCAGCATCTGTTGAAGCTCTTGCAGCGAACTTGAGATGATGACAATATCATCAGCAAAACGAAGATGCGAAATGTATTCTCCGTTAATGTTGATACCTTGCCCTTTCCAATCCAGCGTTTTGAAGACATCTTCCAACGCATTAGAAAACAGTTTCGGGGACAAAACATCCCCCTGTCTCACTCCACGATGCAGTTGGATAGGTCTTGTAGACGCACCTTGTACTTGGACAGACATAGATGCCGAGCTGTACAGGCATTTCAACACTTCGATGTACCGCCAATCAACTTGTGATCGCTGCAAGGATTCCAGAACAGCCCAGGTCTCGATGGAGTCAAAGGCCTTCTCATAGTCCACAAATGCAAGACACAGAGGCTGGTTATACTCGTAAGATTTCTGTATGACTTGCCTCAATGTGTGTATGTGGTCTATGGTGCCGTAACCACTACGAAACCCGGCCTGCTCCGGTGGCTGGAAATCGTCGAGTCTTTTTGATAGACGATTCGTGATGACCCTTGAAAACAGCTTATAGATATGACTTAGGAGCGAAATAGGTCGGTAGTTTTTTAGAAGCATTTTATCACCCTTTTTAAAGAATAAAACAACTACACTCCTATGCCATGCCTTTGGAGTTCTCCCGTTCTGAATGACAGAATCAAAAATCCTCTGTAACTCCCTAAGTAAGGGTGTCCCCCCTGCCTTAAGGAGCTCGGAAGTCTTTGATGTAGGGTGGTAACTAGCCACGGCCAAAGCCCCCCACCAGACAAAAAAGCCTCCCACCAGACCCAAAGCCTCCCACCATTAATAAAAAAATTGTATCTAAAGATATTCTTTAGATTTGTAAATCAATGGTACCAACACAAAATTCAAATCTGTCCGACGGAGCGTCCGTCTCTGCTTTGGTGTTAAAAGCCGGCTGGCTCGCATAACAAATGGAGGCAAATTTGAATTTCAAACCACGGACCGAGTGTCAATCAGAAGATAAAATACATCAGCGGAATAAAAGCGACCTTTGTCCATGTACTCGTATTTTAACTACATAATATACTACCCATTAACTCCGAGTTGGCCGTCGCACTATGGAATATGCTAGTACAACGGCATATCATAAATGGTTTTATCAATGCCGCAATTGGCGTAGTTTTTTAATTTTATTTATTAGTTTAAGAGTCAAACTAAATTATAATGTAGAAATTTTGCACTAATTATTTATAGTATTTTTTTTTCAGGGCCACAAACTTTTTTATTTTTCGGACGTCCATGTTAAACCTTTTAACTTCATCATTTTCAAAGGGATTTTAAAGTTAAACTTTATAGGAATACATATAAAGTGTTATATATTTCTGGAAAGCTCCTTTTTTGAATATTTTTGGACAACTAATATTTTTGTAATATTGTGTTAAAATTTAAGGTAAAATAATTGTAACTTAAAATGTGGCGAAAAAAAAGGATTTTTCAAGTTCATTGAGACTTTTAATAGTTACCCACGCTTCCCCACGCTTTAAATTTAATGTTGATTTGTAGCCTACTTATTCATAAGAAACATTTGTTAAAATTAGCTGCGCATATTTGCGCTTTTTGAAGTTATTTGCGAAAATGTGAAAAAAGTCAGAAAACAGAAAACCGCTCTCTATTGCGGTTTGGAATGTAGACTTTTATATCAATAGTATTTTTTCTAATTTACTACCGAGAAGATTTGAAATTTGGTATATCTTTTACCCCAGGTCATTATATAGGATATTTTTTATCCTAATAAACAATAAGGTTTATCCGGAATAGGGGATGAATATTTTTGTTGATTTTGCTCCATAACTTCGTCAAATCTAAACCAAACTTAATAATTCTTTCTTTATTATAAATTGTGTACTATTAGAAGTATTTTGTTCAATTTTGGTGAAGATCTACTGAATATTATCGGAGATAGAGGACATATAACTTCTCGCGGATAGTAGTATGTCATTCTAAACTTTTTCCACGTGGTCGAAGTCGCGGGAAATAGCTAGTAATATATAAAGAGTTGATGAATTTATTGATTTATAGAAAATTTGTAGTTACAATTAAACAGATGATTCATTGTTACAAAATATATTTTATACTTACATTTTGTATACCCCTTCTCAATGGCTAGTTTCAAGTGTTCAAAACGTGAATTAATCCTTTCCTATATTGAAGGAGGTACAAAATTTGAGGCATTATCAATAATTTTCAAAGAAAATTATGAAGTCTCTGATGACAACATTTGTTTTTAACCGACTTCAAAAAAAAGACGAGGTTCTCAATTCGACGCGTATTTTTATTTTTTCTTTATTTTTTTTTGGCAATGTTACTTCATAACTCCGTTAAATCTGAACCGATTTTAATAAAAAAAAAATTATTTTAAAGAACGTATCGTCAGGTTGGTCTCATTTAAATTTGGTGAAGATCTGATGAATATCTTCGGAGATGGAGGACGGAACTCCTCAATGAATAAGAGTAAATCCGAGAGATTTTTTCCGGGATATTTTGTGTTTTTCTTTAACATTGATTTATATTTTTGTGTTAAGAATAAGGTAATTAGGTTTTATACACATTATAAATAGTATTGATAGTTAAAGAAAAAAATTAAAGGTCATTTTTGACACTTTGAATTTTATTTTAATTTTTAATATTATTTCTTACAATAAATTATATTAAAAACACATTGCATTTAAAGCCTTATACACTACTCTTTATTTGTGCAAAAATGCAAAGTATAATCTTCAGTAATAAAGAAGTTATCGATTTTTGATCCGATACACACATTTATTTTCCATAGTGCGTCGTCGACCGTTACAAAACGAGGTCTTACCCGTACCGTTGACAGTAAAATAATAAGTGTATTTTTTTTAAGATTTTTTAGTACCAGTAGTAGTATAACCAGACAGGGACGGAGGACGATTTCTTTCCGGCAATGCAAAGTCATTGCCGTGAAAACACGGCAATGACGTTTTGAAAGAAAATAAGAAAAATATAAATTTTATTTTTCTTCTGGAAGTACGAACACATTTTGCCGATAAAAAATAACTTATAAAAACTAACTTGACCCATACCAGTTGTAATTTTCAATTTCTCAAGTTTAGATTTTCAATAATAAACAAAACATACAATAAAAATAATAAACAAAATAAACAATGAAACGAGTGAGGAAATGGATGCCACAACCTGTCAGTCCCGCTAGTCCCGCGGATCCCGCGTGTAAAACCTCGCATAACTGATCCAGCAAAATTCATGTGGGACCCGCTTGCGGGATGCGGTTGCGGGATTGGATTCCCTACTCGATTGTTATAGCATAAACATTTCGTATGATGTGGGCTCGTTATAGTCCCTGATTGTACAATTGACAATATTACATGTGTATACGTAGCTACTGTATAATATTAATGAACCGACCGTTATACTCAAGGGTTCTATCTCGAACCTACATGTCCAATTCTAATTAATCTCCTGAGACTAATAATTATTGTTGTATTCGACAAATGAGCAATATATCTCATTACTTCCTAATTGTTAATCCACAATTATTTTACTTGACTCTGATTTACAGAGTTAGTTTTAATTAAACAGACTTATACAAGCGATAAAACGATTCTACTCTCGCTTTATAGACCTTGTATCTGTCCAAAAAATATCATGTTTCCAGTTTTCTTTTAATAGTCCTTTAAAAAAGGTTTTTTTTTATTTGTGGCCCTTTTGTATTTAATGAGCGATATATGTATTATATTATAACTATAGAATGTATAATATTATAAATATAGAATGTCACAGCAAAAAAAAGTGGTTTGTAAGTGCCTACCCAGGCAAACAGAAACAACAAAATATCCAAACCACACATGCATGTACAATAAATCCGAAACAGAATCTGATTAAGCCTTGCAGTGTGGCATACATTTGTAGAGCGCGCTCACGCCGTAATAATAAGTTATACATATTAAATCCGGGCTGCAACCTGGCCAAGTTGGAGCTGTGTGAATTAGTAAATGCACTGCCAACCTAACCGCGCTGGATTTAAAGTGGGCTAATATCAAACCGTCTTGCAACACACGAAAAGTATTGCCAAACATATTGAATTGATTGGTATATTTATTTATGGCTGCAGCCTTGGTTGGGTTGGGTACGTTTATCTCACGAAGTTACGGGCGATTTACATGTGGTTACGTCGTGTACACTGTACATGCACATTGCGTAAGTGTGTGTGCCTGTCAGTAGCCTAGGTGGGAGCAATCGGGTGCGAGTAAGCTCTCGCCCCCACTTATATAGAAACGACACACACACAACCATGAGCCACGTACCCTCGTGAATTGAAGCCTTAGTCAAGTAAAAAGTATTTTGCCCGACTAAAGCTTTTGCCTTTTGGCTTTTTGATTTTTCAAAAGGATGGGTTATGATTTTAACAATCTATGTATTTATGTACTCGTATGAATGCATGTACGTATATGTCTATTTATGTATTTCTACCATACTGAGCCTATGTTCATGAATGAGATGTCAATCGAATCGTTATATTATGGTCCGGGTGACTTGACTTTTCATATAAACTAAATTAATATACTTTTAACCCTGAAAATCATCAGCTAGTCGTCGTTGTTATATCTTTTGTATTCTAAGCGATCTAAGGGGTTAATTTAGCTGTAAATATAGATATTTCTATACGTTCAGTTAAAATATAAAATTACACCTCGGTGTGATAGAAAACCTTTCATAGTGCGCACAATATGAGGAAAAATCCGCAACGCCTACGAGTATATCATTGTGTTTGCGTAACTTAAGAAGCAAGTAATTAGCAGGACTTACGCTAAGCTCAGATTTTGTCCACTACATTTTCATTGTCCATTTAATTCTGCGAAACAGGATGATTTGGTCTACTTTAGACAGCGGAATAACTGATATATTAAACCGTGTTTGCAAAACTAGCCTATTGATTCGCAAAGCATAAACCTAGAGTTTATACTTATATACTTATTATATTATATATTATTATATACGTTTTTTATTAAACACTATAGACTTGCGCTTGCCGACATTAAATGATGAAATCCCGTTTGGAAAGCCAACCTAGCCAATGCCTATTCACTCTTGCCTTGAACGTACCTATATCTGCTCAAATAACTTTGTATATGTACTTTGTTAACATTTACTTCGAAACTACTTGACCGATTTTGATGAAATTCTTTTTGCTTTAAGTAGGATCTTACTATATATTTAAAGAATATAGACCGCAAAGGATATAGACAGGTTGCTGCTTCATCTTTTTAATTTTTTATGTAAGTACTACGCCAATTTTTTTGCGGTTTTTTAATTACACAGGTTTTAACTCGAAGCAGATTCTCCAGAGAAAGATGCAGTTCTTCGTAGGTTTGTCCTGTAGATATATACCTACTCAATATACTTATAACGTGTCACGAGTTTAACAATTCGTCAGCAGTTAAGTTTTCTGAAATTATCCAAAAATAATAACAAACACAACAAAAAAAGAATTAGAGGAATTGGTCCAGCCATGGTCAAAATAGGGATTCATTTTTATATTATAGATTTCAATGGTAGTTAAGCGGACATAATTTTATTAGGAGGTATTATTATCATTTATACCTTATTAGGTATAATCTATTTTGTATAACGTTTCTTGCAAATAAACAATTTATTCATTTATTATTTACGCCTTTCCAAACCACTTGTTATACCTTTCAAGACAGCTAAAAAAATAGATTAAAGGTAAATTCTGTGGGTAAAACCAATTTGAAAAACGATTTTTATTCTAGATGCCCCATGAGACTGTCCGCCGCTACACACAAGTTAAATTGACGATATCACTAATTCAAACCAAACGGGACCCCACGCTTGGAGGTTGAAAACCAAAATTGGATGTAATTTTTGATAGGTGGGAATGAAATAGGTTCTAGAATTTTTGTGACAATATTTTTAACGTTTTATCCCATACTAGCTGATGCCGATGACTTCGTACGCGTGGATTGAGGTTTTTTAATTCCCATTTTTTAATTCCCGGAAACTCTCTTATTTTCCAGGTTAAAAAGGCCTATGTGTTATTCCAGACTATAAGCCAGCTCTGTGCCAAATTTCAGCCAAATCGGTTCAGTCATTACGGCGTGATTGCGTAACAAACATCCATCCATCAATCCATCAATCCGACCATACATCCAAACTTTCGCATTTGTTGTTGACTGCCCCTGGTCAAAAACCTTAATCTACGCGGACGAAGTCGCGGGCATCAGCTAGTTAAACCTACATAAAGTAAAATAATATAAAATAAGTAGAAAATATATACACTTAATAGAAAAACTTACATATTGAAAGTTAGATTCAATTCCAGATTTCCAAGTTGAAAGTCCTAAACCGTAAAACGGCGGCCATTTGTAAAAAATATAAAATAAGTAGAAAATATAAGTATACACTTAATACCTACCTGAAAATAGAAAAACTTATATGGATATGAAAGTTAGATTCAATTCCATACGAGTTTTTCTATTTCCAAGTTGAACGTCCTAAACCGTAAAACGGCGGCCATTTGTAAAATTAAAGCTCGGCTTAGGGGGTTTTAATGAGGAAAAAACTTGGAAAAATGTGGGTCGGTCCAGCCGAGCGGATCAAATTTTTCTCCTTGTCGCCTCACGTCTAAATATAGCGAGCGACATGTCGCAAGTTATAAGAGATTATATTGTTTCGAAAGTAAATTATCATTAATCGAATGAAACAATAAAATATTGGATTCACAATCATGGAACGAAATCACATTACAGAACTAGCTTTTGCCCGCGAATTTGCCCGCGTGGAGTTTGCTTTTTAAAATCCCTCGGGAACTCTTTGCTTTTTCGGGATAAAAAGTAGCCTAAGTCACTCTCCAGGTCTTCAACTATACCCATGAAAAAAATCACTTCGATCCGTTGCTCGTGTAATGGTAAATCTTCAGATGCAGATTTGATTTTTACAGCGATAGATCAAGTTTTAATTATCAGAAAAACAAAACAGGCAAAAATTACATCATATTTCTAAGAGACGATACTGAGTAGAAACATAGAATAATAAAATTTGTTCGAAAAAAAAAATCGTGAAGTTTATTACAGAGCCAAAATTTTTATATAAAAATTTGCAGACGATACAGATATTTTTTTTTAAATAAATATTTTACAAGGTATTAGAATAAATTATGTATTTGGCGCTTACTACACTCCTACACGCTAGCATCTGTCGCGTTTTTTTTTTTTTTTCACACGAGGTTTCGGGTATGTTTTATATTTTCATCTATCGCGGGGATTTTTTTCTAGCATTCTGCTGTGAAATAACTAACCACTAGTATCCTACAACTTGCACACCAAAATCGTCACGTAAACGGTTCTAAAACTCAACGTAAAAAATGGCGGCAGAGTTTCGAGACGCGATGGAGTACGACGAAAACTTCCCCGTACCCCGGCACGGCACGCGGTAGATGGGACGACATGTAAATAATAGCATCTATTATTTTACAAGGACGCCCGTTTTGTGGAACAAACGACCTGCGGTTATATGACTTTGTCTTTGAGGTTTTATCTTCGGGTAGTCTGTAATTGAAGAAAATAAACTGACTTTCCCCGCCCGCTACACCGCGCACCTCCCCGCTCTCGTCATTGTTGTAGAGGGCCTTAGCTACGATCAAACAAAATGCTATAGTAAGTTTATCTCAGGAAGTTACGTGCGCTTTACTTGTGGTTACGTCGTGTACATGCACATTGCGTATGTGTGTCAGGAGCCTAGGTGGGAGCGGTCAGGCGCGAGCAAGCTCTCGCTCACACTTATACAGATACGACACACACACAACTATGAGCCACGAACCCTCGTGAAAAGAAAGACCTATATAGAACATTCATTGTTTTATTTTTTATTCGATGACAAGATAGTCCTTGACTGCGATCTCACCTGATGGTACGTGACGACGCGATGCAGTCTAAAATGGTACTGGGCTAACTTGGAAGGGGTGTGGCAGTTCACATTCAACCCATACCCTCAATTGGCTTCTACACGCCATCGTACCGAAACGCTATATCTATCGCTTGGCGGCACTTAGACCTTAGGGCGGTAACTAGCCACGGCCAAAGCCTCCCACCAGACCAGACCAAATGCAACTGAATTCTGAGCAGAGTGAGAAATGCGGTCTATAGATTTCAGCCTGAGGTATTCGATATGAAAAACTTTTCAAGAGAGTGTACATGACTATAAAGATTTATAAAAGTTTTTGAACATCGCCGTCAAAAAAATCCTGAACTAAAACAAAAAAGTTTGCCAAAGTTTTCTTTTAGGTCTACGAAGGGGCGGTAATCTTGTTCATAAACTTCGAATATCTGACACGGGTTTGCACTAGGTATTACGTATTTCTTCTACAAATGTTTTATTAGATACTAGCGGCCCGCTCCGGCTTCGCACGGGTATAAAATATATAGCCTATGTCATTCACTGTTAATGGATGTTATTATACATAAAAACCTTCCTCTTCAATCACTCTATCTATTAAAAAAAACCGCATCAAAATCCGTTGCGTAGTTTTAAAGATATAAGCATACATAGGGACAGAGAAAGCGACTTTTTGTTGTATAAATGTACTATGTAGTGATAATAGCTGATGCCCGCGACTTCGTCCGCGTGGAGCTAGACTTTAAAAATCCCGCGGGATCCCTCCGTTCAACCCGGATAAAAAGTATCCTTTACAGAAAAATAAACATGTAACCCAAACAAATAGGTAAATTAACCGTTATAAAGTTCTTTCCACAATTGTAGGGCTATTAGCAATTTAAGAGCATTTTGCTAGTCTCACCCGGTTGTAAATGAGAGCAATTTATATGTAGGGTCGCTTAGTGTGGCGTGACCAGAATATAAAACTAGACCAGGGGTCACCAAATGGCGGACCGATCTATTTTGTGCGAACTTTGTGTGTTTTTATAACTCAAACTTAATTTTAAAATAAAAAATTTGATTATGAATTCAGACCGCACTTCAGACTTCAGACAGAGAGGATAGTAATTTACGTTAATATTTACTGTTTACTTTGTTAATAAGCTGTTAAGCATTCATTTGGATCCATTTACATCCAGCCCTATATTATGGCGTATGAAACTTAAGAATTTTTTATTTCTTTTAAAAAGAATATCAGCCAAGCTAAACTTGACTGATATTCTCCTCTCCCCTCCAAATAAGTGAAAATTTGTGTTAGGAGTGGGTACGACAATAGTGCAACGATGGGGATCGAACCTGCAACTTTTTCAGTTTTCGGTCTGCACCTTTAATCGTTGGGCTGTTAAGATTTAATAATAGGTAGTTTTGCTCATTGCACAATATTTTAATCAAAAAAATATTCAGGTTTCTTAATTAATATTTTTAATCTTGCTTGGTCGTCTACCAAACGTACCGAGCCAGCCATAATATTATTTTTTAAAACGAACCCCCAATGAAACAAATTGGTGATCCCTGAACTAGACCCTCAAAGTTACAGTATTAATGTGTTCCCTACTTTTGAATTCCGATGTTTAAACAATGGCGAACTGGGACAAATACTGCAATCAAACAATTAGGTAGCTACACAAATATTATGAGAGCAGCGATAGCCTAGTCGTTATGACTGTGGTCTCCTATTCGGGGAGACGCTGGTTCGATTCCGGGACTTTTCGGAATTAAGTGCGTTCACTGACTGCCCTGGGTGTAGATGATGCCCGCGACTTCGTCCGCGTAGATTTAGGTTTTTTAAATTCCCGCGGGAACTCTTTAATTTTCTGGGATAAAATGTCTATGTCTATAATGTTAATACTAGTTGTGAGCTATCTTGAATCTTTCTTCAAATATTTTCGTTCCCAGCCAACATTCGTTGTGGTGTGATAGAGTAAAACACACACACACACACACACACGTATTTAATATGTTTTACATAAGGTACCATTAATTTATCCATCCATCATACTATACATGTAGGTAATGTTAATGTACCTACCTATATGACTTGACTTCCTAAATATTATCCATATATATAAAATTCAATGTCCTGACTGACTGATTGACTGACTGAGATATCAACGCACAGCCTAAACTACTGAAGTGAGAAACTTGAAATTTTTACAGTTGGTTCCTTTTATGACGTAGGCGCACACTAAGAAAGGATTATTGGAAATTCCACCCCTAAGGGGTTTAAATAGGGGATGGAAGTTTATATGAAACTCCGTCATTTTTCAATCTGTTTCCATCAAAGTTGGTATTAGAGTTTTCAGTTAAAAATAAAGAAGTACGTGTGTCACAGTTTTTGAAAATTCTACCCCAATACCTAATTCCACGCGGACGAAGTCGCGGGGGCAAAAGCTAGTTTTCATTTAAATTTTCGAGGCGTTTTCTTCAAGAGGCAATAAAGGGTAACTTTAGAAGATTTTCCATTACAATTTGAGAACTCATGCGCCATTATTACTTCAAAGGGCCAATTCTGTGGATTTATGTCTTCGGAACCCTTAATTAAGGGGCCGTGAGATGCATTGTCTTGATTTTGACTTTGTCCTATGAAAAAGGGACATCCCGTATTGAATGTTACCAACTTACATAAACTCCTAATGTATTTTTTTTTCTTTTGTCGTATGATTAGACTTTCATTGTTTTATCAATAGAAGAAAATTACTTACGAATAAACTATTGTAGGTAGGTACCTACTTACCTAGGTATTTATCTTCTTAGGCGCTTGAATCAAAAGCTCAAAGCTGAGGGTATTTGGAAATTTTCACTAGGAATATTCATGAATATTCGTGTACATAGTATAATGAATAGTTCGCCGTGATTCTAGTCTTTGTTATAAGTCGCATGCATAATGAATATTATGCGATACTTTGCATATGCTTAGCGAGAAGCTATGTGAAGTCGTCACTTATGGTTTGTCACGCAATATTTTCCCTATTCAAAAAGAGGAAGCATTCTTCAGGGAAAAATCCGTTAAGAGGAAATCAGTCGGAGAGACTTTTGAAAATTAGGTAGGTATTTAAAAAATTATCGCTGTCGCTCTGCAGTTGTTCATAAAGCACGTTCTTGCGGTAAGACGTGCCGGGAAGCGATTTAGCGTTCCTGTACGAAGGGTTGAAAAAACCGATTAGGGTTATGGATTTAATGTACACCGTCACTGTATGCTTTCCAAGTTAGCCTGCTACCATCTTAGACTGCATGTCCACTTATCGTCAGATTAGATTGCCGTCAAGGCCAAGAGCTATCAATGTCATCATATACCGATTAAATAAGTAGGTATTTAATTTGAAATACTTTCAGATTCACTTTCATAATTTTAGGGTAAGCTAAAGGAGTGCCTACGCAATGAAAGTTTTCATTCTCTTTCCAGCAGATTTGAATTTAATTGTGAGTTACATTAATATGATGAAAGTACGGAATTAATATTAAAGTCGTCTCGGTGGTTTGCGGAGGATATACATCCAACATTTACCAGACCCTCCTGTGTCGTGAAGCTGTGAACAAGTCTACAGTAAATGCGGCACTGCAAAAGGGAAAACGCTAAACGGAACGGATTCCGTGTAGACAAAATAGGATTAGGTGTATACCTACCTACTTCCCTTTAACATGCTCTTGGATCCCTGGCAGACTTTTTTGAATGTTCTTCAAAGCCCCTTCTCACTAGGGCTCAAGGCCCTTGGTCCCACGGCCCCAGAGCCCCATCCCAATAACCACAAATATAAAACTACCATCAAGGTTCTCATACTTGCGTCTTCTGCGCAAAAAAAAGGTTAGAGGAGCCCTAAAACCTCGAAGAGCACGTAAAACTGTTAGTCTGATCTTTTCCCGGTCGTGTCGGATTTCCGTCCATCGGACTAAGAGAGTGCACCTGTGCTAACGAACGTCCTCGTGCACTATAATATCTCCCGCGCAAATGGCTAAGATTGATCACCGTGGCCGGATTCGGTCAAGAGAACCCCCGACTTAATCCGATTATGGAGGAGTTAATTTTTAATGAAAAGGTAACATATCCATTTTCTTTCAGGCATCTACGCGCGTATAATGAAGAGCGCAGACTTTTTTACGTGGCGGCAATCCCCCCGACATGACAGCGAAAATTAAGTGCTTTATATTTTGCACCGTAGTTACTTTTAATGATTTTTACTAAGTAAAAGTAGCACTTTTTAAATTTTTTTACTCAACCATGCTAAGGTCGATTTTAATCTAATCAACCAGCTTGAGTCTTGACGTATGTTCATAAATCTCTTGATCAAACTGCTTGAATTCTGTATCAAACTGCTTGGGGTCCGAAAGGTTTGTCTGGTGGGAGGCTTTGGCCGTGGCTAGTTACCACCCTACTGTCAAAGACGTGCCACCAAGCGATTTAGCGTTCCGGCACGATCGCGTGTAGAAACTGATTAGGGGTATGGGTTGAACACTGCCATACCCCTTCCATGTTAGTCCGATACCATCTTAGAATGCATCGTCACTTACCATCAGGTGATATCGCAGTCAAGGACTATCTTGTCATTGAATAAAAAAAATGTGCTTAGGCTTGAGTGAAACCTCGCACCGGAAAGCTCAGAATTTGCAGATCCCCCACGCATGGACTGACGACATCAAACGAGTCGCAGGGAGGGGGATACAAGCGCGCAAGACCAAGCCATGTGGATTTGGATGAGACCTATGTCTATAAAAGAACGTCTATCGGTTCATAATAAAGAAGGAGAGACAAACGACAGACAGACGTACTTACTATGGAAGTTATACCCAACATTAAAGTGGATTTAATTAATTTTGTGTCATTCATAGGCAGCGTCATTTGAACAAGGAAACCACAGCTCCTTTGCCCCTCCACAGCAATGGCAGAATCGCGTTCATTAAGCGACCCTAACGAGAACTTCAGCTTGTGCAACGAAGCCCGGTTTTCCCCACGTTTTTATTGCTGCCAGTACTGCACCAAGAGACGGTCGCAACTTTCTCAGAACTGAATTCCGTGATTTGAATTTAAATTTAAAATAGTAATACAATAATACAATTTGTTGACGCCAAAGACTCTCAGCGTCAAGGCCAGCGTGCTGGGCCCGTGACAATATGCAGGCCGCTGAGAGAGGTGGCCGGTGGCAAGATCTGAACCACCGAGAGACCCAAGTAGTCCCTGTCGATCGTCTTTAGGGTGACACTCTAGTAGATGCTGACTTCTAGATACAAAAGGGCGCCTATTCCAAAAGCACACAACTAATTCTAGTCTTACCTGATTATTTCCCGGCTCCTCTTGTAGGGGTCCAACGGGGGTGTGTAAATGTGGTGTGTACTGAATGTCATGTAGGTGTGTAGGACTTGGCCGGACCCGCTGACGGGTACCGGGAAGCTTCTCCACGTGGCGCACGTGCCGGCCTCAGTTGAGCACACGTTCACCGTCCAAAGTTCACAAGATTGAGTATAAACGCACTGATAAAGTTTTTCTCGCGTCGCGCAGAGAGTGGCGCAAACGCAGCAATGAGAAAACTTGTACGGAAAAACTTATTTTTCACAATCAAAAAAACAAGACGCAACAAAACCGAACCTTCCGTGCCAAAGACGCGATGACAAGAGCGTTCAAAGACAAAAACGGAATGACAAGTGACATTTCTTCGTAAATCGAACAAAATTTTAAATGTCAAATGTCAAACGTCATGGAATTGACTAACGGTAGATACGCCCGGTAGCTACAAGCTAACGAGGGGCGCGAACACAATTCTTATTTGCAGTACACGATGGTAAATGTAATATATAGCATAGTATACAATACAGCACATTAGCCGTAGCGGTGTTCAAAAACTGATTTTTGAAACAAAATTTAATCGCAGGATTACAGGATAGGTACATATTTGTTTAAAAATCTATCGCATATTGCATCACTTACATAGAAAAGAAAGAAAAATATTTTTTTATTCAATAAGATAGCCTTTGATAAAGTATCGTCATATTCTTCTGCGAACACCATATTATATGTTCCAGAAAATGACGATACAGTCATTAAGATTCAAGATGGAATTAGGATGAATGGCAGTATGGCGGAATTATTCAACCCATACGCCTTAAACTCTTCTACTCAGCATTGCACTGTATCTTGACTGTATCGAAACTTTTATAAATCGTTTTCCGTCACTTGCACTAGGCAGCCAATAATAATAAGATTTTAAACAAGAATATTAGCCAAGCTGAATTTGACTTATATTCTCCTCGCCCCTCCAAATAAGCGAAAAGCTTGTGCTAGGAGTGGGTACGACAATAGTGCAACGGGTGGGGCTCGAACCTGCGACCTTTCAGTTTTTTTTTCCGCGCCTTTAACCGTTGGGCTATTGAGGCTTCAAATTTTGGAGGATTGCCGCAGCCTGACTGACTAGCGTACGGGGGCTCTTTAACTACATAGTCTGCGGTCGAGTTCAAAAAGTGAAATGTCAACGAACTCTGAATTGGCGAGTGGACTGTAAAGAACCCGTTTGAAAATGGTAATTGGTGACGATTAATGTTAAACGCGAGGCGACGCAAACGCTGTGAAAGCAATTAAATACGAAAACGGATTAACACAAGAAAATGTGAAAAAGTTAAATAAACATTCGAAAAAACTCTTTGAAGCTCCCGTCGACGACAGAAACAGAACTAGGTACTTACCTGCTTGAAAAAGCTCATATAAACGCGACACCATTGACAGAGTTTTATTATAAAAAAAACCGGCAAAATGTGTTCCGTACTTCCATACCATCGTAGCAGGCAATTTTTTTTTATTTTTTTTTAAATTTAATTAAAACATGGAATCGTGAATGTAAAAACAAGAAATGTAAACGTATAGGTCGGCGTTCGTTGTTTGCAATACATTGCGTCCTCAAAAATTACAATAATGGTAACCCATGATGATGGGTTACCATTATCCTTAGGAGGTGTCCTAAATGAGTAGATTTTAGTGTAATTTATTCACAAACTTTTCATTATAACACTATAATTAAAAATTTGTGGATTAGATTGAGGTTACACCTTGTATAACGCGAGTTTTGTTCTTATGTTGACGTTAGCAATCTATACTTAAAACATTGGATAAAATCTGACATAGATAAAACCAGCCACTATTGTATTTATAGCATAACCCCTTCCGTAGGGTAGTATTAAAGGGCGCTAAGCGGTAAAAACATGAAGGGCTGATTACCTCGAAGAATGCACTAAGGGCGCGCTGAATGCATCTCGTTACGCTGTTACAGACGTACCTACCCTTTCAACCCTCACTCGGCGGAAGAGAGGTCAGAGTACAGAGACATTATGTAATATGTTTTCAGTGCTCCTCCATGAATATAATTTAATTCAAAATTCAAAATTCATTTATTTCATGTAGGCTAACTTGTAGCTCTTATGACACGTCATAAATCTACCACCGGTTCGGAATGCAGATTCTGCTGAGAAGAGCCGGCAAGAAACTCAGCAGTTGCTCTTTTCAAAAAAAAAAAAATTTTTTACAAAGCTATGCTATGTATACAGTGCTTCCACAATAAAGCTTCAAAAATGCAAAAATGCATGGTACAATAATAATAAACTTAAAAATTATTTTTACAACACCGACTTCAAACGCCACTACAAAGTATATCAATTGTGCCTATAAAAATTTGAAGAGTTCCCTCGATTTCTCCAGGATCCCATCATCAGATCCTGACCAGATGACAATAGGACCACCTGGGAATTAGGTACATATACCCTTTCAAACAAAAAAAGAATTTTCCAAATCTAACGAGGATCCCCCGTTAGATTTTCAAGTAACTAAAATATGTTTAATTTAATTAAGTTAAGAGCGCCATCTCGTGTGTTCACTTTTAACTTGTACTTTGAAGAACAGTAACCACTGGAACTACCTACCGTGTACTGGGAATATCAACGAGCACTTCTATCAATATCTCAACATGACAATAGAGGGCGTTGTTTTATGTCAAACTTTTGTAAAAATATTTTAATTTTTAGGGTTCCGTACGCGAAGGATAACCAACGGGACCCTATTACGTAAGCCTTTGCCATCTTTCCGTCCGTTTGTTTATCAGCGGACTGTATCTCATCCGTTATAGGTAGACAGTTGAAATTTTCAGAGAATGTGTGTTTTTGTTGCCGCTATAACAATAAAAATAAATAAATTAAAAATTAAAGGGAGGTCGTCTAATGGAGACTTGTTTTTTTTCGGCGTTTTTTAGTACGGAACCCTTCGTATGCGCGTACGAAGACTTGCTTTTGACAGGTTATTATTAATGGTAGGTATTTGCCGTGTTATATTTTCACCACTTGGCTTAAAACTAGCGTTGCCAGACGTCCCGTATTTCCCGGGACATCCCGTATTTTAAGCATAGTTTAAAATGTCCCGGCGGGACTGACTCTGTCCCGTATTTGAACCGTTCTTTGTTTTTCATTATGAAATCGATCCAAGCATTCACACACGCAACATTCGTAAAAAAGCGAATTGATGACCGTTTATAATTACGATTATAATTGTATTGATTTTTGCAGATAGAATATGTTTAAACTGACTCGATCCTCGGAAAAATATAAAAAAAAATGATACTGAATAATTTTGTTTTTTATTCGTCCCGGGTAAAAAACTGAAATCCCGTATTTTTTGCCTATTTAACCATTTGTCCCTTATAGGCTAAAAAATATCTGGCAACCCTACTTAAAACCCTTTTTTTTTATCGCTGGGAAATGCTTCTAGGCATCCCTCTCGGAAACAAGGCAGTTTAACTACGATGTTTCCGAGAGGGTATGTGGGACTCACTGGCACTCCAAAATACCCGCTTAAACCCAGCGGCGCTCCTGCGCATCGCTTGACGACTGGGTTACGGCAACACTTGCGTAATCATCCGCAACAATTGGCTTAAAACCTTGGTCCAACCATGTTACCAACGCACAACAAAATGTCTTATTAGGTAACTACTGTACAGTGCATTTGGTCGATTATGAAATGTTTTATCAGTTAACCTTTTTTCCTCGACCTCCTAACCCGGACATGCCGAATTTTAAAATTGATTAAATAGATCGGCAATTTCGAAAAGGGCATATGTCATGTTTTTAAATATCACAGTTTTTACAGAAATGTGAGTAGTGTATAACGTTGTATTAAAATTCTCTTGCCACCAGCATCTTGTACGTAGAAAAATAATTTCGAAAAATTAACAGCTCTATTTTCACCTAACTGCGAGTCGCAAAGGAGGGTAGTGTGTTTATCAGTCTATGTATGATCTAGAATTCTGTTAAATACTAAACTTTCCACTAGCGAGTAGAGACCGCGTCAACTGAAAAGATAAGCTGGTGCATCTATACCTAGGTACTTTGCTTGGTACAACTGAATATATTATACTTACCGTAAACCGTTACATACCGACCTTATGAAATACCACCTATGACATAATAATATAATATTATTATTATCTGTGAATCATCTGTAGCCTTAACCTTTGTTAATTAAGAGTTATGTAGGTAAATAACTACTTAACTCTATACAAGCTTCTCAAGATGAATCGCAATGGGAATAATTGATACAGCATATTATCTACGCGTTTTATATTATTCTAGTCATTAAAGCAAATTATTATTTACAATACATAGATACCTATCTTTTTATTCAAGTTGAATACCTACCTTTATACCGTTTTATTCAAGTTATTTAATGAGCAGAGGCACGCTCGTCGCGACCACAGATTGACGTGCGAATCGTTTTTTTTTTTTTGTTTGTTTTAATTCTTTTTTTATGTGATAACAACATTCAAAATGTTGCGTCCATTGTTCCACTTAAGTGTTGTTGTGATAAATACGTTCGTGATATGGTACGATCAAACGTATATCACGTTTCCATTCACCGTTAAAGCCATGGAGGGATTTCCGTTAAAGTCCAGGAGTATGTTTTTGACTATATGGTGTCTGGTAAGTTTCAAAACCTACTTACCTTTTTAGGGTTCCCTAGTAAAACACGAAGGAACCCTTACAATTTTGTCATGTCTGTCCATCAGTCTGTCTGCCCTCAGCGACTATTTTGTACTAAACAGCTGTGCGATGGCATGCTTACATGGTTTTTTCGGGTAGGTACCTCTCCTACACGTAAAGCCGTAAAACGGGGATTATTATAAAAGGAAATTCTCTCGCAAAAATGCATTGATGCTGCAGAAACGGAAAAACAAAATAAATATAAATGGCCAATTGTGTGCCAGCCGCCAGGCCTGAAAATATAATTTAATACCTATATTTTTTTTATTCAAATAAAATTTTACAAAGTGCTTTAATAAAAGTATGCAAAAACGCCATAAATTCAGCCAGAGGGATTGCGATTGTCACACCGATCGCGATGCAATCATTTTTGAGACAATGCCGCAGCTACATTTGGCTGCATTAAGATTAAGCCAGATAATAATATATTATTTATTTATTTTATTTTAATAATAGGTATGTATGTATGTGCATAATTGTAATTACATACCTCCAATTACGGTAGCGGACAGAAAATGTTTACCACCTTAAGATTCATAATTACATGCACACGTCTATGCCTGACAGTCGATATGCTTTCGATATTCTATGGCGTTATAGACCTTACTGCACGCAATGTGAAATAGAATCTACTTTGACAACTGATAAACATTATCTGACCGCGACTGTACATAGGTACCTATTCATAATTATAAATAATATAAAGATTAGGTATTTGTCGAGGTTAAAATAATTTAATGCACGTAATCTTACAGAGAACAAGTCAAGCCAGTCAAGAACCTTTGTGATAACCTGTACCAACATATCTTAGACCGCAGCGGGATAGTTAAAAATCACTGTTACAGTGTGACGATCGTAATCACAATCGTGATCCTAGGAAAACACTTGAGCAATTTTATTATTTTTACTTCTCTGCTAAAAATTAATTATCGATAAGACCCTGCTTAGGTATATTTAGCTAGTTTGAAGAACGTAACAAGATAGGATAGATAAGATATAAATAGATAGGCTAAATAGAATATGATAGGCTAGGTAAAATATGGGACTAGATAGGATATGATAGGCTAGATGGGATATGATAGACTAGATAGGATAAGCTATGATAGGCTAGTTAAAGGCTAGATAATGACCACGACTTCGTTGTATGGCACTCGAAAACCTATTACATAGGTAGTTAATTGTTGATCTCAGCATAAACATTTCATTCAGAAGCTTATTTTTTTCTTTTTTCAGATATTACAAACCGTGTACCACTTCATCGCATTTGTGAACGATGTTTTCGGAACAAACGAGCAATCCCCAAAGAAGCCGCCTATAATCAGGAAAATTAAAGACACCCTCTTCTCCCTAGCTTTACCAACAGCAATTTACGTGTCTCTCGCATTTTGGAGCATATACGCCATAGACCAAGAGCTTATTTTTCCTGAACGCATAGAAAAGTTGTACCACCCTGCTCTTAACCATGTAATGCATACGACTGTGTCGGTTTTTATTATTATTGAATTATTCACCTCTTATAGAACTTATCCATCCAGAAAACTAGGATATGTAATTACGCATTCGTTCTATATTTCGTACCTGGTATGGTTTTTCGTTATTTATGCGAAAACAGGGGCTTTTGTATACCCGGTTTTTGAGCCTTTGAATTGGCCACTGAGGTTCGTCTTTATTGCAATCAGCTTAAGTATAGCTACAGGTTTTTACATTTTTGGAGAGAAAGTTAATAACTTTGTATGTAAGGGACAACCTTATACAAATGGTATCACAAATGGCACGGTTAAGAGTAAAAAAAAATCGTAAATAGGTAGATAGGTACTTAAGATATGAAATATTTGAAAATTTAAACGTTTTTCATTTATATACCAATTTTCTATTTTCTATTCTACTCTGTACTAACACAAAATCCACTTTTGCTTAGCTGTTTAGCTAAAAGGTAAACAGACGCATTCTCGTAGAAATCCTCAGTAGCCCAACGGTTAACGGTGCGAACTGAACTGCAAGGTCACAGGTTCGAACCATAAGTTCGAAGAAGTTGGATGTATGGATGGATATTTGTTACTCAACTAGGCCGCAATGACTAAAACTTATTGACTGAAATTTGGCACAGAGATAGATTATAGTCTGGAATAACACATTGGCTACTTTTTATCCCGGAAAATAAGAGAGTTCCTAAATAAAAAAAACTTTACCCACACGAACGAAGTCGCATGCATAAGCCAGTGTATTCATAAATGCTTGTTTACCATTTCACTCCTTATCGACGCCGATAGTTTTGAAGCACACTACCTAATAGGAGATTTTATGCGATAGCATTCTGCAGGTATGCACCCTATTTTAGTAGATAGGGCATTTCTATATACATATTTCCTACGCTTTAAACGACTATAAAAAAATGTTACAGTCAGTATACGTAGGTAGTACAAAGTACAAACAATTTTTATATCTTTTATATTCTATTTAAAAAAACTATTCCTATTTGTTCTAAAATATGTAAGATAATAATAATCCTATTATCATATTACCTATTGTATATTTGTTACTCAATCACGTCGCAACAACTGGACCGATTTGGCTGAAATTTGGCGCAGATATAGATTAGTCTGGAATAGGACATAGGCTACTTTTTATCCCGGGAAATAAGAGTTCCCGCGGGAATAAATACCTTAATCCACGCGAACGCAGTCGCGGGTATCAAGTAAATAAATTGAAAATAAAATGAATTAATAAAATCATATTTTATTTTATTTATATTTGTACATCAGATTCAAAACCTTTCACAATAAAAACTGCTTCATTTTTATTAGCAATGTTTTTTCGCCTGCTCCTCTTTTTCTTGCTTGACCATTGAACAGTTGATAAATTCATTTTGTGCAGCAAGTTGTTAAAAATATTACAAACACTTTTATAAAACATTATTACAGTAGTAGCACCTTTAATATAATTCTCTAAGAAAGTCACAGGATCTGACTGATTTTCTAACTTTAAAGCTATATTGTATACAAAAGTTCCATTGTAACTTTTATAAAAAGTTGTACTCTCAAAGTGTGTACTACATAAGGAGTTTAAGGCATTAATTTGTTGTAGCACACACTGAAATTGAGCAAATGAATGTATCTTCTTAACATCATAGCTTTTAGGTCTTTTACGTATACTGTCATCTATTTCAAAATGTTTCAAAAGTACACTCGCAGCTATAAGACAATCTTCATACTGTACTTTGTTTTTATTCAAAAATAATTCATCTGTCTCGAGATTTTCTGTACATTTTTGTCTTAATTCTTCAAGTTTTTTGGAATGTTTATTATTAAATTGGTAGTGACCACGCACAGTACCAATTTTTTCATCAATAATTTCCAACATTATGTAGGACATGATTAAACTGTGAACATGTGCTGCTGGGACACTACAATAAGATATCCACCAAAGAATTGATATCATAATCAGTTGGAAATTCATAGGCAACAACTCGATTTCACTGTAGTCCAAATTCTTTAGTTTGTTGTCAAAAAAATATTTAAAATATTGCCTCAACTGTTCATCTGTCAGCTGTTCATAAGGTGTATCTAGAGGTCTTTCAACAGAATATTCTTTACCAATGAATAATTTCCGATAATTACAATTTTCTCTACTAAAATACAAACAGTGATCATGGCTAAAATCTGTTAGAATATCAAAGGCATAGCGAAGAATAGGTAAAACATTGAGAAAGCAATCCTTTTCAGTGAAATCTTCTGCTTGTGGATTACAAACATGCAAATGATGTGCATATAAATTTAAGTAACAAGATGGTACATGGTTTCTACGAATTTTGTCAGAAAACCAATCAGGTACGCTGTCTAAGTGAGAGTAAGAGGCTTCCTGTGCCTGTTCTTCATCTTGTTGAATGCTATCTGCATCAGAAATACTTGAAGAATCTTTTTCATCATCTTCACCATCATCAATATCCTCAATATGAGAGTTTTCTTGCTCTATATCAGGCATCTTATATTCAGATATTTTAATGCCAATTTTGGCCTCATCCGTTTGTATATTAAAGTATTTCAAAGATTTGCAGTCATTACAGTAATATCCATCAACACTCTTTTTGATTATTCCATAAACTTTATTTTTCTGATATTTTTTGAGCCTGCCTAGTATTTTAGTGATAGCCGAGTCTAATGTTTCATTTTGTAGCCAATTGAATAATGCATGTATGCTACGCTGTTGCTGATTCTTCTTTCTCTTCGTTTTGAGCAATTTAAGCTGGTCAAAAAATTTACGAAATACCCGTTTCTCAACAAAATCATTTCCAAGAAGAGTAGCCAGTAATGGCAAAAGTTCTTCATTAAGCCCACCAAAATGTTGACACAAATATTGCACTCTGTATAGCTTACATTCCAATATATAAACTTTCTTACCATCCAGCTCAATTTGTTTAGGTTTTGTCTCTAACATATTAAAAGGGATGTACAAGACATTGTATATGAAGAAATCTGAATCATAACTCAATACAGGACAATTTAAATGTCTTGCTAGAGCTGCGATCTCATCGTCAGCTTCGAACTCACATATGGTAAACGCAATGTTCATTTCTATAAGCACCTCTTTGAAAACATCTCGAAGGAGGTAAGGGAAGATTTGCAGGCTATCCTGGGTCACAGGGTCCAGTCGAGAAGCACCTTTTAACTTAGATCTAAGTCGACTGAGCACAGTCCTCAATTTTCTAGTCTCGTGGCAACCATCAAAAATAATATAAGGTGTAACATTACACTTCCGTAAGTTCTTGAAAAACATCTTCGTACACGATGCAAACTTGTCATAATCACCACCAAATGCCGAGAAACTATTCAACAATCTATACAACTGGGCACATAAGCTATGGCCATCGATAACCAGATTGGTATTATGTAAATAGTACTTTTTTAAGAATAAATCATGATTGTGATTTATGTAAGTTGTTAAACCTCGTACTCCCATGGTAATCCAAGAACCGCAGCACCCCCGTTCTAAATATTAATTTAGGAATTTCAAACCTCTTAAATTATTCTGTCTATTGAAGAAAAGAAAAACAGAAATACAAAGGTATCAATAAGAAAATTAATAATGATTAATTTTAAAATTATGAGGTTATAACAAAGAAAGAAAGAAACAAAGTAAATACCTATATACTAGGTAGGGTGGCAGACCCAATTATGGGCACTTTAAGAGTTTATCTTATTTCAAATATGTTTTTTAAGTATAAATTTAACCAAATTCTATAAATCACTGTGTTCATAAGGTTACATGTTTAATAAAATATATAATTAAAGAAGATATTGAAATTTTTTTGTTTAAATCAACTAGAAATTTAAATAAGATTGAAAAATGACCCAGTCCCCAATTATTCGCACATTTGTTACCAGTTATGGGCACAAAATTATCCAATTATCAACACTCAGATTTTAATAGAGTTTAAGGGAAATATAACGCTAGGATACCTAAGAAAGTCTTTTAGAATATAGATTTTATTACGAAATAATATACGGAAATTCTTATAGTAACTATAGGTGACTTGATTTTTTATATTTATTGTATTTAAAAGAAACACCCTTACATATTTAATAAGAAAACGTAAACATAGTCTTTATCAAACGACAGACGTCCACAGCTGGACAGAGGTCTCTTATATGGACTTCCACAGGCCTCGGTCTTACGCTACCTGAATCCAGCGACTCTCTGCGACTCGTTTGATGTCGTCGGTCCACCTAGCTTCCCGGTACGGGATCGCTACTCCAACACCATGGGATCCCATCGACCATCAGCTCTTCCAACTATATGCCAGCCCATTTCCACTTCAGTTTCGCTTAGCTATGTCCGTGACTTTGATTCTCTTACAGATATCCTCATTTCTGATATGATCTCACAGGGATACTCCGAGCATAGCTCTCTCCATCGTCCGCTGAATGATTATTGTTTCGTGATAAATAACTGCCCATAGAACTTCTCAACCTCTCTCCATACCTCAGGTGGAGAAGAGACGTGACAGCCTTCGTCAGTTTTTAGCCGCATCAGCTGGCTCTATCCGATAGATAGATCTCTCACGGACACTTTGGAATGGAACTTCTGTTCCACTAGATGGTATCTTTAATACACTTGGTATTCAAGGCCCGCAGGTCGCGAGTTCTTTTCTTAGAGATCTGCCTATTAACCTACCAGTAGGCATCCGCGTCTGCTGACGACTGAAGTCTCATCTCTTGTCTATCTTCCATCAGTTTGAGAGTAAGGTCAGAGAACTTCTTGGTCCTTTTCGTGTGATGGGTCTTAAAAAATTTAGACTCCAGAGTATGGACAGTTTACACACACTTGTTAAGATCGTCTACAGACTCCCAGTCTGCTAGGGAATAGAATCGCTTCGGAGTGTTAATAAACAGGAAAATCAAAATGGCCGAAAAACTTCGGGAACTCCTGAACGATATCTTTCAACTACGATACTGACGTCATTTTAAAACTTTCCAGATTAGAAAGGTTTCGATTGTGAAAAATATGAATTCCCCTAAATATTTTTTAATCTGAAAATTTAAAAACTACAATCAGAAACTTATATTTTAATCTTTTTTGCTAAAGTGCGAATAAACTGGTGCAGTGCTAGCATTTGGGTTGGTCACCCTATATATCATAGGTATATAAATTATAAATAAACCACAGATTAGGTATTAGTTACTAAAATAAACCACTCCTTTCACTGACTTCTATCTTTAGTCTGCGATTGTCACTGGACTTGCTTAAGTGCGTGATACACATGCTTGTTACTTGCACAAAAGCATGCCAGTCCCAAGCAAAAACGAGCTACTCGCATGTGTTTCGAGATTATGTTCTGCCAGTAACTCACGTGCTAGTACAAAGCGTACGAGTAGATGATCTACTCGTACGCTTCGATAGATCGCAAGCCGTTTGAGTTTTTCCCCTTGAGGGGAAGTGGGACGGGAGATTCGTATCCCCATAGATAATACCAAGAAGCTTATTATATTTTTTTTTAAATTTTAACCTTCTAAATAAATATTTTGTGTAATACGGATTTTTTTTTAATTTTCCCTAAAAATACGGCAATTTTAGAATTACAATACGGCAACTTTCAGGAACAACGCGGCTTCCAGCTCCTGTGTCCTGTGTTATATACTCTTTGGTGGTCTGTGCTGAGTAGAACACACGGCCAGTTCAGTCCCATAGAAATTTCCATAGCCTTACAAAATCTTTTCCACTATGATGCATGACAATTTTTACAGACATCTCTATATCTACATTAGGTACCTATATGTAGTATGAAGTATTTATAGATCTACAGTAATCTATGATTCTCCTGATGGCTGACGCCTAATCGACGCCATCATTATTGTATTTGGTTTTTTTAGTTTAATTTTCATATATTTCTGTCCCAGAATAGCAATTGTTATTTCAATTTATTGAAATATAGTGCAAGTGTTATGTGCCCGTTATAATAATTCGCGTAAGGACGCTTTTTTTTTATAAGTTTCCACAGTGAGAAAAGACAAAGTTTTATGGTTTATATTATAAAAGTGTTTAGGATCTTATGTGTTTACCAGTGTGTTGTAATTTGAAAAACGTTTCGTGAAACAAATTATTAGAAATATGACGTCTTAATTGGTGTAGGGTGTATCTAATAAACAAAATTAGGACATATATAAGTATATATTAGACAAGATCATAAAGACTTACCTGAAATTCCAAAAATGTGTATAACAAAAGCGATAGGTATTATGTTATTTCAAAGTGAATTAAACAAATATTTTTAAAAAAATTGTTTCTTTATTTCCTATTTTTTATAAATTATAACCTATAATTATTATTATGGGCAAGGATGGCAATAGGTAGATACCTACGGTACATACCTGTGGTAGATACCTATGGTACATACCTATGGTAGATACCTTCATAACAAAAATAAAAATCCATAGACAAAAATAGAAAAAAAAATTGTTATTACGCCATTGGTTACAGCAGTTTACCAAAATGATACATTAGCCAATCATGGGCCTTGATTTCGAGGGTTTAAAATTTGTAGGGCACTGAGCCATCTGATACGTAGTATCATAGTAATCTGTGGTAGAACACGTGTGTCAAGATTATTTTTAATATTATTTATTAAATAATTATTAACATTAACTTCAATCATACGTTTGTACCAATTCAAGGTTATTTATGTTAAAATTAGTAGCTTATAACTTTTAATTAATAATTATAACGCGTTCAATAAATGCTTACCATATTTTAAGTAAAATAAATAATTTTAACGAACAACGTGTGTAACCTAAATTAAATAGATCATACACACGCCTGGAAAATTAAAATATTTCAATTATGACTGAAGAAAAAGAAGTGGTCACAGAAGCCAATGGACAAGAAAATAACGATAAAGAGAATGATACTGAGGAGTTGACTGATTTGGAAAGAGGTATCATACGTCAAGTGGAGTACTATTTCGGTATGTACACATGTGTATTATTAAATTTCTGTCAGCATCAGTAGCATCTGTGAATCTATAAGTTTGTATTTATTATTAGTAATTATTTCTTTCAAGTTGAATTTTCACTAAATTTACAGTAATTGCAGGTAGGTACTACCCGTCCACTTCAAATAGACTGCTACCGCGCTCCGCGATTTCCCGCACCGTACCTCTAGTCAGACCCGCTTAGTACAGATAACAATATACTGCCAGGTCCTGAAGTATACCCATGCAACAAATCACACCGATCCGTAGCTTTGTTGCAGCGGGATTGAAGGACAAACCACTTTCAATAAAGTTATAACATTAATATTGGTAAAAAGAATATCTATTTATTAAATTTTAGGTGATCTCAACCTCCCAAGAGACAAATTCCTGCGTGAACAGGTGAAGCTGGATGATGGATGGGTGCCCTTGGAGGTGCTCACAAGGTTCAATCGTCTTGCCAAACTGTCCACAGACACAGATGTCATTGCAAACACAATTAATAAGTCTACAACTGGACTGCTTGAGGTTAGTTCACTTATGATATTTGAGTCATGTCTAATATGTACTTGCTTTACACTCCATTAAGTTCCATTTTTTAAACCCCTGCTTTACACTCTCTGGGGTTGAATTTTAAAAAAATCCTTCCTTAGAGGATACATACATCATAATTTATATGCAAATAATCTCTATCTATGCAAAATGCTCCCAAGGTTCAACTGTATTGCCAAAGATACAGATGTCTATCTGTATGATACTGTATCTTTGTATTTGTGGAAGAACTATGGTTAATTAAACATAGTTCTTCCACAAATCAATTGAGATGTTCTCAGGACTACTATAACCTGTGTATTAGTGTTCTTTATAAATGATACGCATCAGTGTAACAATCGCAATAACCTCTGATTGGAATGCCAAATTTTGTAGAAATAAAAAATAATATATATAATAATTATCCAGGTATCAGATGACAATAAAAAAGTGAGAAGAAACCCTGAAATGCCTATACCAGAAATGAATGAGGAAAGACGCAAGGAGCTTACCGCTCGTACCATATACGCCAAAGGTTTCCCAAAAGACACAAGCCTTGATGACATACTCAAGTTCTTCAAACAGTTTGATGAAGTGGAGAATGTTATAATGAGACGGTATCAAGATAGGCAGACTAAGAAAAGACTTTTTAAAGGATCTGTTTTTGCTACATTTAAAACTAAAGAACAGGTAAGATTAATGTTTAAAAAGGCATGAGAAATTGGCAGCGCATACAGAATTTATTTATATATTTAATTTAATTAAAAGAGGTGATAGTCTAGCTCTAGTGGTTAAGACTAATCTCATTTCTATTTATATAAAAATGAATCCCAATTGCCTTGGTCATGGCATCACACGTAAACGGCTGGACCAATTTTGTTAATTCTTTTTTTGTTGTATTTGTTATTGTAAGGAGAAGATTCTTACTATAAAATTTTAAAGTGTTTGATTGTTGGTTCGTTAGTTTATTGGTTGACCTTCAATCACGCAGCAAAGCATTAGGTCAGTATGAATATAGTTGAGAACTTGGAAAGAAACATAAGATACCCTCTTATTCCTGAAAAGTAGAGGGTTCCCGCAGGAGTTTTAAAAACTTCTGCTCACGTGGACGAAGTTGGGGGCAGAAACTAGTTCTAAATAACTTTGATGCCGATTCATCAGTTGAAAAATGTTAATTCATTTTTGCAGGCAGAGAAGTTCCTGGATACGAAAGATTTGAAGTTCAATGACGCAGAGCTATTGACCCTGTGGCAGGACAAGTACGTGCAGCAGAAACAAGAGGAGTATGCGGCTAAAAAAGAGAAGAAGGATAAGAAACACAAGGAGAAGGAGGTACATTACTTTATTTAAATATTTACTCTATGGTCTATGGTAAAAGTCATTCAGTGTAGGGTGGCAGACCCAATTATGGGCACTTTAAGAGTTTATCTTATTTCAAATACGTTTTTTAAGAATAAATTTAATCAAATTCTATAAATCACTGTGTTCATAAGGTTACTTGTTTAATAAAATATATAATTAAAGAAGACATTGAAATTTTTTTGTTTAAATCAACTAGAATTTTAAATAAGATTGAAAAATGACCCAGTCCCCAATTATTCGCACATTTGTTACCAGTTATGGGCACAAAATTATCCAATTATCAACACTCAGATTGTAATAGAGTTTAAGGGAAATATAACGCTAGGCTACCTACGGAAGTGTTTTAGAATATAGATTTTATTACGAAATAATATACGGAAATTCTTATAGTAACTGTAGGTGACTTAATTTTTTTATATTTATTATATTTAAAACAAACACCCTTACATAATTAATAAGAAAACGTAAACATAGTCTTTATCAAACGACAGACGTCCACAGCTGGACAAAGGTCTCTTATATGGACTTCCACAGGCCTCGGTCTTACGCTACCTGAATCCAGTGGCTCTCTGCGACTCGTTTGATGTCGTCGGTCCACTTAGCTTCCCGGTACGGGATCGCTTCTTCAACACCATGGGATACCATCGACCATCAGCTCTTCGAACTATATGCCCGCCCATTTCCACTTCAGTTTCGCTTAACTATGTCCGTGACTTTGATTCTTTTACAGATATCCTCATTTCTGATATGATCTCACAGGGATACTCCGAGCATAGCTCTCTCCTTCGTCAGCTGAATGATTATTGTTTCGTGATAAATAACTGCCCATAGAACTTCTCAACCTCTCTCCATACCTCAGGTGGAGAAGAAACGTGACAGCCTTCGTCAGTTTTCAGCCGCGTCAGCTGGCTCTGTCTGATAGATAGATCTCTCACGGACACTTTGGAATGGAACTTCTGTTCCACTAGATGGTATCTTTAATACACTTGGTATTCAAGGCCCGCAGGTCGCGAGTTCTTTTCTTAGAGATCTGCCTATTAACCTACTAGTAGGCATCCGCGACTGCTGACGACTGAAGTCTCATCTCTTGTCTGTCTTCCATCAGTTTGAGAGTAAGGTCAGAGAACTTCTTGGTCCTTTTCGTGTCTTAAAGAATTTAGACTCCAGAGTATGGACAGTTTACACACACTTGTTAAGATCGTCTACAGACTCCCAGTCTGCTAGGGAATCGAATCGCTTCGGAGTGTTAATAAACAGGAAAATCTCCAAATTTTGTAACCAGATACTGACACCCCTTGTTTTGCAATGAAATAACGGGAAAGTTTCATTTACTTTTTGAATTAGTAACTAATAATACTTAGAAAATCAATTGAAAACAATTATATTATTGAAACTCAAATAAAACCACAGTTAAATCATTATTAAGTAAGTACTGACCCTTAACGTTGATGAGTCAAAATGGCCGAAAAATTTCGGGAACTCCAGAACGATATCTTTCAACTACGATACTGACGTCATTTTAAAACTTTCCAGATTAGAAAGGTTTCGATTGTGAAAAATATGAATTCCCCTAAATATTTTTTAATCTGAAAATTAAAAACCACAATCAGAAACTTATATTTTAATCTTTTTTGCCAAAGTGCGAATAAACTGGTGCAGTGCTAGCTATTGGGTTGGTCACCCTACTTATTTTTTTGTATGTAAATTCCAGACCAAGGAAAAAAAAGACGACTTCAAGTTGCCAACGGGCACAGTGCTGCACTTCAGTCAGGGACACGACAAGATGACCCGGGAAGATGTCAAAGAAGCGCTCACAGCTTTAGGTGTGTATTGATTTAGTTTATTACAAGTGTATGTGTGTGTGAGTGTATAATTGTGTATGTTTGTTACTCCTTCACGCCACAACAAATGAACTGATTTGGCTGAAATTTTGAACGGAGATAGCTCATACCCAGGATTAACATATAGGCTACATTACACAATTTATGGCAAAGTTGTTGGATAGATGCTCTCATAGATAGGTACTGAATACATTAACTGACTTTGTTTTACATCATACATAAGATCTTAAAACTTTTTTTGGTAAGAACTGCATTTTGAGACTTGCATGATACTTATCTCAATTTTGGCATGTGTGGATTTTTTCCTGTTTGTCGTTCGATTTATAAACCTTTTTATTTCTTCAGAATGAACTTGTAAACAGCTGATACTTGTATCTAACCATTTTTTATTTGTTTTTATAGGAGCGGAAGTAGCTTTCATAGACTTCAAAGTTGGCGAAACAGAAGGATGGGTTCGTTTGACCAAAGAAAACACCGCAAAGGAGTTAGCAGAAAAAATCGTTGACGGGAAAATCAAAATAGGAGATTCCGAAGTAGTCTTTCGGATTTTGGAAGGCGAAGAGGAGACCACATACCTAGAAAAAACTGTCGAAGAAATGTCGAAAAGACGTAAGAATATGAAACAGTTTAAACAGAATAATAAAGGAAAGAACTTTAAAGGAAAACAAGGTAGAAAAAGAAAGCAAGATCAGTCTGAAGATGGCCCACCTACCAAAGTTAAGGCTGAATGATAGTTACATTAGTTACTTTATTAAAACAATGATTGTTTATTTCTGACTTAGCAGCAAACATAAACTCTTAATTCATCAATTTGATGTATAACCTCAAATTATAATTAAAAACTGACAGATTTTTTAAATATTTTTGCTGTATGTAATGTGTAGGTTGCCACTTGTTACATAAGAATTTAGCGTTAAAAAAAAATAAAATGCGGACTTGGTCCTTTCATGTTGTAAGCGAATCTTCCTCACGTCTAGGTCTTGTTGAATTTTCATAGTGTACCTAGTACCTACATTGTATTGTAATAAATAAAATTAAAAAGAATTTGTATATTGTTACAATCAGCGAACTAAACATTGTTGCTTTTGGTATATTGTATAATCGTAAGATAAACGTAATTAAAAGTTTTATTTTAAAAAAGTTTTTAATTTTAACCTCAACCCGTTTAAGTTGTGGTTGTGGTTGTGAATTGCGATTTGATTGCTATGTTATTTCACGAACACATACGTAGGTACTATCTCACGGAGTTTAGTTCTCTGTCTACGACTCGTAGACAGAGAAGGCAACTACGACTACACCGTAGTCATTTTTGAACGATGACGTCACGTGACCGGCTGTTTTCGCGCGAACTTCAAATGGATAAAAATTCATTATTTTCCAAAAAAATTGGTAATAATTGTACGAGTAATAAATTATACCAAAGAAAATAAACCTACGTAAATTTTAAAATTTGTGTCCGAAAACTGTCAAATAGCCAATTGTGCATTGTTGAGTCGGCGTCTTTTGAGGACGCCCTGGGTCAGGGCTGTCGGGGGCCGGGGCTGAGCGTTGGTGTTGTTGTTCCACCATTTTTTTTTTACACCCAGATGTACAGACTGCAGCGTGAACGGCGCGTTTTGCCATGCAGATTTTTCTTTTTTGGCGGATTATATGTATAATAATAGGAAATTATAGTATAGGAATTTTGTTCTTCCTTCAAATTCCTATCCTATGTTCGTGGCATGGAATTAGGAAGTAGTGTAAGTGGAATTAGGTACCTACATTAAAGTTCGTACTGGTTCGTACATTTTTTACCTATACTTCGTTCATACTCTGTTGAAAGATGTCAAATATGTCATAGTAATCTGTGTGTCAAATTGTTGTTGTAATTTAGGTACAAATCGGTAAACACAAAATTTAAAACCAATTATTTTTAAAATCTTTTATCAAATACTGTAAAAGAGCATAAGGAAATATTCAAGAATGAAGCCGGATTTAGAGAATAGTGAAAGTAACAACGAGCCAGTGACTGGAGATGTTATAGGAGACACTGCATACAGCGAGAGATTTGTCCTAAAGTTGTTACTAAAATTCGCTAACTTGGACACATTAAAGGATGAAATTCAAGAAAAAGCTTTCGAGGAAGACCTGTGCACGCTCTGGGACATGACAGCTGAGAGAGATGTGGTGTTATTCTTACAAAAACACGATGTATTAAACTTGTTAAGTTTCGCCTGGCCAGTTGTCGAATCGCCTCGGATTGTGGAAATTCTGATCGGAATCATTGGTAATATGTGCTGTCAGAAGGAAGCAGCATCATCTTTGCTTAAAATGGACAGTTTTCTCACCATGTTATTAGAGTATGCTAAGTCTGAAGACAGTCTAACCATTATACAGTTACTGCGGTTAATCAACTCTAGTTTATTCCTAGCCCACGATAACATATCAATTTGGATCGATATGTTTATAAAGGTGGGATATTCAAATGCTCTATACTTCATTCTGAAAAACTCTTCCAACAAAGTTGTGTTGGTCACAGGTTTAGAAAATTTTAACACAATATGCTCATACTGTAATACTGGTAAGCATAGAACTAAATTTTTTGGACATTTTGTCTCTTCAGAAGCTATAGTAGCATTAGCATCAGCTTTTACAGAAATAACCGTTAAACAAAAAGATTGTTGTGAAAGAGAAGAATTGGAAAGAGCATTGATAATAAGTTTGCAAATAATATTGAACTTAGTTGGGTTTGATAAATCTTATGATGTATTCAGCGATAACAAGCCAGATGTTGTTAATATTATATCTATTGTCTTTTCATATTATGAAAATAAGTTTGTTGTTCAGAAAGAAATTGACATGGATTTAGTAGATATCATAGATTCTACAAAAACAATAGTAAGAGTGCTACAGATTGGTGAGCTATGTGATTATGAACAGTACTGCCTACAGAGCTACAGTATGTGGAAAACTTTAAGTTCAATTGCTACATTTGATAAAAATGGAGGTTCCAGTTTTGAAAATGATGATAAAGAAGAACTTCAGGACTTTTCAAAGAAAATGAAATCCTCATTGAGCATACTTATATTCAGTTACCTAGAGAGCTGTTCAGATGAGAACCTGCTTAAAGCTTTAGACCTGATCGACTCTAACTATGAAGACATTTTAAGTTTAGTTATTGATACATCATTAGTGAAAGCAGTGTCAAATAGGGCAGCAAATTATAGGACAAGACTGAAGGAAACTGAAAATTGTTGATTTTTTAACAGAATCTATTTTTTGCAAAACATGCAACTAAAGAGTATTGAGACGAGCCCAAGTAATGAGATGAGATGAGCCTGACCCACGAGCCCGACACATCATGTATGTCAAATGTTATGCTTCAAATTGATTGATATTTTAAACTGTCATTTGTATAGGGACAGCCAGTCCAGTAATAATCATAGATTAATTATAGAGGTCAGTGCTAAAGATAATTATAATTTTTATATCATATTAATATTTTAATCAACATCCATAAATAAATAAAATTGAAGAGTCAAGTAACTCTTATTGTAATTAATATTATTTTGATGGGACTTTCTCAAACTAGTGTAGATGTGATGTGGGGTACTATTCATCCCAGAAAATGAGTTCCTACTTTTATATTTAAAAAATAAATCCATGCAGTCAAGTTTTGGGCATCTGCTTTTCCTCATTTAGCCTAACACCACTTGTTATCCTCTTGGCAAATGTTATGTAACTCAACCTACTTGGCACAGTGGTGAATGCTATGATCTTATAAGCGGGGCCTTCTGGAGTTCGATTTATAGCAATTAATTATTATACTCACCCCCCTAATCACTACACACCATCTTGGCGGTACAGTGGTAACTTATCCTGGCCTAAGTCGAGCCAACCTAACCAGACAATTCAAAAATTATACAACCCTTAACACTGCCATATCCCTTCCTAGTTAGCACACTACCATCAGACTGCATAGTAACTTAATATCAGGCGAGATTGCAGACAAGACTAGTCAGTCACTGAATAAAAAAATGACAGCAATGCTTATATTCTTTTACTAATAAAAAGTTAAGACATGCTTCAAGCATTTACGTTTCTGTTATGTTAAAAGGAGTTAATTAATTAAGTTTGTTTCTGAGGCCCACTTGATATTTGTGAAATTATTATTATTAAATAATGCCCCGCTGTAATTGTTTATACTAGTTAGTAACTACTAACCTTGTGAATACGATGGCTAAAGGTCAATAAATAAAATTACAATATGTATATGGGATTATATATTTTTTGTAGACATAATAAAGCAACATTTACATTACATTATTTAAACGAGTTTTACACCGTCGCACGAGCGGCGGACGTAAACTATTCGAATGTAACAGTACATTAACAAAACAAGCATCCCACATTCACTCAAGCGTGCATATGCTGCATATGCACCACACAACACACACACGTCGCATACGATCTTCACATAAAAAACTTACACCACAAATACTGAAAGGGAGAACAGAGATTTTATAAAGTGCTGCCCAAATGTTGTACACTTTCGTCATAACCATAGACAGTTTCGCTGAACTCAACCAAATTAACATACTCAAGTACTGCTATCCTTATCAAAAAGTTCCCTGAGAAAAGGATAGCACTACTTTTAGACCTTATACATGAACTATCAGTTAAGTCAATTTTGTGTAAGCATATCCAACTTAGCACTCAGCACATTCTATGTGATTTTATGATGTCAACATTTGTGCAACATTTTATTTATATATATTTTACATTAAATGTACTTAAACACTATCTAACCACGAGCCTATGCACTCCGAGATGGAGCGAAAATCGCACATTTAAATATCAATTCGTTAATATTTAGATATATCCGAAAAAGAATAAAAACAGGATAAAGACTAGACTTTACACTGATCAACGATTAAACTGCTAAAATGACCCTGATTCTCTAAAAAATTTAAATCACAACTACCCACAATAGTGCAGGTCCATTTTATGATGTCAAATTTGAAATCATTTCTTATAGCTTATGTCAAATTTAACGTCATGATTGAATTAAGATTTAAATTTGATAGCGAATAAGGGCACAGCAACAACGCTAGCGCCCCTTGCGGTGGCCTGCTGCGCAAGCATTGCGGCTGACAACACAGGCAGCTTTCTACGTGCAAATATTTATTATCACTCAATAAAGACAAAATTCTTTGATTTTTGACATATGAGATAACATTAATATCCCAGTACCCACAATAATGAATATTTAAAAACATTTTCGAACTACCCTCTAAATAAGAATACAAACACATTCTGATGATTTTTTCCCGTCATTTGGGGAGCCATCTTTTTAAATCTAATTAAGCGTTGGAAAAGCTATTTCATATACAAAATGCAAAAACCGTTCAAACACTTAAGAGATTGGGGCAACATTAAAAATATATCATACATCAAAAACCAACATAATCTTCCGCAAAGAAGCGTGTGTTGCCAGGCGGTGCTCAAACAACTGAGCGAATAATATAAATATTATAGTTTCCCTAAAACGTAACATGTGACCATACCGGACCACTGTCCACACGGGCAAAGCAATAATATACATCATAAATGTTACATTGAGGGCACACACTCAGATTGGCGTCAGATCAATCCAATATCTTGTTCACGATCAAACTGATGGCAGGTTGACTGATTGAGACTGATAGGTTAAGTAATAGGTTGTGCTTTCATTCCTATATATTTTTACAAAAAAGAAAACAGCTAGGCGGCCAGTAGATCCGGCAACGATATCATTGATTATATCGGCGTCTGAATCTAATCCAAAGTCTCGGATTGAATTATTGCCAAAGCATCATCTACGGTCGTTGTTTTCTGGACCAGCATGTACACAATCGATCATGGCTCATCAATCAATCGTTTGGATTGAGCTGTCGCCAAACTTTATATGTAACCTTCGTCTTACTTTCTTTACCTACTTAATAAATTATATAAATAATCTGAATTTAAAAACAAGTCTTAGGTCTTCATAACATAATATGTCGCATGTAATACCGTGATGAATACATCCAGTCGATGTAACTTTGCATCTCAAAGAGGGAGTCAATGGTAAACGGGTAGATGTTTATCGTTGACTATTAAAGTTATTCTAAAAGACCAAAATTACCCCAACTTAGTGTAGTGTTTTCAGCTACGAATGGTCTCTACACATAAAATAATAATAGTCTATAAAATTATAAAACATAAAATAGACGAAAAATAAACATTTTATTTTAAGATTTCTACTCAAGTAATTCTTAAAAAAACAATTTAATGTGTAGAGACTTTTAAAAATAACTATTTACAAAATTGTAGCCAAAACAAAATCTTTTCATGAAATTGTGGCAATTCATGCAACTTGTATAGCTGTCATTGAATATCGGTCTTAATTTATGAATACACATATTCATTTATAGGTACTTACTTAGCAAATGTTTTTCATTTTTGGAAATATTTCAGGACTTAAGCATTTTGAGTTGAAGATTTTTTGCCCACACTTAATATGAAATCTAATCAATCAAATAAATATATATACATAATATTTTATCAAGTACTCATTACATACAATTATATGTTAATAATGCCACAATTCGGGTCACAAAAGTTGAAATTGTGCAATATGCGTTTGCATACACGTATTACCAGCGTAAGGCGCGTTTATCTTCTTTTATTCCATTGGTAAGTGACGATGTATGCTAGATGATAGCGTACTAACTTGAAGGGGTATGGCATCAAGATGAGTTTGCTACGCCTCGCACACCACACCTCGGTCACTAAAGCCTCTAACTGAGGAACGTCGTGCCAGTTGTATTCGGTTTTTGTCGCTATTAACTCCCACCACAGCAGTTATAAATTGTTATATATAAAATTTGTTAGATAAAATTGTCTAACAAACTATTGAAAGATATGTTGCACAAATTGTTGTTATGAAACATTTCAGAAAGTTTCCATCGGTATGATAGTGTACAATTATAACATCTTATAAATTGTAGAAATGTAACTTATTAGAAAAAGTTTCGTGTTAATATAACAGCTAGGTAGGAGAAACAAAAGCGCCTTCGTCCTAATGCGCCTTGAGAGGAAACGTAAGAGCCGAAAGTCGAATGTCAGCAGCCACAGTTTTAACTCATGTCGAGGCTGCTCACCCTCCAGTCGACTAGTCAACTTTTGTGAAGCGAATTGTATTTATACCACAGAGCAATACTCCATAGACAATACCACTCCAGCCACTGCATTGGTTCCAAATGGTCCGTTTATTAATTTTTGGCACTCTTCCTTCGAATATGTAAAATAATACTAAACGCATGGACTGGCAGTGTCTATTGGTTGGACGGGACTCCAGAGGCGTTAACTAAGTGTCAGGATCGTGTAAAGGACTCGGTAACTTTATTTGATATTTAACGGCAGTCGCGCCATAAAAAATCGATATTTTGTCTTTGAACTTTGTATGATGTTAGTAGAGGCAACATTACTAAGGCCGTCTTGCACCAATCTGCTTAATCATGGTTAGTCAAATTTTGTAATGCTGTCACTTTTTGGCAAGTTTAGTTCAGAGTGAACAAGAAAACGACAGGTAAGTATAAAAAAATTATCTTGAATATAATATTTAGGGGGTCGGTGCAAGTGGACCTAAATGTCATAAAGAAATCGTCTAATGAAAATCACAACTGTTTAATACAAACTTAAATATTTGTAAGAAACAAATCTGTGATTTTTTGTTTGTATCAAGTACACGTCACTGGAGGTTACCCCGTTCGGCTCTGTATTCTAATGTAATCAAAAAATTTGTTCATTATTTATTTAGGGGCTTTTATATCTTGGTACATGTCAGCCCCAATCAAAAATTTTTGGGATCCCTAATTCGAAGTAAATAGTTTTTGTAACTTTGTTGATACATAATATGTAAGTGTATTTGTAATTGATATTTATGAAAATTTCATATAAATTTATTTTACTTCATAACATCGACGATATTCTGTAGGCAAATGTTTGGTCGAATCGATTTTGTATTTACAGACGTATCTTCGACACACCTAGTATAAGATATGTATCACTATTGCGATATGCTTGTCAATCTATCAATCAATACAAAATTTTCAAAGAATATTGGTCATATACATTCTCAATACCCGACGATATCGTTGGAACAAGCGCGAGCGATATGAAGTATATCAATACTAATATGCAGTAGCATAGACAATTTCGTCCGGCAGTCAAAATGCATAGTCACAAGAACGAAGTGCTTATATTCTCTTTGGTTTCAAGTGTCACCAAACATTCGCCCACAGATAAACTACTATAAACTTCTTTGGTACATTTTGTGAGCAAAGACAAGTGATAACGGTTTGATTAGACATTCGAAAACAAGCCTAAAGCGATACAGTCCACTAAACGATACCGATGTCGTTGCCTTAATTTTGAACCTTGCTTTCATCTTCCCTTTCCCTAAAGGTCGCATTCGAATCTTGACCACTTCGTGTGAGAATATACGTTACATATACGTAGCCGAGTGAAGTATGGGACATACTTCACTGGAATGTTCTAGACACGAGCAAACTGTACAGTCCGCGGCCAGGCCCACTAATATATTGCTTCACGTAAGCGTATTCATCCGAGATAGATACTATACGACACATCCATTTGTACTTAACACACAGACAACTATATTTAAAGATTAAATATTAATAGAAACAACCTAATTTCCCCGGTTCGTTGTCTTGAACGGACATGCGTGTTAACTGTTAACTTTAAACTACGGGGTTCACACATAGAATAAATATAGGAATACATCTACACAGTCTGTTGAGACGGCAAGTATTATAAAAATCGCACGTCCTTCGCGATATAACATCGAAATATTATTAAAATCCACGCACATATATCTAGGAGATATAAAATTTATATAAGCTTTGTAATAAACTACAAAGATGGTTTCGATTTTCGCGGATGAAAATCGCGGGACTATGTTGCCGTAAAGTCCACGATCAAACACTCGTACAATCTGTACACTAGCAACACTCCTTGTCAAAACTGTGCATGCTGTTGTCTCATACATAATTACGTCGTACGGTCGAATATCGCGTGCACTGTTCCGAAAGCTAACTGAAGTTTTGCTAAGCGTATCGTAGTCAGTGAACCCGCCCGATCGCACAGATTATGATACATACTTTTTAAATATAAGAATCGTTGCACTAGATAAGGACTAATTTGTTCGATACGCGAATATTCGAGCGAATTCACTGGTGGGAGAAGTATCGAATATCGATATCAGGAGGAGGAGCATCACAGTACACGCGGGTAACGACACATCGAGATTATACTCCTCCCGAGTCGTCCCTTTTCGAGTATCGACTTCGATGGTCTAGGCGCCGGAGAAGCCGTACACCTCGAGAACACGTATCTCGAAGTCGCCGCTGGGGCAGAGCGGGGGGTTGTTGAAGGTGGAACAGCGGTCCGTCTTGCCGAACCTGATGTTCTCGTCCATCCATATTGCCTGACCATCGCTGTAAAGACATAAGAAGCCGATTAGCACTTTATTATTAGAATCTTGAAGAAATCCAGATATTTTTTAAGGCGATTTTAGGTTATTATTTTAGAAAATAATGTAAAACCTAACATTTGCAATAAGAACATTTGCTGTGTCTAATGCACATCGGAATCTTAAACTCATAATGGCTGAAAGGGGTAATTGTCTGACACGTATCCTCTTGTCGTCGTCCTATTGGTAAACTCTTGGTGGAGCCGATTTTACAATCAAGGTAAAGGCTAAAAGGGGGTGAATAATAAATACAAACCCTCCTCCAATGGTGATCATTGTATTATTTGTGGCGATGAACAGTGCACGATATTGATTTCTTCCTAATCGCCTTTAGTGAAAGATCTTACCTTGAGGTGTATCTTACCTTTAGTGCAGAACTTGGATGGAGACTAAAAGGGCTAGATTTCAGAGTTACTGACCATTAACATGGCATCATCTCGGGAATCCGCGGTAGTGGAGATCTTAGAATCAAGTGATCTGAAGATGCCCTTGTCAGCTTTAACTTTTAGTATAAATCTTCGTCGAGTGCTACGAAATACAATTGGAGTAAAAACTGGCCAGCAACCATGAGCAGCGCCTTCCCGTGCAAGTTTTTGACTTCCTCGTTGTCCTCCTTGATGAGAGATCCCACCCAGAGATACTTGGCTCTGGTGGGATGGAGGCTGAAAGGCGGGATTGTATAGTGGTGAGTGGGGATACTGACCCTCCTCCGATGGTGATCATAGTGTTATCAGCAGCCATGAACAGCGACTTCCCGTGCACGTTTTTGACTTCCTCGTCTTCCTCCTTGGTGAGAGATCCCACCCAGGGGTACTTGGCTCTGGTGGGATGGAGGCTGAAAGGGGTATCGCATAGCGGTGAGTGGGAGTACTGACCCTCCTCCGATGGTGATCATCTTGGAGTCGGCCGCCATGAAGAGCTCGGAGCCGTGAGAGACTCGCTCCTCGCCCTTGCCGTCGGCGGCGAGCGAGCAGCCGACCCACGGGTACTTGGCGCGCTCCGGGTAAAGGCTGCAAGCGAACGTGTACACGCTAACCATTTCGTGCGACTGAGTTGGTAATGTCTGTAGCCATGTGATATAAATATTTCGTTTGTAGAAGTTTGTGAGGTTGTGATTTGTGGGCTTAAGATGTCAGTTACACAAGAAAAGTTTCTCGAATGCGTCAAGTAATACTCGTATTTTGCGATTATCCTATGCGAAAACTTTCCATACAATTTTCGCCCACGGTTGTGCATTACATTATTATACATTATGACAAAAACTTGAATCAGTTTAGCAATGCTCAAATATGAGTGCCGAAAATTTCGCTTTCATTCGAGAAACTCTACTCGCAGTTGTACACGGACACAGTTGTATCTTTCTTTACATAAATGAAAGTATCCCGCATGCCGCAAGTCATCGCATGGATCTGCACCGATACCTGGTTGACATTCCACGATCTCCCACTAAGCACCTTATACACACCGCCAATATATTTAGAATTTTTCCAACTGACTATAACTTGGATACATTTCCATCAGGAGTGAATAGGCATCTTCTAAACAAGCGCGCTCCATCTTAGGCCGCATCTTCACTTATCATCAGGTGTGATCGTAGTCAAGCGTTACTCTGTAGGTATGCCGCACGGCGCACTTCAGTACCGGACTGTGTGGTTTGGCACTAAAGCAACTAGCCAGGGATCACTATTTAATTTCATTGGGGGTCCGTTTTAAAAAATAATATAGATGTCGCGGTCCGATTGGTAAACGATTACTAGCAAACTAGTTAAAATTAAGTCTCAAGTAATAAGGATGACAAAAGATAACTAATAATAAGACATGGAAGTACTCTCTTTAATTACATCCATTGTAACTACGATGAAGACGTTATGAGTAATAATGCAAGCGATAAAAAATAAGAAGAGTCAAAATATTGAAAAAATAATATGTATAAGTAGAAAGTAAATAATATTATAAATATAATAAATATATGCGATGTTCATAAGAAGGCAAATAAAACACAAAAATATCCCCCAATAATTAGAAAGCAAGCGTTGTAGAATCAGCCAATTCAAAATCAATACCTTACCGGAAGTTGATATAATTTTAAGTTTAACATTGAGTACTTATCTAAAAAAATTTTTATGAATTAAATTATATCCAGTATATGTAATTATATATCATGAAGTTAGTGTCACTAGTATAGTATGCCTAATTAGAGGAAACCCGACGAATTGAGAACTTTTTATTTTTTTTAGAAGTCGGTTAAAAAGGAAGATTTTTAAAACCAAACAACGCGGACGAATAAGTAATTTAACAAAAAATAGATAATAGTGCAGTAGTGATATCGGTGCAATAATTTTTGAATCCGTCAAGAAATGACGAAGGAACGGACCATTTTTAATTTAGGATATCTTAACGCAGAATGACTTTCGCTTGAACTCGCTAATTTCGCCACATTACAAGCAAATTCAATGTGAGCATCGCACTATGGAATTTATTAAGCCCATAACCATTTTTAATAGCTGAGATAATTTTATGTTGGATAGCTTTTTATTTTTTGAGATAATTTAATATTATTTTCACTATTATGCTTCAATTTGCTTACATTTTTATTCAAATCCATAAAAAGTAAACTTCTGCATTGTTAAGTGTTAAATAGTATAAGTTCAGTTTAGATAGCTTGTAATAAACATGTGTAAGTAATAGTTAGAGTGCAAAGCTTTGTCGAACATGAAGTGAAGAGTCGACAACGAAAAGATAGCGTGTCAATAGCAACCGAAACAGAAAGCCTTTACCCGAAGAACCCAAGTAAATAAATGTAATAAATAAACGCCTACCAATTGGTATTAATATGTCTCCATCTAACATTTAACTGATTTTATGGAAAATTATAATTCTGGAAAAACAGAATCAGACAAAACATACCAACTGGTAAAAGCTAAAAATAACAAACAAAAAGAAAAATAGCCAGTATACCTACTAAAGAAATTATAAATAATGCGCATAAATAGTACAGAATAAAAGTTTGCAAGAATTACAGCGAAAGCGTTTAATAAATAGTTTTATTAAAAATATTAAGTAGCACTGAAATATAAATAACTCCATAATTCCTGAACTAAAATAACATATTATGAACAGGTATTATAAAGCTAAAAGAATAAATAGAAGCTATAAAATCAATTAAAATAGTTATAATTTTTATAAAATGTAAAATAACACAAAAACAAAACAAAAAACGTGATAGTTACGAGTAGCTAAAAACAGAAAAAGAGCTCATTAATAAAATGTAACAAGGTACAAATAAAGAACGAATTCCGAAAGAGTTAAAACTAATTTCTAAGTACAACGCAACTTAAGAACGTCATTAATATGCGATTCGGTCCATGTCTGATTTTAGAATAAGATAAATCTCAAAAACAGTCACTTGTAATGCTATTAAGAGATAAGTTAACTTAACTATAAGTGATGCTCTTAAGATACGTTTCAATATTTGGCCGTCAGAAATAATCACATTACAAAAATTCACAATGATAACCAGACCGTACAAAAACAATTACCAGGGAGCCAGAGCTTGAAGGATGAATATGATATGCGTATTATGTTACCTGAAGAGGAATGTCTCCCCGGTGCCGAAGTAGGCCTGCCGGTTGCCGCGCTCGTCCTTCTGGTTGCGCTCGAACCACCGCGTGGAGCAGTACGCACCGAACACCTGCACGGGGAACAAGAAATTGACCTTCGTCGTCTTATTCGTGTCCACTCTGTAGTTTGTCTGTGGTGTGAACCGCCACAGATTGCCACTTTGACTTTGAAGCATGTAATTTTACGCAATAGTCACGTTACCTATTTTATTTATTTTTATTTTTTATGTACATTTAAGGATTTACAAGACAACATATATTAGAAGAAGTAGACATAGGTGAAAAAATAATAATTGACAATTCAAAGGTGTGTGGAATCTGCCAATCCGCACTTGGCCAGTGTGGTGAACTATGGCCTTCTCATTCGAGAGGAGACCCAGCGATGGGTTGACAGAAATGAAATGAATCAACGGCAATATTATGACGCGAACTCACCATCAAGCTGTAGAATTATAGCTTACCTCGTTATTGCAAGTTTTGATCATCAGTAAAGTGGGCTCGTGGTGTTCTACCCTCACGTAGAACGTGGTCAAGGAACATCCGTGTTCCTCCGTGGTATACAGCAGTACCGGCTGGTACATGGTTATGCGCACCGGGAGCCACGACCATAGCGTGAACAACTGTAACACGGAGTTATTATAGAAATACGGGGTCCCAAAATTGTTGCTCATTGTTTAGAATAAGTTAACTAACTATACAATGGAGATACTCGAACTAGGAAAGCTAATACTGTTGAGCGATTATTGTCGTCACTGACACACGCCGTACCGCTTTAGAAGCTAGTAACGAACACTGATAATTACAATGTGACAGTTAAAATCATTTTTGATTGACCGACCTTCATCTACAATTTTCAAAAGTACAGCTGTGGGATTGTCTAAAAACGATTGCTAGTGTGAAGCTCGCAGTCCCTTCTGATTGGCTGAATTTATGGCGTTCTTGCTGTATCAATGCATTTTAACAAACAGTACCAGCCAATCAGAGGGGATTGCGAAGCAATTACACAATCCCACAGCAGTAAATCCAGCTAATAACCGGCCAGAATTGGTGTATTGTTATCACAAGATAAATTTAAATCTTAAGAGAAATATGACGTCATGTATGGCACCTCTATTACAAAAACTGTCAAATCAGAAGTCACAGACTGTAGATATGAATTTAATGTCACAGCAATTAAGGCTCGTTCATCACTGAAGTATGTACGGTACGGCCTTTGAAACATGGTTTTATTTATTTTTTAGCAATGGTATATAATAATATGTTCATAACATTAAAATATAGTAACCGAAGATCTAAAGCTCACACTTCAATGACGAAGTGCGTAGGTATTCGAGCGATGCAACGTTTGTCAGAGGCGGCCTTAAATCGTATTTTAATTAATCTAGTTAACTATACAAAGGATTCACTATAAAATTTTCTAACAAAGTTAATAATATCAATGTAATATTGAAACCAAATAATTTAAATATTCCATAATTAACAGGAGTACTTCATATAATATGGAAGTTCAAATGAATAACCACACTATGGAGTTTTATAAATACTACATCTACCTATCTAGTATCTACCAAATACCAATCGATGATCAAAAATTAAATTTTTATAAAACTCTAACCAAATCAGAATTTTCAACATTAAGATACTATCGTCTAGTTTATGTCAGATGCACTACAAGGGAGATAGTATAATTAAAAACTGATGATTTTCTAACAACGTAGATGTTAAGATCCATAGTCTCGGATTTGGATTTCAAATTAGTTAATATTGAAATAATTGATAAAATACTGAGAAACTAAGCGTTCAGTTTTCTATAGGTCTACCCTTTATCTACAGAGATGATTCTGTAGTTAGTTGTACGTTGCTGGAGGAGCAAGAAGACGTTAATCATTTCCCCTCTAACATAATAGGAATAGACTCTCAGATAAACGGTAAACCTATAATAACGATGCGTGAAAAATTTTATATTACCAAGCGAAAACGTTGTGTTACTGATGATTTTAAAACTGTTCTAAATCTGTCTAATGATTCAAGTAGAATGAAACTTAACTATCACAGTACTTAATGTTATTTTCTATTGAAAAATATGCAAAGTATAGATGCAAGAAATTGACGAAGAATGAAGATTTTTAAATTATTCATATCTTGTTCAAAGTTTTCGCAAAATTGAATACTTTCTAAAAGATAGTAAAACACTAACAACAAAGTTTATCAATTTATACTAATAGACAACATAGATTTACGACATCACAAAATTATTAGTTGTTTCGTTTTAGTGACGGCTACAGGTGCCAAGTGCTTGTGAACATCTATACATTTAAACAACATGTAAATAATATCTAGGTTCGGTATAGAATAATAATAATTCGACAGACAAAACGACATCACATGCAATATTACGATTTAATTACGACAATGTAGTGTTGGATTAAATTGGAGACATTTCAACCATTTTTTATTATTGTTATTGGAATTAAACAATAAAATATCAGAACATTCCTAGATAATTTAAGACAAGATGCAGATAATAATTATCAAATTAATAATTAGTCGATGGAAAAAATGACTCCGACAATAATACTATCTAGTACATAAATATTAATATAAATAAACATAATATTACTTTCAAATAAGGAACTACAATCTAAAATTCAGAAAGCTAGCAATAGAATTTCAATAAATGTAATTTCAGTACAATGATGAGAAAGGGTTTAATGTGAACTCTTTGGTGATAAGTGTGTCTATTGTATTAGTCCTCTGCCTTATTGCAACCCGAAAAATAGTGCGGTGACGTTAAACATTGCTAATTGTTTTGTTTATATCTCTCTTTAAACGATAATTAAAAAAAAAACAATAATTTATGACTGACATGATAACATAAAAGGACCAAATTAAAATTTTTCTGGCATTGATAAGTTTTAAAAATTAAAAGAAGTGAATGAACATAAAAATGTTTCCATTTCTAGTCATAATAAGACAGTTAACAATATAAAAGTTTAAAATATTAAAAAATAAAGAAAGTGATGAAATCTACTGACACTTCAAATCAAAAAAGGTTCAAAATTAATTAAATGATTAATAATAAATATAGTCCAATTAAGTAATATAATTTAAGAGTAAAATTAAAGACGTGTAGAGAGATATAAACAGTGATATACTTCCAATCAATTTATTAAGCTACCAAGATCAATCCCAAGATAATAGTTGTATTAAATTGATCCCTAATCGAACCTTCTGACGGAGGTCGGACGAATGCTGACGTTGATCGCTGAACACCGCGTTAGGAAATGGGAACCACAGGGCCAGGTGAGAGGATCGTGGGCTCTGTGAACACTCCTAGATGATGATGAACTAGTTTCGTGTAATGTGACTGAAGTCTTAGATTTTAGAGATGGTGTTTTTATAGTATCGCTCCGAATTATTTTAAAAATCGTTTTACCTACGGTGAAGCTTCAAGTTTTGTCTTGTGATATTCTTGATGATTTTAAAGTCTTATTTTCTTGACTTAATGTTATGAATATTCGAATCAATTAGGGGAGATGACACTAGCAAACTGGAGGACTTAGTTTTTGGGACAACCGAGCTTTCATGCAAAACTTTGGTGGTCGTTGAGTTCAGATTTCATTTATTTAATTAAGTAAGAATTTTCTGTATTAAAAAAAGGAATAAAACAATAAAATATCAGAACATTCCTAGATAATTTAAGACAAGATGCAGATAATAATTATCAAATTAATAATTAGTCGATGGAAAAAATGACTCCGACAATAATACTATCTAGTACATAAATATTAATATAAATAAACATAATATTACTTTCAAATAAGGAACTACAATCTAAAATTCAGAAAGCTAGCAATAGAATTTCAATAAATGTAATTTCAGTACAATGATGAGAAAGGGTTTAATGTGAACTCTTTGGTGATAAGTGTGTCTATTGTATTAGTCCTCTGCCTTATTGCAACCCGAAAAATAGTGCGGTGACGTTAAACATTGCTAATTGTTTTGTTTATATCTCTCTTTAAACGATAATTAAAAAAAAAACAATAATTTATGACTGACATGATAACATAAAAGGACCAAATTAAAATTTTTCTGGCATTGATAAGTTTTAAAAATTAAAAGAAGTGAATGAACATAAAAATGTTTCCATTTCTAGTCATAATAAGACAGTTAACAATATAAAAGTTTAAAATATTAAAAAATAAAGAAAGTGATGAAATCTACTGACACTTCAAATCAAAAAAGGTTCAAAATTAATTAAATGATTAATAATAAATATAGTCCAATTAAGTAATATAATTTAAGAGTAAAATTAAAGACGTGTAGAGAGATATAAACAGTGATATACTTCCAATCAATTTATTAAGCTACCAAGATCAATCCCAAGATAATAGTTGTATTAAATTGATCCCTAATCGAACCTTCTGACGGAGGTCGGACGAATGCTGACGTTGATCGCTGAACACCGCGTTAGGAAATGGGAACCACAGGGCCAGGTGAGAGGATCGTGGGCTCTGTGAACACTCCTAGATGATGATGAACTAGTTTCGTGTAATGTGACTGAAGTCTTAGATTTTAGAGATGGTGTTTTTATAGTATCGCTCCGAATTATTTTAAAAATCGTTTTACCTACGGTGAAGCTTCAAGTTTTGTCTTGTGATATTCTTGATGATTTTAAAGTCTTATTTTCTTGACTTAATGTTATGAATATTCGAATCAATTAGGGGAGATGACACTAGCAAACTGGAGGACTTAGTTTTTGGGACAACCGAGCTTTCATGCAAAACTTTGGTGGTCGTTGAGTTCAGATTTCATTTATTTAATTAAGTAAGAATTTTCTGTATTAAAAAAAGGAATAAAATTAAAATTATAGAATATAGAGTAACAAAATCTGAATCAACATTCACAATTTACAACAGTAATGCAAAATAAAAGTCGAAGCGACCCTAATTGGAGGAATTTAAAAGAAGGCAGCGTTGACTTCAATATTAAAATAAATAAACACCTAATAGAGGCAAGCGGTGCATCTAAACATCGATGATGGTCGCAAGCTAAAAAACGGCGACACTTAAAAATTTGTCGGTGACAACACTACGTAATCTTACTTCGCTCTGGTCTAGAATCTGCGACTTGATCGCTTGAATTGGATAAACGCCCAGCGAAAGGGCGCGCGGGCCCGGCGAATGTGAGCCCTAACAGGAAAACCGACACAAAAGTTAGCACTCACACAAAACAATCGTTTACATGCGCCTTCACATGATTATTAAATCTAATAAACCTATTCACAGGGTGTTAATCATCTCAAGCTATTTTCAACTGCCGTCCACAGCAAAACTTACGGTATTTCAAATCTTCAAAACACCCCATCTCACACGCATGCCATATTCCGAAGTATGTCAACTTATAAATACATAATTAATATCACAACTTAATCATAACTCTGGGCACTTGGCAAAAACAACACATTTAAACATTTACGAGAACGCAAATAGTAACAAAACCATTCAAAGCCAATGCAATGAACTTCGAACATTGTTTGTCTGAGTGTTGTTGTTTCGTTTGTCTGATGAGGATCGTGTCGAGTAGAATGATAACATCGATAGAACACAACATGGTAAGTATTCACAGACTCTCTCGCTACACAGATCGAAACATAAGAAAAACGTGGATTCGACAAAAAGGAAAGGAGACAAAAGGATGTAATATTTTACAAGAAATTAAGACTCATGGTTTGTCTCATCGAATCTGTATGAGTATTCGATGTAATTGAAGTTAGTTGTGTTAGAAACGCAACCGAATGATTGAATGAGAAAGAAAAGCGAAAGCCACGCCTAATGTTGTCGTGTACGATACCATCTGTTTGCACGTTTCCTCAGACATTCTCTGCAAACCAAGTAAAATAATTTCTAATACACATTATTTTATATCGATCACATAAAAACTTTTTCGAATACGGCGTGGAGGTGCATTTGGTGTAGTTAGAACTTTTTCCGCGTCGGTTAAGGTGTTGAACAAATATATATATATTTTTAATAGATAGATAGCTCAAAAAGCATGGATGGAGATACCATTTACCAAAAAATTTTTGCAACTTATAGACCCAATTGTTTAGCTTTAAACAAACAACTCTCAGGTGTTACTAATATTAGTAGTGTTGCAGAAAAATTAACAATGGATAATTTATTCTCTACAAATCATACGCTGTGGACGGAATTCCCAATCAGTCACTAACCGTCCTCATCATAAAATCTACTATGCGGGGTCCTCGATTTTCCGGCAACACTAATTAATACCAAATCGTCGATATTTTTTTCTTTACCAGCATGTTCTCTTTCTAAGACATTACATTTGTCAGTTTATTTGAGTGTGTATATCAAACATACCTCGCGTATGGTTAGCGTGTGCGACATCATCTGTATGTTGACTTGGGACTGACTGGTGGGCAGATTGTCAGAGGACCGCGACCGCATCAGCCGCGAACCCGTTATCACCTGCTTCGACTTAAGCGTCATCTCCGTCTTTATGAAGACCCGGGATATGTACTGTGAACTGGAAATAACGGAATGTTTATTTTACTTGGTTGAGCATTTAACCTTCTTCGTTCTAATTGATGATTGCTTTCTTCTTTTAATAACCGTCAAGCGACTTTACTGTTTTTGAAATTCTTAATTAGACGCGAAGGATTCTACAATAGGGAAAATTATAGTGGAAGGAAATAAACCTCAACGGTCCTCTGATTTTAATCAGATTCTGTTGATAGCTTAAGTTTAAAATCCAATATGCTAGAAGCTACTAGATTTAATCCACAGTCCTTCAGAATCAGAGATGTGAGTGCTTTTTGCAAAAACAAGTTTATCAGTGGAGGTCCACTTTAATCTGTTAAATAAATTAAAAAGATTAACACCTACTCCAGTGTTTTTTTAGGACAGCAATCAAGATAAGTACAAACCTTAGTGCCCTTATACTAAAAGCCGTCCTTAGGAGTTTGGTGGGAGAAGCAGGCATGTTCCTGCAAAATTTGTCGACGGCGTGATCGACTCCATTCTTCGTGGCCTCGGCGTACCACTCAGAATTCTGGTTTGTGGAGTGCTTGTTGAACAAGATCAGGATCGCTAGTGCTACCCTGTAGAATACCTGGAAATAAAAGAATAGGGACATTTTTAAGTATAGCGAATTGAATAGATTCGAATGATTCAGTGTAAAAAGAAAGTGCTGAATTCAAGATTACTGAACATCTTTTGGATTTAGATGCGTGTTCTAACATTAAGTGCATTAAATAGGTCTCCATAGTCCTCGCCTTTATCTATATATTTATACACAAAGAACGAATGGCCGATCATAAAGCCGTAGTCAGATTCCACATCGACTATTCTACCTTCATAATCATGAAACAATCACACGCCTATCGGGTACGGGTCTCCCTCTCTTCTTAGAATGAAAGGGGTTAAAGGCATTAGTCCAACACCGATTTGCAGACTTCGCATACCTTTGAGATTATTGTAGAAAACTCTCAGGCATACAGGTTTTCTCACGATGCTTTCTTTCACAGTTAAAGCAAGTGATATTAAATTACTTAAAACGCCTGGAATTCGAACTCTGAACCCGAAAAGGAATCCGCAGTCTCAACTACTTAGCTATCAGCACGGTCACCGTTTTACATACCTTGATTCCTTCATGAAAGAAGCAGTCGAGCACTCGCACCAGGTGGGGGAAAGGCAGAGCGGCTAGGATCCACCATTGCCAGTCTGCGTAGATGCGCTCGGGACCGATCGCACCGGACAGTCGCGACAAATGCTGCGCGGCCGACTTCTGCAACCAAGGGGCGATGCTGTACGGTTTTACGAGGAGAAATAAGGTAGGCCTTAGCCAATATGTGGCTTAAAATATATCGCCGGGAAGTATTCTTTCCGGAACAAGGAGGTCATGCTTCGAGGCTCTTACCCCCGACTTGGCTAAGGCCAATCGGAGAAGACTCCTGATGCTGCTGGTTTTACGATGGTATGACACACCATGAAAATTCCTAGTATTTGACTACGTATTTCAGTGCGAAAATTCGTAATCACTAGTGTTAAGACTGCGTTCAAGTTTCAACAGCATCTTAAACATGTTTGCGAGTTAGATGGATACGCCAATGCTTGAACACAAACTCCACATGGATGAAGTCGCGGGCAAAAGCTAGTTAAAAATAGTAATAAGTTAAATGTATCCATAACTATCCATAACCTAGGCAAACAATTCTCGTAAACGTGATACGTCTAGTGTCATGCACACGTAATAAATTGTTTTTATAGTCGATAACAATATCTGGCAGCAAAGGACCAGAGGTTAGAAATCGACCGCTATTATCGAATCTATAAATTCTTAATGCGTTGGGGTGAACGACATCGTTCCGAATCGATCAAAACTAGCCTATTTGACTGTCATTTTATGTAAACAGACTATTGCCTTACTGACTATGTAACCAAAAACGTTTACATAGTTTCACGATGTAACCTCTAGAAAACCGGGTTTCGTGTTCAAAGTAGTCTCTCTGCATCAAATGTGAATTTGCTGAAGTATCACCCAATTTAAAGGCCATAAATCTATGTTAAAGGCCTTACTAAACTTGAGCCAAAGCATTTGGCCAACGTGTACAGGGCTTTCATGGTGTAATTTAACCGATCACACAAGTCAGAATGTCTCGGTTTGTGATCAAATTAGAAATGAGGAGATCCGTAGGAAAACTAGAGTTACCGACAGTTCATTGATTCGCAAAAATGAATTGGCAATTGACGGGCCACATAGAGCTCAGATCCGATAGACGTTGCGTTCCCAATTTACACGGGGAAACGCAGCATTGGTAGACCTGCCAGGCCCTCTCTACTGGGTGGATTGATGATCTCAAACGAATCGCTGGCCGCCACTGGATACAAGCGCCACAAGATCTAATTCTGCAGAGATCCTTCAACACTTACGAGAACAGCGTGTACCTTTATTGAAGTGTCTTATCGGTTTATTTTCCGGTTATGATGAACCATGAAAGCATAACAAAAGTAATTATTTATGAATTAATTATTATTATTATTAGGTACTGTTGGTATAAATTATATCAGTCTCGTGGTTTGGAGTTCATTTGGAACTAGCACTTATGGAAGTGTTGACTTCATTAATCTTTTACCTGCACAATGAATGCAATTTACTGTAACATTTTACGAATTTAACATTCTGACGTTTTTATGATATAACAAAGTATTTAAAGTAATATAAGCAGTGACAATGATAATGATAAACTTTTATTGCGGTCATTAATATTGTTATTGTATTTTATCTTAGTTGAGACACAATGCTAATAAGTTTGCATATAAGGTAAGGAATCGAATAAAACAAAACTACGCTGACAATCTAAAAACAAGATCGACTTTATGTAACTATTTTAATTTTAGGATTTCAGTAATAACTCATTGGATGGTTCACGTCGATTTACTTTAGATTTTTCAAAACAAAAAGGTCCTTCAAATCGGATAATTCCTTGCGAAATATGTTTTAAACTGGATTAGTTTTTTTAGATAATATAACGTGGGAACTCCTTGATATTCTAGAATAGTGTACCAAGTAAAGACTGAGGAAAGCCTCAGGTTACCAGGTTTAGACGTGAAAATGTAAAAGACAGACAGAGTTATTTTCATCTTTAGAATAATATATAAGGGTGGAAATATGCGTTTATACAAGTCATTACATTAGTAAAACGCATCGCGTGTTTGTTACGATATAAGGTACAGCGCTATTTACGAGTAATGCCGGGCGCTGTCACGCTATTCCCTTTCGTTTGGGCTCCAACAAAGGTTCCAACAAACTGCAGCTTTGGCTTTTTATTCTTATTATTTACCTAATTAACTTCTCGCATGAGCACTTCCGAGTCAAATCATCAATAGAAAATCTTTCGGTCCAGAAATATTTACTTCTATTGTAAAGCTCAGACTACAATGGCGAAGCCATATAGGCATATCAGCTTGTGCTACGATTTGATTATGCTTGATACGAGGAAATGTGTACAGTCAATAAAAGAACCGGAAGTCAATGAGATACCTTAACGTACAAGGATAACAAAACAATATCTCGTGGAAACAACATTCCACATTATTATGATCAATAAAAACAATGTACTTAATTAATGTTTTAGATTTCTTAGTAACGATACTACCTCGCGAATTTGATGGATTTTCTGCTAACTATTCTGCTCTACACTGGTGTGAAATGGCCACCCTGCATAAATTTGAATATGCATTTTTTTGCTGAGAAGGAAAATATCAAGTCGGGATTTTGCTTTCTGTTAGAGCGTATTCGACTTGCATGGACTTATACCATCTCCTCGGGTTTTCCAAACCAGCACATCTTTCGATTGCGTTTCTTCATGTCAATTATTCATTGGTCGCCCTCTTCCTCTTCATCCTTTTCTTCTTCGTCTATCTTTATATGGAGCGTAGCATTTTTCTTTCGCTCCTCTTCATTCGATAGAATACACGCTATTCAATTTTGGGCATATGTATACATTGCTTCCTGCTCGACTAATCTCCAGTTCGCAATAACGGGTCACTCAAATATTGCGACTGCCACCTTCCTACGATTGTCTAAAATTACAGCTACAGCGTGACTCTGCCAATCGGACATGATAGCTATCGAGCTATCATGTCCGATTGGCAAATACTCTCTCGCTATTAGTTAAATGAAATATATCGTTGCACATAGCTGAGATAGCTTAGACTTGAGACGAGCATTCGTCAATTGCAAACTTCCCCATTGCAAATGAGAGGTTGATGAAAAATGAAATGTTGGCCATCAATCGGTGGAGCTTTACTTGGTCATCATTGAGTCATATTTAGAGTGTATTGAACTATCGGAGCCCTAACACAAGTGCCAAAGACCGCAAAATGGCGCCCCTGATAAGGGGTGAATGTCTTGGGGCATCTTTCTCTCCGCAAAAGTAGTATTCTTTATTTAGAGCTTTCCCGGTTGCGAACAATTAGGTTTGACTGTGCATTTATCTATCCCTTTAATACCGCTGCTACGGTATCGCGTCCGAGATGTACACACAGCTTTACGGATTAAACGCGAGGTTCGGTTTTTATTAAACGGGATTTACCTAAAGACCCCTAGTTTATACATAATACAGATTATGCGATAAACGGCCGTATTACGTGACGTTACTTCGTAAAGAAAAGAATTTATGCTAATGTGTAAGCAATATACAAACATTAAACATGATATTGATTATTTTAACCTTTCTTTGTTTTGGAGGACTAGGTAAACTCTTTCTAAGTTCTGACGTAGTGATTAGGTCATTTTTTGTTTTGATTGTTTCTTGGACCGATTTTATATTTGACTAGCTTTAACCCGCGGCTTCGCTCACGTTAGGTTCGATTTTTAAAAGTCCTATTTAACCCTCTTGGGGTTGAAATTTTCCAAAATCCTTTCTTAGCGGATGCCTACGCCCTAACAGCTACCGGTATGCCAAATTTCAGCTCGATCGGTCCAGCGGTTAGAGCTGTGCGTTGATAGATCAGTCAGTCAGTCAGTCAGTCAGTCACCTTTGCCTTTTATATATTTAGATTACTATCTGATACCCGCGACCTCATCGATTTTTTTTCATTCTTTAAGCATTACACTTTTGCTACCTTTTGGCAGAACTAGAGCACTGTAAAATAGTATAACACCTTTTTTAATCAATCTCTGCAAATAAATGAACTGCATTACCTACCTAAAGGTTTTCTAAATCCCATCATCTAGGTATCAATGATGTCAGCAGATTTTAATCTATGGTATCAGATTCAGCTGTAGAATAACAGTACCGTGGTAAAGTTTTAACGTCTCATACGTTATATTGTATTGTAATGATAGAAGTAAAATTCAAGCTTACGGCATGTTTCTTGGCGATCTGCATGACCGTCTTCCACGTGACCTCATTCAGCAGTTTGGTTTGTGTGATGAACATCTTCTCCTTGGACGCGACCAGGCTTGCCATGCAGTGGTAGCATTCCTCCTCTGCGAAAGATGAAACAATACACGTTTTTAACTGTCAAGCACATAAAGAGTATAAACACCCCTCATCCCATACAGAAAAGGTTTCTTTTTAAAGTTTGAACATATGGTTTATATGTAACTATACCGCTCATTTGCTGCAACAATTAAAAAGTGATAGTGATCTTAACTAGGTTTGTAGAAAAAATAGCTATTTCTTTCTTTATGAAAACTACTGGCGATGTCGCTGGCTGCGTAGCCATGGCTACCGACTCTCTGTCATTCATTCATTGGATTAAGTTTCTGGCGATCAGTTGGCCACTGAGTGAGGGAGGCGTAACTTATTTGTATACAAAATAATGGCGGCTTGGCTACGCGTCGCCAGGTCGCCAGGGCATCCATTTTCCACGTTAGATGAAAAATAAACTTACAGAAGACTTTACTATAAAATCAAAAACTAAGATTTTGATTTAGATTTTCTTTTAAAACAATTTTTTTTATGATGGGCATGTATTTCAGTGATCAAATATTCCACGATTTATCATCAATTTCAAACTGGTCGAACCTCCACGTTAAAAATAATTTATAATTCATTACATTATTTCCGTTTACATTGACAGCGCCTGCTTTACTTCGAAATAAAATGTCATATAAAGATTTACGATTATTTATCTAGATAATATATGAACTTTTCTCCTTTTTATATTTCTTCAGAAATACTCAGAAACTATAAACTGAACGATATCACTGACCTCGATGTCATAATCGTGTACACATATTGTAATTTATTGCAAGTCGAAAATGCATGGAACATGGATGGAATGAAAAACTAAATGGTTCTTGAATATCCAATTCTAATTCTGCGGCGCGTGAGATTGCCAAATTAAACTGGAATTGAAAGTCTAGATATCATTTTAGATTTCTGGAGAGTTTAGGCACATGGCAAATTGTGTTTTAGAAGGGCAATTCCGCCAGAATGGATGCAATTACTCCGCCAACTCATCGAGAACGCTCCCAATGCGAGCGCTGAAACCAATCTCACAACACCGTTGATTGCCACTTAGATTACCGCACCAACGGGGAAACCATTCTATTTCGTCATAGAATATGCTATTAAGCATCTAACTTCGTTCTATTTTATCTATAGAATAAACTGAGTTTCCAATTGGTATGTTTTTTCTAGTAAGTGTAGGTATATCATGCGAGAAGACAAAGATGTAGAAGAATTGATATAGACTTCATTTTTGTTGGGTAGAACAGGTTTCCGGCTGCTTTTTAAGCTTCGTCTGAAGAAAAACCCTAAAAGGTTATAATCTTCAAATGTTTTAACGTTACTCAAAGTTAGTTCCTACAGAACTTATAATTTTACCGCTATACTGGCGCCCAATGAAGGGCCAGTTTTTGTTTCAGCTTATTGCAAAAACACAGAAGACTGAACAAAGTTCATTGTTACCTATTCTTTAAACAAACAAAAAAAGTCGTTTGTTCTTAACTATAATCTCATTGGGTAATAAGTGATAATGTAGTCTAAGCTGGTTACGAGTCGACCTTTTTCTTGAACCCCTATGGGTTTTTACGCGGCAAAGTAGGTATGTGCCAGAGCGCTAAATATCTTGGCAATTGTAATCTGCTTTTGTTTAATTTTTAAGATATGTTATGTTGTTCTCATTCATTCCCTTAGCACAGTTATGATGATAGGGCGGTATCTCCAAATTGGTCCCGATGGGAATTTCGGGACCTCCCACTCATAAGACCACAGTGCTCACCACTACGCCAGGGAGATCGTTGAAAGGTGTGCTTAAGCCAATTATGTGAAATGCAATTACCACACCAGCTCGCCGAGACCGCTTTTAAATTCCAATACGCGCATCAAACTCAATCAGTGCTGACAAAGGCTCTAATTGGCGTCTATGCGAGAATGCTGTAAGTGGAGTGTTAATTAGACCTATCTATAGGTTATATTCTGTAGAAGCACCCTCTGACGACCTCCCTGGCACAGTGGTGAGCGCTGCGGTCTTTTAACTGGGAGGTCTCGGGTTCGATTCCTAGCGATTTGGGAATTTATAACTTATGTATAGGTATTCAAAAAAACACTCTATAAAATTAGGTAAATTATAAGTTACGTAACTTGAAATAACTAGTGTTGTTAAGGGTTAGTGCTGCTTAATAATTCATGAAAGGGCACATTTCATGGTTCAGTTGAAAATTTTGTGGCCTGTGAGTGGCTGTTTCGCTATGTCTGCGGTTTATTTATTCATAGGACCCGTTTTAAGCCATAGTTATATAAATTTTTGACTTGATGCAAACGCTCTTTTTTAAAGCGAGGTACATTCTCGTATATACCTATCCTCACTGGAGTTGAAGTAAGTAGAGCCTTTCACGGCCTATTCAGTACACTAGAAAACAAAAGAGCGTTATTAAATTTGCTTTGCCAGTTTTAAGCGCAAAATATTACAAATCCCAAGGTCTATGACATGACCTACCACAACATTATTTGCAATTGCTTAAGAGCGCGTGTAATGGTAAAACTTCAGAAGCACGTTTGTAATACAGCAGTAGATCAAGTTTTAATTAACCGGAAAAAAAAGCAAAAATTACATCACATTCCCAAGGAACGACACTGCGTAGAAACATAAAATAATGAAAGTTCGACTTTTTAACTAATTTGCATTTATTTTCAATGTGTCATATTACAGAGCCAAAGTTAAGCCTCCTAAACGCATCTCTGTCGCGTTTTACACGAGATTTCGGGTACGTTTTACTTCATTTATCGCGGGGATTTTACGCATTGTTCAAACCTATCTTTATTTTGGGTTCTTTATTGTATCTTCGTCGATTTTTGGTTTTTCAATTTTACTTATTCCAATTTGGACCAAGTTTGACATAGAGCAATTTTTCCCCTATTTTGATAATTTGATAAAAGTAAGTTCTTTGACAAACTTCGCATTTCAATTGAGGCCATCGAGAATCTCTATTCTCTAACAAGGTTAGGCTCTCACTCTCGCCTCCCCGAGAGATACTTTTAGACTCAGCGGGTGTTAAGTAATATTATTATAACAGAGAAAAGACTGTATATTATACCTCAATAGCCCAACCTACGGTAATAGGTGTGGACTACAAACTGAAAGTTCGACGGTTCGATCCCATTGCACTATTGTCGTACCCATTCCTAACACAAGGTTTTCGTTTATTTGGAGGGGAGACGGGAATATTAGTCAAGTTCAGCATGATAAAAAAGTTAATAAAAAGTCTGCCTATTATAATTTACCATATCATATTAAGATATTTTTAGATTCGCTATCTTTATCAGCTCTAAAATCGAGATATAAGATATCGGAACAAAGATAAGATACGTCGTCGGTAGCGCACGTGCTATTTTTTTATGGAAACAATAACATGAATTTTCTAACATGAAGTACTACATCCACTAATTACCAGAGAATACCTTATTTTAATCCTAACCTAACCTAACCAGGACTTTATTTGACTCGAAAGTAGGCTTATTTACCTTTTTGACCATAACTTTATAGATGCTGATGCCTGGAATTTCGTACGCGCGGATCATGCATTTTGGATTCCAGCGGGAACTCTATAATTTTCCGGCATAAAATGTAGCCTAAGCTACATATAAGTTATATGTTAAACCAAACTATAGTCTATTTCTGTGCCTTTCAACCAAATCGGTTCAGTCGTTGCAAGTTGCGGCACGATAGAGTAACAAACATCCATCCATTTATTTATTTATTCATTTATTTAACAAAAACTGTTCAATGTTCATCTATGATAGGACTGATTAAGAAATTCATAAACGCGAAGAAGGATTAGACTCGGTAACTATTAGAGATGTAACATGTAACGGTTAGCAATTACAGCGGCAACAGAAGCATGGAATTACAGATACCAGAGCGGAAACATTGTTTCTACAAACAACGCCAGTTATTTACTGCGATACTCTCCAAATGTTTACTAGACGCACTTGTATCCCTTGCAGCTGTTCCAAAGTTTCCGTCCGAGGGCTGTCAAATACTATAAAACAAGAAAAAAGTTGAAAAACGGTAATTCAACTGCGAAAAATTTAATATAAATACGTATAAAATGTAGTCTATGCCATCCAAACCATAATAACGAATCGTTTGACAAGTCATTCATCTAAATCGGTTCAGTAATTCAGGCCCTTCGGCGAAACATACATACAAACATGTTGTATGTTTGTATGTATGACTATTAAAATCATAATCCTTCCTTTTGGCTTTGTCGTAGTATTAGAAAAAATTCATTTGAACGAGCGGTCCTCTAATCTTTGAATGGAGGTTAGTGCAAAGATTCAAATAAATTGACTGACAAAAAGTAGTTTTTATTAAAATAATAGCTGATGCCCGCGGCTTCGTCCGCGTGGAATTATTTTTATAAAAATCCCATGGAAACTCTCCAGGTCAGGTTTCCATATCACTCTCCAGGTCCTCAACTATATCCATGCAAAAAATTCACGTTGATCTATTGCTTCATTGCGGCATTATTAAAGTACGAACCAACAAACTAACAAAACAAATTATATTGGCATTTGACAGCCCTAGTCTTGATAGCTACATAATAAAGATAAGTATTTGGCAACGTTCAACTTATCATTAGATTTTAGTTCCAGTAATTTTAGTAATTCAATTGATACTTTGTTTAGTATAATATTGCTAATGTCGTTATTCATTACGTAAACGTTGTATCTTTAAACTCCCTTATACATATATGTGTACGAACAATAAATAGATACATTAGTAAAATCATTTGACTATTCAAAACGTATATTGTACACAGAGAAAAGGTTTGCTATAATCAACGATCAACAGTATTTGTATTAAACATGTATCCAATACAAATTCAAAATTATATGACTGCACATAATTATCTACTTATTAACATATTGTTTACACTTTACATCATTGCACGTTATCGGCAGCAAAGTAGGGACGTTAATGTTACTTATAAAATACATAATGTATGAGAGCATAAATTCCAAAATATATAAACCATTAGTGTATTCAATACGACATATATTTATGACCCTTTATCTGATAACATGTACGCGAGTCACGTGTGGTGTGGTGAGTGAGACAAAGCTGTAAATGAACGATTGGAACATAAAACTCTTATTGTGTTTATTGCGGTCAGTATGGCCGTATGCTACTTTATTGCTGGTACACACCCAGCGTCTTATAGTGATAGGTACACTCTCTTATACCTAATGTTCTCATACCAGTATCATATATGTACAGAAGTTCTGTTATTTTCACTTGAAGCAGTATTTTCTATTGGAAAGAGGAATACATTTTTGGAAATGTTGCCTATGCCTGACAGTCTATTGGTTAAAAACTTATTCCATTTCTCAGCTTGATTTTCCAGCAACACTTTTTTAGATATTGCTGTCTGTCGAATGGCGGTATGATGCTAATACTATCCCCAACCTACTTCAGTTTGTTTGGGATGGTAATAATTTCGGAGTGACAAAGTCTGCATTTTATCCAGGTTTAGGGGTAAAACGGACAATCTATATTAACATGGACGAATTTATGTGCATAAAAATTTAAAAAACAAGTTAAAACCTCCAAAAATGAGTGCACATTATCCCCTCTAATATCTAAATATATAAAAGGCAAAGGTGACTGACTGAATGACTGACTGACTGACTGACTGATCTATCAACGCACAGCTCAACGCACAGCTGGACCGATCGAGCTGAAATTTGGTTTACAGGTAGCTGTTAGGACGTAGACATCCGCTAAGAAAGGATTTTGGAAAATTTCAACCCCAAGAGGGTTAAATAGGGGGTTAAAAATCGAACCTAACGTGAGCGAAGCCGCGGGTTAAAGCTAGTCGTTAATAAATGGCATTTACTAAGGCAAGGGCAAATTAAAAGTAAATTCATGTATTGTCTTACGAAGCATACTAATAACTATGCAAAAAATTCCTGATAGGTATAGTTAGTGGAAAGTAAAGGTATCCGTATCTGGTTATTACACGGACAGACTATACACTCCACGTGCAAACGGAATTGCTCATAAACAGAAACGATTGCGCTACCGTTATGCATGCTTTGGTACCCCCGAGGTAAATTACCATCTTCACAGGAGAAAGTAATGCAAAACAGACTTGGAATCATACGTACGTTGACTCTATTGCAATTTATAAAAGTACTTTGTTTACGCCTAACCTCAACCTCATGACCAAGTCGCGGCGGTCGCTCTAATATGTAGTACCTTATTAGCTGTCGTCAAGAATAAGTAAGGAAGATTTAAATTAATGCCTCTAGTAAGGTAGGTAATGGTATTCGCCATATATTGTAGGTTACAAGCAGAAAAAACACAATTTAGGATATGATATTTTAAACAGTTTTATTTAGCTCCACTTTCGTATATTTTCCTAAATATTGCAGCAGAATTTTTGATATATCAGGTGAAATTAAGGATCAATTATTTGATGACAAAGCGTCATGAAAAAAAAAATTGAGAAAGAGGATTGCAGATAATTTCAATTTTTTTTCCTTTAAAAATTAAATCAAACCACCTGATGTCCGCGACTTCGTTTGCGTGGATTGAGGTTTTTAATTCCCACGGGAACTCTCTTATTTTCCCCGATAAAAAGAAGCATATATGTGCTATTTCAGACTATAATCTATCTCTGAGGCAAACACCCAAATCTGTTCAGTCGTTGCGGCGTGATTGAGTGACAAACATCCATCTATACATCCAAGCTTTCGCATTTATAATATTAGTAGGATTACTCGTACAGTTGACACTCAGCAATCGTAAGTTTTCGCCTTTTATGTCCATTGTATTCACATTCGTACGATGGCCTACTTAAGTGTTACGCCATGTAACAACGTACTCAAAGGTCAACGACACTGATGTAAGAGACGAACAAAAGATTATAATCTTCAAGATTGTAAGCAAAACTGAGAGCCGGAAAAATTAAGCCAGATCGAAAGAATTAAATGAAGATTCAACTAAAACCATACGAGTATGACGACAACGAAGGGTCAGCCAGCTTGGCAAGATGTCTATATTTAATTTATGGTATGTACAAACAAGTCGAACTTGGCAAAGAATCGAGACAACGTCACAGTAATTAGATAATTTCATGTACAAAATGCATATGCCGATAAATCAATTGGGATCCTACAACGTAATTGCCGTTTGGATAACAAATATGTATTCGTATTACGTGTGAATTCCTATACTACGCTAGATGTGGTCAAACTTAGGTCTTGAACCGTCACAGAAGTTGTGAAGGTAACTATCACTATACGATAAAAGTAGATTTTAGGTGAATTTAAAACTAAGTTAGTAAGGGTAGAAATTAGAAAAAAATTAAGTGGCCACACTCTAGAAAAATTTGGAAAAGGCAGCAAAAATTTGTAAGATGATTGATACGTCTTAGAAAAGTATTGCGTATCAGTAACCAAATGTCCCACAACAGGTCAAAGGTCGAATATTGAAGTTATTTTCGTACAATGGGAGGTAATTGGGATGGTGGCCTCAAGGTGGCAACGAGTTTAGTTATTTATTGCTACTTCATTGAAGCCACACTTGCCACGCGTTTGAAAACAATAAATAGCAAGATCATAAAATATACATGGTTACAGTTAGACCTACAAATATACATGAATAATTAAAACCAGATAGGTGTATAATTATATAAATAAAGATACGTACAAAAATAAAGTAATTTAACCTTTCAGAAACAGGTTGCTGCGATGACTCGCTTAACAACTCGGAAAGCTTAGATTCCCAGATTGTCGAGACGATTGGCTTTAGTCTGCTCTGGCAGATCTCTGCCGGAAAAGAATCTAAACAATTTTGCATTAAACAACGCCAACTATTTCAACCACAACATATCAGTACTCAGTAAATTAGAGATTAATTTAAATGGTTCGAGATAACTTGGACTGCTTCATTACTTTATTACTTGAGATGGTAGTTAATCTTACACATAGTACATTAAAAGAAAGAATTGTATAAACCACAACGTGTGTAGGTATGTCATTATTTGGAAAACCAAGAAACCTAGTTGCCAAAGTGGGTGTTTCGTATTTTATGGCAAAACCATCATGCTCTTCATCCATGGATGGATACAGGCCATTGACATCCCTAATCGAATGCATCGAGTGTCGATAACAGCGTAGGCGATTGTCATTTCGTGCTGAATGTATACGAATTGACGGTCGTAAAACGTCAGTGGGATGTGGGCGTCATAAAGGAGGAATTCGCGGTCTCAGTATAGCATCGGTCGTCAAAACAGTAATTATGGGAACGTTTCCAAATTAAAATGCAATATATTTATGACAATATCATGATCAGAACGTAATGTTAGGGAAATGCATGGAAGCAATCAGCATCACAATAAGCGATCGGCAATGTAGCTATTGAAATTGAGATATATCCTAGGACTTAGGCATCTAGAAGATACATAAAGCAAGGCTAGAAGGATGAAGGTAATGGTAAACAGAGTTCAATCAAATAAAATATGCCGTTAGTTTCGTTGCTTTTGAATATTTTTAGCTTTACGTAGAGTCTTTCCAAGTTGGAATGAGTGAGCGAAAATCTAGGAAATAATTCGATGAGGAGTTCGACTTGAATCTAGATATTCTTGTTAAAATAAATATTTGGATACGTATTTCGCAATTCATTAATGTGCGTGCGAAGGAATAGCGAGAATCGTATGTTAGAAAAAAGTTCAATGTATTTGAACTTTCAAAGTTTATACAGAACAGATGAGTCAAAGTCGTAGAAGATAAAGAAACTAGTTCGAGCTTTTATAGGAATTTACAGCAATAAATAACTGTCGTAATATTGCTGATAAAGTTAATTTATTACAAATAAGTCTTCCTGGCTATCAAACAAAGAATTTATTCACAATTCAATTGAATTTCACAATATTGTTTAGATTTGTCCCATCATTGTTAGTTAATATTTATTGTTAGTTAATTTGTCATTTCATTTATGATTCCTTAGATGAATATCTAAAGAATCATAAATGAAATGATACACAATAAATGAATTTCATGATACACAATGGGAATGGAGATAGATTATACCTTGGATTAACAGAGGCTACTTTTTATCCCGGAAAATTAGAGTTCCCACAGGAATCCATAAAACTTAATCCACGCGAACAAATTCGCGGGCATCATCTAGTCAATTAGAAATAAAAATTGTAATGTTGACGATGATCTTTGCCAATAATATTTGCAATGATGACAAGGTCATTGAACGGTCAACCGAGTCTCACTCGTGTTTAAATTAAAGATTTGAATGTATACGGTAAGCAAACTTATTATAAGCGGATCTTAGCGTTAATATTTACATACATCTTTTACATACACTTTGCTTGTATGTATTAGGTAAACTCTGAATTCATGATAATTCGATTTATGTAAAGAAATTAATTAACTACGCAACACAACAAACCACCAAATACCAAATGTTTTGAGAGATGAGAGTTGATGAGAACGTTTTGAGGTAATGCTGTTAAAATAGGTCAAATAAATAGCAACAAATCCCCAAAAAAAAAAAAATGGTATACACGTCAGTTTTATAGTGGCCGATAAAAGATAAGTGATAGAAGATGTGCACGTAAGTGATAACCGGTGAAATACATTCAGACATCACACTAGCTCATCAACTGTGACGTACTTTGCTTGTACTTGTCACTTATCTATTCATATCTAGTCATAGCACTCGAGAGTTACTATCGGAAAACGTAAACAATATTGTTACCTAATTCAAGTATTTTAATAGTAAACCCAGTAGTAGTAGTGTGATTTCCAAAGTAACGTCACAATCATAAAATACATATTTTCGAAAATTCAACCCCCAAGAGTTTACTCTATAGCAAGAGTATACTCTTAGGGGTTTCAAATCTGCATGAAAATCGAACCTATCGTGAGCTTAATCGAACCTAAGCCGCGGGCAAAAGCTAGTTGTAAATACAATGCAGCTCATATCATAATGCTGTCAGTATTCACTCACTCAAGATGTGAAACTTGATTCGTAATACACAAGAAGCATCGTAAATCATCCAATTACCACGCATTAATATACGTACAGCGAATAAGACATCATATAAACGGAATGACCTCAATGTCTCACTAGAACACCTAAACGTCACTGAATAAGAAGTCAAATACACCTTCTTGTTCACCACGGTAACAGGTAAAATGTTATGAACTGAACGAAACGGAAAGTAACTTAATCGTAATGCCTTAGAGTAACTGACTAGAATAACTTGGATACAACTGAAATTGACCGAAAACTTTAATGAACAAAAAAAGGGACACTCGATGTCGTAGAGGCAAAAATTGCGGATTTAATAAAACTCCTCGATTAAGGGTTCCTCGATTAAGTGAAACTTAATTTAGGTAGTAGATTAGAATTATCACGAATTTATGATTACATAAAATGGTTTTATACCTATGTTTTACATTCATAAACAATAAAATAATAAATATAGGTGTAACTGCATGTATTCAAAGTCGATTACAAATGACACAATAATAAAGAACGACCTCGGCGCACCTATAACAGTGTAATAGTCTTTTTAATCGAGCCAAGTTTATGATTAAGTGTATTAGATGGTGTCACAGCTTGTTATAGCTGTGGTGAGTGGTGACAGATCTGTCATAGACCGCGACCACGCCTCCAAGGCGACATCACACCACACACCATATTATCATCAACCTTGGAAAATTGAGTAGCAACGTCTCAAATTATAAAACTGGTGAACGACAGAAACCAAACGACCTTGACTATATCTCAGGTTGGCTCCCTAATATCCTGAATAAGCATTGATTCTCTTGTCGTCAAAGATGTACCACCACGTGTTTTAGCATTCCGGCAGGGTATTTAGAAAATTATAAGGGGTATGGATTTAATTAAAATTGCAATACCCCTTTCTAACTTAAGTTAGCACGCTGCCATCTAAGACTGCATCGTCACTCTGTTAAGATCACATTTAGAGGCTATCAGTCTCCATGAATTAAAAAAAACCTTGATTCATGTTTTTTGTATCCAACAATTTATTACATCCGAGAAAAATTCTAATAGATTCCTTTTTTCATTCTATTTCCGTTCCATAGAACGATACCCGAACTCATAAAAAACAACATACGTTATAATATGACATATTGCAATATAAAAAACCCGCTGTACTAGTAGGTACAATCATAAATAACGCATAAAAATTCATAACGACTTCTATTCGGATAGTGGCGAACTATTTATAGCATTTCTTTCATATGCGATCTTTATAGAACAGCTATTAAAAGTTTTTGCTTTATATCGAATTTTATTGAAAGCATAAATGTAACTTTTGCCAATACTATCGGCAATATTATCTTTACTGCACTTAAATTGTATAATGGATTTCTGCATTATTTTTTCATCAGGTCAATCGAGCTTTACTAGTCCAGTCGTACCTGTGGTACTGGTGCTGAAGATCACGACAGAAATTATTATGCTCGTGAACGGGTGCCGCCAACGGGAATGGGTCTGCTTTGACTTCCCATGCTGACATGTGTTAGATTGTATTTATTGTATTTTTGAAGCTTCACTGTGGAAGCACTGTATACTTAGCTTAGTTTTATTACTTATTGTAAAATTAGTTTATTTTATTTTTTGAAAAGAGCAACTGCTGAGTTTCTTGCCGGTTCTTCTCAGCAGAATCTGCATTCCGAACCGGTGGTAGATTTTTGACTTATCATAAGTGCTACAGGGTAGCCTACATGAAATAAATAAATTTTGAATTTTGAATTTTTGAATTTTACAATAGAAAAATTTTGTATATCCTTAACGTATACAGCGCACTACCACGTCACGAGACACACGTTTAAGGGAGGCTGACAGGGGCAAGAGGAATAATATATTTTGTCGTTTAGTGGCATACTAGTTTTTGCCCACGACTAGTGCTGGTGGTGGTAGAGGTTTCTAGAAATCCCGCAGGAAACCTCTGTCCTTGCAGGAAAAAAGGTAATCTAAGTACTCTCCAACTCTACCCATTCGTAGAATATGGTAACTTCAAACTTTACCATATTCTATGAATGCCACAATTACACTATGGGTGCTGAGATAATAATAGTAATCGTAACAAAAGAGAGTATTATATAAAAGATTTCGGATAATAATGTCAGCGGATCACACACCGAAGTTCCGCCATGCATAATGCGATCGTCAGTGAACTGATAACGATAAAGCACCGACCTACACAACAACATAATATGAATATCATAAATGCAATTGAGTGGGTTTATCCTTCAATCACGCAGCAACGAAGCGACACGAATTTACTCGATTTAAAGAACTAGAATATAAATTAGCAAGACTCCGCTGGCTCGGGCACCTAGAGAGAATGGGAGAGGCTCGTGCTGTAAGGAGAGCATACTTGGATCGCCCAATAGGAAAACGCCCCGTTGGACGACCCAGGTATCGCTGGGTAGACGAAGTGACAAAAGACCTGCAAGACCTCAATACACTCGATCGGCGTGAAGCGGCGCAGGACAGGCATGAATGGCAGCTTCTGGTGTCAGAGGCCAAGATCCTCTTTGGGTCACTGAGCCAGCGAAGTAAGTAAGTAAATAAAGAACTAGTTCTTTATTTACTTACTAAAGTAAATAATAAAGTAATACTAAAGTAAAGTAAGTAAATAAAGAACTAGTTCTTTATTTACTTACTTATATTGACTTATTAGGAATTTTTTATCACGATAAAACGAATATAATTTAACTGGTGGAGTTAGCTAACTCCACTAGTGGAGCGTGGAGCTTCACGCTGACAACATCGCAAAAAAAATTACAAAAGTATTATAGCAACACCTGAGCATTGTTATATGAATAAGCGAATACCATTCCAGCTATAAGTTCCATTTAAGCTGGTAGAGTAGTACCATTTATTTAGATACGTGTATATTTGCAATAACAGTTGGAACTGTTACAAAAGATATAAATGATATAATTAGCACGGCGAATAAACTACTTTTAAAAGGAAACACTGATATAAATGGATGTAGCCAAAACTGTCTTTGCGTTACAAGTTTGAGGCCAACAACCCACATTTATAATAATTGAGGAATATCTTGTTCGCCTCAACTCAATGAATCACGGACATTTATTATGAGACAATTTGTGACAGGCTGACGTTATAGCTAGTCGTTGTAGGTACGCTATATCTATTAGTAAGAGTTACCATCAGATATCGTTGAAAATAACACAATTATTTAGAGATTAGCTATCTGCGCGGTAGTTATTATAGTGCACACAGGTGAGAGTTACGGGAAATATAGCTACACAGTAAATGAGTATCTGTTACATGTAAAATAAGAAGGTGTACGAATGGTTTCCAACAACTATTGCAGTAACGTTTTTAATAAACATCATTACTCACTAGCACTATGTAAAGTTTTAATACGTGAAGTGTTCATTCAAGTCCCTGATATAAATCCCATAAAGTTTTCCATGACGTAAGATCTCAAAGGTCCTTTAAAGATCCTTTTGATATATTCCATAAACTACGAATAATATTCAATAGCTAAGTAGCAGGTAGGTATTATTAAATGAGGTGTAGTATAATAGTTGTAACCAATTAGTGCGTCCACGAGATACATCACATAAAAGTCGCCTACGCATCAAGCACTGAAAATCAAGTCAGTCGTGTAGGTACCCGAATGGCTTTTGTAGTAGACTACTTCAACATGTCTACGTCTGATGTAGTGAGTGAAAATATAATATTAACTTCAGGAGTGGTTCTAATATTTTTGGACTTCTTTGGGGTAACTGATACCCCAAAGAAGTTCAAAGATATTAGTCCGTTCTTATCCGTTATTAGATGACTATTAAGTTCTGTAAGAAGAGTCCAAGTTTCGATGCAGTTCATCATAGTTTTCGCAGTCTTGGCGTGTTTCAAATTAAGTTACGCACGGCGGATTATCCTCTGTACTGTGAACTCGGTAAACAATTCCGCCCCACCCGCCGGGAAACCAACTACATAAGCTTTGATGTGTATCGACCGACTCTGGCGTCGTTTGTTTATATGTGCCCGAGTGGAATTCTCTTTCGATTCGGTGCCACTCAAGGTCGCGACTATTTTCTATAGCGAGTCACGTGACTGCTCACCGATTGCTTATAATAGGAGTCGCTTTTGGTGTAGTGTCTTTGTTTACTTGTTTTGGGATAACCTTTGTCTGAGCAATTCTCCCTTATAGTACGTATTCCGTGTTTTATTGTTAAATATAAATATTAGACTTGCTGCGGAGTTTTTAGGACCCAAGCAGCCAATGGTCAGGGCTCCAGAGTGAGGAACCTTCTCCCAATGCGTGAGATCTCAAGGAGTACCGCCTTCTGAATCCGACCCTTGATCCAAATGCTAAGCAAAAGTTTCTTAAAGTATTGATCGAAACTTTTCACTATAAGACCATTGATCGAAACGATAAAATTGGAACTATAACCGTTGAATCAACATTCCACATGGCGGTTATTTCGCGGGCAAAGTCTAAATATTTTGATAATTTTTTCTTCGTTTTATACTCATATTATTAACTGCTGTACGTGAATTGGATGACGTGGAATTCATGTTCTTATTCTTCTAGCACTATCTCCTAGCGGAGGTTCGCAACCATTAAGTTCGCGAATGGTGGTCAAATCATAACGTTATTGCGTTGCAATAAAGACTAAAATAGGCGTCACTATTTTCAATTTATCAATGACAGCTATTTTGGTTACCAACGACACGGTAGCAACCGAGCGTTAGTAACCAAATAAATCTTAAAATTATCTTTATTTTAGATCTACGTGATAATCCAATAGAAGATTATTCACGTGGTTAACGTCGCGACTTAATCACTAAGCAAACGCTAACGTGCATGTCTACGTGAACTAAATTAACGCCCATGTTTACGTCACGTTCATCAGCGGTTTCGTTAATTTTTAATATAAATGTATTGATTATGTTATAAGTTGTTTAGATAAGATGTGGCTTTAGTTTAGATGATGATATTATTTAAATTTCACCAAATCACATTATCATACTAATAATATAAATTGCTGTGTGTTTGTTTGTTGATTTGTTCTTCAATCACGCAGCAACGGATCATAAAGGTGGCCTTCCTCGTTTCACATAACAAGAACTGTAAATTGATAATGAGACAAATTTTGAATAGAGATTTCAAGATAGAATCGATGTTTGAACTATGATGATAATTGTCTGCAGAAAAAATAAGGTTCCTTCAAAGCTTTCCTGACAAGAATATTAGATTCTGTAATCTAATTCACACTTATGACCAAATAGTCAAGAATCACGTATAGTTCAGGTTTTACACAGTGAATCATGGTCCAGATAATATAATCCAATTTATTTTTCAGTAGATGATGCCCCCTACTTCATCCGAGGTTTCTATGACTGCCGCGAGAACTCGTTGATTCTCCGGGGTAAAATGTAGCTTATGTGCTAATCCTGGGTATGAACTATCTCCATTTCAAATTTCAGCCAAATCGGTTCATTCGTTGTGGCTTGAAGGAGTAACAAACATACATACACAAATACAAATTTTCGCCTTTATAATTTTTGTGTGACAACATTATACAATCTCGTACTGCACAGCGCATGGCGTATGAAGCTTAATTCATCTCGATTCCAAATGGAGGCGTGCAATCAAAGCGAGAGGTTAAGAGGGCGTGGAGGACGCCGTGACCTATATAGCCACAGAGACGACCGGAGGGAGCGAAAACGACTTTGTATTAAATCTCCGTGGTCTTGTTTAATATTTAATTCATCTAACGCTTGAAATTTTAGCAAAGGTACATTGCTATTGAAGACTAGTAAAAAATAGTGCCTGTCCGTAGGATTGTGATGAAATCGGTTGAAAAAAAAAAAAAACAATGATGTCATCAACCGGACGATGATGAAATAGAGACTCGTTACCAAAATATTGTACTAGTTTATCATATCAAGTGAATTATCCTACTAATATCATAAATGCGAAAGTTTGGATGTATTTTTTTTTATAAGGAATATTAGACAAGGTGGACCTTGACTTATACATATATAGAGAGTTCCCGCGTATTTAATAAAGTATGAATAAAAAACTTGAAAGTTTCGTTATCCGGGGCTTAATAAGCACTTGGCCTACTCCAGAAAATATTGCAAGCACAAAATAATATACCCTCGGAAATGCGAGGGAGAGAACCACTTAGATTCGGATAAAAGTGTTCAACAAAAGAGCTTCAATAGCGTCACGTCAGCCATCCATACAAAAAGCATTCCTGAATCTTACGTGTCATGAACTAAATCTAAATCATTTACATAAATTAACTATGAGCAATGCTCAATAATTGAGTAATCAGTTTTGGTACGCACAGTTACAGACTAAACGAAAATAGAAGTTTAAATTAGAAGTTATTGCTAGCAATTAGTGATGTTTAGAACGGAAACAAAAACCAGCTGATGAGCCACCAAAAAAATCATCATCGTATACCGCTCGTGAATTGCGGTTTGGCGATCCTTATAGGAAAAGTCTTTCTAGCCAAAGCTGCTGTTTTTAATAATTTTGGTCCACTATCTCGTAGGTATCGATCAACCAAATCAATCGGGTCTATAGCAACATGGAAATCTCTTGCTTGCAATCCTTCCTTCGCAACGTGCGTCGACACATTGGCCCCGTGTTATGTCCGAGAGAAAGCATCAAGACCGGAAGCCACAGCTGAAATGGCTGGATCCAATAAGCGGCGCAAGTAGGTATGCTACTCTGATTGTGAGTTACGCATATTCCATCCATTTGCTATAGAAAATAAAATTACGAGACATACCTACTTATTTATTTTCACCTCGGTTAATTGCCTCATAATATTATCAGTTTTCTAGGCACCATTCCACGCGGGCATGATTTTTACAGTAATTAGATATAATTGTGATAAAACTATACTAATACGTACCACGGTAAATAATTTAATTGGAATTGTTGTGAGACGTGTAGTGACCACACTCCATGCAACTGGATCGAAATATCGACAATTGCATCTACGTATAGTTTTATCACAATTATGGAATTAAACCACGAATCAAGTCTAAAATCTTTAATTAGATATAAGCTATAAGTTTTATTGTAACATTTAAATAGGTATTACAAAACAATTAAATTGATAAGACTAAACAAGAATGCGGATGTGAGGTAATTCAAACGTCCTTGAAATCGGAATAGTTTTCGAGGCTACACAAGAAACGACTGCGTGCCGACACGCGATAAAAAAGGCTAAAAAGCTAGTGCCTGCTTTCCCGTTGATTTGTATTTTTTATGCTTACTTAAAAATGCTACGGCGTTGCGTCGTTTATATTACAACACAGTACAATAATGTCTTGTTTGGGCCTATTATTCTACTTTACTAAATTACCGAGTGTTAATTTTATTGCTAACTAGTTGATGCCAGCGACTTCGTTCGCGTGGATCGAGGTTTTTAATTCCCGCAGGAACTTTTAAAAATTGAAAAAGAAACCCGGTATAAAAAGAAGGCTAAACGATACAAGTCGCTTAGATGGCAATCCAGCTATTATAGTGAAAGCATAACCTTACTCTGCAGCATAACCTAGCCATAAAAATAAAATACTATACAACATTTTATCATCTCATTCGCACGTAAAGCGTAGGTCTTAAATTGCGTCATAACTTCATAAGAGAGCATAGACACAGGCGTCGTCTCTGGGGGGATAATAAGAGTTTATTGCTGAATATGAGGAATAATAGAGGCGAGGCTTTGTTCCGCCAGTTTACGAGTCTCTCAAGAACTAGGTCGAGATATTAATGATGGAGACAAAATGAAGCCTACGAGTGGGTCCATTTTTATGTGGTAAGTGCGGCGAGAACTTAAATCGCAATATAAGATGATCTTAAAGATTATGGCAACCGCCGAGTTTCTCGCTGGTTATTCTCGGTTGGAACGGCATTCCGAACCAGTGATAGATTCATTTGACGATTCGAAATAGCTTATTTGAATAAAAAAATATTCTATTCTATGTAAAAACTACCGGTTATCATTTATAACTTAACTCTCTGGAGGCATGAGAAGAAAGAATTTAATGTTGAATATTAGAAATAATAGCCGCGTCTCTACGCGGCTTTCCTTCGCCATTTTATATTTTTCAAGAACTAGGTCGAGATTAAAATGAAGTAGAGAAAAATGATGAATAGGAACCGGAATGAAAATTAAACATTTTTCTCAATATTCATGATGTTGGGTTTTATATTCACTTTATTAAAAATAACGGTAGAAGAAACCTGACAAGAAAGAAAAAAATTTAAAGTTTTCCTTAGGGTATGAAGTGGTTCGTAACCAAAAATACGAGTACATAAGGAATGAATCTACCACTGGTTCGGAATGCCGGTTGTCGGTCCAAATCACAATTGGTTAAAGTGAAAAGACATATAATATGTATGTTGATATCAGGTAGAAAAAGAAGGTTCAAAAAGAATATCCTCGATATTTACGAAACGACACGATAGGCAAATGAAGTCAAAACACCCTCATAAATGCCTTTCAAGGACGAAATTGAAGCGGTAGTTTGTGACACGAATAAAATGCCTGGTTGTATGCGCAAAAAAGAACAGGAAGAGCTCTGGTTACGGGCGAGTGCGCGCCGATCGAACATGTAATGGGGAGTTTTTTTTCCTCTACCCTTCTACTTTTGTTTGACGATGAAAAGAATTGGGTTTCAATTATGAAATTAACGGAGGCAGCTTACCAGGCGGCTGGAGTTTTAAATAGGCTGTAGAGCTAGGTTAAATTAAAAGCACTAAAATCTTTCTAGAGCACTTTTTTACATTGATGCACAACCTTGACGTTAAAACTAAGGGAACTTGACACAATTTGTAGATGAAAACTTTATAAAATATTTAATGAAAATTTACAAAAAATATGCATGGATAATTTTAGGTAACTCAGGAATGTAAGCTTAATAACAGCCGTTTTAGTTTAATTTGTAAATCGTTTGCTTAATATAATCATCGCGTGCCGTCTTCGAAACAAAATTTGCATAAATAAGGGAAAAACAATAACTCAAACAGTCTCTTAGAGATACTATTGTTGTAATTTTATAAAGCTTATTTAACTTTTCAGAAAAAACTTGGATATCCAAAGGAGAGAACTACCAATTTTTACACAAATCAACAATGGTAATAAATGCAGGTTAATTATTGACAACTGGCAATACAAATAACAATATCGACAAAGACAAGACAATTTTATCTGTGTTACGTTTAATATAGAAGCGACAACAACGTGAATCGCGTCGCTTGTAGATAAACACCCGGAGACTGGCGATAGGCCAAACGCAGGGGGCCCGGGTTTATATCGGGCAACCGCTGGCATTTTTCGCACGAAAACATGGACCAAGATGACACGTCTTGATCTCTTGAATGAGGTCCAGTTAAAACTGGCAGATAACGCCGAGCAACGAAAACTCAGTGTCACGGACGCGCACGATATTGCTGACGAAAATAATTATCTTAAGATTAATCTGGACGATAATATTGACGTTGTCGTTCGTGAATATAGAATGATTTATTGAGAAAAGGTGAACGGAATATTTCTGGGTAACAACAGACTCTTTAATTAAGATTACCGCGAATTAATGTGAACTTTTTAGACACGTTTCAATGTAGGAAAATAAGTCTAGAAGCTATAGAAAGGAAGTTTTGAAAGTTTCAAGTGTGATATAGAAAATAAATTCAAGCTGTTTTCGTGGTAGTTAATATGGATGTCCGGTGATGATCCGGTGTCTTAACATGTATTGGATTGTATTTGTATTGTATTGGACTTTAAATTTTTAACGAAATTCATCGTGGAAGCACTGTATACATAGCATAGTTTCATTAACTATTGTAAAAATTTTATTTTTTTTGAAAAGAGCAACCGCCGAGTTTCTTGCTGGCTCTTCTCGGCAGGAAAGGCATTCCGAACCAGTGGCAGTGGTAGATTCATTGACGATTCAAAAGTGCTTGTAAAAGTTTGTTTGAATAAAAAATATTTCTATTCTATTCTATTCTATACCAACAGAACTGCACTGCGTTTTTATTAAGCTTGGGATTGGTCCATACAGTACAAACGATTTAATACAAATACTCCGTACTGTGAGTAATTGCATAATCGGATTCCGTTTAACGTTATCTTCACCCCTTTCAATCAGACAGACTAGACTGAAGTAAAAATAGAAATAATAACTTTTTTATTGAAATAAACTTTTACAATTTACAAAGTGCTTTTGAATATTAAAGTAAATCTAGTACTGAGTGCCTTTTGAAGTCAGGCGCAACCCAATGACGATAATAATAAAGCCAAAGCCACTGCAGCCGATTCATCGGAAAGGATTAAGAAGAACTCTAGAGAATAAGAAAATTTTAACGTGCAACTATACGGGACAGTAAGTTTAGATACAGGCACGTAGCACGATAAATTGTCACGGACCGTGCAAGTACAGCGGAGGCATTGAGAGTGGACAGTTCAATATCACTCTAATAGAGGTAAAACGGTCTCAAACAGATTGCAAGTCAATCTCAAGATGATTACTTGTGAGTTGTGACATATTGATGACTTGTTGATTGATGGATCTAAGCACCTGTTAAGGAATCTGATAGTGATAACAATTTCAATAATTTAAACCGCTACGAACACATAACGGTTATTAAAAGAATGATTTCTTAAAACAGAGAATATAGCAGTTTATAGATCTTTTTTAAAATTACTTAATAAAATTTTTATTTATCGATCAAGAAGAAGAAATAATAACTATTTCATGAAGAACATTCTAAAGGCCAAGGGTGTCAAGCATGGTTCAATTTCTGTACTACAAGATGTTTATATTTATGAAGGAGTAAATTATGTCATCGTAAATAACTTAGTTAAAAGACCACAAGAGGAAACAGTCGCTTTTTAACCATCCGGTCGTTGTCGCGATGTTCAAATTGACATAGTCCATTTCCGCTACGTCGTGATAAACAAATTGTCTTGGTTCTCAAAATATGCGTCGGTGCGCGGTGTCGTATTTAATTATTTAATTTTCACTTTTCGAGTCGTAGTCCGCAAGTAAACCTAAGTCATCGAAATAGCTTATCCAGTCGCGAAGCTGAAATGATATACAGCTCGAATAACCGATTTACCTACGTTGGGGTCCCAAGGTGCTAGGCTAGCTGCTTCCAGAAAGCACAACGTGGAAAACCCCTATAATAGGTGAACGAACGATCTCAAGCTATTCACTGACAGGCGCTGGAAACTGGCAGTAAGTATAATTATGATTATGTTTGTGGCGATTCTTTCAAGAAACCTGTGTCCAGCAGTGGATGGCATTTAGTAAGTTCTTTTCAGCTCTGTGCTGGATCACTTCATCATTAACTATTAAATTCAATTTATAAAAGTCATTAATTCCTCATTAGCACTATAAAGTGGATTTTGCAAATTCAGTTGCTCTTGATTCATTCGTAGAACACGACTCTAGTTACTGGACTAGGTTGTTCACGGAGTTAATTGCCAAGAATATTCGAAACTCTGTTCACGTCATTCCAGCAATATAGCTGGTATAGATCACTGAACTATAACAGTTGTGGAATAGTGTGAATTGGTTAAAACAGTTCATAAATACCCTCCTAAATAAATACATTGTAATCAGAACATGTGTGTAATCTTGTGAATTCTAGCCACAAACAGGTGCAACACAGAAGTGAGACGTAGGAAATTGACAACACAGTAGACGTTCTGCAAATCTCTGGTATGCCGACGGCTATTAATCGTGATCACTCGTTTACACGTGATGGAATAGCATTCCCAACTCTGTCACGTAGTAGGAAAGTCCAATTTAGGATCCGATATAATAGGTCCGGGGTATGAGATACATCGAATGAATGTGCAATCGTATGTAATTGAAATAGAGTTTAAAGTAGACTGTATGGGCTTGTCGATTCTGCCAGGAGCTACTCGTACAGCAATTTGCCTATTGCCGAGTTCAATTATCGCCCCCCGCACTCATTACTGAATTAAGGCGAGAGCGACAGTAAATTTTGTGACGCCTCTGCAAGTCTACTAAATTGGAAGGATGCTTTGCTACAACCAGTTGTTACCTGACTTAACTGGAGAGATGGATATTTTGGTTTTAGTGATATGAATTACTATCGAGTATAACATGCTTTTTCAAAACATTGACATTTTTAACTAACAATATAGAATTTTTTGACATTGCAACATTTACTTTCTTTAAAAAAGCGGTATTTTTATACATTAAAAATATACATTTTTAAAGTTATGCGGATAGCAGAAGTATTGAAAGAATACCGATTTTAGGTAATTTTTTCATAATATCGAATTTGTCATAAAAGAAAATAGAGCACTGAATTGATTTGCTGCTATTTAATTCATAAAAAAAAATATTCGGCAAAAAAAATGATGGTAAAATTATCTCTGATCACACAGTAACAGCAGTACAAGCTGTTAACGATTTCGTGATCATGTTAACAGAGTACTTTAGTCATCATATTGTTAATGGAACTAATTAAGCCGTCGGCGAGGAAAACGGTCGTTATTCATAAGACGAGAAAACCACAGCAGTAAAATTAACAGCTCCCATTCAAGCCGTCAGCGCAGCATCGTGTTAAACGCCTGATGTTATTGAGATGTCTTTGATTTGAAATTAGGAGGATAAACATACGAATAATTTAAGAGATATTTAGTTAATTTCGATTGATTTAAAGTTCAAATAAGCACTGTTAAATAATAAATACTTCTCAACTTAATAGTAATTTATTCAAATCAGTGACACCTAAATACGGTTAAATAAAGTTAAGCTATGACAGAGGAGGCCACTGCTGGTAATTGCTTGTTTTAGGAGTACATGTTTAAAAAAAATCTGATTTAAGTTCCGTTTACTCGTAAAATAGTGAACAATTTAATGTGACTATAAAACTATGAGATCGTTTAAATGTAACCACTAATGTGCTAATTTATAGAGGTTGCCAACTATGAAAACAAACCTATTGTCTGGGAATTTGAGTGATTCAGTTTTTCACTGAACAACACTCGAAATAATTTGGCACAAAGATTAATCAATTATAATCCTACATAAAATGTCGAATACACGTAAATCATCATTTGTGTCCACAATCTTTGGTGTGAAGAGTACTTTTACCAACATATAAACACTTTCGCATTTATAATAAGTATTCGTAAGATTACTATTAGTGCCCGCCTTATTTTTAAACTATCGTGTCGCATAGTTTAGAGTTGTATCGTTCGACTTACCAGGCATGAAGTGAAGTAGAGCAGCGGTGATGGGATAGAGGCTGGGGCTGTACGTGATGTCGGGACAGGCGTAGCCGAGCACGGAGACGACCCTGTCGGCCACCGCCCGCCCCTTGCGGGTCAAGTGGTACCCGAGGCAGTGGGTCGCCTCCACGAACGGCGGGAGCATGATTGGTTTATCCGGCAGCTCCACCGTGCCGAATACCTGTAACGAGATAATTGGGTTGTTAGTTATGTCACGGAAGCGGTTTGTCGTGTTTGTTTATTGCAGCAACTATAACGTACGTATATACGTGTAAATTAAACAAACAACCACTTTCATCGAAGGTAGATTGATTCAGAGAATTTCTCAATTAATTATTATCGTACTGAAAAATGAAAAGAAAAAGAAGATGGTTTTTAACTTAATTGGCTAACCTGAACTAGATTAAATTAAAATTGACGTAAAAGTTAAATATGAAAAAGCATATAAGAGTCGTTATGATGACGTACGGATGCAAGCGGTAATTAGCCAATTACAGGAGGAGAGCAAATGCAGTCTTCCATAATTCCGCCGCTATTTAAAAGATTGCCCATTACAGCTAAGCAGGTTGCAGGCTTTCCTAACGCCTTCGTTAATTACGCTAGTTTTCATCGACTTGAGATAAGATTCGAAGAATCATGACTTAAAAATAACAGGATGTGATATTTAAGTCAGCAGATATACGAGTATATCACCTGAATGGCTGGTTAGAATGAATCTAACTAGGTAACTAGTTTAACTTTTATTTTTTAAATAAAATCAATCAAAAGCGGCAAAAACAAGTGTTGCCTATATATTGTATAAGGGGCAAAGGCGTTTCAGTTTGAAACAAATTTTTTCGTAGGACTACCAACTATATAACTAGAATCTTCTTTACAGAATGACCTAGAAACTACATTTTGTGATAAAGATATTCTTCATCGACCTAGAACATCGAGACTATTATTTCCCGTTGTTTGGCTAGGTTTATCTTATTATTCCGACCTCGATATGTAGCAGTAACATTGTAAACTAATTCTCTTAGAGGAGTAAAGCAATCAGCTGTTTTAGATGTTACGAAAATTCGTATTAGCTGTAACGATTTGGTAAATTCGTCGTTAACAGTGATTTGATAAGGTCTAACCCTGCCCTAGCCCTATCCAAATGCTAACAGACACGACTTTATACTTCCTGCTAACTTCACTCTCAAATGTAATAATGTTGGTAACATAATAAAGTTAACCACAGCTGATAAATGGGCTGAGAAATGTTTAGTAGTGAAAATTAATATCAATGAAATTAGGTCATCCTTTTAGATTTAAACCAACAATTTCTTTTAAGACAACCTTCCATAAGTTACCACACCTGTTTGTGGTGGTTACCACAATTTTATTAAATTATTCTTTGGCGATTTTGATATGCGCTATGCTAATCGCCAAAGTTGAAAACCCCGAAAGCAAATATCAATCATCCTTAGCAAATTTGTTCAATTCCACAAGTCTTCAAACACAAACATCAAACCTGAACTTAAATGTTTCGTCTTACTATTTTGGATCATTCACGAACTCTGTCCTAAACAAAGCAGACAACGCAATTAAAACTTTAAACTTGAAGATGAAGAACATGAGGATGTTTTTTTTTGTAAATCGTGTAATGGTATCATAGTCGTGAATTGACTTAGTAAACAAATTCGTTTAGTAAATATGTTATCCAATCTGTGGCTGACATATTCGCAAGTCCACTCGTGATTATCCACTTTGCGGGCAAGGCCGTGCTGGTCCGCTTCTATAAATTATACATTTCTGTCGTGAAACTGTACCTACGCTCAACTGGCAACGGCCATTTGACATATAAATTGAATCTTTATTACTGCTACGAGGCAATATTGTTTTATTGGACAACTAAGCAGAACCAAATGGCTGTATATCATAAATAATTTTAAAATAATGAACTATTATAAAAGGCTAGGCTTTTGCCTGCGACTGTTAAGGTTTCCAATACCGCGGAAAAAAAGTCCGTGATAAAAAGTTGTCCCTCTCCTGGTCCATAATCATACCAGTGCAAATTCCAGGATGATCCATGGTTCCGTTGTTACATGATTAAAGGACAAACTAACACACTTTAGCATTTAAATATCAGTAAGGATCTTGGTATTAAGTAATTACTAATTACTGCAAAAGATGTCTATTCAAACAGAAGAGAACTAGCATAAAATAAAATCTGAGTGAATGAGACTGATTGAAATTTTTTTTTTGATTTAGTTATTGAATTGAATGTAACCATGAGTCTCCTAGAAATAAAACTTGTAGAAGTCAGCAAGTAAGCAAAGCAGTAAGTAATAATACTTATTATTATATAGTTTTGGACAACTTGCAAATACATAAAACTAAAAGTCACAAACCTCTGTTGTTTGAAAATTTTACGTATTATTTTTTTATTAAGTTATCAGTTCATAAGCTCTATCATAATATAGCTGGAAGGAAAAATATAGTAGACCACTTATAAAAGATCATTATCGCAGACGCATTAACTGTACAAACACAGGCTAAGATCAATATTTTTGTAAGCAACGATAAGAAAATTGTTTTTGTCAAGATATTCAACTAAAGAGGAATAAATATCAGAATTGGTCATTCTATTTTATATTTCTCGAACCAATTATATAAAGAATATTAGTTTGGATAGGTACGGTATGGAAAATTAAACCAAATAGGAATTGCCATTGTATTAACCAACTTGTCGATACAAAGTGGTTAACTCAATGAGAAAATTGTCGATATCAAAAGTTAAAAAGGATACATATACAACAAAAGTCTAGACAACGCATTTGCAGACAGGATGTGTGTCAATCAATCCAGCTTGTGAATTGCATATAGACAAAAAATCTTCATTGCGATATACGGGCTAAATTACAACTTCCCTTCAACCGTCATCGTTTTCTCAGCTGATAGACGTCCACGCACACACGATGCTGGACAAAGGTGTCTTGAAAGGATTGTAAAGATCACGACCTTGTGCCGCCGGTATCCAGCGGCTGCCACTGACCAATCGTCCTCTTAGTGTCCTCTCAAGGGGACAGTTAAAAATCACGCGAATAAAAAAAAAAATTACCGGCCGAATTGAGAACCTCCTCCTTTTTTGGAAGGCGGTTAAAAATAGAATGACAGTAACCGTCTTAGACCATATAAATGTACGAAGGATTTATTTTATTATAAAGGATTTATATTATATTTTATTTAAAACTCAAAAGCTATATTCATTGCGTAACGAGTTCGACGAACGTTAATGTAGGCACAGATAAAAAATAAAGTTCTCTAACGCTGATCGCACATTACGGATGATACGCACGTGCCGCATGAGCCGCACATTATTGTGTACTGAAATTAATGACGTCAGTAGCACATTTTATATGGACCACGTGTTTCAATGACAACTTTCGCTTTTTTTTACGGTGAAGCCAAACGAGTGTTATTTTGTGTGTTATCGTTAACAGTAACAACTTCTATTACATATAATAACATTTTTTTACTCGTAATGATCGTTCGGCCTCACACTAGATCGCGTTCGATATTGTGCGATGCGTGCCATGTGTACTGTGCCATAACTATCTACATATTAGGTACGTCTCGTTAGTATTTCCAATACTTAAAATACTATTTTTATGGTGTGCGTGCAGTGGGGTTGGCCAGTTGCGAGTGCAGTTAGCCCAGCGTACGTAATGTGCGATCAGCAATGCACGGCCACGAGTTACGCAAAGGAGCAACGACCGAAAGTGTATTTTGTAAATAAATACATAAAGATAAATAACATAAATTCAACCAATAACCGTTTGTCACGACGACAAACCCAGAACCAGATTATTCGAAGACGACCGACGACCTAAATATAGCTGTCAACAGAGCTCGTTGATCCTCAAAGATAGTGATAGGATTAAGTAAAAAGATGTATCTAATCGCGCGGAAAACGTTTTCAGAGGAATGGAAAATACTACACGCTATTACAATGTTAAAGCCAACAAGGAAAATGTTACTTATTGTGTGTTATTCGGGTTTGATATTAGAGCGAACGCAGACATACAATTTCAAGTTCGCCGATTATCGAAAACTACGATTTTGACAAAGAAATGTTCGACGATTTAGTTGGATAAGATGTGCGGGCTTCCATAAATAACTATGCCTATTACTATACTCTGCGATTTAGTTGTCCAACTTGAAATTCGAAGACTGCGCGTACTCTTAGGCTGAAATCTATAGAACTCACTCTCCCACTGCTCAGATTAAAAAACGAGACAAATTAATGTCGGAGCATATTTACGTCTCGTTTTAAGTCTTATCTTGAGTCTGAGCTAAGACAATGCACGCTCTATAGATCTCAGCATTAGTAGCAATACGTAAATCTTGACCGATTTGCTGAAAACAAATTCCATTATATATTCTTAACAAAAACATTTGAGGCTCAATAACCTAACGGTTAAAGGTGAAACTAAAAGGTTTTTTGCATCGTAGTTGTCCCCACTCTTAACACAAGCTTTAAATTTTAATTTAATTTAAAAATAAATTTAATTTAAATGAACATCGACACTCTTTTTATGCAAACGTTTCCACTCCACTCATCCATGCAGCCAAATTGTATGAAACTATAATCTTCCATATGACATAGAATGACAACGTGTTCTAGAAGTATTTATAATTAACTGGATTTCCGTGCAAAAAACAAGCGCTCACCATTCCGTTAGATCGCGTGTAGTAAATGACACGCCCCCTACGCCCGTTTAGAGTTTAGCATACCTTTTTTTTCTATGGTATGGCAGTGTATATTCAACCCATACCCCTAATCTGTTTCTACACGCCATTGTACCGGAATGCTTAGTCGCTTGGCGGCACGTCTTTGACGGTAGGGTGGTCACTAGCCACGGCCAAAGCCTCCCACCAGACCAGACCAGACCATCGTAAGGAAATTGCATGCCTAAGAGTTCTCCGTGATGTTCTCAAAGCTGTGAAGTCTGCCAAAATGTATTGGGCCAGCGTGGTGGATTGTAAGTTACAACCTGGTTATAAACCTTCTCTGATTGGAGGAGACCTGGGCTTAGTAGTGCGGCGTTGATGAGTTGCTAATGACGGTGATGATAAAGCTATTTTTGAACCGTTATAAAGATAAAAAAATCACACGAGGCTTAATTCGTGGCAAACATCTGGTTTAGAAATATTATGCAAGAGACGCTTACTTTTTTGTTCAGAGAACTTCCTAAATAAAACAGTAAACATAAAATAGAACATATAATAGAATAGTTTTTATTCAAATAAACTTTTACAAATTGCTTTTGAATCCCGCTAAAGCCAAGATTGCCGCTGTGAGTCTAAGAATAACGTCTTTAGAATTTCCCAACCATAACAAAAATGCTCAGTATGAACATCCTTTTGCATGAAGGGTATTTCAAGGTGAGACCTGTTTACTAGCTCAAGAACGACCAAGTTTGACTCATTTTGATAACTATTTCGTCGTACTTTTCAATACGTTTAGGTTTTCATCGATGAATAATTCAGGGGCTAGAAAAAAACTGGCACGCTCATTAATTCGCGTCGCCGCGCGCGCTGCGTGCTTGCCACACCCTCCGCGCGCGCGCAATGTCCTTCACGCCCAAGGCCGCCTACACGCTGTTTACATCACACGAGCAAAACAAACGAACAGAGGCAAAGTTTCTAAAGACCGTGCATTTATACCTACTTTGGTTGGGTTGTCACTTGTCAGTCGTCACAAAATGATAAGATAAATCAAGCAAATGTTTTTTAGACTGAATTATTTAATGTAGCTGATAATATATGACAGAAAACTTTTTAACTATTAGAATTTTTAAATACAGACTGCTTAAATCTTCCTTTTGACATTGCCGTAATCGGGGAAGAAACGTGAAGTGAAAACAAGTGCAATGGGCGCAGCACAAACTCCGAGCTTGTTTAGTAGCCGAGCCGGCTTAAACCAGTTTTGCCTACTCGCAGCGCACTTGCGGCATCTTTACACAGCATGGTTTTATGAATTTTGTCTCTGGTTACACTTTGTCTCTGGTAATTTACTCATGTCATGTCACTCATTTGTCAACTCAGTTTCTTTATCTACATCATATTCTTCCATCCCTCCCGAACATTTTTAGTCTGTGACACAGCGCTCAATATCCTTGCATCATCGGATGGCCCACAATTTTTTAAAGAGATCCAAATCACCATATTCTTTTTATTTTAACATTGCTTACTTATAACATTACTTTGCATATAATTAAAATAAAAAAGACGACACATTTTTCTCAGGTTGGCAATGACAACCCTACCGCTTTCTAGATGATATATCTGCAACTCCACAAAACCAGTTTAAAGAAATAATAAATTGATACTTGAAGCCGCCAATTTAAAAGACTTTCGTAGACGTAAAAGTATGCGTACAAAAAACTAAATGGGTGTGGTCTTAAACAGTTATCCGCCATGAACCGGACTTCTCTACAATAATTTATTGCGATTCAATTCACCATAAAAATAACTAGGTACGAAATAACTTTCCATTAGCAGCAAAAATTAAAATGTATATCAACCGCTATTTTCCGGCTTTGACTCAGCCGTTTTATCAGAAAGAGATTTATTGTCATTGAAGTTTAATTAGATTTGCTTTTCTGTTCTGCATAATATTATATGGTGACGCTTCAAAAATTCATGATTTTCCTGTTTCAATGTTATTTTAATCCTCATGGTAATAATTAATATTCTCGACTTCATCAAAATCTGTAAATAGATCTTTTAAAGGACCCACGGAAGCTCTTAGTTATTTTCCGGGATAACGAGTGGGTACATAGACATTGTAACACATTTTTTTCGAGATCGATTCAACTTAGTTTTTTTGACGACCTCTCTGACGCGGCGGTGAGCACTGTGGTCTTATAAGTTAGAGGTCTCGGGTTCGATTTTGGAATTATCTCTGGTCTGGTGGGAGACTTTGACTATTACCATTTACCACCCTACCGTCAAAGAACAGTGTTGTCAAACGATTTTGCGTTCCAGTTCTAGATACGTTGGCGTGTAGAACAAGTAACCGAAGTAACTGATCAGGGGTATGGGTTTTATTTACACTGCCATACCTCTTTCAACTTAATCCGCCACCATCTTAAACTGCAGCGTCACTTATTATCAGGTGAAGGTAAAAAAAAGACGGACAAACCGACTAAATTACTTTCGCGTTAGTAATACCTACTCGTATTAGCAAGGATGGATTAGAATACGGTTTTTGCGTTCAATAAATCTATTGTTATCTTCAATGTTATATGCGGTACCGGTCCAAACAATTTTAAGTGAACGCAAATCTATCATCCGTTTCTTGGCAATTGTTCCGACAGTGTTTCGATAACGGAATACATAGACGCAAATATGAGTATGAACTAAGTGTAGTGTATGTTTAGACTATTACATTTTTAGATGGAAATCATAGAGCAAAATAAAACAAGTTTTTATCAATGAATGGCTGACACCGATGAACCTATGAACGGGATTGGCTGATTGGCTATCTCGCTAGTAATAAAAACGTGTTGATACAGCAAAAGTGCCAGAAGAAAGCATAAGAAGCAAATTCTACCAAAAAGGCAATTGCAATCGTCAAACTAATGCGATCATTTTTAGACAATGCCACAGGAGATAAATCTAGAAAATCAAATCCTTCTTAAAATGACTCAATAACGTAATCTTAGTGGAATACATTACGTAAATTATAGAACGATATCACAATGGTACCTATTGATTGTTTATCTTGAAATTGACGAAGCATGACGCGATAAAGTAAACAAAATACATATATTTTGTATACTTTCCATTTTAAATAAAATTAAGCATTGTTCTAAATCCTAATAAACAGAAACAATTTTTGTGAATACTATTACTTCAGAAGCATTATCATAAAGGAGGTAAATAGGAAAAGCAATGGCAGTTGTACGAGGCGCAACGTTCTTAGGTTGAAGAACAGACACAGAAGCCTAGCTCAGGTTTAAAACGATACACAAAATATGATGCTGACATAATCTATGTTTGACTCCTCACTTTGCAAAGAAACTGTAAAGTTGAAGGGCTGGGCTCGAGACTGCAAAGACGTCCAGTCCCTTGGGAATCGGGTTTTCTATCAGATCGTTAACCATAAATTAAACAGAAAAAATTTTGGATAGAAGCCTACTAGAAAGTAACGCCTACTTTGCGGAATTCCATGATCACAAATGACAAGAAAATTATAATGCATCAAACCAAAAGACAAGTCTGCAATTTTGCATTGTAGAGGCAATATCTGATGATAACGGTCCGTTATCGTTGTGAAACATACGTAAAGTATATTTGAGTGGGTTTGTATGGTGTTGCGTGGCGGTGGTGCGTTGTTCGCGTATTTCTTATACTGAAAAAGCGGCAGTGTACAACACGAGCAGAACGCATATAATTTTTTACGAATATCAAAAATGAATTTTACTATTCCTAGTGAAACATCAAGTTTCAGATACAGTTTAAAATCAAAACAATTTAAAAAAAATGTCGTTTCGTAAACAAATTCTGCAGATTCATGCAAACAATGTTTCCCACAATAGAAATCATCTTTCATACATTTTACAGTTGCAAATGCGTTCAACCTTGATAGCGGATAAGAACGGAGCACTATTAAGTGGCTCTCAACGCACGCCACTGATAATGGCTTTGATCTGGATGAACATGCTCGTACATTATAAATCGCACGATTCGAATAACATAATAACAATATATCTGTTACGAAAATAGAACTGAGTGATGGTGAATATTCAAATACAAACAAATAATATGAAATAAACATCCTCAAACACAATGTTGTATAGGTACCACAGAATCATAAACCTCGGTAACGCAACGGTTAAGGTGCGGACTGAAAACCTAAAGGCAAAAGGTAAAGAAAGGGAGTCTTTTGACTCCTTTGAAAGGGGGAAGGAATGGGTGGATGTCGTGCCCACTTCTAACACAAGCCTTACGTTTACTAAGGGGACAAAACACGTATGTACGTATAGTCTTAAGGTAAGCAAATTGTTCTTTGAGAATAAATTCTTTAAGCCGAAACCTAAGTAAGAATAAAAATTGGAAAATATTAAACACCAGTCAATCAAGTGTAATAAGTCAAGTCAGTCAATAATGAAACTTTTTTTAATAAAAAGCTGGTAAAGTAACAAGATTGATGTTACTTGTTACCTCAGGATTGAATAATCATTACAGATTTAAAAACCAAAGTCCAACGGGCTATTTTATTTGATACAATTTAGTCAGATGTTCTATGTACAGTTAACTACAAATGTTGTTCAGGGCTCTATTATCCAAATTCGAATTAAAATTAAAAAAAATATATAATATAACGTTGATTTGAACCAAGTTAGGAAATATCCTTACCAATATTATAAATACGATAGTGTGTATTTGTTGGTTTGTTTTTCAATCACGTAGCAGAGGAGCAAAGGTCAACGTATTTTTTGCATGAGCATAGTTGAGGCTTATATCTTGGAAGAACGGAGGGTTCTCGCGAGATTTTTAAAAATCTAACTCCAAGCGGACGAAGACGCGAGCTAATAGCTAGTAGGTACTAGTATATTTGAAATGTGAGCCACGTGAACCCCGTTGGATTATTGGGTACCGTTGAACGTAGACAATGAGCACGTGGGCGACGCGTTAAGTCTCTAATTAGTGGACACAACCTCGACGCGACCTCTTGGCATAAGCAATCAAGAATTAATTGAACAAAGTATGTATATAGTATACCGACATAGCCAAATTGCAAAGATATGATCTTTCAAATTCTTTATTTACTTCATGTAGGCAAACTTGTAGCTCTTATGACAGGTCAAGACTCCACCATAAGACTTTAAGAGTGAAGACTTAACCACTAGACCGATGTTCCAGACTTCAAGGTCTGGGTGTCTAGGTATGAGCCAATAAGAACTGCCATTAACGCTTCAATAACATGAACGTCCCTTAGAAAAGCGCAGTATTGGCATACCCCCCACCGAGGTGGACCGACGACACCAGGCAAGTCGAGGGAAGCCGCTAGACAAAGGTGGTGCAAGCTCGAGACAAAGTAGGAAGTCTTTATAAGAGACCTTCGTCCAGTAGTGGACATCTACAAAGAAGAAGAAAACGAAGGTTGCCGTGATTTTCTAAAAATCCTTTTATTCAATTTGAAGGTGATTGTACTCGTTGAACAAATGAAAACATTGCCAACAATCTTCTCTCTCTTGCGGATAAGATCGATGATACTATTTCGGGCAGACCGCATGAATACACAAACCGGATTCCTTCGGAAATAATTTCGCGTTTTACCATTGCTCTCCACAGTAAAGTAAATCTTTTGTCTTGGAAATATGGAAAATAGGTACATTATTTACTAGGTAGGTAGGTCTGGTCACTAGTGGTTGCTTATTCGGATTCGGAATCCAAAAAGTTGAGTTTTTCTATTAAGAAATTTTCAGTATCAGTCCGAAGTTGCAAAGATGGCGGTGTTATAACCCCATTTGTATTGAAGAAACCAATCATGAAACCTCACATTTGGGTAATCCACACGTTGTTTACAAAATTAAATATGTGTACAAGGTTTTTACAATGTGTACAAAATTAAGATCCAAAATTATTGGATACAAAAGATATATGATCACAGCTAATTAAATTAATAATCTTAATAACCAAGGCAACATTACAAATAGCCAATATTGAGAAATAAGAACCCTGAAAGAGATAAACATAAATGATCTTAGTGTGCGGTTTCAATGAGTAAAATCGTGAGTGACAGTTGAATATGTACTTGTAGGTACAGAAGCAACAACGTCTGACTAGGATTTACATAAACATAAAGGTGCATGTGAAGATGTGAAACCACGTGTTATATTAAAATCCGACTGGAATAATATGAAAATTGAAAAGGTGAATTAATAAATAAATAAAGTAATATCAGATGTAAAAAGCGTAAATACTAAAACGCTGAATGTTGACAACATTTAACACGAAAACGAAGTGCTGCACGAACCGTGAACGGTAGTATAATTTCGACTGGTATTCTTTTAATACTACTACTAAAGCTGACTCTACGTCAGGCTCTCCACAGGTGTTCTTTTCGCAGGTTGAGGTTGTGTTTGGCGGAGATATTTTTAAAAATATTGATTTGCGTTATTCGAGGTTAATCTTAGAAGATATGTCGATTTTAAGAGAAGAAAAAGGTAATAGATACCCAACCAAACGAAGGCAAGTTTCACATGAATAAGATATTCCGATAAAACTCAGAAGATACCCCACCGGGTAGTTTTGTATGAATAATTCCGATTACATTTACTACTAAAAACACGTAGAAACTTCCACTGTTCCATATCGATATTCCACACAGAACAGAAGAAAGGACAATTTCCATATCAATCTAACAGTCGGGAGCAGTAAACAGTGCCGGCCTGATAACCCGGGAGACGAGCTTGTTTACCGCGCCTAGTTTGATTGATAATGTGATTAACTACGACGATGCAACGGGAGAGGTTATCATTACTTTATCAATAATTGCATATATTTATGCACTACTTAAATAGAATTTGTGCAATGTATAAATCTTCGTTATCAGTAACGAACTGTTGTCCATCAAGTGGATGCCTAAGCAGGCATGCATACTGCATAAATAAAATTGCAAAGAATCAATCAGTATCCAATTAATTAAAAGTTAAGTCAATTGAAATAGATTGTCGTTTTGCAAATGAAATCAAACAACTCGCAACTGTTCAAGGCTTGTGGAAGGTGATAGCGATTGCGATGACAAAATAAACCTCTGGTTACACATAACAGACACAAATTCAAAGAGAATTATTTTGTCACTTATATAACCTAACAAAAGAACCCGATCCCAAAAAGAATCCATTATTATTACATGGGGTCGAAATTTATTAACAAAGAGAATTTTTTAGTAACCTGTTATTAGAATGAATCCTCGACACAAATATTGGCAATGGGATTCGATAACGCGCAAGAATAGATCGACCCAATAAAGAAGATAGCTATGGAGTTGGTAGCAATTTTGGAATATGTATTATAATACTATTAACTCGTCGATGAAAGTTTAGGGTATAATCAAGACAGACAACATTGTAAGGTCCCATGTCAATAATTATTATTGAATTGATTCTCAAAAACTAATAATTTCTCGGGAAAAGCAAATTTGAAAATTAAAACAATTAAAACCCGATTGGACCGTAAGACCTACGCGACTTGTGTTGATGACTTGTTGTGTGCGAATTAGCTTTTATAAAAATGTAAGTAGACATAAAAAAAACTATTTGCAAACGTCAAATCCATAAACTAATGATAAACAAGGATCAAAAACTTCAAATACTTCAATTAATTACTCAATTCCAAAGAGACCTAGGAATTTTTCTCAAGAAGATTTAAATATGTAGAAAAAGTGCCATACGCGAGCTTTAGATCAGCTATTTTTTTTTTTATTAATCCAGCTCAGGGATATGTCAAAAATTGACTTTAGCCTTTTTATAATCAAGGCTCTAATATTAACTCGCAAAAGGCACGCGAACCAATGATTTTTTTTACCAACAACTCTTTATCTAAGAGGCATGGGATGGGACTATACATTTTCATTGCGTAACGAGATCGGACGCGGATCACGGATGTGAATGTTTGTACAGGGACGAGGCATTGATTGCACAATGCGCATACATTAGAATAAATTGTCTCTAACGTCTGATCAATGGGTGCTTCCTCGGTTATTGATCGATGACTCAATATAATATAATCTATGTTTCCTAAGCTGTCTTAAAAGGTAAACAAATCGCACAAAACGTTTCCGAGAAACGCGTAGCCGACAGGCGTTGCTAGGCGCTTACGACGAAGACTTACGAAAAGTTTGATTTTCACTTGCACGGTCTCATTGTCAGTGTGGTAAGAACGACCTATGCGCTGTGCTAAGTGCGTCCTTTCTGCGAAAATCCATTTGTTTATCGCAACTTCATCCTTCTCTTCGAATCTCTTTGATTTGCCTTAAGCCGTTCCGAAGATCACACTAATATTATATTGGCGAAAGTTTGTATGTGTGTGTTTGTTAGGTTCTCCTTCACGCCACAACGAATGAACCGATTTGGTTGAATGGAGATGTCCAGGATTAACACATAGGCTACATTTTATCCCGGAAAATTAAAGAGTTCCCTCGGGAATTAAAAACCTTAATCCACACATACGAAGTCTCGGCCATCGTCTAGTTAGCTATAAATAGTTACAAACTGTCAGACAGACGGTCGAATAATCATTTATGAACTTCACAAAAGGCATTTATGTCGAAATCAAAGAAAAACTTCAATTTACTTACGCGTATTTGTATAGATTTAGATAAAGATTATGTACATCGAAGCTTTCCGTTTGCAACATTGGAAGTTTATTTTTCCAATTGCATTTTTCTTTCGTACCGTACGGTAGCACGTATCACGCTACTATACCTTGAAATTTCAATTACAAAGGCCATCTATGTTTTCAAAGACATTCCTTTCACAGTATGTTTTATATCTATAAAATATCGCTGTATTGTACTACGTTTACAAGTCATAGCACGGCAATAATACTACAAGTATTATTGTTTTGTAATATCACATAACTGTAAATCAGCGTTATTTTATTGCGTAAAATTTTATCTTCGCTATGTTTCATAACTATTATATAGCTCCGTAACTTCTTTTGGCTCTATTTATTTACTCTATAAATTTTAATCCGGGAATTTTATAATTCTCTGGTACAACAATAAAAATTTAAATCATAGCGAAAAGCTCAGAAATAGCTCGCTTTGTAGAAACAACAGTTTTGTATTTTCATAATAAACCCTTTTATACAGGGTGGTCCAACTAGTGACGTCAATAAATTTTTTTTAGATTACTCACACCTGGAGGTATCCGAAAATACCCCATGTATGTCATGCGATTTTTTGTAGTTTTCGAGTTATAATTTTTTTTTGTGTTTTTTGAATATTTTCTGCCAGCGAGGTTTCAAAAATTCATATCTTTTTTTGTAGTAAGTATTTTGCAGTATTTTTTATTGTGACATAATTGTCTTGAATGTTGTTTTAATAAAAAAAATAACTCAGCTTCTTGAAATTACTTAAAGTTACTTAAAAAAGGCTTGAAAGTTAGAACTTTAGTTTTTAGTAGGATTTACTCAAACATTCAAATTCAATTTAAAAATACAAAAAGGAGTTTCCATAGCTTCTGGCTAAGTTTAAAAACTTTGCAGGGTCCCAAGCTACCAAAATCATAAAAAAAATATTGTACTTAAACAGCCTTTTTTTGTTATAATCGGTGTTCGAAGGTGGAATAGACTAAAAATCGCTAAAACATGATTAAAGCATTAAAAATTATTTTATCTACTTTTTATCATTCTTATGGCAAATTAAACTTAAAAATGTAATTTTAAATTAATTTTAATTTAAATTTCTGTAAAATAACTGTAGCTCGTGTATTTTTACAATAATTTCGGATAAGTTGGAGGAAGGAATTTTGAAAATTTGAAAATTTTGAAAATTGTAATAAATTAGTAATGTTTCAGTAATTTGTGCCTTTTATTTGTTATCCTAAAATATTTAATTTCACAACTAGTAATTTTTACCAATGATTACATTTTAAATCAGTGGTGAGACCGAAATTATTGTAAAAATTACGCAAACTACAGTTATTTTACAGGAATTTAAATTAACATTAATTTAAAATCACATTTTTAAGTTTAATTTACCATAAGAATGATAAAAACTAGATAAAATAATATTTAATGCTTTAATCATGTTTTAACGATTTTTAGCCTAATCTACCTTCGAAGGCCGATTATAACAAAAAAAAGCTAATTAAGTACAATATTTTTTTTATGATTTTGGTAGCTTAGGATCTTGCAAAGTTTTTAAATTTAGCCAGAAGCTATGGAAACTCCTTTTTGTATTTTTAAATTGAAGTTGAATGTTTGAGTAAATCCTGCTAAAAACTAAAGTTCTAACTTTCAAGCCTTTTTTAAGTAACTTTAAGTAATTTCAAGAAGCTGAATGATTTTTTTTATTAAAACAACATTCAAGACAATTATGTCACAATAAAAAAAACTGCAAAATACTTACTACAAAGAAGGATATGAATTTTTGAAACCTCGCTGGCAGAAAATATTCAAAAAACACAAAAAAAAATTATAACTCGAAAACTACAAAAAATCGCAGAACATACATGGGGTATTTTCGAATACCCCCAGGTATGAGGAATCTAAAAAAAATTTATTGACGTCACTAGTTAGACCACCCTGTATAAATTAAACGAAACTCACAGGTGGGCTGCTATTTAATAATTAAAAGGACGTGAATTCGATTGACATAGAATCTGTGGAACAAATAAAAGAGGTCAATACATGAAGCAATTATATTAAATTATATGGTAGATAGGTACCTACGTAGGTACGTAGGCAGCACGAAATCCATATCTTGTTCATTGTACTGTCTGGGTACAATAACACATAAATCGACAGAGTGACGGGGGAAAAACAAACATTATTACGATTAAAAGAGAAAAGCTAGCACGTGGACCTTTGCTCAGAAAGGCGCAAAAAAAGCTCATGAATGAACTTAAATACGCCCGGAATGTCATTCACCAATCTATCATGGTCTTGTATTTGTACACACACCGTTCTGTAGTCCAAATATACATCTATGTAAAAGCTGGCATCTGAAAATCGCCGTTTTATTCTACTCGGACTCAAAACATAGTTAAAACGAGACAGATTTATGTCAGAACATGTTAGTGTCTCTCTTTAAATCTGCCTAGAGTCTGAGCACAGAGAGAGTGAATATAAACCTCATCATAAAATTCACCTCATCATCATTGCTAGTTGATATTTATTATATCATTCGCTACAAACAACAATTAATAATTTCACCGTGCTAAATTCAGCACCTGTTTACCTGTCGTCTAACGTAAAACTTTATTTGCGACAGTTCTTATCAGAAACAGTTTCATTTGTAATTCAAATCAGCCTGCTTAGCCATTCATCAACATGACCAACAATGTTTATTGTATTATACACGAGTTATCATGCTAGTGCAAGGGCGCTTTATTTACGTTAGGTATATTCTAGAAGCACTTTTGTTAAGGCAGGTGGTCATATGCAGCTGCATAACGTTTAAAGACAGATCCTAGTTTATGCTGATCAAACATTTCAGCGTAATTGGAAAGGCAGTGTTACATTACAACCCCGAGCTATGTATAGAGAGCACGTTAGGCCTTTAACTGAGGTCTCTGCGGTTGTGTCCGATAACGGGCTTATCGGACTTTGAGAGTGAAGGAAAGATAGATACACCTGTATTTGTACACACACTTGTGCACTGTATCTCACTATTGAAAAAAACACTACCTACCTATAGCATACCTATAGTAACTAACAATAGGATAAATAACATACATAAAACACACCAAAACAGTTTCTAAACGAAGACTTGAGTATCAATTGAGTAGAATAATTGGGTATACTCGTAGACAAAGATCCCGACTAGAGATATGGAGATAAAATAAACCGATTAGCATACAAAGTTTTCGGTCTCAAAAGACTATCTTTTACATGTTTTTAACCGACTTCCAAAAAGGAGGAGGTTATCAATTCGGCCGGTATCTTTTTTTTTTTTTTTTTTTTTTTTTTCTATGTATGCCCGCCGATTACTCCGAGGTTTCTGGACCGATTCACAAGATTTTTTTTTTAATCGACAGCTCAGGCTCGCGAAATGGTCCCATAAAAATTTTTACCTTCAACTCCTCAAGCCTGATGCTGCAGGGGTATTTCCCCCCTAAATTATGGGACTTTAGGAACCGTCGTTTACGAATTAGTATGTTTGGCCTAAGCATATACTAGATCATAGAGCTCCAGGTCCTACTCTTCAATCCTGATGCTGCAGGGTACTGCCCACCAAAATTATAGGGATGTAGAAACTGCTAATCATGAATTGTTATTGTATGTAATAAGCATATACTACACCATCGAGGTCTAGGTTCTAACTCCTCAATCCTGATGCTGCAGGGTACTGCCCACCTAAATTGTAGAGATTTAGGAACTGCTAATGATGAATTGTTATTGTATGTAATAAGCATAAACTACTCCATTGAGGTCTAGGTTCTAGCTCCTCAATCCTGATGCTGCAGGGTACTGCCCACTTTAACTGTGAGGATTTAGGAATTTTCGCTTGCGAATTGATATTGTTAGTATCAAGCATATTCTACATCGTAGAATTCAAGGTCCTCGCTCTTCAATACTGATGCTGCAGGAGTACTGCCTACCTAAACTGTGAGGATTTAGGAACTGTCGTTTACGAATTGATATTGTTGGTACCAAGTATATACTACATCATAATGCTCAAGGTTCTAGCTCCTCAATCCTGATGCTGCAGAGTTGGAGGAATTACGAACTGACGCTTTCGAACTGATATTGTTGGTACCAACCATGGACTACATCATGGAGCTCCGTGTCCTAGTCCTAGCTCTTGTGTATTGTTAATAAATACTGTAGGTACCAAGTGTAGAACTACATTAGTACCGTAGCGTTGGAGGGAGGGGAGAAAGAAAGCAGGGACAAGCTCCACTAAAAAGCTTAAAATAAAAATTCTTTTCAAAAAACCGACTTCAAACGCCACTACAAAGTATAAAAATAATTTTATTTTGTACACGTTTGTTGAAGTCGGGCGGCTTAAATAGAAACGATGAAACCGATACGCGATGCTCGCCCGATTTTAATAAGCGTGTCTCTTATAATATGTCACCATAAGATAAGCGTCGCGCATCGATTTCATCGTTTCTATTTAAGCCGCCCGACTTCAACAAACGTGTACAAAATAAAATTATTTTTATACTTTGTAGTGGCGTTTGAAGTCGGTTTTTTGAAAAGAATTTTTTTATTTACACATTTTCTGGTAGGAACGTACCTACGCAAGGTGAACACAAGCAAAGTGTCATAAACTTTTCAAACTACAACGGATCATATAACAACGTGGGCATTACGTATACGTTAGCCCAGGAGCAATAAACTACAGAAGCGTGGGTGTAGTCGCGGGTTTCTTTCTTTATATTTGGAAGATTTTAGAACTACAAAATGCTGTTGCAATCTGAAATTGGCAACATACTACTTTGGAAGAGTCTCAACTTAATATTGACAGAGTATTTAAGTTAAAACTGGGTCTAGTGGTAGGCTTTGGCCGTGGCTAGTTACCACACTGCAGTTAAAAATGTGCTGTCAAGTGATTTAGCGTTCCAGGCCCGTGATGGCGTGCAAAAACCGATTAGGGGTATGTACCTATAGGTTGAATTAATACTGCCATACTCCTCCAAACTATGGCCTATAACTCTTCTCTGAGAGGGAACCTGCGCTCTATAGTGAGCCATATATTGCTGATGATGAATATGCAAGAGATTTCTAAAGAGACTAGAATGATGGGGCAAATCCTATGTAACTTTAGATTAATACAGCAAGGATTGAGGCAATCGTTGAATAAGGCGTCAAGGTCATCTGCCCGCCCGCACAAGTGGAGGAAACCTTGCGAATGCAGGAAACGGACTGAACACGCACATTCTGCCTGCGCCTTTATCGACTTCCTGCCATCGATTGGCGCTCATTCACAATCGGCCCGTCTTGGGTTCAAAGCCAAGGTCCTGGACGCGATCAGCTGATACGAAAAGAGTTGGTTTTTTCAACTTTTATGTTCTCGTAGCATTTAAGAATAATTGTACTTGTTTCAAAGTTTATGTTTTTCTTGCATTTAGGTCGAGACTTCTCCCAGGCCGAAGTCCGTAAGAATATTTTTATCTTACGAAAAAGGGGCCTAAAACAAGACTGATGTGTTCAAGTCAACACAAAAAATCTTTTTAAAAAACCGAATTCAAACGACTGTACAAAAGTATATGATCATGCTTGCCTATGAAATTTGAAGAGTTCCCTCGATTTTTCCAGGATCCCATCATCAGATCCTGACCTGATGACCATGGGACCACCTGGGAAATATGCCCAACAAACAATAGAAGAATCGATCCAGGCGTCTTTGAGTAATCGGCGAACGTACATAAAAAAAAAAGATTCCGACGAATTGAGAACCACCTCCTTTTTCGAAGGCGGTTAAAAATAATTCAGGATGACACAAATTTCTGAACATCCAATGTAAAGTAAAAAATAAAAGTAAGCTCTAAGGCACGTGACCACAATGTAGGTGAGAAAAGCCCAAGTGTGCGTCTATTTTTGGATTTGGCTCGTGGCCACCGGCGCGCGCGCATTGCTATGTTAGTCAACAATCCGGCTGTCACGAATCCATACTTATTTTATAAATCCGAAAGTGTATCTGTTTATTTTTTAGTACAAGGTAGGTTTACATTCGAAGACTGGCCTGGTGGAAAGCATTCAACAGGTCTAGATTGGGACGCGTTTGCCCAGAAGTTGAATATTAACAGGTACCTACTCCGGTTATCGGCAGGAAACACGGATGCGCCAGTACGTTTAGGTATAACTTCTTTACGAACCTCTCACTACGAAATTTCAACTTTTGGTACAACCCCTTAACACTGTCTGTGGAAATGCTTCTATCCTGGATTCTTACGATTTTTAAATTTTTAAGCTATTGCATAGCTTCTATCGCGGGCCTTGAGCGTGGAGACCGAATCCAGAAATTCCGTAACGAAAATAACTTGACACCCCACGGACACGGACTCCTCTCACCGCTAGATGGCGTTGATAAAAAATGCTATGCAATAGCTTTACCGCGGCAGTCCCCGAGTGCCACGTCTTTTTTTTTTGTTGTTATAGCGGCAACTGAAATACACATTTTGTGATTACGGATCATAAGATACAGCCCGCTGATAGATGGACGGACGGAAGGACGGACTGCGGAGGTAATGGGTATTAGGGTCCCGTTGGTTACCCTTCGGGTGCAGAACCCTAAGAACGACAATCCGCGCGGGTAAAGTTGCAGACAAAAGTCAGTTTTTAATTAAAATCAAAGTTTGGCGATAAAAACTGTTATCTGTTCAAAAGAACTGGGCCTCTATATGATAACACGGACCCACGAGGCATCTTTATCTATGTAATTAAATATTTAAATTTCTAAAAGCGTCATTGTCTGTGATGATATCGTAATGAAGAATGTCAAAAGAATTCGACTACTACAGTCACTCGATTGAAGCCCTAATCTACATTAATAATATAAACAAGCTAAAATGTAGCATAATATGTGTTAATCTTTTTTTTATCCGAAATAGGCTTGCGCTTGACGACAATCAGTACTGGATAGCACTGATGAGGTCTAGGTTGAATCCTAGGAATGAGCTATCTCCACTCCGAATTTCAGTCAAAATCGGTTCTTTCGATGTGGCGAATGAATCATCTATCCATCCGACCTCACAAACTTTCGCATTTATAATATTACTAGCTTTTGCCCGCGGCTTCAGTCACGTTAAGTTAAATTTTTCAAACCTCCCATTTTATCCCCTTATAGGGGTTAAATTTTCAAATATCCTTTCTTAGCGCATGCCTACGTCCTAATAGCTATCTGTATGCCAAATTTCAGCCTGATCCGTCCAGTGGTTTGAGCTGTGCGTTGATAGATCAGTCAGTAAGTCAGTCACTTTTGCGTTTTATACCTATACTAGCTTTAACCCGCGGCTTCGCTCACGTTAGGTTCGATTTTTTAACCCCCTATTTAACCCTCTTGGGATTGAAATTTACCAAAATCCTTTCTTAGCGGATATCTACGTCCTAACAGCTACCTGTATACCAAATTTCAGCTCGATCGGTCCAGTGGTTAGAGCTGTGCGTTGATAGATCAGTCAGTCAGTCAGTCAGTCAGTCACCTTTACCTTTTATATATTTAGATTTAGAAGAAGTAGGATTATTTTGACATGGCATACAATGTCAACCTTAAAGAAATAACTTACGGTTGTTATTGGATGACATCTCAAAACAATATTGAAATAATACTACTTTTAAAGTTTGGTGGTAAGTGCAGCGGAACCACAGTCTACATATTAGGCTAGTTTATCAACTATGCATCAATGTTATTGTTGTAGGTCATGATGTGGTAGCGCTAAATAAATCATGCGTCACCCGAGGCTGGTGCGAGATGCGATGATTGATTGCAAAGGATTTGTAACAATGGGTGCCAACTAAACTGTCGATATTGCTTCAAAGTCAATTAATTCATAAACAACTGTTATCAATAAAACTGATATGCGACGATAAAATTCCGTTCTGGAGAGGCAGCACATCAATGTATCAAGCAAAAACACTTAACGATATATCAACAGATCGGCCACCGGCATTTACCTATCTAGTGACATAATATAATTTCATCATCAGTCAAAATTCATCCACTGTTGGACAGGTGTATGTCCTATATAGGTAGCGCCACCGTTGCCTTTCGCATCCAATCGAATGTCATCGTTCCATCTAGCCGGCGAACTCCCTACACTTCATTTGCCTAAACGCAATCATAAATTCAATTATTTCTTTGACAAACTACGGAGCCAAGCAACCTAAAGAGATAAAGTCGAAATAGACATAGGGCAAAATTAAAACTTAAAAACCTTATCTAGGAACCTGCTTAGAAGTGGTACGTCCTTATGACCAAAGACTGCATAATAATAGTCGGCGCAGTACCTACCTATAAATTACACTGACAAACAGTTACTTAAATTGATAGAGACAACATAGATGATAAAAACATGTTATGGAAACATATAAAAACTTGTAATCATAACAGCTTCAATTAGGACTTAAAATCTGCTGTTTATTTTTTAAATTAAAATCCGACCTTCGCATCTCTAATGGGATAAATTTAAATTTTAGTCACAGAAACTAAATGCGAAGTTTCTCTTTACCAACCGCAAGACATGTCTGCGACCGTGTAATCGGATTTAATATAATGTCATTACCAGGCAGAAGGCCCCAAGTCTCTGAAGTAGAGTCGGCTTTTACGTAGGCAGTTGAACAATCCCGATGGATAACTAAATAAATCCTATTTTACCGAGATATTATTACCTAGTGATCATTAGGGAGTCTTCTGCAAATTTTGGCAGTTTTGTATTTAAATTATGTGACATCTACAATTTCTTTTTCCTTTTCTCTCTCATTCCAATTAAAACTTCACGGTCTAACTGAGCGCAGGATTTGTCGCGGCAAAAGTCCAACAAGTGATGTTTGAACCTTTTGGAAATCCACGGGAATCCGTGAAGCTGGTCGTGAATTAAAAAAAGATTGAATAAAACTTAATGGATGCACAGTTTCAAAACAATACGTATACCTACATTACTATATTTTATTATTCACATTGTCATTTGTAATAGCGAGGGCGGAATTTTCTGATTCAATTTTACCATTGCAACACCCACGTTAGATAACAGAACACTTGAAACTTAATGAGCAATGCTTATTTATTCATAAACTATGCGGGTAAGAAAAACAAAACTATTATATCATAAAATATAATCATTGTCATTTTATAGTGGGAGAGTTCATCGGTTATTTTCGCTCAATGAAAATAAAATAAATTAATATGTATTTATGACTCTTGAACGCCTAAATAAGGTCACTATACAAATTATGTATGTATGTATGTAGATGACATTATCAGGAGTTATTAGTATAACTCCTCATCATAGCAAATAATAACAATAGCTTGACGAGCACCCAAGAGTGTTAAACTAAATCAAGTGAGGAAAATCATTTTGATTCTATTCTATTCTAATTTAAACGTAAAAATTCTCCTTACAAAACCGACTTCAAACGCCACTACAAAGTATATCAATAGTGCCTATAAAATTTGAATAGTTTCCTCGATTTCTCCAGTATCCCATCATCAAAACCCTTTCAAACAAAAAAAGAATTTTCCAAATCGGTTCAGGCGACTGCGAGTAATCGGGGAAGATACATAAAAAATATTAAAAAAAAAAACAAAGTAATTATGTGACTAAAAGAATAAAAGTTTAAGTTAAAAGGGCCTTAACGGACTAAAATTTCAATAACGTTGAAAACAGAACTGAGAACCTCCTCCTTTTTTGAAAGTCGGTTAAAAAAAATCAAAGTAGTTATGTGACGAAAAGAAAAAAGTTTAATTTAAAAGGGCCCTTAACGAACTAAAATTGCAATGACGTTGAAAACACCCCCAATCATCAAACGACAATCATACCTACCTAGGTCAAGGCGCACGAGTCGTTGGCACCGCACCAGATGAGTTCAACTGACAACTGTTTCGAATCAGAATCTACTAGGTATCTATATCTTTCTATATCTATACATTTCTGAAGCATGACCATTGTAATGACTTTGACATCAATTCTCGTTGTGCACAAAACTATGCTCTAACATTATGCTTGATCTTGATTCTTAGGAGGGCATAAAAATAGTATATATTGATACTATACATACTATACATTATGTGTAGAGAAATGGATAGTTTCATTTTGAGGTATTTCGATATAGCTTTTTCTATATATATATTTTTTTTTTGCCAAGCTGAACATGACTTATATTCTCCTCTCGCCTCTAAATAAGCGGAAAGCTTGTGCTTTAATGGTGCAACGGGTGGGGCTCGAACCTACGACCTTTCAGTGTTCAGTCCGCACCTTAACCCTTGGGCTATTGAGGCTTGAATAATCAATCTACTGTCAGTACTTAAATATTCAATCTACTGTCAGTCACATGACACATCAACGCTGAGAATTTGTCTCAAAGATAACAAAAACTCCAGAAAAGAGAATCCCAAGATTTCAAACGGATGATACACTTGTAAAATACCTACAAAGAACCTTTGTCTTGTAAGAATTGCATCGGTTGGCATACGAGATGATGAGAGCGATTCTGTAGACGATAATCCAGTTCTGACCAAAATGTTTTTGCAAGTACCAGTTTTACGACTACGAAGGCTCTTCATAAGCATGTCACGCTTCAGGCTTCATTCACGCAAATAACATATTCAGCACACATACCTAGTGTGTGGACACAAACATTTTAAATCAATCAGATGTGAGCTGTGAAAATGACAAAGAAATCGATACATGAAATACCGGAAAATTAAATAGCATTTATAATATCAGTTATATTTTCAATATACATTAGAATGTATACGGAAACTCTTGAAAGCTATAATATACAAGATCAGAACAAAGGAAACGATGTTTTTCGAATAAGGTCGAAAAACACATAAAACCATCATTAATGAAAATGAATTCTACATTTCAAAAAGTGAGAAGAGACGGGAGAAGCCAATCAAAATTTAAAATCCGATTCTTGGATTATTTCCTCAAAATGAGAGGAGCAAAACAAAAAACTTTTCGTATTAAAAAACCTACATTGGAAGGGCTACGGAATTTTAAACCCTTTATACGCAACTAGGTAAAACCCAAGACTTAATCCGCGTGGATTCAGGATTTAAAAAGTTTCTATACAAACTGTAATATAATTATATCTTTTCACATTGCTAAAGATTGAATTTCAATCCCTACTTAGTTCACCTCTAGTGTGCTCAAGGAATATTTTCTCCTATCAAATCTTTAGGCATACGTATACCAGGGTAATGTTATTTAAGGTCAAAGGTTGTGGAAAAAATTAATCCTACTAATATTATTAATGCGAAAGTTTGGATATATGGATGGATGGATGTTTGTTACTCAATCACGCCCCAACGAATGACGGATTTGGCTGAAAGACACAGAGATAGATTATAGTCTGGAATAACACATATTTTTGATCTCGGAAAATAAGAGAGTTCCCACGAGAATTAAAAAACCTCAAATCAAGCGAAGAAAGTCGAAAGCATCAGCTAGTAAAATTTATATGTTATCTCAATTTATTCAGTTAAGGATCAAGAGAGCGTTAAAAATTTTTACGTTGACGCACTAAGCATCTGCGAGTGGTTAAAATTAATCCAGTGATATTTCTGTAACGACCTTTGCTCAATTCGATTCGGAAGTTCGTAAAATCACAACGCATAATAAGGCCGGGAAGTCAACAAACAGTGATATCATCGATTCCTGCTAATGGAAGTGGAGATATTTTCAGGGCGACATTCCTTTTGACTTCTCGGAAAACCGGAATTTTGGCAAGATCGTATCGTATCTTAAAGACTCATTGAGCCACGTGTTTGAAGTTCTCAGAACTTGACTCATCCCCATTGTTCAACTAATATAAAACTAATGTCAATAGTCCTTCAATCACGGAGAAACAAAGTCGAATGAATTTATCCGCATTTTTGTAGGTTTTAAAAATTCTCTTATCTCTTTGATTTTCCGGAAAGAATAGATGTCGTTTTAAAAGTATCTTTGATCACTTCTTGTATAATTCTCTTCTTGCTACTTGCTAATGTACTATCGTCAAAAAAAAACAAGAAGAAAACATAAAACAAAAATTTTTAGAAACTAGCTAACTAATTTGGATGCTGAAAATGTGTCACAAAGTCTTCGTGACTATCTCCTGTATGTTGTATTTCGGAAGTGAGGAAAACGGAAACATTCGGGTGCTAATTAATAGCTTTGCATGTTGTTGTTGATGTTGGCTCACTGAAATATTTAAAGGGAAAATTTCTACGCTTCGTTATTTATTTAAATAACACATAACGTGAGTCACATGCATACATGAAATATCGTTTCAAAAGATGATAATTTTGAAAGAAATTCATACTTTTTATCTATTTTTTTTTTCGGGCTTTTTACCAGCTGGTGCATGTCAAGCCCATGTCTGTAATTCATACTTGAACGCCATTTTTTAAACGTTTTCAGCAAGTCAGACCCTCATCAAGAAGGATTCAGGCTTTCACACTGGCCAAGTGCGGATTGGCAGACCGTCATATTGAATTGATTACAACGCACATAACCCTAAAAACTTAGAGGTGCATGCCTGGGATTTGAACCCCTGCGAAAAGGAGGTCGAAACCTCGACCACTAGGCAAACAACCCCCTGCATAAGGCAAATAATATGAATACGTGCATTTTCAAAGGTACAATCTGTACACTAGCTGATGCCCTCGACTTTGTCTGCGTGGATTTAGTTTTTAGAAATCCTGTGGAAACTCCTTAATTCTCCAGGATAAAAAGTAGCTCATGTCACTCTCCAGGTCCACAACTATAACGATGCAAAAAATCATGTCGATCCGTAGCTTTGTTGTGGCATAACTGAAGGATAAATCAACAAGCAAACACGCTTTCGCATTTATAATTTGAGTATGGATATTGTTTGTAATGAGTTGGTAAGTGCGAATTGTGAAGGTGAACCAGATAACAGTGGATACATTGCCAACATTATATTTTTAATTTTAAAATTGACCGAAGTTGTTTTGGAATACCTATCGAGATACGAGTGCATGTCTAGATATTTATTCTGGGATAAGTCGCATAACTCCTGAGCTACATATATTATCTTTGTGACATAATGTATTTTCTAATGAAGCTTTTTGTTCAATAACAATGAAAATTGCAATAACAAAGAAAAGGCGTTCGAAATACAAATTCTGTGAAAACTACCTATCTACCTATTACGGTTCATTAGATACAGCCCGCTGACAAACAGACGGACGGGCAGCCTTTGGGTACGGAATATTTAAAAGCAGGCAGTATAAGTCCAGTTTATTTCAACCTGGACACGCGTGCATATAGAATCGGAAGGAAATAGGTATAATTTTCCAGCACTAGAAATTCGGGCTTAGGTCACCTGCCGATTATATTATTTTCGCGCGCCATATCGAACGCGAACCGTTCAGTGGGGTCGTTTGACACTGTGCCAACCGCGTTCTAAATAACAACAGAAACATAATGCATTCAGCCGAAAACATGGCGCTTGTTTATTTGCTGTCGACCGAAAAAACTGGAAAGTCGCTTGGGTCTATTGCTTACTCTGTGGTGATAATCTAGCACATCGATCCTTCATAGTTTTTTATTTGTGTAATAAAGTGTATTCATTCATCCATACATTCATTCACACACGCATCTTTCAGGAGTTATTTATGTTCAAGGCTCTTCAGTTAGGAGAGCAAATTTTACTGAAAATATCCGTCAAAAAGAAAAGGCACAATCAGCATCATATAGCCTATCAGATAAATAAAAACCTCGCGATGATGCCAAACGAATAAAATAAATTCTTCAATAAGCAACACTACTTAACTTTACGTCTTAAACAGTCTTCTTTTCCCTTTGCTTTTTGGCTTTTTATTAGCGCCAGATCAGCACATTGCACTTCACTTTGTTGAATGGAAAAGGCAGAATCTGTGATCATTAAACATCATCAATATCATGATTCATGATCTAACTGAAACTAACGACAGTGGCGTCTCTGAAACTGTTTTTTTACGGTTAGGTTTAGGATAAGACGTTCAGGGATAGAATGAAGTAAAAAATGAACTTTTTAAGTTCCATTATCCTTTAAAAATATAGCGCAGATATGACCTTAAATGAAACTATACACCACACTTTTCTAAATACCAGCAAAATAAGAACTGTGTATGTGTGAGTGATATTACTCAAAGCCACACTAACACGCTTTCTGATGATGACATTAAACAAATAGGTTATCTCGCAGTTTCTGTGTGACTATTAGCACAATCTATTGGACCCAACGGCGTGAAACAAAGAATAACAAATCATTTCTAGTAACTGCCTAATCAATTAACTCCTAATTACCGACAGACTAATAAAGCGACGTCGTATTTTTGTAGTAAAAATGATAATGACACACGATTCATAAATATTGACAGTGGCAATGATAATATGTTAATCCATATAAAGGCATGAGTAATTTTAAAGCGCATCTTTATTAATCCCCCAACGACTGTCAGTTCTGCGCTAATATATCTTCGATACAATACTGCAGGCCGATTGTGTAAAAGCTGCATCAATCATTGTCACAGTCTCAATTGTAGTGATTGCCTGAATTTATCGCGTTCTTTCTCCATTTTATTGAATGAGTATTGGACAATTAGAAGCGATTGCAATCGTCACACTGATGAAGTTCTTGCAATTCACGAGGGCGCGTGGCTCATGGTTGTGTGCGTGTCTGTATAAGTGTGCGCGAGAGCTTGCTCGCGCCTGTCCGCTCCCACCTACGCTCCTGACAGGCACGCAAACTTACGTAATGTGCATGTACACGACGCAACCACAAGTAAAGCTCACGCGCCCTCGTGAAATGCAAGAACTATACAATAATTTTTAGAGAATCGCACAGCTGTATGACGTGAATGTCAAATGACAATCTTATCAAGAAAATCAACAATCATTCAAGTAGGTCGCTAGTCTTGTCCTAGGTTGAGATACCCAACAGATAGATATGTGTTTACAAAACAAGCAAACGCAATAGGCATACAGTGTCGCAATAATGAAAACAATAGAAGTGGAGAAGTGGCCATTTTCATTAACAGCTGTTGTTTTTATAGTCTATCCATTGTTATTTGTTGTCAGCGACACAGATTAATGAAAAAAGAACAGACGGTAGGCAAGCTAATAGAATACCTCTAGCTGGCTGGTAGAAGCCGATTTTAGCAAATTGTGATATGCAATTGTACGAGTCTTCGTAAGCATACACCTCAGCATCTCTAAACTATGTGTGTGTTTGGTTGTATTGTATAAAGCATTTCAAAATAAAATGTATTTTATTATAGGTATCTGAACGAAACCTGCTTGCCTCAGAGTTCTCCATAATTACCTATCTCAAAGGTGTTCGAAATCGGCCACTTTGCTAGCGAGGTAAACCCTTCTGAATTGAGAGGAAATGTACGCAGTAGTGGACGCGGCAATGGATTTGAATTTTGACAGTCTTGATGAGGAATGTATTTTTAACTAGTTCATGGCCGCGGCTTCGCTCGCGTGGATTTAGTTTTTAAAATCCCGCAGGAACTCTTTTTTTTTTTAAGTATGTCATTCTCCCGCTCCTCAGCTATACCCATGCAAAAAAACACGTCGGTCCGTTGCTTTGTTGTGGCGTGATTGAAGGACAAACCAACAAACAAACGCACTTTCGCATTTATAATATTAGTAAAAGTATATTAGTATATCAGTAAAGATTAGTAAGCATACATGAATTTAAAAGAAAACCTCAAGCGATACGTGATGGAGCAGTGACAGGATCGTAAATGTCAGCTTCTTCACTGGCTTTACTTTAATAAACGTATTGGTTAATTTGTGGCCGATAGGTCCTTCTACTTTGTTTCTTAGTCTGTCGTTCGTAACTAATTGGGATGCAAGAGGAGGCCCGAGCGATGCGTGCGCGCTCGTTGATGTCGAACGCAAGGACTCGTCAAAACTGTCTACCCGTATGATACTAACCCGTAGCGCAATGCCATTGCCGATCGAAACGCTGATATGCCCCACTTTTATAAAAACAGCAAGAAGAAAATGCAGAAAATTACAGAAAATAGAATAGAATAGAAATATTTTTTATTCAAATAAACTTTTACAAGCACTTTTGAATGGTCAATGAATCTACCAAATAGATGACGCAGTTTTTGTGACAATGTGTGTGATAAGGAAGTCAAAGATAGCGGGAAAAATTGTTCTCATATCATTTATTTACTATTAATTTATCATCTATACGGTTTTTTTCTGACCATCAGAAAATTTTAATTTTTTTCCAAAACATGTCTTGCCGCCTATATATTTTTATTCTCACTACATTCATCTCGACTAGATGCCTTCATTGTGACGAGGTTGTCAGATTATGTCAAGCGGTATGTTGTTAGACAATTCTTTATTTGCATAATGTGTGTACACAAGATGATAAATGTAATTAAAACCAAAACACAACACAATTTTCGGTGTGGCGTAAATCACGTATACAGATAAAAGATGTTTGGAATCTTAAGAAATAAGAACAAAGACTATCATCTCAATATTAATGTAAATAAAACAATAACTTTGTGTTTGCCGTATTGTGTTATTTGTCTCGGCAAGCACTGATAAAGATTTGTTGAACCTACGCTTCTTTTTCGGTGCGAGACGGCGAGATTTTGTAATAATGTTATTGTTAACCCTTGACAACTCTTTGTTGACTGTGACAGGCGCAGTAATTGCAAGATGCAAACTTGCGCAATCTATAAACACCTACATATAAACAACAAGGGCTTTGCAAGCAAGATTTAATTCGAACGAGTTCATTCGAGCTTCAGAAAAAGTTGTTTTTTCATCGTTTTTGTATGATACCAATTTGAGGCTCAACTTCTTTTCAAATCGGCGCGAAGCGGTCACGTAGTCACGCCTGCCAAGGACCTCGTGTACTCCACTCAAAAACACTCGATACTCGATACACAAACAACTTGAACAATTTTCAATCTATCGCTAATTGAATATAGGCAAAGCTTGCGAGAAAATACCCGAGTTTAATTGAATGTTTATGCGTGGCTCGTTTATCATCAGCGTTTGTCTGATCGCGACCGAAAATAATCGACCTTGGCGAGTGTTCATCTTCTTATCGAGGGGCAAGATATGTCTAAACATTTGGGTGGCGCCAAACAAAGTAAATTCACATGACCTTCACGACAAATTCGCGAGATAAGACCTCTCAGGTTAATTTTCTAGAGAGTCGTCACTCGTTACTCGTTAGCCTTGCGGACAACGAGTGCGATTTCGTAACATCGTAGAGCACTGACCTGCGTGACCATGTCCCAGTAGAATCCGTCGAGCATGGACTTGCCATGCTGGTGCTGGCGGCACAGCGCCGGCCACAGCGAGGCGCGGATGGGGCTGTTGATGGGCCACGAGTTGTCGCGGATGAGCAGCTTGAGATCGCGCTTGCGGCCCTGCTGCAGCAGCGGCTCCAACTCCTCGAAGGTCTTGAGCGGCGCTTTCTTGCCTGCGAATAACGGGGAGGGTAAGCACTGCGTCCAGAGCGGCGGGGGCGCGTCGGGCGCGAGGGATTCGGCGCTCTGCGCGCGGAACGCGGCCGGTTCTATGTACATCGCACTGAGGGCGCGGGGCACATGCTTTCGATGCGCGCGCGCCTGCGGCACTGCAGCCCGGCCGCGCCGCAAGCTCCGCCAGCCTCCGCCAGGCTCCGCAACACGCGATAGCGCCCCGGCGGCAACACCGCACTGTTTACCTGCCGCGGTGACCGCCGGCAGCTGTCACGGTCGATTAGACCGACTGCTTTTCAATATTTATTTTGTTTTCAACTAACGCATAATGATGTAATTCAACGAAAAAGTAACACTGTCTGTCAGTCTGACAGACATAACACCAACAGACTTCGACAAAATTTGGCAAGGAAAATGCAAGTGCATTCTATAGAAACCAAAGAATACCCACGGGATTTTTGAAGTTGCGAATTGCGTTACATCTCATCTACATAATAATTTTCTGAAAAAGTACCCAATATGTTTATTGATTGTAGACTATCTACGGGTGAATTGTCTGAGGTCGATAGAGCTTTCCATCTTTCTTAAAATCACTATAAAGTTAAATAACTTTTTAAATACATTTGATACTGATAACGAGCACTTAAATAAAATGGATAGCAATAAAAATTGCATAACATTTCATAAGTAATTCAAGTCATAAAACACAGTTACAATCATGCAAATGAAAAGAGGACCATTATAATAAAAGCAGAAATAAAATCGCCATGTTTAATTGTAAAAATAGATATCAATCGAGGTATGTACTTGTACCTAGTCACAGCAATACAGACAAACTCATTTTGGAGGCAAGCCAAAGCACTCGAGGCAACTCATGCAAAATTCACGAAACAATAATAATTATAACAATACTTCTGCAGTGCTAGAGCGCGCAATTATTTTTCCCAGTAACCTACAATTCAACTTTATTAATCAAAGATATAAATGGTGCGTTTCCACTGAAGCGGAGCGAAGATGTGTTGGACAGTATTGGACAGCCAAACACATCTCCGTTTCGTCCATCGTCTTATTATTAAATATAGTATGTTTGTATGTTGGTTTGTCCTTCATCCATGCTGCATCAGAGCTACGGATCGACTTGATTTTTTACATGGATATAGTTGACAACTTCAAGCGTGTGATAAGCTGAGCCCGGAACAACAAAGGTTTCCCGCAAGAAATAAACCACGTGGGCGAAGTAAAAGCTCTTAGGCGCGTTTCCACTGACGCGGAGCTGGGCGGAATGGAGCGGGAAGAGCAGTGAAAAGTGGCAAGTGTTTCCAAGCGGGGCGGAGTGGGGCTGAGCTGAGCAGACCAGAGCTGCATTGAGCCGTGTACCGATCAGTCAAATTCAATCTCTTGGAGAGATCACACATCATGTTGTCGGTAAAGAAAAGACAGCGCCGCACCGTTCCGCTGTCTTCCGCTTCGCTCCGCGCACCACAGCCAGCTCAACTCCGTTCTGTCCAGCTCGGGGCCGCGTGTTCATAATATATTTTGCATTTGAAAGTCCGCTCTGCTCCGCTCTACTGAAACAGTTTCCACTGACGCGGAGTGGAGATTTCGAGTACTCTGATTGGGCAATTCACGTTCCGCTCCTCTTCACTCCGCCCAGCTCCCCGTCAGTAGAAACGCACCCTTAAATTCTGCTCCGCTACAATGGAAACTCAATCTTAGGGATGATTCACGCTTCACCTTCACATAGCTGCAATCCTTGCTGCTATATTGTAATATCTGTTTTTAGTACATATTAACATTAGGACCTGAGCGCTTTTACACAGTGATAATAACGACACGATAGAAGCACAAACTCGTAACGAAATAACCGACAGATAAAAACAACCGCTTGTGGGAGGTTTCCTGCGTGAATGTGAAGCACTATTCCATATAATCCATACGATTACATGTTTTTATTTCTAACTAATATTATAAATGTGAAAGTCTTTTTGTTTGTTGGTTCGTCCTTCAACAACATAAGCTGTAACAGTGCTACGGATCGACGTGATTTTCGCTTGGTTATAGTTGAGGACCTGGAGAATGACATAGGCTATTTTTTTAAACTAAATCCACACGGACGAAGTCGCGAGCGTCTGTACTGTTATAAATGTATGATCCGTCTGTAACTCTTTAATTGTTTTTTTTTTACATAGTATATTGTGAATGGGTTATGTAAAAGAAATTAGTACTAGTATGGGTAATAAAAGACCCACGATGGCATTAAAGGTGTTAACACAAACCGCGACTGATAACGCGGGGTTATCTACCGCGACGCGATTAGTGTACTTAGTTACCTACGAGTTGAATTTAAACAACTTTATTGCATACCTACTTGAAGATAAACATAATATAAACACCATTGGGGACTATTTAACTTTATTGTAAACAAAACACAAAGTTAACACAGTTGACAATGTGGCTAATTCTCTTATACACACAATCTCTAAACTAAATTAAAAATAATTCAAGGCAAGAGTGAATAGGCATCTTCTAAGCAAGCGCGCTCCAAACTAGACGTCATTAGTGCTAACCAGTATCGATTGTTGTCAAGCACAAGCCTATTTCGAATTAAAAAAAATTGCCAGTTCCTAAACTTGTTATCGAATTTAAAAAAACATTAAAGGCCATTCCAGTTTAAGTAAATGTGATTTTCTTAATGTAATTTCCTCACGCAACGCGATTTTTTGCATTTCAGACACGAGATCCGTTTTTGTTTGTCGTTGGTTGGTCGTCACGCCCTAACAAAAACTTACTCAACCTTATCTTGGCCTGATCACCGATGACTCATTTATCGGAAACAGATAAGTATTAACCTGATGAATAAATAATGAATACATGATTGTTGTCACGTGCAGATCTAATAAATTGGTGGTAAAGTTACAATGCAGTTTATGATGGCAGCGGGCTAACCTGAAAGGGGTAAGGCAGACTTTATTAAACCCATACCGATAATAATAACCATTATTATTATTATTATCGATTATAATCGAATATCTATAACCTGGTAGGTCGAAGCCTCCCTTCGTCTCAAATCGTCCCTATCGGGAATCGAATCCGATACTTCCCATTTATAAGATCAATGCTTCCCATTTATAACGAGTATCGGGACGAATTCGAGTCGTTGTGCCCCCCCCCCCCCCACAGTTTGAATTTGGTATTCCAGCTTTTACTTTCCGACTATAAAGTCCAACTTTAACCTGTCAATAGAGCTTCCACACGTCAGGTCTTGACGTCATAATCTCTTTTATTGAATCTTTTGACGTCATTATCTCTATTGGTGAATCTATCAGATCACAGTTCATGTAAAACAGACTGTTAAATTCCGAATACAACCTGAATTTAAAGTTAAATCTGGAAAAAAATTCCGATAAAACTTCGATCTTCAGAGAAAATACTATACAGGAATAGCTTAAAGCCTGAAGCGTTTCTAATATTCTGAGGCAATAATATGACGCATGCACATTCCGCTAGTTCCGCCAATGTTTCATGTACTCGTAGAAAAAATGAGAATAAACACTCGACACAATTTATGCCTAAATATAAACTTTAAATGGCTTTCACATAGTTTATGCAACTGTGTTATTCTCATACGAAATCGCCCGTTGTCTATTGCGACATCATCTTGAAATACTAAACAGACTTGTACCCGATTTTTATATTCAGGAAACCGGTCATAAATATATATCAAAAATGTTGATTACAAAAATTTTTAAAGCGCTTTTGAAGTTTAGAAAAGACAGGCTAAAATCTAGAGCGTGCTCTCACTCTGCTCTAATAATGCCGAGATCTATAGAGCATGCGCCGACTCAGCTGAGACTCAAGATAGAGGTTAAAGCGAGACCCAAATATGCTCTAACAAATCTGTCTCGTTTTAGTTTTGTCTTGAGTCTGAGCTGAGTGAGCGTGCAGTCTGTAGATATTAGCCTCTTCATGCCAAAAATCTTTTAGGTCTTCTATGAAATATTTAGACTGACTTTATGATTATTCGGAATCGGTAATAGATTGGTTGCATTTTTGATATCCCTACAGGCGCTTATGAGAAGAAATCGGCAAAAAAACAACAACAGTGACAACGTAGGTACAATGATAATAATTGACAACGTAGAGACGTAATCTAATAAAGATGAGATGTAAATAATTACCTATGTTCCTTCGTTTGCTTCATTCAATATTATCCTTCTTTGTAGAGGAAATTGGACATAAATTGTCGTTCATTAAGGGGGGGGTAAGGTATTAAAATTTATTTTTTTCGATTTTTTTTTTATTTTTCTAATTGAATGCATAATATCTCAAGAAGATTGTGTTAAAATTTCAAGTCGATCGGGGCAAAATTGACGAAGTTATGAGTATTTCAGCGTCCGTTGCCAGCCTGAGGTTTTACAGCCCCACCCGGCTCAAACGGGCCTGTTCAGGTAAAGTCGAGTATATTCGAGGCATGTATGCATCAGTTAAATGCTGTATGCTGTGCTGAGCAGTAACAAGTAACGGACTTGGCATCGACGACTCTGTGTGAGTATAAAAAAATTTTCGAATTTTATCTTGAATACTTCTACGCAAAATTTTAAAGCGTTTTCCTGAGACTTGTCATTTTTGAAGTCCGTGTCCACCATAACTAAAAATCTACTGGACCAATCGTTTTGAAATTTTGCACAGTGTTTCTTCACATAATTCCCCAGGTATTGTCGAGAGCTTTTTTTTTTTCAATAATTATAAATTTTTTTACAACAGCTAATTAGCCGTTTTTTTAAGCGAAAATCTGGTTTTTGGCTTCCAAGTGCTACGAAAAATCGAAAAATCGAAAGAAAAAAAAATCCTCTCGTGAATACCTCGACAAACATTTCCTTTAACGAATGCATTTTGATTTTTTTGTTTCAGATGATTTGGTTGCGAGTTATGATGGACACCGCAAAACAACTTTTTCTCGAGGCGCCACCGGAAATTCACTGTCACTCGCTCAATTTTTGATATTTTGCAATGAAAATTTAGGAGAATATTGTTCTAATGTTACATTATCATGTGTGAATCGACTGAATAAACTAACACCATCTGTATTGCCAAAAAAAATTCTTGAAAACATGCCTTTTTTTTACCGAATTAACCTTACCCTCCCCTTAAACAGAAAGCCTTCAGAATTCAAAATGAAGCCTACGACTTGGCACTGCGTTAATAATTCAAAGACTGCCGAGCTCCTTTCATCTCTGTACAAATCGTTGCTTAATATAAAACTAGATGAAGCTGCGCCTTCCATACTCGTATTTGCTAGGCGTCAAAGCCTGTATAACTAATATAATTTACATTACTTATACATACCTACTACTATTAGTGAACATTGCTTAATTTGCAAAAGTTTTGAACAACAGTAAGCTTCTTAGTCAAGTGTTCTTGAAAATAATGTGTTAGCTACAATTTTAATATTATAAAAGCGAAAGTTTGTATGTGTATGTGCGTGTATGTGTGTGTGTGTGTTTGTTACACCTTCACGCCACAACGAATGAACCGATTTGGCTGACGAATGAACATTTTATCTCGGAAAATTACAGAGTTCCCACGGGAATTGAAAAACCCTTGATCCATGCGGACGAAGTCGCCGACATCGTCTAGTTTTTCATAAATTAAAGCATTGAAAACAGAAAATATTAGTAAAATAAAAGACCAAGAATAGTTCTCATAAATTATTGTTAATCTTATGGGCGCGTAGACTTGGAACGTTAAATATTTGTCGAGATAAGATTACGATGCATTAGACGATACTGAAATGTTAGCAACATTAAGAATCTACATCGAGCGACGCTGAAATTCATAGCCACTATGCCGATAGAACTGATCGTATAAACAAAAATATTAAAAATTGTTATAATAAGACTATAAGCCAATATTATTAACAATGTACATTATTATGGTTAATTTTATTAGCGTGACCGCGACTCTGTACCTATATGCGTGGAATTTATTTCTTCTAAAGTTACTTTGTAACATACCTAGGACATTTAAGTACTTAGTATGATCTTTTTTTATAGAGCCGATTTTGATAAAATAAAGGCGATCGAACCGGCGACCTTTCAGTTTTCAGTTGGCACCTTTAACCGATAGGCTGATGAGGTTTGATGTAGATACATACATGTAAACTATATACATATTCCTTTTTCCCTTTTTAAGTTTAAATAAGCGTAAACCTCGTGCGTAATCTGTCAACGGTGCCGAGCCAATTAGGTAAGTACTTATTTTAATGTAGGGGAAGTTTCCCTATGCCAATTTGAAGTCATTCACGAGTGGTAAATAAATTTTATTTATGAAAACCGTAATTGTGTTCACGGAGCGTTAATACCTAATATTAGGTAATGGCGGAGACTTCATTCAACCTTTCGCCAGGTGGCGTGTTTCCCCACCGAACTTCACAGCTTGTTATTGGACAAAACATCCACACCACGTGCGGGCGCAGATTGTGCAAGAAATCCGTTACTTACGTCACTTTATATAGAAAAAATTCAATATCTAGAAGCTATTGCCTGCGACTTCATCCGCGTGGAGTTAGATTTTTTAAAAATCCGGCGGAAAGCCACTGTTTTTCAGGGATAAAAGGTCTAGGCCTATATCACTCTCCAAGTCCTACATTATAATGGTTTGTATTCTTTCGGAACTCTAAAAACCACTTCGATCAGTCGCTTTTTTGCTGCGTGATTGAAGGAAAACCAAAGTGTGCGAATTGGTGTTTTGGTTTATAATAATACTATCGATATTACATAATAATTATTTTATCTCATGATTCGCCTTCGTCTACATACCTACGAAACTTTAATAAGGACATTAACTTTAAGAAGAAGACGCTAACCGACTTACTGATTTTTAACATACCTTGATAATAATTATGGTCTTAGCTCTTAGCTTAGATCATTCTTAGTGTCATACTACACGGGCGATTCTCCCGCCGCGGGAAACCGCTTCTGAACCGCTCTAGTCACAATTTAATATGAAAGTTGTATGCTGCATACTACACGGCGCGGTTTCCCGCCGCGGTTTGCAGGCGGGAGAAATACGACCGCCGCATGCAGCGTCAAACCGCCGCTGATAACCGCCGTTTTAAACTACACGGGCGGTTTCCCGCTATTACGTCATTCTGCGCGGGATCTTGGCGCGGTAAACCGCGCCAAGGTCGCGTAATGCTGCGGCCACATTAATGGGATATGCCAGTGAACATGGCGTATATCACCATTAACCGTAGGTGTAGCCACGATCTACGGGAAATGGCATTGACAATGCCGTAGAAGTTTGGCATTAAGTCGGGTGGCGGTAAATTTTGGCAGATCAAAGAGGTTCAACGGCAGAATTATTTAGAGGTTCATCTATTCAATTATTAGAGGTTCAACGGCAGCATTATTTAGACATTTACCGTATGTGTGGCCACTCAGTTCTTCGCGTAGTTTACCAGTGAAAAAATATGGCATAGTTAAAGGCATTGTTGGGCATTGACATTAACCTTAATGTAGCCGCAGCATAAAAGAAAGCGGTAAACCGCGTCCCGTGTAGCTTGATGGTCTGCGGCAGCTTTGTCGAGCGGATTCCCGCAGCGGGAGAACTGCCCGTGTAGTATGAACCTTAATATGCAAGGATTTTCATTCAGAAACAGCCCCATTGACATAAACAAGAGAGAACTACCGTAAACTGCATGAAAAAATAATCATAGCAAATGGATATCGTAGAACTATGAGTTTAATGACGTGAAAGTTAAGTAATTGTATTAAATTAGCTGCCAGTCTAATAATAGAATCTGCAGTGCATTATCGTAACGTAAAAGAGAAAAGAAATCTTAATAATGTCTTTTGTCTTAGGACTTATGTAACTTGTACCTCTGTGGCCGTGACTTGCATTTTTATTGGAAAATTATAAAATTCGCAAAGCCATGAAAATAAAATAGCTTCGCTTAGTTAGGGAATTTGCAATTTCTCATTGCTGAAGGCCGTGACCTATTTGCATTAATTACATAACTACACATACGACTAGTTACAGGCCAGGCTTACTCTGCATTTTAGGTATGCTTTATACCTAAAATACAAGTACCTACCCGACGTCATTCCGGCCCGACGCGACGGACCCACACATTGGACTAACGTAATGCGAAAGGATAAGAGTTACGCGATAGAAAGAGAGACAACTTCTAAGTGAATATAAGTATATAAATTAGCGCCGTGCAACTTGAATTAGGTACACTTTATTGTGCGGTGGCAAGTTTTTTTTTTATTCGATGACAAGATAGTCCTTCACTGCGATCTCACCTGATAGTAAGTGACGATGCAGTCCTAGTAGCGGGCTAACTTGGAAGGGGTATGGAAGTGTACATTCAACCCATACCCCGAATCGGTTTCTTGTGTCTCGTTTCAACTCTGTCTCAAATCAGAGCATGCTATAGATTCCAGCGTAAGTGTCATGGATTGCGAATATTTTCAAAGTTTTAAAATCCTTTGTTCGTAATCAGGATAATATTATGACTGTACAATATCCAAGTCATATTAATATCACGTGCTACGAATATACATACATATTCGGAACTACCGGAAGCTTCGGATGGATCGGAAATAGCAGTCATGGAAGCTCCGTCGAGAATTCCAAGGCCAGTTAAATATTAAAGAATAGTTACCGAGTACATACAGTACAAGTACAGTACACGGCAGTAATACGAGAAAAAATTTAAAAACTGCAACCAGACTGCTACATCCGTCATATTGGTGTTTGTGTGTGTGTAGCAGCCGATTTTGATTTGATTTTTTTTTTGTTTGAATGGTGAATTAGTCGGGAGTGTTCTTAGCTATGTTTGATGAAAATCGGTCCAAGATGGCCACCGCCACAAAATGGCGGATTGACATATTTTTATTTTAACGATTGTTGACTAGCGATTAGCGATTAGGAGTTATAACTTGTCGGGGGTGTTTTAAATTTTTAATTTACACTTGTGTTCATATAAAATGTGGCATGCCACCGGACCATAAGTTAATGTATGTATATATTTGAGGAATCGATTCTTTGTTATGGTCCATAACAAAGAATCGATTCCTCAAATTGAAAGTATGTATTTGGACCTCGTTCATCATAATCGGCTCAAGTTTAGGCGCTACGGTTGAACATACTCTTTGGTCCTCAGACACGAAGAATTTCAGATGAGAAGACATCTTTTAGCTTTTTGAATGCTTCCAAGCCAAATTAGATTCGGCGGTGAGCGTTAGACATGAATTTCGCCTTACTCATGTTAATAATTGTTATAACTACGATTAAGAAACCATTCATCATCATTGTCTATGTTATTAAGTATTTAATAATAATAACAAGATATAAGTCGTTCCTTATGTATTTAGATTTACTGAATCAAATCTGTGTGGGCAGATACCATAATCTTTCTTGCATCGCTTACCAGTGTTATTTAACGCGATCTAGGTTACACAGATCTTTATCAGCAGTGACAAATATATCTCATCTCTAACAATGGTCCTGTTATCTTTATCTTTATTTTGTATCAACGTGGTTGAGTGGCAATATAAACAATATTAATAACAGCTAAGATGGCCTGTCTTTCAGAATTATATTATGCTCTGGGTTGGGTTAATTACCCCATTAACCAAATAAATAAAACGACTTCCCTGGTGCAGTGGTAAGCGCTGTGGTCTTATAACTGGGAGGTCTCGGGTTCGATTCTCGACGAGGGCAATGTGGGAATTTATAAGTTCTGAATTGTCTCTGGTCTGGTCTGGTCGGCTTTGGCCGTGGTTAGTTACCACCCTACCGTCAAAGACGTGCCGCCAAGCGATTAAGCGTTCCGGCACGATGGCGTGTAGAAACCGATTAGGGGTATGCCCTTTCCAAGTTAGCCCGCTACCATCTCAGACAATGCGTCACTTACCATCAGGTGAGATCGCAGTCAAGGTCTATCTTGTCATCGAATAAAAAAAGCAAGCAAGTAAATCCAAACATGCAGATTCTTGGATAAGTCAGTTAGTTGGCGGAGTAATGTTTCCATGTGTTTAGAGAGCAGCCAACACAATGTCTCCGTGTTTCACAAACAACGTCGCTGTAGCTTTAGCGATACATCGTGCGAATTCAACGAAATCTTTATAAAGAGTCTTTATGAACTTTGACCACTTTGACTTGAGGTGTTAAAGAATTTAAATACATTTTTGATAACAAGCAAATTATACAAAATTAAAACACACTCAAATGTTCTGCACCTACCCCATGATGTGTTAAAATCTGCCTAAATGTTTTTAAGACTTTAGAGCGTGCCAAAGAAATAGACATAGTTACTTACATATGCTCAAAAAATATTGGGTATCCTTCGACACTTGAATAAAAGTAAACATTGCTCGAAATATTTTAATCAATCCTATCTAGATAAGGCATCCATCTATATTTTTATGGATAAAATAGAGTTTCAAAAATCAAACTTTTCATAAGCTTTTTCACTGCTTTGCTTATGAATAGCTTAAATTTGCGTGGGCTAGTTAGCAATAAACATTCAAAAAATATTGTACTATTCAAACAAAACTAATGATAGAACAAATAAATGTCCAATATTATGTAGTCACGCATATGAACTTACTTTGTACTTTACATTATGTCTTTGGTAATAACAATTGTACTCGTGTTTTGTAAATTAACAGAGGTGTGTAAAAAGGACATCACAGCCTATTTTAATGAAGCTACTTTAGAAACATGATTCAAAACCTGTGCAGTTTAGATGAAACTTAGTTATAGATTTCACTATAGTTGATTTCATTTATTGTCACTTGTAATTTGTATGTACGCATTCGTAACAATGGGGCTGACATAAAGATCATCTATAAAAGTTCCATTAAAATAAATTAAACTAAAATACACTGATGCAATCATTTTTAGAGAATCAACACGCAGGTCTCTCCAGTGTAGCACTGGTCAAATTATAATTAACTACTAACATTAATTCTGATGAACAAAAAATTTGGTATGTACTTAAAATGACACCCTTGATTTCTTACAAGAGTATGACATAATTTCTTATCTACTTGAACCTGACAATAATTATGTAACTGTACAATTAAACCCTTGCAGACAGGGCTAGCTTAAAACACATTAATTAATTAACCACTTAATAAAAAAATTCATATTAAGTGATTATTATGTAAGAGGTCAAATGATCTGTTTAGGTCACACAGGGTTCAAACACATCATTGAATTTTGGATATTACGTAAAATATTTCAGATATTTGATTTATGTAATGTACTTGGAAGTGATATGATAAGTGTATCATAGAAGAAATCTAATACATTTTTGTAGCAAATCTTAGTGATAACATATTATTATCTTGTCTTGGTAGGTACATTCTATAGAATTAAGATATGGTGAGTAATTTGTTTTTCTTAGTACAATATGATATGATTAAATACTTAACTAAACCAAACTTATGCATCACTTTAATCATTATAGAAAATTAAATAATCTTACATGAATTATATAAGTAAATAAAACAAAATTGAATAATATTTGTATTTCACATACACTTTATAACAAACTGTAGGTAACTTTCTGGACCAGCACAGAAATCAAATCTTAGGAACTTTGTTACAACTTTGCACTTAGAATGTCAAAGTTAGTTACTTTGTAATGATTACATAACCAATGCTATATTTAGAAGGTTTGCTGTATGGTGAGAATCTATTTAGTAACTTATAATTTACTATTTTAAAAATGAAACTACTTTAACAATCTGGAGTCTAACTAGAAAACTACATTTGAACAGTGAGCCAATTGCAGAATAGCAATTGATGTAATTCTATGGCAGCTGGCTCAACTAAATGGTAATTGCTGACTGCTTGCAGATTCTGTTCTACTAGAACTACTGCAGGCAGCGTCATCTGCACTGCATTCATTTGTCTAGATACTTAAATGATTCTACTAATTGCAATATGATGATCATAAATTGCTTCATATTTTAAGACTTGTCTTAAGAATGGATATGGCAATAGTCCAATGAACACCAATAATGAACTATTGTGCCTATAGTTTCCGATATTAGGTAATGCCTTCTTATTGCCTCTGTATGTACTGTAAGGTTAAAACTTACAAACTGTTTCTGTTACATGAAATTTTTAAACAGTTGCATAGATTTATATACTTAATTAATAATATTTTTTGCATCTAAATTCCATTTTTACGCTAGGTTGGGTGCCCAAGTAATTTAGAGAGTTTTCTATTAAAGCGATTAAAGAGGTAATAGGTTAGTGCTCATGAAAAAATTTAAATTAGTTTACCTGGTGGGCTGTCAGTCAGGATGGTGATGCCCGAGGGGTCGACATGTGGAGGGAAAGCCTCGTACAGGTCGGGCTCCTCTTCCAGCACTGCAGACAACATCACGGAGGGCATCCCTGCTCCACTCACACTCAACACTTGACTAGACACTACACTACACTGCACTGGCACTGTCTGCCTGTCACTCACACCAGCACACCACCCATCACCGTCAGATCATGTGCCACCGTCCCACACACCTAAGTCAAATCCTGCTGCACCATTTTCATATCTGAAAGAAACATTAAGCTGTAACTGTGTGACTACAATGGTATCAATGCTGCAAATTATTTTATAAACGACACTATCACGCCGATACGTTATCAGTTCCCTCAGTCGGCATAATCCTGTGATTTGATCGCGACTCGGATCAGCGTCGCTATTCAACTAAGTAATTATCTAATTGAATATAATTAAAACATTGTTCGGATCAGCTGATTGCTCTCGTTGCCAGAAGGGGCTCGGAATTTTATTGCTATTTTAAGACTCTCCGGCAGCTGATCGCGCGCTCTTCAATGTCAGAGCGAGAAACGCCCGAATTTCGAAACCGCGATGGGCGAAACATGACTTTAAAAAAAAACCATACTCTGAAATGAACTCACCGAAATCTTGGCGATAAATGATGCGGTGCAGGATTTGCGACTCCGTATTTACCGCTTTGGAGTCCCCGCGGCGACTAACGAGAGTGCCCTGTTCCCGGCGCAACGTAATCAGAATCACGGATGGGATAATAGTGACGAGTGGGAGCCGACGCTTTTGCTTTGTCACTTATACGAACCACACAGTATTTCACAGAGTTATATCAGTAACTGACCATACGCACGGGGACATTGTAATTTGTAGAATTTATTTCACTGATAAACGAGATGTTCTACCTCTGAATCGTTTAATCTAATTAACGATGTATCCGGTGAAAGTCTTCAACGTGAATAATTCTAGACAAAACTTTTCTCAATAATGACTAGTCTGACTGAATTGTTACAGAGTAGACCGAGATTTTCGCTTTTAATGAGAATTATAGGCGACCAACAAAGGAAATTCACGCCTAGATACTTTTTTTATTCGCGATTTATATGGAATCGAATTTATTAAAATAGCGACGAAACTGGAAACATTGGCCCTGTTGCCCACCTTTGCATAAAAAGCATAGACTAAAAACTGAAAACGATTGAAGTGCGGATTCCGGAATCCGGATGCGGCATAGACTTATCCGTGGGTGGAATAGAAACTTGGAAAGTCCGTCGTGGTCCGGCTCCGCGGTTGTGGTGTGTCCATGGATTAGGTATTCTCTGGATTGTATATCAAAATCAAAATCCATTTATTTGTTGAAATACACATAAAAATTAATAAGTACCTACCTAATTTGTAAAAGAGATGCTGAGTATCATAATTTTGGAAAACTTCAATAAAGTTAAAAAAAATTTTTAATTACGTAAGGGTTAAAGAGGTAAAATTTAGTGGGCTTTAATAGGAAAAATATACTTCGTAGCCCAATCGAATACCTTCAGTAATGTATTTTAATCCCAACCACAGAAGGAACAATTTTTTTGCGCCATAATTACACCACCTGCCCTTTTGCCACATGAAGCGTTACTCTTATTATGTTTCGCACTCTTAATAAAACGAAATAATACGAATTTTTCACAAAACGAATATAAGCAAAATATCGACCTAAAAGAGCAAGCTTCAAAAATCTAGGTAAAACTAAAACGGAGTGATTACATTCTCTTGGACCCATTCTAAAAAGACATAATTTATATCATGTGTGACGGCAGAAAAGTTGGGAATTTTGTATTTTTGATTCTACCGTTTTTTGGAAGGGCAGTTTGCTTAAGAGCATAAAATAGGTAGGTATAGTTCTTGCAATTCACGACAGTGCGTGGCTCATGATTGTGTGTGTGTCATATTTGTATAAGTGTATTATTACTTAATTTCAATATGGGGTTGTTGAAGGGGCGAACCAATAAGTTCCTGAAAAGACGGCAACGCATTGGTGGTGCATCTGGTACTACAAGTGTTCATGTGTGGCGGTAATCACTTTACATCAGGTGACCCGCCAGCTCTTTTGCCCGCTATTCATTAAAAAAAAAAGTGTGAGCGAGAACTTACTCGTGCCACGCACCGCTCCCACCTAGGCTCCTGAGAGGCACGCACACTTACGCCATGTACATGTACACGACGTAACCACAAGTAAACCGCCCGTAACTTTGTGAGATAAACGTATATTGTAATAAAATCTGCAACCACATATACACGTAAGGGCCGTAAGAAACAGAAATAGCTGTCTTTATACACGCTCTTTAACGCGTGAATATCGCTTTCGTGCGAGAAAGAGCGCACATGTAAAGATGAGCGAAGGAAAAGGGAATGCGCGTTCGCGCTGCCCACTCGCGTAACCACTCGTGCTTCATCTATCGAAATTTATAAATCTCATACATAGTAGTATAAGTAAATAATTTTTAAAATCACCAGGATAATTCTCTCGTAACTCTTGAATCTTGAGTTGCTTATTAACAATCACTCGTGATTACGAGTGCAAGCTTTCTCGCGTTCAATCTTGCACATTCCAATCGCGAGCGAAAGAGCGTGTAGTGTAAAGCCAGCTTAACTAATTACGACTTAAAAATTTGAAAAATTGTCGGCCACAGTAGTACCTAATTTCTTTGTTTGTGAAAGGCAAAAATGTTCGTTCTTAAGGATTAAGTACTTCCTGATTCCATGTAAAAATGTCGTGTACGCTCAAAGGGACAAAATAACATAGCGGGTGTTATGTCTCGCCTCCTCTCCTACATTTTGGAATACCTACAATACCTACCTACCTACTTTTGCACTTAATTTGTCTTTGTTTTGGAAACGTAATTACAGACAATACAGTTAGGTATCTACCTGACTTTTGTCATAGCCATAGCGTTGCCATAGATTTAACTCTAGATTTGACCATAGACCAGGAATTTGACATGTTGCCATGTCAGTTGAGTTTTGACAGAAACGTCAAATAAGAAATGTCAAATGAATCAGAAATTGGAAGTCAACTTTCATTGTTCGGTTCGCGCATCAGTTGTTTAATTTAAAAGCAAATATCTTGTAAAGCTGTAATTGCTTCAATCCACTTCCATGTAGCTGAAAAAATGTCTTCGGCAAAAGCTGACTGTTTAAAAGGTGATTAAATTACAAGTTCTTACAACATATTTACAGTGGATGAGAGTAAGTTTGTAATGTCAGGTATATTTATGATTATTTTATTTATTGAATAAATTGTTTCGCAGATACGGTGACAGTGCTAATAAACGCTATAGGCGACAGCGATAACACTGTAAACAACGTTGTAATTAAATCCCTGACGAAGATAGCCAATGTACATCCAAATGAAGTCATCGAAATATTCTGCGAGTTCTACCGGAACACTGTCAAGTCCAACGTGACGCAGCTAGGCAATATTGTGAAGTACGTATTTTTCGTCTAAAATAATCTAAGTAAACAACAATACACCTATGTCAATATTGGAATTTTTCTGTAAATTAAAACCTTACTGTGGTTATGTTATTATCTAGTTAGCTTAATAGAAGCCATACATATCGTCGTAATCGTAGAACAATGACGGATTTGCAAGAAGTCCAAAAATGACCCTTTGGTATATTTGGACATTTAGGCTATGTTCAGATGGCTGAATTGCGACGCGCGTTTTAAAATCGCGCGCTTAGACATCCTAATATATACCTAGCAACCGTTCACATGCGCGCGCGTTAACGCGCGTCAGCGAGCGTCAACGCGGCGCTCAGAGAAAGTTTCTAGACGCAGACAATCGCGCGTTGACTCGCGCTTTGATATTAATGTAATGTCCGTTTGCTGTTCAGTTGAGCGCGCACTTTCATCGCGATCGCATGTAATTTTGTTAATTTTCGTAATTATATTTTGTTTTCGCATTTAAAATTAGTGAAATTGAAGATATTGACATCGACTTACTAATCGATGAAGTAGAAAAAAGCAACGAATCGATGGAGTAGAAGCTCTCGCAACGCGCATTAGCGCTCATCATCTGAACTCTCTTCAAATTTGATCGCGCGTTGACGCGCGTTAACGCGCGTTACATGTGAACATAGCCTTAATTTAATTAATAATTGTTATTTGTATACTATTTTAAAGCAAACAACTCTATTTCTGTAGATTTTTAATTTAAAAAGTTATGATAACAAAACTTTGGAAATTATTTCAAATGGTTGTACTGTAAAGTTGATAAAATGCAAATCTGTCGTACTATGATCATGACGATATTTATAACTAATTTTTACGTATAATTAATAGGTCTAGTATCATATGTCCACAAATTATTAAACTTTCTTACAAGGCTTTGTGTTCAACTAAGTGTATCGAGTTACATGATATTTAATTTAATAACCACCTGTTACATTTTCTCAGCTCAACGACTGTTCCTAACAAAAGTGACAAAATTAATTAAAATCCAAGTTTCTTGCTATTTCTTCTCAGTTGGAATGGCATTCTAAACCAGTGGTAGATTCACTTGACGATTTGAAAGCACTCTGTAAAAGTTTATTTGAATAAAAAAATTATTCTTTTCTACATAAAATGCAAGCTGTTAAGCCTATCCAAAATAATATAATCATTGTCCCAGGGGAAATAAAAGGCCTGAGCAAAGTCAAAGTGTATTTATTTATAATATTTCTATAACAGGGTCTTTGCGTCTCAGCCTGATAACAACTGAAAACTTTGAAATTTTGGATCATAATGAATCTCTTTTCATTGCAGAGTGCTAGAGCAGACATGTGTGAACCAAGTGAAGAAGTTAGACCAGAAGGTAGCAGCGGAGCTGGTGAATGCAATGCTGCGTGCAATGACCGAGAACCCATCATACGAACCCATTGTACAGATGGGGGCTTCAGCAGTGCTTGTTGCCATCAGCCATGAATACTTGGATATGGTAAGTCATTATCATCACTTATATAAAATTGTAATTGTTTGTGGTAATTTAAAAACAAATTATCCCAGATAAAAATCTGATAGTAAACAATATTTTGACTATATTCCAAGAAGTTAAATTAGCTCATATTCTTTGATCAACGGATTAGACTACTAAAAGCTCATGCGATCAACCTCTCAATGCAAGTTTGCAGTCACTACATTTTATTCATTCCTCAAATTGAAACATTTTGAGTAAATTCTATAATAGCTAATTATTATATTAGTAAAGACTGCAAACAAAACGATAAAGCGCCTGCCCCTGGCTTAGACGACAATCTTGTGACTAGGTACTGCGTTCACTGATCACACAAATGTCGCCGGCGTCGTTGCCGCACTACACCATCGCACACACCCTGGGCACGCTCGCCGCCGTCAACACGCACGGGGTGGTGCCACACATCAAGGAGATACTCAGCAAGATGCTGCCTTTGCTGCCACTCGTCAAGCCCGATGGGGTCAAACAAGCTTTTGCTTATGGTACGTCACTATTTAAGAGACCACATTTGAAAAATCTTTTGTTTCCAAATATTTAATTTTTTTTTCTGCATTAATCATGCAAATAATTAACATTCATTATTTCACACTCTGAATTAGTATATGATATATTTCTATAACCTTAGAAATTTTTATAATACAACAAATGCCTTCAGTTTTAGATGGGAATATTCGATCATCATGAATTTAAAAAAAAAAATAATTACTTTAAAAGCCTGACCACCAAAATAAATAAATTTATTTTTTCTCCTTATCTTACAGCATTTGGACATTTCGCAGTCGCAGTGTCCGAACAAATTGGCGATAACGTTGAAAATGATAACATTACATCGATAAAAGAAAATTTTGTAACAGAATTTTCAATTGTTTTCGACGTTTTGTACAATCAATGGCTGCCGTCACATGAGCCAAAAGTATCCGAATCAGTACTCGAAGCATTAGGCCCTATTACTAGACTTATACCAGAAAGACAATTCAATGAGACTGTTAATAAATTTGTCCTGTCTTTATTATCCCTATATCGCAAACCAGTGATAAATTTCTACTGCATAAGTCAGTGCATATCCTACTTATTATCACCGTCCCCTCTCAATCCGAAACTCACTTTAAATGATAGCGTCATAAACGCAATCAACAGTGTAATGTTCAATCTAGTTCTTGTAGAACCAGATTACGACCAACCTCACACTGTTAAAAACCATTTCGAGGTTCTACGTTGTTTCGATCATATGGCAGGACAGTTCCCAGATCAAACAATTGAAAATTTACTACATCATTGTAAAAACAACCAAGAGAAAGAAAGAATGAAGGCTGTAATAATCTTGACCCATTTAACAACATCATCTCAAATATTTATCGAAAATTTTGCTCCAAAATTCATAACGATTTTGAAGGTAATGATAACCATGGAGCAAGGTATCAAAATGAAGAAACTGCTTGTCAAAGCAATAGTTGGACTTGTTTATAGAAATTGTATAATGGCGCCTGAAGATTTTGCGATGGTTGAGTTTATAATAAAACATTGCAGTTACGAAGGACCACCGAATGTACCGAAAAGTGAAATTATAGAATTGCACGATACTTGTAGAAGCTCTTTAATACTTATGTGTAATACAGTCACGAGTGTGCGGACACAATTACGGAATTTGTTACTAATTGCTCTAACTGTGGATGATTTTTCTAAATCTATGTCTACAGTTTGTCACTGTTTGACTTCTTTACTGCAAAACAATTCCGATGTTATTGCCGATGAACAGTCAGATAGGGCGAATGACTTGCAATGCTCCCCAGACTTAGTTTTCATAAGATGCTTAACGCATATAGTCGATCCCGACCAGACTGAAACCAACAAGAATTTGCTTATCTTCCTCGAAGAATTTTCGGGTGACGTTCACAAGAATTTAAAGACTTCTTGGACAATAGAAATTCAGAGATTGTTAAAGTTTGTAGAAAAGAATGAATCTAAGGAGCAATGGCATGGAATGCTCTTGGACCTTTTAGTGTCCGCTGTAGAACAAGTAAACAGCAACAAATGGGTGGAAACGATAGCGACTTTGATATCTCAACAAGTCCTTACAAGGAAACAACCGCCCATGATTAAAGGCGTATCTCTGCAGTATTTAGCTATTCTGTCATGCCATATGTCTAATGCTGCAATTGTTGAATCCGTTCTAAAGATAATATTGTTAGCTCTGAAATCAATTCCAATCGAAAGCGTCGATTATGTTAGTAAAGCTGTAGGTATTGCTTCGAGGGAACATGGTGAATTTGTTCTTAACGAAATTGATGCAACTTACAAAGAAAATGAAGGCAAACGTGGAAATAAATTACTCAATTTCCTGTCATCAAGATCGTCAAAAAACGAAGCTGAACTGGGCATTGTCAAATACGCAGTTATTACTTGTTACGGAAAAATTGCAAATGACTGTCTAGACATACACGTGCTTGCTAGATTGGGTGACAACGTAACAACAATACTTTTTGGTATACTTAAATCGAACCCACCCTTTGACTTATGCAAGGCTACTGTTACAACTCTATACGAGATAGCTAAAGCATTATATCCCGCATCACATCACAATGTGACTTTAAGAAATCGTTGGCAATTACTAAATGCTGTTTTAGAACAGATATATAACAACAATCTTGATAAGCGTAATGTTGAACTATACCCCATTATTGTTAAAGCTTCTAAAGCGTTAACAAAACTCCAGAAAGGCATATTGCCTGAAGAAAGAAATACGATACTAAGAGTTCTATTTAACAGTATATTTGGTGAACTAGCATCTTTCAAAATGAAATACGAAATCGAGGGCAACGGAGACAAAAATGATTTATTTGCAAAAACACTTAATGATTCGCTGTCACTTTTGCACGAATTAATAAGGGAATTGATAATCCAATCGACGTGCTTAAGTACGATAGACGATATAGTGACTTTATTATTCGAGTGGATCCGCCATGAAAACGATGAGATTCGGACAGCTGCTATGTTAATCCTACAAGTTGTATTTGATGCGTATATAAAAAATGTTAAATTAAATTATGAAACGCCAAGTAAATTTGGTCAGATGGGATATTTGCTTGGCTTTTTCGTCCCCGGAGTTGCAGATTCGAATTTCCCTGTTAGACTGTCTACTGTCGATTGTGTTAAGCTTATAATTCAAATACAAAATTTATATGAAGGTCACACGATCGAACCAGATGATGAATGTATGGCGAGCCTGACTCATTTGCAGAATAATATACTAACAAATGATTTGAACATGATAAGCGATTATTGTACAAAATTGTGTGATACGATTTCGCCGAAAATACCCCATTTGCATACGATGCAATTTATTGAGAGTTTGTTACAAGGATATGACAATCAGGAGTTTAGAAGTGTTGGAATTAGTTCTGTTTTGGATGCATATATCGTGAAGAAAGGGCAAGATTTGTTTCAGAATATAGAACGGATTGTCGAAGTAATATTGACGACTATGGATGAAGTGAACGAGGAAGCCCGTATTCGACTAATGCGACCCTTAACTTCTTTGACGAGGCATCATTCTAACGCTGTCACCGCTGTACTCTTGGCGCAAAGGATTCCTTTAAAACCGTAAGTATTTAAACTGTTAAGGTTGTTTAATTATTTTTATTTCTTTAGGTTATTTAATTATGTTTTTTTTAAATGGTCGTCGAAACAAAGAACTTAAAAAGTTCAAAAATCGTGAAAATTTTATGATTTAATCTTAATGTAACAATGTCATTTAAAGCCTATAAAAATCTCTGTTAGGGACAATAGAGAAGTTTTTCAAATAGAACAAAATATTTGAAAGCAGTTTAAATCAAACGAATTTCAAAGATGCTGTTGCTATGAAGTCTATATAAAACAACATTATTACAGATGTGTGGTAGCTTCTTGGCGATATCTAGCTCGCGATGAGAGTCTATCTTCGGCCATTGTTGATAACTTCCTTCGATTGATGACATCTGTTGAGCTGTACGAAGATCCCTATCATATCACGGAAAATCACATAGCGGCGTTGCAACCTTTGACTGTAAGTAGAATTATTAAAAAAAAAAAAAACAATAAAAAATAATAATAATTAATTCATATCAGAAATTCTAACAAACGTCAAAACGCGCGCTTAATATTGGAACTCATAATAGTGATCTGCGACGTCATAAATATTTGACGTAATTTTCGTAATTTTAATGTATGATTAAAAATGGAAAAAACTTAAAACAATAACAGAGCCCATACTCTGAAAATAATCGTAAAATCTCCATGGTACGTATGGAAAAACCTTCACTATAATTTTTGGTCCCGTGTCTAAGTTCGTGGAATTTTGCTTTCTTAAAATCCTTTGGGAACCTTTTTTATTTATTTATTCTGTACATAATAAACTTAAATATAGAAAGGACGTGTACATCTTATCGCTACAAAATGCGGATAACCATCACATACCACGATAAAGAAACTTATGTTATCCAGGTCTTCAACCATACTCATGCAAAAAATCACTCAGATCCGTTGCTTTCCCATTCATTTATAATATTAGTAGGAATTATTCACTCCTATTCATCTTTGTTATAGTTAATAAGTGCATTGGGAGAGATGCTCCAAGAGGAATCGATGCGACCGATATGTCTGGCCAAGTTCGCGGACCTATTCGCGGTGCTGTACACGACTGTCGCATGTTACGTAGACGCGTCTGCGCCGGCTTACTCCGTGCCCTCCAACAAAGGCCAGGAGAGGTTCGGCTTCATCCCCAACAGAGACGCCATCAAGCTCTCCCCCGCGAAGATTACCATCAACACTTTCAACTCATTTCTGGAAAGGGCGGATTGTTATAAGGTATGTATACTTCGGTATGTTTTGTCTGCCATTCCATTGCCAGTGCATAGTGTGGACTATGACATTAACCTTTCTCATTTTGAGAAGAGACTTGTTCCCAATAATGAGCAGGCGATAGGTTGAGATTTTTTTTGCTGATCGATATGTCTTGCCAAATTCGCGGACCTATTCGCGGTGCTGTACACGACTGTCGCATGCTACGTAGACGCATCGGCGCCGGCTTACTCCATGCCCTCAAACAAAGGCTAGACAACACTAGCCAATCAACACTTTCAACTCGTTTCTGAAAAAGGGCGGATTGCTATAAGGTACACTTCGTAACAATTTTGCTGCCATTCTGCTCTCGTCCAACGCGTTTCAAAGTCGTGAAAAATGGAGCACTGGCCTACTAGTGTCTGCCATTGTTTTGCCAATTGGCACTCAAACAGAGTGTAGCGTAGACTATGGCCTAGTCCTTTCTCATTTATAAGATCTTGGTGACACAGGTTTTATAGTTTGTAAACCAACAGCAAAACATTCCTTCCTCTTTGCTATTTTTCTTTGAGCGGAGACCCTGAGACTGTGCCAGTAATGGGTTAGCAAGATTAACATAACTAGAGTTTCAATAAAAACTGTCTCCATTTGGTTCAGGTGAAAGAAGCGTGTTCGTTATGCCTGACCATAGAGCACGGTGACTGTTCGGCCACTTTGCTAGAGTTGGCGCCAATATTGGGCGGCGCGCTGTCACGCTCGTGTCCAGGCCAGTTGGCCAAGTTGGTGGCGCGTTTGGGCCAATACGCGCGCTCCGCTCTGCCGCCGCAACGATGCGCGGCTCTTGCACTATTAGCGGATTTGTTGAATTACAGGTAAGTTGTGGGAATACGACTAAAGATGAGATCGCACTCTCACTTTGCTCAGATTCAAGCAACGTTAAAGACGATACATATTTATGTCAAGACATACTTTGTGTCTCATTTTAACCAAGGCGGAGCAAGCTCTTTAGATTTCAGCCCAAGTGGGAATACGTGAGAATAAATAAATGGGCTCATTTATACAAGCGACAAGTTGCCAATTTTTTTTTTTTTTTATAAAGAATATTAGCCAAGCTGAGCTTGACTAGAATTTTATTGATGCCTTTACAAAATATGCCTGAATTGTACCACGCACAGTATGTGATGTCACCCATTTCCGGTACGTGATGTCACTTTTCCAATCCACGCGACCATTAATCCGCCCTAAAGTTTACGACTGATGATTATTTCAAAAATTTTTGCACTAAGGTGTAACAACTCCATAAAACTTCTCTTTAACACAGGTGCAATGAAAATCCCGTGCTCGTAGAATCAGTCCTAGCGACCCTCAACACTGGTTGGAAGGACGAAGACCCTCGCGTAAGGGCGACCTGCCTGCGAGGCGCGGCCAACGTTGGCCAACTGAGGGACCAACATCGCAACCAAGCGTTGCCAGCGGCGTTGGCCGCGCTCAGCCAGGGTGTTGACGCGCAGAAAACTCCGTGAGTATGGGAACATACTTTAATCTGCAAATCTATATCAAAATTCCAAGTTCAACGTTTGACTTCTCTTTTTTACTCAAGTTTAAGAAATCTATTAAAACTATGCTCATAAAAAAAATACAAATGAAGATTAACTAATTTTGATTCTGTAAAAGATTATTTGAATAAAAAATTATTTTATTCTGTATAAAATGATAAAAAAACGTGGAAATGACTCACCAAAAACTGTAAATTATACTACAATTTTTTTTTTTTTTTTCAAATAATAGTTGTGTAGTAGCAACTGTCAAAATTACTGTTACTACTCGGTTATAAGAGCTTTACAGACCAGTTGTAGATTCACTTGACAAATTAAACTCACTATCAGGTAAGATCGCAGTCAAGGACTAACATGCCATTGAATAAAAAATAAAAAAAATATCTCAACAGGTCGCCCGTAGACAACGTTCCTCTAGCAGCGATCCAAGGACTAAGTCGCTTATTAACCGAAACGGACAAGTTAGACAAAGAGTTCGACCGCGAACTCGTGTCCATATCGCAAAAGATACGTCCGTTCATGAACACCGACTGTGCGCTACTGAGGGAGAACTCTATAAGGCTTTTTGGCATAATTGTGGGGCTGGTGAAATCTGAGGCGTTGGTCGAACAAGCCGTTGGATCTCTGCCATGCTTCTTATTGCACTTGTGCGATAATAATTCCGCTGTTGTGAGGGTGAGTGTCCCTTTTCTATTTAGATTTATTTTAAACAACACCTTTTGTATGCTCTAACGCTTGGGACCTAAACCTTGACCATTTTGTACATAATATTATGTTTGTAATTTGTTTTAAAGAATGTTTATTTTTAATGATTTTTTTTAACATGTAAAATGCAGGGACACTAACTATGGTGCAATTAAATATCACTTGCTTTAACCGTGAAAAAGTAAAAAATATTGTTAGGGAACCGACATACTAGTCAATCTATACTGGGCCAGAGTGGTGGACTGAGTCCTGAATCCTTCTCTTCTCTTCTTTAAGCGATGAATTCTAATGATAATAGTTCTTGTTGGTTATGGAATAAGGAATCGCTTCAATAGCAAATCAAAACTATTAGGAAAATCAAACACGATTTTGTAAAACAGAATTTTTTCTTCTGCTGAATTTTTACAAATAAATTACTTCCAGGCTTCCAAATTCACTCTCCGCCGCGTTTTTAAAACGTTCAACGTGAAAAAGTCCAACGATTTCGTCCAAACCCACCTCGTGGACGAAGGTCGTCTGTACCTGGACGAGTTCCTGTGGGCGTTGGTCCGTCAGCTGGCGGACGAAATGCCGGGCGGCGTGGTCAAGTGTCTGCAAAGCGCTGTCAACTACTTGCATTGTGCGAGGGACGAGATTAAACCTCACGCGGCTTTATTGTTAGGTAAGTACCATAAGGACAGACGAGTCGCCTGGAGCCACTGGATACAGGCGGCGCAAGACCGAGACCTGTGGAAGTCCATGCAAGAGACCTCTGTTTAGCAATGTACGTCTATAGGTTGATATTCTTTATCAGAAGGAGGTACCATAAATATTATATGAATCGAGGTCCTTCATCTGTACACATATAGCTGGTAAATCCCATTTCCAAAATGGTTGATCGATAAAAGTAATTCATTTAGTAAGTATTAGTATTATTATTGTAGTAAGTACATACAAGAGAATAAAATATTATTATGTCTGGACGAGTTTCTAGTGTGTTCTGATATACAAATTATTGTTGTGTTTGGTAAGAATAATATACTTGATACTATTTAGATTGAGTTTTTCAGACGACATTTTGAAAACCAAGGTGATAAGCATTAGAGCGGAGATTTCACATTATATTAGAACCAAATAATAATATATAAAATAATAATATTTGTAATCAAATGAATACACTTTATTGTACAGAAATTGGAGACAAATCTTATAAATAAACTTAAAAAATCAATAAAAAGGTACATCTGGTGGCCTTATCGCTTGAAAGTGATCTTTACCAGGCAACCAGGTTGCAGAGAGTATGATGATATCTGTTTTACATTTACATACGCGTATTCTACTCGTATTCTTTTAATTACAGGAGTGTTGTACTCAGAATTGTACCGCATCAGAGAGAAGTACCCCGAAGACACGGAGTTAGACCCGGACATAACGCGTAGCGCGCGCACACGACTTCTAACCCTCATCAAAGAGCCGAACGCACACGTGCGACAAAACGCGGCCATGGCACTAGCCAACATCTGTCTCGTGTCTGCGATGGACGGATGACCGACACGGAGTACGATGAGAATGATTGCGATGGACGACGGAAGCTATCTCGTCCGGATGACCAAAAAGGATCTGGCGCAAATAAACCGCTTGAGGAAGCTTAAGAACTTATAGAGAAAGTGTAAAAAAAAAAAAAAAGTATGTTATAGAGTCTCGAGGTTTTTCTATTTCTACTTTTTACCCAAATGTGACTAAACTAAATGGGAGGATTTTGATTTTAGTAATCTATGTGTGTTTCTATTTACATATTATTATGTTCCACCGTAACACATAAGCCGATTTTGCTGAACGAAGTGTATTTGGATCCGAGTTAGCGAGGCGTGTCTATTTGTTCTTAAGTAAAACCATAAACCATTTGGAAACTCACAACAGAATAAAGTCTACTCAAGGAATGTGTTATATTTACTCAAAACCTATAATATTCTTAATATAATGTTCGTCTACACAACGGGACGAAATATAAATTGATAGCTCTATCTATATTGATGAAATTAAATGAAAAGATCTATTATTAGTTATGGATTCGCTTTACTTATATTTTTAAGAATGTAATCATCTTGTTGAAATTGGCATTATATTATGCATTTTTTTTAGTCAATTATTGTTTATAATTCAGGTAGAAGCTTACTATTTCATAATTTAAGAAATACATATACATAACTTAAAATACGATGAGTCTTATATAACAAAAATGTAATATAACATAATGTTACGTGTAGCTCAGTTTATACATTAAGTCCAGGATTTGCCAAAGCGGAGAAATGAGAAGAGATATTTCGTAGAATAGGCAATAGGATATATTTATTCTGTTGTGTGCTCTGTGGAGTAAGCGGTCTTGTCATGTGGTAGCGTGTGAAAACTTCGGGCGCGCTAACTAAACTTAATCCATAGCCAGTACACATCTCCGATTTGCTGGAAACACTTCTCTTTTCTCCGCCCATCTCCACTTTGTTAGATAACGAGATCATAAGAGTTGCCTTATATTAAAAAAATATATTATATATTATTCGAAAATTGAATGGCACTTATTGTTTTTAAGTTCCAATTAAATAATAATTGGTTACGTTTTGAGTTATTGAAAGTTACAAATAGATTAATCGAATTTTAAAATCATTTTTGCATTTTCTACTAGTAGACACCTAGGTGTATACATATTATATAGTAATTTTGTCAAAAAACAAAACTCGGTTCCATGAAATATAATGTACACCTAAATAACGTATTATATTGTTTATGAATTAGTTTTAAAAGACTGGAAAAAATGAACTTTAACAAGTATGAAGTTGAGTAGTAATAAGAAGTTAAAATTATATTTTTCGTTGTTGATGATCTTCTTCGGAAATGATGTACGTTGCTATGAAAGTTACGTAAATGTTATAATATCTTCACAGTTATATAACATTATGAATTTATAACAAAGTGGTTAATTTTGGGTTTCCTGACATTATCTAAAATACCTAATTATATTTTTGTTATAATATAATACGTAATCGTTAACCAATGTGATATATTGTTCTGAATATTTCTTTTTTTTTGCATTTGTGTATGTTATAATGATAAGTAGCAATTATTTTAAGATGTAAAATAGAGAAGTACGTAGGAGCAAGTTAGTTTTTTATAGAATATTTGGTGCAAAATGTTAATGTAATTTAATATTCATAAAATGTATGGAATTATGAAATTATTATAATTATTTCTTTAGTGAAGCATAATGCTTTGTACCCAAGTTATTCTAGTGCATTATCTGTTTATGCTTTTTTAGAATGTCAAATAGTTATTATTTTGATCTCTTCATAAAATCTTTTATTGTGAGAAACGACAAAATTCCATATATATGTGATATTAATTTCAATTATTTTTAATAGAACACAAATATTAATTGTACTTACAGTAAAATAAAATTTAAAAATCGTTCAGTAGATTTATTGTATTATTGAATTGTAGTATCAAAATTTAAAACAAAAAAATTACAAAGTTTGTCTTATGTCATATATAAATGAAAGTTTGTTAAATAAAACGCGTTATTGTTTGTAATAAAATTGATAAAGTTTATTAGTGTTTGATTTTAATATGTTTTTCTAACTTAATTTGAGCTTCACGCGCTGCCGTAAAGTCGCAGGCGTCACAGCTGGAAAAAAATAATTTGTAAGATACGATGTAAAATTAAAGAGTCTTTGCAGCTTACAAGGTATGATTCTTAAAAAAAAAACAAACATAACAAAACAACAATGGGTTCAACCGAGAAGAGAAGAGCCGTGCCAACGGAACCACGCAAAATGGGCGATTAACGCCCACTTGCGGATAAAATTCCCAGGAGTTGAAGAGAGAAGGGAAAGGGGAAGGTATGGTAGGAATTAGGAATAACCTTTGACGACCTCCCTGGCGCAGTGGTCTTATAACTGGGAGGCCTCGGGTTCGATTTCCGGCGGGGGCAATTTAGGAACTTACTATTTCTAAATTGTCTCTGGCCTGGTCTGGTGGGAGGCTTTGGCCGTGGCTAGCTACCACTCTACAGTCAAAGACGTGCCACCAAGCGAGTTAGCGTTCCGGCACGATGGCGTGTAGAAACCGATTAGGGGTATGGGTTGAATTTACACTGCTATACCCTTTCCAAGTTAGCCCGCTACCATCTTAGACTGCATCGTCACTTACAATCAGGTGAGATCGCAGTCAAGGCTTATCTTGTCATCGAATAAAAAAAAACTCACTGCACAGTCCTGGAGAGTACACACGTAAGGTGGCAGGAGTTTTGGAAGGGTTAACTATACAAAGTACAAATTCATATTAAACTGTTTTGGCCTAGTGGCCAGCTTTTCGGATGCACAAAAGGTCTGGGCTCGAACCCGCGTACGACTTTACGTTTCCTAAAGCATTCTGCTCGCGACACTGCGGCAGGGTTGATTTAGGGTGAAAATGTGGGGAGGATTCTAGATTGCCTCCTAAATATGTCGTGTGTAAACTATAGGATAATTCTAGGTCGGATCCCAGATTGCCTACGAGTTTTCCTTCACACGTCCACGCACTCACTGAGCGCTCCAAAGTCCTTTCTTTGGCTCATTGGGTCCCAAGGAGTGGCCAGCTCGCACCGACAAACCTTACCCAGTGTTGGTATATGCCCTACTAGATGGATAGTCGCTGTCATCAGCCGAGTCGCAGGATACAGGTGGCTAACATATAGAAGTCCATACAAAAGGCGTATGTCCAGCTATGAGACATGATGAGATGTGTAAGATACCTAGGTTAGTAGGTAGGTACTTATTATGTATCCCTTATTATATCAGAAAAGTAATAGTACTCGATACGTTTCCCTTACTATATCAGCAGGGGCCGGTCTGCCAGGAAAGGGGGCTTTAACAGCGCTGCGAGCGGTCAGCACTACGCCCGCGCCACGCAGAGCTCTCTGAGCTGTACTGGTATAGATTTCATCTATCAAGAGTTGGCGTTCTCTGTAAATTGTTGTGAAACTTTACAAACGAAGGGTCGACATACGACTGCCTTAAAAATTAGATATGTATTACATAGGTAATCCGGTTTTGAGGACTATGACTATGAGGGTAGTTCACAAAGTTTTTTGTAGGTAAGAGTTACATAACTCGACTCTCGACTGCGTCGTTGGTCTAGTAATTGACATTTTCGACTGCTTACACTTTCGCATTTATAATACTTATTAGTAAGGATATATGTATACGTAGACAAATAACTTACTCTGGCGGTACATCATCCAAGCTTAAGGCTGGCGTCATGATAAGTCGAGGCCGCGTCTGCTTTACCTTCTCCAAGTCTACGTCTATAGGCTTTACCTTTATGAATAAAGAAAATATTAGGTTTAGACGCTCAAACTTTCTATCTAGCTAGACTCTAGACAGGTAAATAATCATACCTACCTGCACATACCTGGCCAACGGTTTTTCGGCATTTAGAATAAGTAACTAAGGTACGGAGAGCGGATTCAAGCAGAAAGCAAGCAAAGTTGAAGGATTGTGCCTTTTAGATCAAGCTTTTTAAGTAGGCACCAAGTGGAGGTAAGAATATATTTCACAAAAAAATTAAATTGTTATAAGACTACTAACATAAGGTTGCTGAACATCCCTCGGATTAGTCCGGACGATATCCTTAGGTTTATGAAGCAAGGTAAAAGGCGGAACCCTTGCATCCTTCCAGTCCACCAGTGTGTGGATATCCTTCAGGGGCGGCGGCCGGATCCGGCAGCACGTCGGTTTGGCTTTATACTCCGTCTTAACGATTGGTGTTATTTCGCCATCACGGTAATAAGTCTTATTCGATGTTTCGTAATTGAAGAGCATGTCTTCGAAATATTTTTCGGCGGACATTTCGATGGTATAGGTAAGTATAGTAAATAATAACAAATAAATATAAATATATCTCAAAAAGTAGAATAAAAACGTAAGAAATCGTGTAAAATAAGTCTCTAAAACAACATAACTAATATTATGGGATTATGATTATGTTACATCTATATAAATATAAATGACATCATTCTGACATAACATAGTTAATACCTATTCACCACGAAGTGATTATATTCTCTTGGATATTCACTAATCGAAGTGATTTATATACCTACTACCCTACTACTAGCGTACTACATATGTACTATTCCATAGTCAACTTAAAATAAATAGTAGGTACTTTGTTTATTAATTGTACAATATTTTAATCTTCAAAAACGCTTAGTTAGTTACTTATAGAAAAATAATATGAAAAAAAATTTAAATAACTATTTTTCAGACTTTCAATTCAACGGCCCGAAGATTTCAATTTGCGTTGCATCTTCCTGTGCGCGCTGACTATAGCTGACTCGTCACACATTCGGCATCTGTAAACGACAATCAAGAACATTTCACTGGTTAACTATCATGAACGTTATCGTTCATCGTATCGTATCGTTCAACGTATCGTGTCGTTGTTACGTTCCCTCAAATATGGTTGAGCGAAGCAACGGCTGGATCATGCGTCGTGCTCGTGAACGGGTGCCACCAACGGGAATGGGTCTGTTTTGTGTCTACCCATCTTAACATGTGTTAGGTTGTGGTAGGTGTGCATTTTTGAAACTTCTTTGTGGAAACACTGTGTGCATAGCATAGTTTTGTTAACCGTTGTAAAAAAATTTTTTTGAAAAGAGCAACTGCTGAGTGTCTTGCCGGCTCTTCTCAGCAGAATCTGCATTCCGAACCGGTGGTAGATTTATGACGCGTCATAAGAGCTACAAGTTGGCCTACATGAAATAAATAAATTTTGATTTGATTTGAAGAAATCTTTGGAAAATTTGACAATATGCATGATGCAGTTTAATGTATCTAACGGCTAGCTGCACCCAAACTGGGCTTTCACAGTTGGCTTTCAGTCCAAATGTAGTCAGGCTGTACAAACACTTGAAGTCGTACTTCGTGAGGGGTCTCGCGAGCCAGTACTCTCCGGTGGGGTCGCAGTGAGCTCGCAACTGCCGGTTGTCCCACGCTGCTGACTCCATGCGCCACTCCGGGGACACGAGCGGCGGCTGCAGCTTCGACAGGGAGACCTGAGTTTGAAAGAAAAATTAAAATATAATTTATTATATTAGGAGGAGCTTCGGTTTGGGGTTTGCTTATTTGAAGCAGACGACCACTAGAGCGAGCGCATGAGGTGAGTGCCAATTTTTTGCTAAAGCAGAATATTTTTGGGATAGAATAGACGTAGACTTGACGTTGAAGTATAAGTAGGATACAAATAGGATGACATTATATGTATTTTATACAATGTAACCTACCTGCTTACTTCAACGTTAAGCCCATCCTGATATAACGGGTGCGAGGCGTGGAAACGAAAACCATCTCACACTTAGATCTGGTGTGAGATGGTTTTCGTCAATCGGTGGCTCCACCGCATTCTCGGTGTATATTGACCGGAGAGAATCAGTAACATCGATCTTTTGCTATGCTTTAAGGAAACGCCAATGGTTAAGCAGATCTAACGTCTAAGTAGGGGTAGATCGGCCACACTCTTCGAAGGGACTCGACAACATAGCGAGACAGGTTTTCCACTGGAACCCTCAGGGAAAGAAAATGGAGACGGCGCACGGTTCTAACGGAGGTTGCAAAAATATAGGGGATGACGTAGAATGCCGTCAAGGGTATAACTCAAAATCGTTCGGAATGGCGTAATATTATAAACATCCTCTGCCCTAATGGAGGACATAGGACTAAAACACACACCTATACTTACCAATATTTTAAGTTCATCATCAGCATCATCACTGGCCCAATGAGAAAGAGGGAAAAGATCCGTATCCAGAATCAAACGTAGATGATGGCTAGGAAGAGGGCTAAAGTTCTCGCTACTACTCTGTCGGCCTCTACCGGTCTATCCCATGCTATACTAACGGGATCAGCTGGCGCCGGCAGGCCAGGTAAGGGCGCCTTCACGTGTAGTTGCGGCGGCGCTGCGGCGACCGCCTCCCGCATGCCGCGGCTCATGTCGCTGGTGTACATGTCGGTGCAGAGGATGCTGCGCGCGGCCGGGTCCGCGATGTCGTCCATGCTCACCGCCGGCGTCATCACCAGCCGCGGCCGAGTCGTTTGCACCATCTCCCTGTCTACATCTACTTGTTTTTCCTGTTTCAACAAATCCTTATGATCAGGGACAAATCTAACGCATAATTCGCTGCATTGTAACGTATTGTGTTAGTAGAAATGCACAATGCACAATATTTGCGAAGACAACATGGCTACAAAAATCAAATCAGATTGATTGAACAAGCGCAGTTTTTCATCTTGAAGAGTGTGGTGTGGTACGTAATATTTAAAACTCCATATTCTGGACAAACATAAGTGTAGATTTATTTAGAAGTAACTTCTACAGTCTTCTAGGCTTATTGCAACTTTAGTTTCGCAACACATTGAGCTCAGATGTAGGTTGCAATATGGTTCTGGTTTTCAAATGGTTTGGATTTGAAAAATTTCCCTGCATTGCTCTCTCTGTTGCCGGCTGAGTGACTCTGAACTTTCTTATGAGGTAGATAATTGGTCTCCTCCCTGTCAACGCATAGGTACGTACTTTTCGAAAAATCAGGATCACGAACATTATTTTGACCGAAACATCTCCCTGAACACTGTCAGCTTAATTTTAATAAATCATTTTATTCGCCTACGAAGATAAGCACTGTTCGATATTTTGTAAGAAGCATCTACTAACATAAGGTTGCTGGACATTCCATGGGTTAGTCCGAACGATATCCTTAGGCCTGTGAAGCAAGGCAAAAGGCGGAACCCTTGCATCCTTCCAGTCCACCAGTGTGTGGATATCCTTCAGGGGCGGCGGCCGGATGCGGTAGCATGTCGGTTTGGTTTTATACACCGTCTTAACGATTGGTTTTATTTCCCCATTACGATAATAAGTCCTATTCGATGTTTCGTAATCGAAGAGCATGTCTTCGTAATATTTTTGGGCCGCCATTTATATATAGGTATATGTACTTCAAGGTAATAAAATAATCTCAGAAATAAGTAATGAGGTAGTAAATAAGTAAGTATGAAATAGAATAAAACTTAGAATCAAAAAATAATCTAAAAAGATAGTTATTCAGTGCTACAATACAATCCCTTCAAAAATGGAGCAGGACCAAGAGAATGTCCAAGAGAATCTATAGTGTATTATCTATGAGAATCTCCGTGGAGCAGGAGTGATCCCAAGAGAATATAATCACTCCGTTTTAGAGTGATCTAAAACGAAGTGATTTTTTTCTCTGATCGCTGGATTATACCTATTCACTGAAACTGATCAGAGAATATAGATCACTGAATATACCTATATCTGTGGAATATACGTGGAATCACCGTGGAATATACCTACCCATAATAGATTATATTCTTTTGGAATATATCTACCTATTTTAGTACCTATAATTAAAAATGAAATGATTATAATTACCTACTCAGTGTATAGATACCTACTTAGATTTGGTAGGTATATAGTTATAGTGTATTAATTTAATCACTTCGTTTTTAAAAGTGAATACTCCGAGATCTTTAAAACCACCAATTCGCAGGTTTTACACAAAATGCGCGATTTCATCACGACGATTCAACTCTTGAACCTAATAATGAAGTACTTATTTTAATAAGTATAACAATTTAATTCTAAAAAATACTTAAAAGTAAAAGTTTGACAAACATTTGAAATAGATACCTACCTTTATACATCAGTTAGGTTTTTTTTTACAATATAAATTAAAAACTTATTTACGAATAAGTAAGTAATTGATAAAAACAAATCTGTTGTTTTTTCATAATCGCACATTTCAACGGCCGCTGCCTGAAGATTTTAAACTGCACTGCATCTTTCTATGCGCATGAACTATAGCTGTCTCCTCACACATTCTGCACCTGAAAGCAAAATTGAGTCTGCTAGGCACAGTGATTGTGGCCGGTGCCATACCTGAGCCTGCTACATCAATTGAGACAATCTGCCTAATTAAGACTGTAGCGTAGTTTTAATCCCACGGGAACCCTTTGTTTTCCAAGATAAAACGTAGCTCTCCAGATCTTCAATTATATAAATAGGAACGTATAGAAAAATCTCGTCGAGCTGTTGCTTCATTGCTGTGTTTTCGAAGTAACAAGACCACTCCCCCCCCATTCGTCCCAACGTCATCCTAAGTCGTTCACGGGGGCGTACGGGCTAATTTAGTCCAACCACTCCCCCCCCATTCATCCCAACGTCATCCTAAGTCGTGGTTCGAGCCTCACAGGAGGCGCCCTTAGGAAGGCGTTGCCCCCCGATGTCTTCGAGCCTTAGAGCTCTTTTCTCTCTTCCGGGCAGAGCCTCGCGCTCGCCAACCCCTCCGGTGACTGTAACGGCCAGTAGGGCCAGCAGCATACACAATCCGAAACAACACAAAAAAGAAGTAACAAGTAGGGATTATTTTAAAGACCTTCGTAAGGATACAAAAATCTCTCGTCAAATTAGACGGTGCACCATTTATCGTTCATTTTTGCGATGAACGACGTACGATACTGGACCAGCGAACCTTTCGTCGCGGAGGCAAAATCGCCTGTGAACGGTGAACGGTCGGTGTTTAGACGGTTCATTTTCGATGTCTCATCGGTGAAGCCTCAAAAATGAAAGCAAAAATCTCGAAAAACGAACCGTCTAATTTGGTCTTTACCTTGAAGAAAATAACTTTAGGAGGTGGAGGAGGAGAATTTTACATTTATGATGCAGTTAACCTTCAACAATAATAGCTAACTGCATCCGAACTGGACTTTTGTAGTCGGCTTCAGATCAAGTTATTCTGTCTATAGTCACTTAAAGCGCAAGTCATACTTCATAAGGGGTCTCGCGAGCCAGTACTCTTTGGTGGGGTCGCAGTGACCTCGCGACTGCCGGCTATCCCACGACGCAGTCTCCATGCGCCACTCCGGCGACACGAGTGGCGGCTGCAGCTTCGGCAGGGACGTCTGAGTTGAAAAAAATAAAGTCTGTTCAGTGAGAGAATCAGCGTGGCCAATAAGTGGACTAGCGTGAACAGGTGCGCTTGTATCAATCTTTCATGGTCCAAATGAAGTTCATCCGTCTAGAAAGCTCGTATTTTCACGATGATCTTACCACTCTCCTTGCATGTGAAGATAGGTGCCGTTAATTTGCCTAAAACCTCTTTATCTCACCATACCAGTTACCAACTACCCCTTCTACACTAACGGGATCGGCAGGCGCCGGCAGGCCGGGTAAGGGCGCCTTCACGTGTAGTTGCGGCGGCGCTGCGGCGACCGCCTCCCGCATGCCGCGGCTCATGTCGCTGGTGTACATGTCGGTGCAGAGGATGCTGCGCGCGGCCGGGTCCGCGATGTCGTCCATGCTCACCGCCGGCGTCATCACCAGCCGCGGCCGAGTCTTTTGCACCATCTCTCTGTCTACATCTTCCTGTTTCTCCTGTTATGATTACAGGTTATGTTTTTTTCTTAAAGAAGAATATTAGTCATGCTCTAAATGACTAATTTCCCGTCTCCTCTCCTTCAGCTTATGTAGGAGTGGATACGACAATAGTGACAATAGTGTGCTTGTGTTTCAATATCAATTCAATTTTTGGGTAATATTTTCTGTAACTTACAATTTTTTTTATCACCTAAACTTTAGGTATATTAAAATAAAGTTTATATCTTCAAGTATATAAATACATTTACAATTTGTCGGAATCTGGAACTTTTTTTTTCGGCTGTATGAGGGGCGGATTTTGGGCCTTATCAACCCACCTCCTTTTATTGCTGTGGTTAGTTGCTTGTATATCATGACTATGTACTCTGTTTACGCCACTGGTCCTACGGGGTCTTAAATATACCTACATAAATCCTATAGGAGAAAAGAGGTACCTTAAACTTTAGGTTAAATAACTCACAAATGGTTTAGCTACAGTGTACGGATTAGTTCTGATAATTTCTTTAGGAACATGTGTCAAGTTAAAAGGTGGGGGAACACCCTTCCACTCTGTCATCGTATGCAAGTTGTTGAGTTCCTTGAATGCTTTAGGACGCTCTTGTACAGGTTTAGGCTTAAATAAGGTCTTCGGGTACTCTCGAATCTCTCCATGGCGAAAATCTCTCATATAAGTCGTTTCATAAACAAATAACATAGATTCGGTCCTAAGTTCTGATTGTAACATTATTATTGTTTTTCTTATTATTGTAAATTCCTTATAAATTATAATATTTCCTACTCGAAAGACGAACTGCTATTATAAATCCTTCAAGATATATGTTTCGCTATTTCTATGCAAAAAATATTTTATTCTTCTTTTCTTGTAAAATTAATGAAAATTGACTATGTACTGTCAAAGGCGTCAAACGTACAATCCAAGAGAATATAATCACTCCGTTTTACGTACGAGCAAGGAATAATATACCAAGGCAGTGTTTCTCAAAGTACCTAGTGTTCGGTAAAACGTAGGAGTGATTATTATTATTACTCAGAGGTAAAAAGGGATAATATACTTTAGTTTGTTTCGTAGCACTTTGGTAGTGGTTTGGTAGTATTCACTGAGTATTACAGAATGATTTATAATCTATTGGCTGAATATATAATACCAATTCCCAAGAGAATATCATCACTCCGTGATATAATCTAGTCTCGAACACCGTGTTTGGGGTAAATACGGTAAATATGAAAGATAATAAAAGAGAAGTTATTAATTCTCATTTATTTATTTTAAATCCATCAAATTAAAGACACCACGGTAACAAGTAACAAATTTTAAAATTAAAATAAACATTAAAAAATAAATTACATTTTATATCACAATATCGGTAAATTCATGCGATAACTTTACATAATATTGCAATTTTATTACAGTTTTTACATAAAAATAAGTTATTATAAGATAAAACGTGTTATGGCTTCACACACATTGGCTCAATGAGTTGGACAAGTTCCGGCCAACGTGTTAACGCTGCTTATGAATCGCGTTGAGATCCTCTGACGTTTGAGTGTTGGGCCAATGTGCTCTAGGTTCTTTATATAATGATCGCCATAATATAAATCACCATACATACATCAGTTGTAAAAAAACTAAAATAAATGTACAGCATAATGTCAATTTAGTAGTAATAGACCGCTTGTGCACTAGTTTGCGGCGGGATTGTCTAAATGATTGCTACCGCCCACCACAATTGAGACTGTTGCAATGATTGATCCAGGTTTTCCGCGCAATCAACCAGCTTATTCGAATTACATATTAATTATAAACTTTTCCTTCACAAATAAATACACTATGCAATATATCGCGACCAGCGTGACGAATGCAATCACCTCTGATTGGCGGATACTCAATCGCTATTGGCTAAAATGCATTGTTGCATAAAGAACGCGTTAAATTCAGCCAATCACCACGATTGAGATTGTAGCGATGATGCAGCGGTACAGAATCGACTAAGCTTGGTTAAATATTTTTATAAAAAAAAAAAAAAAAATAGAGTGTCAACTGTCAGCCAATCATAGGTGACAGCAATGATCAGATTCTGGCAAAATATGACTCATAGACTAGGATCATTTTCGATTTTTTTTTATCGATTCGCATCAAACTAGTGCACTCCCTGTGATCCCTTAAGTGTGTGAATTTTCCGTAAATACAAAAACTACATTAAATAAAGGAAATGTTAGAAAGTAAGATGGTTATGGTAGTATTAAATACGAGATCAATTTTAATGTATACAATAATACAAAAATATGTTAATTAAGTAGATCTCTCTCGATTTAATGTATTCAGAAAATAGAGATAACGTTTTTTTAGCATTTTGTCCTTATGGAAACCATCAAAAACCATCAAGCTAATAAGGTATTTTCGTTTTGGATTAAGCAATTTGCTATTTCAGTTTTAGACTTCAACATTTTATGGACAAAATTCCAAAAAGAAGCAAAGTAAAAGTTCAAGTCCCATTCAATTTTAAAATAATTTTCAGTAAGTACTTATAATTTTTTTAAACGCAAAAAATTTTAGAATAGTTTTTTTCCCCCCAATGTATTTATTTTAAACATCAGGTACGCTGTTACGACATTGTAATTATTTTTTTTTTCAATAAAAATTCTCACTTACATAGCATCTAATATACCAGTAGAAAAGTTTTCGATCAAAAGAATAAACGGAAATTATACTTAATATTAAGATTTTTAACTGATTCTAGCATTAATATTTGGCCACATTTTCTGTTTAAGTATTAGTATCTGAAAGAATCCGATTTTAGTTTATAATAATAATTAAGCTTAATTCAATAACTACAATATAAAGTTTCAATGATATAAACATGTTATAAAATAATAATAATAGAGTAAGTTTTGAGGACGAAAATTAATTTGTTAATCACTACGGTTTTAAAAAATAAAAATATATTGCCGCCTTTTTCTATTAGCTTAAGAATAGGAGTAATCGATTAAATTCGAAATTTTACAAGCGACTTTTCAAAAAAGGTAGATTTCAACCCGATGTGCACCCTTAGTTTGCTAAATTGTCAAGTGTAAAACGATTTTTATGAAAAACATGATTTCTTAACATACCTAGTTAAATTTTAAAATACACCCTATATACAGAAACATATTTCACAGCAACAAAATTCATTACATAAATTGCTTTATTTAACATTCAATGAATAATTGTTACCGATCAAACTCGATTTTAGGACGAATTAGTTTCGCCTAGGCCAAATTAGTACCTATTTTTTCAAATCGGGTTTGGCCAGTAACATGTATAGGTACTGGAATTTCATGCGAAAAATTGGTAAGCATATTAGTATTTTTAATAATTTGTAAACAATATGGCATCGTTTATGAAAAATAGGTTTTCTGTTCAATACTTTCACATTACATACATACATATTATTTAAGCGATCACTTTTACAATCCCAAAATAAATAGAAACTATATGGAATAATCTATGATTCTCCTATCAGATGACAAACATAATATTTAGTGGAAACCATTTGCTTGAACTAAAACTAATTTGACAAGACTAAACGCCCTAACTCCATCCTTTTATTAATGTCCCCTATAGAAATCTCTAAACTAAACTGGCTGATTAAAGACCGACACTTCATACAAGCGAACTGTACTAATACTGACAAGGACAACGCTATATGGCGCACTTCTGAGTTGCAGACGACTATAAATTGGCGGGGGAGAGTAGTGATATCACTATTTTTAGTTTAGAGATTGTGCATAGCAGAATTAGCACCGTCGGCGTCGTTAATTTAATTTAAAAGTTCATTCGAATAAACAACTGCTTGTATATTTAGATAAAGTATTTATAACAAACTTTGGCTTGTATTGTTTACTTTTTTACTAAAATAGGATGCAAACACTTTGAAAATGTACATACGTTTAACAATAATTTCTAAGAAATGTTTCAATCAGCAGAATTGGCGGCAAAAAGTGACACTAAATCCAACATGGCCGCTTTAAGACACCAAAAGGAACAAAACAAAGAGGAATTGCGATATCAAAACTAGTACAGTTGTCGCATAGTATACAAAAGAATTAATTCTATTATCTACGAGGGCCATTTGTCAATCGGGCACTTTGAATTCGGCCCAAATGGGGCAAAATGGGGATGCGGGTCCGCCCCACGACCAGCCCCGCGGGATGGCTAAATGGCATAACCCTGATTTAATGACCCCTGCGTGGGTGTTAAAATGGGTCTTCTCTATGGTCCCTGGGTACAAAATGACGCTTTGGCCTACGACGTTTGAGTCTATTTTGGTGACGATTGCTTGATCCAATATTGATTCGCAGTTCTGTAACGCTGGAACAAACATTATCACATTAGTTTAATTGATCGAAGGGCGTACGATAGACCGAGTGATGCTAGAGTCATACAATGCGGCCGGTTTTATCTACGAGTAACATACAATGGGTCTGCCATAAACCGTAGATGGGAAATAAAATAGAATTTTCAAAAATAATTAAACCAGAGGATTAAAAGGGGTAGAATAGATACTTTATTTGCATGATACACGTCTTATGTGTAAGATATTCAGTTGCATAAAATTACAGTTGTTTTCATTATTAATTATACTATTTATAAATTAAATTAATTTAGTGGAACGGCTGGACTATTTATTTAACGGTTGATTGAACTGCTTGTGACGACCCTCAAAAATAACAAATATTAAATAATAAATTCCATCGACATTCCCAATACGGTTTCATCACACAGATAAATATAATTTCTGAATAGCTTCGGTCTATTGATTCGGCGAAATAAATAATTCTCTGCATGAGAACTCTGGTTAGGTATTATTATGAATGTTGCGGGTATTTTTAGATCTTTTGTGTCTAAAGTTCAAAGGTCGAGTTCTGTCTGAGAGGCTGAGACTCTTTAACGAGTAGAGGCTATACAAATCTCATAATTCGTAAATGGGTCATCTTTTATGATGTTACTAGAATTTTGCCTGCGACTTCATCCGAGCAGTTGGGTTTTTAAATAAGTATACCGCGGGAACCCTCTGTTTTTCCGGGATAAAATATGCCACTCTTCAAGTCCTCAACTTTACGCATGAATAAATCACGTGGATCCTTTGCTCCGTGATATAAGGACAAACTAACAAAAAATAAGTTTCGTATATATGAAACTATAACTGTGGTCTTATAACTGGGAGGTCTCGGGTTCGATTCCCGGCGGGGGCAATTTAGTAATTTATTATTTCTAAATTGTCTCTGGTCTGGTCTGGTGGGAGGCTTTGGCCGTGGCTAGTTACCACCCTACCGTCAAAGACGTGCCGCCAAGCGATTTAGCGTTCCGGCACGATAGCGTGTAGAAACCGATAAGGGGTATAGGTTGAATTTACACTGCTATACCCCTTCCAAAATTAGCCCGCTACCATCTTAGACTGCATCGTCACTTACCATCAGGTGAGATCGTAGTCATGGGCTATCTTGTCATAGAATAAAAAAAAAAAAAAATCAATTAGTCAAAAACGGCTTGATCAATTTGAACAATTTTTGTTCGTTTTGTTATAAAAATAGGGAAAACCCAAAAGATTCGCTGAGATGTAGAATTCTACTTCGAATTACCTACTTTGAATAGATAGCGGGAGCGAAGCCGCGGGTAAAAGCTACTTTATAATGTTAGTAAAGATATTGAGTATAATTGTATGGATTCTAGTATTGATTACTACTGTTTTGTACTCATTTGACTTCTTGGTGGAAACAAATCTTCCGCGGCGGTAGTAGATATAAATAGATAGTCACGAACATAATATGAAACAAAGAAACACGTGATAACGCATGTAAATCCGTGAAGGTCGCTCAATTAACCTCATATCTGAGATACGCAGCCTATGTTCTGATTACGTCACTAATTAGTCTAACCTAACAATGGCCTTTCAGTTTTTTCGACAATACTACGTCAACATTTCCATATTTCTTTTAGTCTAATCTTTTTTTTTCTGCAAATCGTTAAAAACTGAGTAAAAACCTAGTGGAGTAAAAACTTATGCACTTATACTTAACGTTATTTGTTACATTGATAGAACGTTCTGTAGAACGTTATTGTAACATTTTGTTTTCAAAGAGCAACTGCTGAGTTTCTTGCCGGCTCTTCTCAGCAGATTATTTAATGCTTTCCGAACCCGCGTGGGAGTCATAGCCTGTTGAGCCATAGGTTAAAATACATGAAATATAAAAAAAATTGAATCAACAGATCCTGATATAATTACAGTAAAACAGATGACACTCGCGCGACTGTGTCTACTGGCCTGTCTATAGCTACGTCTGAGAATGGATCAGCACGGCGAGCTCTACCGCTGAGATTTAAAGAGCGTGCTCTCAGCTCGGACTTCAGTTAGAGTTAAAACGTGACATAAATACTTCATAAATATGCTGTGACATAAGTCTCGTTTTAACTCTGTCTTGAGTCTGAGCAGAGTGAGAGTGCGGTCTATAGATTTCAGTCTACTCATTTTTTTTTAGTCTGGGAAAAAATGAGTTTTTAATACAAAGTTAAACTAATACTCAGATGTTTTATTTTTCTTTAAACTATTTATTTGATTGTCGAAGGCGGGTAATGTTTTTAACGTATGTATCACACTATCACATCACACTTCACACTATCACACTAACATTATAAAGCCGAAAGTTTGTATGTGTGTGTGTGTGTGTGTGTGTGTGTGTGTGTATGTTTGTTACTCCTTCACGCCACAACGAATGAACCAATTTTGCTGATATTTGGAATGGAGATAGCTCATACCCAGGCTACTTTTTATCCCGGAGAATTACAGAGTTCCCGCGGGAATCAAAAAACCTTTATCCACGCGTACGAAGTCGCGGGCATCGTCTAGTATACAGTAAATATTATATAATAATTTTTAGACAATCCCACAGCCGAATTAGCATTATTATGTAACTTTAGTGACGTAAGTTGGAATTATTTGGATGAAGCCGCAAGGTAATCCCGGTATACGTATGTGGTAGGGTAAGTATATGTATAAAGAGCTTAGTGGCTATTTGCAACCTGCATAAAACTGCATCAATGCGCCATTTTACAGTAGATCCCTTTGTTTGTTGTTTAATTTGTACTGAGTCATCTGAACAAAGTGTAGAGCAATGAATAGATAACGATGATTACGTATTTTGTCGTGAAAATGTTTACCTACTAATAATACACAAGTTGACTAATTTCTATTTACATATGACTATTTGATATTTGCTTTCAGAAATCTTCTAAGTTAAAATCGTACGGCTTTTTCCACGTGACCAGTCAAACTTAAGAAGGAAAATTTAAGAACATTGTCATTTTTTATTAAACGACGAGTTAAAAAAGAGGTTAACAATTCAACACGTATGTAGGTATATGTTATTTTATTCGACACTTATGTATATGTTATATTAGCAAAATATTCACTAAGATAATTTTTTAGGGGTTCCAAAGAAAAAATTTAAGGTGATTTAATTTTTCTTAAATTACAGCTTGTGATATATTTGTGGTTATGTTTTATTTTGCGAAAATTTTCCGCGGAATCAAGCTCATAAAATATCACGTGCTCAAGCATGTGATATTTAATTGCTTACGATATTTAATTTTATTACGGGGAAGGAAACCTAAACAACTGAGCGTTCTCCATGTTCTCGAAGGTTTGTTGTAAAAATTTTTTTTTTTTTGGAAAGAGCCACTGCTGAGTTTCTTGCCGGCTCTTCTCAGCAGAATCTGCATTCCGAACTGGTGGTAGATTTATGACGTGTCATAAGAGCTACAAGTTGGCCTACATAAAATAAATAAATTTTGAATTTTGAGAGGAGACCTACGCTCAGTAGTGAGTCGTTAATGGAAAGCTCATGATGATATACAGAATACTCACATCGAACGTTTTCCCACCGCACGAACTCCCCAAAGAACGCCAGCTCCAGGTTGAAGGAGAGCGCTAGGTCGGCTGTCTCGCTCAGTCGTGCGGCGTCGTCGTCGCGCAAACGCTCCGTGCACTGCACGTTCACTAGGATTACCGGCCGGTCGCATATCAGGAACGCTGGAAATAAAGCAATAAAGGTTCCTGAGAAATCGTTGAGATATATCAAAACCAGTTTTTCCCCGCGAGTTCGTCCGGGTCAAAAACTCGTTTTCCCCCCGTCAGTTCATCCGGGTCTAAGACTGCCTGTCTATTGAAGCTGCGTGGAGCGCAAATCAATCGGATCATTGATAGATGACGTGATAAAATTATCTGAATATATAAAAGGCAAAGATGACTGATTGACTGATTTATCAAAGTATCAACGCACAGCTCTAACTGCTGGATGGATCGGGCTGAAATTTGTCGTAGGCTGAAATGATGTCGTACATTTGGTCAAAATTACATTTGATTTCCATGCGGAAAAATTTAAAGGTTGTGTTAAACCTGACTATCAACTATCGGAGTACGAGGAAATCTCGAAAATTGTAATTAACCAGCAATTAAGGTCATAAAATTTAATGAAGCGAATATAATTCTGGCTTTGAGTAGGAAATACCCAAAGAAATCGTTTACGCTAATTAATAGGGTAAAGTGATACTAATTTACCTAATTACTAGATGTTTTAAAAATACAGTGCGCTCTTTGATTCTTGATGAACAAATATCGGTGTCTGATTTCGGAATGCACGCTGTCAATTATTTTCGGTATAAAATACATTTAATAGGTTTATAAATATATATCAAAAATTCCGAGGCCGGCGGGATTCGAACCCACATCTCTCTGGGAATCGCGCCCGAGTGTGTTAACCGTTACACCACGGCCGAACCAGACGTCAGCCACGGAATTAGTGATATGTATCTACTTTTTCAATCAGTTTTATAGCAACTGTTAGCGACATCAAGTAGCGACACATTACAGTTGTAAAGATTTGATCAAGATTGATTCAGTAGTTTTTATGATAGACACTTTTCCCTTTTTTTTTTAATTATAGCTTATTTTATATTGCATTCATTTAGTACATAATATTATATAAAATATAGGAATGTATACATATAACATAAATCGCTAAGCCATTAAAACATAACAACGTTGTTATCAGTCCGGGGGACTAACAGTTAATTTCCGTCGGTCGTTAAAAATAACTACATAGAATAATTTGTACCTACAGTGATTTAAAAAAATACTTTTTTGTTGTGTAACTAACGCTCTCGGCTTCTAGATCCTTCCGCACTTACCAAGTAAAGTATTTTAGTACCTAACTTTAGGTTAACGATTAACATTAAGCGCTGACATCGTTAATCGTTAACCTAAATCATAAATTATAATTATCATCAGCAACCCATTAACGGCTCACTAATGAGCGCAGGTCTCTATCTATACTTAATTTTATAAAGCTGAAGAGTTTGTTTGTTTGAACGCGCTAATCTCTGGAACTACTGGTTCGAATTGAAAAATTCTTTTTGTGTTGGATAGTCCATTTATCGAGGAAGGCTTTAGGCTATATAACATCACGCTCCGACCAATAGGAGCGAAGCATCAGTGAAAAATGATGCAAAAAAAGGGGGCAAATTATCCATATTTAAAATATATTCTTTTAAAAACTTCTTAATCGCGATCATAATAACAGAAGTCGCGGGCAACAGCTAGTTTGTCATACTACCGGAGACGCGGCAGTATGCGGCAAGTTGCACCTTGAGTTTTAGCTATTAATTTATAACTAGGTGCATTATTACTTTCTGATGTTATTTTAAAATGTATAACAACCATTTTACGATGAAAAAATACATAGAATAGAATAGAAATATTTTTTATTTAAATAAACTTTTACAAGTGCTTTTGAATCGTCGATGAATATACCACTGGTTCGGAATGCCCTTCCTGCCGAAAAGAGCCAGCAATAAACTCGGCGGTTGCTCTTTAAAAAAAAATTTTTTTACAATAAGTAACAATAATTATGGACAGGACACCCTTCTAACTACAGTATGTGTACACCCTTATGAATGACAGGCAACTTCGGAACCCTACACTGTGCATAGCCTAACACGCAATTGGCCGTTTATTTTTTAATTTGATGTCGGTGGTCGGTTTCTTTAAGGCGATTGTCTTTTTTTCCGATTATTTCTGAATAAGCTTTATAAACTGGTTTTGTCGTGAGGGAATAATTGTTACTTATCAATATATTTACCTTCGGTTGTTCAATAAAATGAGCGCAAGGTAATCAGGTGTAAAAAAACAGGCGGGTACATAACAAAGATATTAAAGATAACTTGTTCATAGGTTTGTTGGTAGGCACAAGATAAAGTCCAAATCTGAAACATGAATCATATGAATGATTTATGAATAAATAATTAATTTATAGAATAATTAGAATATTTTCATAATGTAAACAAAGAGATCTTTCATCTGATAACATAGCTTTTTATTTTTTTCTGACTTTTTTATTATAACGAAGCCTTATTTATTCAAATCGTATGAATTGTCTGGTAATTATAAGGGAACCTCTAAACTGTCAAACTTACATAACTGCCAAACACTACCCTCGAATTGTCTAATGAAAACATACATACTGAAATATAGGTCGTGATCAAAATCGATTTTTCTACACGCTACTAAATCACATACCAATGTAAGGATATTAAATTATGAACACTCCTCACATATTAACAAGCTCCAAAATTGGCTTTTTATGTAGGTACACCTTGCTTTCTTATTTTGATGGACAATTAACAAACAAAAAACAAACTAGACAATAAACACCCAAAAAATGTAAAGCACATACACATAAATAAAACTAAGTAGGTAGTAAAATGTTAATATCAATTAACATTGTTAATTTTATATTAATAATAAATAATTTAAAAAGTTGTAATCTTAATTTTGATATCATCTTAAATAAAAATCCATTTAGGTGTGCCCTCGTGTGCTCCAACACAGCGGTTATAAATGTCTGTTATATAACATTCTATAACAAAACACTGCAGTGATAAAGAGAATTGTATAAGAAAGGTTGTTGTTGGTTTTGTTGTAACAGAAATAAATCCATTCTTCTATAATAGTATTTTAATACTAAAAGTTCTAAAGTGCGTCTGTCACTAACATTCTCCCAGCTTAGCAGCTGAACCCAATTTAATCCTGATAAAACTACACTTTATAATTTATATTATAAAGTGTGGTGTTATCAGGGTTATATTCAGTTCACGTATACTTATGTACAACGCGAATTTATAAAGCTACAATGAATGTGGTGAGGTGGGCCGTTAAATTTAATAATAGTTATTAGTCGAAACAGCAGTGTTTATTTTTAATTCGCACTGTTCGGATTCGCATCAATTGATTTAAAATAAAACTAATTCAAGGAACCAAAAATAAACCTCAGACAAGTGTAGCTGTTTCATAGAATGCTCATACTGTAATGAAATTCTATTGAAACCATTTGAGTAAAACCAACATTTGCGTAAAGTCGAATCGTTATCGTCAAGTAAATCTAGGAATATCTACTGGTTCAGTATGTCGTTGAAAATATGATCGGCTTCATAAAAAAATATATTCTCGACGAATTGAGAACCTCCTCTATTTTTTTTTCGTCGGCTGAATAGTAGCGATACTTTTAAATCATAGGTTTAAATAATTAAAGGATGCGGTCCCGAAACACGTCCCCAAAGGACACCATTTACAGTTACGTACGTTCAACTTATTGATTCGCTCAAGCCCTTCGACACGGTTCTATACAGTCCTATAAAAAACAACGATTAATATGCAACTCGATTATACGAATGCGGATCGCATCCAACGAGCTCCTTAAATAGTAAGCGATGAAGCTCAATGGCTCTTTATAAAGATACTAAACTTAACGTTAGTATCAGAAAGGACAAAGGATATATTTCGTAGATAGAGAAAGTCATATGAGTGGTCTCTATGTACAGTACAATTTAAATACTTTAATTACATCGTATCGTTTCGTATCTGTTACTGAGATGAGTGTCTAATGCCTATTGCTCCTACAAAAATAGTACTTATTACTAACTGAACAAACACACACAAATTCACAGCTAAGTTTTAGCAACGTTGAGTTTTAAGAACTAGTTTTGCTCTAGTGTCATTCACTAATAAGTTGCTTGACAGCCTGGCTGATGCATTTATCGTTTTTGCTGAGATTGTAACTCTAATTTTAAAACTGGGAGACCCCATTTATTAGGTACCTACATACTCCTAACACAGGCTATTAAACACTTTTTTAAAGCCACTCTTAAGCACACAGGTTATCTCTCAAGCTTTTACATAAATTGCAGCAGTTGAGTTTGACCTTTGATATAATAATTGCAGTAAGGTGAACACGGGAACTACATTTTCAATGTCAATAACACTAAGGACATCAGAATTAACATAACGGTTGATTTTGTTTAAAATTTGTGTAGCCATTCGCATAAATAAAATAAGATGCCACTATAAACTATCCGATCCAAAACAGGAACAAAATATAATTGAAAAGATAGTGAAAGTAGCGAAACTGATATAATAATTATGATATATTGGTTTAACATTTTTAAATACGTAGAATAGAATATTAATGAACTAATCATTTAAATAGAAAGTTCGAGTTTCTTACATAAGCTTCAACTCTATGAACAGGCTATATTTTCGTATGCAATTTTCTATTTTGTTGTTTTAACAAGTAATTGATGACTATAATGGAATTGCATCAGACATTTTTTTTAAAGGTGATAGATACCAAGGTAAACGCTGTAAATAATACAAAACAGGGAAAATCCTGGTTTAACTCTTAAAGCAATGACACATTATTTAGTCTATACAATAGATAACAGCAACAGGCTATTCTAAAAATAATTAAAAGAAATATGTTGCAATTTGAACGTTTACAATTCCGTGTAACAGTTTGGATGAAAAGTCATAACACTCCATGAACAAAAGATTTCGTAAAGAAGCTCCAAAAACGTTTTAACGTATGCAGAGTTATTCAAAGTCAACTTGATTGGTAATCGATTCCCAATGGAGCACGAATTGAGCCAATTATGCTAATAACAATGCTCAATGATATTTGAATTGTTCATTGTTCGTATGTGCGAATACGAACGTCTTGTTGAGAACTCAGAAACACCTTAAACACGTTTGTTTGCATTTGTGGTATAGTATAACATTACCTTTATTTTATCTCGTCAGTATTTCTCTTCATCTCAACATAATTTCTTACAAAAAGAAATAAATAAAAATTCTTTTCAAAAAACCGACTTCAAGCGCCACTACAAAGTATAAAAATAATTTTATTTTGTACACGTTTGTTGAAGAGAAACGATGAAACTGATACAACTGATATAACTAGAGTTGAAGATAAAAAAATTTATGGGACCATATCGCGAGCTTCCTCTGTCGATTAAAAAAAAAAATCGCGTGAATCGGTCCAGAAACCCCGGAGTAACCGGTGGACATACATAGAAAAAAAAAAGATACCGGCCGAATTGATAACCTCCTCCTTTTTGGAAGTCGGTTAAAAATCAAAGCACTTGGTGCAGTCAACACAGTCAACATAACAGATTTGAATGAGATGATAGCTCGCGAGAACTGCTAAATTGGAGAGGAGTTATCAACTCCTCGTTCTGTGATATCATAGAAACTAAGCCTAAAACTAGCAAGAGGTAGAGCTTTTAGGTTTTTAGGCTCTTCGAGTTAGACGTATGATTATTTAGCAGTTGATGTCATACTAACTCAACCTAAAAATATTGATCTCGCTGTTACTAAGTCCAGTACTTAAGGCGCTAAGAGGTGTGAAATGCCTAAATTCATGGATATTTAAATCATATTGTGCTTGAATTGAGCCGTACAGAAAAAATACAAAATTAAAGATAAAAAATCACCAAAGAGTAGCTATTTTTGTCATAATTTGCAAATGTTCTCCAAAATGACACAAGCTTTTTAATTAATTCTTGCACACAAAAAAGGTCTTGAAAATAGTAATATTTTTACTTGTGAGTTTTATTTTTAATAAAGTAAAGTAATTTTTATCCCGAAATTCACATAAATCTGCGCGAGTGTGCCTGCTCCGTCGCTATGTAAATTTGCCGTCAAACTCATTCACGCTTCTTAAGGCCTTAATTCCTACAGCTAAAGTTTCGTGTACAATAGAAATGGAAAGCATTATTTATGATCGAGGAGACTCGGCTAATTACTTTTGTTTCAAGGTTATTTAGAGTTTCAGACGTCTCGCCGTATTGACGCATACCTATTACAGTATCTTTTAATACTTCGTAAACATTACGAGTGATGCTTGGAATTATAAAGTCACATACATGTAAAAAGCTGTGATAGCTTAGTGGTTAGGACTGCGGTCGCTTATTTGGGGGTTCAATTCCGGGCACGCATTCATCTCATATGCACACATCCCTCAATACACATACATAAACACCAGTTTAACTGACACAAACTTTTGTTGTTACTAAACTAACTCATGTTTAAATTTTTGTATTTTGTAATTTGTCTGTCACGTTATGTACTCTGTATGTCTTTGTTAATAATGTACGAGGAGGGCGATGATCACCGCAACACAGTTTATACTTCTGCGGGATCATCGTTCTAATCTGTTTTCGCATCCTGTAAGTGTAAAGACTTCAAATAAATAATAATTAATAATATCTCTGTCTTTTCGGAGCTATGTGCGTTTAAGCAATTAAATATCACATGCTTCAACGTTGAAGGAAAACAACGAAACCTGCACGCTTAAGAGTTCTCCATAATGTTGTCTTGTTTTTATTCGATGACAAGTAAGTCCTTGACTGCGATCTCACCTGATGGTGAGTGACGATGCAGTCTAAGATGGTAGCGGGCTAACTTGGAAGGGGTATGGCAGTGTACATTCAACCCAAACCACTAATCTGTTTCTACACGCCATCGTGCTGGAATGCTAAATTGCTTGGCGGCACGTCTTTAACGCCAAAATCAGCCAAATCCCCCGTCAGACCAGACCAGAGTCAATTCAGAAATTATAAATTACCAAATTGCCTCCGCCAGGAATCGAACCCGAGACCTCCCAATTATAAGACAACAGCGCTCACCGCTGCGCCAGGGAAGTCGTCGAAATGTTTTCAAAGGTGTGTAAAGTTCGCCAATTCGCATTGGGTCGGCATGATATATGGCCTTCTCAGAAAGGAGACGCTCAGTAGTGAGCCATTATTGGGTAGCTCATGACGATGATGAATTGATGATACATACTGCTATTCATTCATTCATTTTTGAATTTCAAGTGTTAGACTGTAAACTACATCATTAATTTTTATGTTTTCATTTCAACGCTCGTTGCTGCTGTACCATAAACAATTTCGCACGCAATTTTAGGTAATTTGCACGTCTAATGTCTGTCTTCATCTGACACGCTTTGTTACTAAAGTCTCACACATTAATATTAATGTACGGTGTACCTACAAGTCTGTACACTAACAACGTTTGTAACTCCTACATACAACAAAAACGTTCATGTATTATTTAAGATACACTCAAAATGGACAAAACAAAATTACCTACTTAAAATAGTTAATTTGTTTTCCTTTTGCTCATTATAATTTTTTTTTTTTGGGTTTTTCACCAGCTGGCATGTCAACCCCATCGATATGCATATTACTTAATTATTATAAAATATTATTTTTATGTCACGAAAATTAATAATAACGGTTACGAATATTGGGTAGAGGCGTTACTTTACGGTGTTTATGTAAAAAAAATTGTGGCTCTTCTATTACGAAAAATCAGATTTTGCTTTGAGGAACCTACAAGAAACCTGTCTAAAAGTGGAATCAATTTGCTCAATTAATCAATTAAATCTTACATCATACACCATTTGAATAATTAAACGCATGAATTGCGTAGGCGTTGACCCGGACTTTATATTTTTAGACAATATGCTCGATATTGCTTAAGTGAGTGCAGACGCGGTCAATGTCAATGTTCTCGGTACAAATTAACAGCACACAGACACACTTTGGGTACGGAACCCTAAAAATCGTGTCTAATGAGACTTATTTATGTTGACAGAAACGACAAATGAGATCTGCAGTGCGTTTTCAGAAAAGTTGCATTTATCATTGCTACAATCTCAATTGTGGTGATAGGCTAAAATTGTTTTCCCGCTGCAACAAATTATTCGAAGTCGCCTGGATCGACTTGGAAAATTCTTTTTTGTTTGAAAGGGTATACTTCCCAGGTGGTCCCATTGTCATCAGGTCAGATTCTGATGATAGGACCCTAGAGAAATCGAGGGAACTCTTCAAATTTTATAGATACAACCTAAATCTCTTACTAGTGTCCCGTTTTCCTTTTCCACATCTCATGCTTTCCCTTTCATAATGCTCAATGCAGAAAAGGATAGCACTATATTTGGAACTGTCAATTTACACAGCAACAACAGAATTAGCCACAATGCCACCTTCATTTCATTTCATTTCTTCACACGTTACCCCATATGACATAGTCAAAACATTTAAATCTTTACAAAATAAGAAAACAGCAGATCTATGGGGGATATCAGTTAAAATAATTCATAATGTAATTGATATTATTGCGCCGTATCTTGCTTTAATTTTTAATAAATCAGTAGATTCTGGATCTTTTCCAGATCTTATGAAATGTAGTAAGCTAATACCGCTTTTTAAATCGGGCAGCAAAAGTGACCCGAATAACTACAGGCCAATTTCAATTTTGCCAACTCTCAGCAAGATATTCGAAAAAATAATGCTCAACCAACTGCTTTTACACTTTAATTTAAATAAACTCCTACACACTGAGCAGTATGGTTTTACAAAGGGTCGATCAACAACCGATGCAGCCGCAAGGCTATTACAACACATATTCGATGCGTGGGAGAACTCACAGAATGCCATTGGTATTTTCTGTGATTTGTCAAAGGCATTCGACTGCGTTGATCACGAGACTCTTTTGCTTAAACTGAGCCACTATGGCATTAAAGATTTTGCACTTAGTCTCATTGCGTCTTATCTCAGCAACCGAGTCCAAAGAGTATGTGTCAATGATGTAAAATCATCCGGATCAGCCTCAGTAATGGGTGTACCCCAGGGTTCTATTCTAGGTCCATTCATGTTTTTGGTCTACATAAATGATTTACCACATTTTGTCCAAAATACTTGCGATATTGTACTATTTGCTGATGATACGTCTTTAATTTTTAAAGTCGATAGGATGAAAGACAATTTTGACGATGTAAATAATGCATTATCTCAAGTTTCTGAATGGTTTACGGCAAATAATCTCCTCTTAAATGCTAAAAAAACAAAATGTGTTGAGTTTTTATTACCTAACACGAGAACTGTCAGTAAAAATTTAAAGATAAATAATGAACCTTTGAAAACTGAGGACTCCACAGTGTTTTTGGGGTTAACCCTGGATTCAAAGCTACAATGGGGCACCCATATAGCAACGCTTGCTGGCAAACTTAGCTCTGCTGCTTACGCTGTTAGGAAGATTCGACAGTTGACTGACATAGAAACTGCAAAAATTGTTTATTTTGCATATTTCCATAGTATTATGTCATACGGAATCTTAGTATGGGGTAAGGCAGCCGATATTGGAAAAATTTTTGTTTTGCAGAAGAGGGCAATCCGCGCAATCTATAATTTGAGGCCGCGGGATTCCCTTCGAGAAAGATTTAAAGAGATAGGCATTCTTACAGTAGCTTCACAATATATTTATAACAACATAATATTTGTCAGACAAAACATTTTGAGTTACAAAAAAAAGAGTGATTTGTCCGATAGACCAAGTAGAAATCCAAATAGGCTCATGTTTCCTGGGCTGCGCCTCAAGAGGGTCCAAAAGTCATTTGTGAGAATGGGCGTGACGTTTTACAATAAAATTCCACAGTCAATCTTAGACTTGCCTCTACACAAGTTTAAGAAATCAATTAAATCTGCTCTCATGAAAAAAGCATATTATACAATTGAAGACTATGTAAATGATAAAAAAGCGTGGATATAATTCGCTCCAGTGATTCATAAGACAGTAATAACTATCCTGTGTTCAATAACAATTGTAAATTTTTTATTTTTTTTGAAAAGAGCAACCGCCGAGTTTCTTACTGGCTCTTCTCGGCAGGAAAGGCATTCCGAACCAGTGGTAGATTCATTGACGATTCAAAAGTGCTTGTAAAAGTTTATTTGAATAAAAAATATTTCTATTTCTATTTCTATTTCTATTTAAAGATCGGAAAACTAGGGTGCTCGCTCTATTTGCTAAATCAATTTAAACCTAACTACTTTCCAATAGAGTTCATTATGCTTCATATGGAGGTAATGGGTCAGTGAGCAGTTGTGACATAATATTTGCCCCAATCAGCCTCCAATGCTAGACCGTGACTAGCTTATAATTTAAACATCTTGCAATGCTAAAAATAGATGAACAACAATTTATATCGATTTTTAGGTAACTGAAGACGTAAAAATACAAATTTTATAAACAAAAAGATAGATTTTTTTTTATTCAATGACAAGATAGCCCATGATAGCGATCTCACTTGATGGTAAGCAACGATACACTCTAAGATGGTAACGGACTAACTTGGAAGGGGTATGGCAGGGTAAATTCAACCCATACCCCTAATCTGTTTCTACACGCCATCGTGCGGGAACGCCAAATCGCTTGGCGGTTCGTCTTTGACGTTAGGGTGGTAAGTAGCTACGGCCAAAGCCTCCCACCAAACCAGACAGAGATAATTCAGAAATTATAAATTCCCAAATTGCCCCCACCGGGAATCCAACCGGGACCTACCAGTTATGAGACCACAGCGCTCATCGCTGCGCCAGGGAGGTCGTCAAAATCTATAATTATATAAAAAGGCTTGTCCTGACTGACTGACTGACTGACTGACTGACTGACGATCAACGCACAGCCTAAACCACTGAAGTTAGAAACTTGAAATTTTGACAGTAGGTTCCTTTTATGACGTAGGCGAGCACTAAGAAAGGATTTTTCGAAATTCGCCCCCCAAGGGGGTAAAAAGGGGGGTTAAAGTTTGTATGAAACTCCGTCATTTTTCGAGTTATACTCATGAAATTCGGTATTTAGGCTTTAAATTGAAAACAAAAAAGTACGTGTTTCACAGTTTTTAAAAATTCTACCCCCTAAGGGGTTAAATAGGGGTTGAATGTTTGTATAATAGTCCTTCGTTCTTTAAGTTATTTTTCAAGTTACGTTTATGAAACTTGATATTTTGGCTCTTGATTAAAAATAAAGAATTACGTATTTTACATTTTTTTTAAATTCTCCCCCCAAGGGGGTAAAAAGGGGGGTTAAAGTTTGTATGAAACTCCGTCATTTTTCAAGCTATACCCATAAAATTCGGTATTTAGGCTTTAAATTGAAAACAAAAAAGTAAGTGTTTCACACTTTTAAAAAATTCTACCCCCTAAGGGGTTAAATAGGGGTTGAATGTTTGTATGATAGTCCTTCGTTCTTCAAGTTATTTTTCAAGTTATGTTTATGAAACTTGATATTTTGGCTCTTGATCAAAAATAAAGAATTACGTATTTTACATATTTCGAAAATTCTCCCCCCAAGGGGGTAAAAAGGGGGGTTAAAGTTTGTATGAAACTCCGTTATTTTTCAAGCTATACCCATAAAATTCGGTACTTAGGCTTTAAATTGAAAACAAAAAAGTAGGTGTTTCACAGTTTTTAAAAATTCTACCCCCTAAGGGATTAAATAGGGGTTGAATGTTTGTATGATAGTCCTTCGTTCTTCAAGTTATTTTTCAAGTTATGTTTATGAAACTTGATATTTTGGCTCTTGATCAAAAATAAAGAATTACGTATTTTACATTTTTTGAAAATTCTCTCCCCAAGGGGGTAAAAAGGGGAGTTTCAATATTCATAGTTAAGACAGGACAACGTCTGTCGGGTCCGCTAGTACTAGTATAATATAAAAGGTGAAACAGAAGGCGGTATCAACCTTGAAGGAGATCAATGTGCTCATGAAACTGAACAACTTTCCCCAAGGAACATACGTCGAAATATGAAAAAAAATGTCGGTCTCCCATACAAAATTGACGAGCCGCTGATTGATTTACTATGGGAAGTCCAAATTTTTTTTTTCATAATTATTTTGACCTATGTTCCCTGGGGAAAGTTGTTTAGTTTTATGAGCACATTCACCTCCTTCAGGGGTTTTTTATAAAGAGGTAATCATATTGGCGGTGGTCGCGTAGGCATGATAAAGGTATGATACGTAGTTCCGCGGTGTAACGCTAACGCACACCACACGTAACTATGTAGATGCCGCCCGCTTTCCGCACAGAGCGGCTCCCTCATGCATGAATGTTTGCTTAGGCCGCGTTGCTATACAAAAACACTAGATACACATACAATTTTTTTATTCGATGACAAGATAGTCCTTGACTGCGATCTCACCTGATGGTAAGTGATGATGCAGTCTAAGATGGTAGCGGAATAACTTGGAAGGGATATGGCAATGTACATTCAACCTACAAGCTATCGCGCCGGAACGCTAAATCGCTTGGCGGCACGATTTTGACGGTAGGGTGGTAACTAGCCACGACCAAAGCCTCGCACCAGACAAAATACTCCTAAATGTGGAAGTTTGTGGAAGCGTGTCTACTTCTTCTTCTCCTTTATCAACCGTATTATTCAGCGCCGGACAAAGGTCTCTTGCATGGACTTCTACAAGCCTCGGTTTTGCGCCGCCTTTATTCAGCGGCTCGTCTGGATGTCGTCGGTCCATCTAATGGGGGGTCTGCCAACACTCCGCTATCCGGGGCGAAGTTGCCATTCCAGCGCCAGCACATTGGGATTACGACGACCATCAGATCTTCCAAACATGTGCCCCGTCTGTTTTGATCCCCGCTTCGCGACTTCGACTTTCAGAAGCTATATATAGCTCAGCTACGTCAATAACTTAGATTTCCCAACCCCTCCCTGACTTTTAAAAATCTACTCCATGTGGATTCTCTGGCATAAGCTAGCACTACTAATGTGGTTAATAACCTGCTAACCAAATGGTTTTGACCCATCGAGTTTTGACCCTTAAAATTAAAACAAAATAACATATTCAGAGATTGAAATATGGTTATTTTACGTATTCATATTTTGATTTTAATTCAGTTATCAAGATGTAAATCTGAATACAACCAAAATATCATATGAATTAGGTAATTAAGTCTCGAGCTTCATAATTATTGTGATGAGACATTGGCATGGCATTGTTAAACTATTTGTCGAGCGAAGCGTACACACGTACTTCTTTATTTTTAACTGAAAGCTCTAATACCAACTTTGATGGAAACAGCTTGAAAAATGACGGAGTTTCGTATAAACTTCCATCCCCTATTTAAACCCCTTAGGGGTGGAATTTCCAATAATCCTTTCTTAGTGTGCGCCTACGTCATAAAAGGAACCAACTGTAAAAATTTCAAGTTTCGTGATCTAGGATGTGATGGATAAAGTCGAAAACGATCCGATTTTCAAAGTCTACATTTGTAAGGTGTCCAAATCGTGCCATATCTTCGGGTTTTACCTATATCAACGTCCGAGCGCGGTTTCCCAAACAATCGCTCACACGATTTGATACTATACTTCAATGTTTTGATCAAACATTCTGCCGATTCGCGTGCGAATGGGAATTTAGGTATTTGGGACATCTTTGAACATGACGTAATTTTTAGACTTTCAGCTTCATTTGACTTATTTTCAATGAGAAGAATCTTAGGACCTGTCTAAGTTCTGTTGTGTCTTACTTGATTAAAGGGTTTTACAAACTTCCACTGGTGCAATTGATTTGAAATTTGGTGTACTGATACTTCGTATTATTTCCAAGACATGTCACCATTCGAAGTAGTAACTTTGAGCTGATGCTGTAGCATTAATTAGTCTGCGGGATCCCAACTCTTCAGCAATTTAAAGCAGATATAGTGTGTTTAGGGCGCTCATTACAATTGAACCATTGTTATGGTTGTAAAGTTTTTTGATAAAGCACATCATGGCTGCAAAGATAAAAAATTGCTGTCTGATACCCCGATGAAAAATATTTCTCAATTCATCGTGTATTTTTTTTAAATTTATTTATGCGTGGCCAAAGCATAAATAAATTTAAAAAAATACATAATACAATAAATACAGGTGTATCGTATTTTTTTCTTTTTAGTTGCTTCTATCGTCGGTTCCATTTTTTTTAAGTTATTATACTGTACAATAATTTCATCTACCTACTTTATAATTATTAAGTATAGGCAAAGAAAAAAAATCATTGAACAAAGTGTTATTGTGCAACAACAAAGACCCCTCAATATACCTACCTTTTATTCTTTCTATCAGACGTTTATCAGTTAGTGTTACAAAATCATACTTACCTAATTAGGTAAGTATGATTAACGGACGGCGGACGTTAACCGATATCAAAGTCCGATAGATCACCTTTGTGCCGAGTGTTATGATGACTTTGTATGCCCCTTATTCTGCATTAAATTAATTATGTATGATTTGATTTGATTTTTTTTCAATAGATTTTGTATTTTGATTCATCTGAAGATTAGATATACATAATATGTGTATGTGTAATTGATAAAAAAGCGTAGAGTGGATTCAGCAATAAATATGGGACGGTAATAACTGTAAACTGTACACAACATAAAATTGATATTATTTTTTTACCGCTGAGTATCTTCTCGATTGAACGGTATTTCGAGGTATAACTCTTACTATTTCTTCCTCCAATATTGGACCACTTTAAAAGATATTTCATAAACTGAATAAGACGAATATAGACCGTGTCCCCAAGTTTTTCTTTTTTCATTAATGGTTGTGCACTTGGCCTCTGTTGACAGTGGTCTAAAATATAGGCAATTTGAGCATTTTTTAGGGGTTCTAGAGCTTATAAAGATAATGTCTTAAAAGGAAAACATAGGGGCATAGAAGACGTTGATGTTTATTTGACTGTAAAAAGTCATTGCTTTAAGGTCATAAACCGTAAAGAAAACAGGCGAGAGCGTTTGTATGGAGAAAAGACCATCCGCATTTCATCTTAAAAGTGGTTAAAAGAGTCGTACACCACCTTTAAAAAGTGACGTTGTTATAGTTTTTTGCTGAACTTTAAATGACGTTCCTCCGAAAAGATCAAGAAGGCGGGTAGATAGATTCTACCCATGACAGCTTCAACTTGACGTCTCGCAACACCGCAGTCTCGTCGTGACCACGGTCCAAAGCAATTGGATCGAATTATCGACAATCCCAACTAAAATAATTACCGTGGTACGTACTTGTATTATTTTATAACAATTAAAGTGGTTAAATGGTCTGGCACAAACCTTGCGGAGAGAGGGCCAGGCGCTCGGAGCTCAGCGCGGTCAGCTCCTCGACTACTCGTCGCGCATGCGCGTCTGTGAGCGGCGCGCTCGCCACCGTGACGTGCTTGTTGGAGCGCTCGTACAAGAAGCCCAGCTTGCGACTGCAACAACAGACATAGCTCCAAAACCGTATCTATCAATCCTACTAATCCTGACTAATGTTATAAATACGAAAGTGTGTTTGTTTGTTTGTTGGTTTGTCTTCCAATCGCGCTGCAACCGAGCAACGGATTCACGTGATTTTTTGTATGGGAATTATTGAGGACCTCGCTAGTGACATAGACTTCTCAATTTTCAGACTCTTAACTGCTTGAAGCTTATTGAGTATCTTAATAGGTACCTGATGCCCACGAATTCGTCCGTATGGATAACTCGGGATCCCTCTGTGTTTCCGGGATAAAAGGTAGGCTATACTGCCGTCGTAATTGAAAACACAGTAAGTTATATAGAAGTTACCTTTAAGTTACTGTGTTTTCAATTACGAAGGCAGTATAGCAGTTTCCAGCTCCTCAAATATATCCATTTAAAAAAGCACATCGATTCAAAACTTTGCAGCTGCGTGATTGAAGGATAAATCTACAAACCCATTTTCGCATTTATAATACTAGCTGATTCCCGGATTTCGTACGCGCAGATTTTTGATTCCCGCAGGAACTCTTTAATTTTCCAGAGCTATCTCCATTCATTTCAGCCATATTGGTTCATTCGTTGTAACGTGAAGGAGTAACAAACATCCGTTCAGTGTATCCATCCACCCTCACCTTTCGCATTTATTATATTAATAGGATTAGTAAGAAAACCTAAGTTTCTTGTAAATTCTACAGTCAAGTCAAGGAGTAGGGAGCGATTAAAGCGGTGTTGCACTTGACCGCTTATCTACTCTCGATGAAACGACCCTGAAGGCTTTCTTATCAGATCGTCGCCGCGTCGTTATCGGCGCGCCGAGCGCCTCGATACACTGATTTATATCAATGAGCCGACATGCATGAAATCAGGGCTGCCACCTTTTTTTAAATAAAAATTGCAATTGCATCTGACCACCTATTTCCTCTCAGAGCTCTGCAGGCTTTTTTATGAAATTGTCACCGCGTCGTCATTGCTAGGTATAGCACGGCGATCGACTGATTTAGAACAATGCTTCCTATATGCAAAAATTATAATTAGTGATTAACTAACAGATGTGTGTGTGGGCGTGAAAGGGCCAGAAAAGTAAAGAGAACGAGTTAATTAGACTTCAGAAATGAGGTGTTGTCCTCTAGCGATAACAATAGCATGAAAGATAGATAAAATAAGAATGGAGAGAGCTAGACAGAGAGATGAGGCAAATGATAGGCAACAGAGAAAAGATAAGATAAATATATTATCTCTGTCATAATCGAGAGAGAGTTGAAAAAGATAAGAGAAAGATATTATATTATCACTTATCAGACTGACCTGATAATAATAATTATTGCTAAGTATAATTATTCGCTTTCAATAATGAAGTTTCTAAGATACTGAATTTTAGACTAGACTTTCGTGTATATTCTATTCTTTCGTGTATATTTTTTCGTGTATAGTCAAATGATTAGCGCGATCTTCCACTTGAACATTTATCTCCTCTCGATACTACCCTGAAGGCTTTCTTATCAGATCCTCTCTGCATCGTTATCAGTATAGTGCGTCGATCCACTGAATTAGAACGATGCTTCTATATGCATATAGCATTAGGGTTGCTAATATAATTAATTATGTAGTTTAAAAAATAATAAATAATTATTACTAGACGATACCCGCGACTTCGTCCGCATGGATTAAGGTTTCTTAATTCCCGCGGGAACTCTTTAATTTTCCGGGATAAAATGTAGCCTGGGTATGAGCTATTTCCATTCCAAATATCAGCAAAATTGGTTCATTCGTTGTGGTGTGAAGGAGTAACAAACACACACACACATATACAAAATTTCGCCTTTGTAAAATTAGTGTGAAATGAAATGTGATAGGGTGATGTGAAGTGAGATTTAATAGGCGCTAAGGCGATATGGTTTGGATTCATTCAACTTTCGGATTTAAGTTGTTTGAGCATGGCTAATAAAATATTTATAAGTAATCAATGTTACGTATACTCGCACTTTCGAAGAACTTAAAATATCGCAGGTACTTTCACAACACAATATAGAAATCAAATGTATGTAGGTATAAAGCATATCGATAGCCAAAATGTTTGAAATATTTAATACAGGCCAAAATATTTCTAGCGGGTTTGGCAGCCCTACATCTATCTAAATTCCTTTTGTTTCATTATCACAAAAGAAATTCAACACGTATTGCATTGAAATAAGTTTCAAAATCGTTTGCAGATTGACTGAAATAATGCCACTGAATTAAATATAATAATTGAATGAATAATTGCCATAATTGCCTAGCCAACTGCTGGTTGGGAGTTTATGTTTACAGAGGTACTATCGCGTGTCGACAATACGGCACTACCTTATTATTTTATACTAGCTTTGCCCGCGGCTTCGCTCACGTCAAGTTCGATTTTTCAACCCCCTATTTTACCCTTTTAGGGGTTGAATTTTCAAAAATCCTTTCTTAGCGGATGCCTACGCCTAAGCCCGATCCGACCAGTGCAGTAGCTTGAGCTGTGCGTTGGTAGATCAGTCAGTCAGTCACCTTTTCCTTTGATATATTTATAAAATAAATAAAATTAAATCTTATTAAAATTTTACAGTTCTGTAATCAGAAGTGAGGTATACATAAAAGTAATTTAATATTTTTAGTTATTTTACGATTTAAATGATTTTTTGTAAGCAATGTTTTCTTTACGTGCCATTCGCTAGGAAGTTCGAGAGCCTACCAACCTTATCATTAGGCTCTTATCATAAAGTGTATTGATAAGAACTCATTAAAACTCCATAGTATAGATTTGTGCTCAGAATTATCGAGTTCCGGTTGAATTCTGCCAGATTTATTTCTAGTTGTACTGAAGCCTTCAATGAGGTGGTGGGTTTTCAACTCACCCTGTATAAACGCACTGCCAGGTGTGACTGTTGGACCGCCACTCTCTCACTCGTCGCAACGCTGGCGAGTTGAGTTCGTCGCATATCATTTGCAACGCTGGCTCCTCGAGTATGTCTTGGACGGCTAATATTGATAACCTGTAAAGAAAAATGTCGTTTATAAAAATAGTCTATTAAAACAAAATTATGTCACACGTCCGAAAATCGAAAATGCTATTGATTTATAGATGTTGGGTCATATTATGTACCAAGGTATAAAATTGTTTGATAAAAACAAAATGTAGCCTATGTCACCCCGACCTTCAAAACCGATCATAACGAATAGTTTGTCAAATCGGTGGAACATTCGTAATAATATAATAAATATAATACGTATACGTAATAATAGTCATAGTCTGCTAAACCCTTCCTTTTGGCGGTAGGTAAAAAATAATGGCTGCCTGCAATTTCTAGGCAGCAAGTTTGCATTCACACTGCCTTGAAGCCTCATGCTATACGGGAAGATCGACTGGTTGATAAATACAATTCATGACGTCAGTTCTAACATAAAACTTCCTAAAAAATTAAAATTTCTTAAAAAATTCCTTAAAAGCCGGCAACGCATTGGTGGTGCCTCAGGTGCTACAAATGTTCATGGGCGGCGGTAATCACTGAACATCAGGTGACCCGCCTGCTCGTTTGCTCGCTAAAAATAAAAATAAAAAAAACTTCTCAATAGATGAAAATAACAATACAATATTAATATAATGTATGTCGACAAAGATAAAAAAGTAGTTACTAGATAAAATGAATAATCATAAATCACGATCTTTATATACCAAAATTAGGCAATAACACAACTACCTAAGATTACAAGAATTGTAATGTATTAAAAAAACATAGTGGTCTAATTTTTTGTTAATGCTACAAAACATATAACACATTAAAATATTGGCCCCATCTGCGTAATGCCTTTATTATCGAGTTAATTTACGCGTTGCGGCGCAGCTGGAGCAGTAGCATTAAATTAATTTAATAAAAGAAAATTATTCACTATACATTTTAGTCAATAGCAAGGAAACCTTGGCCAATCAGAAATGAATGTTATCATCACACAGTAGCAATCAACTGTAGACAAGCTCCCAGCAGGCAATGCATTAGTTTGCCAAGTCTTTTGCACTTCAGAAGATCAAAGTAAACATAAACTAACTAAACTATCACTTACTTATATTCCAGAATAGTCCGGCATATCACCTCTCTGACACCAGGATTTGTAGCTTTGTCTATACTGAGCTGATGGAGATTCCAGGAGGCGAGACGGCAACACCGAACCCCGTCTCTTTCATACGTAAACACTTCTTCTACAATAGGCCTGTGTGAGTAAGCAGAGAGCAAGTCCAGTATATCTGCCACTGGGGCTGTCGCAAAACCATTTGGCAACGTAATAGGGAATTTGCTTGGCATTGAAAGACTTTTTCTATGAGGACTCTTTGGAGTTTTTGGCTCACTGCTGACCAATGAATCATTTATTGAAACGTCTGTCCATCCGTTCACATGCCCGTTGGTTAAGTGTTGTACGCTCTCGCACTTCCGAAGTTCCAAGTTCAAATGTGGTTTAATACTACTTAGTCTAACTATATCCATGCCCCTTACTTTAATAAGATCATCTAATGACTTGAATGGGCCTTTTTTATTACGGTAATCTACTATGTTTGCGGCCAATTCTTGGTTTAAACCGGGCACACATTGTAGTTGGAACACGCTAGATGAATTCACTGAACATAACTTATTTTCTGAGGATGATCTTATGCTATCTAATGAGTATGTACAAGAGCTTGTCCTAGATATTGGTTTTCTTGAATTTGTACATATTTCTGGCCTTAGTAATTCTAGTTTTTCAGCACCGATACCTAAAACAATAATGATTAAGATTATTGGTTTTTGTATATTAGGCACTTATTATAGGTTCAAGACCTATAAAAATAAGCTTGGAAAGATAGGATAATTAAGGTATTATTGGTAATGTTTATCTGCGAGATCAAATCAGAAATGAGGAGATCCATAGGAGAACCAGTCACCAACATATCTCAGTGAGTTGTAAAACTGAAGTGGAAATGGACGGGACACATAGTTCGAAGAACTGATGGTCTATAGGGTCCGAAGGTGCTGGAGTGCCGACCGCGCATTGGGAACTGCAGTGTTGGCAAACCCCTCACTAGGTGGACCAACAACATCAAACAAGTCACAGGGAGCTGCTGGATTCAGGCGGCAGAAGACCGAGACCTGTGGAGGTCCATGCAAGAGACCTATGTCCAGCAGTGGACGGCCATCGGTTAAAAAAGAAGAGAAGAAGGTAAACTTTGTTGGTAAGGTTTCTCACTGCATGTGGATACCAGTTCAAAAAGCAGAATCTGCTGAGAAGATACTGGCAAGAAACTCCTTTCAAAAGTTGGTACAAGGAAATAGATTGGTTGGATTGGGTTATATGATCTTTACATCCGTAACAAATAGAGCAATACTGTTAGTCAGAAGAAAGAAATAGAAATAAATAGATTGTGTAACCAATGTTTCATAATACTAACTGAAAGAGCAAAAGATTCACCTGTTTGCAGATAGTATGGATTTATTTAGGTTAGAGAGATACTACACCAATTTATAACTTAAATAGTACATTGTATAACATTTAAATTATCATATAATAAAGATATTGATATCTTTTTTAATTGCAACAAAGTTTCATGATACTTTTTGGTATATACAGTGGAACCTCTTTAAGTCAAAACTCTATGAATCAAAAACCTCCAATACTCAAAAAAATGTTTTGTGCTCTTCCCTTCAAACCCCAAAACCTCCATTATTCGAAATCTCAACCCTATATACACAAAACAATCAGTGAGCCCCTATAAGCCATTTTGGTACATTTTTTCCCTAACTTGAAAAAAATAAATTTGGCTTCAGTATCTCGATAGCCATGTTTGATTTTACAACCTCCACAACTTGATCATTTCAAACTAATTATCTCTATAGCTCGAATAAAATAAGTTACTGATGTTAAGAACTTACAGACAAAGTATGTCAATGTTTTTTAGACAACAATGTAAGAGTATTATCTACACTACATAGGATTACTAATTCTATGAAATAATAAAAGATTTTATGGCTGCAGTTAACACATCTTGTTTACATTTTATTTTTACTATTATAGTTAGTTCTTTATTTTTATTGATTTCAGTTGCACTTTAGCAAAGCACATCTTTTGTTTTATATTGGTAATTAAATTAACAAATCAAATATTACATTACAAAATCAGCATAAGTCAATAACCTTCATAAGTCTAATACAGTAGAAATTTTATAGTGTCTCCCTTGAAGTTTGACTTACAGAGATTCTACTGTATATAAATATTGATGACAGGTAGATAATCTAAAAATAGTGCTAGTCCTTTTTTTAAAACCTGTCAAATTAAGTTATGTTAATTAGCACACAAGCACAATATAAAGTTATAAAAAACTTAAGCACTTAAGGCACATATAAAGCAAATAGGGGACAAAAAAAAAATTTTGCTTTACATAGGTTTTTGGGGTATTGTTGTAAAGAACTTTTTAAACAGAGCACAAAGCTATTATTTGTTTAATTTACAGTGGCAGTTTTAGACATCTTATGTCCCCAGATCTATCTCAAAAAGAGTTTACAATCAAAAGCTGAAACTTATATTTAATTTCAGTCATATCCTGTAGTTAAACAATTAAAATCACCTGTAGTTATACAAATACTAAAAACAGCTGTTACTAGGTATTAGAAATTTCTTACACTTTAAGAAAGCGAGATCTTAGTTTGTGGTGATCCACTAGTTACCTGAGACTAAGGCTAGATCGTCAACGCGTTTGAACCTGCCGATCATCTGTCGATGGCGAACGATCTCCTGCGCCAGTTGCCGCGACACCCCTGGCAACGTCATCAGCTGCTCCTCGGTCGCCGTGTTGACATTCATCAGCTCTGGATACTCCTCTGAAGGCGGTAAGCTGAACGTATGGCTCAAACTCGACTTGTTCAGCTTTGAACGTCTCACAAAAGAGCGAAAAGACCTCCGACTACCTTTACTCCAATTAGAACTAGGACCCTGCCCCATATTTACACACGTAACTATAGCAAAAATAAAACATAGATATTTAGAAATCTAAACGTGAAGTTTTCACTCTTACAATCTTATTATTAGATTAAAATTCACTTAAAATCGCTCGCACATCACTGCTTCAAACTTAAAGGAACCACACCAATACACATGTTTCACATTTTAATCTCAATGTTAGCAAAATACACTTTTTTTCGAACTGGGATTAGTTTTATTTTAATATTTCGCTTTTAATTATTTTGTACATTACAACATATTTTATTTTGTAATATTATATTCTACACAACACGACTCGCTGGCCAACATGAAAGAAAACACGGAGTCACAGATTACTTGCACGGAGTGATTACATTCTCTTTGAAAGAAAAGATACAGACGGCTATGTCCATAGACTAAAAATAGCTTACTAAAAACGGGTTGCGGGAGGAGAATGATGTATATATCTATGACATTCATTAAATTTATTTTTTGTCTCACCTATTTTGTTTGAACAATAGAATTTATGAATGAATCCCCTATGCCATCTCTTTCTTACACTAGGTATATATAGCAGTGGTAGTAGGCGGTAACGTAGTAAAATTAGAGATGGGCTGAATCGTATATATAATCGAAAATAGTGTTGTGCTAGATTCATCGATTTTTTGTTTCGATTAGTATCGGTTTTCGGTTAATTACCGGTTTCTCAAGCTTTGCCTAAAACAAGTTTAATAGTTAGGAATAAAAACAAAATACCATTAAAAAACACTTTTATTATTATTTTTTATTACAGTAAGTGCCACTTACACTAACTAGATAAAACACAAAAAAGAAAGACAGAAAGAAACATTAAAGAATGAATAAAACAGGTTCATTCAATGCTCTCCGCGTAGGTACCATAGTTCCAAAACCAGGTTAGTCCACACATCGTGTGGTTCCTTTTGAGCATTTGTCCAAGAATGCGTTGAAAGATGCCAATGAACGCGGTATATAGGTGGTAACATATATTTAGGAACACATATACAACACTATTGCTCAGGTATACTCATTAAATTTACTACTAGCGATTGCCCGCGACTTCGGTCGCGTCTTCAATTCAGAATTTGTCTTTCTTTTTTGCGGTTTTTTGCCTTCAGTCTAAACTATTATTATCAATAGTTTGCATTTAATTCTCAAATGCAAACTGCGTACAACATTGATTCTCAACCATTTTTAAAAAGAAAAAGCCAAAAAGTTAAGTAAAAAGCCTTGCAACACCTTCATTATACATAAAATTATATTAATAGTTTACTTATATATTTAAACTTTCAAAGCTCCCCCAGATTTTCAATGATTGTAACCCCCTTTAATAAAAAACGCGACTCCCCGAGGTTGTGAAACAATGATGTAATGTACAAATTAACTACTATGTACAAACATACATATTATAATCTATCTCTGTACAATCATGTCACATGGGACATAAAAACACAGTAAGCTTATTAGGAAACTCAGTTCAAAATCGGAATCAACCAAACAGTATAAAAAAAATTAATCTCCAAACAAAAAAAGCTTTTTTGGAGCTCAGTTAAAAATGAGGCAAATAAATTTGAACGAAGTTTTCAAATATTTAAAATAAAATAAAATCATTTAAAAATAGCAAGTTCTTAGTGTTTTAAATTTCTTCGCACAGTTCTATTGAATTACGGTAGATGGCATAATATCTGAAAGTTATTTATTATTCTAGATTTACGCAAGCAAGCAAGTTTTGTTCATGTGTGATATTGGCAATCTATATTTCTCTAATTTTCATAAAGAATCACGTTTCTTAAACTATTGAGAATGGAAACAGATGTATCATACTTCAATCTAGCGGGCCCCCATCAATCTATTCTAGGGAGGCCCACTAGATTGAAGCACATTGGAAACAGCTATGTTTATGGCATTCAAATAATTAAAATTACACTACAAAAAGGTAATTGACTTTACTAAAACATTAATGACTCTTTAGCTACCCTTAACAACCTGTGTTTTTAGCATATCTTCCATTTCCATTCCCTTTTTGCTAGAATATACATTGTGGATTCTTCTGTTGAAGTTAATGCACCATTGTTTGCATTTGAAAAATAGCCGTAATGCTTTCAAGAAATCACGCAGATGATTTGATGATGATTTTTTTATATAAGATGTATCAACAAGACTCCAATTTTTTGATTAAATCTGTGTATACGAAAACTACAAATTTTGGGCAATTTCATTGGACAAATGTGCATTTTTACAATTTTGACATTTATCACAATCGAGTTATGGAAATAAATATTTGCAACTTGCACCAACATATAAGGCATTGCTCAAAAAAAAATCTGAAGGAATACAATTTTCAATGAAAATTAAATTTTCAACATCAGAACTGAATGTCTAATGTGGGTCTATTAATTAAACTACTGAGAGTACCAAGCATGCGGTATCGGTAGTGCAACCAGCATACAAATATTTTGCAGGGGTCATATTATTGATTAAAAATTACCTCTAATTTGAGAGAAATAAAATCTAGAGAATCCTGGTTTAGACGCTTGAGGCTCAAGAACTTTACACCTTCAATTTTTGATAAATCCGACAGGTGATGTACCGCTTTTATAAAAACAAATTATTTTAGAATTCTCTTGAGTCTGTAGCATCAAATTTCATTGATTGTAGCTTTTTCAGTGCATCATTCCAAAACTCTAAATGTTAAAACGAGTTTAAAGACAAAGCATTAGTTAGTTTACTGATGATAGCCATGATGACCAGTGCAATTCAGACTGTCAATCAAATTGTTAATAAGACCATCTTTGCAGTGAAAAAGCCATTATCAATGTTTATAGATGGAACACAATAGTTATGAACTAATACAAGTTCTTCGTATGTTGTCATCTTGTTCATCACTGGATGAGGACACCTTTTGTTGATAACTTGAGCAGCGTATTTGACCTGAAATTGAAAATTAATCACACTGAGTACAGTTAGGTATCTTATGTATAATTTAATAGTTTTCGAATATTATAACAGATGTGTGTCCTACTTGCAAACTTGCATCATCACTCCTTGTAATGCTCCATTAGCGTTTAATTAAATGGTTTAGCCCTTCTTATTAAGATTAGCCCGCAAATACACCGACAGATACTTTAAAAATTTAAAGCATGACTTGTGTGTTGATAGATGTATCAACACTCAAGTCATGCTTTAAATTTTTAACTCACTCACACACACACACACAGTCAGTAAATCAATCAGTCAATCAGAACATCTTTTTATAAGTATATAAAACTCAATTGCTGTTCGTTAGTCTGGCTAAAACTCAAAAATGGCTAAACCAATTTGAATGTAATTTTTGTTTTGTATGCTCTAATGGTGGTTTAAAATTGAAACAAAATTACATAAAATCAATAGAACATCTGAAAAATCTAAAAAATAAAATTTTGTATTGAAATCACCATTTTGGATCACTTTTGATAGATGGCGGAAGCAAAACTGTGTGTGAATGCTAGTATGTATGTTTTAAACAGGAAAACATACAATACTAGTTAATGCCAGCGCAGCAACTTCGCTCGCATAGATTTAGTTTTTAAAATCCAGTGGAAACGCTTTGATTTTCCAGGATAAAACGTAGCCTATGTCACTCTTCCGGTCCTTAACTATACCCATAAGTCATAACCCATGCAAACCAACAAACAAACACACTATCGCATTAATAATATTATTGAGGATAGTAAGGATATTTATTCAAACAAATATTTACTTGCCTTCATCTTCTTAAAGTGTTTGAAATTAACATGTTTGTATGTCAGTTTCGTGGCTCTCGCGTCATTTCTTGTACCATCCGAAGCATACAGCTTTTTGATGAAGCCCCAATGTGTATGTTGAGTTCCAATAAGCAAGTCCTTCTGGAAATTGTTATGAAAACATTTTAAAAAATATGGCATACTAGCTTCTTCCCGCGACTTCGTTCGCGTGGATTGAGATTTTGTGATTCCCGCAGGAACTCTGTTATTTTTCGGGATAAAAAGTATGTATTATGTGTTATTCCAGACGATAATCTATCTCTGTGCCAAATTTCCGCCAAATCGGTTTAGTCGTTGCGATGTGATTGAGTAACAAACATCCACACTTTCACATTTATAATATTAGTAGGATTGTACAATATGTGGTACAACTTATTTCCGTTAAACACTACATATTATAAAACAAAGTCCCCCACCGAAGTCTGTATGTCTGTTCGCAATAAACTCAAAACTACTGAACGGATTTTAATGCAGTTTTCACCAATAGACAAAGAAGACACCATAGACCAATAGATACCATGTAAATTAATTGAAATATGACAATAATTTTTAAAAATATTGGGAAAAGTCAAGCTGGGTGGGAGCTTTCATCGATGATTCTGCCTTGAGATATAACATAACAATGTATGGTGGTAGTATGTTGGCATAGGTCTATACAGAAAAGTCAGCGATGTCATATATCTATCTTTTAAGGATAGTTACTATACCCACTTTAACTTCTAAAAAATGATCACATACAATGTGGTCATTGGAAATCTATTCAGACGAATACAGTATTAATCCTTATTAAGTTAAATATGTTAGTTACTATAAGCATTTCAGTTATATATAGGTAATTATATATAGGTATATACTTACATGTTTTTACCACCATGCACCATTTAAAGGACACAACTTATGAAGTCCCACTGAGTTCATTGAGTTTCAATGAGCAAACTCCTCTCTGGAAATAGTGTGCAAACAAAGAAATAGTTGTTAATACATATATTTTAGGTAATAGTACACATTTTAATTTAGCCTTTCATATTATGCAATTTAACACTCAAAACCCTAAGGTAATCCATACATATAGACCAGATACAACAGTGGCCTCTCAGACTGCTTGTCACCAGTTACTTAACACAAAACCATATCACCATTTAAAGGTTATGATGAGTAATAGCCTCCTATCTCCTCCAAATAAGCGGAAAGCTTGTGTTAGGAGTGGGTACGACAATAGTGCAATGGGTGGGATTCGAACCTGCAACCTTACAGTTTTCAGTCCGCATCTTAAACGTCAAGCTATTGATGCTTTTAAGCTATTATCAATTAGTTATTAGTAACAAAAAAAAAACATTTGATACGAAACCTAGTTCCTACCTATCCGGAAGGATCTGGGAACCCTCCGCATTATTATTCCAAGAAAACTTCTACGATAAATCAACGGAAGACATGAAAAATGTTTCACGATAAGAAAAATGAAGAATAGGTAGATAGGTGTTACTTACCTAATTAGTTAATCTCGATACCTCTAAGTTTATGTACTTATATCACTTCTTACAATAAACTATAATTCTAACATTAGCTAAAAATAAACTTACAACCAGAAGTTTAGTTATTAAAGTTATTTATCTAGCACTATCCTTAATAAAATGCACTATTCCAGACATTTCGAAAAGTTAGGTTAGGTTAAACTGTGGTTAAACTTATGAAACGTGGTAAAGGTGCGCAAGATCAAGAGTTCCTATCATACAAATGCTTAAACTATTTTTAATCACCAAACCACTTAATTTCCGCAGATCTGATACCAAAACCAACAAATTTTCATTTTCAGTAGAAAATAATTAGCAACTTAACCAAAATTCGCCATGTTTTTTTTTTTTCCGAATTTTTTCGATCTTTCGATGGCGTTAGCCAATCAGAATCCTTGTCACAGATTACTATGTGATCCTTGTGTATGGTGCAAGATCTCAGGGCTGCCGATCTTACTCATTTTTAACCGACTTTCAAAAAGGAGGAGGTTACCAATTCAGCCGGTACCTTTTTTTTTATGTATGTCCACCGATTCCTCCAGGGGTTCTGCACCGATTCACGCGATTTTTTTTAATCGATAGAAGAAACTTGCAAAATTTTTACCTTCAACTCCTCAAGCCTGATGCTGCAGGGGTTTTTTCCCTCTAAATTATCGGGATTTAGGAACTGTCGATTACAAATAGTTGGTATGCTTGGCCTAAGCATTTACTATATCACAGAGCTCCTCTTCAATCCTAATGCTGCGGGGTACTACCCACCTAAACTGTGAGGATTAAAGAACTGGCGCTTGCGAATTGATATTGTTAGTATCAAGCATAGTCTAACTCATGGAGCTCTTCAATACTGATGCTGCAGGGTTGGAGGAATTACGAATTCTATCACTTTCAAATTGATATTATTGGTACAAAACATGGACTACATCATGGAGCTACTGGTCCAAATAAAGAGAGCCTAGCTCTTTAGAAATTGTGTATTGTGAATAAGTATTGTAGGTATCAAGTATAGACTACATTAGTACATCGTAAAGAGAGCAGGAACAAGCTACACTAAAAAGCTTAAAATAAAAATTCTTTTCAAATAACCAACTTCAAACGCCAATACAAAGTAAAAAAATAATTTTAGTTTGTACACATTTGTGGAAGTCGGGCTTAACTAGAAACGATGAAATCGTCGCGCGACGCTCACCTTTTGGTGACACATGATAGGCACGTTTATTGAAGTCGGGTGAGCATCGCGTATTTGTTTCATCTTATCTATTTAAGCCGCCCGACTTCATCAAAGCTAACTTACACTGTTCGATTGAGTAGTATTAGTATTTACTTAGGTACTTGCTAGTTTGGGCCGCCGCGCCGGCTAGTTTACAGATATGAGGTGCAATTAGGTTAAATTATTAATAGTATTAAAACAGTTCCCTAAAGTTAGAAAATAAGTAAGGTTGGCAGCCCTACGATCGCGCTCTATTGTAATAACAATAAGCCAGCAGGGCGATCAGCTAACAATTGTCTCTTATCTCACATCAAAAAATATCCTTATGGACCGATATCGAAAAAGTCCATATGACCGGTACCGCGTAAGCTTTTTCAGGATTGTAGCAATGGTCGCAATCACGTGACTATCGACATTTTAGTGGTGGGTCATAGCTTATAATCCGACTAATTTGAATATCTATGGTAACCTAGCAATCTATACGGCCATAGTAGTCTTCCAAATTTGACTGCGTTATCTGTTGAAATAAAGAGTGAATGAGTCTGTGTCCGTGCCGCAGAATATGTTAATTTGTGGTTCTTCTAGGTTCATAGAGTAATATTTATTATTTATTTACACTTTTATTTTACAGGTTCTTTCTACTGTGTTGTGTTATTTAATATCTGCAAATAATAGATATAGGCAGTATTTATTTATGTAGGTACTTCTTACACATAAAAACACAAAAGTTAGGTTATGAAAACTAAAATAGTAAATAATATGTACTATGTTCCCACATGCTTATGCATTATGTATTGAACATTAACGTATATAATATGTATCACAAACAGAATTTACCCAGGCGCATATTATTATTGAGTAGGTACATAAACCTTATGTAATACATACACCTACATACCTACCTCCCTATACGGCAAACACACGAAAGTGTAAAAAGGTAAATCTAAAAATGATTCTTCAATGATTTTAACATTTTCTTACTTCATATAATAATACTAATTGCATTGTTAATTTGATAAATTATTTAATAAAGCTTATTAAATATTTTTACAAAAATATGAGTAGTAAAACGACTTTGGATACCACATATGTCACCGATAAGAACACCTAACGAGGTGTATCAATGAAAGCCTAGTTTGACGTTATATTTGTCGTAGTCCTTAACGGACATCTTACTTCAAAAGTCTTACGCGGTACCAATTTTCAGCAATATTCATACAAAACTTTTATCGATGTGATACTGCATCAATGTCAAAATATTTTTTTGTCCTCAACGATCCTTTACGGACTGTTTCAATGTTACGTGGAGCCAAAACCATGTTTTGACATTGACGCTGTCCTTTAATGATTGCGATAAAAGTTAGCTGATCGCCCTGCTGTACTACACACTTTTTTTACATATGTGTGCGTGTTAAAAATTGATTAGGTGTGAGTGGAGCGAGACAAAACTGGCTATTCATTCAAAAAAGTTGAGATAGACTGATACATCTGCGAGACCCTCCACTTGGACCGGGCGATCAGAAATGCCAAAATCAAAAATGAAATGACATTTCAGTTTTTGACATTTGCATTGGCATAAAAATGACGTGTAATCGTAGAGAGAGAAGACATAGAGTCAGTGACGATTTCTTTCTCACTCACACTAAAAAGAGAGCAGAGATAAAGTTATTAATGTGATAAACAGAGACGCAGCTACCCAATTTTTTGTCCCTCATCGTGTAACCAGTTTTTTTCAAGGTCGACACACTTTTGTGCCCAACAAACTGACAGTTAATAAGAAAATTTAGTATCTATGTGTGTTGCCAGCTTTAGGTACCTATACAATGTCCCGATTTTCCCTATCCTACTTATATTATAAATGTGAAAGTTTGAATGTATGTAGGGCCATCCATACATACATCCAAATTTCAGCCATATCGGTTTAGTGTGGCGTGATTGAGTAACAAACATATGGATGTTTGTTACTCAATACGCCACACTAAACCGATATGGCTGAAATTTGGCACGGAGATAGGTTTTTTTTAGTAATGTCCTCTGACATACCGTAACGGCGGGTTACTTTGGCTACTTTTTCAATTTTTTTTTTAATTTTTGTTGAAACAAAATAAAGTCGTGATGGAAGAAATGAATATTATGAGAAAAGAAAAGAAAGATGATGGATACTAGAATATAATATATGTCGGCGATGATTAAAGTGTATTCAGTTAGATAGTGTCGGTTACTGTTCTGAATCATCCTGAAGTTTCGTTCGAATGTCCAACAACCAGTCGAGAACTGTTGGCGATCTTAAGAATTATTTTATTTACAAAGTTCTTAATTTTTAAAGCCATTTTTAAATAGCTAGAGGCAGACTTTTAATGTTTTTTTTAAATAATTATTAACTTAAACTATGAAGAGTTGCAGTTTTATACGACTGCCTGAAAAAAGGAATATACTGTTAATTTCATTAATGATGATTTTGATGACTAAATATACAATTTTTGTTGCTTTTAATTCAATAGCATTACTCGATCGAAGGAAAATTTTAACTGTTCATTACAAATTATTTTGTGTAACATTCTTACTAGTAACGAAAAAAAATTTTCCTTTGTGTTACATACATCTTTTTTCAAAGTGACTCACATATGCTAAATTTCTATTCGGCATTTCAATATTTTTTTTAAGGAGCAAATAATTATCTAGTGAATTGGTCCTATGAAAGTACATTAAAAAACTTTAGTATAAAAAAAAATATTTTTAAAAAACCGACTTACGTGTACAAACTAAAATTATTTTATACTTTTAAGTGGTGGTTGAAGTTAATATTGTGTGCAATAAAGAATAATAAATTCTTTATTGCACACAATATTAAGATATATGTAAAAAATAGAAGCTTACCCTAATAGGTATGTCTCTCCCAGACAACCTTATATGTGTAGGTATGTTATTTAAAAAATAAAACAGTTCAGCATCTGTTTTGTCGTTTTATTTAAAAATCCTGGGAAGAATTTTCCATCTAATTTGGGGTACTAGGGGAGTGCAGTTATTGTGGCAACATTAAACTCGAACTTGTCATGTGACGTCATCGTTACGTCATGTTATCTCTATTTCAGTCGCGGTTACACAGTACCTTGGTCTATTGCCTTCTCTGTCTACGCGTGTAATAGTGACGTTCTGAAATGCCGTTACTGATAAAAATATATATTATTTACACTTTACAGTAAAGATGGGTAACTTTAGAGAATGGTCTAATATTGTGGTAAATTAAGATAATGTACTATCAAGACCTCTAGGTGGACCGACATTAGATGAGTCGCAGGGAACCGAGACTTGTGGAAGTCCATGCAAGCTGATGCAAGAGACCTTTGTTCGGCAATGGAAGTCTATATAAAAATCTAATTATATGAGTGGAAAATGTAGTTCATCATTCGGTGTAATATGAGTAAGGTGACCAGCCATTTGGTGAGACTATCCGGACTATATTTTTGATTTTATGTCTTATTTTAGGATTTATAGAAAGCTTAATCGACGCACGTTCACTAGTTTCTGCACTATAATTTAAACTATCTTCGTACCTACTCACTTCGAATTAAAAATGTTAGTTTTTTATTTGGTGCTCGCACTATGACTTTAGGAAAGTTATGAAAAAAGAATAAACGCAATAAACAGATTCCGTGCTAATTTATTTATTTAAAATATTTGATAATAATAATTATAACTTGTACAATAGTCGCCAATAAGCTAAAAATAGTAACTATAGGTTTTGAATTAATCGTTACACTGCTATATCTCTGTATTTACATACAAAGCTGAGTGCGTATGACATAGGGCGTAGTTTACCTACTATATTTCTAAAAACATCAGCAGTTCGATGATGAAAATATTAGAAGTTGTACGTAATTATAATAGTATATACCTACTATATTATGACAAATTAATTTTGTTTAACTACCTACTAGGGTGCCTTCAAATTAGGGTTGTAAGGAAGCGGTGCAGACGTCTCTGCCACTGGGTGCTACTTTTCATACAAGAAGCGCAGTCGCTGCGCACAATGATGTACGAGTGTAGCAATAGTGGCGCTGCTACTACGCTTCTACATATTTACTATTGTATGAAAATTAGTAGTAGCTGGTAATAGCGCAGCTAGCGCACCATAGTGTTGCCTTCAGTTCTTTATGCCTCTAATTTGAAGGCGCCCCTAAACGTCTACTAAATCGGTCATAAGTTATTATATTTATCAAGTGCTAAGTTAGCATTTTACTGCAATCAAGATGCATATAATAAGAGCCATATTAACTATGTTTTAATTGGTTAAGCTATAATATAAAACTCTCATATAGTTATTCCAATTTCTAACTTGGCGACTTATTGGAATCTATTAAATATATTCCGTTCTGCACATAGTAACATATAATTTTACACTCATTACAAACAATTCAATATTGTGTCTGTTAACTTATCGATTAATAATCCAATAATTAATTACATAATTGTACTCCTGGTGTACACAAATCTTTAATTCATTTTGATCAAGCTCAGCAAAATGGCAGGTCCAAAAAAAAAAAAACAAACTGCAGATTTATACAGAATCATTTCGCTATGAAATGTGGTTATTTCATTACTTTGTATTTGATGTTTACAACGTCATCGTTTATGTAAATTTAGTTTTTCTTTGAAGAATTTTAGCCATGTCTAACATAACTAATATTCGCCTTTCCTTTACAAATAAGCGTAAAGCATACGATGTAGGAGCGGTTATGACAGTTGTACAATGACATCAACAGATAAGGATCGAATCGTCGACCTTTCGGTTTTCAATCCACGACTTCAACCACTGGGCTCTTGAGGCTCTGTTTATATTAAAGTTCTGCATACAACAGAGGGTAAGTAGGTACCAATATTTTTTTTAATTTATCAAATATTATACAACCAAAGAAGGGGTGGCTACATATATACATAAATACCTAAACTATTCGAAGCATAATAACTAATGAATCAGAATCTAATAGTATATCACTATGCCTTTGCGATAATTTAACACTTAATGAAAATGAATGTAATAGTCACAGAGTGGTAATAGTGAATTTTTGAAAATACTGCATCACTTTTTAATTTATTTACTTACTTACTTAAACTAAAAAAAATTGGTAGGTATGACGAAAAATATTGCAATTATTTTCACAATGATCATTTTGATAGAGCTATAATTTGCAATTTAGTTAGACAAAATTATCACCATTTCACACCGAAAATTAAAATAAGTAAGTACCTACTCTTCTTTAATTTTTTCTAAATTAGTTTTCATTAGGCGTAGAATAGTTTCAGAAAACCTCCAGAAGACTTATTCGTCTAAATATATACTACCATACATTAAAGTTCCTATTTCTTTTGTTAAAGTAAAGTATTAAATACCTTACGAATAAAACGTAGTAAAGTATACAATAACGTAAGTAGGTAAGTAATAATATTAATTTTAGCTATTCGTAATTCGAGGATGATAAGTGGCTAATTCATCTAATAGTGCAAATTAAAGATAGGTAAGATTTTTGTTCTAAAAATTGTATCACAGTAAATAGTCGTATTAAATATGAGAAATATCTATGCATAAAACAAACTGTTGTTTTGACTAGTATTAAAGACAATAATCTAAATGAGCAAAATTAATAAGATGATGTTAATTTTAATTCAGTTTGTCTTCCGCTTTTTCGCATATATAATGCGATTCAAATAATAATAGGAACGAGAATCCGCCATTTTCTGTATCTATCTCACTCAGTGTAATCGCATATGAGCAGGACATAAATATAAAATGGCTGTTTGACAGTGCTATTCTCATTAGAATCGCATTATATTGTGAAGTTGGCCGCTTATTATAAAATCCGTCTGTAAACTTGTTTACAACATTGTTTAGTTTACTTACAACAAATGGTTGAATATTTTGGCGGCTTCTTCGTTTTTCGATTGAAAAATTAATTGTATAAAGTACTTAAATCATAAGAGTAGAGAGAAGTGAAAACCATCTAAAGATTATATTACAATAGTATAATATGAATGTTTATTACCCCAGGTACAATTTTATCAATGGGTTAACTTAGTGTAGAGTTTAAATCATAGTGGAATTTAAATTATAATAGACCTGTAAGTTCGAGATTATAAAAAAATGTGAATATTTTATAAAATAAATTATGCACTTTAGCCACCTAACATAATCCCGCGTTTACTATAAAAATATATATTTACAGCCCAATTTTTTGACAGCATTTTTAATAAGAATACCTAGCTAGAATTATTTTTCAGGCTATTAAAAAAGAATTAGCTGCCTCCAATTTTTTATTAAAAGAAAATTAGTCAAAATACTTATAATTTCATAAATTGTTTCTTGAATATTAGGGCTGCCACGCTTCGTGGTTGTTTAGGATAGTATTAATTTGACAATTTGTAAAGATTATAATTTTCTTTTCATTTACATTCTATAGAAATGAAGATGAATGTGTTCTAACGAATTACCAATAAGTAATTTTTTTATTAATTGATAACCGACTATATTATTTTCTGCTAACGAATATTGACATTTCTCATATCATCTCATCTTCTCAGTGTTTGTTATATAGAACAGTAATTCTTGATTTGGAATAGCAATGCTTTCTGTAGAATAAGTTTATTATTATAATTAACACTTGAGTGTGACTTGTCGATAGATAAATAATAACTTTAAGTACTCAAAATTAATTGTTACAAAAAAACATGTTCTCAATTCGAATTAGTTAATAGTGACCTTCAGTGCCTGAAATAAAATCATCAGTTAAGAGTGTTGGGCAAAAATTAAATGAAACTACATGATATTATTCGATAATTTTACTATAATAATAAGCACCAAACCAGGTTTGGAATGTTCTGTATTGCACCAAATGCGAACATAATCCATCCATGTTTTATAATTATCCTCCTATACATAATAATTACATTACCTCACAGAGTATGTTAATTGAATGTATTTGAAATAAATAAATTTAGCTATAACACAACACAAAAAGGTCACCATTAAAATTCCAAGATTAAGGTCCGCTGTCCACTAAAAGTTAAGTTAGTTCGTAAGTTTTTTTGTTAAATATGTAGATTTCCATTACCTACTATAGTTAAATTGTCAAATGATCATTGATATGTGTTAGTGGATAGTGTCCTTACAATGAATGAGTTTTACATTTCGATCATGATATTATGAGCAAAAAATTAATGTTACTTACACTCTTTTTTTAATTAATTTGTTGTGTTTTACCTGCTAAAATGTAAAAAAATTAAATAAATTTATTTAATTCATTAAAATTATCTTATTGTGAGGTACGGTATCATGAAGTTATAAGTTGTTATTGATCTTGAAACTAATTTTGTAGTTGTTAGCTGATATTGTTTTAAGGACATATTCATAATTTTACCTTAAACCTCACAATTTATTTGCGTGATAGACAATCCGTATAATAATTTCGAAATTCGTGAAACTTCATGAAAATATAAAATCAATTGCGTAACTTTAGTCTTTTGACAAACCAAGCAGGGTAATGAAAGGACATTTGCTATATATTAAATAGACCAAAAACAGTAATTGTATTTGTATTTGTTAAAAAAAGAAATAATTTATACAAATATAAATTTTATTGTGCATATTATAATATCCCCACGTGACTGTCAGTCTTCATAGAAGATCACAATTTTGGATAATATGAGCAATTTAAATAGAACTAAAACCAATCAATCAAAACTACAACGACATAAAAAATCTTTAATTATTTCAGATTTAAGGGATTAAGGGATTTATTTAAGAGCAAATACTAATTAAGTTAATGTTACATTTCTGATTAATTTTATAATTAAATATCAAAATAGTGGAACTTTTAATAGAGTCCTAAATTCTTAAAAGTTCAACATGGTAACCTTCTACAACAAAATATGACTAACTTCATTAGTCATATTTGCATGAAAGTATATTAATTTGTTATTATTTAATCGTTGACGATTCAGTTCTATAAAAAAATACTCTTTAATCTCAAGAGGATTCAAATTAAGGGCCTATTATCGAAAATATTCAAACATAAGCTAACTAAATAAATACTTAATATCATAAAACATACTATTATTATTGTTACAAGTAAAAAAAATTACTGAATAGGAAATTATTACAACTCTCGACTTCGTTTCACTGCAAAGAAATTTATAGGCCGCCAAGTCTAGCTGTAGATTTGAAGCCGCGTGACTAAATTTTGTCAATTTCATGCACATGACATAATGCACCATAAAATAGAATATGGCATAATATACCTGCCCTATTCAAATGTTAACAGGCGCAATTTTGCACCTCCTGTGTACTTAATTCTATCTACATTATAATATTACCAACAATAATAGATTGGTGAGTGAAGTAACAGCGAGATTAACACCCATGCCGACTAACATTTGAATAGTATAATAAAGGTGACATCAGATTCCTTATCAGGATGTTAATGAATGAATGTTATTTTTGTCATTCCGCGTTTGTGTTTCATGACACAAATTCTGATCGAAAGAAAACAGAGTGAACCGTATGCTACGAATAAATAAGAAGTAAGGAAGTATAATCCAGAACAAAATCCACTCAAAAATGGCCCTACTTCAAACCAAAACGACTTATGATTCAAAATCCGAATCACTTCCGAGGTTACAGATAGACATGCTTGGTGATTGGTTCAAATTCAGAACGAAAGCAGGGATTGGAACGCGCGCGTGCTGCTATGTTTGCTATGACAGCTGAGTCATTGGACGATGTTATGAAAATTTGACGTGCAAGAAAAATGTCAGACTGTTGACATGCTGCACACGGTTTTTAATCCCCGCCTTCTAGGCTACAATTTTTATGGGGTTATTTTTTTAACGCAGTTAGATTTCCTTACTTATTATTTATTCGTAGACCGTATGGTATCTGTTTAGAGATAAGTATATTTCGCCCGATTGATATTTCTTAAGTTGATCATAAAATAGAAATTACACATCTAAATTGTCAAGGTAATTCCCTCCACAGCTAGGCTGAGTGGACTATATTATAACTACACTCAGAGGCATTTCACATAGGCTGCCATAGATTAAAAAAAACGGATAGTTATAACATTAATTAGTTTTAATAAGTTATGTAAAAAATGTCTCTTCTTATTCCTTAATATTACAATACATTAACCTTTATATAAAGTACATCACACTGCTGTAGCCTTACCGTAGATATCTTGACATTGATGCTCAATCAGATTTACACGTAATCTAAATTGACAGATATAAAAGAGGGATATCTCCACCAACAAATGCTAATAGGCGTGAGTTTGCACTTCTTTCTAACTTCATTCACAACTTCTATATATCACCAACGTTATAGCATTTGTGAGTTAAGTTAGCGAGAGATTTCAAGCATTTGAGTATTTAAATATCTTTTGATTTATTCACACTAACATCATGTGTAAAATTCTTAGATAAAACGTAAACGCAGAGTGCTTTCGAAAAACTTTTGATAAGTTGACACTTTTATTCTGTAAGCATTTGCATTCTAACGCTTTTTGAACGCGCGTTAGAAAAGCGTCCGTATAAAAGGGGGGTTAGGGATAAAAGGACAAACTTATTTTAGATATTAGTGTACATCTTAATAAGCATCAATGCAATCCTTGCTCTGTATTACGAAACTTGTAACTATTGCAACACGATTATCGCAATCGCTGCTATTAAACTGAGTTTTAACTTTTAACCAATATTGTCAAAGCGATTACGATTATCTCGTTGATTGCATCAGTTTCGTAATAGCGGGGTTGGAATATCTATAACTAACTTTATACCGTCAACAGATGGCGTTGTTGACCAAACCTGTAACCGATCGATCACAATACATCGCTCGACCAATCTTGATCGATGACCAACATACAAAATATGATTCTACCAATCTCAATGCGTGCCAATAAATAAATTAACGATATAACGTCAACAGATGGTCTTGACATTTTTTTTTCATCCATCCGACCTATCGCAATACATCACATGACGGATACGACAGAAAACATAAATATACTGCGCTCAACCAATCGTGATTGTTTATTATCCATCGCGAGCGGTATACAGCGCTTGGACAATCTTCATCAACGTATTTATTCACCAATCGCGTTCGGCTCAATAACATTATAGAACGCTTGAAAGATCTTGATCGTTGTGTTTATGCACTAATCGCGATCGGTTAAATGACAGTACACAGAGCTTGAAAAATCTTGATCAGTGTTTTTTCCTCCAATCACGATCGGCCAACAAACAGTACACAGCCCTGGATCAATCGTGATCGTAATATTATACAGTGCTCGACCAATCGTGATCGGTGTTTTTTAACAAACTATCAAATGGTAGAATCTCGAAGGTAGTCGCAATAATACAAGCGTTCGGAATAAATAATACGGTTCCCGTTGCCGCGTGGCCGTGGATATGGCGTGACAACACAAAGTACAAGCCAGCAATGTATCATATTATGTGGAGGCCCACGGACGTCGACCGCTTTGCTTCCACGTGCCGGGCGATATCTTGCGCGCCCGCTAAACTAATATACCTGTAAACGAAGTTTCTCATTAATCATACTAATATTATTCATTAGCAGGGTTTTTTGTAGGATTTGTCTTTCAATCATGTAACAACGGAGTAACAAATCGACTTGAATTTTTAGCATGCTTTGGCTTTTGAACTTAAGTTAGTAGAGCAATTTACTAAACTCGAAAACAAAGAAGAGTAAAAAAGAAAATAAAAATAAGAGTGAGCGCAGTGAGTCGATCGGTCGATTTTACAGAATGTATGCTCACAAAATATTACATGAATGGCAATTTTCGAAAAAAAAAGTAACAAAATAATGAGGCTATATTATGTGTGTACAGCGTACAGCATCACATGCCTCTGACGATTTCAAAAGAAAACTTGCAGAGTATCAACAATGGAGTTGCACTAACCTCGCTAAAGCCACATCGCGCTAGCAATCGGACGTGTTGAGATCGATGGGCGGCGGGGCTCGCTTCGCTCGCGTGAGCCGGTCGAGCTCGGCGGCGGCGTCGGAGCGCGCGGCGGCGGCGGCGGGCGACGCGTCGGGCGCGCGCGTGCCGGGCGAGCCGGGCTTGTTCTTGTACAGCAGCGAGTTGAAGAAGTTGGCCAGCACGCCCTCGTTGCCCGGCGTGCCGGGGCCCATGCCGATCTTCGCGCCGTCCAGCTGAATTGTATCGAACTTTAAAACGTGGTAAGTATCAAGACTTATTTATTAAACTAGTTCGTTGTCTGGTGGGAGACTGGTCGTGGCCAATTGGCCAGTTACAACCCTTCAGTCAACATATGCCACCAACCGATTTAGCGGGTTTAGTTAAATCCCACTACCATTTTAGCCTGTACGGCCATCAAATAAAATATCTTGAAGAATGTGACAACGTCAAATGGCGTCGGACGAAATCACAGGCAAAAGCTAGTTGCTCTATATTATTACGATACGATATGATGAATGTAGACTGGGAGTAGAGATATCCACTCCCAGTCAAATCGGTTTATTGGTTGTGGCGTGAAGGAGTAACAAACAAACATCCATCCACCCATCCTCCAAACCTTCGCACTTATAATACTAGGACAGCAGGATTGGTAAGGCTAGTGTTACGCGCTGAAGGAAATAGATGTCGCTACGAGCGATGGCTCGCGGGCGCGGGGAGCGGACATATGGCGCCAGCGGGTCTGCACTATCATGGCGACGGTTGGTGCGAAGTAATAGTGTTCTGTGGCACGTGCGGGTTAATGCAAAATTGTGAACCTAACCTAAATATGTTGCGTTGTAATTCTAAGTGATGTGAATTAATAACTGGACAAGCTAATTATTAAACGAGATTGTAAACATATCCAGAGTCTGATTTCACACTAGTAAGGCGTAGCACAGTACCTGCGCAGTGGTCCTCTGCGCGGTCCGCAGCGGCGAGTCGGCGCGCGGCGCGGGCGCGCCGGCCTGCAGCGCCGCCTGCTGCCGCTGCAGGAACGCCTGCTCGTCCTCCGCCGACACCTCCGCCTCTCTGTGGCCGCCGCTCTGTGACCGACCACACCAACAAATTACGGTGTTGTTCAAAGTAATCATAAGTCGATCAAGATAATCACCGACCACACCAACAAATTACGGTGTCGTTCAAAGTAATCACGAGTCGATCAAGATAATCATGGCTGTTATTTTATTTTACTGTCATAATCTGTTGTATGTCTAATCTATACTATTATAATAAAGAGAGAGCGCGAATTTTGTGAGTTTGTGTGTATGTCCGGAGCAGTTAATATCTTAGGAGTTATCGGAAAATTAATATTTTCGCGCGACAAAATAATAAAATGGTGCCGGTCGGCGCGGCGGGCGGTGCACGTTGGCGGGTATCAGCGTGGGAACTTCCTGTAGTGATCTTATTTACAATCATCTCCTATAAGAAGCTCTCAATGCAATCACTCCCGTAAAAACAAATATTTATTTTTTCAACCCGGACGAAGTCGGCACGGACTTCTAGTAAGTAAAATAAAATAAATCTAATTTATATAAAAGGAAAAAGTGGCTGACTGACTGAATGGTTGGCATATAAACGCATAGCTCAAACCACTGGATGGATCAAGCTGAAATTTAGCATACAGAGAGCTATTATGACATAAGCATCTGCTAAAAGAAAGAACTTTATAATTGCAGCAATATGGTCCAAATAAGTTAAGTTCTATTGACCTTTCCCTCGCACCATATTACACTGCACCGAGGATATCGACGGCCCCTACGCATATCATCGAAACTGAAAAATAACGGTTTTTTCATCAGCTTAATTGACTTCTATTAGGCTATATTTTAAATTAAACTGGTGAAAAAAGTTGTCATTTATCAGTTTCGATGATTTACGTAGGGGCCGTCGATATGTGCCACGATGCATAGGTGGAAGTTTTTCGGCATTGTTTTATTTAACCATTTTGTCTGTTTTTTAAACAGAAATGGACATGCCACATATATGACAGGTTGGTGATTCATTCCTCTATGTTTGGGACAAATAATATGTTGGGACAAGTGCGCTTTTGTTCGCCATCTCTTCACATAATAGTTATCATGTTCACCTTTCGTGTGGCGGGCTGGACGATGACATCTCTGTAGTAATCGTCCGGTTTGCACGTCTGCATGTTTTCATACAATATACTAATTTTCTTCATACTATCCCAGCCTGCGGGTCTGTAAAGAGATACCATACATCTTTGGTGAATCCTTACTAATATCCTTACTTAATATTATACATGCGATAGTGTTTGTTTGTTGGTTTGTCCTTCAATCACGCCGCAACAAAACAACGGATCAACGTGATTTTTTGCATGGGCATAGGTGAGGACCGGGAGAGTGACATAGGCTACTTTTTATCCCGGAAAATCAAAGAGTTCTCGCGGGATTTTAAAAATTAAATCCATGCGAGCGAAGCGAGGGCATCAACTAGTTTGATATAAAAAAATATCAAAAAAATTTCAAATTTGATGAAGTCACACAGCCACAAAAGCCTCTTCTATAGATAGTTATAGATAGACTATACATTTACTAAGATTCAGGTACAATGTGATGGAATACAGAAAATCGAGCCTTATACATTTTACAAGGACATTGTGTGAGCAAAGGGATGCGCAAAAGTTATCCGAAGGGATGACCATCGTGAACGTTCGTGACGGCGTGTGGTTCACAGATGTTTTAAAGCGTTACTTAGTGAAAGTTACGCAAGAGATTGGCGGTCAGTAAATGCAATATTTCAGTCCCACTGGTCCCGCATCACTGATCCACCAAAATTCATGCGGGATCCCGCAAAAACGGGACCTCGCAGTTGCGGGGTTGGATTCCCTAATCAGATGTGAGGCATTTGTCTGGTGGGAGGGTTTGGCCGTGGCTAGTTACCACCCTACCGACAAAGACGTGCCGCCAAGCGGTTTAGTGTTCCGGCACGATGGCGTGTAGAAACCGATTAGGGGTGTGGGTTGAATTTACACTGCTGTACCTCTTCCAAGTAAGCTACCATCTTAGACTGCATCGTCACTATCAGGTGAGATCGCAGTCAAGGGCTATCTTCTCATCGAATAAAAAAAAAAAAAAAAGATTTACAGAAATCCTGAAAAGCTGTAATAAGGTGTAGGAGAAACTCGGTCAACTGACATCAGAACGGCGTCCTTCTCGACGATGAGCGCTGGCGTCCGGAACGGCAGGCCGTATATCCGGTGCGTGAGGTACTTGTACAGCAGGTCGCAGTTCTTGTCCTCCTTGGCGCTGGTGTAGAACAGCGCCGCGCCGTACTGCAGGCAGAACCGCCGGATCCACTGCTGCATGAAGTCGAAGTGCTCGTCGCGGTAGTCGTGCTCCTTCTCTAATGTGGTCATGTAGTCAGTCTGCGAACACGCAAAGCGGACAAGTTTCATACCCAACTGCACTGTGACTGCATCGTCACTTACTATCAGGTGAGATCGCAGTCATGGACTATCTTATTAACGAAAAAAAGGGTGCCCACGGGAACCTACTGCTAAGCTGTCCATCTACGAATGAACGAATGAACCGATTTGGCTGAAATTTGGAATGGACGTAGCTCATACCCATTAAAGAGTTCCCGCGGGGGAAAAGAAAACTTTAAATAACGCGGACGAAGTCGCGGCCATCGTCTAGTATTCTATAAAAAAATACTATTAAAAAAAAAAGAGCGCCATCTTAGATTTCAAAGCTGTAACCCCGAGTAATTTCGGAAATCACAAACATATCATTTTTGTCAATCAAGGTTTTAAGAAATAAAGTTTACTATGTTCCAAAGATCAAATATATCAACTGACAACAAACTAAAGGTAAGTAAAGTATACATTTCGAAGTAATATAACACCTCCAATGCAAAAAAAACCTACTTGAACGGATGTTGACTGTGGCTTTCACTGACGCGTAGAATAGGGCCTAAAACACAAATATCCACTTATTTGTGTTTTAGGCCCTATTGAGTTTTAGTGATTAAAAAAAACTCATTTCACCCTCTATTATTTTGAGAAAAACTAGACCTTTCTCTTACAATCCGGCCCAGATTGAAACCTGTAAGTTGATTTTTCGTTAAAAATCTGTTATAGCAAAGTAAGAACTGAGGGCCTACCACCAACGTTTAAAGCAGTATTATTTCAATATTATTTTGACATGTCATACAATGTCAACCTTAAAGTAATTACTTTATGGTTTAATTGTTCTAAAATATTACGAGTACGTACCACGATTATTATTTTAGTTGGGATTTTCGATATTTCGATCCAATTGCATGGACCGTCACGACGGGACTGATACCGTGGTATGTACTCGTAATTTTTTTTTTTTATATTTAGACTAGCGCTTGACTGCGATCACACCTGATGGTAAGTGAAGATGCGGCCTAAGATGGACGAAGATTTATAACAATTATGTCATTAAACCACAAATCAAGTCTAAAATCTTCACTTTAAGGTTGTCATTATATTATGACATCTTATCTGTATAGACGCTAAAGTGTACAAAGAAAACAGCTTATTTCTAACAGAGATTCTATCCAGATCCCTAAGAGCTATCGAATCTCGTACAAAGGTTAGTGACGCACCTTTGTAGCAACAACGACGATATCGAGGCCCAGGTTAGTGGTGAGCACGCCCTCGGGCAGCGGGTTGTCCTCGTCGTCGTCATCGAGCTCGTCGGAGAGGTTCCGCGACGAGCGCTTCATGGGCGACGAAGCCGTCGGCTCCAGCTCGTCGCCGGGCTCCGTGTACCTCTGCCACTTCTGGACTTGCTGCTTTTTACTTTGTAACCTTTGTTCTGTGGACGACCAAAATTAACATATAGTATGCAATTTTTAATACATCAGTGAAATATATATTAAACTAGCGGACTCCCGCGACTTCGTCCGCGTTCTTAAATTGTTGAAATTTTTCCTGAATTTTCTTTGCTATAAACCTCACGGAGCCCGAGACCTTTCCAACGAATGCAAAACCGTGGAAATCGGTTCATGCGTTCTGGAGTTATAGCGTCAGGAAGGAAAACCCGACTTATTTTTATATAGTAGATAAATTATTTCTTTAAACATAAAAGTTATGGGCGCTGCAGTGCAACGCTAGACGAACTAGAAAATGGACACAAAAATTCTCTCAAATCTATATGTTCGTCATTTCTTGATGGATTTTTTAAATACGACCTTCACTAGGATCTCATCCGGCGGCAAATGGAAACGAGACGACAAAGATGCAGACGGGAGGGGTCAAAAGCTTAACACACTTAACTCGTTTTGTAAATTAGCAAGTTTTAAAACTTAATTAAGTAGTTAAAAAATACGTTATTTTACTACACATAAATTGAGTACCATAATCTAAAAGAAGTGAAAGTTTTTGGCATGGCTAACTGAGCATATCTATTCAAAACTTGCACGCTTCGGCGTCTTTATTGTAAATCAATATTTTTATTACCACTTACTTCTTCCTGTGTCTACCTACTTGTATTAAAACTTTCCGGTTTATTTGATCTCGTCAACAATTTAAATCATAAATATTGATCATATGAATTAACGCAACTGGGAGAGTAGATTGTTTTCTTCATCAACTACATTTATATTTTAGTAATAATAGTTGGTAGCTATAAATTAGCGAGGATTTAAGTATCCCTAAAGGGAATCTTTGACTTTTCGGGATAACAATTATCCAATGACCTTCCCAAAGATGAAAGCAATGTCCACATATTGAAATCCGTTTAGCGGTTTAGGCATGACAAGGTAACATACAGACAAACAGACATAGTTACTTTCGCATATTTTATAACTAGCTTATGCGACATCGTCCGCGTGGATTTAGTTTTTAAAATCCCGCGGAAACTCTTTGATTTTCCGGTATAAAAAGTAGCCTATGTCACTCTCCAGGTCCTCAACTATACCCATGCAAAAAATCACGTCGATCCGTAGCTCTGTTGCAGCGTTATTAAAGGGCAAACCAACAAACAAACACACTTTCGCATTTAGAATATTAGTAAGGATATGAGTATGAACGTGTACAGCATTCTCACGGGAACTGGGTACAGTACCTACCGATTTTGATAAGTGGCGGAATCTTATTGTAATGCACTTTCACGAATTAATTAGTCGATTCACCTCGCGTGCCGAGCTAGCACTTTGAGCTACAAATTTACTATTTCCTCTCTATATTTTCATTTATATTATGTCTATATAGAAATAAAAAAAGTCTGAGGAAATCAGCTTTGACGTAGAAGACTAAATACCTTGCCTTATTAAGGTTAAAATTTCTATGGAATATTAGGCAAATACTAAGTTTTTTTTAAAATATATATATAGGTACTAGCACTAGCATTTGCTTCGATCTCACCTGATGGTAAATCAAGATGCAGCCTATAATGGTGTATAGTGGATACTAATTTTATACTTAGATGCGAAAGTGTGTTTCTCTGCTGGTTTGTCCGTCAATCACACAGCAACGGAGCAACGGATCGACGGGATTTTTTGCATGGCTATAGTTGAGGACTTGGAGAGTGGCATAGGCTCAGGGCATAGGCTACATTTTAGGTATCTCTAAAAACAGAGGGTTCCCGAAGGATTTTTGAAAAACCTACCTTGTCGTAGATGAAGTCGCGGGCATAATTTACTAATTTCTATTTCACACAAAAAGCTTTTATTTGGAATTCTTGGCGTAGTAATATTAATTGCAACCTTCGATTGCAACTTACTAATATCCTAAAAGCTTGCCAGCAACCGATTTAGTATTTTGGTGCAATACATAAAGATATACACACGGTTTATGGTGCAATATGCCGTGGATAAAAAAAGATGCCGAAACAATTATTATAACCTTTTATTTAGATACTAGTCAATGCCCGCTGCTTTGCTTGAAATTATATAATATAAAGAAATGTAGGATATAATTATTTATTACTTTTAGCGAAACCAATGCTATGCTTACTAAGGATTTTCGTTCAACTAAGCATGAAGCGAGAAATGCGTACAATACATTATTTAGCCGAGGGTGACATCTAACTTGAGTCATATCGGATTTCTGTGCGATGTTTTTTCGTTGATCTCCTATGGCTGTTAACGCTTTATTGTTGCCTCAGCTCGAACTACGAATATTTTTACTATATAAAGATGAAAAAATATCCTTACTAATATAATAAATACGGAAGTGTGTTTGTTTGTCTTTCAATCACGCCGCAACAAAGCAACGGATCGACGTGATTTTTTGCATGGGTATAGTTGAGGAACTGGAGAGTGACATAGGCTACTTTTTATCCCAAAAAATCCGAGTTCCCGCGGGATTTTAAAAACTAAATCCATGCGAACGAAGTCGCGGGCGTCAGCTAGTAATTAAAAAAAATAATAAGCCGAGCTGCGATACCTACTTACGCGCAGATCTTAGTCAGAGTAAGTGTTCGTTCATAAAATGTTACGTCGCGAATCGCGATCTGTGAGCAATGCAGATATGACTGTACCCAATACCCATTACTATTCCTTGCGACATGAGGTCGCCTTCCACATTATACAAATACATATTATATTTATACAATATTTTATACAATTTTAATGAAGCTATGACAGACGCCCTTGAAACTTTTGAGGAATGAGAACTAGCTGAGATGATAGGTTTTAGAAAACCTTCGAAATTCTTTGATTTTCGAAAAAAAAGTCTAGGTCACTCTCTTAGTGAGGTGCGCGTAGTTTGGGGGTTATTCAAATAACTTACTCTACGTTTGTCTTATTAAATATAGGTAGCTAAGGTAATAAACTGTAGCACTGGTAACGGAAATCTAGTGCCAGAGTCCGTAGTTTATTTCATAAATAAAAGGACAAAACATATGATTATTATAAAAGTTGTCGCAGGTGTATAGAGCTACATTATGATTGTAGAATTCCGTGCTGTTAATGAATAATGATCAAGGTTAAATAAACAGATGTCCTTTACTCCTTTTAACTACTGTCGGTAATATTTTATATTCACAACATTTTAGTTACAACTTTGAGAGGATCGCAATAAATAGTAGGTAGGTATATAGGTATAATGTAGATAATTGAATAAATCAGAAAGATCTAGGACTTTTAACAGTGTAATCTGGTATTAGGTAATTAGGGAAAATCATAAAATTCATATATGTATCTAAAAAAAATAGCTGTCTGTTGCAAAACATTTTCAAAATTATGGCAATAGAAACAGTTATCATGTTTATCTGAGTCTCTATTATATTTACCGAATAACTTCTACCGATTTCGCAAAAAGAGAGATACCTGCGAGAAAATTTTAGAGCAAAAAATATAATCTAATAAGTAGACTTTTTTCAGATAATAACAAAGTAGTAGGTACCATGCAATACATACTTTATAGGCGTAAAAAACGCAAACAGACGTGTCCCTTTGGTTTCATTATTTTTATACAAAAAAAACGCGTTTCGCTGTTTTTTATCAATTTATAAATTGCCTACATTTATCCACGATTTTATAAAATGTAGAAAAAGTTTACATATAAAAAACCTTAGGACAATTAGGTATAGAGCGCAGAAATGTTGTGTCATACTACGAGTGGACCGCGAAACCAGTTACAAAGTTTAGTCGCATTCATTGATTAAGTTATACGCGGGAATGACGTGAACAATAACACGTGAGTCACGGTGCGAAATAAACACTATCTACGAGTATTAGTTAAGATGCTATACGGCGGAAGGTCGAGCTTAAAGCTTCCGTTTGAGAGATTTCCTACTTAGTGAGTTCTCTATACTGCGCTAAACGCTAAAGATAGTGTTTTTTGTGCATGGAAAAATGTCTCGCTCGTTTCCTGACAAAATCCCAATTTTTAAAAAATGTGTCTAAATTTTTCTAAATTTTACAATAGTTTTGTCTTTTGTGAGTTTACTTTTCAACTAAAGTAGTTTCCAGAGAGAATGAAATGGCGATTTGTCTTATGAACAAAAGTTAAAATCACACTCGGTGTTAAAACATTGTTGCATAAATGCGAAAGTTTGGATGTATGTTTGTTACTCAATCACGCTGCAACGACTAAACCGATTTGGCTGAGATAGATTATAGACTGGAATAGCACATAGGCTACTTTTTTCCCGGAAAATTAGAGAGTTCCCGCGGGAATCTAAAAAAAAAACTCAATCCACGCGATCGAAGTCGCGGGTATCATCTAGTCAAAATATAAGCGATCTAGTGTAGCGAAGCATTACGATTTAGAACAGTATCAGATTTAAAAAGTTAATTCAACATCATAAGCACTAACTAGTACGGCCGTAATGAACTTTCCCATCGTTATTATTATGCTCGGGTTATCTCTTCAAGTGTGGTTATGAGATTTTTGAACTGGATATATTACACTAAAAGTTCTGTTAAAATCGGTTTCACTTATGATATTATTTCGGGTATTCGATAGTTTCAGTTATGGCTGACTTAACATATTGGCAGCGAAAGTTTTTAATTCGCAAATCCGAGAGTTACGGACTACGGTTATATAGCTCCTTATTAATATCCCTAATTATTTCAATAAAAATATTTTTAAAAAATCAAGACTTGTTTTTTATTATAGCCATGTGGCTACGAGTGGTGATATAATAAAAAGAAACCCCGCGAAATTAGAATTTATTCTTTTGTAGCGAACAAAAAATTTTGGAGACATTCACTGGACTGTAATAGGATGTGATGGTAATGGAAAATTCGTTATTAATCTTACTAATTTTTTTAATTATAAATGTGAAAGTTCGAATATTTGGATGTTTGTTACTCCTTTATGCTACAACGATTGATCGATTTGGCTGTTTGGAATGGAGATAGCTTATACCCAGAATTAACACATAGGCTACAATTTATCCAGGAAAATTTAATTGTATCAAAAAACTTTCACCACGCGGACGAAGTCGCGGGCATTATTTAATACAGACAATAATTATAGTATGCACCGATGACTCATAGAATCAGTTAATGACACCACCATGCCTTGTGATAAGTGATAACACATCGGGTTTTATAATTATTGGCAGTAATTAATAATAATTGTGTGTTATATTCTTGCACTACCTATTTGCGTAGTTGGCGTTAATATCTGTCGCATTACTCTGTTAAGCGATGTATCAACTAACTTACAAAAATCAGCATTGCCAAGTCAATTGCACTGTGTTAGTCTGACTGATTTGACTTCTGCAAGAAATTGCGGAATTTTATTGCCACCAGTTACTCTGCATTAACAAAATTAGTATTTTTTTTTTATTCGTTGACAAGATAGACCTTGACTGCAATCTCACCTGATGGTAAGTGACGATGCAGTCTAAGATGGTAGGGGGTTAACTTGCAAGGGGTATGGCAGTGTAGATTCAACCCATCATGCCGGAACGCTAAATCGCTTGGTGACACGTCTTTGACGGTAGGGTGGTAACTAGCCACGGCCAAAGCCTTCCACCAGAAAAATCAATCAAATAATAACACTAGTAAATAAGCCTTAAAAATGTTGACTAAATAAATTAAATGCCGCAAAATATCCTGCACAATAATCTTTACAAAATTATGAATAGTTAATCTAATAAAGTAGTAGAGAAAATCTTTTCAGATAAACTAAGAAGATATCTGGCAAAAGTAACACAATGCATCCTGAATAACTGTAACAATGAAATGTACATAAAGCTTTGCATTTCATGGGTGTAGAACAGCCAGATTAATAACTTTTAATTAATAAAATAATCAGCATTATCAATGAACTTTTACTATAATGTTAATAATTATTAAATATAATATATTAATTATTATTAATAATAATTGTTGGATATAACAGCCCCATAGCAGGTCTTATTCAGATATTATGCAAATCTGAGTTCCAGCAGGTTCAAAATTTTTTGACACCTATTTCAGGTTTATCCATCTTACTATCTCACTAATACACATTATAAATGCAAGAGTGTTTTTGTTTGTCCTTCAATCATGTTGTATCAAAGCTACAGATCCTTACGGAAACCGGTCAGAACAGTTTGAGGACCTGGATTAAAATCAAAGAGTTTGCATGTGACTTTTACAATACTGTATGTTTCCTTAAATAAAAAAAAAATTAAAAAAAATGTGATTTTTATACTAAATCCATTCAGACGCACTCTCAGACATCAGATATTAGTTTATAAGCAAGAACTCACCAGGTGTGAGATCCAATTTGTCTATGTGGTCCCCCAGCACCGAGGCCCAACTCTGCAGCTGGTCCAGGATGCCCCAGGGGGTGGTCATGGCCACCGTGAGGATGACCAGTGTGTGTGGGAATGTTTCTTCACTCAGTGCAAACTTGAGCAGGTTTGTGTGCCCCGGATCCCCGTCTAGGACCCATACACTAAGTCTTGTGTGATCTGAAAATAAATACTGAATTAGTGTAAAATCCTTACTAATAATTTAAATGCAAATGTGTGTTTGTTTGTTGGTTATTATTTGTGTGTTTATTAAAACAGAGCAAAGGGTTGATGTGATTTTTTGCATGGGTATAGTTGAGGATTTGGCCAGTGTGCATTTATAGTAAGGATTGTATTAGCCAAAACTTTGAATAACTAATTTGAAGAAATAGTAAAGATCTTTCCTTTACTCGGTTAATTAAACAATGAGTTTTAAACAGAGAAAGCTTACTTAATAATGTAATTAAGATTTTAGAATTGAATACTAAATTATATTATTATTCTACAGTAAAATACTACTCCTTCCTTCCTTTTGCCAAATTTACTAAGCAAATTTAAATCCTATTAGAATGTAATAAATCATTTCTCAATCATCAGCTGATGCTCAAGACTTAGAATACCAGCAGACTTACAAGTTCAAGTTGAACAACTAAATTGCAGAGTAAACTAATAGGCATAGTTATTCATCAAGGTAGCCCACACATCGTATCCAACTAAATCATCAATTATTTCTTTGTCAAAATAGGACTGTTCGATAGTCTACCAACTTGAAATTATGTCTGCGGTCACTCTTAGCCCATATAGATACAACAAAATCAATCAATTATTTAGGACTTTACTCTGCTTCATAATAACTATTTACTCTATTTCATCTTCTTGTTTATCATAACATAAATTCTCTTAAGAAACTGATAGGATTCAATGAATAAATAAATAAAAATCTATTTTAATCATTAATTGCTTATCATCATTTCATTTTTCATTTTAATTAATTCAGTTTAAATGAACCATCTAAACTGATTTGGGTCTAACTTATTTTAAATGCTTGTTTATATATAAGTAACTTACCATCACGGTACTCATCTCTAACATCAATATATGCATATTCGAGTGCAGACCCCTTCTTGGGGTCTTCCACACCTTGCAACTTAGCTACTAGTGTGGTTTTGCCTGTCTCATTATCACCTAGTACCAGCACATTCTTGTTCGACGGCAATTTCGTGTTCCCCTGATTCTGAACCTCCTCTAAAATAGCGGACCTGCAAACACATCACTCCAATACAGAGGAAAATTTTCGTAAGAAACATTTAACAGTCAACTCTCACTTGACTGAGAGAAACAGTCTCGAGTCGGTTCTAACACATATTCCACGGCTTCTTTACAAACAAAGGTAAGACGTCGCAGCCAGGTCACATATTTCTCAGGTACAATTCTTTGACATCACGTAGGTGTGACACATTGGATACCCTATATGGATGCTGCATGTAGCTCGTAAATTAACAGTGAACAATTACCACAAATTGTCCTTGCCGTCGCCGTTTTCTTTCTTTTTAGATTTAAGCCCATTCGCTTGGCCGTTTGTCTCCATTCTTCAGATATGATAGAAGATAACAACGGCACAAGAGGCTTTTTCTATCGTTTTCGTTTCGGCTGTTCATACGTCACTCTCGCAGGACAGAGCACAGACTAAAAAACACAAAACTCATGTCGTGGACGGATAGTTGTTGCCATATACGAGTAGCCTATTTCTACCAAATTGGTTGAAAAGTGGTGTCCGGTAACTTTATTAACGTGTCAAACATTATGAGTCAACCAAGAAATTAAACATAGGTAGGTAGAATGCAGCGAACAACCGATAATTAAACCTAATTATAACGTTCTTCTCGAATCTTTGAGTATTAAACCAACCTCGAATTAATTACATAAAAATCGTTTAATTATAAACAAGATCAATAGTTTAACATTAGGTACCTATTTATAATGAACATCTACGGAACCCATATAGGTAATATTATGTAATGCCGCAGTTACCTATAATGTTATTTTTCGTTGAATGACCTATCAGTTTTTACCTTTAAACGCTTAGTGTGGATTTGCCTAATTGTACTCTATTGACTAAAGTATAGACTAAAGACATTGAAGTTGAAAATAACATTGACACTTGACAGCATGACAGCACCTGCCACCTTGACATCATGACAGTATAACAATGAACATTTTTGTTATTCAATTTTGTTCCTGGTCTATGATTCAATTTTTACTAATTTTTCCATAAACTTGTGTAATTAAATAGGTACAGCTTTAATTTTTAATCCAATTAATTCGCCTGGGAAACAATAACTATTGCACAGTGTAATTAACTTTACGGCGACTATTTTTGTTTTTCTTATAAAATTGGTTATTTTATGTTTGGTCTAATATCGCGTTCTTTATCAAAGCAAGAAAAGGAAATATTCAATGTAAATCGAAACATTTAAGATCATAAATTTAATATAAACAGTTAAATCTACAGTTTATTTATTATCAATATTAAGTGTAAACTGTTGGTGTAAACAAAATGTATAAAAAACCCAACTCTGGTAAAAGAGGCAATTTATCACAGGTGAGTCATAAATTACATAGTGTGATTGTTTGTGATTGTGGACTAGTTTTTATCCGGCTTTATTAACGTACGATCTGTGATCTATTTATAGTTATGATTGTAAGAGTAATAAGACTAATAAGATATCATCATGAGAATAAAGGATTTCCTTATTTGAACAACTATCTTCAAGGATTATCTTAAAGTTCCTAAACTGACCATTAAACTACAAAGTACTAAGTTAAATTTTGATGAGAATAGAAGATAACAATAGGTCCATGATAATTTTTAATGTTCTAATATGAATGACAATAATTAATGTTTGAATGGTAGATGAGTTATAAGTTATTGAACTCAATAATAATCTATTGACCTTAGCAACAACTATGTAAGTAAGTATGTATAATTAAACATGCTCACCTATTACTGTCTTTCATAATTGAATTAAGAGAAACAAAAATAAACTTGTATTGCCTACTTTCTAGTCTACGTAAAATAAAAATTCATTTCTTGGTAATGGTATAAGTTTCTTCAATAAACTACCAGAAGACATTTGGGAGAGGTCTACAAGTTCAATCTTTACAATTTAAAAGATCAGGTTGTATTTAGAACTGCTGTGCGATTCTCTAAAAATGATTACTAGTCATTTTAATCAACTCTGATTGGTTGATACTCACTTGCTATTGACTAAAATGCATTGTTACAAAAAGAACACAATAAATTTAGCCAATCACCACAATTGAGACTGTAGCAGTGATTAATGCAGCTTTTGCAGAATCAGCCTATAGCGGTAGATTAATGCTGAAATCTATAGAGTGTGCTCTGACTCAGCTCAGACTCAAGATACCTCTATCTTGAGTCTGAGCTGAGTCAAAATAAGACACAAATATGCTCTGACATAAATCTGTTTTGTTTTAACTCTGTCTTGAGGTCTGAGCTGAGTGAAAGTGCACTCTTTATTTGCACCACCCAAAACAACAGCAAAAAAATATATATTTAAAAGAAATAATGACAAAAGGTATGACACAAAAGGTGGCCTTATCGCTTAGTAGCGATCTCTCCCAGGCAACCTTGGAGTCTACAGATTTCAGCCTTAGATTCTTAGGAGAATAACCCACAACAAACACTGCCTATCAACTACCTGTACCTCTTGTTCTATTTTTAGTATGGCCTGCTAGACATCCCAGACGTAGATGATGCGGATGAACCCATGGACTTATCAGATGATGATATAGACCTGGAGGCTGAGCTGGCAGCCATTGGTAGAGGGGGTCGACCAAAGCGGAGAAAGAAGGTGCCCCAAGTGGTTGCTGACCTGGACAGCATGATTGCTGCCAGCTTGAGAGATATACCATCTGATGAGGACGTATCAGGTATAGTGAGACCAGTTTTATAAGTTAGATCAACAATATTCATTTGAATATTGTTGGTGCACAGAAAGCAAATAAAAATTTATATTTTACAAAAAGGGGTTAATTTCCCTAATTAAAAAAGAAATATGTATTAGAAATATTGCTATTGTTTTATTCTTTACTAGCTGAAGCCCGCGATTTCCTCCACGTGGATTCCGTTTTTAAAATCCAGAAGGAACTCTTTGATTTTCCGGGATAAAAAGTAAGCCTGTCTGGATTGCAGCAAAATTACTTTTCCTTTTAGTATGATTAAACATTGTTACAGGTGATGAAGATGATCCAGAACTTCTGAATGAATTACGGGAGATGTCCCTCGACGACGACGCACCTCCCGCTGAACAACCACGCACAACCAGGCCTGCACCCCCTCCACCCGGCAGCACGTCTAACAGCACGATAAACTTGCTGCAAGAAAGAATATACAACTATACTACAGCTGAGAGAAACGCTAAGCAGAGCGGGGAAAGCAGTAAGGCTAGGAGGTGAGATTAGATATACAAATTATGTAAAAAATGAAAGAAAATTCCCACCAAAAAATGCTATGTGATGCATGAGGACTTCTCATTACTTTATGAGTTAACTTCTGCTTTTGTTTTATTTCTAGAATCGAATTTAATAACATTTGTTGTTGTACATTTCATACAATACATAAGTGCTTAAGAACTTTTCAATATTGTTCTGGCTTCCACAAAAACTGGTCCAATGCCGCGGGGCGCGGGAGGCGGCCAAGTGCGGTCTTTATTCCATCATTATTCATTATCCATCTACAACTCGACATTAAAAGTCAATCAAGCATATCTTTGGAGTTTTCTTCTATATAAGATAATAAGATCATACATCAAGAAGCAGCACCAATACCTAACAAATATTATGTATTGTATAAAATGTATACTTTTATGAAATGCGCGATTGTTCGAAAAAACTACAATTGAATAATTCAAAGATCATTCAATAATAATTTATCATGTCGTGGATACAAAAGTAACGTTTATTCTGTCTGGAGTCAGAGGGCGAGGAAGGTCGCCCATGCGATGGACCGACGAAATAAAATCTGCTGTGGGCGGTCCACTGTATGAGTGTACCAGGATATCGGCCAGTAGGGAGAATTAGCGAATAACGTCTGCTGCAAAGAAACTCACTTTGTGATGACCACAACCACTTTGCCAAGAGTGTCACAAAGACTGTCAAAAAGAAGAAGGAGTCTGGACGCAACAAGTTCAAACAAATAAGACAACATAACCAATAAATAAATATTACATTTCAAAAATCCAACAGGTACGGGCGCGGTCTCAAAACCCTCAACGATCTATTAAAACAAGCTAAAGCAGGTAGACCAATCAAAGATGAAGACATACCACCACCGGTTAGCCTCGGAAAATCTGACTTCCAACCAGTCCCGATTTCACCTTCAGAACCTGCCCCTATATCGCCCCCTGAGAATCCTCCAGTCCCACCACCTCGTTCCACATCCATACCCAGTGCTCCAGAACCGGAGGAAAGACCTCCAACGCCCCCAGAACCTAAGGAACCGCCTCCACCACTCCCAAATGTGGCAGAGATGGATCCGGCTAGACAGCAAGGATTACAATTTATATTGCGTGAGTATATTATTATGATTCATGCTTTGTATTTTTTATATATAAGTAGTATATGCAAACACAAATTTTCCTTAAAAACTCTAAAATAGAGAGATTTGAAGGATTGAAGGGCCATTTTTAACATTTTAGTTTTTCCGTTTCGACTGTTATGATTTCCAACGAATGAACAAAGTTATAGGCAAATTAGTGGGGTGGTCACATTTGTCGGAAGATCGATGGCCCCTGGAGTCGTAATATCCTAGACTGGTGACAGCATCTCAGCAAACAGTGTAGGCCCCTAGCTAGATGAAGCGGCATCCTGAAAGTGGCGGGCATCGATTGAATTCGAAAAGGCGAGGAAAGGCAACATGGGCGCTACCTTATAAGGCCTATGTCCAACAGTGGATGTTTTTTTAAAATATATAGATTAGCGCTTGACTGCGATCTCACCTGATGGTAAGTGAAGATGCAGCCTAAGATGGTGCGAGCGTGCCTAGAATATGCCTAGTCACTCTTGATTTAAAGACACCCATATTATAGTTTTTTGGAAAAACGGAAGCCGAAGGGCATTTCAAATTTTTGCGGTGCGTATTAGGAATGAGGAAGCAAAGCGTATAAAGTGGATATATTTTGGCTGACGATGAGTTTCCTTCCAGAACGAAAAGAAGAATTTAAAGCTGCCGCTCTAGCAAGCAAGCACGCGGGTGATAAAGCGATGGCACTAGAGTATCTAAAAGTAGTGAAGCAATTCGACGTAGTGGTGCAAGTATACAAATCTGGACAAGACATGGATCTCAACGAGCTTCCAACGCCAGACTCAATTGCTACGCTTATACGAAATCAACAGAAGGTCGAAGATCAAACACAAAATTCTTCAGGTAGGTAGACAACAATATCTTGCCTGGTTGGATTGTCTGCAATTTCTTGATGCAATTTTACTCCTACAAAACTTCTTTTGAGCTTCGTTTTCTTTGTTTTTTATTTTTGACCGATGCCACACAGTGCAGTTATTCATTACAAACAAGGCTTTACCCGCGGCTTTGCTCCCGCCATTTCATAAAAGTAATCCAAAGTGGCTATACAAAATTATCGATTTTGATATTTTCGATTTTTTAGCTGTTTTTTTTTTTTTGGTTTCCCTATTTCTTTTTTATTTCTAAAGCGCTGTTGTATTTAGGCGAACAAAATTCAAATCAGTCAAGCCGTTGTTAAGTTTTAAAAAATAAAGTCCATCCTCCTAATTGTCTACACAGTTGCATAGCTATAAAATTGCTAAATATCTAGTCCATTTTGAGTCCACAACATTTCCTTTGTTCTTAGAACCAGCGCCAGAGCCCACTCCTGAACCTGCAGGGTTGATCACTGCTTCAACAGTTGACGAGGGGTTGCGACAGAGGCTGGCATACTTTCAGGTAACTTATCTACTTTCAGTATCGTTTTACAGATTCAATGGTACTAGCTGATTGTATCAGTGTGACAATCGCAATGGCCTCTGATTGGCTGAATTTATGGCGTTCTCGCTGCATCAATGCATTCTAACCAATAGCGGGAGGGTACCAGCCAATCAGAGGACATTGTGATCGTTACACTAATGCAATAAATATGTTCCCTCAAATATGGTTGAGCGAAGCAACGGCTGGATCATGCGTCATGCTCGTGAACTGGTGCCACCAACGAAAAGGGTCTGCATTTCTGTCTGCCCATCTTAACTATGTGAATATGTATTGGATTATTTGTAGGTATGCATTTTTGAAACTTTATTGTGGAAACACTGTACATATAGCATAGTTTTGTTACCTATTGTGAAAAAAGCAACCGCCGAGTTTATTGCTGGCTCTTCTCGGCAGGAAGGGCATTCCGAACCAGTGGTAGATTCATCGACGATTCAAAAGCACTTGTAAAAGTTTATTTGAATAAAAAATATTTCTATTCTATTCTAATGCAATCAGTTTTAGAGAATCGACACATTGTTTTAATAAAAAACGATATACTTTTAGGAGCAAGAATCAAAGGCGAAGGAGCAAGGCAACTCATCCAAAGCCCGCAGAATGGGGCGCATCGTGAAGCAGTTCCAAGACGCCATTAGACTCAACGCTGCAGGGAAACCCATTCCCGTGGACGATCTACCCACTCCCAATGGATACGCACCTTTGCCCACTGGAGGGGTAAGTTTGTTACCAACCAAGTTGTGCTGTGTGCACACATAAGGAAACAGAAATTAGATGCCCGCAAAACTTTAAGCAACATTTGTTATCATCATCACCATCATCATCATCACCACCACCACCATCATCGTAATCATCATCACCGTCGTCATCATCATCATCAACAATAACCCATCAACAGCTCTCTACTGAGTGCAGGTCTCCTTTCAGAAAAGGGTTATAAACCATAGTCCACCACGCTGGCCTAATGCGAAGTGGCAGACTTCACCTTGCTAACATTGTTTAAAGTTCCGTACCCGAAGCATAACCAACGCGACCCTATCTCTATATGACAGACCGTCTGTCTGTCACCGGGCTGTATCTCATGATCCGTAATAGGTAGAGAATTGAAAATTTCAGAGAATGTGTATTTCTGTAGCCGCTTTAACTACAAATAATAAAAATAAATTAAAAATTAAACAGGGGCCCCTACTAGAAACGTGTTTTTTTCGGCATTTTTTGTAGGGTACCCTTTGTATGTGAGTCCGACTCGCATTTGACCAGTTAATTTCTTTGGAGAACGGTTATAAGCCATGGTCCACCACGCTGGCCTAATGCGAATTGGCAGACTTCACACATCTTTGAGTACATTAACTCTTTTACATTTATTTATTCCAGTCTCAGCCGTCTCCAAGTAAGCCAGCCCCCGCGGCTCCGAAGCCGTCTCCATCCCCAAAGCCGACCCCCTCGTCGAAGCCCGCGACCCCTCAGCAACCGTCGCGCTACGACAAGCAACTCGCGCTGTTGCTGCACAGGCAGAAACAGTTCAAGGAGGCGGCTATACTTGCCAAGAAGAACGGTGATTTACTTTAACATAATAGCCGTGATGACAGTAACCAAGAATAAACGAAATTATGAATTTTTCTCATGATATAGGATTCATGGATTATAAAAAACGCATTTATTTTTCTGTTTTGAGCGAGATTGATATTTATTTTGATAAAATAAAACTATAAAATACAGTAATCCGCCATATTGGATGGAACACCAATCAGAGCGATACGTCACTTTTATCTTCAACTTTGACAAACTACTATGAAAAAGAATTGACATCACCAACGACGCCATGACACCGTCGAGGGTTTTTGCGTGAAGTTTAAAACCTAAAATTGAGACAATTTTAACTACCAAACCTTTTTTTCTTGCTGAAAAAAAATATTTTTTCAAAATAATAGATACTTCTAAACATCATCCAACAGTTTTTCAAAATCGATCATGCCTATTCTCAACTAGCTTTAACCCGCGGCTTCGCTCACGTTAGGTTCGATTTTTTAACCCCCTCTTGGGGTTGAAATTTTCCAAAATCCTTTCTTAGCGGATGTCTACGTCCTAACAGCTACCTGTATACCAAATTTCAGCTCGATCGGTCCAGTGGTTAGAGCTGTGCGTTGATAGATCAGTCAGTCAGTCAGTCAGTCAGTCAGTCACCTTTGCCTTTTATATATTTAGATATCCACCACCATAAACACACCAATTTCTATAAAAAACAAATCATAGACTATAAATCAATTCTTTTTTTGTAACGAAGTGGACAACTGCAAGTTTTGCATTTGTCCGGTTTTTCAAATAGGTTCACCATTTAGATGAAGGTGCTCTGTAATATAAATATTTGGTTGGCATTTCTCATACTTATGCTCAATTTATGATTTCGTACTAAGGCGACATAGATCAAGCGAAGGAATACCTGCGAGCGGCGAAAGGTTTCGACTCGATGATAGAAGCGGCCGAGGGCGGCCTCACTGTGGACCTCAAGTCCCTGCCACTGCCTCCCGCCGCCAAAAAGCAGATGGAAGACACGTGAGTCCCACATGCACACATGTTGAACTCGGGTGGCCCTAAATAGTAACGATGAAAGCGATGCGCGACGCTAGCGCGACTTCAGCATATCTGTACAAACTATAATATAAACGTAAAAATTATTTTAATAAAACCGACTTCAAGTATCCTATTAAGTATCAGAAGTACCCTTTCAAACAAAAAAAAAGAATTTTCCAACTCGGTCCAGGCGTCTTCGAGTAATCGAGGGACATAAATAAAAAATAAAAAAAAGATTCCGACGAATCGAGAAGGTCCTCCTTTTTTGGAAGTCGGTTAAAAAATATGATATACTTCGTAGTGGCATTTCAAATCGGTTTCTTAAAAAGAATTTTTATTTATTTTTATTTTAAGCTTTTTAGTCTAACTTCATATAATCAATCTCCATAATATATTATCAGATCGCGAGCGATTTGCTCTTATTCATTGAGGAGTTCCGTCCTCTATCACCGAAGATATTCATCATATCTTCACCAAGCTGATCATTTATGTTCTATCAAATAAAAAAAATTAAATCAGCTCAGATTTGACTGAATTATAGAATAACTAGCTGATACCCGCGACTTCGTTACTATAATTTTTTTCGGGATAAAAAGTTGGATTAAAACATAGGCTATGTATATATGCGTAGGCTATATAATATATAATCTATTTCCATTTTAAATTACAGCCAAATCGGTCCAGTACTTTTTGCGTGAAAGAGTAACAAACATACACACACACATACACACTTTCGCCTTTATATTATTAGTAGGATAGTAGGATAGTAGGATTAGTAGGATATCGCCAAAAAAAGAAAACGCATTATTACTACTTTTTTCCCTCATTTTTACAGTTTCGACGTGATATCGACCGACGACTGCGGCCCTCCCGACGACACGTCGATCAGCCTCGGCGACGAGAACGTCATGAGCCGACTCCACCAGCAGCTCACAGCCCAGTTGAAACTGTGCCTAACCAACCGGGACCACTACCGCGCCATGGGCAACGTGGCCGAGAGCAACCGCTTCGAGCATCTAGCCGTCACTGTGAAGCAGGACTTGGATGTGGTGGCAGTTGCTAACAGGTGAGCAATTACTCTACTAATGGGCTAGATCTAGAGCAATCTTCGACAATTCAGCCGGGACGTGGCAAGCGCACGCATTCCCCTCTGCCGAAGTACATGTACAAACGTACGGTTCACCTTGTAAGTGTGACAGCTTTTGAGTTAGTGTGCGTTCATAGAGACACGCACACTCTTGTAAATACTTAAATTTACAAGAGTGTGCGGAAGTGAGTGAATGTGTGCTGTACGTGATTACCCCACCTCACCGCAGAAAGTGGAAGAATGTGTTCAGTTCTAAATCTGCGTAAAGGCACGTCCCGGCTGAATTGTCGAAGAGAGCAATTTATAGTGTAATTAGTTGATACCTGCGATTTCGCTCGCGTGGATTGAGGTTTTTTATTTCCGCGAGAACTCTCAGTTCCCGGGATAAAAAGTAGCCTATGTCTTATTTCAGACTATAATCTATCTCTGTGTCAAATTTCAGTCAAATCGGTTAATTAATTAATAGGATAAGATAAGATTTAGGCAGTTGCAGCTAGGTGAAGTATGGTTACCCACTATGTATCCCACAATTGACTGCAAGGACTACCGACGTGATGTGATGTGACATCATGTTTTTAAATAATATTTATGTATCCAACAATTTATAATAAATTAATGTTTTTTTAAATCTTTCCAAAATAGATATGACCTATGCTATTTTAGAAAGATTTTATTTTTTTTATCTAACAATAAAAACATTTCCATAGTTTTGAGCCAACAGCTTAGTTAAAATAGTGAGATTCTGTATTTAAGCTATCAGATCGGATCTCTTTTCGTGGTTGAAGGTACGTACGTGCGTGCGTGCATGCGTGCGTGCGTGCGTGCGTGCGTATGAGCTCCTGCAACCAAGGTTTACAACGGTGAAGACCAACTCTAGCGTAGTGTGCGCGGTTTCTAAACTTGCTCTGCAAATATGTGTTATCCCATTACAGTTTGGGCGATAATCCACCTAAATTCCACTACGAGAGTCGGAAGTTCTCCGTGGTGCAATGCAATACAGACCTTAACGAGAACGACTTAGAACTGACAATCGTGCGCGGCATCGCATACAACGTGCCCAACCCGAAGGATGTTGACACTTATGTCAAGTTCGAGTTTCCCTTCCCTCAAGTAAGTAAGGGTCAAATATAACGGGAAATTGTTAGCTATGAAAGTGTGTTTGTTTATTGGTTTGTCCTTCAATCATGCAGAAACGGATCGGCGCGATTTTTTGCATAGGTACATAACTACATAAAACAGTTATATTTACGTTTAACTAAAATTAAATCTTAAGGAAAAATGAATGAAGCCTCAATAGCCCAACGGTTAAAGGTACTGAAAACTGAAAGGTAGCAGGTTCGATCCGAACCCGAAGCCCTATTGTCTACCCACTCTTAACATAAGCTTTCCACTTATTTGGAGGGGAGAGGAGAGTATTATTCAAGTTTAACTTGGCTAATATTTCAAAAAACTAATGTAGGTATACTTATTTCTCAGGAAGCACCAGTATCTGACAGAACATACTTAGTAAAGGACACGAACAGTCCACAGTATGACGCTGTCTTTACGCTGCCCATACAGCGCGGCGCGCGGCCCTGTCTCCGCGTGTTCAAGAGGCACGGGATCAAGTTTGAAGTTTACTCCAGAGGGTAAGCACAAATTTTCAACTATAAAGTTCTTCCCTTGGTCTTTATTCGATTAGGCTGCAAACTTAAGCGGGTCGGCGGTCAATCAGCACACCCGGGCTATGATATATGTAGTATATGTATAATAAATTAAAAGCAAAAAACTTTTTTAAAAACAAGCTTTTATTGCGCTAAGAAAAAGTCCTTTCATTTGATACCCATATTGTAGGAAAGCCTAAAAAATAAATTCAAAATTTATTTGTTTCATGTAGGCCAACTTGTAGCTCTTATGACACGTCATAAATCTACCAGTTATTCTCAGCAAGCCCTTTAGATTTGCTGAGAATAACTCGACCTGCAGACCCGAATAAGGTCTTAGTTAGACACTTAGAAGATATTTCACTTATAATTAAATAACATCCATTGCCCATTACCCCCTTAGAGGTGGATTTTCTCATTTTCTTAGTTATTAGCCAGTGAGTGAATGGTATTTCACTTTTACATGTACAGATTTCATAAATAGATAGATTAAAATAATATGTATGTAAGTGCAATGTACATAGCATATCTCATTTGTCTTATAGTTCTTACATTTCACGAGGGCGCGTGGCTCATAGTTGTGTGTGTGTGTCGTATCTGTATAAGTGTGAGCGAGAGCTTGCTCGCGCCTGACCGCTCTCATCTAGGCTCCTGACAGGGACACTTACGCAATGTCCATGTACACGACGTAACCACAAGTAAAGCTCACGCGACCTCGTGGATTGCAAGAACTATACCATTGTGACATTTTGTTTCTTCTACTTTTCTTCAAATTTTGTGCATGATATTCATGAGCGTAGTCCCGTATTTTTCATTCAAAATACCTCACGGGTAATATATTAATGTTTAAGCTTTAAGCAGACCAAATGCGTTGCTCAGTTGTATGAGAGACATCGCACATTCCTATTTGTCTGGTCTGCTTAAGACTTTATGGTTTGCTTTCACCTAAAGAGGATTTGTTAATTTGAAAATTGGTGGCTTTTAAAATAGAGTATTTTACTCTTTTTTGAAAAGTGTTTTTTGATTATATAATTCTAGAAAATTTACTAAAACTTTATTCAATCGATAAGTAATAATAAAATCCATTTTAATTTTGCATTTTAAACTAACTTTCAAAATACTTCATACGTGCACTATATAAAATATTTGAGCAAATGATCTATAAACTACAGACATAATGACGTAATGTCATGGCGGGTACCATTTCGAACGTTCCGCGTATTTGTAGCATAGATATAAAAAGTCAAAACTTTGAAACAAAACATAAAGGAGACGGTCCATTTTGGGACTACTCGTGTACCATATACCACGAAAAAACAAAAAATACAAAGAGATCACTAACAATAAAATCAATTAGACAATCATAATAAATAAATTGCAAAAATAAAAATGTAATTTCAAGTTTTTCAGTACTGTTCACAACACTTACAAGATGGCTACGTTTCAACCACAGAGAAGGCAGTAGGTACTTCTCTGTCTACGGCAGGTACCATAGACGCAAGTCTGTCAAATGTCATTTCTGAGTTATCTGACAAGTGACGTAATATTTTTTGTTTATTCCGAGTAGTGTTGCAGAACTATCGAGAGTTGCGCTATCGATAGTTGACCTCGAAAATCAGTCATATAATCGATAGTTCTATCGATACTATTTGCACGTGATAATACTATCGATTATATCGATACTATCGATACTATCGATAGTATTGTTACTTCAGTGATACTATCGAGAGTAATGCAATCGATACTATCGATAGTATCGAACCTATCGACAGACTAGTTACCTATACTATCGATACTATTGAGCTTGAGCGATATTACTAATTATCGATGACATAAAACTGTCGATAGTATCGATAGTAATTGTCACGTGCAAGTAGTATCGATAGAACTATCGATTGTATGACTGATTTTCGAGATCACGATACTATCGATAGACTATTACTATCGCAACATCACTGATTCCGAGCTTTGTTGTGGTGTTGTGAACTCATGAATGCGTTTTTATGTTTCTTGTGGATTTTCTCTGGCGATGATCGTATCATAAAATAATAGGTAGGTATCCAATACGTAATTCACAAAGAACAGGTAGGTATTTGTTGTCTTCTTCAAATGCAGATCAATGACCTTATGATATTTTGACAGCTAACGTCAGAAACTTGAATCCGCCCGCCATAATACGTATGTTATGTTGCCTTACGTGCAGAAAATAAATAATATTTTGCATTGAAATTAAGATGATTTCGTGGATTTGATCGATCAAAAATGCCTTAATATTTTATTTTATTTTATTTTATTACTGGTACAAAACCAGTCCCACGCTCCATACAATTTTGGACCGTCTCCTTTATTTTATAATTTTGTGAACTGAAACTTACATTTCTAGATTTTTTTATTGCCTAAACTATCTTATATATATATATTTTTGGATTTTTTCTCACTGACAGTAAAATATTAAAAAAATTGTAAATCCATAATAATCCCTATTGTGTAAATTATTTTAAAACGTCATTTTGGGATCTCTATCCACATATGGATGCACGTACGCAATAACGTTTCAACCCACAAGCCTTTGTTAAATTAAATACATACATAATGTAAAGGAATAAAGTTAACTTTTCGATTGATGAGTTGTGTGGGTTGACTCTTGCATATGTGCGTCTATATAACTTATCTCGCTTCATTTTATACCATTTTGGGACATGTCCTTTTAATGTACACTGGTAATGTAGTGTATGTACCCGTCCTGCATGTGTCTGTGTATGTGTGGGTAGAGTGCAGTGGTAGTGTGGTGCCGCAGGTGTGGCAGCTGTAGTGGGTTGTGTTGCAGCGGCTGGTTCAGCAAGGACTCGTTGCTGGGCAGCCTCGTCGTCAAGCTGGCGCCGCTCGAGACTCAGGTCACTCTGCACGAGGCTTTTCCGGTGAGTACTCGCAATCATTTACACTAATCTATACTAATATAATAAAGTGCAAGAGTTTGTTTGTTTGAACGCGCTAATCTCTGAAACGACTAGTCGGATTTTCAAAATTATTCTTGTATTTGATAGCCCAATTCTTCAAGAAGGTTATAGGTTATTCAACATCTCGGTACGACTCTTAGAAGCCGAGCAAAAGGAAAAAATAGCGCGAGCGAACAATGCGATGCGGTGAGTCGGTGGTCGAGGGCGGTCACCCGACGAGAACCGAACAAGAACCGAACCTATTTTATAAGGCTAAGGCCTTACAGATGTAACTTTTAAGGCTCAAATTTCAAGTTTTGAATTTAACAGATGAGACTTTGTTCTACGAAACGGTCGATTTATACATTTCATTTCATAAATTTTTATAATAAAAATAAACTAATATATTCCAGCTAATGGACGGTCGCCGGCCCGCCGGTGGGTCTTTGGAGGTTAAACTGCGCGTGCGCACGCCGCTGCTGCAGCAGCAGGTCGAGAACACGACGCATCGCTGGCTTGTCATAGACAACTGACGCGTGGGGACCATCGACTATAGACGTGATTGTGGTCTATACCTATAGACAAAATAATCACACCATGGGGCTGATTCTGTAACTCAGTGCCTATCAACGACGATAGGCATTTTTTATCCATTGAAGGTTCGAAGAGAAATGTCATTTACTATTTCATAGTGAACCTTCAATGGATAAAAAAATATATGTCAGTGGCTTTCATTGCCTATCAACGACGATAGGCATTTTTTATCCATTGAAGGTTCGAAGGGAAATATCATTTACTATTTCATAGTGAACCTTCAATGGACAAAAAATATATGTCAGTGGCTTTCATTTTTCGATATTCACTGAGTTACAGAACCAGGGGGCATGTAATGAGTACGAAGCAGCTTTGCATTTTATATTATTTTGTACCAGCTTCTGCCCGCGACTTTGTCCGCGTAGAGTGACTGAACTGTTCTTCTGGGATAAAAGGCGTATGTCACTCTCCCAGTCCTCAACTAAACATGCAAAAATCACGTCGATCCATTGCTCCATTGCTGCGTGATTGGAGGACAAACCAACAAACAAACACACTTTCGCATTTATAATATTAGTAAGGATAAACTTTAGTAGTTGCCGTATCGGTTTGCAGTTCTCTTAACTTAGAGTATTTGCATCTTTTTCTAACCAATGTGAATAGAAACGAACAGACGAATCTAGTTATTTATTATTTAGCTAATTATATTTTATTTAGTTTACAAATGTAAAAAAACTCTTAGGTCCACTGACTTGCACCAACAAGTTAAATGTAATAATAATATAAAAAAAATATTTAAAAAAAACCAACTTCAAACGCCACTTAAAAGTATAAAATAATTTTAGTTTGTACACGTCGCGCATCGGTTTCATCGTTTCTATTTAGGTCCGTCCGAAAAAAAAGTCTGTTCATAAAATATCAACACTTACCTGTCTTTTTCTTGTCAACGCAGGAAAAGACAATATTACAAAATTTTATAATAATTAAAACCTCAATAGCCCAACGGTTAAAGGTGCGGACTGAAAACTGAAAGGTCGCAGGTTCGCATCCCACCCGTTGCACTATTGTCGTACCCACTCCTAGCACAAGCTTTCCGCTTATTTGGAGGGCATAAGAGGATATCAGTCAACTTCAGCTTGGCTAATGTTCTTATTAAAAAAAAAAAAAATTAAACAAAAATTGATAAAAACAGTACCTAATAATAATTTTTCATCGATCATATTGATATCTTTAACTAAAGATAGCCAATCGAAATTGACAAGACCCTTCTTCGTCAAGATTAAGATGCAGATACTCGTGCTGAGATCTATTAAGTGTGCTCTGACTCAGCTTAGACTCAAGACAGAGATAAAACGAGACAGATTTATGTCGGAGCATATTTGTGTCTCGTTTTAACTATTATTTTGAGTCTGAGCTAAGTCAGAGCATAAGAGAAAATTATTATTATTAGAATCGTCACAATTATATTATATCGGTGTCTCGAGTACGATTAAACATTAAGCATATATATTGTCAAACCTCTAATAAGATGTAATTATAATAATAATTAACGTTAAACGCCGAATGAGCATTTTCACAAAGCGATATAAATACCAATTTTTTTGAGATATCCTTTCTATATCTAAACACATTATTAACGAATTTTCAAGTGCCTAAGCGATACGTGAACTCCTCAAATTGTCCAGTTTTCCAAATCCAAAAGTTCCGAAATCTTTTCTTGAAAAAAAAAAAAAATTGTTTGGTGAAAATGCTCCTCAATTCCAGTTTGAACTGATTTTAAAAATAGAGGGTCTATTTTCTTTACTCGATCTATTTCTTTGACATAATGTATATATTGTGATATAACATAAAGTGAGATTATAATTTGGTATATTTATGGGCTAAAATTCGCAAAAGAAATACCTAAATTAAACGTCCTTTCTGTACAGTATTGTGTGATTCCTAAAGTTATGAATAGTAAATTTTAAATACAGTAAGTACCTGACAGTAAATAATTAATACCTCAATAGCACAATGGTACAGACGCGGACTGATTACCGTAAGGTTCACGGTTCAAACCCAAACCTTGCATCGTACTCTGTTCCTTTCCAAAGATAACTGAATAATTTTTACTGCCAGGTAACTGCTATAAAATGTGTATTTATTTTAGATCTGTCAATGTATAGATCTGGGGCTAGAATTACAACGAAGCTAATAAAAAAAGCGATTATTAATTTTCAATGTTGGCACGATTTGTTTTTGAATCGCAAGAAAATAAATGCTGGTAATTTTTTCCACATTCATTTTCAAGTAGATTTATTTTTAATTACAAACTGAAACAGGAGATCAACTATGCAGGTTACTCCTGAAAAATAATAAATAGCAAATGATAAATTATAAGTACTCAGAAAAGTTGTAAATTATACTTAGGACCGATCTAAACCGGAATAGCAGTGTGAAATAATTTTAAACTATCTAAATAATCGCTAAAGACCAGTATCACTTGACGCGCGTAAGCGATACTGGTCTTTAGCGACTATATATATAAAGTTTAAAATTAGTTTAAAATTATTTCACACTGAAAGTGCCGCCGCACCGCTGCCATTCCGGTGTAGATCGGCCCATAAAGTGATGCTTTTGTTAAAATGTAGATAATAATTAATTTTATTGTTTATTTGTATGATAATTATAATTATTATGATCTAAATCACCAAAATATAATTTGAATATAAACGTATGTTGATATCGACATTAAGTATATTGTTTCTTTTTAACACCCATTTCAAAACTGACTGTGAGTACGCTTAATTACCGTTTTTAAAATCAATCTGCTCAGATTCAAAGCAATTAAAGCGAGTCAGATTTATATCGGGACTTATTGCGTTATTTTGACGCTGCAGCTGTATAGGTACAAAATAGTATTTTGTAGGGCCAACGTTTTTTTTTTGATATATTCAAATTCAAGTTCAAAATTTCTTTATTTCATGTAGGCTAATTTGTAGCTCTTATGACAAGTCATAAATCTACCACCAGTTCGGAATGCAGGTTCTGCTGAAAAGAGCCGGCAAGAAGCTCAGCAGTTGCTCTGTTCAAAAAAATTTTTTTTACAAAGCTATGCTATGTATTACAGTGCTTCCACAATAAAGCGTCAAAAATGCAAAAACGTAAACGTAGGTACACCAATCCAACGCATGTCAAGATGGGCAGTCAAAGCAGACCCATTCCCGTTGGTGGCACCCGTTCACGAGCACGACGCATGATCCAGCCATTGCTTTGTTCAACCATATTTGAGGGAACGTAACAACCCGCACCACACGACACCACCACAGAAATGTTTAAAGAGAGCATAGAACACAAGTCAAATTGAAAATTGCACGTTATTATAATGAGGTAATGTCTAGATTCGAATGAATTTCTTTTTATTTCTGCTGTCAATCTGAATATGTCTAATCGATATGAATAATATAAATCTATATAGTTTGAACTAAGTATAGGTACCAGATAGGTACCGGGTACAGACAAAAAATTGTATATAATCTATAATGCTATTAATAAAAATGCGAAAGTTTGGATGTATGGATGGATGTTTGTTACTCAATCACGCCGCAATAACTAAAGTGATTTGGCACAGAGACAGAATATAGTCTGGAATAGCACATAGGCTACTTTTTATCTCGGAAAATAAGAGAGTTCCTGCGGGAATTAAAAAACCTCAATCCACGCATACGAAGTCGTGGGCATAAACTAGTCTAAAAATATAAAAGGAAAAGTTGAGTGATTGACTGATCCGTTAATGCACAGCTCAAATTACGACGAATCTGGCTGACATTGGCTTATTGATAGATATGATGACGTAGGCTTCCACTAAGGATTTCTGAAAATTCAATCCCTAAGGGGGTAAAATAGGGGTTTGAAAAATCAAACTTAACGTTAGCGAATCCGCGGGCAAAAGCTAGTATCTACCTATCTAGGTATTATTTATAACTCGTCAGCCTTGACTTTGACACAGTTTTACTTTGTTTTCGGAAGCGAATAAAATTAAAATATCAAATCGTATCAAGGTTTTTTTATTGAATTAATTAGTAATTACAAAAATATGGAGAATTGTTTTTGTTGTTATTATCAATATATAATTTGGCGCTTATCCTTGAGACAAAGTTATTTAAATTATACCTACTGATTGGTTTTATCCAGATATACTTATTACGCATTTAAACCTTTGACGGTACAGTTAAACAAACCTGTTTTTTTATTCACTGACGAAATAGTCATTGACTGCGATTGCACCTGATGGTAAGTGACGATGCAGTCTAAGATGGTAGCGGACTAACTTAGAAGGGATATGGCAGTGTTCAACCCATACCCCTAATCTATTTCTACCTACAAGCCATCGTGCTGAAACGCTTAATCGCTTGGCGGCACGTCTTTGACTATTGTGTGGTAAGTAGCCACGGCCAAAGCCTCCCACCAGACAAAACAAGTTCCACCTGTAAGGAAAAACAAGTTCCACGAATTCTTTTTTTAAACTCTGAAATAAACGTAAAATTTTATAACTTGGTATTTTTTACTTGGATGGGCAAAATAGAAAGTGGCCCATGAGGGGATCGAACCCGCGACCTTCGCGTTATTAGCACGACGCTCTAACCAACTGAGCTAATGGGCCAGTTGAAAGATGCGGCGAAAGTAGTGAAAGCATTTCATCGTTTTCTCATATCTTAAGATGTGTCTGACACAGGTTGTGTGGCTTATGCATAATGTACAAGATAATGTATAATATGTACAATTATACACTGTATTACTCGCGTTACACATCACAACACATCGATATCTTAGAGCAATTTTATACATCGATATAAATGTAGGTACTACGTAGTATCTATATCGATGCGTTATCAGCATAATCCTTTGAGTTCTAAATCATCTCTTATAATACCGATAGGCTCTGGATAAGGTTAAAACCGAAAAGCCGGACAGACTAGTCAGTTTAACCGGATATTTGAGTAAAAAGCCCGGACACCCTTAATTTTTTAATCTTACTTAACAGGACAACTTTTGTAAAAGTAAAACAAGGCTTTTTATCATTTATTACCATAAAATCTTCTTAACTTCGAATGAAACAACAATAAAATTGAAAAAAATACTTTAAAAAGTCTAATGAAGGCCGGTTAGGGCGGACGCAGTCTAAAGGCCGTAGGTACACGCAACCAAAAAGCCTGACTGTGTCTGACTTTATCCGAACGCCTGGCAAAGCTCTTTATACCTATACTTACCTGCTCGTAGGTGTCTGAATAGGATCGCCACAGAGTACGATCTTTCTATCCAGCAGCTCTTGCGATTCGCTTGAGATCACCTAACCACCTACTTATACAGGTAGTTGGTAAGACTAGACTACATAGCTTACCTATTAATATATACCTTAGCAGCTACCTTAATTTGAGAATAAAGTCAAGCATACTAATTGCATAGATACCTAGTAATATTCTTTTTTAAATATCAGTCATGCTGAACTTGACTAACATTCCGCTCTCTCCTCCTGATAAGTGTAAAACTTGAATTGGAGTACCGAACTTTTGCACGACAATAGAGTAACGGGTTGGGTATGAACCTTCGACCTTTCAGTTTTCAATCTGCACCTTTAACCGTTGAGCTATTGGGGCTCTATAGATAGTTACCTACCATATGTACCTACAGGATTTGGTTTTGTCTATTAATTAAAAAAAAAAGATTACATAATCAAAGCCAAAAATCTTCTTACAAATACCTTGCATAAGCAACATTGTATGGAAAGATCTATCAATGTTAAACGATAAGTCCAGCTTTAAGTTTGACGTCATCCGGGCACGTGACGGCGCCAGTCCCGGACACGAGACGAGTGTTAACGACGGGCACGTGTCCAATATTATAAGCCGCAATACCTCCAGGGTAGGTAGGGGGTGAGTTTACATTATATTGTTTGGTTTTGAAAGACCGTTATTTAGGTCCGTCATAGACTATCTAGTCGGTAAAACTTTGGCAGAGGCGTAACTATAGGGTGGCATGACGGCAAAATGCCACGGGCTCCAGCCGGAAAGGGCCCCCGGTCAGAGAGGGCCGGAAGCACAAGATGATCATAACATTTATAGCCATTCCTGTGACTACGGCTAGTGCCGAGCGATCATTTTCAAAATTAAAATTGATATAAACTAAACTCTTTGGGACAAGAAAGGTTACGCACAGTGGTAGATTTACCAAATGGCTGATTTGACTGGAGCCTAGGGCAGCAGATTTTAGGGGCGGCGAATTTGGGCCCAAAATTTTTATTTATGTCTTACAGAAATTAAAAAGATACATATTTGTAATACCTAAATGTCATTAGGTCCACAAACACATTTTAAAATAACCCCAATAACAATAACTAAATAGTTGGTAGAGCCGACTTTAAGTACGATGCCGAGTATGCGGCGCATACAAACGCAAGATCTCAAGCGCCAAAAGTACAGGACTAGATATGGCGTAGTGCAGAATAAAAAATTTCGCGCTCACTTCGTTCGTGAAAATGTCACTTTTCTGTTGCTATTGTAGGTGCCAAGAATGGACTACTAAGTGCCGTAATGCAATCATAAAAAATTTCGCGCTCGCTTCGCTCGTGAAAATGTCATTTTTTATGTTGCTATTGTAGGTGCCAAGAATGAACTACTGAGTACCGTAATGCAATCATAAAAAATTTCGCGCTCGCTTCGCTCGCGAAAATGTCACTTTTATGTTGCTATTGTAGGTGCCAAGAATGGACTACTAAGTGCCATAATGCAATCATAAAAATTTCGTGCTCGCTTCGCTCGCAAAAATGTCGCTTTTACGTTGCTATTGTAGGTGCTAAGAATGGACTACTAAGTGCCGTAATGTAATCATAAATACAGAACGCTCCGAATTAAGGGTTATTAGAAAATCAAGTAATTGTAATTGCGTTTGTAATGTACCTACTTCACGTGGTGATTTATGAAAAAATAAAAAATACTATCTCATTGGGTGAGCTTCTTTATATTGGGGGAGGGAGGGCCCCATCCGATGAATTTGCCACGGGCCTCAAACGGTATAGTTACGCCTCTGAACTTTGGATTTAGTTAGTATGGAAGTATGTACGTATTTATATCATGCTAAGTTACTTATTGTTTGTGCCAGGTTTCGAGGTCTCAGGTTCCATTGCCGGGTCGTGTCAAAAATGTATTAAATTTTTCTCTTAATAAATTATCAGTATAAACTACTAAGCCCGGAGTTAGTCAGTATGTGGCGTATGTGGTATACACTCCCGTGTCTCTGAGAGCACGTAAAGCAGTCGGTTCTTACTGCGCCTGAACTCTCTGGTCTTGTGATCGTCTCATCGGGACGGAAATCCGGCTATCAGAGTTAGGGAATAGAGAGTTCACTTGTGTTTGCGCACAAAATTGCGCACTATAATATCCCCCGCATAGATGGATAAATTCTGTGGAGATTGGCCGTCGTGGCTGAATTCGGCCGAGAGGATATTATTATTATGTGTGTCAGGCTTATTAGCTAGTTACCTCCATTAATTAATCTGTGGTTACCTCTCTATCTTTAGATTTTAATGAATAAAAACCCATTAGTTATGATTAAGAAATTACCCATTCCGTCTTACAAAACCGCCATAACCTACCTACTTACTAGGCTTTTACACTATATTCAATCTATCTGTAAATTAGGTGTAGAAACCGATTAGGGGTACGGATTGAATTTACACTGTTATTATCCTTTCCAAGTTAGCCCGCTACCATCTTGGACTGTATCGTTATTTACCATCAGGTGAGATCGCAGTCAAGGGTTGTCTGGTCATCGAATAAAAAAAAAACGAATCTGTCGATAAGTTAGTTGCATTGTCTCTAGAATTTATGACATATTTTGGGTTGCCAGGTAACTTATCCATAGATTACATATAGGTTGAATATAGAAAAGCGTAAGTGAATAGATGAATATGATAGATCATGATGCGTAACAACAAACCAAAGTCCATTCGAATCTCTACACGAATAGAAAATTCTTGCACCATTCGCGACGTGAGCGAAGTCCAAGGGATTCAAATAGGTGTAAATATTAGGTGTGTTGCCAAGAATATATGATTTGATTTGTACCTACCTACGAGGCGTGGTCGTGAGTCGGAATAAACCGGTAGAGACGAAGGGTCTGGAAGAATTTAACGACTACAGGGTTGGCAAACCTTGTAACTAGATACTACTAAATACTACGTAGGTACTGTACTAGTTCAACGGTACTAATCAGTATTCAGTTGAACTATTAGGAATGAGCCGTTCAATTATTACTTTACTCTACTTTTTTCACGATTCACGAGTTAACTTGTAGACAAAATTATCTCGTGGCGCGCGTTTTCTGTGATCGAAGGCTACCTTAGACATTTTAAAATACCTTCCTTTTGTCAACAGAAAGAAAATCAAAAGACTACCTTACCGTCAAGTGACGTGCCGTCAAGCGATTTAGCGTTCCGGTACGATGGTGTGTAGGAACCAATTAGACCGACATGGGTTTAATTAAAAAACTGCCCCTTCTACGTTAGTCCGCCACCATCTTAGATGTAACCGTCACTTACCATCAGGTGAGACCGCAGAAAAGGGAAATCTCGCCATCGAATAAAAAAACATAACTTCGCAACAATGACGTCAATGCGGCTTACCGTGGCTTATATCAAGGCGCTACGAGTACTTGTATTGTAGGCACTGGGCTGTAGTGTTTTTTCTCTTACGTCATACCACTCTAATAACTTCCACTAAATACGTAAGTAATGTAGTTTGCATTAGCTTAGGTAGGTATACCCCATAACCCTACTGTCATACCCCTTCGACGTTAGCCCGTTACCATCTCAGACTGCATCGTCACTTACTATCAGGTGAGATCGCAGTCAAGGGCTATCTTGTCATCGTATAAAAAAAAAGATAGGTGCACAAGCTGAAGGTTCAGTGTTCTGAATTCCTAAGTAGGCACAACTAGTACAAAACCATATTGTAGCCGTAAAACTCTTGTAGCATGCGAGTTTCTCGCGGGCTTTTCTCAGCAGAATCCGCTTTACGTACTGGTGGCAAAATCTTGAATAAATAATTTTGAGCTTTTTACCTAATTAGTATTTTCCAATTATATTTAAAAAAACTACGTATAAGTACAAATTCTTAAAACGAATTTAAAAGTGAGAAGTTTTTTAATCTAAGTAGGTGTACTAAGTAATATAACAAATGGGAACTTAACGTAACTCTGTCACTTTTCACGCACTGATTTGGATAACGTTTGGCAAGGAGATGGCTTCAGATGGCTTACATTCTGAAGAACATAAGGAATTTATTAACCCGGAAAAGCGGACAATGTTGCGAACATCAGTTAGTTTTGTGTCAATGATGTAAAATCATCCGGATCAGCCTCAGTAATGGGTGTACCCCAGGGTTCTATTCTAGGTCCATTCATGTTTTTGGTCTACATAAATGATTTACCACATTTTGTCCAAAATACTTGCGATATTGTACTATTTGCTGATGATACGTCCTTAATTTTTAAAGTCGATAGGATGAAAGACAATTTTGACGATGTAAATAATGCATTATCTCAAGTTTCTGAATGGTTTACGGCAAATAATCTCCTTTTAAATGCTAAAAAAACAAAGTGTGTTGAGTTTTTATTACCTAACACGAGAACTGTCAGTAAAAATTTAAAGATAAATAATGAACCTTTGAAAACTGAGGACTCCACAGTGTTTTTGGGGTTAACCCTGGATTCAAAGCTACAATGGGGCACCCATATAGCAACGCTTGCTGGCAAACTTAGCTCTGCTGCTTACGCTGTTAGGAAGATTCGACAGTTGACTGACATAGAAACTGCAAAAATTGTTTATTTTGCATATTTCCATAGTGTTATGTCATACGGAATCTTACTATGGGGTAAGGCAGCCGATATTGGAAAAATTGTTGTTTTGCAGAAGAGGGCAATCCGCGCAATCTATAATTTGAGGCCGCGGGATTCCCTTCGAGAAAGATTTAAAGAGATAGGCATTCTTACAGTAGCTTCACAATATATTTATAACAACATAATATTTGTCAGACAAAACATTTTGAGTTACAAAAAAAAGAGTGATTTGTCCGATAGACCAAGTAGAAATCCAAATAGGCTCATGTTTCCTGGGCTGCGCCTCAAGAGGGTCCAAAAGACATTTGTGAGAATGGGCGTGACGTTTTACAATAAAATTCCACAGTCAATCTTAGACTTGCCTCTACAGAAGTTTAAGAAATCAATTAAATCTACTCTCATGAAAAAAGCATATTATACAATTGAAGACTATGTAAATGATAAAAAAGCGTGGATATAATTCGCTCCAGTGATTCATAAGACAGTAATAACTATCCTGTGTTCAATAACAATTGTAAAATTTTTATTTTTTTGAAAAGAGCAACCGCCGAGTTTCTTGCTGGCTCTTCTCGGCAGGAAAGGCATTCCGAACCAGTGGTAGATTCATTGACGATTCAAAAGTGCTTGTAAAAGTTTATTTGAATAAAAAATATTTCTATTTCTATTTCTATTTCTATTTATTTAATGTATGCGTGCCTTAAATTGTCTTCTGCGTGGTATGGAATAAATAGGAGTATGGATGAACAAATATAGGTGACCATTACAATAACAAAACAAAAGGGTGCCCTTATAAAGAAATAGCAATGACGTACGCAGGTTAAAGAACTCCGCGCATTATTTCGATCTGTACATTTAGTACGAGTTTAAACATTTCGACAACGAAAAAGGGAACTATAGTCTGATTTTTAATTGCGTGGAATTCTGACGAATCTTAATGTTACCAGAGATTTAAAAAATCCCACAAAAAAGATATCAAACTTAGAACAATAAATATCAATTGCCCCACATATATTTATGACAAATGCCTGACAGATAGTTTGGGGTAAAATCGAACTACAGGTGGTAATACTGTTTTTCATACAAATAACTCGCTCGATTTATAAAATGACAACTGTCAGAATTCCACCGAATTAAAAATCAGACTATAAAAGAGTAGTTTTTTTCATCGGACGTTATAAATGTTTCAACACTGGTGTCCTTTAGCAAGAAAGTTGTAAGAGGCGAACTGCTATAATCACAAATGTTACAATTGATTGAATTTGTGGTATTCTAGTTGCATTAATTCACGACATGTTTGCATTAGCCCTCTTTTATACGTTCGATACGGGACTAATCGTTAATTAATCTTATTAATACATATTATAAATGCGAAAGTTTGAATGTATGGATGGATGCTTAGATGGATGGATGGATATTTGTTACTCAATCACGCCGCAACGACAGAACCGATTTGGCTGAAATTTTACACAGAAATAGATTATAATTTGGAATAACACATAATCTACTTTTTATCCCGGAAATCAAGAGAGTTCTCGCGGGAATTAAAAACCTCAATCCACGCGTACGAAGTCGCGGGGGTTAGCCATTTATAATATAACTAAGTATCTAATTTAATAATTTGTCGTTTCGATCAGTTTAATGACAGACCGCGAAATCACATCATTCTGTAGCTGTACAGCGTAGGTTTAAATTTATCAACTTTGTCGAGATGTCGATAGTGTTGATGTGAGAACTCGTACTTAGCCTATTCAATACCACTATACATATAACATTTGTATACATTATTTTATGGTTCGTGAAACCGGAGCGAACCGGTCCTGTTGGCGCGCTGCCGACACGCCCTCGCTGGCCTCGAGTCCTCGGCGCTTAGCAATGTTGTTGCTAATTTATATGAGTGTAATTATGTTGCGAAAAATTATGCCATTCTGCGCAGTTTGGTTAAATCAAGTTTTGCTCAAATTTTGGAGTTACTGCGGATTAAACAGTGCGCAGGATGCCAGAAAAAATACCCGCGATAGATGAAATAAAACATACCCGAATCTAGGTAATCTACCTACTACACTCCTATACACGCTAGCATCTGCAAGCGTGTAGGAGTGTAGTAAGCGCCAAATACATCATATTGTATTCCAATAACTCGTAAAATATTCATTAAAACAATGGCAAGTCCAGAGACAACTCAGAAATTATCAATTTCCGAATTGACCCCGCCGGGAATAGAACCCGAGACCTCCCAGTTATAAGACCACAGCGCTCACCACTGCGCCAGATAAGTCAATCATCAAAATTAGAATCGAATTCACCACTCAATGGAAAGTTCATGCATCAAAGTCATCGATCACCTACGTTGCTACGCCTGTGTATTATTTGCATTCAAAAGTTTTTCTCGTAGCTCTCTCGTAGCATTAGTAGTAGAAGTTGCTTAAACGTAGTAATGTAACGACACATACAGACGAAGGCCGGACATTCGGACAGGACATGGACAGCCCACTACTGGGCACATGTTTCTTCTCAAATGAGAAGGGCTTAGGCCAAAGTCCACCTTGCTGGTCAAGTGTGACTTGGCAAACTTCACATACCTTTGAGAACATTATGTAGAATTCTGAAGCGTGCAGATTTCTTCAAGATGTTTTCTTTCACATATTTGATGGGAAGGAAGCTGAAGTGTTAAGGAAGCTTTTTTTAATCCAACTACTATACAGAACTCTTTGCAAGATACCTACATAATATTGTGTCTAGTTGTCTTTTTGAGTATATGGTTATATATACTCAAAGCTAGTTGTAGACTTCTAACTTACACGGTTGATGCGAACGGTTGATGAAGAAAAGAAAAGATACATTTATAGTAGTCTTTTCAAACTGTGAAGTTTGCGGGTTGCAACGTCAACACGGGCGCAGTCAAGGTCGCAGAGGTCACGCGTGGGAGGGAAGGTCGCTATGAATTACAATCCTGTAGCCTCTACTATTTATGCTTCTTTTGTTATTTGAATAGGCGGGGCACATAGTTCGAAGAACTGATACGAACTGATGGTCGTTGGGGTCCCAAAGTGCGGTTACATGCAGTTTGCATGTAAATGGAAGTTAATTTACGTGACGATCGGCTGATTAAGTTGAAAATACATTTACTTGTAACATTTTCGAGTTGTGAAGCCTGCGGGTTGCAATGTTGTCACGGGCGCGGTCGAGGTCGCAGAGGTCACGAGTGGGAGGGAAGGTCACTACGAATTACGATCTTCTAGTCTACTTTTTAAGCTTCATTTGTTAAATAAACGCTGAATCACTTCTTAACTCAAACTAATACTTAGTAACATGCAAAATATTTATTCTTCAATCACGCAACAATGGGTTGACTTGATTTTTTGCATGAATGTAATTATGATACCTTTGACCTAGAGTGTAAAAAAACTGGATCAGGATTTAATTAGCGTGCCTATAACTGTTTATGTAGCTATGTTACAAAAAGTGATAATTAAAAAAATCCTTATCTACTGATTGCGAAAGTGTGTTTGTTTGATGTTTTGTTTTTGTCCTAGTGAGTAACAGATTGACGGGAATATAGTTGAGTGTAACCTATGTCACTCTCCTAGTCGACTATACTCTTGGAATAAAAAAGAGCCTATCTGTGTAGGTTCCAAGAAAAACCTCTATAAACTCTATGGTAGAGTAACTACCTAAGAATTTACTAGAAGGTAGCTTTCTATACTACTAGCATTAGTATCCTTCTCGATGGTGACAATATTACACAGAAAGAAAACATCATCAGATCAGTCAGCCTCGTCTTCTTGGAGCGTCGACACTGTAGCTCACACCTAAGTGAAGTCATCTTTCGTAAAGTTTAATATTGACTGCAATGCGGTACCCGTACATTTCCCCCCTACGAAAAACCGTCTACCTGTACCTAAGATACCTACTTATGACACAAAGAATTTATAAAAATCGGCCATATCTATCTAGTTGTATCGTATTCGATAACCACCAATTGATTGAATAAAGCCAGTATTTGTCAATGTTCAGAGTTTTCATTGAGGAACGTAAATACGGCCTCGCCGCCGGCCGATCGATACAGCCGCGAATGTCAAGTTGAGGGGAACACCGAATGACGTCAGGCGCCCACGCTCTAAGGGGGGAGGAGGGAAAGGGGATGGGGCGCCCGGGCCCGTCGCTTGGCGCAAAATGAAAATAACAATAGGTACAACATTTACAGCAAAATTGGACTTGGCTTGAGATGTGATTGTATTATTTTTTAGGGTTCCATATACCTATATAAGCGGGATGTACCTACCTACTACCTTGTGAACCGTAATAGGTAGATCACAGAATGTGTTCTATTGCCGCTATAACAACAAATTCTACTAATATTATGAATGCGAAAGTTTGGAATTTGGATGTATCATACATACATCCAAACTTTAGATTGATGGATGTTTGTTACTCAATCACGCCACCACAACTAAACCTTTTTGCCTGCAATTTAGCACAAAGATAGATTATAGTCTAGAATAACACATAGGCTACTTGTTATCCCGAAAAATAAGAGCCCCCGCGGGAATTTAAAAAATCCACGCGAACAAAGTCGCCGGCATCAGCTAGTAAAAAAAGGCCCCGTACAAGAAACGTAACTTTTTCGGCGTTTCGTGCTCGACCGCTGTTACGGAATGGCACGGAACCCTTCTTGTGTGAATTCGACTCGCACTTGACCGGTTTTATTTACGCTTGATTTGAATTAATTTAATGATAAATTAAACATGTCGAAATTACGAGGTAGATACTCGTACATAGTACATACCTACAAGTAATTTTGTCCTTGGCTGCGATTTCATATGGTTTTAAGTAGCGATACAGCATGGATACGTGTTGGAATTTGGAAAGAAGCTGACGATGACATAATTTTGCCGGTAGGATGGTAACTAGCCTCTCTTTCCGAACTGAAGTCTCTCATTAAACCAGAACGGACACGATTTTCAAATTACAAGTTCCCAAATTGCCCCGCCGGGGATCGAATCTGAGACAATCCACAGCAATCAATACTGCGCTCGAGAAAAGAGTATAACATTATTTGAAAACTTCCTTTCGCTGTCGTTCCTAGGTCACTTCGGTGAGTTCGATCAGTCAGGTATCTTTGTACTTACCCCTGTCATTTGCCAGTGGATAAGTAGACCTGTAAAATTATTACATTCGGTCGGGAGGACATTATTAGGTATTTATTTATTCTATTCAATAGAATATGGCCATATAGAATGTGGCCATGGCGGCCAATCTGTACAGAGATTAGCCATCTGTGCGGAAGATATTGTGTAGTACTATTAGATATTCTGTGGTACAAGTATGTGCTGTTTGCAGGTACTTGTACACAACTGTATATTCTCTGTTCTAAATAGGGTTGCCTGATTTTTTCCAGCCTATAAGGGACAAATGGTTAAATGGGCAAAAAAAAACGGGATTTCAGTTTTTTCCCCGGGACAAATAAAAAACAAAATTATTTAGTGTCATTTTTTTTCAGATATTTTTCCGAGGATCGAGTCAGTTTTGACATATTTTTATTCGTTTTAACATATCTGTAAAAATCAATACAAGTTTAATCGTAATTAAAAACGGTCATCAACTCGCTTTTTTACGAACGTTGCGTGTGTGAATACTTGGATCGATTTCATAACGAAAAACGAAGTACGGTTCAAATACGGGACAGAGTCAGTCCCGCCGGGACATTTTAAACTATGTCTAAAATACGGGACGTCCCGGGAATAACGCGACTTCTGGCAACGCTAGTTCTAAAGTCAAAGTCCGGTGGGACGGAGCGAGATCTGATGAAGATAGCTTTACGTGGTCTCCAACGTACGGGGGTGTCACACCGCCTACTTACTAAACCCCGGGCTAGTACCTACTGAGAATTTTCTTCATTCTTAATTGAATGGTCAAATACACAATGACACAATCAATAACAACTAATACATATTAAATATGTACATGTACAGTAGGTACTTAAAATAGAATAGAATATTAGTCGTATCCACTCCTAGCACAAGCTTTCCGCTTATAAGGAGGAGAGAGGAGAATATTAGTCAACTTTAGCTTGGCTAATATTCTTTAAAAAAATGGCTAAAGGAGCCAATATCAATTCCATCGCTTTTCTCCTAAAAGGTTTTTGAACTTAAGATTTGATTATACGATTAAAATTTTATCAGGAAACCTTCCGTGATAGTCAATTTTATTTATTTAACTTTATATAGGATCGATATTACTCAGAGCTCTTAATCTGTGGAAGAAAGTACCGCAACTGTACTTCCGTAACTGTACCTTATACATTTACATTTTTTGTACTGCATGATAGGCTTGCGCTTTAATCAACCCTGACTAAAAGCAATGATAACGTCTTGGTTGGAGCGTGCTTGAATAGAAGACGTCTTACCTTTCTTGCTTTGAAAGTACCTACTCAAGTTATACGTAAGTTAAGAACGCCAGAAAGATATGCCACGTCTTTAGAAAAATTAAGGATAGCATATCGAGCGAGTATATTGCAGTCAACCACATGAACGAACATCTTTTTTTTAAAATATTGATTGACTGCGATCACACCTGATGGTAAGTGAAATCTAAGATGGAGCGTAGGTACTTGCCTAGAAAATGCCGTTTCACTCTTGATTGGTCTTTAGAAAGTTGTGTGGGTTAGGTATAAGTTTTTATAAGTATTAGGTTCAATATTATTAAAATTCTACTTTTTAGTAAGAATCGTTATTTTTCAGTGCTGTTTATGAGGCAAACACTCACACTACCTTAATTAAACATTCAAGTAGGTAATCACAACCATTGCAAATCTGATGTTTTGTAAAGTCTCTTTGCTACGCCATGGTTATCCAATTTGAGGTGAAAACTTATTTGCGTCTTGCTCTGGTGGCATAACAATAGCCTCAATAGCCCAACGATGCGGATTGAAAACTGAAAGGTCGGCGATTCGATTCCCACACGTTGCAATATTAACGTACCCACAAGCTTTCGGCTTATTTGAAAGGGAGTGGAGAGAGAAAGAGAAGGAGATTAGTCTTTAGTTTAAAGTTAAGCCGTTTCTCACAGGATTACTCCGCACAAACAGACATGCAAAATTTTTAAAAACGTGTGTTGGGCTATGATATAGTTTAAAATAACATATGAGTTTATTTAGAGGTTACAGTTTCTTCGAAATGACAGACAGACACTTTTGAATAGGTAAATGTTGCCAACTGTCATTTCACCGTTAAGGCAACTTATATTTAACTAGTTGATACCCGCGACGTCGTTCGCATGGATTGGGGTTTTTTTATTTCCGGGAACCCACTTCATTTTCGGGATAAAAAGTAGCCTATTGTGTTATTCCAGACTATAAACTATCTCTGTGCCAAATTTCAGCCAAATCGGTTCAGTCGTTGCGGCGTGATTGAGTAACAAACATCCATCCATCCATCAATCCATCCATCCATCCATCCATACTTAGAAACTTTCGCGTTTATAATATTAGTAGGATTGCTAATGCCAACCGTCACATAACCCATAATAAGCATAACCGGCCAGGAATAGCCGCCCACAAATAACAACAAAGGGCGTCGTTTCCACACCGCGAGCAGCATAGTAGCTGCTAGGTATACGACACTGTCAAGTGCACGGGATCGATGCAAGTTCAAGGTTGGGAGCGATGCGCGCGCAGCTGTGACGTCACCACGCCGGCCATTCATGCCCGCAGCCGCGCAGCCTGCTCGATACAACGAGGCTCGCCCTCGCCCTCTGCCAATGTCAACTTGTAAGTTAGGGGATGTGGCGGAAAGCTGACTAATATATACCCGACTAGATGATGCCCGCGACCTCGTCCGATTCGAGTCGAATCGAATTAATCTTGCCTTAAAAAAATTTATTCTTCTAAAAGTTAAATATGATAATATTAAATTTAAAAAAAAACTTTTCACAAAATTTCCCCCGTAACACACTTTCTCTTGCCATAGTTCAAATTAATTCTTAATAAAATTAAACCATAAGTACTTATATAATTAGATTTAGTTTTAAAATCCTTCGGGTACTCTTTGATTTTCGGGGATAAAATGTCCTGGACATTGAGATAGTAAGCTATGTCACTGTCCAAGTCCTCAAATATGTCCATGCAAAAAATCACTTCGATCTGTAGCTCTCTTGCACAAACCAACAAACAAATACACTTTCGCATTTATAATATTAGTAAGGATAGTAAGTCGTATGAAGTTATTTTCACCGGACGCAATCTGTAGTAGGTATTTGCTAGATATTTTACCACAAAATCGCTCTCCCTTGTAACTTACGTCACTGTAAAAGGCTTTAATAGAGAGAAAATAGCGCTGCTAAGGCAAAAGCGGAAATTGTTGAGTCAGGAAAATGGGTTTTCAACCGGTCGAAAATTGCTTTTTAAATAGATAAAGGGCCCGTTTCTAACAAGTTCCTTGTATTTGTACGGAAAAATGATTTTCATTTTGCATACTTCGAACTGAAGCCGATCATTCCAATACACATATGGTTAAGGTACCTAAAAGTTAATAATGGAAGATTTATTACGCATAGAGTACTACCTAGTCTTAAATGTAATCTGTTTCTACACGATGGCGTGTAGAAACAGATTACATTGCCATACCCCATCCAAACTAGTTCGATACCATCTTAGGCTGCAGCCTAACCATTACTTACCATAAGGTGAGATCGCAGTCAAAGATTATCTTGTGATCGAATAAAAAAATATGTCACTAACTATATCCATGCAATAATCAAGTCGATCCGATACCTACTGTATGATTGAAGGCCAAACTAACAAAAACATACTCTTGCCTTAATAATACTACAGGGTTCAGAAAAATCTGTCTACGCCGTATTATGAAAGTGAGTGTTTTCCGTTTTATATATAGGACTACTAGCGGCCCGCTCCGGCTTCGCACGGGTATAAAATATATAGCCTATGTTATTCACTGTTAATGGATGTTATTATACATATAAACTTTCCTCTTCAATCACTCTATCTATTAAAAAAAACCGCATCAAAATCCGTTGCGTAGTTTTAAAGATTTAAGCATACATAGGGACGTAGAAAGCGACTTTGTTTTTAACCGACTTCCAAAAAGGAGGAGGTTATCAATTCGGCCGGTATATTTTTTTTTTTTTTTTTTTCTATGTATGTCCACCGATTACTCCGGGGTTTCTGGACCGATGCACGCGATTTTTTAATCGACAGAGCAAGCTCGCGAAATGGTCCCATAAAAATTTTTACCTTCAACTCTTCAAGCCTGATGCTGCAGAGGTACTTTCCCCCTAAATTATGGGGTTTTAGGAACTGTCATTTACGAATTGGTATGCTTGGCCTAAGCATATACTAGATCTTAGAGCTTCAGGTCCTACTCCTCAATCCTGATGCTGCAGTGTACTGCCCACCTAAACTATGAAGCTTTAGGAACTTTCGCTTACGAATTGATATTATTAGTATTAAGCATAGTCTACATCGTGGAGCTCAAGGTCCTAGCTCTTCAATCCTGATGCTGCAGGGTACTGCCTACCTAAACTGTGAGGATTTAGGAACTTTCGCTTGCAAATTGATATTGTTAGTATTAAGCATAGGCTACATCGTGGAGCTCAAGGTCCTAGCTCTTCAATACTGATGCTGCAGGGGTACTGCCTACCTAATCTGTGAGGATTTAGGAACTGTCGCTTACGAATTGATATTGGTGGTACCAAGCATATACTACATATAAAATTCAAGGTTCTAGCTCCTCAATCCTGATGCTGCAGGGTTGGAGGGATTAGGAACTGTCGCTTCCGAATTGATATTGTTGGTACCAACCATGGACTACATCATGGACCTCCTGGTCCTAGCTCTTTTTCAGAAATTGTATGTTGTTAATAAGTACTGTAGGTACCAAGTATAGACTACTTTAGTACGGTAGTGTTGGAGGGAGGGGAGAAAGAGAGCAGGAACAAGCTGCACTAAAAAGCTTAAAATAAAAATTCTTTTCAAAAAACCGACTTCAAACGCCACTACAAAGTATAAAAATAATTTTATTTTGTACACGTTTGTTGAACAAACGTGTACAAAATAAAATTATTTTTATACTTTGTAGTGGCGTTTGAAGTCGGTTTTTTGAAAAGAATTTTTATATACTATGTAGTGATGTAGCTTCGTAGGGCCGTAGGCCGTAGGTTGGTCGTAGGGCTGGTACGCGAGGCCTACGTGCCTCGCGGAACGTTCGCCTTGAATAACTTAGCCAGCTCAGATTGGCCTTTGATCAATCAAACGTAAACAACCTCCTAACAGTCGCAGTTAGCATTCGTTTATCTGTGTTTTTATTTAAGCAAACTATTGTGTAACTAGATGATGCCTGCGACTTTATCCGCGTGGATGAAGGTTTTTTAATTCCCGCGGGAACTCTTAAATTTTCCGCAATAAAATGTAGTGTATGTGTCAGTTCTGAGTACGAACTATTTTCATTCCAAATTTCAGCCAAATCAGCTCATTCGTTGTGGCGTGAAGAAGTAACAAAAATCCATGTATCCATCCTCACAAACTTTTGCATTTATAATATTAGTAGGATAGGATAAAAAAAATATATCGTAAATAATTATCTTTAAAGCTATACGTCGCAATCTTTTTTTTATGTAGGTATGTTCCCCGATTACTCGAAGATGCGAGGACCGATTGAATAATATTCTTTTTTTGTTTGAAAATGTATACTTCCCAGGTGGTCCCATTGTCATCAGGTCAGGATCTCATCATGGAATCCTGGAGAAATCGAGGGAATATAGGCACAATTGATATACTTAGTAGTGGCGTTTGAAGTCTGTTTTGTTAAAAGAATTTTTACGTTTATATTATCTATACTATGTTGTAAAAATGCATTCTGAATTTCAACATAATTGATTTTCCAGGGATTAGGAAGTTTCATAACTAGATAGGTATTGTAGGTGTTATTACGTATTACTTACGTCGTTTAAAAATTACAACTTAAGCATAAAAGCTTGATATCAAATAGATAAACTTGCAGGAGACGATATTACACTTCAAAGATAAGATAATTTCGAGTGCTCTGCAATCCACAGGGACAACAATGTAGACTCTCTCATAATAATGATAAAATTAATTCGCCTGACTATGATAATTTTGATAACACTATACCTATTCCTTACCTGGGATTACGTTTATTCTTAGGTTTATATTTGACAAAAGCAAGAAATCTATATATAAATAAAATAATATGTATCCAATTACCTAGGACTAAATTCGTTTAAAACTCATTATCGTTATATGTCAACCCGAAACCGGCTGGTCTATATCTTGGCTGAGCTTTTCCATCCACGGCTTTCATGGGCAGCCACGTTCTGGCTCTGAACTCCCAAAACTTTTCAAAAAATCTAATTTAGCCCGAGCTCTCTCACGACTGGTCAAAGGCCTCCCTCTGATTCCACTACTCCCTATTGAATTAAACTGAATAATTTTTTATTCAAAAAAAAAAAAAAATATACCGGCCGAATTGATAACCTCCTCCTTTTTGGAAGTCGGTTAATAAACTTTTACCACTGGTTCGGAATTCCGATCCAACTGAGAAGAACCAGCAAGAAACTCGGCGGTAGTTCTTTTAAAAATATTGTATACCAATATCATGCATGTTGTGTTTGGATGTACTTACCTGTATTACAATAACACCTAATATAAACATAAAGCAATAAATGAGTTTGAGTTTGTGTACAGTTAATCATGCTTATATATTGCTCGAGCTAGTTATGTCCACGCTTTTTTATCATTTGTATAATCTTCAATTATATAATATGCCTTCTTTATTAGAATACCCTTAATAGATTTCTGAAACTTCTGTAAAGTGTACGGCACAGAATACACAAGTATTCTGTGATTTAAGAATCTATCCAATTCATCACGCCATCGTCGTCTGGCGTTGATGAATTGAGGGGTCACGGAAGAAGCAGATTTAGCCCACGAGTTCTGGCATACGGTTCACACGACCTGCCTAGACCCACTTAAGTGAAGCATCGGCTACTAACGTTTTGGATCGTATAATCAAATTCCTTATACGATCTGCTAGTTTTAAGCCAAGTATGCTGCGCAACTGCTTGGTAAACCTTGAGCTTGGACTTTTGAGTAGGTATTGTAAATCTATGTATAGTATTTATAAACGTTTTTCTCCGACAATTTAGAGTTGCGAAAACATAATAGCTCGACATAAACATAAGTACATAATCAACATAATATCGTAATGATTAACTGAAAATATTCCATCACGCGCTACTGTCGTGTGCGATGATTATTTTGTCAATTGTATCACGCGTGATAAGGCTGATAGGTACCTACCTATTTGTTATTAACATGATAGACTGATAGCGCGATATCAAATACCGACTGCACCTGTCTATAACAATGTATATGATGTTAGTTAACACCTACCGGTATTCTATATCGACTTTAGTATTGCATTGTACTCTTTATTGTACTCAATAAACCTCAATTAAGCCTCAATAGCCCAACGGTTAAAAGTGCGGACTGAAAAATGATAGATCGCAGGTTCGAATCCCACCCGTTACACTATTGTCGTCCGCTGTTGTTATTTCCGCTTATTTGGAGGGGATAAAAGAATATTAGTCAACTTCAGCTTGGCTATTGTTGTTTTAAAAAAAAACACTGAAAAGGATATGCAGAGCTGGTAATAAAGGACTTAAGTACTTAACTACTTTTCTAGGTCATCGGATCAATATAAACTTTGATTATGCAAATCCTTTCGTAAAAAGTTTAGAGATTGCTACCTAGGTAATAAAATAATGTCCTCCCGACCGAATTTAGTTAGGGCGACTAGCCTCCTCGGAGATTAACCATTTGCGGAGGCGATATTACAGTTCACAAGTGTGTCACGCGCAAACACAGCACTCTCTACTCCCTCACTCGCATAATCCGGGAGAGAGATCAGGCGCAGGAACGACACCTTTACGTGCTCTCCGAAGCACGGGGGTGACACACTGCCAATTTCTTAACTTAATTCAGGGCTAGTACTGAGAATTTCTTGACAGAAAAACCCTGTAGGTGCATTTTATTGGCCCAACCCGGGAATCAAACCCAGGACCTCGTACTTAAAATATTTTATAGTCTTTGTGAGACATGATGACATACATCTTCTTAAAAAGAGAAGCAATGTTAACCACAATTTAATGGGAGCTGTCATAACATGTAGTAATACTATGTCATGTGCGGAAAGTACAGAAATCCTTTGTGGGGTTGAGTTAGTTTGTTTTTAATTAATACAAGCTGATACTCGCGACTTCGTCCGCGTGAATTTAGTTTTTAAAATCCCGCGGGAACTCTTTATTTTTCCGAGATAAAGGCCTATGTCAGTAACCAGATCCCCAACTATACCCATGCAAAACATCACGTTATACGTAGCTCTGTTGCAGCGTGATTGAAGGACAAACCAACAAACAAACCGCATTTATAATATTAGTAAGGAAGTAAGGATACTGTGATTGTCCTATGGGTCTGGTTATCTGTCAGCTTGTTACCATAATAAGCCTACTCGCCTTCTACAGCATTTCCTTCAAAAAAATTATGTTTTTTTTTTAAATGCGCATTTTATCGTGCACGTTAACAAGATTTCAATGGTGCTTAAGCTACACCTTATCAAAGATAAATAAATACTGTTATCTGAGCCACCTTGGAAACGACATTTTCTCTCACAATACTTTTGAAGGGTATATTATACTTAATCAAATTCCACGTTACAAAAGATTACAGTATTACATGCTACGTAATGTTACTGTATGTAACGTAATGTTCCTATGTAAATAATATTATACTGCATATATAAATGTTAAAGTTTGTGAGGAATGAGGATAGGATGGATGGATGTTTGTTACTCCTTAACGTCACAACGAATTAACCAATTTGGCTGTGGAATTCTATGTTTTATCCCAGAAAATTAGAGTTAAAAAAAAGGAATTAAAAAACTTTAGATAATCCACGCGGATGAAGTAGCGACATCATCTTGCATTTTATAAAACACTAGCTGTTGCCTGCGACTTCGTCCGCGTCAATTTTCTTCATCAGCGTGATGTTATATAGCCTAAAACCTACCTCGATAAATGGACTAGCCAACACAAAAAGAATTTTTCAGTTCGAACCAGTAGTTCCTGAGATTAGCGCGTTCAAACAAACAAACTCTTCAGCTTTATTATAGATTTAGTATAGATTTGTAAACTTTTTTAGCTCTTCTCTCCAGAATTATCTTTCCGAACCTGAGGTAGGTACTCTTAACTAGTCATATCAAGATGTCTAATGATGAGATCTATAAGTAGAGTGTGCTCTAACTCAGCTCAGACTCAAGATAGAGGTTAAAACGAGACACAAATATGCTCAGACATAAATTTGTCTCGTTTTAATTCTGTCTTGAGTCTAAGCTGAGTTCTCACTCTCGTGTGGGCTATAGATTTCGGCCTGACATACGACATACTGGCAATCGACGGACCAATAAAGTCAGACTTAGCTTCGTTTGTTCAAGTACAAAGACCCAATTTCCGAGATCGATCGGTTGAGAATTTAGGCGAAAACTTAGCCAGTGGATTACAGTATTCTAACGGGAAGATGGGAGATGTAAACAAAAAAAATAGCTCTCGAACGGCATCCCAGCGTGTTGAATATAGCAGAGGGCGTTGGCCCTTTTTGTAAATATAGCACACTCGAGTCTCGTTATCTCTTCATTGCGTAATCACTGTTGGAATTTCTTGTTTTACCTAGGTAAATGTTTAAATAGTGACTGCAGGCGCGGAGGGTTTACCATCAACACGAGCTTGAAATGAGTATTTTATTTCATTTCACGCGTGTTTATTACGGTCTTTTTTTTCAATACAATTATTGTGAGAAGACACGTAAATAAACTAAGTTTAGAATTGTAAGAGAAATTGCCATGTACTAAGACTATGTATCTACCTATCGAGATTTTAATACATTCGGAAAGGCATTCCGAACCAGTGCTGCAGTGGTAGATTCATTGACGATTCAAAAGTGCTTGTAAAAGTTTATTTGAATAAAAAATATTTCTATTTCTATTTCTGTTACTGTCCTTACTCTGTAGGTAATATTAGAGACAATACGGCGTAACTTGATGTAATTTGGTACAGAGATTGCTTAGAGATTTCCACCATTCCGGAAACGTATACAGGCTACTCTTTACTTTAACACGTTCACTGCGGCAAGTAAAATCATAATCTTTCATCTGGTGCGGCGACGGGTCGAAATGCGCCCCCAGTGATATTTCCGCTAGTGCGTAACAGGTCTTTCTAAACCCACCAGCACTAGGATAGATTAAATTGCTATAACTTTGTGAAAACATAATGTATACAATTTTTTTTTATACTGTTGGAATGACCTTGAACCCAACTTCCTTAGGTTTGATTCGCCCCGGGATCTGCCAAACAGGAAATGAGAAATAAAGCAGGAAAAGCGCCAGGCCGATATCGACCTGTACCGCACTAGAAAGTATTTTTAGTAGTGATGAGACAGAGAAAAATAAGGGGAAAAATGTAAAACTGTAAAAGAGCTGAAAAATGTTTTTATTTATTCACTGTAATTGACTATTCACTGTAGAAGGCTAGTTTTTAAGAATAATCATTTTCATAAAGGATGGTATGGCATATAAAATCCCTAAGTCATTATGAGTCTAAGGCTGATATTATGTTGATAATGTAGATAATAAACAAAACTTACCGCTTGTGCTTCGTTTTCCGTGCACATTTGTTTCAAAATTATTTTTATTTTTAATTGGGGAGAATATTTCTTCACTGCTGTCACTATCACCGCTGCCGATATCAATAACTGCAGGGTGAATTATTCTATTTTGTATTTTTCTTTTATTTTTAAGCTATTGCATAGCTTCTATCGCGGGCCAGCGTGGAGACCGAATCCAGAAATTCCGTAACGAAAATAACCTGACACGGGACTCATCTACGGTGAGCCGCTAGATGGCGCATTTTTTATCAACGAAATCTAGCGGTAAGCCGCTAGATGGCGTTGATAAAAAATGCTATGCAATAGCTTTACCGCGGTAGTCCCCGAGTGCCACACGTCTTTTTATTTGTCGTCGTTGATAATATCGCTACGTTAGATCAGCTAGATAGCACAACACTAACTGGCAGGGCGCGCGCTCTGTGCGGTACCGGGTCGCCGGCAGCCTGTTAGCACGGTGGGCCGAAATAGGCCCACTGCCGCACTGAGCGGATGTTTTTCACCGTCAGTGCGTCGATAGGTCGATAAAGGCCTACCGTTATGTTTTGATGGGGAACACCTACAATTTTGACCGCAAGATGAAATATATATTTGTCTCTGTAAAATTTTTACAAACACCTGAGATAATCGTTCCGCACTAGCGAGAGGGACATAGTTTTGTTCGTCCGCACCAGCTGAAATACCGCGACAGGCCGAAATCGGCCTGTTACGCAGTGAGCGTGTTAAAAAATCAGAGTTTCCACTGGATTTTCGGAAAAACAACCTATAAGATAAACAGACAATCAAAACAACCTTCCGAAGTTCCGAATTCTGCCCCAATTAAAACTGTTTTCAACAAATAAACAGACAGGCATAATTTATTACAAACTTAATGTTATCTGGGACCACGTATGGCGTCGCACAGCGCGGGAGTGGGTCGCTGGTCCGATGCTTGACCCTAGATAGCTGACCGGCTGCTACCGGATTTGCCTCCAACTAGCGTAGGTACCTACCTACTGGGCACTGCGAACTGTAGATATTGCCTTTGTTTATGATGTAAAAAGTGTTTTCACAATGTTTTTTGTTAATTTATAAATCGCCTGAATCATCTCATGAAGACCTGCAGGGCTAGCATAGGCGGGAGAAATTTTATCCTCAGGAAAAGGATAAAATGTTTATCCCCTCGCTTAGTTTTATCCACCCGTCGAGCATGGGCACAGCGGTGGAAATAACACTTAGTGGATATACTTATAGGAATATACATCGCCTTCTCCTCTGTCGCCATGCTTTAGCATAGGGAAAAGATAATTTTATCCCCTGTCAGTGTATAAAATCGGGGGATAAAATTTTTATCTCCTGCCCATGTTAGCTATGCTGATGTTTATCTAGTACAATTTCAAATTCAAAAAATGACAAAAGAAGTAAAATTTTTCAGTAAACAAAAATATATTTGGCCCATGAGGGGATCGAACCCGCGACCTTCGCGTTATTAGCACGACGCTCTAACCAACTGAGCTAATGGGCCAGCTGAGCTGTGCGACGAAAATAACGTAGACACTTGATAATATCTATAAGAATACTCAGCAACCGAAGCACACAATAAGTCAAGCCACTACAAAATATAAATAAAAAAACAGTTTTAGTTTGTACACGTATATTGAAATCGGGCGGGTCTAAATAGAAACGATAAAACCGATGCGCGACATTAGCCCAACTTCAACATATTAAAATTATTTTATACTGTGTATGGTTTGAAGTTATTTTTTTTTAAACAATTTATATTTTAAACCACCAACCTACACATTCTCTGATTGCGAGCGATTGCGATATCACGGAAGATAATCATCAGATCTTCTTTAAATGGGACCAACCTGACGGTATTAATTCCTTTGTAATGAAAAAAAAAACTATTGAAATCAGTTGATTTGACAAAGTTATGGAGTAACATCGTCAAAAAAAAAAAAAAAAACGTCGAATTGAGAACCTTCTCCGTTTATGAGGTCGGTTAAAAAACGTTAGAAAAGAGGAACTCTAGGTACTTTATAATATCTCACTTCACTTATTGAACGAACTCTTGTATCACCCACGCAGGGCGTAGATGCCTACTTAATAAAATGACATTATGGAAAATAAAGTCAACATTGTAGGTAGGTATAATCTTATCATTTCGTTATTCTAGATATATGAACTCGTATATCCTATTGTAATTAAAAGTAATTGCTATGCTAGTGCACATGTACCTAATGAAATACATAATAATTAATAACTCTCTAGAAATCCGACGAGGAAGGTGCTGGAGTGGCGACCCCGCACCGGGAAGCGCAGTGTTGGCAGACCCTCCACTAGGTGGACCGACGACATCAAACGAGTCGCAGGGAGCCGCTGGATTCAGGCGGCGCAAGACCGAGGCCTGTGGAGCTCCATGCAAGAGACTTATGTCCAGCTGTGGACGTCTATCAGTTGATTAAGAAGAAGAAACCCGACGAGCCTGTGACCAACTTGTTACCGTCTGCTCCGTCCGTAGGTATGTTGAAGTCAGGCTAGTGTCTCGCATCGGTTTCGTCGTTTCTATTCAGGCCCGCCTGACTGCAACATACGTGTACAAACTACAATTATTTTATACTTGGCAGTGGCGTTTGAACTCGGTTTTAAAAAAGTATTTTTTATATTATTATTTTAAGGAATATTAGCCAAGTTGAACTTGCCTCCATATACCTACCTACTTAAGTGGAAAGCTTGTGTGGGTACTGTTGTATCAATGAAACACGTCGTGGATGACAACTAACTTTATTCTCAAAACACCCACAACATCTCCCCCAATAATAAAAAAGTAGATACATACATACACCATCCCCCCACCAAAAAAAGAAAATTGATAAGTAGTAATAAACACAATTATGAACTTAAATAGTAAAACAAAAAAAAATTAGTGAAAGAATGAGAAAAAAAAAAACAGGTATTTACTAACTTAATTACAAATCAAATTACAAATTATATATACTAATCAATATTTAACTGCAATCTCGCCCTTCTTCTTGTCATAATAGGAGGAGTGCGAGGTTTATCTGTTGACGCTGTAATATTTTTCTCATCCTTGACATCAGAACAGCTTTCAGAACTATTCCCATCATTACGACTCGGGCCAGGCTGAGGTGGAGTTTCAAAGCAATCATCAGGTTGGGGTTCACATTTTTTCAAATGTCTGCGGTTTCGGCGATAAGTTCTACCAATACTATTTTGCACAAAATATGATCGCGGAGTCGACGCTTTCATTGTCACCTGACCCCTGGTTTTCTTGTTCCCGTCCTGAATGATTACTTGATCACCCACATCTAACTCTGGCAACTCTTTACAACGCTGATCATAATATATTTTGCTCTTCACCTGCTTACTAACTAAATAATCATGTTCACTGTCGCTTACAACTTTTGGTTTTAGTAGACCAGGATGAACTGGTAACCTACAATTTAGCCTTCGCCCCATTAGAAGTTGTGCAGGAGAGCTCAAGTTTTTATCGCGTGGCGTATTTCTATAACTAAGCAGGTTAAGGTAGAAATCACTATTACTGTTGATAGATTTAATGAGCAACCTCTTTACTGTTTGCACAGCACGCTCACTCTTGCCATTTGATTGGGGATAATTAGGCGATGAAGTCACGTGATCAAATCCCCATTCACTAGCAAACCTTTTGAATTCCTGGCTAGAGAATTGACTCGCATTGTCACTTACCACCAAAACTGGAATCCCATGCCTAGCAAAGTTTTCCCTCATCGCTGTTATGACTGACTTTGAACATATATTTCTTAAATAACTGACCTCAACGAAACCTGAATAATAATCCACAAGTATTAAATAATATTGTTTTCTGTATTCAAATATGTCACTCCCAACTTTATTCCACGGTAGCTTAGGAATCTGCACTGGAATCAACGGTTCTTTACTTTGTGCATTTGAGTTCTCCTGACAAACTTCACACCTCTTAACATACAGTTCAACGTCGTTTGTAATACCCGGCCAGAATAAAACTTCGCGAGCACGCCTCTTACAGCGATCTATTCCAAGATGGCCGTCGTGAATAATGTTCAACATTTGACTCCGTAAAGAACAAGGAATTAATATTAATTTATTTTTAAATATAATCCCATCTACCACTGTTAATTCATCTCTTAACGACCAATATGGTTTTAAATTATCGAAAACATCAACTTTTCGCGTCGGCCATCCTTTAACAATGTACTCACAGAGTTGTTTAAAATCTTTGTCTTTTGAAGTTTCAGTCCGCACTAAGTTTAACTTATTTTTTGACATCTGAACATGATCAAATAAAAGTTTCACTTCATACAACAACTTGTCATCTAGTTCATTTTCATATGAATCTGGTAGCGGCGCGCGAGACAAAGTATCGGCAACGTACATGTATCTACCTGGTACATATTTAATGATCAAATCATAACCCTGCAACCGCAGTAACATTCGCTGCAGTCTCACTGGATTAGAGACTAAGGCTTTTTTAAATATACTTTCTAACGGTTTATGATCTGTTTCTACAACTACAGCTTTTTTTCCATATATATATTGACGGAACTTTTCACACGCATACACTATAGCGAGAAGCTCTTTCTCTATTTGAGCATACCTAGTCTGTGTGTCCGTCAGTGTCCGCGACGCGTACTCGACCGGGCGACCGTCCTGCATGAGCACCGCACCGACAATACCACGGGCCGCGTTACGTCGTAAAGAGCCAATACCGGAGCGCGGCTTACTAAATCTTTTAATTTCGAGATCGCCTGCTCGTGAACATCGTCCCAATACCACATCGATTCCTTTTTAAGTAATCGAGTAAGATGAACCGTATAACTCGAATAGTTAGGAATAAATTTTGACAAGTAATTAGTAGCACCCAAAAATCTCTCCAACGACTTCCTATTATTCGGAGTAGGCATATTTTTAATGGCTTTAACTTTCTCTATATCTGGTTTCATACCGTTTTTATTGAAAACATGTCCTAAATGAACCACTTCTTGTACACAAATTTTGCATTTATTCTTGTTAAACTTCAGATTTATTTCTCGTGCTCTATTCAACAACGCAGTAAGCCGCAAATCATGTTCATTTTTATTTCTTCCCCAACAAATAATATCATCAATAAATAGATCCACCCCTTCCAAGTCTTCTAACAGCTGTTTGAGTGTTGAGTGAAATACCTCAGACGCACAGTTCAGGCCAAAAGGTAATCTCAAAAATTGATACCGTCCGAACGGCGTGCTAAACGTGCATAAGTCCGCGCTTTTCTCGTCTAACTTAATAGCCCAAAATCCAGAATTAGCGTCTAATACAGAAAAGTACTGAGCGTCCTTTAACTTGGTAGCCAGTTCATTAATAGTCGGTAGCTGAAAATGGGCCCGCTGAATCGCACAGTTAAGAGGACGCGGATCGAGACATAGCCTTATACCCCCATTTTTCTTTGCCGCAATCACTAAAGAATTCACCCACTGAGTAGGATGAGTAACTTTCCTAATTACACCGGCCTCGATCATTCTATTCAACTCTTCGTGTAGTTTATCTCGAAGACTTAAAGGTATTTTACGCGGCGCGCTCACCACCGGACTCACAGACTCATCCACAACAATACTATATATACCAGGAAGGCAACCGATGCCGTGAAATAAATCATCATAATTCGATATGTTTATATTATGTACACGCTTTATTAATCCTAATTCACTACATGCATGCCTCCCCAGAACACTTTGACAACTAATACTAGCTACTGCAAACTTCAAATTATACAATTTATTTTTATACAACCATTTTAAATGACATATTCCTTTAATAGGGATGATATCACCACTGTACGATTGAAGCCTAACCTTACTCTTAACATTAATCAAAGCCTCCTCATATCCCAATGACAAAAACCTCTGTAAAGATATGACATTAATATCTGCTCCCGTATCTAGCTTAAACTTCTCAACGCCACACTCACCGGTTAATGTTTCATACCACTCGTCCGTATCGCTGCGCTGCGAAGTATTCGCAATCGTCGATATGAAAAACGACTCGCTGTCGTCACTTTCAGAACCCTCTATAGGATTCTCTGCACAAACATCGATATCATACACTTTTTTAGCACGATTTACACACATCCGGGCAAAATGGTTATATCCCCCGCATAAAAAACACCTCATACCTAACGCGAAACAAGAACCCGTATCACAATATTTTCCACAATTCCTGCACGGCGCCGGAGTACGGCTATCGAATCGGCTGGCGTTGCCTCCGCCACGACGTACCACGGTCGCACCGCGAGCGGCGCCACGCATGGCTCCACTACTGCTGTTCACGTTCCATCGCCGGCTGGCAGCGCCGCGGTCCCCGCCGCGCGCTTTCACCGCATCGATGGACGCTCGCCCCGAACTTCCCGCACGAGATTCCAGCTGTCGCGTTCCGTCCATGGAAACTTCATCAGCTTGGCATACCTTTATCGCTTTTTCCAAGGTCAACTCATCCGTCCGAAGTAAACGATCTCGAACTACAGTATTCCTTATACCACACACAATTCTGTCTCTGATTAGCTCCTCTTCCAGAGACGAAAACATACAGGTTTTGCTTAACAGTCTTAAAGCAGTGACGTATTGATTTATTGACTCGCCTTCCGTTTGATTTCTAGTAAAAAAATTGTATCTAGCTAATGTTACATTCGGTTTCACTCCAAAGTAACTGTCAAACTTTTTTAACAACACTGCAACGTCATCGCGGTCTGTTTCGTTTTCAAAAGTGAATGTTTGGTACACATCAAACCCATCCGGTCCTATTAGGTTGATTAGTAGACTAGCCTGCACTGCTGGATCTTCCTTATGGACCCCTGCAGCCTTTATAAACAGCTGGAACTGTGTCTTCCACTTTTTCCACGCGTCAGCCCGGCTGACGGGGCTGCCATCCACACTAAGCTCCGCCGGTGGTCTCGCGTGCTCCATTGATAATTCTTGATATTTTGATAATTTGTAAATTATGCCGCCACTATAACTTATATTTCACCAAATTAATACACTACTATCACGTTAAATAATAATTAAAATCCCACCGCTGTCACCATGTTGTATCAATGAAACACGTCGTGGATGACAACTAACTTTATTCTCAAAACACCCACAACAGGTACGACAATAACGAATGGGGATCAAACCCGCAACCTTTCAGTATTTACCGTTCGACTATTGAGACCTTTTAGTTAGTTTTTTTTTTCATTCCAAAAGTAGTAACAAAAATTGTAAACGTACTAAATCAACCTTCAAATAGTTATTTAATTCCAGATAATATTGCAAATACGAATATTTACACTTAGCAAGCACCAAACAAACAGGCCTGACCCCAGTTTCAATACAGACACGTTATCTTGTGTTGACATTCGCCAATCTTCAAGCCATGAGGCATTTGCGTAAGCGCACTAATCACGTCCAGTTTATGTAGATCCCTCTATGTTTACCAGTTTTAATATATACAGCGCTCTCTCTACAGGTCAAATTTGATTGGGTGCCATTATCGCTAGGTAGTCATCGTGGGAGCTCCTTACTACGTTAGACATCAGTTGGCGGCGGATCGTCGTCGACTCAACACCTCTCTGGAGAGCTTTTTTGCATTTTCCAAAAAAATAACTGATAAAAATAGAATTTACTCCTTTTTATAATTTTATTAAAATGTTTTAAATAAGTACGTTAATACATAAGCAATTATTCCAAAGATAAAACACAAAAACATTTATTGTAAAATAATCAATGAATAAATAATATAATAAACATTTGAAATAGAAAATATTTAAGGAATACACGTCAATAAATAAATAATAGCAAGTATTTCTGCCAGCCAAACTTAATTTAAGCTTGAAATGAGTTTGAAAGAAAATAAAACAGTAAAAAGTTAAATGACTAAACGGTGCGGTAGAGAAACCGCAAAAGCAATTAAAAAAAAAATAACAAAATTGTTTATATTACTTATAGTTTATTAACAGTTATTTTTTCTTATCGCTATCACAGAGAGAGTTTAATTAACGTTTCAGATTTACTCTAATTAACGTAAATAGGTACCTATTTACACTAAAGATAACCGTACTCGCCTCAATATTTGTTTATTTATACCCACCAAGTGACAGCACACAGATAAGGAAACAATACAAAGAAAATAAATTCTGGTATTGAAGATATTTAAGTATCACGTGCTATCACGCCGCATGCGTGTGAACACAGAACATACCTATTTAGTGTTCTCTGCGTGTGAATACTTCTAGTACATACCTCCTCTGTTTTCAATATGGCGGCGGCAAAGCAAAACAAAGCCACGCGCGCTTCGCGTGGCTGAAGCAGTTTAAAAATAGAACGCACCGCGTTAAAATCAACGACCAGATTAACTTTATCTCTGCCCCCCCTCTTGGTTCATAGAAATTATAACGAAGTAGGGGAGTTCGTATGGGTTAACGGGGGTCAAGGCGATGTGGTTTTGTAGTTCTTTCGCGTCTCAGAAACCACGTAGGACCACGCCCTGCTGATTTCAATGCGTCTGGCGTTCCAAATTTAAAATGCTCAGTTGCTTGCTTATGTTTTGATTCTTGGAGACGAGATCTTTTTTTTCTGTTGCTAAGCTAGGGTTATTTTACGTCTATTACGTCTGTAATATCATTGTCATCTTTATTTATTTACCAATAAATGTACATATAACATTAATGTGAAGCCCTGTGTCCTGTGGAAGTAAAAACTGTGTTACAGAAGACAGTGTCTTCCCTACATTTATAAACAAAATACAAATGCCCTTCATGCTGTGCCCTTCATGAATACTTTTCAATAAATGATGATAGAGACACATCAATGCAGTGCCGTCATCACATCATACATCGATGTTGAAAAGTACTTATGAAAAGAATATGCCTAATGAGTTAATGAACATCCCATCCTCTTTCATCAGATAGACTCCATTATCCTATTATCTAATGCAATTAGATTATAGGATATGCCATTAATCTATTTCAAACCAATATTGCAAACTTCAGATTCTTTTTTTCAGATCGATCAGAAACTTTTTAATTAATTATTATTTTTCAAAAAATCTGTTCGATGAAAATACAAACAAGCAAGCCAATCACTTCAAGCTTAAAATGTTGAATAACTATCATTTTCCTTAATCCCCTGCGTAAAGGAAAAGTTACCTACAGCACGGCACAGAAAATTGTGAATAGAATGTTCTTTTATTTTCAAAATAATTTGGTCTACGGAATGTAAATTAGCAGGTGCTAATGTCGCGCATCTGTTTTGTATTTCGCAATATTGTTCAAAAATATTGTGTAATTAATCCGCGGTAGGTTTCGATGTGGTAGGTAAGTATCTGTATCTACAAGATAAGCGAACAAACTGGATATTTTGCAAAAATACATTTTTACAAAGTATCCAGTTGTTTGTGTTGTGTGTTACGGATTGTAATTTTTGTGATTTTTTCTTGCGTCACTACTTTGTTACTTTACTCACAATGTACATAACCCATGGTAAATTCTTACTAAGTGTGTTTGTCCTTCAATCACGCATCAAAGGAGCTATGAATTGACATTATTTTTTTGCATGAGACTTTAAAAACCTAACTCGTCGACCAGCTTTGGCTAGTAATATTGATAGGGCTGATAAAAATTCTTTGTATCTAACAAATGGAACCGTATGATATATACCAGCTTTTGATGAAGTTTGTATCTCACGAATAGTTAAGAGAATCAAGGATCACGCCACATGGATCTCTGAATTAATTTCGATGCATCGACAAGAGTTCTGCAACAAAGGGCTCAGCTGCCATACAGCGGTATGCTGCCCTCGTAATTGAAAACACAGTAAGTTACATAGAAGTTACCTTTAAGTTACTGTGTTTTCAATTACGAGGGCAGTATGGCAGTGGTGACTCAGTCATTGGGTTAAATATAAACCGGTAGAGTCTGACTTCAATGTTATTGTATCGTTTGGAATTTTTTTTGATGATTTAACTTATATTTGTACAAAAGTTATAAGTCGACCGTAGCAATTAACAGTGTCGGATCTACATTTTGGCGATTTTCGTTTTGTTGCATTAAGGGTCTTAGAATGGGGATAGCAATGCCCCCACCAATTGTGAAACTTTTGGAATCAACCAACCATCTTTGGTTTTTGCAAGTGCAAGGGTTGGATATGTTGACTGTTTTTCACTTTTCACATATTTGAAGCTTTGAGCGGCCGTGCCCTGGAGTAGTGGTTTTTCACATGCGACTATGTTAATTGCTACGGTCGAAGTACATTAATAAAACAACCGACAAAAATGACTGCTACCTCAATTTTATGAGGTCTGAGGTTACCACAACCCAAAAGACCACATCTCTAGAATGAGGGCTCGATTAAGGGTTTTGTGCAAAGCACTTTGTAAAAGTTTATTTGAATAAAAAAAAATTCTATTCTATTCTATGTGGTACAAGGAAGGAAGCAGACGAAAACGGTGAAAAACCATCAGTAGTAGAATGTTCCTGCAGTGCAACTAACAAAGATGTATTAGCATAATCATATAAAAGGGAGAAGACAAAGAAGCCGTTCGCCTACCTGATGATGGACGTATATTGAAAACGGTAAAAAAACCACCAGTAGTAGAATGTTCCCGCAATGCAACTTAGAAACATAAAGGGGAGGCGGTGCGGTCTGTAGTGGATTGTCTAAAAATAATTACATGCTGATACAGTGTGACAATCCCAATGTAATTCTTGCTGTATCAATGTATTTCAGCCTATTAAGGTGATTGCGATGGTAGCAACCAATTTTAGATATGCTTAAACTGATACCAATAGAAACTGACGCCATGTACCTTCAGCATTCCAGCAGAAACTACCACTCTATCAAGACTACGAGTGAAAAGAAGAAACCACAAAGCTAAATTACAATAAAAGCAATTATCACAAGTAATATATTGGCGACCGCAACATTTCGCCACGTAGCCTACAGGGTATGTGACACACGCCTGACTCAGATTGATTGGCCACATCATACAATAAGCAAGCATAAATGAAAAGCATTATAAATTTACAAATTCCATCAAGAAAATAATATATTAAGAGTAAAGACTACGTAAACCTCAATTCATAGACATTAATCGTGAAACAAAGATATGTGCTTTCAAAATAAATACAATAGATTCTAGAGCACTAGAATAGTGTAACGATAACAATTCGCTTCACTGTCTGGTGCTAGATAACTTTATCAACAAACAACGTGTAGGTAGATAAATATGGCGTAAAAACTATTAATAAAAATGTAGCACTTTATAAATAATTAACCAATGATATTTAATGGATTACAAAACGTAATAAACCTTTCTTATTATGTACAAGACTTAAACGTTTCAAGACTACGTAAACCGAAATTTATAAAATAAATCTAAAATTAACGATTAATTATTCTGAACATAATAAACCACCTTGAATAATTATTTCTGTATATTTTCTTATAAATAATAAAACTAAGATAAAGAGTTAGTTCAAGCGAATCGAAATTCCTGTAGCTAGGCTATTAAAACCTCCCACATTGAACGTGTATTTCCTATTAAAGACGCTACTTCTGAAAACGTAAAATCGAAAAGTCTATGAGATAGAGTCTGCCAAATTTCCCAGATATCTTACGCATTCAAAACAAACCAGTAGCTCTCATAAGCGGGTTTAGATATTCTCGTAAACCACACGAAACTCTCGAAACAAATTACATAGTTACTAAGAAGTGAACGGATGTATGAATAACAACACGGCGGTGGGCGCGTCAGCCGAACACGCCGGCTCGGCGTGAAACCTGACGTCACCTCGCGTCACACAAACTCCACTCAACAAGCTATTACGAATCTTATAGCACCTCGCAATACGGCCAAAGCCCCTGATGATGATTCACTGCAACGGACACTGTACTTTTCCACTCACTTTGCGTAAGCCGTAACTGCACCGGGTTTCACACATATCTCACGGTAACCTGAATTAGTACCTCCAGTTCCACGTGTGAGATAAATTTGAATAAAGTAATTTCCCGTGGATTCCTTTTGGAATAGATAACGTTATTTTAAGGAAGGAAAAAAAGAGAGAGTCAAAAATTTTCAGTGAAATTCTTTTTATAATTAGAACACGCACAGTTTATCTGTCCGTACAGGAACACAGAGAGTGCAAATGTCGGGGCATTATCATAATGTAAATATACGACGATGTACGCCCGACCGAGGCTATAAAAGCGACAGTAACGTGGCATCCACGCCCAGTGCGGATTGCACGGGCACACTGAAAACAACTAGTGAAAATAATATCCCGCTGCCTTTGGAAAGCGATAAAACTTTGATGACTCGACTTGATGATAGCGATAATATTGATAAATACAAGGACCGGTTGGCTACTGTAAGATCTGTACGCAATGATATGACTGTAACGAATTACTCTATTACATTTCCAATCAAATAAATTGCACCTTATGTTCATGATATCGCAATAAATCAGTTCAAAAATCAATAATTATTATGAATCATCTAAGTGCAGGAATGTCTTCAAGAATTCATTGATAAATTAAGAGAAACCGATAAGAAAGTAAATAAAGATAAATTGCATAATTTACGCATTTCCTGGGTTAAGAGGACAATAGCATAAGCTAATAAAGAGATAATGTTCAAAATACTATGATGACAAATATAATCAATATTTATACTTGTGTTATATAAGATACAGGATATACAGATATAAACATAAGGCAGGTAATCGTGTCTTAGATGTAGGTCACGGATAGATGATTCACGGTAGTTTTCTTCAATCGTTGAAGCAAGTGATGTTTAAATGCTTAAAACGCACATAACTTATAAAATCAGAAATGTGTGCCATCCCGATCCCTAGCAAAGGAAGCAGAAGTCTTTACCACTAGACTACCAATGCATGAGCATTGTGCATGTACTATGCAAATCTTGAAATCCTGGCATCTGCTCTCACATTCACAGACGCATCATTTGTATTCATTGATCATGATTTCAATTGAATAATTGAAAAATTGATGACTGCTTGAAACTGGTTAGCATAATAATTAAAGTGACTTGTTGCGTAAATTAGTTTATTCAATTGGTTATTAATTAGTTATTTGCACTAATTGCTGTAACTAATGACCTTTGGGATCAACAGTTATTCGGGGCGTGCTGTTTCAGTGTCTACTTTGAACAAGTTGTATAAATTGCCTGTTCCGAAACATTCGAATTGGTTACTTACGATCCAGTATTTATTTACTGGTTCTATTTAATCGCCCTGAATATCGATGTAAATTAAGTTGCAAACATTTACCGATTTCGTTAACGGTGTTCACAAATTATTATTTCATCGCATCTTGTTAATATTCGAAATAGAACATTATATCCAAAAATTGCTGTGTTTGCAGGACGAACCCAAAAACAAACACACTTTCGTTCTTACTATTAATATTACATATTATGCGAAAGTGTGTTTGTTTGTTGGTAAATTCTTCAAACAAGTAGTAACGGATCTACGTGATTTTTTTGCATGGATTTAGACTAAGGAGTGCATTAAGCAGGATTAAAAAAAAATGAATTTCACGTGGACAAAGCAGCGGACAAAAGCTAGTTTACAATATTAGTAAGGACTCTAGATAGGTATATAAAATAATGTACTGTTAGTGTTACACATAACGAAACAACTTGAGTAAAAATAAGTATCTCATAACCTGTCTTGATGTCGCGTGGTGATCTCGTGATCGTGGTCTTCGATTAATGTTATACACAACCAGTATTAGAACTGATTAACACTAGTTTATGTAATACACTAACGTACTAACCATTAGATCATCATTATATTATGTTGACCGCTCAGTTGGGGCTAATTTCAAAGCGTGTAATAATAATCAATTTGATTCAATTTTAGTCTAAAATGTGATAAACTTCAGGGTCTTCTTTCATGACTAAATATATCTATTTTTATATCAGCCTCTCAAGTAAAACTCAACGCTATCAGGATTGTGTCTTCAACAGATTTATCTACAGTTAGATATATTGATATTTATATACGAATAGAGTCATTGAAGATTAAGGTTGGAATAAGGTTGCACCAAAATCGGCAGAAATCAAAATTAATGATGCATTTAAGTGGCGGCTTTTCACCAATGTTCTCTAACTTCTACGGGTACTAACTTAGGTAGATGTTAGGGGACGCTTTCTATCAATTTCGTTTTCACGAACCTTTAGAGAACACCTAAAGCTGGAAATGACATTGGGTAAGGGATTGTATTTAGGTGCTACCTATGAAAAGAGACTCTTACTTAGGGGTTAATTAAGTATGGTTGGAGATAATGGGCAGTACGTAGACTTTTTTTATTAGTCACAAAAATGTTTTCAATAAAATAATTATTGAAATAACAACATAATATTTTCATCAAGAAGTCTAGAATTTTCAACTAAATGTTGAATAATTCCTTATCAAAAGAAAATTACACCGCGAAACTCTGGTGTAAACAAAGATTTCTTATCACGGCAATACCTACTTTGTGCAATAATTGTTATTGTTGAATTTAACTTTTCATTAACTTTCTTAAATATTGAACCTTTTTTGGTCTCTTTAATGGGTCGGGTAATTTTTTATCCGTAGAACGTAGACACTAGAGATTACAATATGAGTAGGTACCTATCGATAATATAGTCTACGAGTAAACTATACATAAGCCTACAAGACTACCATTTACTTTCTGACAAATATTGCTTTCCGTAAATAGCTTCATAAATATTTAATACTAGGTGATGCCCGCGACTTCGTCCGCGTGAATTTAGTTTTTAAAATCCCGCGGGAACTTTTTGATTTTCCGGGATAAAAAGTAGCCTATGTTTTAATCCAAGGTATAATCTATCTCCATTTTAAATTTCAGCCAAATCGGTCCAGTAGTTTTTTCGTGAAAGAGTAACAAACATACACACACACATACACACACACACACATACAAACTTTCAGCTTTATAATATTAGTGTGATGTGAAGTGTGATTTATAAGTTAATTAAGTTTATAATGTATTATTTTTGTTTTATTTATACGTCTATTCTAGTTTCATGATTTTGAAGATTGGCCATCTTCTGCTCTTTCTGGAACGTATTATTGAGGTTATTGACCCATTATTGAGGGTTGTGATCACTTCCCATTACCATCTTCTTCATTCATCATCATCTTCCCATATACACTTCACATAATAGTGCGGTGCGTTTCCAGATCCTTCCACATACGACTTGACTAAGAGACTCAGATGTTATCAGATGTTAGTGGTAATCTGGGACCAAAGGCTTGACGTGCTCTCTTAGGTACGGAGGGAGCAAAAAGCCAAATAGACAGCCAACATCGGTCACCCATCCAGATACCGGTAGGTACCGGGGTGACCGTTGCTTAACAAGCATTATCGTTTGATATGCGCTGTCACAGCTAGGTTCTAATAGGTTTTTAAAGGCCTATGAGATGTCGCCCACAGGATCTAGAGAATACTGTCTTCTCCAACACCACATCTGCATCTCGACGGCAGACCAATGCAGTGTCGGTCAGATTGTATTTTCCAATTATTATTACAAGAGTACCTATAGTATAAAAAGAAAATATTTAATCCAACAACGCAATTCGCACACCTACTTTAAATCCCGATAAAAAAACCAGATTCGCAAAGCATTAAAATAACCCACTGTGAAATCCAACAGAGTTCACACCAGCTGTAACGCCGAACCAGTATACCACTTTATCCAATTCGAATTTTCCGAAATAGCATCTGCTGCTCTCACTTTAAAGTTTAATTTTTCTTGGTGCATTTTTAACTGGTATTTCGATGTGACCACGTAACGTGAAATTCTATTTACGGATTTTGCATTTTATCTCAGGTTTACTTAAGGTTGCTTTTTGTATGGGTTGAAAATGTATTTTCGTTGTAACCACGTTACACGGCAAAGCACACGCGATTTTAAACTGTAGCCTATTGAGTTTAGGTAGATTTTTATTTGAGCGGTTAGTGTTGTGTTTTAAGTGGTGTGTAGTGTGGAGTGTCCGTTTGTGTGTCAATGTTGCACGGGCGCGCCGATGACGTCACGATCACGCAGCCGCTTCGTGGTACACACCCACCGGCGCCCGCGCAACTCGTGAAGCGATGCCAAAGTGGATATAGGTACCTATTTGTATTAGTTAAACGTAAGTAGGTATTGGACACAGTGGTTGGTCTTGTGTAAAGCGTGTTTCGATAGATGTAGCCTTGTTTTGGTTTTATAGGCGTGTCACCTTGCTATATTTTGCAAGCTTTAAGTAGTGGATATTCAGTATTCAGCAGCTGTTTACTTGCATTCGAAGTCTTCTTGGTTCTTAAAGCATCAAAGAGCTCTTGGTTCTTAGAGCATCTTATAATTTTTAGACTTCTTGTATCTTTGAGCATTGTAGACTTCTTGGTTCCGAAAGCATCGAAGACTTCTTCGTTTTTAGAGTATCAAATCTTAATATTCATAATCTTCAATCTTATTGTTTAGTTCTTCAATCTTATTGTTGTATTAGCCAAAACCTTTCACCTCACCTCACCAGTAGAATAGAATAGACGTAGATTAACGATGAAAACTATGAGAATAGAATAGTTTTGATTCAAATAAACTTTCACAAAGTGCTATTGAATTATCAAGTGATTCTATCACCACCTATCACACCTCCAGGCAGTAATTATTGAAAAAAATCTGACTTTATTTACCTTGGTAGGTATTGCAAGATACAGGCAAAATGGCAAGAGTCTTGTGCCAAATTCCTTCAAAGGGTATTTTCCTCCGCAAACTGGTTCCACTGACGCATCGCAGTATTGACATCGGTTCCACGCGCTCAGCGTGTGATATTTCAAGGCTCATTCGAGAATACAATTCAATGAAGTTTGACCGTAAAAATATCACGTAGTTTAGTTTTTAATCCTTATAGTACCTACCTATTTTTTTAACTATCGATATCGCCGAGTAACGTTTAATCGACGAATTTGGATGTTTTGACAGATCTTCAATATCATAACCGGTCAAATAAATGCAAGTCAGCCTCGCAAACACGCATCTAGTAGGGGAGCCCCCTTTAATTTTCATGAGATAAAGCTCGCTGACAGACAGACGGATCGACGGACGGACGAACAGGGAAGGCTTAGTAATAGGGTTTCGTTGGTTTCCCTTCGGGTACGGAACTCTAAAAACTGTCAGAATGTGAAAAGTTATTCGGAGATGGTGAAATTGTTACTTGGTAAAATTATTCAAACATACACACACATACAAACTTTCGCATTTATAACATTAGTATGATATTGGTGTGATGTGTTTGGACGTTTGGATAATTGTTACTCCTTCACGCCACAATGACTGAACCGATTTGACTGGCAACGGAGATAGTTCAAACCGGAAGCCGGAAGTCTTAGCCCGGAAAATTAAAACGCTCAAAATTTATAAATGGAAAACAGTTGTTGTCGGTTTTTCCTTCAATCACGCCTAAACAGAGCTTCAGATCGACGTCATATTTTACTTAGGTAGAGTTAGGTACCTACTTAGGTAGAGTTGGGTTAGTAGGATCTAGAGTGTCATAAGCAATTTTTAGCCCGGAAAAAAGGCTTTCGTGGAATTAAAAAAAACCATACGGACGCAAAAGAAATCGCAGGCATCAGCTACTTATTTATTTAGCGTTTTTAGATAGATACAAATGAAATGACGTGCGTGAAAAACAGATCCAGGACATGACGGTATATCTAATCAATAGGTGCCTTTACTAACGTCAAAACGAATGATATAAACTTTTATCTTAAAACAACAACCTTTACTTATCTATACGATGGTAGATAGGCAGAGGGTGTTTTGTTGCCACGCCAGCGAGCTTGGTCGAAACTTGTTGCTTTTACTTAAAAAATCCCCGCGATAGATGAAATAAAACATACCCGAAACCTCGTGTGAAACGCGACAGATGCTAGCGTGTAGGAGTGTAATAAGCGCCAAATACATCATATATTTTAAATAACTCGATATTCATTTCATTAAATTTCATTAAAAAAAAAAGAGTGTATCGTCTCTTAATATGTACAGGAATTTCATATAAAAATTTTGACTCCTTGCCTCTGGCAATTTGGCTCTGGAGTGTGATTCCTTGCTTACGGAGCAAGGAATCACACTCCAGAGCCAAAATTGAAGCACAAACCAAGAAACTGTCAAAAAAGCACTTTCGCATTTATAATAATTAATATTATAGAAACTATATGTACAATGTACATAATTACATACATAAAACATATATTTTACAGTTGTCCACACGAAATAGGCAAAGAAAACTATCGAGAGGAAGGTATGGCAGTGTTATAGACGAACGAGGGTTCCAAACGCGCCCCAATCTGAGAAGAACCTACAGAAAACTCGGCCCTTATTAAAATCAACATCTGTTTGCCACAACTCGCTTAAGGAACTAACTCTACCAAGCCGTGATGACCTCAGTTAAAGTTATAACGTCCGTGTAGGAAGAAGAGTCTCTTGAATAATGCATCATTTAACGTGCTATGAAAACATACGAGTAAAGATAAACCTTTTGTAACAGTAGGTAAGTAGGTAATTGAAATAAATCAAATCCGTAGAAAAGGAAATAAGAACTGGGTAATCACTGATCTTGATTATAAATTATTTAACATGTATTTTTTTGTTTTTAATTTATTGTATTGGTTATCTATATTAAAATAAATAAATAAACTATTGCTGTCATTCTAAATTAAATTACAAAAAATCGAAAACCCTCCCGCGTAAAAATTAAATTTTAAATAAAAACTGAAAAGGAAAAAACAAGATAAGATAGATAGATAAAAACTTTATTGCACACAAGAAAGAAACAAAAATTAATACAACTTAAAACTACGCATGCAAAGGCGGCCTTATTGCTACAGAGCAAACTCTACCAGGCAACCGTTAGTGATAGGAGTTCAATAATCTAGAATTCTGTTAAAAAATATTGACTTAACAATCGGGACCCGTTATTGGATAGATTATTATAAGACCGATCTAGATTTTTAATATGGTGATCGCCATATTGAATTTTGATTACTGTCATGTCTTTAGTAACACTCGCAAGACGATTTCTGTGTCGCTTCATCAAAATCGGCGCACGCGTTTGGTCTCCAGAGCGCCACAAACATACATACATAGACTGATAAACACACAAAAATAGGTAACTTCTGTAATTGATATAGATATAGTTTCAAGTCGAGACAACTATTCTGCGGCGTGAGTGTTAGGGTAAGAACATGCCAAAGACGCCTCACTGCGATACCTCGCGGTCGCGGTTTAGCTCGCTACCTCGATGTCACCTCCATGTAAAACAAATGTATGCAAACAGACGAGCACGAACATGTCGAAGATACCTCGCTGTACCGCGATGTATCGCAGTGAGTTATCCTTCGACATGTTCGCGCTTATCTGTTTGCATAAATTTGTTTTACATGGAGGTGACATCGAGGTAGCGAGCTAAACCGCGACCGCGAGGTATCGCAGTGAGGCATCTTTGGCATGTTTTTACCCTAAACTAACCAACAGCCAAACACACTATAGCGCTGTAATATTAGTAGCGAAGTAAGAAGGTACATACAACTTTAGTTGGTACAAACTGTAAAGATGACAAAGATCACGTAGACCTGGCAGAGTAGATAAAGAACAACTACATTTCTAGGTACCTACTTATAGACAGAAACGAACAGTCATTCCATAATGTTGCACATTACCGTGACATTAAGATAATTAGAGTATTGTTCACACAACAATTTTCCTTGCAGCTCGTAAAATCACTGCACTGCAATTGGTTTTGAGAAATCGCAGTTCTTTATAATCTTTTCTGGAATGATAATTTTATATATTATGTTAGGTATGACTACACTCCATTTTGAAATTAAATGTGCGAATATCTCCTTGAATCTTAGGTTCAAGTCAAATTGGTGCTGAGTTATCGCGCCGCAACGCGTTCTTTGCAGATGATTCAAATAAACTGGAAAAACTCCACCCAGCAATGTAAAATATTTATTTTTATTATTTGAATATATCCCGCCATTCCCCCAAATCCCGCAATTAGTGAATGTATCCCGCAAAATAAACGTCGATACGGGCTATCGCGTGTATTTCTTTCTTTGGTAGAATAGTAGTAATATTCAGTTTACTTTCAAATAAGAAAGAAAAGGCATGCATATTATCACTGCGCTTTTACTTTACGTCAATGTTTCTGCTTAAACAACTCTATTGGGTTTACTTGTCTGCGACTTATGGTGCAGTATCTTTAAATAGATTAGCTGCCTATGTTCGATCATCATAATTTAATACAAAAAAATATCTATTTATAAATTTTAATTACCAGTCCCGTCAAAATTGGTCCAGCCGTTCCCGAGATTACCTGGAACAAACAAACCAACAGAGAAGCAGACAAAAATTTAAAAATTTGTTTTTTTTTTGTTATAAGTACCGCATCTACTTTCACATGCATTTAGTAAAAAGCTGTTATTTTGATATTACAAATAGACACTTTATTTATTTTTATATTATGTAAGCTGATGCATTTACCTCATATGCGAATGCGAAATGCACAAAATATATACCTACCTAACACTAGCTGCGGCCTCGTGAAAACCCGCCTAAACATTTCAACACGTATTACGCGCGTATTATTGGGCGTAGGTACAATGTACACAACTGCACGTCAATCTCATCACCCGCACGCACCCACCACGTGTCCACGTGTTACTCGTGTACGCGTTCTACGTACCTAATGCCTAATGTGCCTGCAATTTGCATTTAATTATGCTATTAATTTCGTCAGACGGGCAATATAGTATGGATGGTCATAAGCTCAGGATCTGATGATAGTATCCTGGAGAAGTCGAGGGAACTTTCTTGGGAAGTATAACTTCAACCCTTTCAAACAAAAAAATAATTACAAATCGGTCCAGGCGTCTTTGAGTAATCGGGGAGCACACATAAAAAAAAGATTCCGACGAATTGAGAACCTTCTCCTTTTTTGAAAGTTGGTTAAAAATAGATTATAAGCAGTCTAGACAGCAGTCTAGGTTTAGAAGGAATCAAAGAGGGTAATTATTATTACTTACGCAGTCTCCGAAGTCGGGGCCTTTGACTCGTGCATTAATGTCTTAATTGTCTTCCGTGGAACTCCATTGAGGCTGTTTTCCATTTAAAGCGTTGTGGATTCGCAACACAAGATTTAAATAGAGTAGAATAGAATAGAAATATTTTTTTATTCAAATAAACTTTTACAAGTACTTTTGAATCATGAATCTACTACTGGTTCGGAATGCCCTTCCTACTACTTTTGTTCATCTTGCTACGAATGTCAGACGGTTCACAGATTTGATGCGAAATTTGGGGTTTAGCCATTTTATGAAGTGTCTTAACTTGAATTATGCAATTTTGCAAACCTGATGAGTATTGAATATTTGCATGCTATCCAGTAGAATATGAAGGTCGTTTAATTATTATCATTGTGAAACATCTATGTACTCATATTTAGCAAATAAATTTCATTTCACTTCATTTCATTTCATCTCATCTCATTTCATCTCATCTTATCTCAGCTCATCTCATCTCATCTCATCGTATTTCATTTCAAATGTAGTGTGGCCGTTTAAAGTTGGCATTACGTGTGTTTTTGGATTCGGTAATCATGCCTGACGTGTACCTACTTACTAGATTTCTTCCACGTCACATTGTATAGCTTCTATGCCGGATGGCCGCCTTTAAGCGCCTACTTCAAAGCTGTTTACGCCTAATTTAAGTCGAGAGGCAGAGTTCATCAGATTGGAGACATCGGGATCATTGATAATAATATACACTGTTGTATTGAATTCGATCACTTGTGACTCTTTCTCTATGAATTTTTATCCGATACACGTCTACTGCTGGATAAAGGTCTCTTCTAGACTTTTGCAGGCAGGTCTTGCGCTGCATGTGTCGAGCTGCTCTTTATAACACGGCTGATGTCATCGGTGAACCTAGTGTGGGATCTGCTAACACTGCTCTTTCCGGTGCAGCGTCGCCATTCCACGGTACCATCAGGTCTTCATTGGATCTTTAGTATTCTCGCGCCATTATAGTATCAACCTTTAAGAAAATTATTTTGGAATATTCATATTTTTAAATACCCATATTATTGTACAATATCCAAAAAATATGGATCTTTCAAGGCTCTTAACTTCTATATCAATATTTTTTATTGTTTTATTTACTAACAAGCTTAGATAACGACGCGTCTAATCGATGTCATGGTTAGTTTTAGGCGTACAATGTTATGTAGTCAAGGTATTTGGACCTACAATTGTACGGAATCATCAGGAAATGATCGGTTTGAGTATCATCATCAATCATCATCATAACCCATCGCTTCCTTCATGCACCTGGGTCGACATATCGACAATTCCAACTAAAACAATTACCGAATTACCGTGATACGTACTCGTATAATTTTATTACAATTACCTATGTCATTAAACCACGAATCACGTCTAAAATGCTCGGTTAATGTTTTCTCCTTCCTACTTGAAAGATTCGGGAAAGCCCTTTGGTTAGCGCCGTGATAAATATAGCTGAAGTGGGCGAGCCAGTGGACTTTGTCCTCTTCTCAATGCAAACAAGAAAATAAATCAGTTGATTCTATAACTGTAGTATACCGGAATAGTTAACACTTTTCAGAAGGCATGAAATGAAATGAAAGGATATTATATTTTTTATATATAATATCCTTTCATTATTATTTATTTTGTATAGTTATTTTAGTTATTTTCGAAGTTGGTTAAAAACTACAATAGGTTATATTATACTAACGACGTTGGTTGCCTTGACCGAGATTCGAACCCAGGAACTATGATTGCGATGGAAAGGCAGACGCCACAGTAAGCGGGGTCATATTCTGCACGTTTTACGTTACCTATGTCGTGAGCCAAGGATTTTTTTAATATTTGCACAAAATATTTAGAACCTCTAATTTTCTAAAAAAAATCTCAGAGGTTTTTTCATTTTATTTTTTGGTTACATTTATAATTCATTCGGATTTCCACAAATTATAACAAAAGGTGGACTTTTCTTATTATCTTTAATTTGAATAAAACTTCTAAATACTGTGCCCATTTGTTAATAATAAGCTTATGTTCGATTTTATTTCAACTCTTATTTTTGTATCTCGACAATCTTTCTTGCGCGACGTTAGACCGTGAAATAAAATAAATCGTCAAAAAAATGTAGCACAAGATAATTGAAGTATCTAGAATTTTGTAGTCACTAGGCAAGCGTTGGATAAAAAATAGTAAATACATTATCAGCTGCAGCCAAAAAATAGTGCAATATAAATAACAACAAACGACTGTTAGTATTTTGTTTACGTTGGAAAATAACCACAACTAATTGTTTTGTCGAGTTATACTGCTCTTTCGACCTCGGTCACGTAGTTTCCGTGACTGCGATGAGTCGTTACTTTGACACTTTTCAGTAAGTTTGGAACTCTACTGTAAAGTGTCAAAGTAACAACAACGACATTACACAAGAAGCCAATTTTCTCTGTTAAAATGTTGGTTTGGTCCACAGAAAATGTAAAGAAGACTTTGTAAGTAAGACTTAGTAAGTTGGAAGTATAATACCCTTTCAAACAAAAAAGAATTTTACAAATCGGTCCAGGCATCTTTTTTGAAGTTGATTAAAAATCTAGTTAGGAATTCATTTTTAGAAGTGTCATAATCGAGTAAAATCTAGATTAACATCTAGATTATAATTTATTTACGGACAGTCGTGCACATACAACAAAGCAAGTGGATCAAGAGGTGTGTACTCTATGGTTAGCACATTCACTTATGTGTGAATGGCGTGCGACGAAACCAGGCAGACCATCGACAAGACAGTTCAAGACACGTTGTAACTTTTTTTTTGTAAAATAACTAGCTTTAGCCTGCAACTTCGCTCACATAAGCTCGATTTTTCAAATCCCATTTTTTTTTTAATTTTCAAAAATCCTTTCCTACATTCCAATAGTTATCTGTATCCCTTTCAACCCGATCTACCCGTCTAGTGATGTGAGCACACCGAACAGGATTTATATTCTTCTTCCCCAAATAATATAAAGTTCTTCCGAAAAATAGGTACGACAATAGTGAAACAGGTGTACCGGCAATCTTTCAGTTTTGATTAAAAATTCAAAATTCAAAATTTATTTATTTCATGTAGGCTAACTTGTAGCTCTTATGACACGTCATAAATCTACCACCGGTTTGGAATGCAGATTCTGCTGAGAAGTGCCGGCAAGAAACTCAGCAGTTGCTCTTTTCAAAAAAAAAATTTTTTATAAAGCTATGCTATGTATACAGTACTTCCACAATAAAGCTTCAAAAATGCAAAAATGCATACGTAGGTACACCAATCCAACGCATGTCAAGCTGGGCAGTCAAAGCAGACCCATTCCCGTTGGTAGCTATTACGCTATTGAAGCTTATATCTGTCTGATGTCTGAAGGTCGTAACCCTCCTGAAAGTGGTCGGTGGTGTTTTTTCTAAGCGCCTTTTTCAAGGTTTTTAAATGCAATTGAGCAAAATTACTCTTGGTGTTTCTTGCTAAATACGACTATTTCAGTGACGCCCCCTTTGCGGCCCCTACCGATTTTTCACCCATTTTATGCAAGGAAAGCTTCTCTCACTGGACGAATTTGTCGCTGATGTATATAGAGCCATGTTTTGCATGTCGGTCATGTCACATGTTCCCCGCGCTGTAACCTTTATATGTTTTATAAAAAAATTTGGCTCCTTTGCCGCTCCTAAAATCTGACACTCTAGGCTTAGAGCCTACTCAGCCTGCTGGTAAATCCACCACTGGGTAACTAAACTTACTTACTTCGCTAGCACAGTGACCCAAAGAGGATCTTGGCCTCCAACACCAGAAGCTGCCAATCATGCCTGTCCTGCGCCGCTTCACGCCAATCGAGTGTATTGAGGGCTTGCAGGTCTTCTGTCACTACAACTAAATCGAAGTATCATTATAATTCGCTGAATTTTTGGAAAGTCGCAAATGTCTTATGTCTGCATTTAACCAAATTGCAGCAATGCTATAACATCTATACTATAATAATATGCTGTGGCCCCGCCCAACGGAAAATTTAGAAGTTTACATAGGCACTGAATAATTTGTCAAACAAACATGTTGAACATATTGATTACAGCTTCATAACAATGTGATCGTGACTTCAGAATTTGATTTTGTGGAAGAAATCTGGTTTTCGATGAATCTAGGACTTAGGTATAAAAGTTTATTGTACGAGTAGATATTGAAGCAAAAAAACCGGCCTATCGTACGTACGTACGTGAGATGGGGTACCTACGGATTTCCTGATGATGCTTTTCCTTTACCTACCGTTGAACTTTGAAGCATGTAATATATTATTTAAGAGCGTGTAATGGTAAATCTTCAGATGCAGATTTGATTTTTACAGCATTAGATCAAATTTCAAAAAAAAGAGGTAAAAAAAACCATCATATTTCCAAGGGACGATACTGAGTATAAATATAAAATAATGGTTCGACAAAATAAAATGGCGAAGTTAGGTCTAGGTTAGGTTAGGTTTTTTAACCAATTTGCATTTATTTTAATGTGGTGTATATTACAGAGCCAAAATTTGTCTGTAAAATTCCTATACCTACATATATTACTAAGAGACAAGCTATTAAAAAAAAATGAATATTGGGTTAACTCGAGATTTCGGGAATGTCATCTATCGCGGGGATTTTTTTCTGGCATTCTATGCACTGTCAAACAAATGACTCTGAAACGTCAGAAGTGAGTGCCCGGGATCGAATTCACGACCCCCCGTATACAAGACCCCAGTCCTAGCCACTAAGCTAGATGTAGATGCACATACAGACTTGACAGCTATTGCAAAAATTTACGCTATCACCGCTGAGGCCTTTCCTGGCTGTTATCAGTGTGATGACGTCACAGCATCACGCCCTCCCAGCGTGCAGTGCGCGTGGGCCGCGAATGAAATACCTATTTCCAATGTTTGTTATTGCCTTGAATCAGTTTTTGTGGATTTGAGGCGGATTTGGAAAAAAATATCCAGTTTTTTTTTTCTTTATTTACTTTTACCTCATTTAAGCAACTGATAGCGGTGCTATTTTACGGTAGTTACTCGTCTTTGTGCCAAGAAAACATAATAAACTGGAATAATTAATGCCACGAGTACTAGTAGTTAGTAGTTAGACTGGTAGATTTTCGACTTGTCATAAGAGCCACAAGTTGGCCTACATGAAATAAATAATTTTGAATTTGAATTTGAAATTGACTTAAATGGAAATGGGCGGGGCACATATTTTGAAGAGCTGATGGCCATTGTGGTCCCAAGGTGCTAGAAAGGCGACCCCGCACCGGGAAGCGCAGTGTTGGTAGACCCCCCACTCTATCTAGTGGGGGTCTACCCCACTAGGTAGTTGTTAAATGTCTACAGAAATATATTAAGAACGGAAAAGTGGGCGTGGCACGCCTGGCAACAAATTACAATGTATCAGTTTTCAAATGAAATAAAAATCTTAAAATTGCCATATTATTGAACAGGAGAGTCCGTGGTGACCGTAGCAGTAGCAAGAGATCTAAGGATGATGTCGCTGAGAGAGTTATGGCACGAGAATTGACCAGGGCTTTTCAAACAGGAGAGTCCGTGGTGAACGTAGCAGTAGCAAGAGATCTACAGATGATGTCGCTGAGAGAGCTATGGCACGAGAAACGACCAGGGCTTTTCAAACAGGAGAGTCCGTGGTGAACGTAGCAGTAGCAAGAGATCTACGGATGATGTCGCTGAGAGAGCTATGGCACGAGAAACGACCAGGGCTTTTCAAACAGGAGAGTCCGTGGTGGACGTAGCAGTAGCAAGAGATCTATGGATTATTATTATTATTTAACTCTTTATTTGCACCAAAACAACAACAAAGAAAAAATATATATAAGAAGAGACAAAAGGTATGACACAAAAGGCGGCCTTATCGCTTAGTAGCGATCTCTACCAGGCAACCTTAACCTATGGATGATGTCGCTGAGAGAGCTGTGGCACGAGAAACGACCAGGGCTTTTCAAACAGGAGAGTCCGTGGTGACCGTAGCTATAAATACTTATTTCAGCATGCAGTTTTGGCAAATTATCCATTGATTCTTGGAATATTTCCATCCCATGCTAGATTGCACTATCTCTGCGTCACGTGACTAAGCAGTGCCACTAATCGGTGTCACACAGTGGGCTAGTGATCGGGGAGTGGCTTCACACATATGATAACAAATTATAAGCTTTTTATTTCTTAATTAAGCGTTGGTAGGCACGTGTCCTTATCTTTGGGATACTGGGAAATGTCTACGGCTTTGCTTGTTATTTCGGTAATATGCCCAGTTTTACGTCCGAGCCTTTGTCTTATATTGTCAGTGTACCCATAATTTAGTATAATAAGCAAGGGATGTAACACTAGTACCTAAGTTTATATTTTAATCAGTAATACGGTCAAATATCGTTAAAACTGAACTGAATGTTACATCATTGGTCATTATTGTAACCCATGTATAGAAGTTTTGATTAATTTACCAATTTGAATAAAGAATTTTCCATTCTATTCTATTAGCGTGAACACGGGCGTGCCTCGGCTGTGCTTGCGCGTACTATGCCAGTGAACACTCGTTACGTGGGCATGTAGCATGAACCAAACAACGTCCTTGCCCCACGACGGTCCAGTTGCTAGTATATTAAATTAACCCTCCAGTTTTTCTGACTGCAATATACTATGGGAATTGTCAGTGAAACTGGCGCATCTTGACCGTGACTCGGTGTACTCAGCTGATGAACTCTTATAATGTGAAGTCCGAACACTATAATGTAGTACAAATCAGAAGATCTTTGTGACGCCTAAAACTCGCCATGGTTTAGCTGTTAGTAGCCGTTTTAAATTAATCCTATAGTATTTTTAGCTATAATTTATGGGCGTCAGTGAAACAGCTATGGGTTTGCATGTAAATGATTGCTACAGTGTGGCGATCAGCTCATAATTGTATCTTGACCATTTAAACTGGTCATGTAACACAGGCGAAACTCGCACTTCTGTAGGCACCTTGCACGGTTCGATTTTACACTGTTCAGCTTTTCACACTTTTGGCAGAAAAAAATTTCTTCTGGGAGAGGATTATGTAGGAAGAGCATGCTTGGCGATTGGCATTGGTGCAGGATAGGTATGAGTGACAGGTTCTAGTCTTGGAGTCTCGGAGGACAAAATCCTATTTGTCACCGAGTCAGCGAAGCCACAGAATTATGCTACAATATATACAGATAGGTACAAATTAGTTTCTACTTTCTTATTTGAATTTTGACAGAATTAATTTGGACGTGATAAACAAATGAGCATTTTCTTTATACATAGTAACGTCGGCAAAGATAAAGCGGGGTGATAACAGATGCTCGCCGTTATCAGGCCGGCTCGGCGAGCCCGCTGCGCCGCCGCGCCAGTCGCCCGCCGGCCGGGCGCGCACGGGACCCGTGGTCGACTCCCGCCTCTTGAGTCAAACCACGCTCTTTCTCTACTTCTCTGCCGGCGCAAATCTCGGGTAACTCGGGATCGGGAGGGTTTCTAGTGAATCTGTGACGTGCAGTGTCAGTGCAGTGAAATACAAACAACAGGCGTTAGATATTCAATATTTTATATTCTTTCTTTGAAGCTTATCAGATATCACATAACATAGTCTTAAGCTAGAGTAGTATGATAGGACAGTCTTAGTTGTACTAAAAACTAGGTAACGATCGTGAGATCTAGATCACAGTCGGCGTGGCTCACTGCACCACGGTGGGGCTGACGACGGCGACGGGCGGCGACGGCAGCAGGCGCAGCACGGGCGCGGGCGGCGCGCGCTCCTTGGCGTGCCGCTTCACGTGCTTGGCGAGGTGGTCGGAGCGCATGAAGCGGCGGTTGCACACGCGGCACCCGAACTTCTTCTCGCCCGTGTGCGTGCGCTTGTGCCGCGACAGCTCGTCGGAGCGCGAGAACCGCCGCTCGCAGCCAGGCCACGCGCAGCGGAAGGGCCGCTCGCCCGTGTGCGTGCGGGCGTGCGCCTTCAAATGGGAGGATTTGAAGTAGTTCTTCCCGCAACCGGGGTACGAGCACTCGTACAGACGGCGGCGCGCGGCGGGCGCGGGCGCCACCAGCCACAGCGCCGCGGTGGGCAGCAGCGCGCCCGGCATCAGCACTGCGGGCGCCGGCCGCGGCGCCAGCGGCACCCACCCGGGCGTGGCCGCCGCCGTCGGCACAGGTGGCACTCTCTGCTCCTCATCGTGTTTGGGGCGACACTCGGGGTGCGGTGAGGGAACGCGCGCCTCTTCCACTTTGGGCGGAGGCGTCGGAGGAGAAGCGGGTGGGCTGGGCGCCTGGTTCGCGATGTGGGTGGCTTTGGCGTAGGAGTAGCTGTGGCCGCGGTTCATCTTAAATTTCAGGGTCTTGAGCATGTTCATGACGGGCGGCGTGGGCGGGGGCGGCGCCAGCGGTTCGGGACTGCAGGTGCCGTCCTTGTGCGCCCGCATGATGACGGAGGGGCGCGGCGGCTCGGGCGGTGGCGTGGCCAGCAGCAGCCGCGCCAGTTCGCAGCGCGCGCGCTTGCCGCACTCGTCCTCGCCTTCCGAGTCCGAGGGCTGCGGCGTGACGAGCCCGGCGGGCGGAGACTCCCGGGCTCGCTTCGCTGCAACCTTCTTCAGAGGCAAATCCACCTGCGAGACAAAGACAGAAATACGTGAGTGACGCTCGCTGCCAGCACGCGCACGACGCGTGCTCGTGCTCTTGTCATACTTGCGATTGCACAAGGGACCAGTTGAACATTTTATTCTCGAAAATGGGGCATTATTCATTATTTAATATTAAATTAGATTTTTTGCAATTGATTAATTTTTGATTTTTTTTTACGAAAACAACAACACTCACTTTGGCGTCCATCAACGGCGGCGTTGAGGGCGGGGAGAGAGGTCCGCAGATATCGAGTATGGTGGACATCGTAGCTATTCTATCATTCAACGCTGAGAAACTTTCTTTTTTAATTCACAAAACTTGCGGGGGTCTGTCCGCGGAACGGTTAGGAAGAGCCGTGTAGTTGGGCTGGCGGATGGCAGACGAATAAACCGCTCCGCGAGCGCTCTCGGCACGAAGCGGCGGTGTGAACGGAGTGCGGGCGGACGGGCGGCCAATGGGAGCGGACGGCGCGGCTCGGCGGACCAATGGCGGCGGACCGATCACGCAGCGGGCGCGTGCCGGCGCGTGGCGTTCACGTGCACGGCGAGTGACGGCGGCGAGGTCGCGGCGTGACGTCACCGGCGCGCCCCCGCGTGACGTACGCGAGGGGCGCGGGCGCGCAAGGTCGCCGGCCGCAGCGTCGCGCTGCCGCCGCCGCCCGGCCGCGCTCGTCGCGCCGACGCGCCGCACGCCGCACTCCGCGCTGCTGCTCGTGCACTCGCTGGCTCTCCTGCAATCATTTCGAGAGTCAACGACCTCCATGCCGCTTAGAGAAATCGACGCACCACTAAAAAGGGAAAAGACTCAGATCCATCAATAATGTCCCCAGCTCAGGAGTCAGGCTATTTTAGTAACGCAAGCTATCTTATCTGAGGTGGATTAAGGCTAAGGTAGGTAGGTACTAGGTACCCACTTATATTGCATATTCCAGATAAACGTGCGAAACATAATTTATCATCATAATACTATAATCTGATAGGCATGTGTGTTTCTCACAGTGTGTTGACAGACGGCGTCGCGTATCAATGAATTGTTTACTCTGGCTTTGAGCGCTTTTATCAACATTACGAATTAATATTGAATCAGAAAATAATAAAAATGTAGAGAGCGGCAAAATGTGTCTAATTATGTATACAAAGAAGCTTAAAGTAGTTATATACAGAGCTGCTATTCCCACGGCCTATCTTATCATCAGGTCAGAGGTTCTGATAAGTAACATGTTATCTCTACTTTCAAGTTTAGTACTTACTTGAAAGAATTTTAATCATTGGAAATTATTTCAAGTGAGCAATCAAAAACTAGAAAATAAAATTATTTAAATAAACCAAATAATTTCTTTTGACAGTAATTAATATCCTTACCTAAAAATGTGAAATATTTCAAGACTAGCTTGATTTGCGTTGAAGTCTAATATTTGATTGCACAAATGTTTTTTCCGAATACATTAATAAAATACGGTCTATTATTTATTTTATATATATTTTATGAAAATAAATAATTTTAAAGTGACTTATAATAACCTACTGGTAAGAAAATCTTGTAAAATTACAAATTACAACTGTTGAAAATAAATATTGAGTGAAATAAGAAAGGAGTCCAGAGAGAACAAAATGAAATTAAATATTTTGTGTATGAACCTACTCACTAAGTCTTATTTTTCAAGTTAATCATACTTCGAAACTTCGAAATATTTATCTAATTTTAATAGTAGCTAGGTACTTTAACGAAGGCTTGCAAGAGAGAGATATTCAAAACCAGCAATTTATATAGGAATTGAGAGAATCTGAGAATGAGAATATTTTATTTGAAATCTTCGCCTATTTTATACAATTTCGGACTTAACCTTATAAAATCTAGCAAACAAGTAAACATTTTATGTGTGGAAGCGGAACAGAAGAATTCCAGTATGTCCCTAAGTAGGTAGCTACAAGTACCGGTAATTTATCAAAAATAGGTTTTCCATCTTGAGTCAAATATAAAAGATTTTCCAGAAAGAATAATTTTATTCCAGAGTTCCAGTCCTTATATTATGTTTAGCATACAAATAGGTAATATAATACCTATGTTTGAATGCCGAACTATTAAAAATTTGAAATGGTATATTAATGTAGTTGTTGAAAATTATTTTAATGTTAAAAATGCCTACATATTTATTTATAAATATTCTGCGTATTTCCAGCATGTATTGTTATTGGGTTGTTTTCCTCGTTGGCAAGGTAACGGTCGGTGAAGAGGCACGCGGGGGAAGGGGGGGGGGGGGGGAAGGGGGGGGGGGTCTGCGGCCGCGCATTCTACGTGAAAGTGTAGCACGCGGCCGGCGAGTGATCGAGTGTCGTAAGTGTGGAGTAAGTTATCGACTGGCGGCGAGGTTTTTTTTTTGTATTTTATAGGCATGTTGTTTTTGGTTTTTTTTTATAGCTGAGTTTTATTGTAGGCACAAACTACGCAGGTTCTACGCGAAAGTGTAGCACGGGGTCGACGAGTGATCGAGTGTTGTAAGTGTGGAGTAAGTTATCGACTGAATGATGGCGAGGTTTTTGCTGGCTTTGTTTTTTATAGGTAAGTTTTACTGTAGGCAGGGGTGTCTATACGCTCTACGCGAAAGTGTAGTATACAGTCGCCGGTCGGTGAGTGATCGAGTGGCGTGGAGTGGAAGAGTGATCAACTACCAACTTATGGGGCGTTATTTGTTAATTTATTTATTTATTACTAGCTGTTCCGTTCGTACGTGTGAATTTAGTTTTTAAAGGTCCTGCGGGAGAGTGCAACAAGGAGCTTAACATAAATGGGATCGCTTACAAATGGAACGTAGGTAGCCAGGGAGTAATCAAGTTGGTAGTGTAAATGTGGAGTTAGTTAATGTAGTATTAGCGTAAGCTTTAAACGAAATAAAATGTAAAAAAAACTACGGTATAACGTATCCTTAGCAAATATATTTCTGGAAAACCTAAATTTATTTTATTTGTATAACGATCCGTATAACATCCTTTCTTGCCAGGCAACTGGACTTCTCAGGTAAGAGTGCTAAGGGATTTTCAAAGCAGCCTTTTCCAACCTAGAGGATTGCTTTCCATCATACAAGATTGTCGTTTAAAAAAAACCTATACATATATTTCTATGTACAAAAAAAAACAAATCTGATCCAAACTGAGTTGAGCCTGAGATTTCACTTGTTAGGTGATAACTGATAACGCACACTGCGTCAGAATTCATCGCGTCACAGACTTCGTGAAAGCTTATCACTTGTACCACGCATACTGACGTATGTGTGCGTGACACGTACCTACAGTGTGATGTCGACACGGTGTGCGAGGAACTCGAGAAACAAAGAGGAGATTGTGACGCGGCGACGCAACACTGATGACTCAATGGTGCGAAACTTGAAGTGACGGACCGACTTCTTTCACGGAACGTCTTTATTGACGGACGTCATAAAATTCGCTGGTAGATAATAATGTCTGGAAAATTTATAATATCAAAAGTGTATGCCGTCTCATTTTGGAATTGGTGGATTCTGGGTTAGATTTTAAATAGGTAGTAGGTAACCTGCCGACTCCCACTGAAAATATTGTTTTTTGTTTTTATACTAACTTAACAGATCTCTTATATAAAACGAAAATGGGAGAGCGACTGTACCCAGTAGGCGTTTTAAATAAGTTAAAGAAAGAAAGAATTGCTAAAATCTAAAAATTCTAAATCGATTTGAAATTCAATCAACATTAATAAATTTTAATTCCAATAAATAATAATCTGTCACAAATTGTTGTTCTCTGATTCACAGAGAACACTTTTTATTAAGCGAATATGGGAGATATTCGCTAGAACAAAATATACGCGACAAATTGAGAACCTCTTTTTTTCGTCGGTTAAAAATTTTCTCATTATCTCCATTAAAAAAAGCTGAAATTTTTTATTTTACATCTAATACCATCTAGCGACAATTTTCCAAACAAAGCTACTAGCGCCATCTATTGCACAGCTCTTGAACTGGCACGTAGAATTTTCCACAGTGCAGCTTTCACCGCACGGCGTGTATTTACATGTTAACGTTGTGCTGTTCAGGATTTTTCCTAGATGGCACTACGGTATGAATTTTTCATCATCACAGATTAGAATCATGTTCTTATTAAAGCGGAAGATGCACTTGAGCGCCACCCCACGATTAATTAATTATTTTACCTATCTACGATGGAGTCTACTGTTTATTCGTTTAGCGTAGGAAGTTGTGTGATTTTTTGTTTACACTGTTTTTCGAATTCATTTTTCCCCTAATTAAAATGGGTTCTTTCATTATATACCTACTTATACCTATAATTTCTTTTGGAAAACAACTGGACTGAGTTTGATGAGGATTTCGCACAGTTTTCACTTTAGAGTAGAAGCTTAGACATATTTTAAAATTATGGAACTTTTTTTATTTTTTATTTTCACGTATCTCTTTACATTTACCTACTGAAATATATTCGCACATTCGTTTATATGGAGATATAGAACTCGTACCTAAATAAATAAACTATGACCTTCAAACGCTAGTAGTTTCTACCTACTATGCCCAAATACACATAGGTATCATAATAAAAAAATTAATTTATCTATCTCTACTACCCTTACCTCATTTACTTCTCCCACCGAAGGTTCCCTTGTAGAGATTGCTTTGTTAGCAATAAAACCGCCTTTGGATGCGTAGTTTTACTTTTACGTTATTTGTCTGATTTGCAATAAATTATTCTCTATCTATTTTAATCAATGGTTAGGACTAATAAACTGACGATGTTAAATAACCCAAAATTATAAATGTGAAAGTTTGGATGTATGGATGATTTTTTGTTACTCAATCACGCCGCAACAACTGAACCAATTTAGCTGTTTGTCACAGAGATAGATTATAGTCTCAAATAACACATAGGCTACTTTTTATCCCGGAAAAAAGAGTTCCCGCGGGAATCAAAAAACCTCCACGCGAACGAAGTCACGGGCATCAGCTAGTATTGTATAAGTATTGTGAGTACCAAAGTTTAAACTTTGTCACTGGAGAGTGGAGAAAATTTATCCCTGTCCCTTGGTTTAACGCGAACAAGACGCGTATATTAAAACACAGGGAGATTTGTACTCGTATTACACTAGAACATTGGGTAAATATTATAAGACTAGAACACTCTAGATACAATAGAGGGGCGAGGGGGGTTGGTCAATGCACGATGCATAAATATTATGTGACTGAGAAAAACGCTCTTTTCGCGTCTACACCTTTACGCTTAGGTGTTGAGAGTTGAAATGGGTATTTACCCATTATTTTGAGTTTTAGTCTCTTTTCCTGTTTCCAATTGTTTTTGAAGTCAACTCAACAATGACTGCAGGCATGTCTGCAGGTAGTTATTCAAAAAGGGCGAAAAGAGTTGGAGTCAATTCAACAATACCTAACTGCAGGCATGTCTGCAGGTAACTATTCAAAAAAGGCGAAAAAAGTTCGAGATCCTGATGTTAACGATTCCTAGTTAGAAATGATTCAAGCAGAAATTACTAACACTAGCATTCAACTGTTTTTTACTGAAAACTGGTAAATTTTAAATCCAAAATTGCCCATAATCTATAAGGTTGGTAATAGGCTCAGAACTTAAATATTTAAATATTTTCAGCCATCGAACAGGATTAAGTATACCTACCTACAGTAGCTTACCTACTCTATACAACAGTAAAATACTAATAAACGTTTTACTATTGTATAAAGTAGTTAAAAAAATAAAAAAAAAACATTAATGTTGAGATCTATAGAGCGTGCTCTGACTCAGCTCAGACTCAAGATAAAGATTAATACGAGACACAAATATGCTCTGACATAAATCTGTCTCGTTTTAACTCTGTCTTGAGTGTGAGCAGAGTGGGAGTGCGGTGTATGGATTGCAGCCTAAGATAAGAAATTGCAGAGATTTCTTATTTCATAAAATATTGTTTTTTTTATAGCTGAATTTTGGTAAACTAATTTTGATGTTATCTAACTAAGTAAGAGGTAACATACCTACCTCTTACAGTGTCTTACTTATCGATGCATTCGAGACACAAGTGCCTATCACTTGTACGTCAAGTACGTTTTACTATTTCTGTCGTGTTGCAAGTCCAAAGGAAATTCTAATTAATGATATTTAAAGCTAAGCATGCTTATTATGATAGTAGAACAGCGTTCTCTTATTCGGGAAGTCACAGATTCGATTCCGGGCATCTCTGATTTTCGAAGCTGAGTACCTATCTTTGTAGCGTTTAAGTAATTAGGAAAATACCACATGCTTCAACGGGGAAAGAAAACATCGCGAGGAAACCTGAGAGTTCTTCATAACTTTACTACATTGTAACATTATGTAGCTATACCTACATTAGTGGGTAGATATTGTATAATATTTTGTTATGAAAAGAGCAACTGCTGAGTTTCTTTCCGCCTCTTCTCAGCAGAATCTGCATTCCGAACTGGTGGTAGAGTCATAAGAACTACATGTCATAAGAACTACAAGTTGGCCTACGTGAAACAAATAATTTTGAATTTGAATTTAATGTTCGCAGAGGTGTGTAAAAGCTACCAATTCGAATTGGGCCCGCGTGGTGGCCTAAGGCCTGTGCCCTTGGCTCAGAAGCGACCTGCGCTCAGTAGTGAGTCGTTAATGAGTTGCTCATGATGACTGATGATGATGATATAGTTTTTGTGAAAGGCTTGGATGAGACTGGCACATTGTTAGGAAAGTTACCTATTTACATGATTAGGGGTATGGGTTGAACACTGCTATACCCCTTCCAAGTTAGCCCGCTACCATCTTAGATTGCATCGCCACTTACCATCAGGTAAGGTTGTGGAGTCCAGCGGTCTCCACGGAGAGCTTACTGTTGCTGGCTGGTTATGAGCTGGCCACTATCTATCACTTTTATGTTCATATTCGAAGGCATTCAAACTTGGAATGCAATTTGAATGTTGTTTGGAATGTAAGTTTGAACAGGCGTCGTAATGCATTATTCTATTTGCCACCGACCGAGCCGGAGGCCTAGAAAAGTAATATTCTCGATCTATTTCTATGACGCGAAAAATTTTTTTGATTTCTAATTTCGGATACTTCCCTAGTTAATTCATCTAAACGACTCATAACCGAAGCGAAACTCGCTTCGGATGAGCAAGCCGCATTATTAAGCGCCGAAGTGGCTACAATGCCTGGGGAAACTTCTAAAATTTTGTCAGCTAATTCAGCTATTTTATCTAATGTTAATTCACTTTGCGCGGCCAAAATTGCTTGTAAATGTTGTGGTAACCGGCGCATCCACAACTGACGTAAAATGTTTTGATCTGAGAGTACGTGCCCCGCTAAAGAACGCAAATGGCGTAAAAATTGAGACGGTTTGCGATCTCCTAGTACCTCATCACTCACTAATTGTCTGACCCGCTGTTCCTCAGAGGTGGATAAACGACGAATAAGCTCACCTTTCAAAAAGGAGTAACGGTTTGTGACCGGCGGCTGAGTAATAATATCCTCCACCTCGCCAATCACACGTGAATCCAATTGAGCAACTACGTAATCGTACTTTGTTTGATCCGTTGTTACCCCTGAAATTGAGAATTGGGCCTCGACCTGGGCAAACCATATGCTTGGCCGATCGGACCAAAAGGGAGGAAGTTTCGCGGACACTTTAAATACCCTCGTGTCTTCCATGGGGGTTTCCGATTGATGCGCCGGAAAACTGGCAATTTTATCCCTTAGTGACTTGTTCTCCTCTAGTAAAGGAATAGCTGAACCAGCCAACTCCTTCAGTTTACTCTTAAGATCTTCATTTTCTTTTGCTAAATCTCTTAATTTCGCCTCCATATTAAATAAAAATTACACAAAAATCGTATTAGTTATATACCTAAAATCACTAAAATAAATCTAAAATTAATACACTGAAAAAGAAAAATATTAAAATTAAATTTTAGTGTCCCAAAATTTTCTTTTAAAACTTCACTTTTTCACGACTGACGGACGACGACGTCGACGTTTGTCAAATTGTTTTTAAATATGATTTTCTAATCGTTCGAATGAGGTTTCGCTGCGTATTTCCACTTCTACGATACGATGACGTTACGTTTCACATTTTCCAATAATAAATAATATTTCTTACGGCTGTCCATCAATTATGCACACAACTTGTCCGGGCAACCCATAAAATTGTACGGGTCGGGGTCACCAATATAGGGGAAATGAAGCCCTATCTAAATGAAAACCGTATCACACTGCTTATTGTACATTTGTATTTATCCAACAATAAAATAATGTAACAAGATAAACTTAAACTTGGATGAACAGGCGTTGTGTCGTCCGGCGTGGACGGAAGTCGAGAATATTACTTTTCTAGGCCTCCGGCTCGGTCGGTGGCAAATAGAATAATGCATTACGACGCCTGTTCAAACTTACATTCCAAACAACATTCAAATTGCATTCCAAGTTTGAATGCCTTCGAATATGAAAATAAAAGTGATAGATAGTGGCCAGCTCATAACCAGCCAGCAACAGTAGGGGAGAGTGGGGGAAACACGAACGCGGGGTAATCCCGAATCCAATGGTTCTAATGTGTTAGAAACATATAGCCATATTTTACTTGTCGCCATTTCGGAGATCACGTCACCACTAGTGCCAGTCAATAACACGGGAGATGTGGACGCACGTACTTGTCAAGGTATGCATTTTTCAATGTTTTGCATGTTTTTGATGTAATTATTTTGGTAAATTCAAGTTGGTGTTGCTTTATTTCTATCTACAATAGTAATTTAACTTTTACATAGTGGAGTACTCACATAATAATCAGCTAAATGACAATGAAGCAATTGGCAAAAGAGATATATAGAACCTATTTTTTTCCATTTTATTGTTTTCGATCCAGCGGGGTAAAAGCGAACACTCCATGTGGGGCAATCTCGAACGTTCGGCATTACCCCTCTACCTTTTGTTGGTTCCCCGTTCATCTTTTTTTTTATTAATTTTTCAGATGCCTCGTAATTACAAAAGAAAGACCAAATCGAAATATAGTCTTGAAGATCTCAAAACGGCTATAGACGATGTTAAAACCAAAAAACTCAACATCGGCAGAGCAGCAAAAACTTAAAATGTTTCTAAAACAACCATTTTTGACCACCTAAAGAAAGCAGTGATAAATCAGCCAAGGTCTGGATGAAAACCTTTATTTACGGACGAGCAGGAAACGCATCTTGTCGATTGTCGATCATAAAGTGCAGTAAAATCTATTATGGCCTAACCATAAAAAAGAATCGCCAAATTGCATAACAATATGCAGAGAAGAAATTATTAATGTTAGTACGTAATTACCCCACTTAGTGTTCGTGTTTACCCAACTAATGTCGGGTAAAGCCGAACACTAAGGGTTTTGGTTTTTTTTCTTATATTGTTACAATTTATTAAAAATATAAATTTTGATTAATGAATTCGTTAGACAGATAAGTTAACTTTATAATTAAAAAATAAAGAAACTCTTGTGATCAAACTCCACTGTTTTATTTAAGTTTTCCCTTAGGTGTTCGTATTTCCCCCACTTTCCCCTAAGCTCTCCGTGGAGACCGCTGGACTCCACAAGGTTGCAATCGTGTTATTGAATAAAAAAACATGAGATAGGTAATCTGAGGTGAAGATGAGAATGAGAATTAATTAATGAATGAGAGTCCAACGATGGTCGAAATGAGCTAGCAAAGAATGAAATGTTAGATATAGGTATTATACCTAAGTCTACTACACTGCTATATCCCTTCCAAGTTAGCCCGCTACCATCTTAGACTGCATCGTCACTTACCATCAGGTGAGATCGCAGTCAAGGGCTACCTTGTCATCGAATAAAAAAAAAAAAAAAAAAAAGTACCTACCTATTGCGACTTATTTTTGCTGAAAGCGCCGAGCTCTGCACTGTTTCCCCGAGAATTTGAACACTTCACTTGTCCGTCTGTCAGTCAGTCAGATCCTTTCGACTCCTGAATTTATGGATATTCTTATAACAATATCGAATTCACAAAAACTACAGCCCAAAGCCACTAATAACTACTAAAACGTAAATAATATGAAAGTTACATAAAAATTCATTTTGCTCAGAAATAAGCAATTGACGGGACTGGGATTTTTTTTGCTTTACATAGACTTGTGTTGTGTGCTAGCGTTACAAATAACTATTATTTATAGTCTGTTCCAATGGAGTTGAGCTAAAAGGTGCAAATATGGCCGTACTGATCACGTGACTTCATTCTTATATATATACCTAGGTTTTTCCTACGTGTTTTTCATTGTTTTATCATTGTGAAAAATTTTGACGAAGTTACGTGTTAATGAAAAGCTGTGCTTAACTCCATTGGAAAGGACTTGAGATAGAGCATAAAACTTACAGACCTTTTAATCCTAGGATCTATCTCAAAGTCCACGGACTTTGTGTGTAAAAGCAGTAAGTTATAGGTATATAATTACATATGTAATTTTAGTAACATCTTGTAGTTAAACAACAAATCAGACAATTAAGAAACAAAATAACAACAATTTTTTCTTGCAACTCGTACCTATGTGTAAAATTTTCCTACCTATAACAATAACTTTAACTTCTAGGACGCGAGGTCCTGTTTCGGGGCGAACCACGAGTTTATTTGTTTTATAAGATCTATCTCATATAAAAATTGGCATAAAAGTAATTAATTCGTTATTTAAAAAAAAAGTGCAGTTTTCTCTCAACCATTTCCTTGAAACCTAGCCTACGCCGCTACGCCTCTACGCAGAGGCTACGCTCGAGGGGGGTGCACACTGCACAGTGGGCGGGGCCAGGCCAGCCTTCAGCCTTCGCGAATTGGCACCACGCGACCGCCTCTAACCAGTCGCGACCCGACCGCCGAACGAGTCGGACGTGCTAGTCGCAGAGTGAAGTTTGCCAGGATTTTATCGTGAAGTGTTGTGTGTGACATGTGGGGACAACGAGCCCGGCGCTAGGACATGTCGCGAAGGAAACAGAGCAACCCCAAACCTTTAAAACGTAAGTTCGGGTTACCTCATAGCGAACGATGCAATAACTTAATAACTTTTTTTCTTAGCTGACTTTAAAGGTAAACATTCGCTGGTAAAACTCGAAGAAACTTTGCTTGGCGCTTTAGAGGTTCTAAAGTTGGAAATCGCGGTTTCTTACTTAGCCTTGTGAGGAGTGTACTGTGTTGCTTAAGAACTTAAATGGATATTCTTAGGGAAACTCATGTCAAAGTTAAGACTAAACCGACTTAATTTTTCGTAGCTGAAGTTAAGCTAAACTAATCTTGGATAATGTAGAGTTAGCACTAACTCTACACAGAACAAAACACGAGTAAGTAAACAGTTATCCTATATCAAAAACCAGTAAGGCCCGGTTCGCATTAGGTCGCAAGTTTCGCAACGACAGTTTTGTCGCTGGTCGGCTGTCGCGGTCCGCTCTTGCTGTTGACTTGACACTAGTATGTCATGCGGCGTACATTCTTGGTTCGCAGGCTCCTCACAGAGCAGTTGGGAGTTGCCTTGACGGGGAATAGCTAAGTGTGCTCACGTGGGTCCGACGAGTGACGAGTCAATCCAACACAATGCTGTGTTAATAATATCTGATCCGACCGTTAAATCGTAGCGGAATACCCGGCGAGTGTGTCGTGGCCGATAGTTTTGTCGGAACCCACTATTCTGAATAGTGTCATTGGAATGTACCTATACCTATGCCAATGTAGGTATCTGCTACGGACAAGAGTTCAGACAAATTGTTTGATTTTTTGTCCGATCTAATGTGAATCTGGCCTAAGGGTAATTTTTTCTAATACACACTGTGACCTAGGATTCTAGAATTACCTGTGATCGCTAGGTACGATACATTAGTCCCGGAAAACCCTTCGTGGTAAGTAGTCATAAATTACGTCGCGTCGGATCGTAAAACTACTTGCGTCCAAATAGGTAGATATTGTAAACACCTGTAGATTTTGATACCTCAACTCTCATCTAATATAATGGTAAACGAGCTTTTGCTCGCGATTTCGTTCGCATTATTTTGTATGTTTGCATGGGTAAGACACCAAAGATACATCTATATAGGTATATAAAATTCAAAGTCCTGACTGACTGACTGACTGACTGACTGACTGAGATATCAACGCACAGCCTAAACTACTGAAGTTAGAAACTTGAAATTTTTACAGTTGGTTCCTTTTATGACGTAGGCGCACACTAAGAAAGGATTATTGGAAATTCCACCCCTAAGGGGTTTAAATAGGGGATGGAAGTTTATATGAAAGTCCGTCATTTTTCAAGCTGTTTCCATCAAAGTTGGTATTTGAGCTTTCAGTTAAAAATAAAGAAGTACGTGTGTCACAGTTTTTGAAAATTCCACCCCAAAATCTAATTCCACGCGAACGAAGTCGCGGGGGCAAAAGCTAGTTGATTATAAAAATTTTATCAATATTGATTTCTCTAAAATTTTTAAACTTGTTACTTTAAATGTCTTGAGACATCTCTAGTCTTTAAAAGGTTTCAGAGCAAAATTTTCTACATTACTTGTGATCGTTAGATACATACATTTGTCCCGGAAAAACCTTCGTGATTGCAAAAGTTCGAAGTCGCATGAAAATGCTAGTCTATACTATTATAACTAGTGGTTCGCCCCGAACTGAGACCTCGCGATATCCCATAATTCCCAAAAGTTTTAATTATATATTGTAATAATTAACTTTTAACATTAGACGCAATAAAAAAAATAATAGTTGACATAAAACTGTTTTACTGACACAGCGCCATCTATAGTGAAGCATTATAGTGAAGCTATTAGCTTCACAATAATGCTAATAGATGGCGCATTAAAATTAAATAATTTCGTTTCTTTATAACATTTATCTAATTTTAGTATTTGTTGTTCAAGTACAGGATATAACTGAATTTTCAACCAAGTTTCACGTTCTAATATTCAGTAATTCTTGACATATGGCTCAAATTAAAATCTCCACTTTGAAACCCCCCCCATTTGGTCAATTTTTAGGGAAAAATTAAAAAAATATATTTTTGTACTCTGTTCAAAGTCGTCTTTAAAAAGATATATCGTAAGTCTATGTAGAGCAACAAACAAGATTTTACTTCAAATACGCTTCTATGAGAGCCCCCCTGAAATAAAGCTTTTTATATTTTTTTATACAATGTTCGGCTGAAGGCCATCAGTTTACATATTATATTTAAATTTGAAGTAATTACGTTCAGTAATTCAGAAGTTATAGGGCTCTGACAGACATTTAGACGTACACACTTCTCTGTCTAGTAAGCAAGCGCCCTAGTTGACTCAGAGAACTTCGCTTCGCTCGTTCAATAAAGAGAGAGCGCGAATTTTGTGAGTTTGTATGTATGTCCGGAGCAAACTTTTGTTAGCGATATATTGAAATAGTAAAGATATACTTACAACTTTAATGTAGGTATTGAAGGTGGTTTGATAAAATTAGTAGTAGGTAGTTTGACTTTGTTGACAACGTAGGCGTCGGTCTGGTACCGCGTCGTTAGTATAAATACAGCGCTTTGGACGTTATTAATTCAGTCTCTTCCAGAGACTCATACGGCTATTGGATGCTCCCGCGTCCAGGTCGTGGTATTTGATTGACGGGTGGTGATAGCAATCACGCCCTAATCGAATATATATTACCCGTAGGTTTAGATGAGAGTAATTAATTAAATAGTAGTTAGATATGTTTGATAGTTACCCTCACGTTCGGATGGTGGTTTGTCTGACGTGTTGTGGTTAAATAGGTTAGATGTGAGGACAGGGGCCGTTATAGGGGCGGTTGGAGACGGCTTTAGGTAGGGTTTCAGCGTTTTTTTTTAGTTTATATCAGAAGTGGTATGAACACGTTCACAGTTCAGTTATTATTGCCCACATTAAATTTTTGTCAGGTTAGACCGAGCAGTGATAAAAAGAGGGTTGATCAGGAATATTGCATCATAGACGTTAACATCTAATGTTACACAGTTTAAGTAATGAATAAATGAATTTGAATGAAGAACGTCACATTGGATTGCGAGCGCCTGAGCTTGAGAACGAACACTTAAGTGAGTGAAATGTTCTTTAAGTGCAAGTGGTTTTCAATAATGACACATCTGTCTCCTAAGTTTGGCTAGTTCCCTTAGGTGGGATGGTCATGTTGAATGAGCTCCAGGGTCGCATGATGGACATTCTTCACCAACTTGATACAGTTAAGGAAGCGAAATGTTAAAAAGTGCAAGTGGCTAGTTCCCTTGGGTGGTATGGTCATGTTTATTGAGCTTCAAGGTCGCATGATGTAATATTCCGATGAGTGTAGAATGATTGATGAGACTCGTGGGGTGCCCGGGGCGGTCACCATGTAGGATGGCCGTGTTAGCGATATATTGAAATAGTAAAGATATACTTACAACTTTAATGTAGGTATTGAAGGTGGTTTGATAAAATTAGTAGTAGGTAGTTTGACTTTGTTGACAACGTAGGCGTCGGTCTGGTACCGCGTCGTTAGTATAAATACAGCGCTTTGGACGTTATTAATTCAGTCTCTTCCAGAGACTCATACGGCTATTGGATGCTCCCGCGTCCAGGTCGTGGTATTTGATTGACGGGTGGTGATAGCAATCACGCCCTAATCGAATATATATTACCCGTAGGTTTAGATGAGAGTAATTAATTAAATAGTAGTTAGATATGTTTGATAGTTACCCTCACGTTCGGATGGTGGTTTGTCTGACGTGTTGTGGTTAAATAGGTTAGATGTGAGGACAGGGGCCGTTATAGGGGCGGTTGGAGACGGCTTTAGGTAGGGTTTCAGCGTTTTTTTTAGTTTATACTTTGGAACCACCGCAACTATTACAATAATTCTTTTACCATTTCAAAGTTACATTATTCCAGATGGTTATAGGCTATAATTATGTTAATAAATGTATTATGGCCAGATATTATGTGCAAATTTGTTAAAGAAGTGGGAATTTTTTTTGACTCTTAAACGTTTTCAAGGCGTGCGCTGGGTCATATACTGTTATTGGATGAAAATGATGTATGGGTGAATTGTTCCTCTCAAAGAGTTCTAAAAAAAAGTCCGCGATAGCATATGTCTATATTCTAAGGATAACTTACAGTAACCATTTCTATCTTTCAAATTTTGATTAAAAATAATGAATTATTTTCGAAGCTTCTTTAACCGATGTGATGTCAATCTATATCTAAATAAATATGTTTATTATCGTAAGTATTTAATTTAGAACATATTTGCCCTTTACACTATACAATTTAAATTAATATTTCCGCGCGACAAAATAATAAAATGGTGCCGGCTGGCGCGGCGGGGCACGGTGGCGGGTATCGGTGCGGGATATTCGTGTGGTTCCTGTGGTGATCTTATTGACAATCGTCTCCTATAAGAAGCTCACAAGAACAAATATTTAATTTTCAACCCGGACGAAGTCGGCGCGGGCTTCTAGTAAGTAATAATTTTAACACGAATTATTACCACAGTTAAAACAAAGTCAGCCGGATACCTACCTACCTCGGTTTGCTTAATTTAGTAATTAACAGGAATTGTGATAACCGGGCATCGAACCTGGTCACAGTATAGTTTCCTCAAAGGAGTGAGTCAAATATGCTAACGAATCATAATAAATATTCGGTTTTGCTATGACTTGTAGAATTGATTAATAAAACCCGCCACAGGTCACGTAGTTTTTTGTTTTACCGACTTTTCCTTAAACCTTAGTTTAAAACTTATGAATTAACATATTTTAAGATGAAATGAATGAATTAGGTAGGGATATTTAATTTGCAAAAAATTGGGATGTCAAAAATAAATTAAATATTTCTTAAAGGTTTATTATTATTATAGTTCTTTCAATTCACGTGGGCACGTAGCTCATGGTTGTGTGTGTGTCGTATCTGTATAAGTGTGAGCGAGAGCTTGCTCGCGTCTGACCGCTCCCACCTAGGCTCCTGACAGACACGCACTCTTACGCAATGTGCATTTACACGACGTAACCACAAGTAAAGCTCACGCGCCCTCGTGTTTTCAAAAATAAGTAAAATTCACGTTCGATTTTAGTTTTAAGTGTGTGTGTTTATGTGATAAGCATTTTAAATTTTTGATTGCAAAAAGTGCCTCAAATGTTTATGACGTCACAGTTCACTTTTTCAAACAAGCTATTTAGGTTTTTTGACGTTCGATAGAAGTTGCTGGTTTGATAGTTGGTAAAACCCTATTATGAATTATTAACAATTTCTTTTTGTTTATAATTAATTGATCATGTCCGAATTTGTGAGCGTACAGTCTGTTATGTGTACCTTATTACAATAAACAATAAATCATTTTCCCATTTCTTTAAATGAATGAACTCTGAAAAAATTAAGTTAGAGTGGGTCGATCGTTAAAGTTGATATTTACCATAATTCTAAATACATACATCATATAAGTGTAACTGTACATTTTATTATGTATAATATTATTATTTACTTATAGGTAAATGTACAAAAAATTAAATAATAGATAAAACTTACACCAACATTTTTCAATAATTTTTTTATTTTTTCATTAACTATAGAGATTGTTAATAATTCAACTTTATTATTATTAAATCTGTAACAAAAAAAAAATACATATTAATAAATGATTCTCTAGGTACCTATATGGATAAAAATTGTAATTTTTTCTTTCAATATTTTTTTTTTAAATATTATGTAGTGTGTTTATTTATAAGGTTCGGCCAGACCAGACAGACCTTCACCTTTGCTGTACTTATTTGCAACTTCGCTGTGCCTTTCAAGCTTCAATAGATCTTGTTTATGTACCTACCAAGTACGTGCTAGACGACAACAGATTTGTGTTTCCAATGAATATTAAATAAATAATCATCGTGTTTACACAAGAGAAAGTTCACTGATAACCATTTGGCACTTTCACGAAGTGTCAAGGTGATATATAAAATTTTATTCATTTTTAGGGCCCAGTAAAAAATGTTTTTTTTTTGTATAAAATTTTATAAAGTTTTAGGCCTCCGTAAAAAAGCAACTGGAAGATGCCTATACACTCTAGTTTAGTTAAGTTTGACATTATTAACTTCTTACTCGTTGATAGCCTAATCAGCTCTCGTGGTTAAGACTTTTGAGAGGGTCCAAAGTTAGATCTTGTCTTGGCAGCGTAATGCGCGTTTTACCCAATATTCCGTTCAGAACCAGCAAGATTTCTAATAGTAGCATTATGTTGTGTACACTTTACAGTTATTGCCATCTCATGAATTGCTGGAGCGAGTTAAATACACGCTTTTTAACGTGATTAGCATTTCCTTCTATAGTAGACGGTACGGAACAGTCTGTGCACGAGGGTGGCTCGCACTTGACCGGTTTTTTATATGTAAGAGGCACGGGTTCAATACACTGTTATCACGCATTAATGTTTTCTCTGATTGTTTGTTTATCGACAGGCGATATACCGAGTGAGTTATATCGTGGAATCCTCCAGCGGCGGGATAACGATCGATCTTTGATCTGCTCATTAGTGTACGACTTTTTTTTTGTTGATAGCGAGAAATTGTTGTGCAACAGCGCTGAAAGTGCTACCCTTCATTCATTCATTCATTCATCACAACCTAACACCAGTTTATTGTTGGGCACAAAGTTAATCTTCTCTTGAACGAGAAGGGTTAACAAGTCAACCATGCTTGCCAAGTGCGGATTTGCCAAACTTCAACACCTATCTAATTAAATCAAAATCAAAATCAAAATTTATTTATTTCATGTAGGCCAACTTGTAGCTCTTATGAAACGTCATAAATCTACCACCGGTTCAGAATGCAGATTCTGCTGAGAAGAGCCGGCAAGAAATTCAGCAGTTGCTCTTTTCAAAAAAAAATTTTTTTTTTTTACAATTGTTAAAAAAACTAGGCTATGCACACAATGTTTCCACACAAAAGTTTCAAAAATGCACACCTACCACAAACTAACACATATGTTAACATGGATAGACACAAAGCAGACCCATTCCCGTTGGCGGCACCCGTTCACGAGCATGACGCATGATCCAGCCGTTGCTTCGCTCAACCATATTTGATTACTTAAAAAACCAATGCTTAAAATGCACATAAGCCCAAAAGCTTTTGTCTGTCTGTCTGTCTATGCGCGCATCACGCGAAAACTACTGAACGGATTTAAATGAAATTTAGTATAATGATAGCTGATACTCCGCGTCAATATATAAGATACTTTTTATCCTAATAAACAATAAAGTTTATCTGGGATAGGGGATGAAAGCTTTTGTTGATTTTGCTCCAATAACTTCGTCAAATCTAAACCGAATTGAATAATTCTTTCTTTATTATAAATTATGTACTATTACAAATATTTTGTCCAATTTTGGTAAAGATCTACTAAATACTGTCGGAGATAGAAGATATAACTTCTCGGGGATAAATTATTTTATTTTTATTGAAGTGTTAACCTACACTTAAAGGAAATATCGACGGCGGGATTCGAACCCACATCTCTCTGGGAATCGCGTCCTGAGTGTGTTAACCGTTACACCACGGCCGAACCACACGTCAGCCAAGAAATTAGTGATATGTATCTACTTTTCCAATCAGTTTTATAGCAACTGTTAGCGACATCTAGTAGCGACACATTACAGTTGTCGATCTACTTTTTTCCAAGCCCCCATATTACAATGAAGCACTTAACTGTCGGGATATAGCAAGTTACTCTAAATTTTTTCCACGCGGACAAAGTCGCGGGAATCAGCTAGTTATTAAAAAACTTCTTAGTTGGTTAATTTGATTGTAAGGTGATGTCAATTTTAATCATTTTGAAATCATATTATGTTTAGCGCGGATAGGTTACTATGATGAGATTAAGTTGGAGCAGAAAGTCGTTGTTATTAATAGACGATAAGCGGACAAGTAAGATATCACGGAGACAATTATAATATAATTGGTGACTGTTTGTTTATCAGACCCTGTCACTACCTCTAAATAAAAATACTGATACAAAGTAGGTACGTATTATAATTTTCTACATTTTTATTTAGGTGTTTTAATCTGAAGTTTTATTTATTCAATGACAAGGTGGCCCTTGACTGCGATCTCACCTGATGGTAAGTAGCGATGCCAGGCGTCCGGGTAAAGCCGGACACCGTCAGGCTTTTTGGTTGCGTGTGCCAAATTAGACGGTGTCCGACCTGTGTGGCTTTTTTACATTTTGTCATGTATTGGTTTCCGCTCCACCCACCTAACCTTGTATCGCTAGCGCAAGCGAGCATTTAATTAGAATTTGAGAAGATAGACAAATGATAAATAATAAAACAAGGTAATTTTTTACTTTAAAAAAATATGAACGCTTGAATTTGCACCGCTACGTGGTCGAAATTCCGCGATCTCGCACTAAGCGCTTTGCTTCTTCGTTCCTAATACGCACCGCAAAAAATTGGCTTCTGTTATTCCAACTAACTACTTATTAACTTGGGTATATTTAAATCAATCGGGCATCATCTTAGGCTACATCTACATTTATCATCAGGCGATTACGCAGTCAAGCGCTAGTCTATAGATTTAAAAAAATCAGGGTGTCTGGCCTTTTTACCAAACTGTCCGGCTAAACTGGCTGGTCTGTCCGGTTTTTCGGTTTTAACACCAACCTTACTTGGAAGGGGTATGACAGTGTAAATTAAGTCCATATACTAATCAGTAGGTAGGTACCTACATGGCGGAACGCTAAATCACTTAGCAACACGTCAGACGGTAAGGTGGTCAGACGATTACTGTGGCCCAATCATGCTATGCACCTGACCAAAATTAGATGGATAAAAAATTAAAACATAAAAGTCCTAAGCTTAATTATTGTGATTTACTTTAGATCTCCATATAAAGTATCTACCTAAAAGATAAGTTTTTTACGATAATTTCAGGTTTACTTATTTTAATATCGATGTATTATAGTTAAGATATTATAGTTCTTTCAACTCACGAGGACGCGAGGCTCATGCTTGTGTGCGTGTCGTATCTGTATACGTACGTAAGTGGGAGCGAGAGCTTGCTCGCGCCTGACCGTTCCCACCTACCGGCACACACACTTACGCAATGTGCATGTACACGACGTAACCACAAGTAAAGCTCATGTGCCCTCGTGAATTGCAAGAACTATAACGTAATATTATTTTTGAATTTTTAAAAGACAGATTGGTTATTTTTTTGAAAGTACTAGGTAAATAAATATGATATTTTGAATTTGAAGCAAATCACGTTTATTTATTTTTTCACGTCGTTTCGGTAGGTAGGTAGATAACGTATTATCGAATGTTTTGATATCTCTTACAATGAGAAAATAATCGCCTCTGAAATAATTTATTTCATCATTAGTACTTCAAGTTGAAATATCAGGTGATTGTCATTTTATTCATCTGTTGATATTTAGTTATCTATATTTGATTAAATTATGAAACACTTTAACGAACGTTTTTGAAAATATACGCCTGCGCTATTGAACTATAACGTTTAGAACGGATGTTACTTACAAAGTTCCTCTCCAAATTCTGGCTGGCTGGCAAAGATTTAGGTATGCTCAAAACAACCACTGAATGTGTGTGAATTATTTATGGTATTGGTAGCTATTGAATACATACACGATTCCATTTAGCAATGATTTTAAAAATGGATTTTTTTTGTCAAAATCACGTAAAAGACCGATGAAAAATAAATGCTGAGCGATTTAGAATCCGGTACTGAATCCCTGGTTTGTTCACTTAAAATAAATTTAGTATTCATAGATAAGTTATCTATGAATACTAAAATTTTAATTTTTAATTTTATCTATACTTGCAGCATAAGTAATTAGGTATCTACATTACTTTGTGTACCTCTATAGTAAAATATTAATAATAAAATTAAAATGCATGTTATCGCAACAACAACCGACCTATAGGCACGTTTAGGTATATCTTACACGAGTTTGTTGACAGATATTACAATTTAAACCTGTATGTGTAACATATATTACCTATCTAGTAGGTAGTCTTTATCATAGCGACAAGATGCTTAATTATTATTCAAATGACTATCAAGTAGTGCCAAGTATCAATTGAACAGCAAAAATGCACGATCAATTCGAAATTGAAATAAAATTTCGATAAAATGCTCACTCAAGTAAACTAAATATAATTGTGATGAATTTTTATAGATCGACTGTTCCGTAGAACAAAGTCTCATCTGCTAAATTCATAACTTGAGATTTGAGCCTTAGAAGTTTTAGTAAACATTTCATATGTAGTTTACAAAAACTTTTAAGGCTCAAATTTTAAGTTGTGAATTTAGCAGATGTGACTTTGTTCTACGGAACAGTCGAGATATTCAGACCAGCATAAAAACTAGACAAAAACAGATTTTTTTTCATTCTACGCTCTCGTTGATCTAGTGGTTGGCAATTTGGCATGTTCGACTACAGATGACGAGTAATTTTTTTTAAATCTAATGGAGAATCAACAGGTTACAATAACTTTTATAAAACTAAACATAAATGAAAAAACATATTAGGTATTGTTGTATTGTAGACCCAATTAGAGATTGCCACAACTTGCGAATAAAAAACTAGATTGTCAGTTAGAAGGAGAAAAAAGGATAATGAAGGGGCACATGAGAATATATGCTGTAAGATCCAGCAAGCTGAGACATAAACTAGCTAGAGTCATGGGGCAGAAGCGCTCTTTTTTTTAACAGGAAACTTAAAAGCTCTTTATTTTCAAGACTAGTTAAGATTTAAAAGAAAGAAAAATGACATTGTGTTATAATAATACTAAAAATGATTAAAAACCTTAATTTTAAGTATTTAAAAATTTTTGTCAAATGAATTGGCGATGCCGATGGTGAAATAGGACCTAAAAGAAAACAGAAATGTCCTTTCAAAGGTCTAGAATCGTCATCACGCGACATTCAAATCTCAAAGACGCGACAGATAAGACCGTGTAACTGTAGGGTTAGTATAAGGTTTAATTCTATTGATCGTATTAGTAATCGATGACATTAGCGTCAAAGTAAAATGAACCATAACAGCATTGAATTAGAGCTCAATTTCGTGTATGCATTCTTGTAAGTTTTCATATATACGGATACGCTCCAAATTAAAATCGGTTGTACTGAATTTGTGACTTTATCAAAAAATCAAAATCAAAATTTATTTATTTCATGTAGGCCAACTTGTAGCTCTTATGACACGTCATAAATCTACCACTGGTTCGGAATGCAGATTTTTCTGAGAACAGCCGGCAAGAAACTCAGCAGTTGCTCTTTTCAAAAAAATTTTTTTTACAATAGGTAAGAAAACTATGCTACATACAGTGTTTCCGCATTGAAGTTTCAAAAATGCATACGTAGGTATATACAATCCAACGCATGTTAAGACGGGCAGACAAAGCAGACCCATTCCCGTTGGTGGCACCCGTTCATGAGCATGACGCATGATCCAGCCATTGCTTCGCTCAACCATATTTGAGGGAACGTAACAACCAATACGATATGCTCCAAAATAAAATCGGTTGTGCTGAATTTGTGACTTTAAAACAATACAGTTAAGATTCATTTTACTTGACACTAATGTCATCGAATACGAATACGATCAATCGGATTAAATCTTATACTAACTACTACTGGTGTAACAGATTTCGTTTGTCGCTTTAGAGATACCGGCAAGTGCACCACTTGAGTCGAGCGAGTAATGGAAGATAAGGGTTCCCACACGCGCTCCGACAGCCGATTTATTGACTCATCAATCTGTTTCACGCGCTGATTTGTTATGGATTTTACGATTGCCACTTAAAAGAATAGATTCGACACTATATTTTTATAGAAGACATTTTTTTTTTAATTTTAACTTATAACTCGCGATTATTTCTTTTTAATTTCAAAGCGTAGGTATACCTAATGTCTTAAGTTATATTCTGATTTTGCCTTCAAATATGCTAAAAACTTGTCTACGAGTGCGGTACGACATTCGATTCTTATATAAAGTCTAGAATCTACTACTGGTTCGGAAAGCTGATTCATGTCAACCGATAATACAAGTCCAGTCTTAGCAGGTAGACATCGATGTCCTTCAAGAATCGCCACAGAACAACATATTCTGCGCTTGGGTCCAGGCAGTCACCAGAGAATCGCTCGAGAACGCCCATTTTGTTGGTGTCTTCCAATGCTGCGTTTTCCGGTGCGAGGTCGTCATTCAAGCACCTTGAGACGTCTATCGACTCTTCAAACTATGTGCCCTGTCCATTGCTTCTTCAGCTCTGCGACTCGATGAGGCATGAGCTATACCGGTAACTCTGGAACTCAAAATTTCGGATTTGATCAAGCTGGGATCTTTCGATCCATATCTTGTTGACTAACCTTAAGCCTTTTTATGAGCTCCATAGTTAGCGACCATAGCTCAGATACACAACTCATAAGTCACTACTGGCATCACGCATCTAATCGAAACCTTTCACCTGTCTTCAGACACTGTCGTATTCTGCCAAGTTGTCTGAAGTCTCTCGATAAAACGGTAAATCAGAAATCTTCGCGGTGGCAGAAGATGCCTCAAAAGACCCACAAATCGGGCGGCCGCGCGTAAATCGGGACATCCCACATAAATTGGTACACCTGGCGACACTTCAAGACACGGTTCAACATAATCGATACTTACCGCAGATGAACGATCATACAGTTTAGACATGACCGTTTGTGTGGAGCAACATATGACGACTTCCCTGGCGAAGTTGACTGTTGAGCGCTGTGGACTTAAATTATAAGTGGGAGTTCCGAATTCAGTTCCCAATAGGCAGCATGGGAATTTATAATTTTTTAATAATAATTGACTCTGTTCTGGCGAGGTCGGAGATTTCCACGGAACTAACCAAAACAAAAATAAATATTCGTTTTTATCTTATCACTTAACGTCAGGAGAAATCACAGTGAAAAGATATTTGCTCATTAAATAAAAGAAAATATGAAGGAAAAAGCCAACCTACAAAGTAGCTTACATTTGAAAAAGTCTGAGGCACCAAAAACGCCACGGGTAGTCGTTACAACCGTATCGGTTCGTGTTTGTAAATATGTACTAGAAAATAAATCGACATGGTGACGCAATAGCTATTCTGAACTGTACGATAGCTACTCTATGACATCGGCTCGGCGAGATCAAAGGTATATTGTGCGCGGGCGCAGTAGGTACCAGCAAAACGCAGTTGACGGGTGTTCTATTGTGCGTAAAGTTATGCTTTCCATGAAGATTGTGTTTCCTGCTCATTTTGTTTCTGTATTTCCTTAAAGAGGATTAATTATTGGATGGGACGACCCTTTGTGGGATGCTTTATGATCTGTTGATCGGTTGATAGCTATCGGCTGCGTATTTAAATAAATTACCTTAAACCCTTTAATTTGAAGAGTCTAAAAGAATTATTCCAGACTTCAACATTTGGAGCATCGGCAAAAGGTTGCCTGTCTATCGGTATTCTACAGAATATATTTCGGAGAGTGTGCTCAGTAATTTTCAATTTGGTTCCACCATCACCATTCTACTAGGAGGATAAAAAACCTCAATAAGTACATTATTCTGATTAAATCAGGCCCTCTATCACACCGTAACAAATAAATTAAACCTATCCTAGGAGGATATTTTATATCCTTCAAGCCATTCTACCATAGAAATACAAGGCACAGAATAGGTCTACATTGTTATATATTTACAAGTTTTATAAGGTACCTACGGGACATATACTGTAAGTAATTAAAATAATTATAAGCGTCATTTGCAACTCATTACTTGTGACATCTGATAGCTTATCAGTTGTACAGTATTACTCGGTGCTCTCCAAATTATTGCAAAACCTGTCTTATCAGTACTTATTACCAAGTGTTTTATCAGTCAGTTTCTAAATAGTATAGAAATGTGAAAGAAATGGTTACATTTTGGAACTTCAAATTGAGTTTCTTTTAATTACAAAAAAAAAATGTACGACGTGGAATAATGATTATTTATTAATATATGTAGGTACATATATGTATTAGTAATATAGTTTTATAATTTTCTTTCATAAGAAAGCCATACATCGACCTGTTCATATTAATATAATGATTTTATTGTTTCGGACAAGTGCTCTTAAACGACCACAATCCAATTCTGACGATCTATCAAAAATAACAAATTACGTCGTTTAAGTTTTCTTGAAAATTGTGAAATAGGTCCTGAATTAGGTATATCTACTTAATCTAGTACCTAAAATAAAAAAATTGCACTAATCTCGTTCAATTCGTTGTTACTTTTTGGCAGTAGACGAAACAATGTAATCGACACGACGACAATGTAATTGACAGAGTTGACACCCTAAATGGTATTGCAAAGCAGTCAAAAACGGGCACGCGCGACCCCGTGGGAACGTTGCTAAATAATAGGAGGGTTAACACCCCAACATAACAATATGGTTGCAATGACGCTCGATGTCAAAGCATTTTGAGATGTAACGTGGGATGAGCCATATCTCATTAGGATGCCATGGCAGTGACGCCAGCAGCGCTTTGGCTACTCTTGGCGTGGCGTCGATGCCAAGCCGTCGCCAAGTGGGGTAGGGTATGCTTAGGTTAGGGTTGCAGTTTAGAGCATTTAAGGTTGCAGCTGGGTTGCAGCACGTTACATTGTTAAATGGATTTGCTTAACCACTTCAAGAACTGGTTCCATTTTCTTTACATAAACGATTAATTATAACTATTAATATTAAAATGGTGATTTTTAACATTTTCGTTTCTTTGCACACGAGTCTAAAAAAACCCTTAATTGTTAAGAAGACATTTTTAAAATCCAGACCGCCTATTACACCGTTAAGCTATTGAAAAAGGAAATTTTTTAGACATGTTTTTGTTAAACAAAAAAAATAAAAAAAATTTAAGTAGGTAGGTGTCACGAGGTGACATTTCGTCATCCGAAAAATTAAAACAGGCCAAATTAAGACGTCCTTCCTTTTTGGAAATCAGTTAGTATATTTGTAAATTGGAAGGAACTAATTGCCTTTGAAAAACTGTTATATTATATTTACAATTTGTCTTTTTGTCTGTCTGTTTGTGCGGGCTAATCTTCGGAAAAACTTAAACCATTTTGATAGGACTTTCGTAGAGCAGGGCAGGTAGAGGCCTATACAAGGAGTCATTAAGGCTACGTAATTACATTTAATTATAAGGACAATAATTTTCATATGGAATTTTTATACTTAATTCCAATAACGTACCTATATAGCCGCAGATATAAACTTCTAGCACAAATATATAAAGCTGAATTATGTTTCAGTCAAAAAGTTTGTATATGTATAAACGTAGATTAGGCTCACCGTTCAAGGAAAGCTTAGTTCCTAGTATTGTAAGTATTAGAATTCAATAATATTTATTTATGGAAAACAGAATAACCTCAATTTATCCTTATTCCATATTACAAGTTATTAGTCACAGATGTGTCGATTAGCTAATTACTCATAATTTAGTCAGAAGTGTTATATAGTTATTGTAAACAGAGTTAACGGTTACATTATGTTGTGCCAATTAAGTACTTATGGTTCAATTAATGCGAATTGAAAATGAGGCATTATTTATTGCGCATACAGATAAGATACTGAGGGATCTTGTACAAGAAGAAATCTCAAAGCTTCCCGAACGCTGTTCCGACGAGTTTGATTCAGCTGTTCGACTCTTGTTCTTTTCTCGAAATTGGAACTGATTAAACAGTGTTAACTATAATCGAAAATGTGACATGTAAAAATAACAGTTGTAAAAATAGAAAATAGATCGGTCAGAAAACAAATAAGTTATAAGCTGTTTTACTGAGACTGTATCCATCTCTTTCTAAAACGAAATTTTGTATGGAGAGTATAATAATATGGAGCTACTGAATCGTAACGTCATGTTGTAATAGCGGTATAATAATATGTTGTTATTTATATTGTAATCGATAATAACTGAATAATAATTATGGTAAAACTAAATAACAAAATACCTAATACGACAATAAATAATACTTATTATTTTAATCCTACATTTTAATCGTTGTTAAATCTTTGAATAATTAAACATTTACGCGATCAAGGCTATACCTAAGTACAAAACAGCATTTCAAAAGTAAAATAAACATGGACACATTTATGCGATTTTCGTCTTTTCTACCTGAGAAATAAGGAACATAGTCACTTGAATAAATAATGTCGTAGTATTCAATTATGTAAAGATAGATTAGTATGTATCCCATCTAGATACGAGTTTAGCGAACTGATACGGTTATCAAGTGGATTAAAATCGCTCGGATATTCTGGTGATAACGATCAGGAGATAAGCCAGCTGTGATACCGGATTTAAAATTGAAATCAAGTACAGGCACAGGGTATAGCCGAATAAAGTGCTACGAAAACATAAATAATGTACATTTATTTATGGAAAACAAATACTAAGACAATGGATTTTATCTAATTCTTATCACATCACTGCATTTATATTATAAAGGCAAAAGTTTGTATGTGTGTGTGTGTGTTTTACTCCTTCACGCCACAACGCCAACTTGGTTGAAATTTGGAATGGAGATAACTCATGCCCAGGATTAACACAAAGACATTGTATCCCGGAAAATTAAGAAGCTCCCGCGGGAATTAAGACCGTCTTAATCCACGGGGACGAAGTCGCGGGCGTCATCTAGTTACAAATAAAACAGTCGTATCGAATATTCGAACAAAATCAACGATTAAAACAAATACATTAATTTAAACAAAATTATCCTCTTATTAACCTATTTAATTGTTGTCATTAAAAACAAGGAATTAACAAAATAATATAAACCAGTCGAAGATATAGCGATTACATGTAATTTCAGAAAAAAGAATTAGATTTTTTGTCACCAAAATCCCCTGTGTCTGTACATTCTGTAATCTCAGAAATACACGTAACACGGTTGTAATTTGATCAATATCCACTCCCAAAATTGCGCCAGAAGGGATTTATGATAGCCAGTTGATCGATGTTTTTTGATATCTCTTGAGATAAGAAAACTTTATCAGTTTCGGAGATTACGATTTGGCTAAAGATATTGATATACTAAACCCAAGATATAAAATGAGTACTGGATCGAACACAAAAAATTGCAGGATTTAACAGCTTGATCCTCTGTTTAAACTCGGTTCGGTTCAAAGATGTACCCTTCTGTATTCAGTCCCATAAAGATGTTGATATTCATATTTTATTTAGTAGGTGTATTAAAAATATAGACATGATTAAGCATCGATGTTATTAAGTTATCAATGCTTTCCATGCAAAAAATATATTCTTCAATATTAATTTTTAGTACTTTTTGTGTATTTCACAATATTAGTTAGGTACTGTAAACAGCTAAGCTAAACAAACTTTTTCTTTTTTTTTTTAATTTTTTTGACAAATATGTATCGAAAATAATTCTCTAATAATACTGAAAAAAATGTATGCGCTCAGCAGCTTTATGCAATCTTGTGTCTATCTAATTCACCGTTCTACCATAGAACTGCGAGAAGACGTGAGCTTTGGGATCCTTATGTGGGTGAAATTCAACCGCATGAAACGCTCAACGTTTCTGATACGAACCGCTAGTCTCGCCACGTATAATTTGAATACCTTCAAGGCAAGAGTAATTCAATTAGGTAACTTCTAGGCAACCGCGCTCCAATCCAGACCTCAACAGAGCTTTCCATCATTGGCTGTTGTCAAGCGCGAGCCTATCTCGCAATTAAAAAAAATGTATCGATGGATAACGATTTTTAAATTCCGGACTCAGGGATTTGTGTGACGTTTGTGAATGATTATTATTTATTCTTGGGTTTTGATATCATCGAATATCTTATTTGTGGATTAAAATATTATTAGATCTGAATTTTTGATAACGTAAAAATATGGGTCCCTTTTCGGCATATGATTTTCCTGGTATTTTACAAGGCCTGCTCATTATTTTAGTTCAGATTGGGCATTTTAGATTTTTTTCCGAATTTGAAATCAAATAGTATATCTAGGGTCTAGTATATCTTGGTAACCTATTCTTAGAGTTTCTACTAAGTATTTATAAAATTTATAGATTTTCAGCTTCAAAATATTACAGCTCATTGGGCAAGTTATGAAAGGTTTGTTCAAAATTTTTTAATAAAATTCAAAATTTGTTAAAGGGTCATTGATCAATTCAGCAACATCAAAACATTAACATATTTTTTACAGATTACAAATTGTATTTTTTGATATAAGAATGGTTATTTTTAATATCAAAAACTCGGTTCAATGTTACTCGGTAGGTACCTATGAGTAACACATTTTTAAAATTGATTAGGTAGGTACTTTAAGTATTTTGCCCTCTTAAGAGATGAGGCACCGAATCTTATCGATAAAGATTGAACCAATTAAAAATTGAGGGTACATTTTTCAAGTTAATTAAATAAGGGCCCTCCATGATATTGCGATGCCAATTAGAATATCGTCCCGATCACAAGTGCGATATGTTTAATTTATTTGTTACGGTGTGATAGAGGGCCTGATTTAATCGGATCCTGAATTTATGCGTATCAGAAAAATTTACTTTTTTTTAACGTAAGTTATAAATTAGTACCAATTTTGATCGCTGCACTCAGTAGCTCAAATATCAATGTAAAACCTTTTTTTTTTTAATTCGATGCCAAGACAGGCCTTGACTGCGATCTCACTGGATGGTAAGTGACGATGCAGTCTAAGATGGTAGCGGGCTACCAGACCAGAGCCAATTCAGAAATTATAATTTCCCAATTTGCCCCCGCTGGGAATCGAACCCGAGACCTCCCAGTTATAAGACCACAGCGCTCAGAACTGCGCCAGGGTCGTCAAGAATTTTTTTTTTTTAAACCTCTGATGCAAAAAGTGTGTTTGTGTGTGTACACGAACCTTCTACTGCTTTGGTATATAGCATTGTTTCTAGAATCTAGATTAAGGTTAGTAGGTATGCTGCTAATATCGCAATTTAGTATCAATTTATCAGTGATGGATGTGATTTCAAGATTATACGTTCTGCAATTTATTTTATACTTATTAATATTTAGGTAGTCTTGGACGTAGAAGAACATGCATCAAGGTATTTCTCGGAATCTTAACTTTAACCTTTCTCTACGTTGTTGGTTTAAATCTTTGAATTTAGGTGTACTATAAGGTAAGGCTATCCAACATTTTGATTTAGATTCGGAAATCAGAAACGGAAACAGTTACCAAATCCTTAAAAGAATGCCCCTCAGAATAAATTAACTTTCTATAAGCCTAATGGGACTCAAAAATCATTTTGGTTAGGTCTGTTTGGTGGTATTTTAATCTGTGAAAACTAGTTACAAGCCTCAATTTTCTTCTATTCTTATTCCTTTACATTTTCTATTTAGCAGTAAGTTTTGATTCAAAACAAAATAAAAATAGCCCTTAATTTTAGCCTAATCATAAATAACCTCTATCTGTATATTGCCGCTCTTGGGGCCAAAAGCCTTAAGTTAGTTGTATGTATAGGCTCAGGCTGCCTTGTATGGTTCCAACAGCATTCTGTACATTTTATTTTCTTCCTCAATAGAGTAAACATGTGATTATTTATTAGTAATGACACCGTGCGATCTCTATCAGTTATTGCTTGCTACTGGTAGTTTGATAACGATTTACATGATTGATAAGGGTATTATCGTTATCGCCCTGATTCCTACCAAAATATTACAGAGCTTAGAACGCTTTACAGGAAGGAAAAATCTTTACTTTCGACTTCCAAAGAATCTTTAAAAGGAGACACTATAAAAATTAGTACTTGCCAAAGGGTAGTAGATTTGATCCGTAGAGAAATACCGCGTCCTTTAATGGTAATTCAAGCCACATGGTATGCGAAAGTATCTCTGTTACCTTCCGTTTTACAAAAAGATAATTAATTTGCATACTGAGTTCGATTGATCGTATTCGTCTTCGATGACAAAGTCAAAGAAAAGATGTCAAATTAAAATGAATCACAGCAGATATTGCCGCTCTTGGGATAAAAAGTCTCAAGTCAGTTGTATGTGTAGGCTCAGGCTGCCTTTAGATGGTTAACAACATTCAGTACATTTTGTTGTCTTTTCTTCCTCAATAGAGCAAACATGTGATTATCAGGTAGGGCCACACACATTGTCAACCTCTGCACATTGTCTTCGCTGGCGAAGACACTGTTCATAAGTTGGTTTCCAAAAGTTTCAAAAGAATTGAAGAGTCTATAATTTAACCAAAATCGATTCACAAACTAAAATTGATTGACTACTAAAACTTGGACACAAAGAACAAACACAACGAATCGAGCAAACAGAAATTAAACAAACTGTGCACAGTTTTATCGACAATCGCTTACCCGATAACACCATGCGCCCATCACGCTATCTACATCTCTTTCACCCCCACTGCAATCATCATCTCTCTCCCTCTAGTTCTACGAATAAAAAATAAACTAATGAGTGATATCTCGTTATCATTGGACGCCATATCGCACAGCATCCGCTAAGTTATCGCATGCGATAAGCGCACATCTGTCAATGCTCGGCTCGAGTTACTTGCTTAATTAGACTCTTGTGTGTAACCTTTGATCGCAAGAAGATTTGGAATAAGATCATTGATCTAAAAGTCCGCATACCTATCGTTATCATATTTATAAACTAGCATTTGCCCGCGATTTTGTCTGCGTGGAGTTATATTTTTAAAATCCCGCGGAAAGCCTCTGCTTGTCCGGGATAAAAGGTAGCCTAAACCCATATATTCATACATAAAATAACATCGATCCGTTACTCCGTCATCGACTTCTCATGCAGCTGATTGAAGGACAAACCAACGAATCAACAAACAAACACATTCAATTTATAATATTAGTAAGGATTTATCAGTGTAATCCCTATTAACATTGAAAGATTGTATGTTGGTTTGTCATTCAATCACGTACCAATAAAGCAACGGATCGTCGTGATTTTGTGCATGGGAGGTAGGTCACATGTCACAATCACGTTAACACAAGCAAAAAAAAACGTGGGATTGAGGCTGAAATCTATAGACCGCACTTTAGCTCCCCTCAGGCTCAAGACAGAGTCGAAATGAGACAGATTTATGTCAGAGCCTATTTGTGTCTCGTTTTAACTCTATCTTAAGTCTGAGCTAAGTCAGACCACACTTTATAGATCTCAGCACGAGAGACTCCTCTTCGAAAAAAACTCACGATCTCCTCTTGGTATGCGAAGCGATGATTATCTCAAGATTTTGCTGCAGTTACGGACCAAGGTATAGTTGTTTAGACGTGTGCCCTTATCTTTTATCGTTACCAAGTTATTGTGTCTCATTAGTTACACAAACAAATACTATGTAACGTTACATTAGCGATAATTCCAGATAAGCTTGCAACCTAACTGAGTTCTTTGTCTGGAAACTGATAAGACACGCTTGCCCATTCGTGTGTTTCAATTCAAGTGACTTTAGTAGGGGTGTATGAATAAGCGAGAAATAATAAAATATTTTCTGGAAAATTTGGTTTTTTTTTATCACCTTTGTATTCTAAAATTTATTTGTTTTGTTAAATAATGTAATATAATAATAACTTCAAATGTTTTATGACAATAATATCAAAAAAAAAGTGCGCTTTCGAATTAAAAAAAATTTAAAAAATCTTTAAATTTTTATTTTTAGCCTACCTATGATTCGCAACCGTCAATTAAAAAGATTATTGTCTAATGTTAGTATAATAGAGCCAATTAATAAAATTTATTATCAATTAAAGAATCTTTAAATATCGTAATAATATAATATTTTCGCGGTTTTTGTTTAGCAAATCTGGCAAAATATCAGTTACGTTATCGAACATTTACAAAATAAACCCTAAGAAAAAGAACCTAAAAAGAAATATAAGTAAAAGTAAATTAGCATGTACCAAATAAATACTTTGCGGTTGTAAGTAGAAGATATTATTGGTGACTATGGCATGTATTACATTTTGTAATAATAGACCAACGTGACGTATTGGGTCATTCAAATATTTTTCAATTTTGATATCTGATATTTCGTTATTTATGGTCAATAATACCTGGTATTATTTCATGTATGTACTTGCAAGCGGTATCAACATTTCCACATCACAGTGTATGGTTATCAGATTATCAGCGGCCGTGTTATCACGGTTCAAGAGGTTATCCCTTATCGCACATTAAAATACCAGCTGTGACAACTGTACCGAGAAAATTTCGTTACGGGTTTCAATAATTTTACTTGGTAATATTAATAAAATTAGCTTTTACCCGCGATTTCGTCCGCGTGGAGATAGGTTTTCAAAGATCCTGCGGAAATCCTCAGTTTTTCGGATGTGTCCCCAACTATAACCAAAAATCACGTCGATTCGTTGTTGCAGGTAGAAAGGCAAACCAACAAACAAACACACTTTCGCATTTATAATATAAATCAAGGATTAGGATGGGTAACTTTGGAGTTTGGATCTCCAAAATTCTGTCCAATTTCAAAAAATATTCCCGCACCAATATACCTATATTTAAAGTGGACCTTCAGGGTGGACTTGCATATAAAGAATTTATCGAAAACATAGTGGTGTCACCATATTTTCGATAAAGTGTATGTTACAAAAAACGTGCGGTGTATAACCGTGTGAATGTAGCCTAATGCTTTTCCATAGAAAATTGTAGAGCTTAAAAGACCTGTAAAAAAAGTCCGCGATGTACGAATAATTTATTATCTAATTCTATACGTATTAAAAAAGATATAAAAGTTAAAATAATTAATTTTAATCTGTCGGGGGTAAGTTAATATTTAATTGTCATTAAAATGATTGGTAACACGTGCGAAAATCTAAAATTAAAAAAAAAAAAGAATCTTTAATAGACAATATTATTTTATAAGCAACATTCCCCAACATCAATCCAAGCACTCGAGCTCCAGATAGCTCTATTTATCAATAGTTGGATAATTTTAAAACAGAGATTCATTAGCCGTTATCTTATCTGTCAAAACGGAGTCCATTAAGCGAGCTATCTGCTGTTTATCGCACTCTTATCGCACCGAGATGAGAGGGACGGCGAAATCGGTCCACCATTTTAAAATATGACGTCTAAATTCGTATTTAATTTATCGGACGAGAATCGTTTACAATTAATGTTTTGTACGTCTATTTTCCTGTTTGTTGACATATTTTTATCGATATACCTACATTTATGAGCATAAATATGTATCTGCAAAATTTATAATACTAGTTGATGCCCGCGGCTTCGCTCGCGTGGTTTCAGTTTTTCAAATCCCCCAAATAGTCTTTGATTTTCCGACTTATGTTACTCTCCCGGTCTTCGACTATACTCATGCAAAAAATCACATCGATCCATTGCTTTGTTGCGGCATTATTGAAGGAGAAACCAACAAACAAACATACTTTCGCATTTATAATATTAGTAAGGATGCCAAGCTTTATAGTTAAAGGCTTAGAGCAACTGCTCAGTCCTTACAGGCTCTTCTCTCCGAAGCTCGAAGTGATGGTAGAGTTTTGTCGTAAGAGCCATAAGTTGGTCTATCAATAATCTACATGAAATAATTTTGAATTCATTTAATTGAAACAAAATATTCCATTAGCAAGGGTGGCAATATCATAAATGCAAAAGTGTGTCGGTTTGTTGGTTTATTCTCTCCTTCAATCACGTAGCAAGAAAACAACAGATAGACGTGATTTTTTGCATGGGTATGTGATGGGTATAGTCTGGGTATAGTTCATGAGTTGTGGAGTGACATAGACACAACTTTTTGGTTGTAGAGTGGCATAGGGAAAAGATACAATTATTCCCGTAGGATTTTTAAAACCCTAACTCCACGTGGCCAAAATCTTACAATAGAACGGAATAAATAATTCTTTATTGCACACCAAAATTAAATAATAGACAAGAAATTAAAATTAAAATTAACCAAAAAAAAATTCAGTAGGTACTTAGGCCCGGAGTTAGGAAGTCGGTGGTGAGTCACCACCGTGCCTCGGAGAGCACGTAAAGTTGTCGGTCCCGCGCCTGATCTCGTTCCGGTCGTGTCGGATTTTCCGTCCCATCATATGAGAGTGAGGGAATAGAGAGTGCACCTGTGTTTGCGCACACACTTGTGCACTATAATATCTCCCGCGCAGATGGCTAATCTTTGCGGTCCGCCGTCGGATTCGGTCGTGTATGCATAGTGCAACGAATGGGGATCGAACCGACGACCTTTCAGTTTTCAGTCTTGGGTTATTGAGGCTTGTCTGTATTTTGTTGCTAAACATGAACTGCGGCGCGGTACCAACAAGTCTCAGTATCGTCCATATCGCCAGACGGCGCAATTTAAAACGGTTAATTTAATTTTCAATCTATAATGGGATGGCGGCTGATACGCCGCGTTATCTGTGTTTTAGTTGTAATAGCTTCGTTGCGATCGCCACACAATCGGATCGATTCAATTATGGAGCAACGCCATCCGTTGATAGACATTTTATAATATTACAACTTAGATGTGTTACAGAAAAGGATGTACAACAATCTTAGAATAATGGACGATCCTTGCAAGAGATCTACAAATCGCACACCCAGATCAATAGTGAGACAACTCAAAAAAGGTCTGTCCCTAAACGAAAAAAAATTCTTTCTGAATTTTTTGTTAGAAAATTTATTTTATTTTATTTTTATTAGCAATAAAGCAAATAGGTCATAAAAGATGTCGTGAAATGCGACCTAAAATAAAATTGAATTTCATAACTTTGCTTAATTATATTTAATATACAGGGTGTCCCACGGCTATGCCACATGGAGGGGAAGTACCTTAAATATTGTAGATGGAACATTTTACTGAAAGAAGACTTCATTTTAATTTTAAAAACAATTTAAACTGCTTTCATAAATTTTTAAATAATTGCCTGGTTGAACCGGGACTCGAACCCGCTATACGAGAAAAAAAATTAACCTGTGTCTTTATCATACCGATCGGAAGGCTTCATCGTAAGGATTATTTTTTGTTAAATAACATAGCATGAGAAATAAAAGGAAGACCATGAATTTTAGCCTTTGATGTAAAATTTTGTTCAGAAAAATGAAAAGCTGACATTGGCGTATCGACATACAACTGACATGAACTATTACTAATGAGTACCCACTTGAGAAGTACGCATCATTTCCCGATCCTTACTAATCCTTACTTATATTACCTATAAATGCGAAAGTGTGTTTGTTTGTTGATTTATTGGTTTGTTCTTCAGTCCCGCTGCAACAGAGCTACGAATGTCAGCTTTTCATTTTTCTGAACAAAATTTTACATCAAAGGCTAAAATTCATGGTCTTCCTTTTATTTCTCATGCTATGTTACTTAACAAAAAATAATCCTTACGATGAAGCCTTCCGATCGGTATGATAAAGTTAAAGGTTAATTTTTTTTTCTCGTATAGCGGGTTCGAGTCCCGGTTTAACCAGGCAATTATTTAAAAATCTATGAATGCAGTTTAAATTCTTTTTGAAATTAAAATGATGTCTTCTTTCAGTATAATGTTCCATCTACAATATTTAAGGTACTTCCCCTCCATGTGGCATAGCCGTGGGACACCCTGTATATAATTATTGCTTACATTAACTTTCATAAGTTTTAATTGCTTGTTTTTATTTTATTTTTTTTATTTTGAAAATTACACAATAAAGAAACGGTTTCCCGAAACGAAATCGTATGTCTATTGTGCCACTTTCTGGTGTTGGCCAACGCAACGTAAACATATTAGGAGCTTGATTGTATCACGCCTATTAGCGCTCAGATTAAACAATGGGCTGTAATCGAAAAAATAATGCGACCAATACATCTCCTTGGCTACTGTACACTCGGCCAGAGAAATATATTCTACGTACCCGTAGGCCGTAGCTGTATAGTGTATACCTACTTGAAGACTTCCACGATATATCGTGACACACATCCAAATAGAATGCTCTTCGCATATATATTTTCTGCCTAATTATGAGATCTTCATGCCGTCTACTTGTGTTTGTAATATGACGTATGACTTCAATGTGACGTATGACTTCAATATGACGTATCTGTCTTTCATACGTTATAGTGATACGTCTACGAGTTCTTACCTTCTAGTCTCTTATCTAGTCTTAAGACCAATTATCTTTAGACTAATATCTATTAAGACTATCAACGGGTCTTACTATGAAAGTTACTATTATAGAAAAAAAAACGATTTTTGGAAAAATGATCCTTACTGGGTTTTGATACGGGATAGCCGCCATTTTAAAGAAGCAAAATCAGTATGACAGATGTTATGTTTTCCGTGGTTTTTGTATTATTATTTTTTTTGAAAAATCCGAGATTAGTGTACGAATCAATTTGTCTACAAGCCTACGGTCAGTAAACGCGCGTCTGCAGTAATTAGGGCTATTTGTTGTGTCGCTATCGGCGCCCGCATCGCCGCCACAATGGGGAATGGCAGGCGGAGGTAATGATTCGATTAAGACGGCTTGATTTGTTCCCGCCAACGTATTATGTCGTGGTGGGAGAACCCGTTACGTTTTTGTGAATTTCAATGCTTAATAGGCATTCTACGTTTCAGGGTTCCGTACGGGTGCTAACGGGAACCTGTTACTAAGCCTTCGTTTTCCGTCTGTCAGAACGTCAGCGGGCTATATAATCTCATAGGTAGATATTTTAAATTTTCACAGAATGATCTATTGCCGCTATAACAGTAAATAATCCTATTATCCTATTAATATTATAAATGCGAAAGTTTGGATTTATGGATGTTTGTTACTCAATCACGTCGCAAAGCGTCGCAACGATTTGGCTGAAATTTGGCACAGAGTTAGATTATAGACTGGAATAGCACATAGGCTACTTTTTAAACCGGGAAATAAGAGAGTTCCTGCGGGAATAGAAACCCTTAATCCACGTAAACGAAGTCGCGGGTATCAGCTAGTAAAAAATAAAGTTGATTAAAAGTTAAAGAGAGTCTGTATACAATAGACCTTTACTATTGTTCGATCTTATATCTTATTGGAGGCCTGTGGAGGTCCATGCAGGAGGCTTATGTCCAGCTGTGGACGTCTATAAGTTGACAAAGAAGAAGAAGAAGATATCTTATTGATAGCTGGTGTTAAATCTTGTGCGATAGTGCGGAACCGATGGTATGTGCGGGTTCGATTCGCACTTGGCCGGTTTTTTTACATTTTTACATTAATTACCTCATTTTGCCTATTTCACCACCTCCAAGAAAACTTTAACGCGTTCGTATTTTGACATTTTGACAGATTGCTAAAACAAAAACTGTCAAAACGTCAATTTTATCCGTCGGTTAAATACTAGGTACTCAGCGATTGAGAAATAGACTCTCTACCAGATTGCCCGAGGAGGGTGATATTTTTGTATGTATATTTACCTATGTATTATCGGTTTGATAGATTTTGACATATGAGGTGTCAGATTCGTCTTAATTGTGGGTGTGACATAGGTGTCCGCGATAATAAAACTATCGAATGTACTTAATTAAATTTTGATTTGATATTTTTTAATTGGCTTGTCTGTTCTTATTAATAATTTGTTTATTTATTAAGTCAAGGTAATATACCTACTCATGAATAGGCGTACTTTGACAACGGGTATTTCTGGTTGCGCTTTTATTCAAAACTAGTTTATGACCGCGACTTCGTTCGCGTCGATTGAGGATTTTATTTCCCGGCTCTCTTATTTTCCAGCGTAAAAAGTAGCTTAGGTGTTATTCCAGACTATAATCTATCTCTGTGCCAAAGTTCAGCCAAATCGGTTAATCGGTCGTTGCGGCTTGATTGAGTGACAAACATCCATCCGTCCATCGATCCATACATCCAAAATGTCGCATTTATATAATAAGTATTAGTAGGATAGGTAATCAATAATCATAATCGAATTGAAGTGTGCGTGAGTTGTTTATGTAGTATGACTTATTCTGTTTCTTTTGCTTTTTGTCAACAGCGGGTTTTACCTAAAAATATACAATGGTTGAAAATTTTTAATTCGAAATATCTCTACCAAAGTGCTAAACATAAAATTTATTGCTTTGCGTAGAGCAAATTCTTATTAGAACCAGAAAAGTAAGACATTCGTTCAATATAACAAATGATTCACACATAACGAACATAAAACATTGTTGTACATTGCTTCCCTGCCATTATCTTAACGAAGATCGCCCTGAAGAGAGTCCACAATGTACGCCCAACTTTATTAAAGTACGCTTTTGATTTAATGCAGCACTACCCTGTCTAAGGTACGATGTACGTAACCTAATCACTTGTCCCATCTTACTTAGTGCATTGTTGGTTGAAGCCAAACGAAATTCAACCCTTCAACACAATAAGAAAGAGTGGATTTTCCTTTGAGAGAAAATTTCGTCCCGACCTACGGCCTCGCGATCCATTTCATCTCAAACATAAACTACAGAACAGGCGTCAATTGTTAACAAGTTTAACAACTCTCGATTCTCGTGAATCGATACCAATCGATTTCGTTTATTTTCTCGCACTAAACTCGATTGTTCCACTCGATACATTACGCCCGCGGCGCGTATAGTATGTCAAATCCTAACTGACATTGCATTCGATTTTACTCTCTAATTGTCGATAGTTTGGGATCAGTTTTGTGGTTATGATTTTGACACTTGAATTGATTCATCTACGAATTTTCTCACAACCGATAAACTACTCTATATGTCTATCCATAAGGTTATAATTGGCTTGAAGGTGGGAGATATATGTGGTTTTTTGTATGGGCATTGTGTAGGGACAGTCATTTGTTTTGACAGACTGTGTATGGCTACGGTGACTAAGATCGTGCGATTGTAGAGCGTTTTAGATCGGGAGATAATGGAAACTGACACACGGACATACGGCCGCCGCGGAATGGGAGCCGAATTCGTCTTTGTGCCTTTTGTTCGGTGATGGAAGGTGACGCGATTGTTTCTTTGATTCGGATGCGTGATGAGGTCTATTTGTTCTTGTTTACATATCGTGAGACAGCGTTCTATGGTTAGATAAAGTGACGTACTTAAATAATGGGTACCCGTGCATATCAATTGACGAAGGCGCGTAGTGATTTTAAAGGTTTCAGTAAATTTTGATTTTTTTGTGGATTGTGTTTCAGATAAAAAGCGTGGAAGAGTCCAAGTCCAAAAAATTTAACTTCTTTGCTGAATTTTTTGGTCTTGGAGGTTTAGTGCAATGAATTACCCGGCCTTACTAAGTTTTAGAACCAGTGGTAGATCATTTGATGATTCAAAAGCACATAGTCCGAACTAGTGGTAGATTCATTTGACGATTCGAAGGTATGTACTTTGTAAAAGTTTATTTGAATAAAGAATATTCTATTCTATTCATTGAAGTAGAGGAAATAGATCGAATATGGAATACTTAAACATTGTTAAAAAAATCAGTACAAAGGTTTTATATTAACCAGTCTCGTGGGTTACAATTAAATGCTGGCATAATCACAAAAATAATAATTAAATGAACAAATAATAAACACTTTCCGTAATATTAATTAAATAATTATATTAATTAAAATAAATCAACCAAAAATATGACTCTCGAAAATGTGACCCTATTATGGAATCAAGATTTTTTCTGATCGCTGAATGCAGGGTACAAATTTTGATTCCGGAAAATTAAAGAGTTCCCTCGGGAATTAAAAAACCTTAATCCACGCGGAGTAGTTACGCGGCTAGTTGTCAATAGAAGCTTTTCTATGCTTGACACACAATTCATCTGTGTGTCCCTAGATTCACATAACGTTGTTTTATTCGGCTTATAATGTGTGTTTGTGTGTTTTTTGTGTGGCTCCGTTAATGGTCCGATGGAGAGATTAGATAGCTTGTACAAGCTGTTTCAGTTTAATTACACATGTGTAATATATACACTTTCTACACTTAGGCCGTGGTCACACAAAAAGCGTGATAGTGTCTACGCGTGACGCTACTGACCCAGAAGTTGTAATACAAAGAATTGTATGAAATCGTGAAAGTAGTTGGTGGATACAAAAGGTGCAAAACCGTGGCGTGTTGAAGTCTCTACAAGAAACCGGAAGTCAATCAATTGACAACGTCGTATAACGGCAAAGACTGATTTTGAAGTTAACGATTTACGAGTATTTTAACAATGAAATTTTAATAAAATTTTTCGGCGCATTATGATCATGAACGTACTGAAGTGTGCGTGAATTTTTTTTCCGCTATGGGGGTGATATCTCAAAGTTGGTCAGAAATTATTCCTCGCGATTTCTTTAAAATACACTCTATGTATGAATATGAAGGTATTCTCACTGCACAGAGCATTGCTGCTACATACCATTGAGCTCTGCAGTGCGATGTGTTTATTAGATTCCCAGTTTCCTTGTATTTTCGTTCAAATCAAATTCAAATTCAAATCATTTATTCATATAAAATCCCTAGGAACTGCTGCTAACTGCTGCAAATAATTGATTTGATTTGAAAAACGCTGCTATTATGTATTTCATGTGTATAATTACGTCTCGCGTTGTGTTTGACTATGACTTTATGCATCCTACCGCTAGAATCGACAAGCTAAGCGTTCAGAACTCTGGGTGTGGATTCAACGCCTTATATCTCTTACTTTAGTTACCTGCATTCTAATCTCTGATTGTTATAATATGTTATTATTTTTGTTATAATTATAAGTAAAACAATTGGTAGTTACAGCCAGCTGGCATTACCGTTAGCAAACAAATATAAATTGTAGATTGACAGTATACGATAATTTTTTAGGGTTCCTTACGCAGGGTACTAACGGGACCCTATTACTAAGCCTCCGCTGTCCGTCCGTCCGTCCGTCCGTCTGTCTGTCTGTCTGTCAGCGGGCTGTATTTCATGATCCGTAATAGGTAGACAGTTGAAATTTTCAGAGAATATGTATTTCTGTTGCCGTTCTAACAACAAATACTAAAAAAAAGTTGAAAATTTAACACGGTCAATAAAGTTTTGATTTTGCTCGGTCTTAACAATAGCTGGTGTTAAATCTTGTAAGATGGTACGGAACCTTCGTGTGCGGGCCGACGCGCACTTGGCCGGTTTTTTGTCATTCGTTTGTCTTTGACAGGTTTAAGCTTTACAATCTCATCTAATGATACCTATCATAAGGAATGACTTAGTTTGAGATAATACTATAATTTGAAACAGATGTAAAAAAACAGAAATCTTTATTTGCAATTATAGCCACGCGCTCATGTGTGGATGTTTGTTACTCAATCACTTCGCAACGACTGAACCGATTTGGCTGAAATTTAGCACAGAGACAGATTATAGTCTGGAATAGCACATTAAATAAGAGAGTTTCCGCGGGAATAAAAAAACCGCGGGTATCAACTAGTACCTAATCTAAATATATAAAAGGCAAAGGTGACTGACTGACTGACTGACTGACTGACTGACTGATCTATCAACGCACAGCTCTAACCACTGGACCGATCGAGCTGAAATTTGGCAAAGAGGTAGCTGTTAGGACGTAGACATCCGCTAAGAAAGGATTTTGGAAAATTTCAACCCCAAGAGGGTTAAATAGGGGGTTAAAAAATCGAACCTAACGTGAGCGAAGCCGCGGGTTAAAGCTAGTAAATAAATAAAAAAACACTGGACAACAGTTTGCGATGACATCGCTTGTCATCATACATCCATTGATAACGATCGTCTGCTTCACGCTCCATAGGTTGTGGAGGTCAGATCGTTATCACGGCTGTCCGAAAACAAAATTGTGTCCTAATAAGTGTATGGCATCATAATAGTGCGTACAGTTTCGCTTAAGCTCCAATGGAAAGATTGTTTTGACATTTTGTTTTACTATCTCTTTTGTAATCTATATCAAATTCAAATTCAAAATTTATTTATTTCATATAGGCTAACTTGTAGCTCTTATGACACGTCATAAATCTACCACCGGTTCGGAATGCAGATTCTGCTGAGAAGAGCCGGCAAGAAACTCATCAGTTGCTCTTTTCAAAAAAATTTTTTTTTTTATAAAGCTATGCTATGTATACAGTGCTTCCACAATAAAGCCTCAAAAATACAAAAATGCATCTATCTATCTATATCTATATTTAATATATAAAAATGAATCGCTATTTCCCTTGGTCACGGCATCACGCGTGAACGGCTGGACCAATTTTGCTAATCCTTTTATTTTGTCTTTGTTATTGTAAGGGGAAGGTTCTTTCGGAAAGAAACGTTAAGAAAATTGCTCATAAAATTGGATTATTTCAGAAAACTTAACAACTATTTTAACTTCGCGAGTTTGACAGTTCGTCAGTGAAATCTGACAGCGAATATAAATCAAACACGAAACAATACAGGTTCATAAAACACTGTTTCCGAGAACATTAACCCTTGAAAAGCTGCTGAAATAAAGTGTTTGTTCGTTGGTTCGTTAGTTTATTGCTTGGACCTTCACTCACGCAGCAAAGCATTGGATTAGCAGGAGTATAGTTGAGGACTTGGAAAGAAACATAGAATACATCTTATCCCTTAAAAGTAGACAGTTCCCGCAGGAGTTTTAAAAACCAACCCTCACGCGGACGAAGTCGCGGGCAGAAACTCGTTATAAATAATTCTAGTTTACAGTATACTATGGATACTAGTTGATGACCGCGGCTTCGCTCCCGTGGATTGAGATTTTTTTGGATACCCGCGGGAACTCTCTTGTTTTCCGGAATAAAAAGTAGCCTATGTGCTATTCCAGTCTATAATCTATCTCTGTGCCAAGTTTCAGCCAAATTGGCTCGGTCGTTGCGGCGTGATTGAGTAAGAAACATACATAGAAACTTTCGCATTTATAATATTAAAAAAATAAAAATAGGATGAGTGAAGAACAATTAAATTGTAGCTCGTTAACGATTGCCAAATATACGTAGTAATATCACAGATCTCAGATTACAACAAATCGCCAAGGAGGATCACGTAGGCAAACCATAATTCACTAACATTCACCGGCCATAGACTAGAATATTGTCTCTTGTCTAGACCTTATAGAGACAACTGCCTACCGCTTTTTGTCGCAAGACGATTTTATCTCGAATGCGAAATGAGCATACCGTTTTAAACAATAGTGCGTAGGATTAGCGAAAACGTCGCTGGATCTTGTTAGGGAATGTTAAATCTACCGTGGCGATACGAACTGACTCAGCGGATTCAGTTATTGACTGTTTTGAAGTATTTAAATTCGGTGCAAATGAAGATCGACTAATAAATTATTGCCTAAGCATGGTAGAAAGTCATGTAGAAGTTCACAGTTTAGTAATTTTAGAATGTATACACGGTGAAATTTTATTCCCCGTAAACCCTGAAGGAGGTGAATGTACTCATGAAACTGAACAACTTTCCCCAAGGAACATAGATCGAAATATGAAAAAAAATTTTGGACCTCCCATAGTAGGTAAATCAATCAGCTAATCGTCAATTTTGTATGGAGTGTCCAATTTTTTTTTTCATATTTCGACCTATGTTCCTTGTCGAAAGTTGTTCAGTTTCATGAGCACATTCACCTCCTTCGGGGTTTACGGGGAATAAAATTTCACCATGTATAATAATATGACTGTAGTTCGTGTTATGTTATTAGAATTATTTATGTTGTTATTAAAACCGACCTTAATAATTAAGATTTTGTTTACTACACTGACCTCTCTGCAGGCTATCTATGGTTACAATAATAAAATGTAATAGATTACAAACCTGTTGCGGCAGTAGACCTTGTAGATACAACTTAGGTACCATGTTTGCCCTACATCCTGTGATCGTAACAACCTTAATAAAAAGTTAATTGCAAGTTTCTAGCAGTTAGCTATCATCTGATACAAAGATACTATCTTGTTTCGACATAGCGTTTTTACAAACACTTTGAAACCCATTAGGGCGTGTACACATTACGCTCACAGTTTGTGTCTCACTGTCACAATACATAATATGGTCAACTGCCTCATTGGTCTAGTGGTTAGCAAGCTCGACTGGAGATGACGAGGTCCCGGGTTTGAGTCCCGGGTCGGGCCATACAATATATTGGACTTTTCTGTCAAGAAATTCTCAGTACTAGTCCCAAGCTAGAAAGTTGGCGGTGAGTCACCCCCGTGTAAATAGCATAGGTTTTTGTCCGAATTAATGACAGTTTCTATCGTCACTCAGGGTGATGGGCAGGAGACAAAAATTTTATCCACGATTTTATCCACTGACAAGAGATTAAATTAACTTATCCCTATGCGAAGCATAGCGACAAGGGAAAGGAGAAGTATATTCCTACAAGTATATCCACTGTGGATATTATTTCCACCGTTTTATCCATGCTCGATGGGTGGATAAAACTAAGCGACGGGATAAACATTTTACCCTTTCCCCGTGGATAATATGCCCCCTGCCCATGCTCATTGCTCACCGTGCTGCATCGCTAGCTGCGAGTTTAATAGAATAGAATAGAAAAGTTTTTTATTCAAATAAACTTTACAGAATGCTTTCGAATCGTCAAATGAATCTACCACTGGTTCGGAATGCCGGAATAATAATGTACGTACGCCCTTATAAATGTATGAACTACTACTAGTGTTGTCAAAAAGTGATTATATCTCGGGAAATTATCGAGTAATCGACGTTACGGTGCGCGCGCGCCCGGATGTCAAACTAATGTTTTAGAGACTGCCGACACATTTTGACTATAATCAAAATGGACCCTATCATTAAGGCAATAAGGTATACACTTTTGGGTGCAGATGTAGCCATTAAGTTTGTGATTATGTGTGTTTATAATAACAGTAGCCCGTCATAGTGTCACAATTTTGGAGATCCGTTTGGATTGAATAAAAACATAAATAGCAATTTTTGTGGTGGTGTCGTGTGGTGCGGGTTGTTACGTTCCCTCAAATATGGTTGAGCAAAGCAATGGCTGGATCATGCGTCATGCTCGTCTGCTTTGACTGCCCATCTTGACATGCGTTGGATTGGTGTACCTACGTATGCATTTTTGCATTTTTGAAGCTTTATTGTGGAAGAACTGTATACATAGCACAGCTTTGTAAAAAAATTTTTTTTGAAAAGAGCAACTGCTGAGTTTCTTACCGGCTCTTCTCAGCAGATTCTGCATTCCGAACCGGTGGTAGATTTATGACGTGTCATAAGAGCTACAAGTTAGCCTACATGAAATAAATAAGTTTTGAATATTGGATAGAATCAGGCGTTACTTTGCGGAAGTTCATGATTAACAAAAAATGTTAGAATTATTTTGCTGTAATCCGCTCCGGTGTCGGGGCGAAACGTGACGTGCGTCGAGAGTAGTATAAAAGTCTCGTGTGGTGGTGCATGTGAGTGGTGGTGGCATTGCTTGCTTGGGAACTTTGCTTTATTGCTTGGTTGGGGAGGTAAGCGGTGCTTAGCTTATAACTGCATGTTTGACCATACAGATTTTTTCTGTTGGCGGATTACAGCAAAATAATTCTAACATTTTTTGTTAATAAGTTTTGAATTTGAATTTGCTAATTAATTATTATTATTGAGTCTAAAGTTCAGAATAGAGAAACTTTAATAATTTTTGTCTCCTTCTTATATTCTGTTGTTAAATTAATGTTTTTAGGGTCTCAGGCTGAAATCTAGAGACTGCACTTTCACTCAGCTCAGACTCAAGACAGAGTCAAAACGAGACAGATTTATGACGTTAGAGCATATTTGTTTCTCGTTTTGACCTCTATCTTGAGTCTGAGCTGAGTCAGAGCACGTTCTATAGATCTCAGCAAGAATCTATGGCCGGACTTTTTCGATATACGTCGTTTTCTGCTCCATCGTTAGATCCTCCTTAATTCTCGATCGTCATCTATCTAAAACCTTGAGACCATTCTTATAAGCCCAAGCACGCTATATCTGCTGTATGTTGCTGAGCTAGGACTAGGCATTCCGCAGACTACTTGATGCTGCAGCATCAGCTCAAGGTTACCATATCTTGAAATAATCCGAAGTAACAATACACCAAAATTACAATGAATCACATCTGTGAAAGTTTGACACTTTAATCAAGTGGCAAATGAGCTGATAATCTTCAAACGCCCGAACAAATGTTCATCAATAAACTAAGATATCTCTATCTCGATCACATCAGCTTCCAAACAGTCGCATCACAATCGCTTCTTTCGTTGAGGAGCTACGAGGGACAGGCAGACACACAGATATATCTTTATATCTACCTGACGTGACGTGAGTGTGTATATTCCGATATACGCACGTCAAATATAAGTTTGTATGGTGTGATCCTCTTTTTACGTCGGTGGCTAAAAAATGTACGGAACCAGCAACAGTAAACTCGGCTCATAGATCGATAGATTTCCGAGATCAAAAGCCAAACGTCCATTTGGACTGGCGATGGTACATACGATAGAGAGATTTATGTTATTTTAATAACACATTATTTTTTACCAACCAACGGACAGGCGAGGATTTTTAGCTTATCTCGCTTTAATATCTATGTCGTTAGTGCTGCCATATCGGTAATCTACATCTGTGTAGGATGCTGTAGGCAGATGAGGTAGATAAACAAAATGTTGGAATGCTGAACAATGAGCATGTTTAGCTTGTTGCTCCAGTAGAAATTCAAAATTATAGACAAATTAACCAATAATGGATAAATAGATAGATAGACGAGGACTTTTTCACGAGCTTGAGTTCTTTAATTGTTGGACAGCAGGCGTTACTTTGCGGAATTCCATGGTAATACTAAAAGATACTTAAAAGATAAAACCTGGATTCAGACGGTGCAAGACCGAGGCCTGTGGAAGTCTATGCAAGAGACTTTTGTCCAGCAGTCGACGTCTACCTGTTGATAAAGAAGAAGATTAACAGAAAAAGTAGTCGGTATTTTGCTGATCTGTCTAATCAGAAAAAAGTATGGCAGTAAGCGCCGTACACCGGCGTTTCTCTAGAATAGAAGTACCTACCTAACACCAACACGTAGCGCCACAGTCCACACAAACTCCTTCCTTGTTCCTGTTATTAAGAAAAAGTATTAACTTTTTCTTTTAAGTAATTCATGATTGTTTAAAGTTTAAACTAATATAATAATAAAATAATTTTTTGTAAATCCTAACAGAGACTAGCCAATTTCGTAGGAGATATGTATGTTATTAAACAAGTGTTTGTACTGTATTCCATTGTACTTCCTTGCATTAATTCTCTATTCCCTCACTCAAGTAATCCGAAAAAAGAACAAGCACAGGACCGGCGGCTTTATAATGCTTTTAAACAGATCACTCCATGTTGTAATTAAGTGGGAACACCGTCGGAGGGAGATGATTTCCTTTTATATATTTAGATTCGAGTCCTTAGCAGCTGAAGAAGTTAGCCAACGAGGCAGTTTCTTCTAGGAAAGGGTCTGCAGATTGATTTTTGATTTTTTACACTTCAATACTCAGACTGTATCAATCGTATGAGTTAGGATGCTTGGGTCGTGTCGATGCGCCCGCGCAGATAAATACGAGAGTGTAATTAATTTCACTCTATCCGTTCGGCTGTTTGTTTTGCAGTCGTGATCTCTTCGAGAATACCTTTGCTTGCTGGGCTTGTGGTTTAGAAGCGGGTATCAACTTGGAAACCTTTAGAAGTGAAAGGAGTCGTTGGGGGTTCAAAAGAAATCAAAGACCCATAATACATACCTTAAACTAAAAATGGACAGATTTTGGAAAGTTGATCGTTAATTGAACGAGCGAAGCGAGTTCTCTGAGTCAACTAGGGCGCTTGCCTACTAGACAGAGAAGTGTGTCCGTATAAATGTCTGTCAGAGCCCTATAACTTCTGAATTACTGAATATAAGAACGTGAAACTTGGTTGAAAATTCAGTTATATCCTGTACTTGAACAACAAATACTAAAATTAGATAAATGTTATAAAGAAACGAAATTATTTAATTTTAATGCGCCATCTGTTAGCATTATTGTGAAGCTAATAGCTTCACTATAATGCGCTATATAGATGGCGCTGTGTCAGTAAAACAGTTTTATGTCAACTATTATTTTTTTTATTGCGTCTAATGTTAAAAGTAATTATTACAATAATATATAATTAAAACTTTTGGGAATTATGGGATATCGCGAGGTCTCAGTTCGGGGCGAACCACTAGTTTTTAATTTACAAAATCCTTGGATTCACAAATCTATTTTTTATTAGTTTGTATTATGAATTTCTAGCTCTGGCGTTTTCTAAAATTTTGTGGGAAACCACTTTCAGGGAAACATTCCCTGAACCCTTTAAAGGGATCATGACATTTTTTTTTTTTTTTTTTTTAGCGAGCAAACGAGCAGGCGGGTCACCTGATGTTAAGTGATTACCGCCGCCCATGAACACTTGTAGCACCAGAGGCACCACCAATGCGTTGCCGGCCTTTCAGGAATTTGTTGGTCCGCCCCTTGAATAACCCCATGTTGTAATTCAGTGGAAACACCGTCGCAGGAAGTTGGTTCCACAGTTTCAAAGTACGTGGAAAAAAGGATCTGGAACATCGGATGGTCGAAGTGCTCCAGGCACCCAGGTGGTGAGGGTGAAATTGTTTTCGGTGGCGAGCGGTGCGGTTGTAGAAGAGAGACGGTGGAATAAGGTCAAATAGTTCTTCAGAACACTCCCCATTATATAGCCGATAGAATACGCAGAGAGAGCTAACATCTCTGCGGTGCTCCAGGCTTTCCAGCGGGTTGGTTAATTTGGGATTGCCCACAAGCCGAACTGCCCGCTTTTGAATCCGGTCAAATGGAGGTGGTTGGTATTGGGGTGCTCCAGCCCAAAGGTGAGAGCAGTACTCCATATGCGGGCGGACTTGCGCTTTGTAGAGTAGGAGCCTATGCTCGGGCGCATTTTAAGAGTTAAGCTGAAATTTTGTTAAAATACCTATACCTAATACCGCTTCATTCTTGTCAGAATTGTGTGCATATTAACTAATGTTGTAACGCCACGAAAAATGTCAAAGTATGTCATTTTGTACACATTTTATACAAAAATAAAAATATATTTTGTTCCATGTATACAGATTCGGCTTCGATTATAACATTCTTTACTTATCATAGAACTCATAGAGTAGAGAAAGACAGAGATTAGAGAGAGAGAGTAGAGACTAGAGAGGTAGCGTCCGACTTTACCATCCTTCTTCTTCGTCCATCGTACCATCTTCTTCTGGTGGGAGGCTTGGCCGTGGCTAGTTACCACCCTACCACGTCGCCAAGCAATTTAGCGTTCCGGCACGATGACGTGTAGAAACCGATAACGGGTATGGGTGGAATGTACACTGCCATACCCCTTAGACTGCATCGTCACTTACCATCAGGTGATATCGCAGTCAAGGACTATTGTCTTGAAATAAAAAAAAATCCGATCGGAAACCAGATTCTCCAAAAAAAAATAACTCATAATTAAAAGCGGACGAAATCTTTTAATTCATCCAAACCAGATCCAAACAGTTTAGTCCAAGAAGCGAGCTAAAAAAAATGGAGCAATATAAATTTCCCAAAGTTGAAAGTCGACGAACGCGTTAAACAAATAACAGGGCGAAATTAAATTTCGATCGGACTCCAGGCCTCACGCAAAAGTGTTGGAATTTTCGAACGGAACAAAATAAGACAATTACCTGTTGGCAAATGTTACCGATACGATACCGAACCGCACAATCGCCTTCGCCGCAATCTCGCGATCGGTAATTTGGTAATAAAATGAAAATACGCTCGCCTCTTATCTATAATCCTCTATACATATCCTGCACTATATAAACACACCAATATACCCCTCCTCGATAACACAATGTCTTAAGAACATTTAAAATTTCAAGCTAGTTATACCAATACAAGTTTAAACTTGCAACTTAAGACGGCGAACAATTGAAACTGAGCGTAAGACGTTAAGGATTAATTTACCACGAGCAGTGTTTCCGATGGTCTTCTGGATTCGCGGTTTCGTGTCGATTTCGCGTGGCTGCAAATTTAATTTTCTTTAATAAGCTGCTTACACTTCTGACACTGAAATTTAAACTTTATCAGTGAAGTGCAGAGTGGGAAATTGAGCGGTGATCCCCGGTGTTGTTGGAGGCATGTATCTCGATAGGGGAGCTTGTTTCATCGGGCGAGATGCAAGTGCCGATAGGCGCCCCGCCCATGCTTTTTTCGTGGCTCTCCTAAGTAACAATGGGGTGATCTGTTAACTAAATAACGAGTGCGATGTATCAGTGGGAACGATGTCGATGCGTCGTGCTTTTATTTTTCGAGATGTGTCGGCGACGCTGGACGTGTGATGGAAGACGAATATTGTATCTTCGGATATGCTAAGTGATGGGCATAAGGAACCTACTGGTAAAATGATACTGATGCATATCCGGTTGTTTTCTAATCTAAGTAACCTACATCAAAAGGTAAGATTTGTCAGTACAAATCTTTGCCTAGTTGGGACAGTTCCCAACTAGGCAACTCCGGATACATCTGTATCTTTTTCTTCTCTTCTTGTTCTTCAATGTGTTCCATTTTTCCTTCGTCATTCAGTCGAAGAAGATCTAGAAAATCAGTACCTACTTAGAATTTGATACCAAAATGCTTTGTGTTTGTTCTAATTCATTTTGTATATCGCCTGCTTCAGTGACACAGTCAGACTTTGGTTTGATGCCATCCTATTATAGTTATGTATATTGTATAGCTTAGTTATTCATAGCTTTCTTATGTAATTTCTTTGATTTCTCTGTATGAGTCTGCTGGTGCACGGTAACAGAGTGGAGCGGAGTTATGAACCAATGATATTTTTGAGTCATGACGTGATAAATTTATAGCGTCATGTATCAATGACCTGATTGGTCTGAGAAGCATGTCTCCACCCAACTCACAAGTACCCTGATCCCGGAAAACAAAGGGTTCTCGCGGGATTATTGAAACTTAACTCCATGCAGATGAAGTTGCAAGCAGGAGTTAGCTCTTTAATACGAATTAAACTATAACTGCGCAGTATTGTAGGTATGTGTTATCTGACGTGGTTCTAATCATCCTTTTAATGAAGCCAACCAAATGGTTATTATTCTCGCAACTGAAATCAAAAAACCACAATCTGCCACAAACAACTTGCAACACTATAGCGATAGCAAACAGGAAAACTAAACAATTTTGAGCGTATAATTAAATTACATATCATGCTTTAATAGCCGGAAAATAACCCCCATAACAATCTAATAAAACAAAGAGATTCCTTAAAATAGTAGAGTGGCTTTTAGATGGATTTAAACACATCTTCTATCTCAATGCTGGCTATTTAATTATCAAAATGACGTGATAGGCAACAACAGAACAAAATCATCGTATAATATTAGGTACTTATCTAACGAAATAGACACAATAAGGGTCAAAATTTTACTAAGAAACGGAAATAATATAGGTATTTCTTTATTAAACTATAAACTTGTATCGTCCAATCAAATGTGTCTTCAGCGACCAAAAGATTGTTTGCGTATATTGGCAAAAATTATTTGTTAAACCAATATTAAAACTGCTCCATGACGTTTCTTTCCTAGCTGATAAAATATTGGGATTAAAGTGAAATGCCTTAGGAGAAAAAGGAAAGGAAAGGGAAAAAGGTTTTTTGACTTAAATCTTCTCTTACTTTGTCCTCTCTATCTAATTTAAATGTCTTGAATGAAAACAATATTGAAACAGTATCGATTGTTTTTAAACAAGGAAACATGGCGGGAATCCTCCAGATACGTAGTGGAATCATTAAATTTATTGTAGTGACTATGAGATAGGAAGAGGAAAACGTTCCAACCTGATGATGGGGTTAACCCTGATATTTTGAAGTTTTAACACCCAATTTAAACTTTGATTAGTCAAATGGAAAATTTTAGGTGACCTCTCTGTTGTAGTGGTGAGTGCTGTGGTCACATTAGTGGGACGTTTTGGGTTCAATTCCCAGAACTGCAATTTGGAATTTAATAATTTCTTAACTGTCTATGTTTTATCCTGCTGTGAAAGGTTTCAGCCGTAACTGGTTATTAGTCTATCTGCAAGTAATTTAGTGTTCCCGTGTGATGGCATGTTGAAACCGATAAGGGTTATGGGTTTAACCGATCTGGGTTATGGGTTTAATGTAACCCTTCCAAGTTGACCCGCTACCATCTCAGTCTGGATCGTCACTTACTATTAAGTGAGTTCGCAGACAAAGGCTTTGTCTTTCATCAAGATCGTCGTGAAACATACACAGAGATATATTATTTAAAGAAAAAGTTCTGTGAAGTTTTTGTCATCCAAACATCTTTGTAGCAATGCTACAAGCAATATGGGTGCCGCGACGGATTTGAAAACCGGTCGTGACGTCATAGGAGGTGGGGCTGCCCCGCCTCTCGCCTACTACTAGAATTTACTATAGTAGTACAACTTGAGGATAGTATCACAAAAAACCGGTAAAAAGATAAACTTCCTTTTAAAGTGTCTCATCTAATGAAGTTTAGGTTAGGTAAAGATAATAATAGATAAGAAATAAGATATGGCAACCTAAACTTTGGACACTGTTACTCTGAAGAATTTCAAGAACAAACTGTTAATAAACTATTGTTCTAATGATTAGAATAAAGTTTCCCGCTCTATTATTATAGTCAAGATCTATACTAATATAATCCATATTAATAGGTATGTCAAATAAGATCAATTAAATTATAATCTAATTTAAAAATTCGTAAACGTAGAGTTTTCTTTGCCATATGATTTAATTTGGTTCTTCTCGGGTGGAACGGCATTTCGAATTTGACGATTCAAAAACACTTTGTAAAAGTTTATTTGAATAAAAAAATCTTCAAACTTTAAGTCTTCATTCCTGATCCGCACGGCTAGGGTCTGGAATGCTCTTTCAAGATCTGTGTTTCCTAACACATACTATAATTTGGGTATCTTTAAAACAAGAATGAATAGGCATCTTCTAGGTAAACGCGTTACACCTTAGACTACATCATCACTTTCCATCAGGTGTGGTCAGGTCATTATGTATAAAAAAAAGACGTGTGGCACTCGGGGACTGCCGCGGTAAAGCTATTGCATAGCATTTTTTATCACCGCTAGATCGCGTTGATAAAAAATGCGCCATCTAGCGGCTCACCGTAGAGGAGTCCCGTGTCAGGTTATTTTCGTTACGGAATTTCTGGATTCGGTCTCCACGCTGGCCCGCGATAGAAGCTATGCAATGGCTTAAAAAGTCTATACTATTCTATAATTAATACTTCATCTTAGGTTTACCAATAGACGATCACTGCATAGATTTCATAAATAGAATAAATATTTAAAAATAAATAACCTAATTCAAGCTTCACAATCTTCTCAAGGCATGCATTTCGCAAGAGCTCAAGATAGCTTTCACAGTATCAAATTTATATTAATCGATAAAAGTTTAGTATCCAATTTTTCTAAGCTCAGTGTACCCAGTTACTTTACTCCCTCTTTATTACTCAATAGCCCCTTTGTCCCCTTGGTCGCTCGCTAATTTGTTTACTCTACAAATCGAAGGCTTTTGTAATAAGGATCAATCTCCAAGACTCGCTCAAAGAATTTATTAGCTTAATCGACGGGAAAAGCTATTTAGCTTTTGACGACCTCCCTGGCGCAGTAGTGAGCGCTGTGGTCTTGTAACTGGGAGGTCTCGGGTTCGATTCCCGGCGGGGTCAATTTGGGAATTTATAATTTCTGAATTGTTTCTGGTCTGGTCTGGTGGGAGGCTTTGGCTAGTTACCACCCAACCGTCAAAAACGTGCCGACAAGCGATTTAGCGTTCCGGCACGATGGCGTATAGAAACCGATTAGGGGCGTGGGTTGAATATACACTGCTATACCCCTTCCAAGTTAGCCCGCTACGATCTTAGACTGTGAGATCGCAGTCAAGGGCTATCTTGTCATCGAATAAAAAATAAAAAAGCTTTAAAAATGGAATTTCAAGTGTAACGAACGATTCACACTAGACACACCTGTTTTGAGTGCAATGCAACAGAGGAATTTCAAGGTGTAAGTAATAATTACTTTGTACAATTTGACTGGATTTAAAGCGGATTTGGTTTTGTGGTTTTAATTATTTGTTACGTGATCTCTAATATTTTGTTCTACTACTGGAAGAGGGGCAGGGACCATCGCAAGCGGTACGTTGTACCATATATATTTTTCTAGTTTGGCAGATAAATCGGATTATAGATATACATGAAATAAATAATTTTGAATTTGAATTTTGAATATAGCAAAAGCAAGTTTTTTTTCATTGCTTTACAACAATTCTGTGAAGTAGCGCCAGCTCCTATCCAATAGTATTAAAAGCTGTTTGTATATTTTATTTATTTTCACAAACATTTAACGTCAGACCCATCGTCACACCTTTTTCTGCTGACATCGGGAGCTACTTAAAATTCGCGATGACGTTTCCCGCGCGATTTGTAAACATGGCGTCGCTTCCGGTGAGGCCACGGCGGAAATTCGATGCCCGTCTTTCTGGAGGGCGAGATTATATACGATGGGAAAACAACAACTTGCTTGATGGGATTTCACAATAAACGATCAGATGGACGAAATATTACATTAACTAAATAGGTAGGTACGGTACTTAAATCCTTACTAATAATATTATGAGTAGCGAAATTGTGTTTTTCCACAACGTAATTTTTTGCGTGGACATATTTGAGGACACAGATATACTCTAAAATCTGTGTTTGAGGACTTGGAAAGTGGCATAGGCTACCTTTTATACTGGACACAAAAAATTATTATTTTTATTAATGGTCTTAAATAATACAAATCCTTAAAGAGTTGTAACTGAATACCACCTTCTTTCGAAATTCGTTAAATTACAGCTATTGTCATGCGTAACTTCCTTCTATTGCTTTAAAAATAAAGGAGGATGCCAGATCTTGATCCATCCATTTATACAAAATCTGAAATAATGAAATATAGGTATGTTATGAGAATATGACAATATGAAAATAAATTATCGTAAACGTAAAAGTTGCGGAAAAAAGTAATTTAACCAACTCGTCAGATTCCTGTTAGAGTATGTAATTATCCAGTTAGAGTTAGTTAAGAAATCTCTAGATTTCAGCCTTAGACTGCATTACCCCCAGCTGTTCAATTATTGAAAAGCTGTATTATTCATCACATCAATACAGTGTCAATTATAGTGATTGCTGCAGCAATAACGTCATAAACATTCTTGTTGCAGCAATGCATACAAAAGCGAGAGAGAATTGGTCAATCAGAACTGTATGCGTTCTTCACATTTTATCAATCCCGCCGGCCGCAGCTGGTGAAATCCCAATCAAGTCGACGGCCGTCATCGAATAAAAAAGTCCTGTGAAGTCCCCAAAGTTCTATTACAATGTGACAAGTACTCCCTATCGTCAAGTCATAGCTTGAGGATAATATAAGACGTGAATGTTTAAAAGCTCCCTCAATTTAAATATTCAATTTTGTATCAACTGTCAATTACCCCGGCCGTCGATGGGCTAGACTGTAAAGAGTGAAAAATGAAAGATTATGTGTAAATCTGTAATTTATATGCGTTGCCGCGGGCGCGGACCCGCGCTACGGCGACTAGCTAGGGTTGTCGACAGCCAGTTTTATCCTGTGACTATCAATGTATCATAAATAAAAATAAATAAAAATAGCCTTTATTGCAGCAATTACAATATAAATTAAATATTAAAAAAAAATAATTTGCTGCGTGTCCCTCGACATAGGCCTCCTCTAAATTTTTCCATGTGGTTCTATCCCTGGCTAGACGAGTCCACATACTTCCGACTTGGTCAATGTATAATGAGATATAAATAAACGATATAAACGTGGACGCATGGTGCGAGATGGGAGTGACACTCAACGTCACAAAGGAGTAAGGATAAGTGAACGATCGGTCGAGCCGAGCAGACGTGCGGTCAACCATTACAGTATGGCACGGGCACGGTATTTGTTGTAATTTACACCCTGTACTTACCCTTGTGACAAGTGAACGTCACATATCCTATCGAACATTGATCTCATCATCTCAATTCATCGCCCGCCAGGATTAGGATAGGTTATCACTACTGGTGTCCTAATCCTGAATAAATGAACAAAATTAGGTATTGTAATTCACAAAGTTAGATCCATTGCTCCGTTGCGGCGTGATTGAAGAACAAAATAACAAACAAACGCATTTTTGACATTTAAGAATTGGATATATTTTTCATGTATTTAAAATAAAGGTTTTTAATTTTGTAATACAATGCCATTTTTCTTTTTTTAGTATAATTTCGAAAATATAGAGGTTTAAATGTAGAGCGTCTTTTAGTGTTTAGAGTTTTAAAGTGTTTTAGAAAGAGACAGATACAGTCGCAGTAAACAGCTTATTTTTTTCCGTTTTTACAAAACAATTCTTACGTGTAGCATTTTCGATTGTAATTAATGAATATCCACATTTTGAAAATAGTCAAATACCCAATTCAAACTTTGTCAAGCTTACTTTAAGGGAGAAAACACTGGTTTTTGAGTTTGTGGCAACCCTATATATTTGCGCCTAATTTATTTCTTAATAGCACCCGTCGTGTTCGTCTCGACGGGCGTTAATTTGTTTGTTCAACAAATCGAACACTTTCATTGATAAATGGTGGTTAAATCATTTCAATTTTTTTTAAACATGAATAAAATTGCTTTGTTATTACTTGTGGTCGCCCATCTTTGGCCGCGTTGTCGAAATTCAAACGGATCATCGTGTTTGATTCAATTTTTTGATTTGAATGACGTTATCGAGGTTCTTTTAAATTTATTTGGTGACAATCTTTATAGGTATAGTTCTTTAAATCTAGGAGGATTAAGCTCTGGAGTGGCCATAGGATGCGTACCCCTCTGTAAGTTTTTATTTGACGGGTATGCCCAGCGGTCATACCCGTTATATAAAACTGTTTGACTCGCGTCACGCGCCTGTCAACAACGTATGGTTAGCGGAGGATGAGCTCCGGTATAATATGCCGACTATGAGTGATTTTCCTTCTAAAAAAAATACCAAAAATATCCAGTTTATGAAAGGATAACATTACTTTTCTCCTGATATATTCTTTTATCGAATTAATGCACTATTTAAGGAGAAAACTTAAAAATACTGTTGATCCGAAAATGTTGCTACGGAATCGTACAAGAAATAATTTCGGGAAATTTAAAAAAATTAACCATGCTACTTATTACTCGATTGGAGCCCTTTATCATGAACTGCATAATGATTTGATTACATACAATTAAAATTACGATCGAATAGGAAAGGTTGGGGGTGTATATTTATAATAATTTATAAACTTTAGGCAAACAATTTAATCGATTATTTTGAAAAGGGTACGAGTCACACATTTCGTCAAAACTGAGTTAAGTAGAATATTCGTTAACATTTTATAATATTTTCTTGTCGTGTGACTGAGATTTTGTTGGTCTGGCATAGTAAAAATATATCATTATCTGTAGTAAACTCTTACTAGTAAACTGAGCTACTATTGTAGCTATGTCACTATAACTACTTTTTAACATTTTAAAATTTAATAGAAATCCGACCAAAATCAGACCAAGTTATTTATACCTTTGCCTTAATCCTTACCAAAATAAATATTTTTTCAAGCAAGGCTGTTCAAATACCTGCAAATTACTTTTTAGTTTATTAAAATCGGACATTCCATTCGAAAGATATTACGAGTTCATTGATGTCATTTATTCTGTTATCATTTTGTTTTCAATCATCAAGTCCCATACCCAAAGGGAGCCAGCGATACACTATTGCTAAATACATTATTATTTAGGTATGTCCTGCATTTACTGTGCGTTTATGCCAAAATGTTTAAAAAATAAATATCCACCCTTGCGAAGCCGGGACGGGCCGCTAGTATAATATAAGTAACGGGTATAATTGCATGCGCAAAAATCATTACAAATATACACAGATTTGTGATTAAAAAGCCTTATTAATATTCAATCGCCACAATTAAATGCCCTCGTGCCACCTCGGTTTATGAAAAATTAAATTGTAATAGGTATTGTACCCATTCATAAAGTTGGATAAGCTTATCATTAACAGTACATATTTTTAAGGTAGTTTTTTGTTCAAAAATGAGGATTTTATTTTAAAGAAGTTGGTCACACTGCAAGAAAATTAGGGCTGGAAGCAGAAATTATATCGATATTGATATTTTCGGTGTGTATGGTATAGGTACATCATGTATTTTTTAATTTTCTTATAGAACCAGTTAGTGTTCCAACAAATGTCTACTATCCATTGATAAAACATGGATAAAAGTTTAAAAACTATAAACTCGACTACAAAATTGTATGTGGCATTTCTTAAATTTATTTATTTACTAGCTGATTTCCGTGACTTCGTCCGCGTGGCGTAGTTTAGAGTAACTTGCTACTATCCGCGAGAAGGTATGTCCTCTATCTCCGATAATATTTATTAGATCTTCACCAAAATTGAATAAAATAGTATTTTTCAAAAACTTTCATCCCCTATCGCGGATGAACCTTATTGTTTATTAGGATAAAAAGTATCCTATATATTCGATTCAGAACATTCGATTTAGATTTATATTCTCATCTTATACAATTCATTAAAAACTTTTTAAGTCTTAGCCAGACCAACGAACAGTAATTGATTGCTAAATTGATTTAACAATATTTTAATTTATACTATTAGTTGAACTTCATTCATTCATTAATTCATTTAGAACTTATCGAAAGTCGATAATCGATAGTGTCGCAGCCCAAAATTGCTTACATAAATGACATGATTGTTTCGTGTAAGGATAGAACGTCCCTGTGTGTGAATTTGGTTGTGTGCGTATACTTTAAGGTTGTGTATGGTAGTTTTGTCGTGTGCGTGCATAGCGACGTGATTGAAAAATGCACCTGTAGTAAGAAATTGTTTATGTGTGCTACCTCGCCCCGCACCGTAATTGACAGACTTTTTTGCAAAGAAATTAGACGTCAAGGCGTCTCCATCTAAAACACAAATTTTTTTTTCCTCCGAGTCTTTAAATTCACGAGGGCGCGTGGATCTTGGTTGTGTGTGTGTCGTATCAGTATAAGTTAATAAGTGTGAGCGAGAGCTTGCTCGCGTCTGATCGCTCCCACCTAGGCTCTTGACAGGCACGCACACTTACGCAATGTGCATGTAAACGATGTAACCGCAAGTAAAGCTCACGCGCCCTCGTGAAATGCAAGAAAGACTATGCGAAGATTGTTTGAGCACAAACTATTGTGTGTTGGACATTGGCTGCGAGATCAAATAAAAAAATAAATATAAAAATTGAATTTTAAATAAAAACTGAAAACGAAGAAACAAGTCCAGCAGGTAATCTAGAATTCTGTTAAATAATATTGATTTTAGAGTCGGGACCCATTATTTATTTTACAGAATTAACAGAATTCTAGATTACTGGACTTGTTTTTTCGTTTTCAGTTTTTATTTAAAATTCAATTTTTATGCAGTCGGGTTTTTGATTTTATAAAAATATTATATTCTTGATTAGAACTCGCAGGGTTACTAAGAGCATAATTCTCTCTAATGTGTTAAAGTCTTATTAATTAAATAAAAATAATACTTACTCGTGGTATCCCTGTAAAATACCCACTAATTATGAAGCAAAGTGGCTGAAAAAAATCTACTAAATGAACAGCTATAAATATTGTTAATGTGCCAAGGTAAGTTGGTGGAAACCGAAAAAATTCGCGCTACGGAAAAAATATAATTAAGCTAATTGAAAAAATGTCCGGAGGCGCTTAATAATTCTTGCCTTAATGCCTGCGTTTTAGTTAATGTTACGACCTAAGGTTAATAAAAACGTTGTAGTTATTTTATTTTTAGAAATTAAGAGTTGCTAACGATGACCATAGTGTAGGATAGGTGTTTTTTTTATATGACCTTATTTTTTTTTACAGGTAAGTGCTGGCAACCTTCTGACGGCAATGGGACAGCGAAAGTACGTATAAGTAAACTTGACTAGGATGTGTATTATTAGATTTTACAATTTATATATTTAGTATAGTTCTTGCAATTCACGGGACGCGTGGCTCATGGTTGTGTGTGTGTCGCATCTGTGTAAATGGGAGCGAGAGTTTGCTTGCGCCTGACCGCTCCCACCTAGGCTCCTGACAGGCACACACTTACGCAATGTGCATGTACACGACGTTACCACAAATAAAGCTCACGCGCCCTCGTGATTTGTATGAACTAAAGCCGAATATGTATTTACGAATTATCTAAATACCCGCAATACACTAACCGCAATTTTGTCCTTGTAGTTATTTTTTAAGCTATTGCATAGCTTCTATCGCGGGCCAGCGTGGAGACCGAATCCAGAAATTCCGTAACGAAAATAATCTGACACGGGACTCCTCTATGGTGAGCCGCTAGATGGCGTTGATAAAAAATGCTATGCAATAGCTTTACCACGGCAGTCCTCGAGTGCCACACGTCTTTTTTAGTTTAGTTAGGTTAGATCATAAATGTAGGTTAGGTACTATATCAATTCCGTTCCGTTCCGGTCATGGGTGCTAATTTCGAAAAAGACTAACGAACTACTTTGGTGATATTACAGTGCACAAGAAACCTGTGCACACAAGCACAGATGCACTCTCCTGTTTCCAATGCTCAATAAGGCCACATAATTATGCCTACGGGCATAGATTAACAAAACAATAACATCGGTTCATAAAAACCAGCATTTCCCAACTTCGCAGAAAGGCCGAGATACACTTATACACTTGTGTCGAGCTCAGCCACCATTGTTGCAACTTTCAGCTCGCATAATGCGCGCCATTTCAATTGTAGCCACAGATTAAAAAGTTGCCACTTCCGTGTGTGCCGCTCTTTACCGACTGCTTATTGATTCGGAAAGACAATGGGCAGAAAGTGTGCGCCTATATTAGTATTAGTGATGCACGTTTGCTGCAAAAAAATAAATCGAATTTAAACAATGCGTAAAGACCTTGAAGGATACAACCAACCATGTGAGTTGTGACGCGTTAAAAAGTTAAGCTTTGAACGAACTATCGGACACGTAAGCCGCGGCTGGATAGTAAATTCCAATGAGCTGTAGACACTATCGAACGTAGTCGCAGACGTAACCTTTGGCGATCCGTGAGCGTTCGGACGTCCGATAGAAATCATTAAATTATTGAGATCAATAAGCAATTATTGAGATCAGCAAACCCATCTGCTGATCTCAAGAATCTCAAACGACTATGCACACTTATCAGTCGCGGCTATAGTCGCGGCTTACGGACGCATCCGATAGTTTGTTTTAGCTTTAGCGTTGCAATACTTTAAAAGCCATAGTAAGTTATCGGTTTTTTGTGGTTTTTTGACTGTTTAGGTTCTATAAGGTTTAGAGGTATCAAAATCTCCGTAATTTGCAAGAACTTAATGCTGATGTTTATAAAATATAACGGGACTTACTATGAAACTAAGAATTAGGTGTGGAAAAAAACGATTTTGGGAAGATGTCCCTTAATTTGTTTTAATAATGAACACGCCGTGGTTTTAAAGCTGTAACTTTTCACTGAGTTAAGCTATAAGCTTGATGTTTTCAGAACCATAAAAGACCATTGAACTTTAGGTATATTCATTATAAACGGCTTAGAAGTTATAAGCCGTTTTCGAGAAAAAGGGTCTTGACACACTGACAGACAGACGGACAACGAAGCGGTCCTATAAGATTTCGGAAGTTTTTTCGGAACCCTAAAAACTCATTTGGTACATGTCCATATACATTATACATACATCTCGTTAAGCCAATGGAATGGCTGTAAATTCACACAATGCCATAATTATACTTGCATACCGCATGTAGCTTCCACCACTTATTTTGTCAGAGAGAAAATACCGCCTAAGTGAGATTTATTTTTGCACCGTGATTGAAGGATATAAATCGACATTTTTTCTCCCTTCGCCAAAGAATGCTATAAACCTAAATAGCACTTATTTAAAAAGAAAACTCATTTGGTACATGCCCATACACATATGGGGCTATCTTGTTAAGCCAATGGAATGGCTGTAATTTCACACAGTGCCATAATTATACGTACCACATGTAGCATCCACCACTTATTTTTTCAGAGAAAAATACCACGTACTGGTAAGTACGAGTTAATACTTATAATAAACTTTTATTGGACCAATTATTATTTATTAAGTTGTCACACAGTTAGTTATTGTCTTTTTATGGTAAGTTCCATGTACTACAATCGTTTTATGATGGATATTATGTATTATATTACGACTTATGAGGTATGGTGTCATGTTAACGAGTTATACATGGCGCAAGAATTTATGTTACGTTTTATGTTTATTCTTAGTTACCTTACTAGCTTTTGCCTGCGACTTCGTCCGTGTGGAGTTAGGTATTAATTATACAGTTCTCGCGGAAATTAAAAAAACTTAATCCATGCGGACAAAGTCGCGGACTTCAGCTGGTATAATATATACTTATCGTAACTTTCTTTAGCATAGCTAGTTTCATTATTTTGGCTGCCAGCTCTTGGATCATCCAGAGAAAGATCAGTTTCTGGGATAAGTTGTACAAAAAAATTTAGAAAAAGCTCTCATAATTTGCACACTAATTTATTAGTTGAATGTGTCAGGACAAAATACTTAGTTTTAAGACCAAATAGTTGTACCACATTCTGGCAAATAAATTCTATTCTATTCTATACTATACTATTCTATTCTCGTATGTATCTCCGTTTGGTAGCGAATAGGCACAAGTAGACCACATATATGGTTTATAATATGCAGGTCACGAGGGACCCTTAATTTCCGAAACAGGAGCCGCTTACGCTTGGCCGCCTCGCAGATAGATGGTGCTTCTCCCCAGATTTTCACAATTACAATAATTGTACGGCGACTGGCGATCGCAACTTCCTTCGCCTGGATTAAAGTTTTTAAAAGTATAGTGGTTTGATTTTCTGGCATTCCAAAGACATAGATATAATATTACATCCGTACTTAGGATAACTTACGCCCGTTCTCACCAACGTTCTCTAATTTTACGATTTCTGTCAATTTCTTTTCTCGAACTTTAGAGGAATACCTAAAGGTAAGGGATTGTATTTAGGGGCTATACCTACGCAAAGAGAATCCTACTTAGAGGATGATTTAGGTAGGTACGGTTGGTCAAAATGGGCATTAGTCTAGTTAAATTCAGTTGAAGTCTAGATAGATTCAACTAATATAATTTTACATTTTCACTTGGTTGAAAACCTAAAATTCTTTTCCTTTTCTAATTAAAAACAAAAAAATTCCAATATTGAAACCGATTAGGAGTTGGGTTGAATGTTCCCTACCCCTTCCAAGTCCATCTTGACTGAATCGTCACTTACTATGAGGTGAGATCGCAACAAGGATTATGTTGTCATCGAATAAAAAAGTACATGAAGAAACTAGCCATAAAAATACTCTGTATAAAGAAAGCCACCTTTGATATGAAGCGTTCAGAAATATCGGAACGATGACATTTCGATAGCTCCTTCGCCCGATACGCCCCGTATCGCTAATTAGCGTGTGGGTATTTACAAATAACTGATAGCGACTTTCTCTTTATCGGCAAATAACAAGTTTATCAGGGACAATGCACTATCGGGCGTAACTTGCATCGTCTTCGGTGTAGGGCTGCACCGTGCACTACAGGAAAGTCTGCTTTTGTCTTTTCACTTCTTAGAGCTGATTCATAATCGAGCGATATTTGAATATTATAATTTGGTTATTTAACTTAATTTGGAAGCTTATTTCGTTGGTCCACCTCGTGGGGATCCTGAACACGAGTTTAGGGTGCGAGTTTGCCACCCTTGGGCCCTATATATAACCATAAATAATATATGCGCAAGTATCTAAATATATAAAAGGAAAGGCTGACTGAATGACTGACTGACTGGCTGACTGATTGTCGGATCTATCAAAGCACAGCTAAAGTCACTGGACGGATCGGGTTGCAATTTGGCATACAGCTATGCGTAAGTATTTTCTGAAAACTCAACTCCGAAGGTGATAAATTAAGATTAAAAATTGAACTGTATAAACCTTTCGGAAAAAAATCTGTTTTGGACTATTTACAGAGAATATATTTTTATCACAAAGGGTTAAATTAAATTTCAAAAATGAGGATGTACCATTTGGCTCAGTTCTGCCACAGAAATCATATTTTGTCAGTAATTAATCGAATAGAACCGTTTACAATCTCCTGATCTTTTTCCGTCTATCTAGGCGCGAAGATCGATCTATTCTTAAATCGAAGTGACAAATAAGGGCATGCGCTTGAATGATTAGTCGCTTGAGCGACCGATCGTTAATTGTTTAGATGTCAATTGTCAATGGCATTCATTGATAATGGCCGCTGGTCGTTATTCGACTACTCTTATAAAATTGTCGGGTTTTGATATACCTAGCAGTAGGTATAAATGGAAGAAAAGTTCATATTTTATCTACGAAAGAATATAGGCGGATTATTCGTTTAGGTACATAAATATTTTATTCATTCATGAAAAGATAGCTCTTTGCGATCTCACCTCATGGTAAGTGACGATGTAGTCTAAGATGGCAGCGGGCTAACTTGGCTAATCTAAATCATCGTCATAAATAGAGACTGCTGTCTCTATACGTAAGTATCCCCTAAATAAGAAAGCGTCAGCTAACTTAGCTTAGATATCCTGTTAAAGTTAGAGAACGTTGGTAACAAGTTTAAATTCTTCTTCTTCTTCTTTATCAACTAATGGACGTCCACTGCTGGACATAAGTCTCCTGCATGGACCTCCACAAGCCTCGGTCTTGCGCCGCCTGAATCCAGCGGCTCCCTGCGACTCGTTTGATGTCGTCTGTCCACCTAGTGGGGGGTCTGCCAACACTGCGCTTCCCGGTTGGGGGTCGCCACTCCAGCACCTTGGGACCCCATCGACCATCAGCTCTTCGAACTATGTGCCCCGCCCATTTCCACTTCAGTTTCGCCACTCGCAGAGCTATGTCGGTGACTTTGGTTCTCCTACGGATCTCCTCATTTCTGATTTGATCTTGTAGGGATACACAACAACAACAACAAACAACAACAAGTGTAAATTAAAAATTTAAAACACCCCCCACAATGTAACAACATCTTAATCGCTAGTCAGTAATCGTTAAAATAAAAATATGTAATCCGCCATATTGTGGCGTTAAGAACACTCCCGACTAATTCACCTTTCAAACAAAATCAAAATCGGTTCTTCCGCTCGGCTGCTACGGTGCCAGACAGACACACACACATACACAAACACACACACACATACACGTCAAATTTATAACATCCTGTCGTTTTTGCGTCGGGGGTTACGGGGGTATAAAGTATCCAAGCAGACTCAGAGAAACTTCTTTGTGGAAACACTGTGTGCATAGCATAGTTTTGTAGACCATTGTAAATTTTTTTGAAAAGAACAACTGCTGAGTTTCTTGCCGGCTCTTCTCAGCAGAATCTGCATTCCGAACCGGTGGTAGATTTATGACGTGTCATAAGAGCTACAAGTTGGCTGGTTGGCCTACATGAAATAAATAAATTTTGATTTGATTTGATTTGAGAACTTGCTCAAATCGTTTATAAAATCTATTTTTACTTAGCTGTTCAAAGATAAACAAATCGCAGACAATATTTCGGAGAAATGCGTATGAATCTCAGTCAGTGCGGTAAGAATGTGAATGTAATGTTCGATGGATTTTAGATTCTTGCGCCAAAACCCTTTTTCGACTTTGCTGTACTGAAGTGAAGTGCGCACGCGCATGAGTGAACACAAAAGTGAGATGTCAGTGTCAACCATCGATAATGCCCCGCCATGTTTGATTGAGTTCATATTGAGTGATGGGAATGAAGTTGTACAAGTTTGTTAGACTGGCCCTTTACGTCTTTTTGACTCTAAAACACAAAATTTTTTTTCCTCCGAGTTTTGACTCAATCAACACAATTTTACAATACTAAAAGAAAAAGTGATATTTCAAAAGAAGTTCTTTGCGATCATTGTGCATTGTAATACTCAAACACTCACGCAGTTAACCACTGACATTAATTCACACATACATATTATGTAGACATATACATACACACATAAATAAATTTTTAAGCTATTGCATAGCTTCTATCGCGGGCCAGCGTGGATCCAGAAATTCCGTAACGAAAATAACCTGACACGGGACTCCTCTACGGTGAGCCGCTAGATGGCGTTGATAAAAAATGCTATGCAATAGCTTTACCGCGGTAGTCCCCGAGTGCCACACGTCTTTTTATTCTTATTTTTATTTGTGGAGTCAACATCTCCTGATGATGCTCCGGTGTCGAAGCGGAACGTACGTCGATTGTGTTTTGAATGAGTTTGTGTTGCGCTACGTGTTGGGGTTGCTTTCTTCCTGTGTTTCAGCTATTCGGAGAAACGACGGCGTACTGCTCGGGCGACCATACAGATGTTTCTGGTTTGGCGGATTACAGTAAAATATTAATTTTTCTTTCAGTATTATCGTGGAATTCCGCAAAGTAACGCCTGCTTTTACAAGTAATGTTAGTCATGAATTCTAAGAGCTTGGAGACTAGTAGCAGCCCTCGCTATCAAGTGAAAGTGCACGTCTCGATATCGAACAATGTGACACAGACGATAGCGAGCCGTGATCGCCGCGCTATCGGCGCCGCGACGTACACGACACGATGCCGTCACGATGTCGTTCCTGCGCCTTCTACTTGTTCCTTTAATAATGTCCGTGACCGAATCCGGCCACGGCGGCCAATCTGTAAAGAGATAAGCCAGCTGCACGGGAGATGTGCGCAAACAGATGCACTCTCAATTCCCTCACTCTCATAGTCCGATGGGGCGGAAACCTGACACGACCGGAGAGAGATCAGACGCAAGACCGACAGATTTACGTACTCTCCGAGGCACGGTGGTGACCCACCAACTTCTTAATTCCGGGCTAGTAAACCCTTAGAAGTCAGTGATCGGTTCTGCACCTGATTTCTCTCCGGTCGTGTAGGATTTCCGTCCCATTTTTTTTTTAATTCGTTGACAAGATAGTCTTTGATGTGCGATCTCACCTGATGGTATCAGTGACGATGCAGTCTAAGATGGTAGCGGGCTAACTTGGAACGAGGAGGTATAGCAGTGTAGGTTCAACCCACACCTCCTAATCGTTTTCTACACGCCATCGTGCCAATACTAAATCACTTGGCGGCACGTCTTTGACGATAGGGTGGTAACTAGCTACGGCTAAAGCCTCCCACCAGACAAAGATTGTAAGATTGAGGGAATAAGGTGCACCTGTTTTACGCCACTTGTGCACTGTAATATCTCCCGCGCAGATGGCTAATCTCCGTGGAAATCGGTCACCGTGGCCGGTTTCGGTCGCGAGGACTATTATTATCATCATTATTACACAACGCCGACGCTTAGGTTCGGAGAGATTTAAATTTTTAATATCGGTTTGATCAGTTAAGAGCGGGAATAAGTGTAATGGCGTATAAATCAGCCGTATCAATGTTATACCGCCTCTGTCAATAGCTGCGAGCTCGCCGACAGACTGATGTGGATAATCCCAAACGAAAATTTCAAACTAATTCAAATTCAAAATTTATTTATTTCATGTAGGCTACCTTGTAGCTCTTATGACACGTCATAAATCTACCACCGGTTCGGAATGCAGATTCTGCTGAGAAGAACCGGCAAGAAACTCAGTAGTTGCTCTTTTCAAAAACAGATATAGATACAGTGCTTCCACAGTGAAGCTTCAAAAATGCAATACATATAATCCAACACATGTCAACATGGGAAAACAAAGCAGACCCATTCCCGTTGGTGGCACCCGTTCACGAGCACGACGCATGATCCAGCCATTGCTTCGTTCAACCATATTTGAGGGAACGTAACAACCCGCACCACACGACACCACCACTATTATACAGCCTCAATAGCCCAAGTGTTTTTTTATATGAATAGCGAGCTAACGAGCTGGCGGGTCACCTGAAGTGATTACCGCCACCCATGAACAGTTGTAGTACTAGAGGTACCACCAATGCGTTGCCGGCTTTTCAGGAATTTGTTGGTTCGCCCCTTGAATAAATATTCGCCCCTTGTAAATAAGTGGGAACACTGACGAAGGGAGATGATTTCACAATTTGGTAGTACGTGAAAAAAAGATCTGGAGCAACGGATGGTTGAAGTGCTCCAGACACCCAGGTGGTGAGGGTTATAGTTGCGGACTGAAAACTTAGATTTATATTAGTTTCAATTTTAGAAATAATTTAAATAAAATTATTTGGAAAATTGAAAAAAAAAGAGGGAGAGGGATCAATAAAAATATAATTTCACCGGATGATGTCGCGCGTAACAGCTAGTATCGCGTAAATTGTGATTGCCTCTTTAATCTCTACTGTTGTAATTATTATTATTTTAGTGTGGATATTATTCAGAGATTTAATGTAGATTTTAAACTGCTGAGCTTCTTGTCGGCTCTTCTTAGCAGAATTTGCATTCCGAACTGGTGGTAGATTTATGATGTGTCATATTCAAATTCAAATTCAAAATCCATTTATTTCATGTAGGCTAACTTGTAGCTCTTATGACACGTCATAAATCTACCACCGGTTCGGAATGCAGATTCTGCTGAGAAGAGCCGGTAAGAAACTTACCGGAAGCGGAAGAAACATAAGAGCTGCAAGTTGGCCTACACTAAATCAATGGAATTTTGAATTTTGAAACGAGGAAGTGCGCCGAGTCCGGTCCACGTTATCCTCGCGTCCATATGAAGTCCATTATCGAGAGCTGGAGATGGGGTGATAGCGGCCATAATTTGCAATAAATATAAGGCCGAGGTGTCAGCGATAGAGCCTTTGTTATCCGCTCCGTTCGATTCCGGCCGCGACAAATTTTGCGATACGTAGCATCTGCCTACTGGACAGTGTACAGTGTACATACACATGCCTCGATAGCTCAACGGTTAAAGGTGCGGAAAACTGAAAGGTCGCAAGTTCGATCCCCACCCGTTGCACTATTGTCGTACCTACTCGTAACACAAGCTATTTGTGTATTTGGAGGGGAGACGAGAATATTAGGCAACATCAGCTTGGCTAATATTCTTTAAAAAAAACCATGCATATTATGTACACCGCTACCTATAGGTAGTTACTATATGTTTGTGTAGGTATGACAATGAAAAAATTTAAATGTTTTAATTAGTTGCTATATTTAGGTTTAGATTATGTAAGTTTACAAATAAATGCTTGTATTAAGTTAAAAATTTACAATAATATTAAGGCATGTAATTAAACGAGCTTCTATTTAATACCATTATTGGCTTCTAAATTACTAAGTCAGCTTCAACTAGTGAGCCTCTAAAAAATATAATTTTAGCATCTATATTTATAACTTAGCTTCAAACCGTGAACTCCTAAAATACTTAAATATTAGCATCAAATAATACACCAAATCTTCAACCACATTTTTAATTTTTTTTTTGTGAGAAAAATGAAATAAAAAAACGTTTTTTTTTTGATAAAATGAAATTAAAAAAATGATTGTTTTTAAATTTAACTCAAGATAAATACCTACACATAACATTATAACATTTTTGAAAAAAAAAATCAAATTTTTTTTCAACTTTTTTTTTAGTTTTAGGTAGGTTTACGATCCCAACAGAACCTAAGTGCCCGGCCTTCGGCCGGGCACCTGAATATTCATGTATAACCCTAACCTAACCTAACTTTAGTTTAAAGAAAAAATTATACAAAAATAATTGCAATATTAACACACTAACAACAGAACAACAAAAAAAACAAATGCATGTTTTGAATGGCGCTCTCTGATTGGTGCAAATAGCCATAACCAACGAGATCGTGCAAATTGCCAGTCGCATCCGTCTCACTCGCACCAACGAAATCGTGCAAATGGCCAGTCGTATCCATCTCACTCGCACCAAATCGTGCAGTGGCAGTGGACAATAATAAAAATAGTGGCTCTTTATTTGATGCTTTCTTTGGAATATTTTGTGGCCATTGTGAAGAAGCCGAGTTAGTATATTAGAAGCTTCATCATTTTCCCGTTGCTAAGTTATTAAATTAGAAGCTAGGTTTTGATGCCAAAAAATAAATTTTGTTGGTCGACTTATTATATTCCTAATATTAATTGTGGTGAGCATAAAAATAGGTACTTTTATCCGAAGGCCTAGCTCTTCCGCTTACATTGTACTTGTCAATAAAGTATGCATGCAGTTATTGAGTTGCTTGTGTGTGTGTTTGTTTAATTCAGGAGTTATAAGGCTCTGACCAATACTCACGACAGACAAGTGTTAAATCACCCATAAGTTATCTTAAAGACGTTCGCTTCGCTCGGTCAACTAAAAACTGTGAGAAGCACGTGCCGCGTGTTAAAATAGATCTTCTTTATGGTCTACCTTTGGTCTACAGACTACAGAGTATCAAGAGTGAATAGGCATCTTGCAGGCAAGCGCGCTCCATCTTAGGCTGCGTCTTCACTTACCATCAAGTGAGACTGTAGGCAAGCGCTAGTCTATGTAATTTAAAAAAAAGTTCTGAAGGCTTGAAACAGAGTGTTACGATGTGTTACGAAGTTGTGCCAAATATTACGAAGCTGTGCCAAGTGCTATGAAGCGTTACGAAGTTGTGTCGAGTGTTACGAAGTTATGTCAAGTGTTACGAAGTTGTGTCAAGTGTTTCGAAGTGTTACAAAGTTGTGCCCAGTGCTACGAAGTTGTGTCAAGTGTTTCGAAGTGTTACAAAGTTATGACAAGTGTTACGAAGTTATGTCAAGTATTTCGAAATGTTACAAAGTTGTGCCCAGTGGAGTGCTACGAAGTCGTGCCGAGTGTTACGAAGTTGTGTCAAGTGTTTCGAAGTATTACAAAGTTGTGCCCAGTGTTACGAAGTTCTGCCGAGTGTTACAAAGAAGACGAGAAGGTGTCGGTAACGTTACCATCGCTTGTCGCAGTTGTTTCGTTCTGTAGTGTGAGGTTCCAGCCTTTAACGTTTCAGTGTAAAGAGCCGATGCTATCACCGCCTCGGCGATAAGACGTGTGTTGTTTAAACAATTTGTGCGCAGCCAGTGTGCGCGTGCTCTATCTCGACAGCATCGGGCGAGATCACAATGTTGCTGAGTTAGTGCCGCCACACACCTGCGACTGGTTGTGCCACTTTGCGTAATGGTGATACGAAGATTATGTTACAAACTAAGAACCTTTATCGTTCCAACTATTCAATACCCAATACCCATGTTATCTCATTGCTTCGAATTCTAATTGCTGTGGGCCAAAATAAGTTACTCATACCGACCTAATACGGCCTCTGCCTATTACAGGGGTTAAGCTGTGCGTTGATAAATTAGTCAGTCAGTCAGTCAGGACAAGTCTTTTTATAAAGTAACTAGCTTTTGCCCGCGGCTTCGCTCACATTAAGTTCGATTTTTCAACCCCCTATTTTACGTCCAGCGGTCAGAGCTGTGCATTGATAGACACTGATCAGTCAGTTATCTTTGGCTTTTATACAATTTACATGTATTTTTTTTATTCGATGACAAGATAGTCCTTGACTGCGATCTCACCTGATGGTAAGTGACAATGCAGTCTAAGATGGTAGAGGGCTAACTTGGAAGGCGTATGGCAGTGTAGACACGCAAAACGGGCGAATCGACGCCTACTTGCGGAAAAGATTCCCAGGAAACGAAGAATGGCAGTGTAGATTCAACCCATACCTACCCCTAATCGGTTTCTACACGCCATCGTGCTGGAACGCTGGAATCGCTTCGCGGCATGTCTTTGACGGTAAGGTGGTAACTAGCCACCGCCAAAGCCTCTCACCAGACCATACCAGAGACAATTTTAGAAATTATAAATTCCCAAATTGACCCCGCCGGGAATCGAACCCGAGACCTCCCAGTTACAAGACCACAGCGCTCACCACTGCGCCGGGGAGGTCGTCAAAACGTAGTTTACGTATAAACAAGTAGCAGGACAGGTTGCTATCGCGTAATGTAACAGGTGGCTGCGAGCGGAGTCCGTACAAATAACGAGCATGTCGGCCAGACATTTACACCGCGGATCGTCGACGGCGAATGTAGATTCTTTGGTCGTCAATTTGTCTGGATTTATATGGAAAACTTTGCTTGCATTCCGATTAGTACGAGTTGGTATATTTCGATAACGTCGATAGATTTCGAATAAGGAAACGTTAAGGTTATTATCTATAAATATTTTATTAATAATTACTCAGTTAATTATTCTTTTGTTAAAAATCCCTCGGTAAGGAATAAAATATAGCATAATATGTCACTCTCCAGTCTCATCTGTATCTATCTATACAATAAATTACGTCCATCTGTACCTCTCTTGCTGAAATCAACATACCTATTGGGTGATGTGTGGCACAATGCATTAAATAAACGCTTCTTTCTTTCTTTTAATTTTTTTTTGAAAAACTACTTAGTCGATTTTGATACGGTTTATTGCAGTACACAAATATTACCTTATAGCAGGTTCTTAAATAATATTATTATATTTTCAGTTTCATAGACCATTAGAGGGCGCGACCTTCATGGATTTATCATTTTGTTGCGGATCCCTAAAAACGGATTTCAATTAGCCCCTTTTACTTTCGTAATATAGTTAATCCATAAGATGGCGGGTGAACGGGTTTGATCAAAGCCAGTCAGTAAAACTTCAAAATGTCGTATAATATTACGTATAATATTTATAAGATCATGTTAATTAATTGCTTCTGTCGCAATCTACGCCGATCAGACTGAACAGACGCTCCAACTTGGTTGGAAATAATCAGTCCGACTTAACTGGGAACATTAAGTCGGACTCATTATTATCAATACTTTATTGTACTAGATACCAAGATACGAGAGTAACTCTCTCTGTTACCTTTCTGCGTTACCTTGTGGCGCCAAAATCGTTGAACTGATTTCGATAGATTTCGAAATTTGACAGGAAGAAACGGAAGAAAGCTTGTATTCTGAGGATATGAAATATTTTTTTTCTCGTATTTTGTATTGTTCATTAAGTTGTTTTAGTTTAAAGTTTTTAAATGCTCCTTTGCTGGTGTATGTTTTGTATTTATTTATTAATTTTTAGTATAATGTAAATTGTTTGAGCCTTTATCTTTTGACTGTTATTTTTACTCATGACACCTATAAGGAATATAAATTAGTACATTTCTTTTTTAGTCCCTTTTATAGGTAGTTGTTAGCAAATATGTAACTCAATGGGCAAAGTTTTGATTTATTTTGAAAGTAGGTATACTTTGACTCAACTCTTCCTGAACAGACATTCACTAAACTGTACATAAGGTTCTTGTAGAGACGCCATACGCCGTCTTGTGCCACCTACCAATATCCAGCGGCACGCTTCTTTTTTATTTTGATCCGATCAGATAATAGTACATTGTTACCTTAGGGATGAAAGTAACTTATTTAGTCCCGAGACGGGGTTTGGCGCCCGAGCGTAGCGAGGGGGCCTATAGTTCGAGGGACTAAATAAGTCTTTATCCCGAGGTAAACACTGTGCTTTTCATTACGAATATAAGGAAAGTCAAAATAAAAATAGAAATTAGCTAAAGAAAATTGAGTGAACTTTATTTTACATAAATCAACAACTTTGGTGAGATATTTATTTAAAGTTTATGTTAAAATTAGAATAAAGTCTATCTTTCTTCTTGTCTATGGATGCACTCGGGTATGTCGTGTTTCATTTGAATTCCAATAAAAATGTGACAACTAGTTTTTTTTAATTATTTGACAGCTGTCAGTTGAAAACGATTCTCCCTAGGGCTGAAAAGTATTACTTTCAACCCGCTTCTCAGGCAACTTCAGACCTACTTTCCGTGTATGAGTAATGAAAAATAATATACCTAGTTAGTTATTTCTACCGCTGCACTATGCTCAAACGGGCTCTCAGAATGTGAGATCGTAACCGGATGCTAAATATTTTTTTTTCTTAATCGATCAATCATCCAACCAAGTACGGTGATCAGACCCGACCAAATCGGCTCGTGTGTGCGCTGCCAGCCACGTGGGCGGAGTGTAGGGCGTCCACAGATCGGCTCATTAGCATTTCTCAATATCATTCGTCAATCAGCGATACTTCCCGCGATAAGAGGCTTTCCGTAATGTTATGCGTGACACACTTATTATAGTGACTGGCTGATGCCAGCGACTTCGTCCGCGTGATTTTAATTTTTAAATTCCCGAGGAAACTCTTTGATTTTCCGGGATAATACTTTTTATGCCTATGTCACTCACCAGGTCCTTAACTATATCTATACAAAAAATCACGCCAAACGGTAGATATACATGTACGCCTTCGATCAAAAGGTATGCGACTTTAGGTAAATACAGATTAATGTTATTGAGTAAATTAAGTTTAAAGAATTTATCACACTAATATTATAAAGCTGAAAGTTTGTATGTGTGTGTGTGTGTGTGTATGTTTGTTACTCTTTCACGCAAAAACTACTGGACCGATTTGGCTGAAATTTAAAATGGAGATAGATTATACCTTGGATTAAAACATAGGCTACTTTTTATCCCGGAAAATCAAAGAGTTCCCGCGGGATTTTAAAAACTAAATTCACGCGGACGAAGTCGCGGGCATCAGCTAGTTCTCAAATAAAAATTCTTTTCAAAAAACCGACTTCAAACGCCACTACAAAGTATAAAAATAATTTTATTTTGTACACGTTTGTTGAAGTCGGGCGGCTTAAATAGAAACGATGAAACCGATACGCGATGCTCACCCGATTTAATAAGCGTGACTCTTATATGTCACCATAAGGTAAGCGTCACGCATCAATTTCATCGTTTCTAATTAAGCCCGCCCGACTTCAACAAACGTGTACAAAATAAAATTATTTTTATACTTTGTAGTGGCGTTTGAAGTCGGTTTTTTGAAAAGAATTTTTATTTTAAGCTTTTTAGTGTAGCTTGTTCCTGCTCTCTTTCTCCCCTCCCTCCAACACTACGGTACTAAAGTAGTCTATACTTGGTACCTACAGTACTTATTAACAACATAAAATTTCTAAAGAGCCAGGACCAGGAGGTCCATGATGTAGTCCATGGTTGGTACCAACAATATCAATTCGTAATCCCTCCAACCCTGCAGCATCAGGATTGAAGAGCTAGAACCTTGAATTTTATATGTAGTATATGCTTGGTACCAACAATATCAATTTGCAAGCGAAAGTTCCTAAATCCTCACAGTTTAGGTAGACAGTACCCTGCAGCATCAGGAGTGAAGATCTAGGACCTTGACCTCCACGATGTAGCCTATGCTTAATACTAACAATATCAATTTGCAAGCGAAAGTTCCTAAATCCTCACAGTTTAGGTAGGCAGTTGAAGGTAAAAATTTTTATGGGACCATTTCGCGAGCTTCCTCTGTCGATTAAAAAAAAATCGCGTGAATCGGTCCAGAAACCCCGGAGTAATCGGTGGGCATACATAGAAAAAAAAATATATATATACCGGTCGAATTGATAACCTCCTCCTTTTTGGAAGTCGGTTAAAAAGAAGCTACATTCTCACAATAAATAAAAATTATTTTTAAAAAGCCGGCTTCAAACGTTACAAAGTATAAAAATATAATTTTAGTTACAAGTATGTTGCAGTAGCGGGTCTAAATAGAAAGGATTTGATGGCGTTTGAAGTCGGTTTTAAAAAAAATTTAATTTATTTTTATTTTAAGCTTTTTAATGTAGCTCCATAGAATCACAATTCGCGGTCAGAGATAGGCACCTACATAAATTATTCTCTGATCGCGAGCAAGTTGCTCTTCACCATTCTTCCGTCGTCCATCGTCGAAAATATTCATCAGATCTTCACCAAATTTAATTGAAACCTACCTGACCAAACCAAATATGGTTGAGCAAAGCAATGGCTGGATCATGCGTCATGCTCGTGAACGGGTGCCACCCACGGGAATGGGTCTGCTTTTGCCTGCCTGTGTTAACATGTATTGGATTGTATTTATTTGTATTTATTTTTACTTGTATTGTACTCAGGAAAATTCATCGTGGAAGCACTGAATACATAGCATAGTTTCAATAACAATTGTAAAATTTTTATTTTTTTGAAAAGAGCAACCGCCGAGTTTCTCGCTGGCTCTTCTCGGCAGGAAAGGCATTCCGAACCACTGGTAGATTCATTGACGATTCAAAAGTGCTTGTAAAAGTTTATTTGAATAAAAAATATTTCTATTCTATTCTATTCTAAAAAGAACAAAAACTGTCCTTTCATCGAGTTAGAGAGGTTACGTGGTCAAACTGAAGTATATAACAATTTATTCCCACAAATAGCAACATTTCAGTAAATGGCTCATAGTGTCGCGATTATGTCAACTCACCTGTTTCAATTACGTGCGTACTCTACACGAGTGTCGGCTGTATCGGGTTAATGGCGCGCGAACTGATAACGACCCCCCACGACCCCACCGACCCCACCGGCCCCGACCCCTCCCGCCCGCTACTATATCAGAAACTTGCAGATCCCATCGGGGTAATTGTGTGGTAATAGATAATAATTTTGCACTTTGTTTTCTTTGCGGCCCTAGTTTCATTAAACTAGTTTTTTTTTTTTTGAGGATGTGTATTTCGAAGAATAGAATGGATTAGAAATTCACAAACTGACAGCGTTCACTTCAACTATTAAACACAGAGGATATTGTTTATGCTTCAATTTTTGAAATAAAATCTCAAAAGTCTGAGATGATTTTTCTGACGATTTGGACTTTTTTTAAACTTTAATATTTTATTATTTCTAATAAGATTCACTATTACTAAATATAGACCCGATGATAGCGGCTCCCTGCGACTCGTTTGATGTCGTCGGTCCACTTAGTGGGGTCTGCGAACACTGCGCTTTCCGGTGCGGGATCGCCACTTCAGCACCTTGGGAACCCAACGACCATCAGCTCTTCCCAAAAAACTTAAAAAGAATAAAAATATTTCATGTAGGACAACTCGTTGCTCTAATTACACGTCAAGACTCACCACCGCGAGTTCGGAATGCAGATTCTGCTGCTCTCTCTGAGATCCTCATTACTGAAGGTCATGATCCTTCCCATCACGGTGTTTCCTGCGGAGGATGTCACGCCACGCACATCGGTCCCCCACGATATAAAAGGCATCGTGGCCCTTGGCATCTTCATCGATCTTACACTATCGACAGCTTATCTCATTAAAGAAATAAAAAGATAAATTCCCTTATCTTTGTATTAATGCCACTATTCACTACTGAATTTTAGCAGAAATCCTTCGGTGATCCATCACGGCTGACAGTGGACGATTATCGATGTACATTTTCATAATTGATTCATTAGGTACGCGCGGTGCCCGGCCTCGCTGGTGCGTTCCCAGTGTTTAGTAAGAAACGCCGGCAAAAAGGAAAAGATAAAGGAATAAATAAATATTAAAAAAGATAAGTTAAAGAGTAGATAATTATGATAAATAGTACGAGTTGCAGCAAAAATGCCATAAATTCAGCCAATCTCCACAATCGACACAGAAGCAATGTTTGTAAATCAATCGCACCACTGAAGGAGTGTAAAAGCCTTTAATCAAGTAGGAAATGAGCTGATGATCTTAAAAGGCCTGAGCAGATCTTCATAAATTACAGCTAAGGATCCACCTCGATTATGTTAGCTTTCAAACAGAAAAAACTTCATCAAAATCGGTCCTCGGTCCTCGGTCCTCGGAGTTACGAGGGAACAGACAGCCACATAGATACACAGTTACGCAGACCCACCCCTACTTTTCCGTTGGGGGTTAAAAAGTCGTAACGTATTCGAGAATGGGCACAGAGGGGCTTGTTGCTGCGCGTGAAGATAACTCGTGCTTTTGTCCCGAGATCTTTTATCTTTTCACCGCTTGATCGGCTTAAATTATTATTTATATTTTACTCCTCATTATATTGACTAACTTTGCCCGCGGCTTCGTTCACGTTAACTTAGATTTTTCAAACCCCTATTTTACCCTCTCAGGGATTGAATTGTCAAAAATTTTTTTCGTAACATATGCCTAACTATATAGCTATCAGTGTGTCAAACTGTCAGATCCGTCCATAGATCAGTCAGTCAGTCACCTTTTTCTTTTATAATATTCATATTTTGAGTTTTGAAAGTTATAAAGAAACTAGCTTTTACCCGTGACTTTGTCGGCGTTGAGTTACGATTTTCAAAAACCCAGTGGGTAGGTACCCTTTGTTTTTTTCGGGATAAAGCCTAGCCTATGTTTTAATCCTGGGTATCAGCTATCTCCATTCTAAATTTCAAGTGAAGGAGTAACAAACATACACACACATACACATACAAACTTTCGCCTCTATAATATTAGTGTGATAGCGAGAAGCGAGATGTGATGTGATAGCTATATTGCAGCATGATTGAAGGACAAACCAACAAACATCTCTCACGAGTCATTAACAGCAACTGGATACAAGCGGCTGTCAGTAAAATGATTGTTTTCTGTGGCGATCTTTGCTAGACTTTTGTCCAACAGTGGACTTCTATCGGTTAAAACTACAAAAATGAATAATTTACAGTGATGACTATTGTATCAAGTTGTTCCTTGTGATTGCGACTGAGTTTCGCAATAGCGCCGCAGTGTTCCTTACGATTGCGACAGCGTTACGCAACAGCCCCGCAGGTGAACCGCGATATATTTCATAGGAGATTAGAGTGAGTAGGGGCTCAGATTGATCATGTGGGGCGACGTTATCGCCAGATGCTGTGCGGACCAGCGATCGCCCGTTCTCACAAGCTTGATTGAAACTGCGGTAGGTATATACCTACTCAAATATTGAGTGTAATCCTCGCTAATATTGTAAATGCGAAAGAGTGTTTGTTTGTTAGTTTGTCTTTCAATCACGCCGCAATAGAGGTTGACGTAGGTAATTTTTTTCATGGGTATAGTTGAGGATCCGGAGTGGGAAAGGGGATTATTTTTAAAAACGGAAACCAGAGAGAAAAAAAAATAGAAATAATACATTTCCGATGGGAGAACCGAAGTCACCAACATAGCTCAGCGAGTCGCGAAACTGAACTCGAATTGGGTCGGGCATTAAGTTCGAAGAGCTGTTGGTAGTTGGAGTTCCAATGTGGTGACCCCGCACCGGGAAGCACAGTGTTGACAGACCCCCCCACTAGGTAGACCGACGACACCAAACTAGTCGCATGGAGCCGTTGGATACAAGCGGCGTAAGACCGAAACTAGTGGAAGATAGATTATATTCTGAAATAGCACTTAGGCCACTTTTTATCCCGGGAAATAAGAGAGTTCCCGCGGAAATAAAAAACCTTAACCTACGCGAACGAAGTCGCGGGAATCATCTAGTACCAAAACCATAAAGAAAACAGGCGAGAGCGTTTGTATGGAGAAAAGACAACCCGCATTTCCTCTTAAACTATTGAGGAAAAAGCCAATTTTTCTGGTGGGAGGCTTTGGCCGTGGCTAGTTACCACCCTACCGTCAAAGACGTGCCGCCAAGCGATTTAGCGTTCCGGCACGATGGCGTGTAGAAACCGATAAGGGGTATGGGTTGAATTTACACTGCTATACCCCTTCCAAGTTAGCCGGCTACCATCTTAGACTGCATCGTCACTTACCATCAGGTGAGATCGCAGTCAAGGGCTATCTTGTCATCGAATAAAAAAAAAAGCCACATCTCTATAGCACCTCATACAAAGGCCAACCAAAGTGATAGCACGCGATAAGATCTATAATTCTTCAGCCATTGGATCTCAGTCCAGTGGTTTTAAAAACCCTCCATCCAGGAGGACAGGCTGATAACGTTATCGTCACGCGCAATTTGGCCGCCTCGAGCGATCGAACTAACGACGTCACAGACTCGGCGCCGGAGCTGATACCCTGCCTTATGAAGTGTTACAGATAGCCTCGCGCCTGCCTCCGCCACATTACCGGCTTTTTGATGTGAAACCTCCTTACCGGGCTTAGAAAAACAACTGTATGACGTACTCACCTGCCGCTATAAGCAATTGGACGCAGATACGATTCAACCCACAAACCTTTATCAAATTAAATACATTTTTTTTAAATATGAATAGCGGGCAAACGAGCTGGCGAGTCACCTGATGTAAAGTGATTACCGCCGCCCATGAACACTTTTAGTACCAGAGGCACCACCAATGCGTTGCCGGCTTTTCAGGAACTTATTGGTTCGCCCCTTGAATAACCCCATATTGTAATTAAGTGGGAACACTGTCGAAGGGAGATGATTCCACAATTTGGTAGTACGTGGAAAAAAAGATCTGGAGCCACGGATGGGCAAAGTGCTCCAGGCACCCAGGTGGTGAGGGTGAAGTTGCGTTCGGTGGCGTGCGGTGCGGTTGTAGAAATTAGAGGGCGGAATAAGATCAAATAGCTCTTCAGAAATAAAGTTTCTTTTCAATTGATAAGTTAGATAGTTTGACTCATTATTGCGTATCTACGTCCAATTATATTCAAACTGAGAATTATTTATTTCATGTAGGCCAACTTGTAGCCCTTATAACACGTCATGACTCTACCACCGGTTCGGAACGCAGATTCTGCTGAGAAGAGCCGGCAAGAAACTCAGCAGTTGCTCTTTTCATAACAAAATATTACAATATTAATGTATAGCTACATTATATTAATAAATAAAGCCTTTATTCAAACATACTTAAAATGATATATTACAATAATATTTTATTTTTTTTACATAAAATGCCTCAAAGCCTCCCCCAACAACCGCCACGCGCCGACTCTGTCGTCAGCTGAGCGGGTCCACAAGCCACCCGCCACCGCCCGAATGTCGTCGACACATTATATTACAATATAATAACTTATTAGGTACACTATCTTGCGGGTAGCTGGATGCCAATCCGATTGATTCCATGCAACTTTCAAACAAAAGCAACAAAATCAAAATCGGTTCATCCACACACACGTGTGGCATCGTAGTAGCCGAACAGAGACATGACACACTTAAAACATCCCGTAGTTTTTACGTTAGGAGTTAAAAATGCATGATTCGCTCCGATATAGTAGGTATAGGAACATCCTCAGTTGATGTTATCTTCAGTTCTGACGATGCTTCGGTGTATTGCTAAACAAAATTCAGCTACTAGTAGGTACCTACTATGACAAAAGGCTAAAATTAACTTTCTACTCATTTAATCAATGTCCAATTTTCAATGAACTTACATTTCTTCAGTTAGTTTTCCATAGTCTTCAAAGCACTATAGACTTTATTCGTAGGGAATTCTAGGTTGAAATTTCCTTGTAGGCTGTGTTGCCTGTTGCGCCGGAAATTACCGCTTTCGAGCGCCCTCTGTCGGGAATCTCCTTGTAATTCACCAAATTACACCCAGACCTTCTGTAATTAAATCTTTTGTACACAATAATATTACAGCCTTTTTTATATTAGAATGTAATATGCTTATGGCTATTTTTTAAAAGACGCAATTTAGAATGAGACATTTATTTTCCCCGCCGGGAATCGAACGAGATCTCCCAGTCATAAGACCACAGCGTTTTTTTTAAAGAATATTAGCCAAGATGAACTTGACTAATATTCTCCTCTCCCCTCCAAATAAGCAGAAAGCTTGTGTGTGGGTACGGTTGTGGTAGGTGTGCATTTTTGAAACTTTGTGGAAACACTGTGTGCATAGCATAGTTTTGTTACCTTACCATTGTAAAAAAAAATTTTTTGAAAAGAGCAACTGCTGAGTTTCTTGCCGGCTCTTCTCAGCAGAATCTGCATTCCGAACCGGTGGTAGATTTATGATGTGTCATAAGAGCTACAAGTTGGCCTACATGAAATAAATAAATTTTGATTTTGATAATAGTGCAACGGGTGGGGATCGAGCCTGCGACCTTTCAGTTTTCAGTCTATACCTTTAACCGTTGGGCTATTGAGGCTTAACAATGGACGTCTATATCGGCTGATAAAGAAGAAGAAAGAGTTCTAGAAACGTGTACCACGCACACGAGTAACTTATAGCTACCCTTTTTTTTATTCGATGACAAGATAGCCCTTGACTGCGATCTCACCTGATGGTAAGTGACGATGAAGTCTAAGATGGCAGCGGGCTAACTTGGAACCTTGGAAGGGGTATAGCAATGTAAATTCAACCCATACTCCTGGTTTCTACACGCCGTCGTGCCGGAACGCTAAATCGTTTGGCGGCACGTCTTTGACGAGAGTGGTAACTAGCGACGGCCAAAGCCTCCCACCAGACCAGACCAAAGACAATTCAGAAATTATAAATTCCCAAACTGCCCCCGCGCCGCCGGGAATTGAATCCGAGACCTCCCAGTTATAAGACTAAAGCGCTCACCACTGCGCCAGGGAGGTCGTCTGTAATACCTTGCGTCGCTCGTGCTGGTAGCTGGTATCTACTAACAATTAGCCCGGCGAGCCCGGAGCAGCGCTATCAAGGCGGGCCTTATCAGCCGCGCGCAGGCAGTGGGCACACCTTGCGGCGATATCATCTTTTTAATTAATTTCAGTAAAAATGTCCTTCCCTCGTCACACACGCCCGAGCCACGCTACATAATTCTAATTAATAAACCACCGTGTAATACGTACCTATTCGTACTAAATTAAAAATATTTTGCCACGTGATGGAGGTAGAAATTAAAAGCCTCAATAGCGCAAGGGTTCAAGACGCGGACTGTTAACGGAGAGATTACTGGTTCAAACTCTACCTATTGCACTATTGTCGTACCCACTCCTGGGAAGATGGGAAAATAAGTCATGTCTAGCATGGGTAATATTCTTTTTATTTAATGTGGAAAATTGTAATTAAGCCCCAGGAAATTTGAATATGAATCGCTATATAAATTGTGGCTTTAGTAATTTGTAGATATAATAATATTATCTTATAGTTATTAGAATAAAAAATTTAATCTTAAAGTTTTAAATAGTTTAAGACAGACGATTAAGCACAAATAACAAAATATATGTGCATCTTGAAACCTCGAACCAATATTAAAATGCGTTCCAAACGCGTCGATAACACTATCCTAACCACATTCCGCCTGATATCTACCATGTTTCAATATTTATAAACACTTGTTCAATCGAATAAATGCCTACCGAACGGTGATGACACCTCTTAAATTGATCTGTCAACGATGACAGACAAATATAAAAATGCGTTCCACTTGGGCGATTCCAACTTATTCCAACAAGATTCCCATTGGATTCCACGCGTAACAGAAATCTTCCATTCATGTTCTCTCGAACATAAGTCATTGAAACGTCATAATTTGATAACCGGGGGCGGTAATCCGACTTAAGATAGACACATGTATCTGTAGGCTACTTTTAAGTTAGTTAAGTTAAAACAGGTTGAAAGTTAGAAAACTTGTCGAAGTAGATAAGAGCTACTACGCACTGTTGACTGGGAGCCACTCAGTCAGTCACTTGGAGACTGGAAGAAATTAAATTACTGGTGAGAATTAATATTCGATAGCGCGGAAATCAAATGTTATGCCGACTAGTCGACAGTGCGTTATGAGTCTAATCCTACTCTAATCGTTACTTATATCCTTACGAATGTATATTTTTTTTATTGGATGACAAGATAGTCTTTGACTGCGATCTCACCTGGTGGTAAGTGACGATGGAGTCTAAGATGGTAGCGGCTTAACCTGGAAGCCTGAAGGGTATGGCAGTGTAGTACATTCAACCCATACTCCTAATCGGTTTCTACGCGCCATCTGCATCGTGCCGCAACGCTAAATCGCTTGGCGGCACGTGACACGTCCCTGGCGGTAGGTAGGTAACCAGCCACAGCCAAAGCCTCCCACCAGACCATACCAGTAACAATTTATAAATTTCGCACCCCACGCCCACTTTTGAGTTCTATCTTGATTTTGTCAGGTAGGATCTTAGATGTCTATATCAATAAAATTAGTTTTTCAAAAATTATAAAATAAAACATGCGGGGTACATGACGTGTTGCTAGTATCTACGTACTAGCTTTTGCCCCCGCGACTTCGTCCGCGTGGAATTAGATTTTGGGGTAGAATTTTCAAAAACTGTGACACACGTACTTCTTCATTTTTAACTGAAAGCTCAAATACCAACTTTGATGGAAACAGCTTGAAAAATGACGGAGTTTCATATAAACTTCCATCCCCTATTTAAACCCCTTAGGGGTGGAATTTCAATTAATCCTTTCTTAGTGTGCGCCTACGTCATAAAAGGAACCAACTGTAAAAATTTCAAGTTTCTAACTTCAGTAGTTTAGGCTGTGCGTTGATATCTCAGTCAGTCAATCAGTCAGTCAGGACTTTGAATTTTATATATGTATAGATTAGACGAAATCAACCTCAGATTTGTCAAAGATACGAAATTGCTACAGTTTCTTGAATTCAATTTGCATAATCTGCGGATTTTAATATTAAAGCGCTAACAAAATTTATCTTAGTGTCATATTGTCACGTCCAATCACATCGATGTAAATAAATCGTGTTCACAGAGGTGTAACATTCGATTTTTTGTTCGATTACAAATAATTTGTATTGCGGTCAATAACGATTGCCTTTACATTTATTAACCTAATTAAATGTATTAAGTGATTTGTTTTGATACATACCTACTTAACGTTCACTTCAAATTGGCCGTTACCTCCCGTCGCGCTTCATCGCACTGTTTATAGTTCTTTCAACCTACGAGGATGCGTGCCTCATGATCCAGTGCGGGTCGTATCTGTATAAGTGTGAGCGAGAGCTTGCTCGCGCCTGAACGCTCCCACTTAGGCTCCTAACAGGCACGCACACTTACGCAATGAGCATGTACACGACGTAACCACAAGTAAAGCTCACACGCCCTCGTGAATTGCAAGAACTATACCTAATACAGATAGCAACGTATGTGAATATCAATACCATTTTTTTAAACTTAAAGTTATTGGATAGATAGTTAGATAAAAACTTTATTGCACACAAGAAAGAAACAAAATTTAATACAACTTAAAACATACAAACTTAAAAAAACGCATACAAAAGCGGCCTTATTGATACAGAGCAATCTCTACCAGGTGTATATTAGGTTATTGTTACGTTTTAATTATTATTAAGTATTTTTTTAATTTTAATTAGTTATTCATTGTTATTTGATTACTACTGGCGTGCAATTTTCGACGACCAGTAAAAAAAGAAAAGTTTTGCATAGCGTAGACTATACAGTGTTAATTATAAATTACCAACAACCTCCCACATACGTAACTTCAATGAAAAACATTTGTCCAACCACTTTTCACATAACTCAATATATTCACCAAAAAAAAAAAAAAATATCTAAGTATTTGTTGAAAAGTCTGTCATTTTTTAACTCTATGGTTATTTTATGCATATTTCGGCAAATTTTCAATACAAAAACTGTCAATTTAATCCTCGGTTAAACGTCGCTCGACGCCAGTGAGATCGGCAACGACAACCGTGGAACTTCCAAAGGTACCATAACAGTAACAGCTAACAGTAATTAGAGTGTCGCTGCTAATTAACTTGTTCCTTATCATATCTCATTCACATCTCCAAACAACCGGAGCGGTTAATTTTCAAATTGAATAACCGTGTTGCGTTTCATCATAACCGACAGGGCAACTTGTTAAGTGTACGTGTCAACTTAGGGTCATACTACACGGGCGGTTCTCCCGCTGCGGGAATCCGCTCGACAAACCTGCCTCAGACCATCAAACTACACGGGACGCGGTTTATCGCTGTCTTTTGTTCATTTCAGGTCCCGCGCAGAAAGACGTAATAGCGGGAAACCGCCCGTGTAGTTTTAAACGGCGGTTATCAGCGGCGGTTTGACGCTGCATGCGGCGGTCGTATTTTTCCCGCCTGTAAACCGCGACGGGAAACCGCGCAGTGTAGTATGCAGCATACAACTTTCATATTAAATTGTGACTAGTGCGGGTCAGAAGCGGATTCCCGCAGCGGGAGAACCGCCCGTGTAGTATGACCCTTATTATCTGTACAATTAAAATGTGTGAAAAAAACTACTAGCTTTTCTTTTAAGGGTTTCGTACTCAAAGGGTGCTAACGGGACCCTATTACTAAGCCTCCGCTGTCCGTCCGTCCGTCCGTCCGTCCGTCCGTCCGTCCGTCCGTCCGTCCGTCCGTCCGTCCGTCCGTCCGTCCGTCCGTGTGTCTACCAGCGGGATGCATTTTATTAAGCTATTGCATAGCTTCTATCACGGGCCAGCGTGGAGACCGAATCCAGAAATTCCGTAACGAAAATAACCTGACACGGGACTCCTCTTCGGTGAGCCGCTAGATGGCGCATTTTTCGCAAAAAATGCTATGCAATAGCTTTACCGCGGCAGTCCCCGAGTGCCACACGTCTTTTTTTTATGTTTTATTTGATGACAAGATAGTCCTAGACTGCAATCTCATCTGATGGTACCTAAGTGACGATGCAGTCTAAGATGGTAGCGGGCTAACTTGAAAGAAGTATGGCAGTATACATTTCACCCAAACCTCTAATCGGTTTTTACACGCCATCGTGCCGGAACGCTAAATTGCTTGGCGGTAGGGTGGTAACTAGCCACGGCCAAAGCCTCCCACCAGACAAACATCTCATGAAATGAACATGATACTTTAAATTTTCAGAGAATGTAAAATTTTTACAGAATGTGTTTATCTTGCCGCTATAACAACAAAGATAATAAAAATAAAATAAAAAATAAAGCGACTGTTAATGTGGAATGTTTGCTTGTATGGGAGTCCCCCCTTTGTTTTTTAGTATTTATTGTTATAACAAATATATTCTATAATATACACATTTTGCTAATAAAACCAAGCATCTATCTACGTAATATTACGGTTCATGAGATATAGCCTGCTGACAGACGGACGGACGTACAGCGAAGGCTTACTAATAGGGTCCTATTGGTAGGATCCATTGCGTACTGAACCTTAAAAAATTAGGACGAAATATTTCATAGAACCTGTAGAGTCTGAATCAAATTCAATTTTATACCTACCTTTGAGTATGTACCTACTCATTCTTTAACTAGTTTGTGCCGAGAGGGCCTTAAATGCTCGCAAGTCGAACGTATCAAGAATTTAAATGGGTACTTATACAATAAAAAGTTGTTTGAGATAAACAGTGCGTCCACTACATCTCTGTCCCTTTCGCGAGATTCGAGTAAGCTGATTGGCTTCATTTCAGTCCACTTAGGACTCAGGAGGCGCTGAGTTGAGGTGTCAGGCTTTAATTAGGTACATATTTGACTGTTAAATTGGATAGAATCAGGCGCTACTTTACGGAAGTTCATGATAAGCAAGAGGTTAGAGTTATTTTGCTATAATCCACCAACACAAAAAATCTGTAGGTCAAACACATGTTTGCAGTTACAAGCTAAGCACCGCTTACCTTCCCAACCAAAAAAAAGCCAAGTTCCCAAGCAAGCAATGCTACCACCACTCACATGCACCACCACACAAGATTTTTGTACTACCTACTGTCGACGCACGTTTCGCCCCGACACCGGAGCATCCTCAGGAGATGTCGATTTTACAATGCTATATTGTGGATATTTAATAACAATCGAAAATGTAACATGTGAGAATAACTCTTCTCAGCAGAATCTGCATTTCGCACCGGGTGGTAGAGTCATGACGTGCCATAAGAGCTACAAGTTGGCCTACATGAAATAAATCTAAATATATAAAAGGCAAAGGTGACTGACTGACTGACTGACTGACTGATCTATCAACGCACAGCTCTAACCACTGGACCGATCGAGCTGAAATTTGGCATACAGGTAGCTGTTAGGACGTAGACATCCGCTAAGAAAGGATTTTGGAAAATTTCAACCCCAAGAGGGTTAAATAGGGGGTTAAAAAATCGAACCTAACGTGAGCGAAGCCGCGGGTTAAAGCTAGTAATTTAATAAAATACTTATGCATGAACTTTGAAACATGTTTGAAACAAAGTAAATGTAGGCATTTATGGAAGGCGCTATCGTATCTGAGGACACCTGAAGCCTGCATTATCATTGTTTTAATTATCGCTTAAACAAGGCATCATCAAGGAAGCGGCCTTGTAGTGGTATCGGCTGATAAGTCGTTTCCGCAAACGCTAATGGACAACAAAACCTTTTAAAAGGTATTAAAGTAGATACGTTTTATTTGTAACAAAATTATTCTTTCGCATTTATAATATCTAAGTATAGGGATATCAAAAATTATTCTAAAAATCTCAAAAAAATTCACAAGATGCTACTATAACTTAAATAAATTAAAACTACCTACTACTAATTATATTTACAAAAAATACACGCCGTCCAAAAAAAAATATTACAAAATTATTTTAATAAATATAGATACGAAACGTGCATATCTGTATTTATTACAATTTCATTATTTTTTTTAATTTATAATGATTACTTATGTTTTGTAATTATGAAAAGGAGGTGGCTAAACTTCCTAATAAATTAAATTTCGCAGATCATTGTCATGAAAATTCAAAATTTTGATAAAAGCCATTTTATTATATTTATACGAAGTTTTTCGATTGAAAAAAATAATTTATTAAGGCCCTTGAAGACCTTTAAGCCTCAAAAATCCAACGGTACCTAATATATTTAGTCCACAAAAATGATAAATATACTAGACGATGCCCGCTTGGATTAAGGTTTTTTTAATTCCCGCGGGAACTCTTTATTTTCCGGGATGAAATGTATTTATAATATTAGTGTGATGTAGTTTTGTAATTGCTTAATATACTATTAAGTAACATATTAAGACCTTTAAGCCTCAATAGCCCAACGGTTACAGGTGCGAACTGAAAAGTTAAAGGTTGGAAGTTCGATCCCCACCCGTTGCACTATTGTCGTACCCACTCCTAACACAAGCTTTCACTTATTTGGAGGGGAGAGGAGAACATCAGTCAAGTTCACCCTTTAAAAAAAAAAGTAACAGCTGTGTTTAGTCCATAAAAAATATGAGTAAAGATATTTTGAAACTGTTGACTTTCTACGCTAATCCCGTGTGGAATAGGAAATCCAATTCGATTTAAAAAATGTAACTTATCGCGTATAGGGTTGCCAGGTCTTCAAATCAAAAAGTCGGACAGGCCAGCCAGTTTAGCCGGACATTTGGGTACAAAGGCCGGACACCCTTATTTTTTAGACCTAGCACAAAATGGCAATTTTTTTCAAAGCTCGTTTGCGCAAGCGTAGCGATACAAGATGAGGCGAGCGGAGCGGAAACCAACACATGACAAATATGTAAAAAAATGGTTAAACTTAAAAAGCTTAGCAAAATTCGGATAGGCCGGACACCGTCTAATTTGGGCGGACACCGTCTAATTTGGCCGGACACCGTCTAATTTGGCCGGACACTCAACCAAAAAGCTTGACTGTGTCCGGCTTTATCCGGACGCCTGGCAACGCTAATCGCGAACAAAGTTGCAGATAAAGTTCAATATCCACCCTTGCTCGTATTCTTTAAAAAATCCATTTGATAAATGTTTGCGAACCTCCCGAGATCCGCTGTGTAATGAGTAGTGATGGCGTGCGAGTGTGTGCGAGGCGATAAGGATGTATTAGAACATTCCGAGCGGCGAGCGCCACTGTATTATTCTTATCCGGAGCAAGTCAGGTTACACCCCTAGTGACACGCCGCAGATATCGATGAAAACGCGTATCGATTTGTTTCACATCGAACATTTTCTAATCGGCGCAACTTGACACTTCTGATGCCGTGTTTGTATAATTAGAATAACGATAACGCTGAGTAAGAGTAATGTCGATATCGTAAATGTCGAATGGAAGGCATAAATTATAGTTAAATATTTATCAATAAGTTATACCTTGTGACGTGCTATTTATAAGCCGGTTTTAATAGAATGACTCGTTGCTAGTATTAAAGCATTGATAAGTGTCATAGAGACATTCTGTTATTGTAACGCTGACTGATTAAGTTTTAATAGCAAATGTACCTAATCATTATTCATGAAATGGTTCATTTTTAGCAGGAAACTATTAATTTTTACATGAAGATAGATTAATATTTGTTCTACAATCATGCAGTAATGGAGCAACGTATCAATTAAATATTTTGCATAGATAAAGAATTAGGGAACATTTTACTTAAAATTATCGATATCAACATGTACTTGTAATTTTTCAGAAATTGGGACGACTTCAGATAGAGATGAAGCTTTTTCTTGATCTTCCATTGACCTATTAAGGTGAGCGAGGCAAAGTACAAGATACTCTGTCACCCTTACGCTTAGGGGCAACAATATGCGCTACCTAGTCAATCTAGCCTACACGAACGAACTGGCAATGAAACGCACCTCGTGTTTCATCGTCAGTTCGTTCATTCGTTTCTAACACTTTTCAGAATATAATCATCCATTTAACAAAAAGACGTGTGGCACTCGGGGACTGTCGCGGTAAAGCTATATTGCATAGCATTTTTTATCAACGCCATCTAGCGGCTCACCGCTAGATGTCGTTGATAAAAAATGCGCCATCCAATCCAATCGCCACCGTAGAGGAGTCCCGTGTCAGGTTATTTTCGTTACGGAATTTCTGGATTCGGTCTCCACGCTGGCCCGCGATAGAAGCTATACAATAACTTAAAAAACTAAAACAGGTTATCGACACAAAGGACATCCCTACGCTGAAGCGAAGGGGGTGAAGCGACGCTTGGCGCGGCGAGATAGCGCGATAGCATCGCCGAGTGGCAGCCCTGATAGTACGAATAATAATAATTTTATTATCGCGATCTAGGGTTCGCAACGCCTTGTTTTGTAAACTTCGGTTATAATCGCGGGTGAAGTTTTTACGTCGTTTCAGCAGTGTGTGTGGTGATAATAAAGACAATGTGTTGGTCTGCCTAAATGTAAATGTGTACAAACACAACGAAAGCCTTTTCTGATCGGCGATTTGGTTTTAGCATAATTCGTGTTTGTGTTAGGCGACAACTTTATTATAATTTATTAATTCTATTTAAAATGCTTGACATAATATGTCAAGCATTTTAAATAGAAATGTTATTTCTATTTAAAATTTCATAGCTACCCAAAATTTGGTAGGATGAATTAATGTTTTCATTTCATTCATACATTTAAGATCAAATGTAAGAAATAAGGAAAGTCTAAACATAAAACTCGACTATTTCTTATTATTTTATGCAAATAATTGTAATCTATGTTACCTACTTACAAATTTTAATTTACGAATTTTCATTTTTGTTACCAAATTCGAAAGTTTATCTCAATTAATTTTTATTGACGTACCTATATGTGTTTGTGACATTCGCCATATTTGAATTTGTTATGACGTCATATGACCCATGAAACTTACCCATGAAGACAAGCCGCTAAGAAAAGCTATCACTTATTTATCCGATATACCCACACCATTCATTCGCTGACCCACACAAAATATAACTGCCAAGTTATATCTATACCTCTCTGGGAAGATATGAATATATAAAAAACGCAATTAATCTATACTTAAGGTCCATCCATCCATCCATCTTTTCATGGCTTAACCATTTAACAAACTTATGCCTTGGCCACATACGTAGGATAATTGTAATTCGGGAAAATTAAAGAGTCCCCACAGGATTTTTTAATCACCCAAAACGCGGAAGAAGTTAATACGTAGGCGTTATAAAAAAGTAAGCAGTTGAATTAAGAACTACCTTTTAACAAGCACTTAGCATTTAAAGGAAGTATTAAAGAGGCAAACGTTATCGGTACAAAATCAGGCGGCTTAGCTTGCCTCGAGTGGGAGGGAAGGGGGTGACTTTTATCTCTCGCCTGCAGATTGAATATATTTCATATGTATTCTATTCGCTAGGGATTTTTTCTGGACTCGTATGCTACCTGCATATGTCAGTTCAGTCTGGCTGCTGGCAAATGTGACTGGGTTGGTAAAAATAATCTATATATATAAAATTCAAAGTCCTGACTGACTGACTGACTGACTGACTGAGATATCAACGCGCAGCCTAAAGTACTGAAGTTAGAAACTTAAAATTTTTACAGTTGGTTCCTTTTATGACGTAGGCGCACACTAAGAAAGGATTTTTGAAAATTGAACCCCTAAGGGGGTAAAATAGGGATTTGAAAACTCGAACTTAACGTGAACAAAGCCGCGAGCAAAAGCTAGTTGATAATAAAGCTTTAGTAAAAGGAGGAAGCCCGCCACTAGACATGAATAATCTAGGTAAAATCAACCAACTGTAAAATCAACAAATTGGGTGTAGCCATATTTTTTAGATCTGATTCTGAATAATAATAATTCTGCATAAGAAAATCTTTACTAATATTATAAATGTGAAAGTATGTTTGTTTGTTGGTTTGTCCTTCAATCACGCTGCAACAGAGCTACGAAACGACGTGATTTTTTGCATGGAGGGACTTGGAAAGTGACATAGGCTACTTTTTATCCCGGAAAATCAAAGTGTTCCCGCGGGATTTTAAAATCTATACGGTATTTTGTTGTTAAAAAAAATAATTTTCCAAATCGGTCCAGGCGTTATCTTCAAGTAATCGGGGAACATACATGACTACGAGGAATTGAGAACCTCCTCTTTTTTTGGAAGTCGTTTAAGGATAAAATGATAGATTAACGAGTGACACTTTTGTTTTATGTGAATTCATGAATTTGCATGAATTTAACCCATTCAATTCTCACGTCACAAACTTGAGTGAATATAACGGAGAGACAAACATAGCCGGTCAAAAATCGGTCGACTTAGCGCCTCCGGGGGGAGCGCGGGGCGGGCTTATCTCTCGAGCGCAGATTGAATATATTTCATATGTGACTTCACTCGCCCGGGCTTTTCACATTCTTTATGCGGTTATATTTCTGGAAGTTTTGATTCAGATTATACGATATGACATTCATAGGACTCTCAACGGTCTGAAATATAAATTCCTATATATGTAGGACTGTAGGTATTAATAATAATAACTATGGTGTACATTGTGTATTTTTTGCTTGTTCTGTCTGATCTTGAATGTTTCATGTACATTTTTTTTAAGCTATTGCATAGCTTCTATCACGGGCCTTGAGCGTGGAGACCGAATCCAGAAATTCCGTAACGAAAATAACCTGACACGGGACTCCTCTCACCGCTAGATGGCGTTGATAAAAAATGCTATGCAATAGCTTTACCGCGGCAGTCCCCGAGTGCCACACGACTTTTTTTTATTTCAAAGGACCTTTAAATGGGACTAACCTGACGGTATGTCATTTAAATTTGGTAAAGATCTGGTGAATATCTTCGGTGATGGAGGTTGGAACTCCTCAATGAATAAGAAAGTTAAAGGTCATTAAAGTTTCCGCGGGAATTAAAAAACCTTTATCCACGCGAACGAAGGCGCAGATACCATCTAGTAGGACAATCCCCTCAAGACGCATAATATGATTTTGTAAATATTTGGTCGTGTGAAGTTTTACTATTAGAAAGGTTTACACTTTGAAAAGTAAACTTTTAAAAAGTTATCGCGCCGTTGCAGTAACAGGGAATAACTATCTGCTAATGAGCGATAGCGTGGCTTCTGATAGCAGTATCTGCACCTGCCTGGTGACCTTTCCGTGACCGCGTGTATAGTGGAAGGAAAAACCATGACTTTGCACTGCGAAATTAGTGACATGAAATTAGTTTCATGACATTAATTTCATCAACAGTTTCACGTGGAAACTTCTAATTTCATGTATGAAAATAATGCGTGCATCATGAAATTAGACGACTAGACGTGAAATTGTTAATGAAATTAATGTCACGAAACTAATTTCATGCCACTAATTTCGCAGTGCAAATTCGGCTTTATCGACGCTGGTAAATATTTACTTCAGTAGGGTTAGTATAAGATTTCATTCGATTAATCGTTTGTCGTTACTCGTAAATAAGCAGATCAGCAATTAAGAGTGTAAGCCATAGGTACAGTAGGTTTAGTATAAGATTTAATTCAATTTATCGTAATTGTATTCGATGACATTAGCGTCAAAGTAATGAACCATAACAGTATAGAGTTCAAGTCACAAATTCAGTAATGATTTCTCGACGTGTTTCTACTTCAACATTGAGTCATATATGCCAAAGCTACATGCATGTCAAGCTTTATGCTTTCTTCCGGATGGGACCGTATTTGCGAGCTAAGGAGCCGTACTAACTCTGAAAAGTTTACGGCTAGACCTTATTTATTTGTCTACCTAGTAGGTACTCGTGGGATTTTGAGATTTTTAAAAGCTTTCGTGTAAAATTTTTGCAAAGTCAGCAAACCGTGTCATCTTATCGCGCCGTTGCCCATTTATAACGCTCAATAAACCTCATATCAGCGCATCACTGGCCGCCGTCCTATTCTCTGCCGCTACCATTGTAACATGAAAACTGAACACAGCTTCGACTTTTCGAAGTTATAGATACGAGTACTTCAGTTCACGAAGACGCGCCCGACTATTTTTCGTGAGGGTTACTTACTGATATTCCCAATTAACATAATTACCAATAACGTATCAGAAAACACAGTAAATACTTGTAGATCAGAAAACCTATTAGGGGTTGAATTTACACTGCTTGCCCCTTCCAAGTTAGCCCGCTACCATCTTAGACTGCATCGTCACTTACCATCAGGTGAGATCGCAGTCAAGGGCTATCTTGTCATCGAATAAAAAAAAAATGTAGCTCATTCCCACTAGTACAAAGGAAATTATCATATACTAGCTTTAACCCGCGGCTTCGCTCACGTTAGGTTCGATTTTTTAATCCCCTATTTAACCCTCGTGGGGTTGAAATTTTCCAAAATCCTTTCTTAGCGGATGTCTACGTCCTAACAGCTACCTGTATGCCAAATTTCAGCTCAATCGGTCCAGTGGTTAGAGCTGTGCGTTGTTAGATCAGTCAGTCAGTCAGTCAGTCACCTTTGCCTTTTATATATTTAGATGTACTAATAAAATAATGTCACTTTATACATATTTAACAAAATCTCAGTAGTATATTAACTAAATAAATTATGTCGAAAAATTCATTCAGTGAACGATTTTGAATCTCCATCTTATTAACTTGGTGTGCGCGTGCCCACATCTACAGTAGGTGCATACCTAATGATAGAACTCTAGCCTCGTAGTTTCAAGCTTCTATGAAATAAGATTCGATTTTATAGAAGCTTGATAAAATATGTCATTTAGTAAATATGTCATCTAGTAAATACATTTTTTCTCGTCGTTTTCTGCAAGTTGACGATTTTGGATTCGATCGTTTTATTATTGCGTGCGGTGTAATATAACTCGCATGCGAAGAGTTCCGTACCTAAAAACGCTGGAAAAAAACACGTTTCTAGTAGGGACCCCCCTTTATTTATTATTTTATTTTATTTTTAATATTTGTTGTTATAGCGGCAATGGACAAACATATTCTGTGAAAACTCTAACTACCTAATCATTACGGTTCATGAGATACATCCACTGATAGACAGACGATCGTTGGACAGCCGAGGCTTAGTAATAGGGTCCCGTTGGCACCCTTTTGGTACGGAACCTAAAAACCGTGTACAAGCATAAACTGTCGTAGAACTGTATAAAATGAGTTTGCATGATTCGAAATCCCGTGGTACGGGCGCGTGGTATATCGGTGAAAAACGTGAAAAGTATCAGAGATAGCGGGGTTTTGGCGGGCGGCGATAGCGAGGGGTGCCAGTGCGGAACTCGCGTCCTTTTGTAGCGCTCTGAATAGTGACCCTCCTATTTCTGAACGTTTACAAAAGGTATTTTTGCCATTTTTAACGGCCACTCTCAGTTTACCCTTTACCTTCTAATATTCCGCCATTGTTACGAATCAATTGACGATTTTAACTCTGAATTAATCCCTACAGTATAATATTATAATCGCGAAAGTGTTCAGATTTTAACCTTTAACCATTGAGACTTAAATTAAGGATTGAAGAATTTATATTTTTGGTTCGTAACTGAATGTACTATTACATATAGCACTAACTAATATTTACCTATTTAACTAGTAATAGTAATATTACTAAAGTAATATAAATTGAACCGGCCATGAAACTTTTGCGATACTTTTTTTTAATCCAAGTACAAAATTCCCACAGAAATGCGTAAGTGACTCGCTTGAGACATTCTTATGTTTGATTTACATTTTATCAAGACATTGTTAGGTCGCAGGAAAAAATGTTCTTGTAAACCTTTTAAGGTAGTACCTACAGTGTATAAAGTTATAGCTTAACACAATTACCAATAACGTATCAGAAAACACAATAAATACTCGTAGATCAGAAAATGTAACTCATTCCCACTAGTACAACTTATTAGTTCAACCGCTGAATCAGTGGAACTATTTTTCCCCGTACTAGTACAAAGGAAAATATCATATATGTACTAATCAATTAATGTCACACACAAAAAGCTATAATTTATCAGATTCTCCATAATATTTTAAATAAATACATCTAATGTCGAAAAATTCATCCAATCAGTGAAAACACTGTTTACGCGCCACTCGTGCAGTTTTCTTTTCAATACACATAAAAGTAACTCCTTCAGATAACCGAGTAAAAACTAGTTAGCCAAGGAAAACTAGATTGTGTTTCGGTGGCGCCTAAGTCATAATTATTTGAATATCTGGAACATTTTATATCGATCGTTTTGCAAAAAGCACTTATGTAAGTCCCCCCCTCCAATAAACAGAACATGCCACGGAGCGTGTGTCGGCTCTAGATCTAGCGATACCATCTAATTTGCATATTACTGCAGATTTTTTCAAGAAATAATATATACACGCCTAATATACTAATGGAGATATGTGTTTGGTGTAAGCGAAGAGCGACGAATCTAATACAACCGATAAACCAAGAAAACAAAAAGTATTAAGATACAAGTATGTCCTGTACCGTGTAATACATACAGAACTAGGTAGTATATCACTCATTTGCGACAAGGGTGACATAACTCAAAATTCACCAATTTTAATGTCGAAAATTTATACTTTTTGCTATAAAAAACAACATTACACTAAGCACAAAAAAATAAGACTTAATGCTCTGTCGCTTTGTTCGCCGCTGTGTTGTTTCGAGACCGCAGCATCCACAAAACATTACTCTCTAACGAGAGAATTCTCTCATCGTCGATTTTGAATTATGTCACTCTTGTCGCAAATGAGCGTTATATTACATATCCGTTAGCTTCGGTTTCATAGAGTGTCTCTCCGCACTAAGCAACAAAACATCACGCAGTTATGACTCGTAACTTATGAGTGAAAACGACAACGCTCTGAGGCTGGTTGACCGTTCCTTTGCGAGGCTTTATGTGGACTATTTACCATCATCGGTACGGTATCATGCAGATAATAATTTTATTCTTCTGAAGAAGTAAATCTGTAAATAGTTACTAAAATAAAATAATTCGCACGTATGTAACTGTTTTTTAAAAACAATAAATGAAGTAAATTAAAAATATAATGCTGAACTTTATGATTGCAGCATAGTTGTTATTACAAAGTGTGCTGTTGATCATTTTTTACGTGAAACAATCCCACATGCGATGCTTTGAACGTACTTAGCATAAAACAAAATCTAATACTACGATATCAAGCAGATCGCCAGCATCAAGATCGATGTATAAGTTTCTTCAAACAATGAATTTCTTCTATAAACAACGAAACCAACAGGGAATACAACTTTCAAGAGTCGGTTCCTTGATTTAAATACCCACTCATTACAGATTCAACTTGTGAACATATTTGCTATAAATAACCCGCGCCCGCTTATGGCTTGCACCTAAGAATTTATAGGTCAATTGCAGTCATTCGAGGTCGTGACTCCTTGCGGGTAATGATATTTTAATGTTATTTAATTTCACCTTTTTTTCTTGCAGGTAAGTAGGTTATCGGCGGTGCGCTGTGGAAGTGAGTAAGCACTTTTAAAGTTATTGTTATGTAACTTTAAACTATTGTATGAGTTTATAATAATTGAGCGTTTGTCTTCACTCATCTAAGTATAATGATACTTCTAACCTTCTTCTAACACAAGCTTTACGTCTATTTTGAAGCGAGAATATACGTATATAACACTAGACGATGCCCACGACTTCGTCCGCATGGATTAAGTTATTTTAATAATTTCCGGTATAAAATGTAGCTTATGGACTAATCCTAAGTATGAGCTATTTCCATTCCGATTTTCAGCCTAATCGGTTCATTCGTTGTAGCGTGAAGAAGTAACACACACACACATAGAAACTTTCACTTTTATAATATAAGTGTGATTATATATTATATTTTTTGGACTTTTTAAAAGACTCAGATACTTCAGAAAAACCACAATCTCACAAACTCAGTGGGTAGAGGGGCGTAGGGTAGAGTAGGAGGGGAAGGTAGAGGGTAGTAGGGGGTGTGTGGTTACCGGGTAGCACAAACAGCAAAAGTTCACGTCCTTATCTCATCTGTTTGACGGATTCCTACAACGCTGCGTATTCATATTCCTCATAGAGTAACTACATCTTGTTGATAATCTCTTAAAATATTTTTTAATTTTTATATAAAAAGTTTAAATAATAGATAAATATGTATTAAGCATATTAATTATAAATTGTTGATTATTAATTGTTTTTGAAAGTATGTCGACGGGTGAAAGGCTAATTGATATGAACTTGCAGGAAGACAGGAAAAAAAATTATACAAAAACCACTACTGGATAGTCTTTTATTTATATAATACAGTATAAAAAAAACTTTGATCAGTCTTCCTGCAAGTTTTACAAAATGTCGCTTAGATCAATTAGCCTTTCACCCGTCGATATGATAAGAGTACGATGGAGCTGTCATATACTTATTGTGTAAAAGCCCTATAAAATAAATAAAGATTTAAAAAAAAATTTAAAAAAAAAAAATTTCTAAATGTTTCCAAAAAAAAGTCTCATAACAAGGTCGCAGGCGATGGAGAGAGGTTTGCTCGGATTATCCCTGCGAGCTCAAACAGGGATGAGGAGATACGTAGGAGAACCAGTGTTACCGACATAGCTCATCCATTCTGAAAAGTGAAATGCCAACGGGCGGAGCATATAAGTAGTTCGAAGAACTGATAGTCGTTGGGGTCTCAAGGTGCTGGAATGGCGACCTCGCACCTGATAGTGTTGGCAGAACCTGATAGAGTCGCTGGATACAAGCGACGCAAGACTGAGTCGTGTGATTCGAGTTAATGGTGGAAATTAATTTTATTATTTTTACATCAAAAATTTAAAAAAACCTTCATGTTTGCCTTTTTTTGCCATTTAATTGACGGCATTAACTTAGGTTAATTGTGTCTAATCTAATATTATGTGTGGTGTACAATAAAAGTATATTTATTCATTCATTTCCCATAATTTGCAAAAATTGAAATTTTTCGTAATTTTTACAAAATATAGGTATAAATAGGTATCAAAGTAAGAAGCCAGTTTGGAAGACTAGATCTGGTAAATATTAATTGGATAATTTTTTATAGTTAAAAATGTAGTTGATCACATGATGAGTTGATCTAGTTGATGTGTGTATCTTATAAAAAGTTGATGTAAGAAGCCTCTGTACCCCCGCATTGCTCTGTGCGGCGGGAGAGCCTCGGGGTTGGTGATAAGGCGCGCTATTTAATCAGATCGCATCTCGGGGGGTGCGCGTTATCAGCGCTTATCAGGCAGGAATAAATTCCGAGGAGATTCTTATCCAGTACTACTTTATATAAGGGTGGTAATCGACTTCATTTTTAATGTTTCTTGCTTCAAGTCGTGCTAAATATTATAAACTAGATGATGCCCGCGACTTCGTCCGCGTGGATTAAGGTTCTTTAATTTTCCGGGATAAAATGTAGACTATGTGTTATTCCTGGGTATGAGCTATCTCCATTCCAAATTTCAGCCAAATCGGTTCATTCGTAGTGGCGTGAAGGAGTAACAAACATAGGTACACATTCACACACATACAAATATTCGCCTTTATAATGTTAGTGTGATAGTGTGTGATGTGATTAGTGTTATAAAGTGTGATAGTGTGATGTGATACAAAAGTATGGTTGACTCTTGCGATTGGTTGACCAAGCGATTTACCTAGTGTTCTAGCACGATGGCGTGTAGAAACCGATTAGAGGTAAGGGCTGAATGTACACTGCCACACCCCTTCCATCTTGGACCATCCCGCCCGTTAACATCTTAGACTGCATCATCACTTACCATCTACAGTGAGATCGCAGTGAAAGACTATCTTGTCTTCGAATAAAAAAAAGTATTTCAGTCATGTCACCGAAAAAACTAAGTTTTATTTTTCTAACTTGGAAATGGAATAGCAGTGTAAATTCAACCCATACCCTAATCAATTTCTACATGCTATCGTGCCGGAACGCTAAATCGCTTTGCGGCATGTCTTTGACGGTAGGTTGGTAACTAGCTACGCCCAAAGCCTCCCACCAGACCAGACCAGAGACAATTTAGAAATTATAAATTCCTAAATTGCCCCCGCCGGGAATCGAACCCGAGATCTCCCAGTTAAAAGAACACAGCGCTCACCACTGCGCCAGGGAGGTCGTCAAAGGCAAGTCAAATTAACTAAAAGGCAAGTAATTCCTTAGCCAGACAAAGTCATATGTATGAAGCAGTGTAGCGGTACGTCGGTACGTCGCTCGGTATCTCTCGCCACCCTTATCAGCGCCGTATTTTACGGTAGATGGTATCGTGCCTCAGTGCGACTCTCAAGGCTCCGCGATAAGGCATTAATAGGGTAGATAGTGAACGTTGCATATAAATGTTACTTTACATACACACACACTTCTTTCCAGAACTTTCTACACTGAGTGTAGTGGAACGGGAAGCCTGAAACCCACTCGTATATAGTACCACAGAGTTTATGGCTCTGTTCCACACCACAAGGAAAGTTGCTCGAATGTGAGTGAAGTTTTCGGCCCTCATATTCGAGCATTGCTTAACTTTGGGGTTGATGAATATTCGACTAGCTGTTGCCCGCGACTTCGTCCGCGTCAATTTCTGTTATTATGATTGCGATTAAGTTATGTTGATAAAACTCTGGCAAATAATTGGCAATAATGCATTAATTTCGACTAAATTTCATTACCATAAAAAAGGTTATAATGAGTCAATCTTAAAAAATTGACGTATACTGTCGCGGACATTTTTTTAAATCATTTAAAGAGTAATTATTCTTTCATACATATTTTTTGGGTAACTTGAACCGTTTACGCTCGAATGCGAGCAAAATTTTCGGCACTCGTATTCGAGCATTGCTTAACTTTGGGGTGAGTATAAGATTTTATTCTATTTCGATCTGTATTTAATTAAAGTCACAAATTCATTACAACCAATTTTAATTTCGAGCGTATTCGTAAACGGAAACGTATAAGAATGCATGCACGAAATTGCGCTCTAATTCAATAGTGTTATGGTGCATTTTACTGTGACGTTAACGTAATCGAATACAAATACGACCAATCGAATTAAATCTTATACTAACTCTACTGATACAAGTTTTTGTCATATATGTAATGTAATATATAATCGCGAGCGAAAATTTTATAGGAAGTTTTCGCATAGGATAATCGCAAACTATTCGTTGCCACTCGCATTCGAAAATCGCTTCTTGTGTAACAGAGGCCTAAAGATAGTAGGTAATATATTATGTACTGTGATAGTACTGTACCTAGTACCTATATTAATTATATTATATACTCTACACTGTATAAGTATATGACTGGCGGGAATAAAATTATCATATAAAAGTATCATATATCATGAATCCTTACTGATATTATAAATGCGAAAGTGTGTTTGTTTGTCCTTCAATCACGCCTCAACAAAGCTACAGATCGATGTGATTTTTTGCATGAGTACAGTTGAGGACCGGGAGAGTGACATAGGACTTTTTGTCCCGGAAAATCGACGAGCTCCTGCGGAATTTTTAAGAACTAAATGAACTAGTAAACTTTATTGTGTTCTATTATGTTCAGTATTTTTCAAAATAATCTCCAGTACGTACAGAATGTTAATGATCAGATTACGTCTGTTTACAACCCCGCTATCTGTCTGTGTGTCCGCCCGGCGCGGCTATAAAACTCAATCCCGTATCTCTGCTCTCGATAGCGTACAAATACTTTTTATCTGCAATGCAACTTGCACATCTTGAACAAATACTCGTAGTGTACCTATTCTGTTGGCGTTTTAAATAGGTTTTTAAATATAAAACAGCTTTAGTACAATCTCTGTAAGGTCATAGAGAGAAAAAGACGTGTGGCACTCGGGGACTGCCGCGGTAAAGCTATTTCATAGCATTTTTTATCAACGCCATCTAGCGGCTCACCGCTAGAGCGTTGATAAAAAATGCGCCATCTAGCGGCTCACCGTAGAGGAGTCCCGTGTCAGGTTATTTTCGTTACGGAATTTCTGGATTCGGTCTCCACTCTGGCCCGCGATAGAAGCTATGCAATAGCTTAAAAAAAATATACTGTCTCTACACTCTGGTAAGGTGAATGAATGAATGAATATACTTTTATTGTACACCACACATAATATTAGAATAGACACAATAATAAAATAAGGTGGTGGGTACAGTTTTTTTTTTTTAAAGAATATTAGTCAAGCTGAAGTTGACTAATATTCTCCTATCCCCTCCAAATAAGAGGAAAACTTGTGCTAAGAGTGGGTATGACAATAGTGCAACGGGTGAGGCTCGAACCTGCGACCTTTCAGTTTTCACTTTCCCGATTCTCAACTATACCCATGCGTCACGTCACGTAAATCACGTCGATCCATTGCATTGTTGCGGCGTGATTGAAAGACAAACCAAAAACAAACACACTTTCGCATTTATATTGTTAGTGAATAAAGGAAGTAAGGATTAGAATAGAATAGAATAGAATAATTTTTTATTCAAATAAAGTTTTACAAAGTACTTTCGAATCGTCAAATGAATCTACCACTGGTTCAGAATGCCGTTACAACCAAGAAGAACCAGCAAGAAACTTGGCGGTTGCGATTAGTAAGGATAGTAACAGCTTAGAACCTATACATCCATAAGCTTAATTTATAATTTCTAAATTGTCTCTGGTCTGGTCTGGTGGGAGGCTTTGGCCGTGGCTAGTTACCACCCTACCGTCAAAGACGTGCCGCCAAGCGATTTAGCGTAGAAACCGATTAGGGGTATGGGTTGAATTTACACTGCTATACCCCTTCCAAGTTAGCCCGCTACCAGCTTAGACTGCATCGTCACTTACCATCAGGTGAGATCGCAATCAAGGGCTATCTTGTCATCGAATAAAAAAAAAAAAAAGAGCTTACCCTAACGCCTCTCTATAATTACTAATTAGCGTAAAATACAATGCGTAGGCTATATCTGCCTAACGGACACACGTGCGCCGGGAGCAGCGAGCTTCGTTAAAAATTAATTACATGCATTATCGTCATCCTGGCGTGAGATACGGGCGATCGCACCGTGCTAATTAGGCTTATCGTAGACCAATTATTTATAAGCGAGCCTTATCGGAACGCCAGCCATTGTTTTACGGAGAACGACACACGGCCGCGGAGGATGGCGAACGCGATAGCGAACATTTTTTTATTGGTCCCTTTTAATTACACGATTAGGATTTTTAATTTTACTGCAGTAATGAAATGAAATTAATACACTTTACATAGAAACATTAAAGATAAAATTAACTTAAAATAAATTATAAAAATGAGAGCACAAAAAAGCGATTTCTTCCAGCAGTAATGATAGCAGGTAGTAATTGATGTTAATTTTTATCTTAGAACTGAATTAGGTAAATCATAACCTAATTCAGTTCTAAGGTAAGGTTGATTTTTCAAACCCCTATTTTACCCCTTTAGGGGTTGAATTTTCAAAAATCCTTTCTTAGCGGAGGTCATAATAGCTATCTGTATGCCTAATTTCAACCCAATCTTTCTATAAATATCAATAATTAATTTAAAAACACCATTCACAGTTAATTCATAGTCATACCTACTTAATTAAAAAATGAACTATACAATTATATTTATTCCTAGTTCATTACTAGTGAATACTGAACCGTATGTGATAGTAATTTATTCAGTGCTCACTAGGTATGTACTCGTTATATTACCTACTTGAATGATAAAACTTTAATTTAAGTTTTCCTTGAAAAACCCAAAAAAAAAAACAGTTTTGCATATTTGATTAGATTTTAAGTTTGCAAACTGCTATTTCAGATAAGAAGTTGAGTTTATTTTATTTTAGACGAAACGCGGGCAGCAAGAAAAAAAAGCCAAAGTGATACTCCAAATTTTTTTTTTAATTCGTTGACAAGATAGTCCTTGACTGCGATCTTACCTGATGGTAAGTGACGATGCAATCTAAGATGGTAGCGGGCTAACTTGGAAGGGGTATGGCAGTGTAAATTCAACCCATACCCGTAATGCCGGAACATACGCCATCATGCCGGAACGTAAAATTGCTTGGCGGCACGATTTTGGCGGCAGGTTGGTAACTGGACCCGTCCAAAGGTTCCACCAGACAAATAGAAATACTTCACAAAAAAGAAATATAAAAGAATAGAAATCAAATTGTTTAGTATAAAGCAGGCCCAGTTTTTATGTATGCAATGAAAAAAAAAGGAAAAAAGTAGATCGACAACTGTAATGTGTCGCTACTAGATGTCGCTAACAGTTGCTATAAAACTGATTGAAAAAGTAGATACATATCACTAATTTCGTGGCTGACGTGAGTTTCGCCGTGGTGTAACGGATGACACACTCGGGCGCGATTCCCAGAGAGATGTGGGTTCGAATCCCGCCGGCCTCGGAATTTTTGATATGTATTTATAAATCTATTAGGTTATTTCCTTTAAGTGTAGGTTAACACTTCAATAAAAAAATAAAAAATAAAAAATTGTATGCAATGATTTCTTTAGGTACAAGTCTATGATTGAACAACATTGAAGGCGCAATTGTATCGTATCATAATTTCCACGAGCGCTACCAATGCCTTCATTTCCATGTCCTATTTCCTAAACGGCCGTTTTATAAGAATACTGCATCGGCTGGACAGATACACAACTGGCTCAAGCAACAAGAGACGCGATTAGCGGAGCGGGAGCGGGGAAAAGTGCAAGTGCAGCTATAAAAAAAATCTTATAAGTCACCATCGCTTTAATTCCTGACCTCCCACCAAAATAGCAGTTATTTTATAGGAATTGTATAAAATGGACTATAAAATGATTAATTCTTCAAATGCCCAAAATTCAAATAATATTCTAATTAATCAATTTACTTGAATTTGAATAACTCTGACGCAGCAAAAATGGGCGTATTTAACCAAAACACAAACCAGAAAAAAAAATTCAATGAGTTTTTCTATTTATATTGCTTGTTGCTAGTTGGGATGATACGTGCATTGTTTAAAATTATGTAAGAACGTATAAAGGCGACTTTATTGCTAGTGAAGCATTCTCTACCATTGTCACTATTATTGGTCTTTGGTGAGAGGAGTGAATGAGGCATATGGAGTAAATACCTGAGAGAAAAATACCTACCTAGAAGTAAATCCTCGTCCCTCACTTACACTAAGTTCTCTCGTATACGTTGCCTGGAAGAGACTACTATTAGTGATAAGGTCACCTTTTGAGTTATATACTTGTATGTTTTTTCTTTTTTTTTCATGGGATAAGGTTGTATAAATAAATAAATCGCAATCGCCTATAACTTATAATGGTGCTATAGTACATTTTTCGTTTTTAAAAGTGGCAAATTACACACATAAGGAATGTGCAGTTACATTAGAGTATTAACATTTTTATGGGCTATATTTTCGGCGGGACGTAGCTTTGGGAAATTGATGGCTGTTCTCAAAACTATTTAATGTATTTCTTTTTTTATTTTGTAGAGCAATAAATGGATAATTGCAAGCATTTTTCGGTTTCAAGTTATCATTATTGTATAGATTTATTGGAACGTTAAATAAATAGTGTATCAACTATCAACACACATTATTTTTGTATAGCTTGCATGTAAGGTATCTCAGAGCCAATTTCACCATAACCGAAAAATAAATATTAATTTCTGACAGTTTTTATATTGAAAATCGAGGTTTAAAAATGGACGATGAACGGTGCATCGTCTAATTTGACCCTAATATACAAAGTAGATTGAAAGCCGTAATTTCCACACTAGAATTCCCTGTTTCGTGGAAATCATTAACAACGGTATCAACGGATTTAGGTGTCAACAATTCTTAATGTTATCTTTGTATAATTTTTTCATGTTTTTTTTTTAATTTTTTTTTCAGCCATTTAGCTTTTCTCTGCACGTTCTAAAATCCCCGGGGCGGGATTTAGGCACATATTTCTAAGCTCGGAGGTGCGCGTAGTAAATATCGCGACGCAATCGGATCGCCTAACTTACGTGCCACGCGTATCGGCGCGGCTAGAACGTGCCAAAATGTGCCAAAACTGGACGCAACGTGCCAATTCCGCGATGAAAACCCGCTGCGCTATTATTCGTACGTTTTAGGTTATTCGCGAATAGCTTCGAACTATGATTTAAATAATTGGTAGGTAGGTACTAGCCGATGCCCGCTAATTCGTACGTATGGATTGAGGTTTTTTGATTCCCGCGGGAACTGTCTTATGACCAATAGTCCTGGTGAAGAAAATAACATTTTATCTTAGACCAGTCAGTTTCGGATAATAGGTATTTTTTTTTTTCATTTTCTTTTATTTCCTCCAAAGTATCTAATTGTGACTATGATATATCTTCCATGACTTATTACAGTTTATGGATCTATGTATAAAGTGGTATAAAGTTTACTTTAAAAATAACTAAATTATAAGTTTCACAATAATTAACGTTAAATGTACAAGAAACAAAATAAAGAACTCACGACATACCTCAAGCATTTAATGCTAGTTCATACACAACAGTTTGTATCCGCGCGGTCCGTCGCGTCGGCGCGGTTTGATGGTGACAAAGTCGTGAAAATACACCGTGTGCACAATAGGCAGTAAAACAAAAAAGTTATAGGCCTAAACTAAAGAACCTAAACAATTTTTTTAATCTGCCAAAATTTGGAATATCCTTCCGACTTGCTTGGGTACCTATAAATCCAGATTAAATAGACAACTTATAGGCAACCACGCTCCATTTTAGGCTGCATCTTCACTTACCATCAGGTGTGACGCAGTTAAGCGCTAGTCTAGGATGGCCTTAGGACATTTGTCATAATTTTTAAACAATCATAGAATCAGGGGCTAGCGCCTCACGCGCCTTATTCGCCTTTGAATCTGGCAGGTAATACTTTTACGTTTTTGCATAAAGAATATTTTAGTGCTTTTAAAAACGCGTGCGTCGATCCGCGCGTTTTCCACACGCTTGAACTAGATCTAATAATAGAAACATAAGACTGTATCTAACGATACACAACATTATCCTTGGCTTTATCTGCGGGATCTTATCTCCATCATCTTAACGACTGGCAGTTATCAGCTCGCGACTAGTTTTGTTTTTGTTTGAGAATAAGGCGATAGACTAGATTATGCTGCGCTTGTGTAACTAGGTAGATTACTTCGCTTGTTGTTTTTTGTAGCTGTTGAATATTATTATTTGATGTTATCTGAATATTATACGTGAATAAGGTAGGTTAGGAAAACATATTTAGCTAGCAGAAACTTAGTTTTAATTATTCTTTGAGCGTTAAATTACACAAGCAAAGAAACGGCCAATTTGAAAAATGCCAGTAAGTATTTCTTATTAGGTAAGAACCTATAATTTCTTTAAATGTTTTTCGATTATCCGCTGCTCCATATTTTTTTTCCACGGACTACCAAATTGTGGAATCAACTCCCTTCGACGCTGTACCTACTTAATTACAACATGAGGTTATTCAAGGGGCGAACCAACTAATTCCTGAAAAGCCGGCAACGCATTGGTGGTGCCTCTGGTAGGTACTATGTGTTCATGGGCGGCGGTTATCACTTAACATCAGGTGACCCGTCTGCTCGTTTGCTCGCCATTTATATAAAAAAAAATTACAGAATGCGTCACCTGACTTAGCTTATGTAGCTCCTAAAAGTTTGGGAACGTTGGTGAAAACTGGTTTAATTCTTGAGATTTAATGTCACCAGAAAAAAAAAACGTAACTTGTTCGTTTTGTCTCTGGTAAAAAGGTAGCCTGAAGGTTTACAACCTTTCGTTGGATAACTAAAGGGTTGCAAATCCTGTCCCTGAACAATAAAACAAGCCAACGGAATTGCTTATAAACTGTATAAACACCCACAACAGATAACATATTAAAAATTCGTTACACTTATAAAGATGACGCGACATTCTTTACAAGAACACGCCATACTTGGCCGCCATTGATATACGGGACCATGGATATGATATCTTGTGCGGAAAATTTTATAAAAATAAACATCCAATTTAAAATAAAATAATCTCCGAGAATTATAAATAACCTTTTATGTTCACTTAGAAATAATTAAGTTAAAAAGTAATTTTTTGATGAATTTTGATTTTGTTTTCGCTTTACGAGATGATATTGTAGATTTTTTTAGTTTTGGACCAATGACGTCGCACGTCGATATTTGCTTAAAACTTAACTATGACATTATGCAAATTATAGCACGAAATACATAAAAAAATCAACATTGTGTAGAGGTAAAACGTATCTGTCGTTTTGTTACTGTGTTCAACTGAAGAGCTGTAGCAAACTGGTCTGTACTTAGAGATTCTTAAAACGTTAAAAAACAGTTGTGAATGTTTTTCTACTTTTCATATTTCCATGTAAGTAGGAAAAGTGGCATTTTAAACAACATGAGGTTACTCAAGTGGCGGACCAACAAATTCCTGAAAAGTCGGCAACGCATTGGTGGTGCCTCTGATGCTACAAATTCATGTTCATGGGCGGCGGTAATCACTTAGCATCAGGGGACCCACTTGCTCGTTTGCTCGCAAACGTTTTAAAAATATTAAAAAAAAATGATGATATAACGTTGATTCGTGCAGTAAGTGGGTATCTTTGGTTGTTATTTATCAACGTTAACGACATTTGTACCGGCCATCCAGATCCCAATCTCCTGATCCGAGAACAATATTATCGGCTGAAACAAAAAATAAATCTAACAAAAACCACCGACGGCTCCACAATGGACAAACAAATGGGTGTGACAGAGATAAAAAATGTAAAAAAGGAGCTACCGATGTGTTACCGGCCACCTATGCTGCAGATAACAATCGCCTTTTTGTACTACATTGCTCCTTTAATACGTGTACAGAATTCGGTGGGATGTTTTTAACAAGCAATGGAAAGCAATATTATTATGGGTTTTTTTGTTCAGTACGCATTCTTGTTAAGTAGGATGGTTGTATTGATGTTCCTGTTTTATTACTTTTTTAAGTAGTTTAAAGAATTTTTGTTTGGAAGGTGTTAAATTAGTTTAAAAGCACATTCTTTTACATTGTATTTATAATGCATTTAATGATTTAAGTCGAAGAGTTGTCTTGCTTAGGTGTTAGGCTCAGAGCACAAGACAAGCACTCTTACAATTTACAAGACAATTAGGTACCTATAGCGATCTTCCTGGCGCAGTGGTGAGCGCTGTGGTCTTATGTGTGGAAATGGGAGGTTTCAAGGAGGTCTCAGGTTTAATTCCCGACGGCGGAAATTTAGGATTTTATAATTTCTGAATTGCCTCTGGTCTGGTTACCCAAGTTCGTTTGTTAATTAAAAAAACTGGTAAAGTAACAAATGAATTCCTTGTCTGAATATGTTTGTAATATTATCCACATAGTTGGATCCACATGTCTTGAGGATCTATTGTCGTAAGTTTTGATGACCGAAAATTGTTACTATGTACTATTTCGAAAAAATATCTTACTTCAGCAATAAAAATAAGGTTTGGTAGATAAAATTGCTGTTTCAATTACTTACATGTTTTTTCATAGTAGTTTGTAAAAGTTTGAAGATAGATGTGACGTATCGCTCTGATTGGTGTTCAATCCAATATGGCGGATTGCTGTATTTTATAGTTTTATTTTATCAAAATAAACATCAATCTCGCTCAAAATAGAAAAATAAATACGTTAAATAATAATATAATCTATACATCCTATTTCATGAGAAAAATTCATTTCATTGCAGATTCTTGGTTACTGCCATCATGCATATTAAAATCTGTTAAAGTAACAAACGAATTCCTTCTCAGGGTATGCAATCCTATCCAATTTTTTTTATAAATAGCAGGCAAACGAGCAGGCGGGTCACCTGATGTTAAGTGATTACCATCACCCATGAACACTTGTAGTACCAGAGGCATCACCAATGCGTTGCCGGCTTTTCAGGAATTTATTGGTCCGCCCCTTGAATAAGCCCTTGGTATCTATAGGTAGCTATAGGTCCTACTAGGATTTCTTTGGAGAACCTATTCATCGGAGGTAACTTTCTTTACTTAATTAAAAAACGGTAACGAATGAATTCCTTTTCAGGGTATGTAACACTATCCCCCTAGGCACTAGCATCTCTTCGGAGGATCTGTTCTGGTAACGCGATACCAGGGTATCATAATACCCAGGGTGCGCGCTGGGTGGGCGCTTGCGGCTCATTTGTCACCGCGCCGCTACCACGATACGCCACCCTTTGTGTGGCGCGATGGCTATCGAACAATGCCTTACGCCTGTTTGTGCATTTAAACTGGTTAACACATTTGTTACTCAGTCTCCGAGGTCTCAGGACTTCATTGAGGGCAGGAGCTTGAATTTCATTTAAGCTTGGACAGATACAACGCGACGTGACGTCAGAAGGAACTGTATGAACTGTTAGTTTGAACAGTTCTGCTGAAAGAGTCAATTGAGAGACCTTGTAAAGATTTTTCAGTCAGCAAGCTGATTAAAGTCCGCCAGGAATTGCAAGGCCGTGGTTTTAGGGTCCAGATTTCGGAGGCGTAGAGTCAGATGTTAAACAATATTTTTTTTTTAAAAACATATAAATAGCGGGCAAATGAGCAGACGGGTCACCTGATGTTAAGTGATTACCGTCGCCCATGAACACTTGTAATACCAGAGGCACCACCAATGCGTTGCCGGCTTTTCAGGAATTTATTGGTCCGCCCCTTGAATAACCCTATATTGTAATTAAGTGGGAACACTGTCGAAGGGAGATGATTCCATGATTTGATAGTACGTGGAAAAAAAGATCTGGAGCAACGGATGGTCGAAGTGAGCCAGGCACCCAGGTGGTGAGGGTGAAATTGCGTTCGGTGACGTGCGGTGCGGTTGTAGAAGTTAGAAGGTGGAATGTTGGTTAAACTTATAAAATAGGATACTCAATATAATTTCTGTCTGTAGTTTTTCAAAATACATTATTCTACATTTCCTGTCGTGATAATGAACTGCATCATACATACGGAAATCTGACAAACCACAGATACAGAAAGTTTTATGTAGCGAATGTGAGCGAATGCCTTCCTTCATGGCTAGATATTCCAATTAAAATCAAACTTTGTTTGTATGGCGCGCGCTGGCAGACTGCTCTGGTGGCGTGTATGCAAGTTGGGATGGTATCGGCTGGTCACGAATCTTGCTCTGCAGTAGAACTTATCTTCCTAACCTACCTATTTGATCACATTATGCGAATATTTTATTTTTATTTTTTTTTTTCTTTATTTTAATTCTTGAATTGTGTTGATCAAATAAAATCTATTTTCTTTCTTTCTTTCTTTCTTTCTGCGCGTGATAATGGTAAAACATTTTTCCTGCACAACAAAGGATGTAATCGAGTGTGTACTGTTTTGTAGCGTAATTTGTATAAAAACAGCAACTTTGTTGCGAGCTTCCTAAATGCGAAAGTATGTTTGTTGGTTTATTAGTACAAAGCAACGGATCAACGTGCTTTTTTGCATGGGTATAGTTGAGGACCGGGAGAGTGACTATAGGCTACTTTCATCCCGGAAAATTAAAAAGTTCCCGCGGGATTTTAAAAACTAAATCCACGCCGACGAAGTCACGGGCATCATCTCGTTAATTATTTATAATACATATAAAGCGTTTATCGTTAGAAGTTAGAGGTAGACGGGAGAGGTGTTTGCGCTGGTTTTTTGTTACCATTTTCCGGTAAAATTATTGGGTCCATTTATGTTGCTCTTAGTATAAGAACCTATGAGCTACCAAACCTACTCGTAACTGGTCCAGTTCATTTTTCAAACCACTAAAATAACTTCACGTCGTTAGATGAATATCTTTCATCACGATTCTAATAGTTTTATTAACGCATAATAATTAACTATCGGTAGCGCCATGTTATATCAAGTAAACTATAAAATAACGATGTCATAGCGAAAGTGGTCTAACCCATAGTTTGAAAAAATTAAAACGCCCAACTTTATATTTCTTTTCCATTATTTTATAAATATGTTTGTTTTTTGGTTTGTCTTTCAATCAAGCTGCACCTAACAGAGCTACGGATCGACCTGCTTTCTTGCATTTATATATAATTGAGTATACATTTATATGAGATTCTACATCCTCTTATATATGTATGCTCATTTATACATAGAGTAGTACATTTATAATAGAGTGGCATAGCTACTTTTTAATCCGAAAAATCAGAGTTAGATTTTAAAAACTTAATCCACGTGGAGATAGTGGCGGGCAATAGCTTTAAGGCAGTGGCTATCAATGGCTACTATGAATTAAAACAAAACTAGCATGGTTCAATATTCCGTGATCAAACTGCCGTTATAAAAGTTTTCGTTCAGTGATAAAACTTTTTTAGACAAAATCAAATAATATTTAAAATTTTATGTCATTACATTGTTTGTTTTGTTTTTACATTCAGTCTTTGAACCAACCAAAGTCAACCAAATACCGATTGGTTTAGTCGCCATTTTTTTGCACCAACTTATGTTTTTCTTAATTTTGCTAACATTGGCGTTAGGCTACTTTCACGACGGGCGTAAAATATAATATCCCATCCATTATAACGCGTTTACACCTGCCGGTGATTTGCTATTTATGAAGTGGAGATAATTATTGATACGTCTTTTCAAATTACTCCCTGGTTTATCGATGGACATCAAAATTGCCATATATTATTTTTAGCGCTTGACCGAGATCTATCTGGTCGTATCTTTGCATTCAGCTGTTGCTATAATAGTGTTATAATAATTTGTTATATCACTATTCACTATAATCCAATTCTCTATACTACAATTGTAAACTTTGTGTTTTGAAAAGAGCAACTGCTGAGTTTCTTACCGGCAGAATTCTTACTCAACAGAATCAGCTTTCCGAACTTGACCGTAGTCTTGACTTGTGATTGTTGGTTATTTTAGGTGACACAATATAAAGGTCCGATATGTATGTTCTCAAAACTTGCAACAAGGAGAAGAATTAACAGCCAGTTTTCGTTTATCATTCCCTCTCCCTCGCACATTCTAATATTTTTAATTATTGTAAAAATCTCAGTATACTTTTGACCTAAGTGGTTTATTAAAATAAAAAAATTACAATAGGTAACAAAACTATGTTATGTATACACATACAGTGCTTCCACAATGCAACTTCAAAAATGCATACGTAGGTACAAACAATCCAACTACTATTACTATTATTGACAAGAAAATTACGTATAATTTTCACACATTTTTTTCATTACCTAGTTTTGATAGCCAATTAAGTTAAGTGAAAAAAAACGTCATTTTTGAGTTTCCATCATTTACGTAGGGTCGATATATTCGTATTGCGACTACGCACGTCGATACAGTATAAAGTGGGTTTTTTTCTAAAACAACAGGGCATTGAGCGCTCGGATCACAATATCCAGCGTATGTTCCGTCATAATAGCGACGGCCCATATTGCATTGTGGAGCTAATTGGATAGAGATGCTTATCGCAGCCCGATAAAATGGAATAGATAACATTCTGTAGTGACTTATTAAGGTCGTTCTCAGAATAATATTAGATGGTACGATACGCCCGTGTGTGGACGGATAGCAAAAAAATGCACTCGTCACTGTATATGTAAGGCGTTGTAACCTGTCGAGGTGTCTGACCGGAATTTATGAGTACAGAAAACTTGTCGAAGCAAACCAAAAGGTTCAGCGCTGTTAAATTGCGATATTTTTTTTTTTTAAAAGAATATTAGTCAAGCTGAAGTTGACTAATATTCTCCTATCCCCTCCAAATAAGCGGAAAGCTTGTGCTAGGAGTGGGTACGACAATAGTGCAACGGGTGGGGTTCGAACCTGCGACCTTTCAGTTTTCAGTCCGCACCTTTAACCGTTGGGCTGTTGAATTTTATAGGTGAGTAGCTAAGTAAAACTTTAAGAGTGCCTACAAACTTACAATTTCAAGTTGTACAACTAAATCGCAGAGTGTACTAATAGGCACAGTGATGTATGGAAGCCCACACCTTTTATCCAACGAAGTGAGTTCGTCTATAGTATACCTACTCTGCGATTTATTTGTCCAATTTGAAATTGAAAGTCTGCGGGCAATCTAATGCAACAGAAGTCGGTTAAAAAGCACTAGAAAGAAAATAAGTACCTACCTAGTAGGTACGTGGAAAGAAGGCAAGATTAAAAATGTGCTAAGTTTTTTTCAGATTTATGTAAGTTTATACATCATACTTTTTTCAGTGACGAGCACAAAAAAAAGATGTGATAAAAGGCCTAGATGAAATAAATATATACCTATGTAATTTTAAATTTTGATTCGATTGATAAGATTTGATTTTGTTATAATAAAGCGTAGATTTACTATTGGTAGACGTTACGCGTAGCAACTACCATGTAACAAAGAGATTTTTCAATTTTACTAAAAGCACAAATCGAAATACATTTGAGTAAGTACATAATTTGCTTGTATTTTTTTGCTGTCGGTACAAACAGCCTATCAGCGATCAGCACAACGTATCGCGTTGTGTAGTTTTTGCGAAATTGGTCCCGATCGAGTCTTACGGGCTGCGGAGATTCCTTGAACCTCGCTTGATCTGATACTCGCGAATCTTGGCACTGCTGATACAACGTATAGGAAACATTTACATAATATTGTTTTTACTTTTCATAAAATTGAAGCCTCAACAGCTCAGCGGTCAAGGAGCGTATTGAAATAGGTGGTCGACGGTTCAAATCCCACCTGTTGTAGTATTGGTGCCCTACCACAAGCTTTAAGCTTACCTATACCTACCCATGAAAAAAAACCCTTCGATCGGTAGCTCTGTTGCGGTGTGGTTGAAGGACAAACTAACAAAGCAATAAACACACTTTTGCATTTATAATATTAGTAAGGATAGTATTATGTCTTAATAATAAATATTCTTTTTCACGGATACTTTTATTTGGTAACTCTGGTTATCTACAAATCAAAATTCAAAGTTTAAAATTATTTATTTCATGTAGGCCAACTTGTAGCTCCTATGACACGTCGGGAAACGTGTCGAAAGAAATGTAATATGCGAATCGATAGTAACGCTGTAAAACGTGGTTTCATGAGTTCTTAGAGTATAGTGACGATGCGAAATTCAGTTCACAATATCCCCAACATTCGCCTCCAGCACCACATCTCCAGATGTGGTTTTTCTTTTTCTTGACGCATCATCCGGCATCATATAATTAACGTAGTCCAGTGAAAATATAAAACAAACAAGTGTCTGGATAAGCCGGGGATTACATTAGGTATTAACTATTAGGTATTCGAAAACAGCATACCCATATACAACCAAAATTATAGTTTCAAAAGGGCAATAAAAAGCTAACAAAGCTGTCCGGCATTAAGAGTCCATTAGAAAGAGTGGAAATCTTATTAATTCGTTATCAAAGGGGCGTCTTATCAGCTGAGTACCCTTGATTTATGTTCTCTTATCACCGGGAGATGTAGGTGGCGCCGAGACTATCTTCCTTATGAATTTGAGGTATGGATGGCGGCTCCCGTGCTTTTAGATTGCTGCGGTGCTGGGAACGTCTGTGGCGTTGTCCACAATGTGGCATACTAGCCCAGTCCGGGTGGATTTGTTTTTTTAATCCCGTGGGAACTCTTTTTTTTATTTGATGACAAGATAGTCCTTGACTGCAATCTCATCTGATGGTAAGCGAAGATGAGCAGTCTAAGATGGTAGCGGGCTAACTTAGACGGGGTATGGTAGTGTACATTCAATCTATACCCCTAATCGGTTTCTACTCGCCATCGTGCCGGAACATTCAATCGCTTGGCGCCACGTCTTTGACGGTAGGGTAGTAACTAGCCAAAAAATATCTAGTCAATCCGTTGCTTTCTTGCAGCGCGATTGAAGGATAAATTAGCAAACCAACAAATAAACACACTTTCATATTATTATTTTATGATATTAGTAAGGATAGATTTGTCAATAACTTGTCAATAAACAAATTACAATCTATGCATCTAGCCCTTTCGTTACACTACGCTGTACACTACAATCTAAAAGCTCTAAGACTGCAATGGTTTTTCCGAGAACTTCCAAAAGCCTTATAGATTCATGTAAATTTTTTCTACCATGGAAAACAACCCTTAGTGTGGCTGGCGTACATAGGTATAGATGTGGCAGTTACGCTGATACGTTGATAAGCATCGATCGACGCGCTATCGACAATCGTGAATGAAGCGGGCCGTATCGATATAAACTCGTTCGATTATTGTGTTCTCCATTTCTGTTTCCATTAAGTTAAATGGGAACAAAAATTTTCGTTCACGTACCTACGAGTACTACGTGAATCGAATAGGTTTGCATTCCTCTCTGAAGTTAGAAACGCAAAAGACGACGCGGTGATAAGCCATTTTGAGTAAGCCTTCAAAGGCCGACTAGGCGACTACGCAATATCGTCGCGTTGGAAGGCCTGGCGCACTCCGCAGTACGCCACTGTGGAGTGCGCCAGGTACTGCGGAGCCCTGCTATGCAATTCACTCCCACAGATACGCATTAAGCGCTCTGCGCTTGTCTTCCTCGTTCTTGATACGCATCGCTAAAAATTTTTCAAATTCAAATTCATTTATTTATTTCATGTAGGCCAACTTGTAGCTCTTATGACACGTCATAAATCTACCACCGGTTCGGAATGCAGATTCTGCTGAGAAGAACCGGCAAGAAACTCAGCAGTTGCTCTTTTCAAAAAATAAAATACTTTACAATAAGTAACCAAACTATGCTATGTATACAGTGCTTCCACAGCGAAGCTTCAAAAATGCAATACATATAAAATCCAACACATGTCAAGATGGGAAGACAAAGCAGACCCATTCCCGTTGGTGGCACCTTTTGAATGACCTTTCGGCTTCCGTTTTTCTGATTAACATGGCAAGGAACTTCGAGAGAGAATGGATATTTTCTAGGCAAGCGCGCTGTATTTTAGGCTGCTTGCTTGCCACACTTCTAAATAGGTAGGTAAGTACACAAATGTTATGCAGCTGACTAAAACTGATTTCGATTCTAGATAAAATTATGTTTGTAATTACTTATTTATTCTTACATCGTTAGAAATAATCTAACGTGCGATGAAACTTAAGATAATAAGGAGTATAAATTAGAAAATGTTTTAAAAAGAATTTGCATTTTCCTGACAGTTTTTTGAAAAAAGGTGGATCAGAATCAATACCATGATGATCAGGGAAAAATCGTTTAACGACATAGATTTTAAGTTAAAAACTTAAATAAATAACAATTAAATGCCCCAATAGCCAAACGGTTAAAGGTGCGGACTGAAAACTGAAAGGTCTCAGGTTTGAAATACACCCGTTGCATTATTGTCGTACCCACTCCTAGCATAAGCTTTTTTGGAGGATTATATGGAGGATATTAGTCAATTACAGCTTTGCTATATTCCTTAAAAAAAACTAATATAGGAAATTTTTTGGCATTGTGCGTCAAACTAAGAAAGGCTCTGTACTTATTTATGATTTTTTATTATTGACTTTCAAGCTAATGTTAATGTTTCATAAGATTTTCTAAAAGGTTCTTATTAACACCAATAAAATTCTTAAGACTTGTAATAAATAGCAACTTGTGATAAACAAAAAATGTTTCCACAATGGACTTCCTAAAATAAAAACTCGCTAGCGTAATGCAATAATAGTTAGATTCGAGCCGACAGCGCGATGCTATGATAGCTGAAACGTAAAGGTTACAGCACATACCACTCGGAAACGAAACATCACTACTTCAGCTCGAGCTGTTGAGTATTATTTGTATGAAATTGTCTAGTAGGTACAACGAAAACAAATCAGCATCGTAACGGCAACACCTTTCCTCGGAACAAGAGGCCAACCTGTGGCTCTTATGACACGTCGAGACTCTACCACCGGTCCGGAATGCAATTTTTTTTTTATTCGATGACAAGATAAACCTTGACTGCGATCTCACCTGATGGTAAGTGACGATGCAGTCTAAGATGGGAGCGGGCTAACTTGGAAAGGGTATGGCAGTGTTCATTCAACCCCCTAGTGGGTTGCTACATGCCATCGTGCCGGAACGCTAAATCGCTTGCCGACACGTCTTTGACGGTAGGGTGGTAACTAGCCACGACCGAAGCCTCCGAATAGACCGGACCAGAGACAATTCAGAAATCGAACCCGAGATATCCCAGTTACAAGACCACAGCGCTCACCACTACGCCAGGGAGGTCGTCTTCAGCTGAGAAGAGTCGGCAAGAAACTTAGCAGTTGCTCTTTTCATAAAAAAATATTACAATAATATAATACTGTAAGGCTACATGTTAGTGTAATAAGTTATTAGTTACCTATGTAGTTAGCTAGTTGAAGATGTGGCGGTGACGATCCCTTTCCGAGTTGATACGTGGGCGGTAACCTTTGTAACCGTTGTGATCACCAGATATGGGGCAGGTGCTCCCCGCCGGCCGCGATCTCAGATAGACTATCTCACATGCGAGACTCATTTGCTCTTTACTACTCTTTGTTCCAAACATGTTCTGCTATATTTTTGAAAGATATCTGCCAACACAAACTTTGGTGCGATGCAATCTTTAATTTCGACTAGATGATGCCCGCGACTTCTTCCGCGAGGTTATGATTTTTTGATTCCTGTGGGAACTCTTTCATTTTCCGGGATAAAATGTATACTATGTGTTGTGTGTGCAAACACTGCAGGCACATAGTGTCTGCTAAAATGCCTGTGGTTGTGATGCCCTTACTTTTTTTTTTACTTTTGTTATAAAAGTCCTAGATCAGGGGCTCCCAAAGTTTTTTTTTCACTCCTTACGGCCTAAAATGAAATTGCCCACGCTCCCCCTCTGTGCAGTACGCTTCAGCAAGTGGACTCGCCACCGAATTGTAAAAATACTATAATGGTAATAAATTCCAAAAATAATTTTCACTCCACTACGGCAAAGCCAAAAGAAAGGGTTACGATTTTTAATCCCCGACGCAAAAACGACGTGACGTTATAAGTTGTCGTGTCTGTGTGTCTGTGTGTGTGTGTGTCTGTCTGTGGCATTGTAGCAGCTGAACGGATGAACCGATTTTGATTTTGTTTTTTTTTGTTCTTAGTTATATTTGATGAAAATCGGTCCAAGATGGCCGCCGCCACAAAATAAGAATGTTGCACCGTAGCTTAGCGCCTAAACTACTGAGCCGATTTTGATGAATGAAGTGTCAATCGATTCGTTATTATAGTCCGCGTAATATACGCTACATTTTATGGGAACAAAATTAATATCACGGATATTACATCCGATTTTCCTTAGTCGGGTTATAGTTTTTAAACAATTTCCTTGTTTTCTTGTTTAGATTGTTTTATTATAAAAAATCTTAATCCCTGATATCTAATCACACTTTATAATGTGTGTGTTTTCACGCACTTATATCTAATGAAGAGTCAACGTGACGGAGGAGCCTGCATGTTTTCCAATTTTGGGTTCAATAGAAGAAAGTGCACTATGTAGACTATTGTGTGCGACCGTAGTGCAAACGCTCCCCCCCTTGCATGTCTTTGTTTGCCATAATAGGGCGCGCCCCCCACTTTGAAAATCAATGTCCTAGATTATAGTGAACAGCTGGAAACGAGAATATATCGATGTGTCAAGAGCTAAAATCGATTAGATAGATGTTGTCCAACCGATCGCGAGTTTCCCGTGGCTCAATCGATTCAGAATCGAGTATTTGTCGATCGTTCATCGAGATAAGTGCGAGAAGTGGCTCGGAGTGTGCTAGATTTGTATCTGGGCTGGAATTTCATACTAAATTATCTTTACTGCGTTGTTTCATTGACGATTGTAGTACTTGTTTGGATTCGTCTAATGAAGAGTTGCTATTTCCTGCAAATGCTATTCCTTTTTCATACAATATGAGTACTGAGTAGGTACGGTACCTATTATTATTGTAATAAAGACAGCTCTAATTTCCGTTACGCTAATTAAGATGAGTATTTTTTTTTTTTATTAGTAAAAAAGAAAGATAACTTAATAAACCGACCGCGATGCGTCGTTAATTTTCAACAATGCATTTCATTTTCAGTTGAAGTTATACCTAGAACACTAGACTGCAGTCTATAAGATTAAGCCTTGAGTGTCAAACTTTGATAAAAATACTTGACCTGTTCAACCTAGAAATGTCTATTTTTAGGTGGTTAAGGTTAAATTTACGCTTCAGTTTCATGATGACATGGTGACTTAGTCGTAACTCTCTCCCTTTATCAATCTTAGGGGATATTTCATGATCTTTTCTATTTAAATTAACTTTAACAGCGGATATTCGTCTGTTAAAGTTTACTTGGCAATGGTGAAATTCGACATCTTTGATATTCGTAGTTTTAGTTGCCAATGCAATACCCAAGAGTGCTAAAAATCATAACACATAACTTTTCTTGCTTCGCTACAGTCGGTCGAGGTTTTTCGCCGTGAATTCCGCGTCCATATCGAAATATCGCCCGTAGATACGACTTTTATGGCGGGCAGCTTTTTTATTTGACATTTTATACAAGTTTATTCAAACAGCGCGATACGATCGGCGACGTTATCTTTCAATGCAACGTTACCGCGAGCTGGGGCTCGATAGGATCTGGGGCCATTGCTAGTTAAACCAACCTGATAAGGGATCGGACGCCGCTGTGTGCGTGCCGCGTCCGTACGTCGCTCGCTGCGCTTGTGTGCGGAGAGGGGAGCTCTACGGTACGCCAGCCAGTCACTAAAATTACGCGGCAAAAGAATGACGCCGCAAACGAAAAGTTGTGCTCTGCGTTGAAAAGTTGAGGTGTTGTGCGTTCTTGGACGTTTGTGATGTTATTGTGGTTGAGTTATTTGAGGCAGTTGGAGCTAGCGTGCGCCGGTGCGGCCGCGCTGCCGCCAGGCGGCGCTGTCGTCGGGAAAACAATGTGTACGTTGGACACCACTTCCTATTGTTTACAACCATTGTTTTTATTATGGATTCTACTTTATATATCAACTTTTATCCTAAATTCTTAACGCTTGGTTAAGTTTAAACACAGCTTAAGTAGCTTTGTACACTTTGGGTACAGTGTTCCTTATTTACAAGTTTCAACATCTTTATTTTTCGTTTCTTACAAAAGTTCATACTGTAACTTTTTAAATTAACGTTAACTATGCGTGAAATATAAATCTACCGTTTAATTTAGAAAGGAGAGGTCAAGTCGTGAAATTCTCCTTAAAGTTAATTTTCTATACTGTAAGGTATTGGTAAAGATTAAGAGGTAGGTATTTGAAAGTTACACTCAGTGATGCATTTTCACTGATGGCACCTGTCTTCAGCACTAAGTAGCAGCATTCAAGCAGCAATTTTCGCCAAGACAATACATTAGGTACATTACTATATTCTAGTCACATTTTGTATACATAATAGGCTAGTTACACTTAGGTTGGTTGTCACAACAGTTAGTTTTTTGTTCTCCATTAGGATACTATCTATTTTTTTATCGTTTTTAGAGTTTCTTAGATAAGTAGAGTAGGTTGAGAAGATAATATATTAGAACCGCTATGTAGTCTTTCAGTGTAGTGTAACTTCCTTAGATGATTATATTTTGTGACAATTCTAATAAATTGACGTAGGTACAGCTATAAAAACTCCTAAAAACCACGCTCAACCGTAATTTTTGTCTAAAAGTCTATCGTGAAATTGAATGATTCAAAATGCAATTGGGTATTTGACTCGTAAAATGTGCTTATTCATTAACTAGCGGACCCGACAGACGTTGTCCTGTCTTAACTATGAATATTGAAACTCCCCTTTTTACCCCCTTGGGGAGAGAATTTTCAAAAAATGTAAAATACGTAATTCTTTATTTTTGATCAAGAGCCAAAATATCAAGTTTCATAAACATAACTTGAAAAATAACTTGAAGAACGAAGGACTATCATACAAACATTCAACCCCTATTTAATCCCTTAGGGGGTAGAATTTTTAAAAACTGTGAAACACCTACTTTTTTGTTTTCAATTTAAAGCCTAAGTACCGAATTTTATGGGTATAGCTTGAAAAATAACGGAGTTTCATACAAACTTTAACCCCCCTTTTTACCCCCTTGGGGGGAGAATTTTCGAAATATGTAAAATACGTAATTCTTTATTTTTGATCAAGAGCCAAAATATCAAGTTTCATAAACATAACTTGAAAAATAACTTGAAGAACGAAGGACTATCATACAAACATTCAACCCCTATTTAACCCCTTAGGGGGTAGAATTTTTTAAAAGTGTGAAACACTTACTTTTTTGTTTTCAATTTAAAGCCTAAATACCGAATTTTATGTGTATAGCTTGAAAAATGACGGAGTTTCATACAAACTTTAACCCCCCTTTTTACCCCCTTGGGGGGAGAATTTAAAAAAAATGTAAAATACGTAATTCTTTATTTTTAATCAAGAGCCAAAATATCAAGTTTCATAAACGTAACTTGAAAAATAACTTGAAGAACGAAGGACTATTATACAAACATTCAACCCCTATTTAACCCCTTAGGGGGTAGAATTTTTAAAAACTGTGAAACACGTACTTTTTTGTTTTCAATTTAAAGCCTAAATACCGAATTTCATGAGTATAACTCGAAAAATGACGGAGTTTCATACAAACTTTAACCCCCCTTTTTACCCCCTTGGGGGGCGAATTTCGAAAAATCCTTTCTTAGTGCTCGCCTACGTCATAAAAGGAACCTACTGTCAAAATTTCAAGTTTCTAACTTCAGTGGTTTAGGCTGTGCGTTGATCGTCAGTCAGTCAGTCAGTCAGTCAGTCAGTCAGGACAAGCCTTTTTATATAATTATTATAGATTACGATCGAAGATGTAACATGTAAGAATAACATTTGTAAAAACGGAAAATAAATCGATCAAAAAATAAATAAGTTATACGCTGTTTCAATGCGACTGTATCCGTCTCTTTCTAAAACGAAATTTTGTATGTAGAGCTTATGGAGCTACTGAATTGTGACGTCATGTTGCAATAGTGCTCTCTATTTCGAACAGGAAACTTAAAAGCTCTGTATTTTCGAGACTAGTTAAGATATTAAAAAAAGAAACATCATCGTATTTTAATATTAAAAATTTTATTTTAAGTATAATATGAAAAAAAATTGTCAGAAGCAGTACCTAGTATTAACTGACATAGAAGTAGTGTAACATAATATGAAACAATGTTATTTATGTTAACGACTTCACATTCGGAGGATCGCGATAAGCGTAATGATTCAAAGTTTTTTATCTTGTTTGTGTTCCTGATACACCACCGACCTAGTACCTCTACCTACCTACCGGCCGGCTACCCACTACTCAGAACCGCGTGAGTAAACACGCTTTACGATTTGATTCAAAATATTCCTATTGGTTGTCAACTTGTCAGTTCGTTAGGCCCATTAATGTCAAAATTTAAATAATTATTGTCACATTTTCTATTTATTTATTGTCTGAAACATATTTACTGTCATGTTTATTAATCTCATTTGTAGTTATATATGGGACGTTTCACGTGAAATCGAATTTTTTTTTTATTCGAATTAAAAATGAAAATTGTTCATTTCGTCCAATTTAATGTACATCTGAATGTAATGGAATCTTTCAGTTCAACTTTCATCTACTTCCTGAACTAACTAAATATCTAAATTCGCACACATGATAAAAATGATAACAGTACATATACAATAAAAAAAAATTAATCATAATGAAAGTTTACTTTATTTTAGTACGTGATTAGCGTGTTTTTTTTGTCTTTTTATACGATATCGTATATTTTTTTAAATGACATGCCCCCTTCCATTTCAATGCCTTCTAACTTTCTCTTGGTCTTCTATTACCCTCCCGAAAGTCTGAGATACCCACAAGGGGGCATTATCGCCCAGGTTGAGAACCTGTGGCTTAGGCCAAAGTCCACCATTCTAGCTAAGTCAGATTTCCAGACTTCACATAGCTTTGAGGACATTATTGAACTCTGAACCGTGCACTTGCTCACGATGTTTTCCTACCAAGTAATAATACTTTATATTAATTGCCTAAAAACGCACTTAACTCCGCAAAGTTAGAGAGGAAATTCCCCAAAGTAAGGCCTAAAACTACAAGTAATTTTGTAAGTACCAGTTGCTAAGTTCTAAATATAGAAAGTAATTAAATACCATTAAAAAAGAGACAAACCGGATTGAGAATATGTAGATTCACAATTCCTTTTTTGCAAGTCGGTTAATTAAAAACGCTTAAAAGACTTTCCTCAGTAGGTACCAAGCTACACAAATCGGTAGCTAGGTATGTACATACACTTATTTATCGTGGTCTGTTGTCTGTACTGATAAAAATGACGTGTGCGTTGTGAATGGGGACTCGAGATGTGCTGATAGGGCGCTCGAGGGTAGGGAGGGGAGAGGACCGGGGGGGGGGCGTTATCTCGCGCACAGATTTCACGTTCATTATCAGCAGCGTCGCAGATCGAGGGTGTTGTATTGTAGTGTGCGGGTGCTTGACGGAGTTGTGTAGAAGTGATACATTGGTACAGTGGTCCGTCCGTCCGTCCGTCTGTCAGCTGGCTGTATCTGACTATCCGTAATAGGAAGAAAGGTGAAATTTTCAGAGAACGTATATTTCTGTTGCCGCTATAGTAAAAATAAAAATTAATTAATAATAATAATTAAAGGGGGCTCCCCTACAACAAACGTGTTCTTTTTTGCCTGATCTAATAATAAGCGATTATTACGATGGTACGGAACCCTTCAAGTCCGACTCGCACTTTGCCGGGTCTTTTAATTCGATGACTAGATAGTCCTTGACTGCGATCTCACCTGATGGTAGTGGCGATGCAGTCTAAGATGGTAGCGAGCTAACTTGGAAGGGGTATGGCAGTGTACATTCAACCCATACCCGTAATCTTTTTCTATACGCCATCATGCCGGAACCCTAAATCGTTTGGCGGCACGTCTAACGTCTTTGACGGTAGGGTGGTAACTAGCCAGGTCCAAAGCCTCCCACTAGACCAGACCAGAGATTCCCAACCAGTCAGCTTTTCCATTTATATACCTATTTAGAAGATGAGAAAGGATTGTTGGTACAAAAACAACTGTTTAATGTTGACCTCACATCAATACCTGTGTTCATCGGTTTCACTTCCACGCTGTTATCTATAACGCACGCAGCTTACGGTTTATGAGATAAGGGAGTCACACATTTCCACTCTTTGGATGACTTTCACTGCATTTGAGTATTATTTCGTCCAATTTAGTTATGTTTTAGTCTGTTTGAATTTATATTTTACCCGGGATCGAAACCACGATACCCGAACTGCAGGGCTAGCATAGGCGGGAGAAATTTTATCCCCGGGAAAAGGATAAAATGTTTATCCCCTCGTTTAGTTTTATCTACCCGTCGAGCATTGGCACAGCGGTGGAAATAACAGTGGATATACTTATAGGAATATACATCGCCTTCTCCTCGCCATGCTTTAGCATAGGGAAAAGATAATTTTATCCCCTGCCAGTGGATAAAATCGGGGGATAAATTTTTATCTTCTGCCCATATTATATTTATTTTGATATAATTTCATCATACTTGACCGAATTCATTCATTGCTGAAATCATAATTTCAGCATAGAAAAAACTGCGTGTAAACATCAGTTTCGATTGCTCCCAAAAAAGCTATCAAAAACAAAATATAAAGGCACCACGTCCCCACGACGTTTAACGGTTAAACTCCAAATTCTATTGTTCGAGTTAATGTAGAATTTTTCCCAAAACACGTGGTTATCTGAAGGAAGCATCGCGGCTGGAATCGAACCCGCTATCGCCGGTTTGTATCGCCGCAGCCATGCTTTAGCGTTATCACTGACATCTCGCCGGATTTTTTGTGCGGTATAAAAGATGACTAGGTGCCCGGGATATACTGCAGGCTTGTACCCGTAATAGTGGACGAAAACTTTAAGGCGCGATCAAAAATAAGGCATAGGTACCTTCTACTAACATCGTTACTATCCTTATTGCCTTACTAATATCCTTACTATCCTTACTATAATATGCGAAAGTGAGTTTGTTTTTTGGTTTGTCCTTCAATCTCGCGGCAACAAAGGAACGGATCGACCTGATTTTTTGCATGGGAATAGTTGAGGACCGGGGTCACATAGGCTACTTTTTATCCCGGAAAATCAATGAGATCCCGCGGGATTTAAAAAAAAACTAAATCCACGCGAGAGAAGCCGTGGGCATCAACTAGTCATATTCTAAAGGCGAAAGTTTGCATGTGGTGTGTTTATATTTATTACTCCTCCACGCCGCAACGAATGAAGTGGGAATGGAGATAGCTCATATCCAAAATTAAGACATAGGCTACATTTTATCCCGGAAAATTAGTTGCCGCAGGAATCAAAAAAACTCAATTTTGTTTGTTGGTTTGTCCTTAAATAACGCAGAACAGAATAACAGATCGACGTGATTTTTTGCATGGGTATAGTTGAGGACCTTGAGAGTGACATAGGCTTTTTTCCCGTAAATTCAAAGAGTTCCTACGGGATTTTAAAAACTAAGTCTACACGGATGGACTCGCGGGCGACAGCTAGTAAATTATAAGTACATAGTTACACCCTTTAAATGTTCGAATACTGTAACTTATAAGGCGTAAGAACATCATTATCATAACTTAATGAGTTTGACATTTTGTCCAAAGTGTCAAAAACGCATCCCATTAGCGTTTACCCGAGGAATTTTGTTGTTCTGGCAGTTTTTGTACACAAAATTCAAATTCAAAAGTCTTTCAAAAGGTCAACTTTATTCGTCCGTTACAACGATGGGCTATTAAAGTTTAATTGAAGCCTTTAAAACTTTATTTTTTAATGATTAAATTTTAAATTTGATAGTTTTTGTATTAAGTATCGATCAATAAAAATTGTAACCGCTAATCACAAAGGTTTCAAAATGTTTTATTCGCATTTAAGGTTACACCTACTTTCATATAGCGATTAACTTCAATGAGATTAAAAAATGTTGCAAGCAAGAAAAGGTTAAAATTATTTTGCTATAATCCGCCAACAGAAAAATCTGTATGGTCAAACATGCTGTTACAAGCTAAGCACCCAATTATTTTAACATTTTCTTGCTAATCGTGAACTTCCGCAAAGTAACGCTTGGTTCTATGCAAAAATGTATAAATATTAAATTCACTCACATGAAGTCGCGGGCTAAACCTGTAAAAAAACAAATGCTTTTGCGGAATATGATTTTATTTTATTCTAGACACGCTAACCTCAAATTTAGTTATTAGAGCGGACCCGGTATAATTTGCACAATGTTGTTTCAAATCAGATATAATATTGCTTGATATCTCCATATATATCTAGACGGGGAGTATATGGCCTAAGATAAATGGCCTCAACAGATAGACGTTTCCTTCTACGCAGCCATAACAAAGTGCCTAGTTGATGTCGATAGCAGATTCGTTTACAGCAAGATTTATCCGTCATCTTGACGAAACTGCACACTCTTGTATGCTAGACGTTCTTTAAATGAGGGTGCGCTCACTGTAATTTTTAAATTGTTTTTCGGTTTATTGATAGCTCTATTCTTTGAACAAGCTCTATTCTTTCATAGCTATTTAGCTAAAACAAAGTAGAGCGACAGAATTCCATAATTCTGAAAATGAGCATGTTTCGTTACTACATGAGGCAATAACAATTAATTTCCTTTTCCAAAAAAAAAAAAAACGATTATGGATTAGGTCCTGCACAGCACATGCTTCACATTGTACTAAGTAGATTTTTCTACTTTGGCTAATTATTTGAAAATATCTATTGTTTATTAGATGATGTTCGCGAATTCGTCCGCTTGGAATAAGGGTTTCAGTTCCCGCGGGAACTCTTTAATTTTCTGGGATAAAATTTATTTATTTATAAATAAATAAATAAAATCTAGGCTACATGTTAATCCTGGGTATGGGCTATCTCCGTCCCAAATTTCAGCCAAATCGGTTCATTCGTTGTGGCGTGAAGGTCTTTATAATATTAGTGTGATTGTCTATTCACGAAATTCCTCCAAGTAAAGGCTGCTTCTCTCCGTGTATCTCACATTTTTGCCAAAAGTCGGGATCCTTGTAGGCCCTTTTACACTCGGGGCATCTGAAGAGGCGCACTATAGTTTGTGGAACGTTTTGTACGAGTCATCTCGTTGAACAAATTTATGCGAGTGGGCCGGTCGGATCATGCACTGCCTAATTGATTCGATATCGAGGCGGAGCGCTGAAAGGTCGCCGGTTCAATGCCTGCGCGGTGACGGGCCGCAGTGATGGGCTCAGGTTGCACGTTGATCGCAATACTAGTGTTGCAATGATAATAATTTATTGTACTTTAGTAGGTATTAAGTTTTCTTTAAACGTTTATTTAAGTTCCTAGTGCACATAAAAAGTACTTTTTATCGTAATTTTTGATTCGTGTTTGTGTCGTAAATTACGATTCATAATGAAATATGTAGGTAGAATAATTTGTTTTCATTTAGTAGGTATTGCGTTTTGTTTAAATATTACTTCAATACCCAATGATTAAAATAAAAACTTACTACAAAAAACATAAAGCAATTTAAATATTAGTCTACTTCCCATTTTCCCACTAGGTACTAATATTACGAGTGGTTACGACAATAGAGCCACAGGTGGAAACTGAACCATCCACTTTTCGGTTTCCATTCCGTCCCTTAACCGCTGTGCTATTGAGGCTCTAAAGTCAAGTTAAGCCAATTGGCAGAATGTGACTAAACTTCCAGGCAAACCCGCTACCATAATATATGACTGTCATTAATTATTTATTATTAAGAGTGCGTGTCATGGTAGATCTTCAGATGCAGATTTGATTTTAACACCAGAGTAGATCAAGTTTTAATTATTCGAAAAAATTAGGTACATCATAATTCAAAGGGCCGATACTGAGTAGAAACATAAAATAATGAAGTTCGACAAGAAAAAATCGCGAAATTAGGTCTAATTTTTAACCAATTTTCATTTAATTTCAATGTTCATGGGCGGCGGTAATCACTTAACATCAGGTGACCCATCTGCTCGTTTGCTCGCTAAAAATATAAAAAAAAAAAAAATTAGTTGCATATTACAGAATTTTAATATAAAATTCCTATACATATTACCAAGAGACGAATCAGCCATTTTAAAAATAAAATGAATATCTTAAGAGTTATTAGAATACATAATATGATGTATTCTGCACTCCTACACGCTAGCATCTGTCGTGTTTTATACGAGGTTTCGGGTATGTTGTATTTTATCTATCGCGGGGATTTTTTTCTGGTATTCTGCGCACTGTTAACCACAGGTAAGATCGCAGTTGTTAGTTTAGTTTTAGCAAAATTCGAAGAGCTGATGGTCTCAAGGTGCTCCAGGTGGACCGACGACATCAAACGAGTCGCAGGGAGCCGCTGGATGCAGGCAGCGCAAGACCGAGATCTGTTGAAGTCCATGCAAGAGACCTTTGCCCTGCCCGTTTTGACATGCGTTGGATTGTGTGTGCATTCCTACGTATGCATTTTTGAAGCTTCATTGTGGAAGCACTGTATGTGTATACATAGCATAGTTACGTTACCTATTGTAAAAAAAATCTTTTTTTTTTTTAAAAGAGCAACTGCTGAGTTTCTTACCGGCTCTTCTCAGCAGAATCTGCATTCCGAACCGGTGGTATATTTATGACGTGTCATAAAAGCTAAAAGTTACATGAAATAAATGGATTTTGATTTTGATTTTGATTTTTTGATTTTGTTCAACACGTCTATCGGTGAAGAGGACTAACATGGTATCGAAAAAAAATATCGTTTTCTTATTCCAAACTCACGTGTTTTAAACTAATATTCACACTTCATGCCAGACTAACAAAAAATGCATAATAAACTAATTTAATTAATCACTTTAAAATTCATACTGAATTGCAAATAGCCGTTCTTATGTTATAAAAACTTACCTATGTATATCCAAACTAGTCGTGCTATCAGTCGCCCGCACATCGATGTTGAATTCCTTATATTAAGTACATGCTAAGCTTATGCTAAGTGATAAGTGATAAATACCCATAGCTCGTTGCCACCATACATATGTGTTGCAACCTAATAATAGACTCTGCGCGGGAGATATTATAGTGCACAGGGGTGGGGCCCGACCCGGGAATCGAACCCGAGCCTCACACAATAAAGTGCACTTACCTACCGTCTTACCTAGACTTTTCTCTCTTTCTATCACGTAACTCTTATCCCTTCGCACTCTCTGAAAGTAGGCCCTTCGAAGAGGTACGCCATGTACTTGTAGCTCCTTACCTACTGCGGAGTGCGCCAGTTCTGCCTACGCTCAGTAGTGAGACGTAAATGGGTTGTTCATGATGATGATGAATACAGAGAAATACACACACATATACACACACACATACGCACACATTACACAACACATTTACATCACACACACATGTACATTTGTTATTAAGCTATTGCATAGCTTCTATCGCGGGCTAGCGTGGAGACCGAATCCAGAAATTCCGTAACGAAAATAACCTGACACGGGACTCCTCTACGGTGAGCCGCTAGATGGCGCATTTTTTATCAACGCCATCTAGCGGTGAGTCGCTAGATGGCGTTGATAAAAAATGCTATGCAATAGCTTTACCGCGGCAGTCCCCGAGTGCCACACGTCTTTTTTTTTTACGTAGGTAATAATATTATTATCTTTTAAGCTGTAATTTACCTTCTGTCTGTAAAAAAGGGTGGTGGGGGGATAGCGTTCTTTTATCACAGCTTCACATCCTCGGGAGATTAGGGGCGCGATAAGCTGTTACGTGATGGTAGACTGATAACATTGTGTATACCGAGTCCACCTCCCTACCCATACCGCAGAATTCTAAACGAGGCGATAGAAGTGGTATCTACTTCTGTATAATACCGGGCCAGCGTGTTGCTATTCTTAAGCATAGTTTACACGGAGCCAACACTGGCTGCCAATAAGACTGGCAGCCAGTGCTGGCTTGGTATTGGCCTTGTGTAAACAGTTTTTCAAGCCAAGCCAGCGCTGGCTGCCAACGCTGGCGAGAATAGAGCGACCGTCTATTTTTCTAGCCAGTGACCTCCGCCCGCATACCCTTCGACCCCCGCGCCAGCGTTGCGGACACGTGTAGACGAGTCTCGCCAGTCATTGGCGAACGTCCGTACGGTGTGTGTTCTTTGTTGTTTTATTTGGAATTTCTGCGACAAAATGCCGAGAAAATTCAACGAAGAGGATACTTTGAAAATCGTACAACTTTATAGAGAGCACGAATGCTTGTAGGATAAGCGTTGCGATGCATACAAAAATAAAGAAATGCGCGCTTCGGCACTAGAACAACTTCGTGTAGGAATGAATATAGAAGAACTGACTGACTGGCAGAAGCTCCAGTTACAGGTCTATCGCTTAACCATTTTCTTATCCAAAGTCGTTTCGCTCCCTTTTTTTGTAATATATCAATCAACTCTTCTCTTAATAGTGCAGAGATATTCCTTAAACATTTCTTTTTCAACAGCCTTTGCCGCGTATTCATTATTTTTTCCAAACGTGTGCACACCAGAAGAAAAATTCCGTGAATGATTGGCCGCGTCTAAACAACAAGGGCCAGGCCAACGCTGGCTTGTCTGCAGACTGGCGCCAGCATTACTGGCTTCGTGTAAACTCTACTTAAGTAACTTATTTTTAACCCCCGACGCAAAAACGGAAGGGTGTTATTTTGACGAGTCTGTGTGTTTGTGTCTGGCATCGTAGCTCTCGAAAGGGTGAACCGATTTAAATTTGTTTTTTTTTCTGAAAGGTGAATTAGTTGGGAATGTTCTTAGCTATGTTTGATGAAAATCGGTCCAAGATGGCCGCCGCCACAAAATGGCGGATTACATATTTTTATTTTAACGATTAGGATGTTGTATAACATGACGAAGGTGTTTTAAATTGTTAATTTACATTTGTCCCCTACAAATATGTGAAAATAACTCTATCTGTATTTTTTGTATCTATTTTTTACAATTTTAACGTTACACAACAACAGTACGTAACAACAATATATAGGAATTAAAAAATCTCAATCCACGCAACCGAAGTCGCAGGCACCAGCTCGTATTAACTAATACCTGTTATAATTGTCAACTGTGTTGATTTTTTTAATACGTACATGAACTGAGAGCAACGTAACTTTGTCCTTAAAAGTACATACCTACTTAAAAAAAGCGCTTTTAAAAATATTTTAAAGAATACATAAAAAGTTACCTTCTACAGCTTTTAAAAGGCGTGGGAGGGATTTCGTGGGGGGTTTTATCGCCAAAACTCCCGATCGCGAGGCGATCCGTCCGTCGATAAGAGATCGGCCGATAGGCGATAGGAGGGCGAGATAGGCCCGCGTCTATACAAAATGGTTCCCTCGTAATCGCAGCTAACATCTTTTTATGTTGATCGGATTTTTAGATTGGAATGGATTAATTTTTTAAGTTTTTTAATGTTTTTTTTTCTATTCCCGTTCTATTTAATATCGACTCGGTTATTAAAGTTTGTTGTTTTTGTAACGTCGGTTTATAGACATGATTCTGGTAAGCATTGGTTCTCAATAACTCAACAGGCTTACGGCTTAATCCTTTATTTTAAGTAAGTAAATAAAAAAAATTATCAAAACCCAATTCTATTCCATGTATCTACTATCTAGTAAGTAAATAAAAAAAATTGTCAAATATCCACTTCTATTCCATGTATTTAATTTGGTCGGTACTTTTCCATGAACGGGTGTCTGTGACATAAATAATTGTATCTATTCCATAAAAAGTCAAATTCCGATTTAAAACCTGTCCGATAATATCAAAAAAAATCGCTGCAAAAAATTGCAGTTTTTTTAAAATGTGATATCTCGCATTAATAATCTAACTGAGATAAATCTTTGGTATCTGATTCTGCATTTATTAGTTTTTTGTCGCACTATTAAATAGAATATTGAAGAATTTGTTCGTTTCTTTGTTTTTTATAATCATATACTTTTTAACCGACTTTAAATAAGGAGGAGGTTCTCGCTTCGTCGGAATCTTTCTTTTTATGTGTGTTCCTCGATTACTCGAAGACGCCTGGACCGATTTGGCAAAATCTTTTTTTGTTTGAAAGGGTATACTTCCCAAGTGGTCCCATAGTCATCAGGTCAGGTCTGGAGAAATCGAGGGAACTCTACAAATTATATAGGCACAATTGATATGTACTTTGTAGTGGCGTTTGAAGTCGGTTTTGTAAAAATATTTTTTATGTTTAAATCCTATTATACTACTCTTATTATAAATGCGAAAGTTTGGATGCATGTTTGTTACTCAATCACGTCGCAACGACTGAACCGATTTGGCTGAAATTTAGCACAGAGATAGATTACAGTCTGGAATAGGACATAGGGTACTTTTTATCTCGGAAAATTGAAAAGTTTCAGTGGGAATAAAAAACCTCAATCCACGCGAATGAAGTCGCGGGTATCAGCTAGTAAAATTATAAAAGCACAATTTTATCTAAATATTGTACTTGATAAGTTATTGGTGAAACATAGGGGAGGCGCGGGGAAGACGCGCTGGTATTACGCCGATAGAGCCCGTATGTGGCGCGTTGATAACAACCGAGTTATCCAGGCTATGTAGGTTAGTCGAAATTTTATGTATCGCTAACTAATTCGTATTTGATAATGATAACTTTCCGCTTGGCTACGACTTACCTGGGCCTTTCAAAAACTCTAGTGGAATTGGGTATTTTACTGTTGTCGAAATGTGGATATTCATTAATTACAATCGAAAATGTTACATGTAGGAATAACATTAATTGTAAAAAAAGAAAATAAATCGGTCAGAAAACAAATAAGTCTTGCGCTGTTTTACTGCGACTGCATCCGTCTCTTTCTAAAACGATATTTTGTATGAACAGTGTATAGAGCTACTGAATTTGTGACGCCACATGTCAGTAAAGCTCTCTCTGTCTAACAGGATACTTTAAAGCTCTATATTTTCGAGACTAGTTAAGATATTAAAAAAACAAAAATGACATTGTGTTTTAATATTAAAAAACTTTATTTTATGTATATAAAAAAATTTAGAAAAGTGAGAATAATATAGGTATTACTAGACTTCATTAATGTGGAGTTAGTCAAAAACGTGCCGCCAAGCGATTTAGCGTTCCGGCACGATGGCGTGTAGAAATGGATTAGGGGTATGGGTTGAATGTACACTGCCATACCCCTTCCAAGTTAGCCCGCTACCATCTTAGACTGCCTCCTCTCTTACTATCAGGTGAGATCACAGTCAAGGACTATCTCGTCATCGAATAAAAAAAAACTTATAACACCCATCTTTTTCGTCGGAGGTTAAAAAAGGTGCTACACTTACATTCTCAGCAGAATCTGCATTCCAAACCGGTGGTAGAATCATGACGTGTCATAAGAGCTACAGGTTGGCCTACATGAAATAAATAATTTTGAATTTGAATTTGAATTATGGTCGTGGGCTGGAGTTACTTTTTTATTAAAATTAAATTAATATAAGAGCCGCTTTACGCATTTAATATTCGAAGGTGCCATATCTCTACCTAGATAAGATCTAAGAGCTCTTCATAGTTGTATATTTACACAGATATCGATCTAAATGACCTATGACGTAGGTGTTTGGATGTGAGTGTATTGTAAAGCCACGTTCGTATGATTTGATGCAACAGATACAGTGTTGAGCATAAACGCAGTATTTTTAATGTAGGTATTGACAGATTCGAAACAGAGAACCGCAGCTGAAATTCAAAATTTCTTTCATGTAGGCTAATTTGTAGCTCTTATGACACGTGATAAACTTACCACCGGTTCGGAATGCAGATTCTACTGAGAAGAGCCGGTAAGAAACTCAGCAGTTGCTATTTAAAAAAAAAAAAAAATTTTTACAATTCGTAACAAAACTATGCTATGTACCTATACAGTGTTTCCACAATGAAGTTTCAAAAATGCAAAACAATCCAATACATGCCAAGACTGGCAGGCAAAAGCAGACCCATTCCAGTTGGTGGCACCCGTTCACGAGCATGACGCATGATCCAGCCATTGCTTCGTTCAACCATATTTGAGGGAACGTAACAACCCGCACCACACGACACCACCACAGACATTTTAAAGAGAGCATGCCAACTTGAACATGATACTTGACAATAAAATTACGGATATATTTTATACATATTTCTAATGTTTTATGCCCAATTTCTATTTAAAGAAATGGCTAAAGCAACTAGTAAAATTAATTTTGTCGCCATTTTTCTTTATCAAAACCTAGGTATATGATTAAAAAATTATGTCTAAAATATTATGCCTTCGTTTGTGAGTCCGATTCGCATTTGAACATTTATTTTTTTATTGTAATTAACACCGTCAAGTAGGGATTTGTAAATGTTTATGCACCTATGCAATTTTTTTATTACGCATCGAATAAATATCAAGTCTTTATTCGAGAGCCTACTTCGAGGAAACAGATTAAAATGTTACTCAATCAAATAGTACCTGTTGCGAGAGTAAATGTAGGGAGTGGAGAAATATAGTGATTTGCTTGAGCTGTGGGCGTAGTCACGATGCGATACGATAGCTAAGACTTTTAGGCTAGTACACATTTTTACTTCCTTATAATAAACTAGCTGATGCCCACAACTTCGTCCGTGTGGATTTAGCCTATGTGTTATTCCAGACTTTAATCTGTATCTGTGCCTTTCAGCCAAATCGGTTCATGGCCTATGTCACTCTCCAGGTTCCCAACTATACCCATGCTAAAAATCACGTCGATCCGTAGCTCTGTTGCAGCGTGATTGAAGGACAAACCAACAAACAAACACACTTTCGCATTTATCATATTAGTAAGGATGCGAAAATGTGTTTGTTTATTGGTTTGTCCTTCAATTACACAGAAACGGAGGTACGGTTCGATGTGATTGTTTGCATGGATATAGTTGAGGACCTGGAGAGTTAGCCTTGAAAACCACAGGATCACCAATCTTCACGGGGACCCTTCCCGTGAAGATTTTAAAATCCTTATTCCACGTGGACGAAGTCGCGGGCAAAAGCTAGTATGACATAATGCAAATTCAAATTTTAATTGATAATTTTTCGAATGATCTATCAACGGACCTCTCAAATAAATGGACGGATCGGACTGTTTGGCGCATAGATAGCTATTATGGTGTAAGCATCCACTAACAAATAATTTTCGAAAATTCAACCCCTAAGGGATTAAAATAGGGCTTTCAAAAATCGCACTTAATGTGAGTGAAGTCGCGGGTAAAAGCTAGTAATTTTATAACGTGTGCAGTGTAGACCAGTCCTAATATAGATCAGGCGTTAACAAGCGACCGGGGTGCAGACAAGCGCGTTGTCGCGATGCCATCTCCGCCAATTTGTACGTGGCTCCGCGGGATTTATTGGCCACGCGAGCGTGGTGCATAGGTGGCCTTACCGCGCCTTGCCGGTACGAGGAACAGCGGATTCCGCTGTTCCGCTGAGCGGAATAGCACAATTGAGTATTTGGGAACACCAACGGGATTGGGTCTGCTTTGGCTGCCCATCTTGACATGCGTTGGATTGGTGTACCTACGTAGGCATTTTTGCATTTTTGAAGCTTTATTGTGGAAGCACTGTATACATAGCATAGCTTTGTAAAAAAAAAAATTTTTTTTGAAAAGAGCAACTGCTGAGTTTCTTACCGGCTCTTCTCAGCAGAATCTGCATTCCGAACCGGTGGTAGATTTATGACGTGTCATAAGAGCTACAAGTTAGCCTACATGAAATAAATTAATTTTAAATTTTGACTGTTGTCAAAATGCGGATATTCATTCATTGCAATCCGAAATCCTTACTAATTCTTACTTCCTTACTAATATTATAAATGCGAAAGTGTTTGTTTGTTGGTTTGTTAGTTTGTCCTTCAATCACGCCGCAACAAAGCAACGGATTGACCTGATTTTTGCGTTGGTATAGTTGACTGAGAGAGTGACCTAGGCTACTTTTTATCCCGGAAAATCGAAGAGCTCCCGCGGGATTTTTAAAAACTTAATTCACGCGAACGAAACTGCGAGCATCAACTACTTAGTAAACTTATAAAAACAAAACCTATGCCATTGCACGGTTCAATATCTCTAGAAAAATTGATCGACACCTCATGTATCCATCCATCTAATTGGTATACTTCGAATTTATAAAGTATCCCATAAATACTCAAATAGACGTGAAAAATATAACTTTTGCTGTCGCACAGTCAGCTAATAGCTATTAGAGCGGTAAACCTTTGAACACAGAAGAAAGTAAACTATAATATTCTACTAGGGATGAGTTATATACTCGTACTCACAAAACAAGCGAAAAACTTGTTCCGAACGACGAAGAGTATAATAGAGTACTTCATTGTTAAATGAAATGACAAATTACGACAAATATTTGCCATTGCGCTTTCGTTTACCTCACGCTTGTAACACATCCACCTCTTTGTATACATATATACTATATCATAGGCGGTAAATAATAAATTTATCACTCGCTCGGCCAATATGTTTCCTTTTAAAATATGAGCACAGATTAGAAATCCCCCATACCTCATTCGCCAATTAAATCCACAGAGTAACAAGACCTAGCCTCACGCTTAGAAATATAAACGTTCAGAGAATCTTTACTTTTCAACGCTTCGATACTGCACGCTTGAGTTGTGGCTAGGGATGTACAATGTACATGTACACTGTATCGGTATTTTACATTTAATAAACAGCAGCAATCATTTCTTGTACGGCATAGATTTCTTGGTTGATTTGATTGGAAAGCACTTTAAAAAAATCGCACACTAGCCATTTTTTTTTTCAAATTGTTTACATTTTTATGTTTTTTTTTTGTATTGTTTTCTGTCATGTTGTGTTCAGTAAAAGAGCATTCATTTATTTATTCATTAAAATTAAGTGATTTTTGATGTCATTCATCTCTGAATCAGGTTAAAGCTTGGTAAATTCTGCTAACTATTTATAAAATCTTGGATAAGTTTTAAATATAAGTACTTATAAATTTTATTTAATAAATTGTTTAATTTAAATTATTTTATAAAATATGAAGTCTCATATCGATGTCTTGGAACGTTGTACAAAAACACGTCACTAAAGCCAAACTATCGTCAGTCCCGATCGCGAATATCATTATTGAATCCCACTGGGGAGAGATAAGAGTTTAAAATGTAAATGAGACGTGCGAAAAAGTATGCGATTATCTCACTATTAGGTATAAATTAAGGGACTCGGGAATGGATGCGGGACAATTATATTGTCACGAAGGTGGGTTCTGTCGCACCTGCGCGGGGGCAATCGGTAGACCGATCTGCGCGCGCGCACGCCACCTCAACAGGGCTGCCTTTTATAGCCATCGATATTCCGTTAATCGCTCTTTCAATTTGAATATCGATTTATTATGCACGTCCCTATAATAATTATTCAGCGACAGCGAATGGGTATAAAATGAGATTTCAAGATTCTGAACATACTGGTGCTAATTTTTAAATACTGTCAATTTAGCATAAACAACAGCATTACTACTGAATGTCTCAACTTTTTAATGTTACGATAAAATATAGTAGATCATCCTATTACTACATAAATCGTGCCCGCGTTGAATGGTGTCAGGAATACTGGCTGAACAGCCAGGCTGATTCTTGACACAGAACCGCAGTCCTTATTTTACTAGCTTACATTTTTAAATACCGAAAAATAAATATTCCCAGGTTTGCATTCAGATTCCAGATTTTTATTTTTATCGATATGGATTAAATAACTGGGACGTTTGCACAACACTGTTTAAGAACGCATTGACTTAGTTCTTCCCTATTCCCTTGCAATCGATATGGGCTCCACGGACGGACCAACTCACATTTTATTGTGTGCCAATTAAAATATTCCTTACCGATTGTGCGAATAACTTGAAACAACTAAACTTGCTTCGTATGATTTAGTTGTTTCTCCTATCACGGACTCTGTATTTCGAAGCAACGTATTTTGAAATTTATATAGCGAGCCTTGGTAGCCATCTTTAGGATTATTTTTAGGATCTTCAGGTTATTAAAAAGGACAGTCCTATACACAACAAATCTATAAAAATATTTTTTTTGTAGTGGGTTCTTTCAGTGTTAGGTCCTATACACAAACCTTCCCTTTGTAGGGTTTTAGAAGGCACAGAAGTCATTATCTATAACTAATTTTTGCTTATAGAATTAGGTTTTTTGAAAGCCCAAATACCAATAATTATTTTCATAGGTATAACTTGACAGGTGACGCAATTTCATACAAACTTTCACCCCTATTTAAGGATTGGAATTTCGAAAAATTCTTTCTTAGTGGGTGCTTACGTCATAAAAGTAACCCACGGTCAAAATTGCAAGTTTCTAACTCCTTTGGTTTAGGCTATGCATTCATAGTTCAGTCAGTCAGTCAACCACTCAGGACTCGCGTCTTTTTATAAGATAATTAATGCTGGATGTCTGAACATACATAATTGCATATAGCAGAAAAAATATTTTGATTTTATCTTGTATCTATGATCTTTTTGGGGAATTAAAAACCACATGATCTTAGTAATAAACAAAACAATAAATTACTTTAATGTTTCCAATAAAATTCCAATATCATTAACATCTAAATAAATTCATAAAAGATAAAGATCTATAAACCATTATTAAAGTATAATATTTTTATTGAAACACTTTTAGTTTATTTATGGCAATTTCTTGGAATAAATTTTCTTTTAGACACGAGTTATTTGCAGTAAATGGCGTAATGAGTAAAATATTATGTGCATTTTTTAAAGTCATTTCTAATCTATTGTTTTTTTTTATTTCAAACTAACTGATTCCCGCGACTTCATCCGCGTGGAAAAAGTAGATTGACTTGCTACTACCTGCAAGAAGTTATGTCCTCTATCTCCAATAATATTTAGTAGATCTTCACCAAAATTTGACAAAATATTTCTAATATAATAAAAAAATAATAATCAAATCTGGTTTAGATTTGATTAAGTTATGGAGCAAAATCAACAAAAACTCATCCCCTATCCCGGATAAACCTTATTGTTTATCAGGATAAGAAGTATCTTATATATTGACCCGGAGTTTCAGCTACCACCATACCAAATTTCATTTAAATCCGTTGAGTAGTTTTCGCGTGATGCACGCACAAACAGACAGACAGTCAGACAAAAGATTCAAAAAAAATTGTTTTGTGTCGATAATACTCGTAAAGCATTCTACTCGTACGACTAAAATTTTCAAAATATATTTAATGTACACAATTCGTCTCGTTACAGTTTTATTATAAGTACCTATAGATATTCACTTTTTATGTTTGGTAAAGTTTTTTTTTACTCGATGACAAGATAGACCTTGACTGCGATCTCACCAGATGGTAAGTGACGATGCAGTCTAAGATACGGTACGGTAGCGGGCTAACTTGGAAGGAGTACCCTACCCTACCTCTAATCGGTTTCTACACGCCATCGTGCCGGAACGCTAAATCGCTTGGCAGCACGTCTTTGACGGTAGGGTGGTAGCTAGCCTCGGCCAAAGCCTCCCACCAGACACGACGTTTAAATGCGATTTTAAAAATATTCTATTCAAAATATGAAATACGTATTTGTCGCCATTTTGTCGCATTCAAATATTTTCTAATGCCCCTCCGATCGTCATTTCACGGCAGCGCACCACTAATGACTGCGCGATAAGCGATAACGCGCGATAACGAGCGATAATGACTGATAACGTACCTACCACCAGCTCGCTACTGTAATGGTTACAATAGATTTGTTGTTTTCTATTCGAGTGCAATGTACTTTCGAAAAGTATTGTAAACTAAAATTACTAGGCGTTGCGATAAACAGTTTTTTTTCTATGGTACTTTAGTTTAGATGACTACTTATTATAGAATACCATTCCTTAAATAACTGAAATGATATAAAAATTATTTATTGTAAGTTTATTGTGTTAATTTGTTACTTATTTATTTTATTAATTTTAAATCTTCTAAGAAAATATTTATTTCGAAAACCGCAATCGGTTTTATACTATGTGACACTAAAATAACCCTACTTGAGTATAACATTACTACTTATAGGTATTTACTTACATACTTAAACATATTTTATAATTCATAAATCTACTACTAATAAATGCAAAAGTTTCGATGTATGGATGGACTGGATGGCTGGATAGATGGATGAATAGATGTTTGTTACAACACCCCGTAACGACTGAATCAATTTGGCTGAGATTGGGCACAGGGATAGATTATAGCTCAAAAAAGAACCTCAATCCACGCGAACGAAGTCGCGGCTATCAGTTAGTATGCCATATTACGTTTGTTATTGGTATGTAATATGTATATTTTATTTATTTTTTATTTATTTATTTTATTTTATTTTATACTAGCGGACCCGACAGACGTTGTCCTGTCTTAACTATGAATATTGAAACTCCCCTTTTTACCCCCTTGGGGAGAGAATTTTCAAAAAATGTAAAATACGTAATTCTTTATTTTTGATCAAGAGCCAAAATATCAAGTTTCATAAACATAACTTGAAAAATAACTTGAAGAACGAAGGACTATCATACAAACATTCAACCCCTATTTAATCCCTTAGGGGGTAGAATTTTTAAAAACTGTGAAACACCTACTTTTTTGTTTTCAATTTAAAGCCTAAGTACCGAATTTTATGGGTATAGCTTGAAAAATAACGGAGTTTCATACAAACTTTAACCCCCCTTTTTACCCCCTTGGGGGGAGAATTTTCGAAATATGTAAAATACGTAATTCTTTATTTTTGATCAAGAGCCAAAATATCAAGTTTCATAAACATAACTTGAAAAATAACTTGAAGAACGAAGGACTATCATACAAACATTCAACCCCTATTTAACCCCTTAGGGGGTAGAATTTTTTAAAAGTGTGAAACACTTACTTTTTTGTTTTCAATTTAAAGCCTAAATACCGAATTTTATGGGTATAGCTTGAAAAATGACGGAGTTTCATACAAACTTTAACCCCCCTTTTTACCCCCTTGGGGGGAGAATTTAAAAAAATGTAAAATACGTAATTCTTTATTTTTAATCAAGAGCCAAAATATCAAGTTTCATAAACGTAACTTGAAAAATAACTTGAAGAACGAAGGACTATTATACAAACATTCAACCCCTATTTAACCCCTTAGGGGGTAGAATTTTTAAAAACTGTGAAACACGTACTTTTTTGTTTTCAATTTAAAGCCTAAATACCGAATTTCATGAGTATAACTCGAAAAATGACGGAGTTTCATACAAACTTTAACCCCCCTTTTTACCCCCTTGGGGGGCGAATTTCGAAAAATCCTTTCTTAGTGCTCGCCTACGTCATAAAAGGAACCTACTGTCAAAATTTCAAGTTTCTAACTTCAGTGGTTTAGGCTGTGCGTTGATCGTCAGTCAGTCAGTCAGTCAGTCAGTCAGTCAGGACAAGCCTTTTTATATAATTATAGATTACGTAACATCTTATGAACTTGGATGGTGTGTCGCTTCCCGTTTCTGAGCGGAGCGACTTGTTAACCGTTTCAGTCAAAAAGGAAAAATAGATTGTACAAGTACCTTCTGATACTGAATATGCATTATGAAAGAACAACTCTAATAAGGTGAGCCTACCTTTTTCGAAAGTGATTGATAAAATCAATCCGCAGTCACAAAAGGTATCAACGTGCAAACTTGATACCAGTTCCAATTAGGGCAAGTTCACACTATCGACTTGTAGCTCGATAAATTGTTGTAGGCACCTGCTAGATCTTAGATGACCTGCCTCGCGCAGAGTTAAGCCCTGTGATCCTAAAGTCGTCAGATTCGATTCCTGGCGGGGTAATATTTTAAATAATATCAATAAAAATATATTAAGGATTCCGTACCATCGTAATAGCGATCGTTAAGGTCGAGCAAAAAACGCCGAAAGAATCACGTTGTTATTTTATTTTATTTTTATTATTTGTTATTATAGCAGCAATAGATATACAAATTCTGTGAAAATTTCATGTATCTACCTATTACGGTTCTTGAGATACAGCTGACAGACAGATGGATGGACGGACAGACAGCGGAGGCTTATTAATAGGGGTAACTTTCGCTTCCTTTGGATACGGAACCCTAAAAACCTTCCAAGTTCTCCGCTACCATCTTAGATTGACTCGTCACTTACCATCAAGTGAGATTCCAGTCAATAGCTATCTTGTCAGGAATAAAAAAAAATTAAAATCTTGAAATCTTGTAGACGAGATGGGTAGTGTTTAAGATATTTTTTTCGGCCACAAAAGGCTTTTAAAGACAAAAAGTTTCGCAACAAAAAATCTTGAACTTTACAATCTTTCGACTATCATCGTCTGTAGGACGTCTAGCCACCCTTCCACGGCTATCTGCGTGTACGCAATGCACACACACGCAACTATACAAATAACACTCAAAACCGAACTCTATATCCAACGCACAAGATTTCGTTTACAATGCATAATTTTCGGAGAATGTGCATGGAAAATTTTATTCTAATAAGCCTTCATATCGAATGCACTTTCAATAGTACCACTCTAAATTTGAATCCTACCACTTGTTGTTAAAGTTTAAATTGGTTTGGGATTTTAATGAAGTGCTGCAGAAATGTATTGCAAAAGGCCAGGCCTCGTGATATGACTAGGTAATTGATTGATCGTATCGATCAGATCTCTAACGGGACGGCAGACGTGTCGTCCTTTTTGAGCTAAAAATGCCGATATTTGAATGTTTGAGCACGTCTGCGCCTTCCTATCGCGACGTTTTGTGGAAAAGAAGTATTCAAATTACATAATTCATATGTATATGTACACAGGCTCCAAAAAATCCAACTTGGCTGGGCAGACTTCGCGATGTTTCATCCAAAATTCCCTAGTGCCTGAAGTCCAAAGTCTTTGAACACTTTGCACATTTGCTAGTACAATGAGAAGTAAAATAATAATTGAGAAACAATAATATTACGCTGTCGGTATTAATCCGCTAAACCAGAAAAAATCTGTATGGCAACACGCGCCGTTCCCCGTTGTTTCTCCAGATTCAAATTCAAAATCCATTTATTTCATGTAGGCCAACTTGTAACTCTTATGACACCTCATAAATATACCACGGGTTCGGAATGCAGATTCTGCTGAGAAGAGCCGGTAAGAAACTCAGCAGATGCTCTTTTCAAAAAAAAAAAAAATTTACAATAGGTAACAAAACTATGCTATGTATACACATACAGTGCTTCCACAATGAATCTTCAAAAATGCATACGTAGGTACACACAATCCAACGCATGTCAAAACGGGCAGACAAAGCAGACCCATTCCCGTTGGTGGCACCCGTTCAACCCAGAATTGGAGAAACACAGGAACAAGACACACACGTAGCGCCAAAATTCACACACACAGCACAAACTTTCTCAAATCATACACGAAGCACGTTTCGCTCCGACACCGGAGCATCATCAGGAGATGTTGGCTCCACAATGCACAATTGCAAAGTACATGTAGTAGTAAGGTGTTAGGTACATCCAATTTTACTTCTAATCGACTTCAAAAAAGGTTTATTTGTTCTCAATTGGTCGAAAGCTTTTTTTTTTTTATTTATGTTCCCCGATTACTCAAAGGCGTCTGGACCGATTTGGAAAATTCTTTATTTGTTTGAAAGGGTATACTTTCCAGGTGGCCTCACAGTCATCAAGTCAGGATCTGATGATGGGTTCCTAGAGAAATCTAAGGAATCCTACAAATTTTATAGCACACTTGATAACTTCATAGTGGCGTTTGAAGTCGGTTTTTTTAAATAATTTTTATTTAGATTAAAGTTTATCCGTAGTCGAGTCACAGCTTTTTAATCTTTTATCCTTGTAGTATATGGCTACTGCGACACTCGCTAGAGGGATACCGGGTATCGGGTAGCCGGTAGAGGGATGAGGTCAGATATTTCAATTTAAGATCGGATATTGGCGCGGCCGTGACGCCGCATACGTCTGAGATCGGCCGCGCCTTATCGCTATATTAAAATCTTATGTATGCAAGACTTATGGCGGGCCCCGGTTATGGGACGATAGATACTGTGATACAGGGAATGGCTGCAGATTTGGTGGACATTTATGAGGTGCTTTCCTTATATGTAGAAAACCAATCATTTCTTCTCTGCGGTTTAGCAGTTAGGTATGTTTTTATCTCAAGCTAGTTTTGCCGCCGTGCAGTCTGTTTTGATCATAAACATAGTATTACTATGGGTGAGACAAATAAGACCGTCTTCAAGTTGATGCAGTGTTAACAAAATATATAACACTTGCCTTCACTTAGAAGCCCGCATGCCTGCCTCCATAATATACTAAAAAGATGCGTGAATTCTGCCATTCTACACAAGGCCAGCCTGGCATATATTATGGTCTTAACAGAGCGCAGAATGCCAGAAAAAAATCCCCGCAATAGATGAAATAAAGCATACGCGAAACCTCATGTGAAACGCGACAGATGCTAGCGTGTAGGAGTGTAGAATGCATCATGTTTTCTAATAACAAGTGTAGAATACATCATGTTTTCTAATAACAAAAAATGGCTGGTCCGTCTCTTGGTAATATGTAAAGGAATTTTATATAAAAACTTTGGTTCTGTAATATGCAAAATATTGAAGATAAATGCAAATTGGTTAAAAATTAGACCTAACTTCGAGATAATTTTTTTTGTCGAACAAACATTATTTTATGTTTCTACTCAATATCCTCCCTTGAAATTATTATATAATTTTTGGCTGTTTTTTTTTTTCGGATAGTTAAAACTTTATCTACTGCTGTAAAAATCAAATCTGCATCTGAAGATTTACCATGACTCGCGCTCTTAACTCATTCCTATATTGCTCAGCCTATAGTGAACGGAAATAGTTTGCGATGACGATGACTCGCATAGATCCTCTTCAGGGCATTGTGAGCAATCCTAATACCAGAATGTTTACAAATAATAATCAACAAGACCATGCTGGGTCTTCTATGAATGTTACGTAATTCCAAATCCATCTTATTTGATAATTTAATAAAAAGTGCGCTTACTTCGCTCGTGCTTATCGCCCGACTATAATACTTATTTAACAATTAGTTTAGAAACAAATATTTGAGTTTTACTAACGAGACGAGATATTTGGCTTAGTTGGCTGTCTTACAAACTGTATGACGTCATAACAAATTCAACATGGCGTACATTACAAGCTAAATAAAAAACTTGTAGGTTTTGAGTAAGTGGATATGTGGTGGATATAATTTTATTCTGCTCAGCTTAATGTACATTAAACAAGCTATAAAATTACGACAATCTATAAATTGATAACTCGAACTTTGCATATTGATTGCATACTTAACGTTATAATATTCGTCGTATTACATAGAGAAGCTTGCATAATAAAATACACACAAAGCACTCGATGATGGGTCGCTGAGTCAAAGGCGCGTGAATCAGCGATGTGTCGATAACTGTCTTCCTACACATGCATACGTACCAGATGATAATTGTTTTAAATATGTACTAACAATGCTTAATAATCCAATAAATCATATTGTGTCGAAATTGACTTTAAAGTTCAAGGAGTTTGATAAGTTTCATCACGTGGTTTCAATGCATTCATTTTGTTGTTTTGTTGTAAGTACCTATGTATTGCACATTGAGGAGACTTCGGATTAGTAGAGTGACGTCTCTATCGCACACATAACATATGTCACATAGGCGTTAGGGACAAAGACGACGCTCTACGGAGCTTCAGGAAATTTCCCTGAGCTTTTCATTCCATATTTTCGATGTCACAGCCGCCATATTGGTTTTTGTATGACGTCAACAGTCTGTGACACTAGAAATGCTGAGCTGATATTAATGACACCTCATTTTCTTTTCATTCTTTCATGTCTACCCATAGCCGGCCCACTAGGTACTGGTCTTATTTCAGTAGACCACGCTGGCCAAGAGCGAATTGGCAGACACGCAGGTTTCCTCACAATGTTTTCCTATACCTTTCTCTCGAAAAGGACGCCACAGTCTTAACGACCAGGTTATCATCCCTTTCAGGAAGTTCAAATTGTTCAAATTCGTGCTCAAATTGCTCGAAACATACGTAACTCAACAAATCAGAGATGTGCATGGGATCGAACCTCGGAACCCCCAAAAAGGACCAGGCTATCATAGCTTTCAGGAAGTTCACATTATTCAAATTCGTGCTCAAGCTAGAAGTATGTACTACTTGTGTATCGAAATCAAAATGGCAGTCATAAAACACAATCAGCGTGGAAATATATTCAATATCGGCCGCGACGTGAAGGCGTGACGCGCTCCCGGCCGCAATTTCCTATTATGTCTGTCACCGTGTCACGCGCGCGGCGGACAGATTTTATTTAGAAATGTTTATCTGCTCGATGATGGTATTTTTTTGTAAATATTCAGATTTCTCTTTAGGAACTGAAGACATGCGACCATAATTTTACTAATATCCTTACTTCCTTGCTACAATATTATTATAATTGCGAGCTTGTTTGTTTGTGGGTTTGTTTATTGGCTTTTTTCTCCAAGTAAATTCAGACATGTTGTCTTAGGATTTATTAAACTATATAAGAGCAATAAATACCGCCATAAAATTGGCCTAGGATTCCACGGCCATAGGATCTCCACGGTAGGTAATACTCGATCAGAGGAACATAATTGTTATATTTGTGTAGGACACAATCCAGAAATGGGGATTTAAAACTCTAAACTAATCACGCCTTAAGAGATCTGATCTCTCAAAACGCTGAAACCCTACCTAAAGCCGTCTCCAACCGCCCCTATAACGGCCCCTGTCCTCACATCAAATCTATTTAACCGCAACACGTCAGACAAACCACCATCTGAACGTGAGGGTAACTATCAAAAATATCAAAGTATTATTTAATCAACAATTAATTACACTCATCAAATAATAACCACGACAACTCTAACCAACCGCTAATCTAACTCTCTACTGATTAGAGATGACGAGCGACAACTAACTTCAGACGACTGACTCGACACAGAATAACGAATGAATCAATACACGCTGTACGCTTCCCTTTTATGGACCGAACGAGTGGGGAGGGAACAATGATACCAATGCTACGAAACTTCCGTCATGAAACGTTACAAGACTACCGTCACTAAATGGCGCTTTAAATAATAATCACTCTAATCCTACTTTCCTACAAATAACTATACTTAATATTAATCAGTTGGCCAGTGTTGCTGACAGTCGGCCATCCAAATCGAGTCGTACGACCTCGGGCGACTGACAACAAGGTACGGCAGCTTAAAAACACTGTATTATAAGTTCTTAGCTCCACGAATAATACAAATTCTATATTAATTATAATATTAACGCAACATATATATGCAAAACTATGGGTCCTGTAACCTGAAAATAAAACATTATTATTATTATTTAAGGACCAGGGTTGTCCAGAACCTAACAGGACCAGGGTTGTCCTGAAATCTTTCATTTAAGGACCAGGGTTGTCCAAAAATGAATACCGGACCAGGGTTGTCCAGTACCTAACAGGACCAGGGTTGTCCCGACACTAGGGGACCAGGGTTGTCCAAAGCATAACAGGACCAGGGTTGTCCCGAAATTAGTGGACCAGGGTTGTCCAGTATGTTAACAGGACCAGGGTTGTCCTTTATATTTTTAACACTGTTACTAAAGTAAGGCATACCTTATAGTGGCCATACATTCTACTCTTCAGTTCAGTGTGGTACGAATCAGTCGGATCAGTAGTTCAATTCTATAGACGACTCAGTTTAACCATAAGGTCAAGAAACTAGAAGAGTCAAGTAAAAATAAACAAGTGATATCTGTCTACGATGTACTTTACATCGCTTGCCACGTAATCGTGGTTGTATACCAAAATCCCAAAAATTAACAAACTGTTTAATGTCAGTCAGTCAAATCAAATTTGCTTAGTCAAAACATCGATCAAAGTTTGATAGCTTGGTCTAACCTGACTTTAACTAATGATTCAATGATTCAAATAAGAAAAGTAAATTTCTTTAAAGTCGACAACTAATATTTAAATAAGATTCTTTTCAATTATGTAAGTCAGTGCAAGTACATCTCGTAATATGCGCATGTGCGGAATTATCACTAATTTCATTGATAGCATCCCTTAATTATACGCGTAGGTTATCTTTATTCACCAATTAATAATTTAACTGAGACGAATGAACTACCACCGGTACATATTTATGTGACAAATTTTCTATTTAACAAATAAGTGACACCAGCAAATTAAACAAAGTACCCGTTTAAGTTTTATCAAAAATCTAAATAACTGAATACCATCGAAGGTACTACCCAAAATTACTACTCACTTTTGTAGAAATTAGAAATGGAACCAAAAGTTGTTTGATATTTGTTACTGCGTGAGCACTTGTCAAAACTAGTTCTATTCAACAACTTTGAAATCATCAGTAAAATTGATCGAAACACTAACAACCATATATGTACGAGATAAACACGAGCCACTTAACCAATTTTGTTTTGATTCATGTTTAACTATTTCACGAATTTAATTTCACCTTCATTTGCACAACGTAATATTAATATCACGCATGATTTGCAAAACAACCTTTAATAAATAGGACTCTGCTAAACTATACTCTGAATAAAAAACACTTTACTTTATTTGTTTACCAGTTTTCGTAACTGCTCAATTTACAATTCAAAATAAACAACTCACTCAAATCGAAACACCAAAATTTCACTCCTATCGTCAAAACATATTGGAAACGTCAGCAAACTATAAGAAACATTATTATAGATCAATAAGATAACCACAAACCACATAATCAAATTTGTTTTACTTGAAGACAGTAACTGAACTACACACGTCTCGAATTTAATTTTCTACCTTCGTTACGCAAATATAACTTTTGCAACACGATCTTAATAAACAAACTGTGCAATCTATACTTCGATTACCCACACTATATTTTATGAGAATACCCGGTTTGATAATTGCTCATTGTACGATAAATTTAAATCATAATGCGTCACATATTACGAAATGCACCAACGTAAACGGGGATAACTCAATTTAATTATCTCTTCCAAAGATAATTGGACAAAGAATGATAAACAAGGAACATTACAAAGAATCACTACACCGAAATTCATCAACTGTTGAATAATATCACAAATCTCGCAATGGCTGTACTTTCTGAATTCTTTTAAGCGCATCTACATACGAGATCGCACATTAACTAGTTTTCACGAAACCACAATATTTTAAGCTATTCGACCAAACAGGAATCTCATTTTTCCATTTAACTTAACTCGTAAAGTCAACACTGATTCTTTGTTAACCTTCGCATAAAAGAGGTTAGAAAAAGGTTTCTAGCTAACGTAACTATAGCGGGCATGAATTTGCCATGATTTTACTCAAATGGTCAAAAATATATTGGAAACTTCTTACCGACACGTAGGCTTGTACTTAGCAAAGCACACCTCATGTGCAACTGGCACGCCGTGGCAGGCGTCGCAACAAGCAACGATGTGCTCGGCAGGCGCCAACCGGTGACACGCAGAGAAGCCGCGTTCACCGCTGCGACCCGCTACAGCGCGCTCGGCAGCGCGCAGACAGGTGAGGCGCGCACAAGCGCGTCATCGGCGCAGCGACACGTTCTGACGTGCTCGCCAGCGCGCAGACAGGTGAGGCGCGCAGAAGTGCGTCATCAGCGCAGCGACACGTTCCGACGCGCTCGCCAGCGCGCAGACAGGTGAGGTGCGCAGAAGCGGCCTCAGCAGCGCAGCGACGCGCACCAACACGCTCGCCAGCGCGCCGACGCGAAACCAGGCACCGTGGCAGACAGCAACGCAGCACACATTACTGAAGCCGCTGCTGCTTGGCACCGCGTTTGCACAAAGTACCTTTATGCAACTACCTGCAAACTATAGCACAAATTGGCACACGCTCGTTTACCTAAACGAGTCAACGACTCGTTTCAACAAGAATACTGTATTCCTGCTCAATGTCAAAACCGAACATCAAAAGGGAAGTGTTTTCCTTTTTCCAAATCTCCCAAAACCACAGATGGGAATCGAACAGTAAAAGTTATTCGCTCGAACGTGAAGACAAAAACTAACGGCTGTGTGTGAGGCTATCAAGGCTAGCAGTGAGCATAGGTCTATCCCACTTCTGAACTGTAGGACACAATCCAGAAATGGGGATTTAAAACTCTAAACTAATCACGCCTTAAGAGATCTGATCTCTCAAAACGCTGAAACCCTACCTAAAGCCGTCTCCAACCGCCCCTATAACGGCCCCTGTCCTCACATCAAATCTATTTAACCGCAACACGTCAGACAAACCACCATCTGAACGTGAGGGTAACTATCAAAAATATCAAAGTATTATTTAATCAACAATTAATTACACTCATCAAATAATAACCACGACAACTCTAACCAACCGCTAATCTAACTCTCTACTGATTAGAGATGACGAGCGACAACTAACTTCAGACGACTGACTCGACACAGAATAACGAATGAATCAATACACGCTGTACGCTTCCCTTTTATGGACCGAACGAGTGGGGAGGGAACAATGATACCAATGCTACGAAACTTCCGTCATGAAACGTTACAAGACTACCGTCACTAAATGGCGCTTTAAATAATAATCACTCTAATCCTACTTTCCTACAAATAACTATACTTAATATTAATCAGTTGGCCAGTGTTGCTGACATTTGCACCGCAGACCAAATTCAGCCATTACAGTTATGGCTCCCGGTCTTGATTGTCTCCCTGATACAACATTGAGCCCAATGTATCAACACACAATGCGTCCCATATAACGCCAACCCCCGTTCCCAAGGAACCAGTGGCAATCCATCATCAGGTCTCTTGTCGTCATATTGAGTAATGAATGCAGGAATATCCAATCACGGCAAGACGCCTTTTGATTGTATCATTAAAAGAGCTAAACAGAAATCATATCCAATAATTTATTCGTTCATTTTCTAAACAACTATCGAGTACATCCGCACCCGATAAATCCCAAAAACAATCGGGCACATGAAATCAATCGGGAATTCAATGAGTATCTAGTAATGTTGTCTCAACTTATTCGAGCATAGAGATTCTGTTTTCAATTTTATTCAAAAGTCGGCCAACTACGGAAGGGGCTTTTCCTAAATATTTTGTTATAATATTTATGTATTTCATAACTGTAGTTTCATGTCGATTATTTGTTTGTAGAAGTGATCGCGTAAGATGATGATCATTTTTGGATACACCAGGGTATATAAAGTAATACATCGGCAAATAATTTTTTCAGGTAACCGTCGCAATACTTCACAGTACGAGAAACATTATTCAGACTCATTACCAATCGACTATTACATGAATTTTTTTGCCTCCAGGCCAGCACTATTTTCAGCTAGGTCCTCTCTCGTAGCCCTTAGTTATGTTAGTATCCATGCCTTGAAACAGTACAAGATTCATCTGGGATGCAACTTATTATTAGAGGACTAGATCTAGTTGTTCGTACATACAAACTTTCGCATTTATAATATTAATAATAGGATAAATAAAAGAGTTTCTTTCCAATATAATTTATCCCCATAGACTATAAAGCAAAGTTTAAAATGGCGAACGGTAAACGGCTCACCCGATCTCTTTCAGGAAATTAGCAGAGCTTCCTACGCGGGATTATTGCAAAATAAGATATTGTTTACCCCCATCTATTTCATTCGCTCATTCGTTCACTCGTTCATTTGTTCGCTTCGTTTGAATGATGCGCCTTTGTCTCTGTTCGGATTACTTGGAGCGAGAGTGTTGATACTGAATGTTTTGATTAACACTTCCTTTATTTTAAATAAGCTACAGATATGTACGCTTAGCTTAATGCTTTTGAATACGTTACATCTGTAAGCGTTCATGTAAAATGTGCAATTTTGGGTGCGGTGGCGTCAAACTATTGTACATATAAACTATAGTTATAATTATTCACATATTTAATAATTCTTTTGGACAAACATACCCTAAATCGATCAATTTAAGGTTATTAGGTCAAGCTATTTAATTCAATTGTTTATCTACAAGACACAGGTAAATCTCAAAATATATGTCAAAATTGACTGACTGATTGACTGACTGGTCTATCAACGCCCAGGCTCTGTACTACTGGAGAGATCAGTCAGACAGACGACGGGCATACAGATAGCTATTATTATGTAGGCATCCGCTAAGAAAGGATATTTGAAAATTCAACCCCTAAGCGGTTAAAATAGAGGTTTGAAAAATCAACATAACATGAGCGAAGTCGGGTCCAAAAGCTAATTTGTATTATGTTTTCAATCAGTTCAATCAATTGTTGACGCGTAAAGCGTAAAAATTAAAAAAAAAATCCAATTTTTCTTTCAACCAAGGTCTCGGGAATTAGCCGACTCGCGAATAACGTCTATAATAAAAAATGTCACCTATCAATCAAAGTTGCAGAAGTTAATTTGTCAGATGTTAATAAAGTGGCAAGAAGACGCTCTTTGTGCGGCAGTTATCGCGCGCCTCCACCGGGCGCCGCTTCATTTCCTGCGCTTGCCTCTTGTCGAACTCTTTACCCGGCCCAAGGCACGAGCGATAGTGGATCTAGCTTTGCCATCGATATATTAAATCTATCTCTAATCTTTTGGCTTAGTCAACTCGCATCATTGATTGTTAGCAAGAAAAGGTCAGAGTTTTTAAAAATCTGTATGGTCAAACATACCGTTAAAAGCTAAGCACCGCTTACCTTACAAATTTTTCTGTTGGCGGATTATAGCCAAATAACTATAACCTTTTCTTGCTAATCATGAACTTCCGCAAAGTAACGCCTGATTCTACCAATATCATTGATTGTTGTTTAAAATAGTATCGACGTTAATTGAGCATTTGACTTTTGTTATATTACTTAAAATAAATGTTTTTAATATTTTAACACAATGCTATTTTCCGAGCTTTAAAGTTTCCTGTTAGACAAAGAGAGCGCTATTAAATCATGATGTCACGTTCTAGTAGCCCCATACACTCAATAGAAAATTGCATTTTAGAAAGAGACAGATATAGTCGCAGTAAATCAGCTTATATTATATTTTTATTTAAATTGCTAAAAGTTTCGCGCTCACTTCGCTCCAGCTTAATTTCTTGTAATATGAGACTTTGCAGATCTGTTTAGTGCTTAAGCTGTGGAACACCCTTATTTCTGTGCCCTTGGACTCGTCAATTGTAATAGGTTTATAAATACTTTCAAAGCTCTATTTGATTAATAACAATTAATAAGTAATTTTCATAAGCATTTTTTTTTTACTTGGAATAATAAGCATTTTTTTTTTAATGAAACAATAAAGCTCTTTAGATTGGCTATTTAAGACCGGATCTCAATTCGAAAAGTTGTTTGATCAGAACCTATTAATTAAAATTAACATTTAAAGTTATTATAATTGCTCATATAATATGGCATATCTAACTGTGAGTCATAAGAGCTTGTATGCAGAATAAATATTTTATATTAGCGTACCTACTATAAGTATTATCACACCTGCATTATTTGTACTTATATTTAAAAGAAGAATCCTAATAATGTTATTATTTCAAAATTATTTATTTCATGTTGGCCAACTTGTGCCTCTTGTGACAATTTAAGACTCTCACCGGGTTCATAAAGCAGATTCTGCTAGGGAGAGCTGGCAAGAACCTTAGCAGTTGCTCTTTTCAAAATATTCAGCAAAGTCGATTGTGTTTATAAAACTTTTTCATTAAGATATTCACTAACTTTTTATAAACTTCTATCCTACTAATTTTATAAACGCGAAAGTTTGTAAGTACGGATGGATGGATGGATAGATGTATGGATGGATTTTTGTTACTTAATCACGCCACAATGACTGAGCCGATTTGGCTGAAATTTGGCACAGAGATAGATTATGGTCTGGAATAACACATAGACTTTTTATCCCGGAAAATAAGAAAGTTTCCGCAGGAATTACAAAACCTCAATCTACGCGTACGTAGTCGCGGGCATCAACTAGTTTATGATATGTGTCTTTAGTCTTTACACCGGTAAATCTACTTAGTTATCTAATCCTTTAGATTAATATATTTTTATCAAGAATACAAGTTATTACAGAATATTTTGAAATTTTTAAACAACAAGTTTTTAAAATATATTATTAAGGAACCCATCAGAATAAAAATAAATGGATACGTGTTTTATCTCTGATAAGAATAAAATATTCTTAAATATACATAATTATTATTTGTACTTTAGACCTAATCTAGATAGATAACAAACGCTTTTAAGGTTTATCTAATTTATAGTAAATAAATTATAATGAGCCAGTTAAGAAGCTGTTTAAATTAAAGAAATCGGTAATCTGACATTTCAAACAGTAGGTAGTATTATAATAATTATTTTATTGATATTCATTTGAATGCTGTTTGTCATTGCTTGATTGATGTGTTTAACTACAAGATTTTGATAATGTTGTAGTTGGTGTCAACAGCGTTCCACGTGTCTATAATGATCCGGAGCTTATTAATGTGCTAGTTTTAAATAAGTATATCGAGTCAAGTATCAAATTGTTCAGCGAACAGAAGAAGTTTCTAACAAAGTTCCATTCCAAACATTGGCTTAAAACATTGAATTTGTGTTATATAATTTTATTTTATGCACTGGTACTGATAATAACTTTTTGATGGTTATTGTGATGAATGATGATACCCTTTCATAGCACAGTTGGTTATTTTTTAATATATTTCTGCAAGTCAGACTTTAAAGGCTTCTTAAAAATAGCTTATCGCCGCGCCGACTGCGGCGCTTGTAAGCCTACGTTCGACGATTTTGTTGTTAACTGAGGAGTTCACGACCTCCTTGGTACATTGATGAATAGTTTTATAAGAAAGAGGTCTTGAGTAAAAGCCCCGGTGGGAACAATTTGTTAATTCATAATTTCTGCATTGTCTCTGGTCTGATCTGGTGAGCTTTCGGTAGTTAGCACCCTACCATCAACGACGAGCCGCCAGGCAATTTAGCGTCCCGGTATGATGGCGAGAATGAATCATTTTTCATTTACACTGCTTCCAAGTTAGCGGGCTAACCTAAATATGGCAGAATTTAGAATTTATGGCCTTTCTTACCCTAATCACTTTCACCACAGAAAAAAAGGTTCAAGCGACATTCCAAAAAACTCGAAATTTTGGGAATAGTCATTTTAAAAATTCAACTTTTTATGAAGTCTACGTTGAGGTACTGAATGATTGACGCTTGACGTCTATCATGCATGTTTTTAAATCTACTGATGGGTAATAGTAGTAGTAGTAGTGGGTAACTGGAAATCTCGCCGTATCTTATACCTTGGACCTCAAAAGCAATAGCAGAATACGCGAGGATAATCACATTGTTTTGTTTTTGATTCATTGCCGTTTGCTGTTCGGAAAGTTTTGTATTTATAATATTTCTTGGTGGAGCTTCGCGTCGCTTAAATATTGTTTCATTAGTATGTATTATTATGTGGTTTCGACTCGGTCTATCGAAAACTATTTACCAAGTAACCGTGGGGAAGTGGGATTATTTTGAGTTATGACTAAACATTGTTTTATTAAAACTAAATATGTTAATTAATATTTTTATTATTATTGTTAAACTATTTTAAAATGTTATTATTGTCAAACTATTTTAAAATGTGTCTGTGTGTGTTATTTGAAAGTGTGTTTGTTTTTTGGTTATAGTCCTTCAATCACGCAGCAGTGGAACAACTGGTTGACTCTTTTCATTGATAGGTATAGTTGAGGGCTTAGGCTTCCTTATATCCTGGAAAACAGAGGGTTCCCGCGGGATTCATAAAAACCTAACCTAACTCTACGTGGACAAATTCGCGGAAAAAAGCTAGTAATTATAAAATAACCCATTCTAGTAGATAATTTTTACTATGAGTCCGTTCAAAAAGAGAGCCTGCTTTCAGTAACTTTTTACTAACCGTTAACCGTGAGAAAACCGTTGTGGAAATTGACTGTTTAATTACTTTTTTGTTCAGCGAACGTATTAATTCGCTGTTTGGCCACGACCGACGCGATGGTACATTTTATGAACTGACTCTAACATTAATTACCTTTTAATTTGATTTTTATTTCTTCTAAGAAAAATATGTCTTTTTTCAGGTAAGTGCCGGAAAACGCAGTTGACAACTTGCGCGATTTTGGTAAATAAATCGATCCCTATTTTTTAAATATATAGACCAGCGCTTGACTGCGCTCTCACCTGATGGCAAGTGAAGATGCAGCCTAAGATGGTGCGCCCTTGCCTAGAAGATGCCTATTCACTCTTGACTTACACGATCCCTCACACATTCAAACACTATTAGTTTTGATTAAGTGAAGAAAATTGCTTAATATAAATAGGTGCCATACTTTCCATCTCTCTCCAAGAACGCGTATTAGATATTTTTATAAAGTCCGGCCTTACGGATAGAACTGCTAAATCTCAATTTAGTATTTGTCCTTTCATCATCATCCGTTTTTTTTCCGTATTTTTTTTTTCGACGCTTTTCAGTACGGAACTCTTCGTACGTCCGACTCGCATTTGACCGATTATTGTTAGCGGTGTGCTTTAAGTTTAAAAAAAAATTACGTAAAGGTATCAAAACGATCCGCGCTGCTGTGCTCGAACCCTAAAAGCGTATTACAGAACATGTGTAGAGTTTATTTTACTCGTATTTATCTGTGGAGGGCGTGCCGCGTCGACGGCCGAACGTGTTAACATCGACGGTTCGTTAAGGCGATTTATGCGCCCTTCGCAATCGCTCTGTGAAAGTCTTCACGCTCACCGAGATTACTCGAAGCTGGAGCACTTCAGATCGAAGGACTTTTAGAATAACTACGGCTAGAATAATGACGATTTTAAGAGCCAGTTTACCTTTTGCATCCCTCTCTCTCGAACATTCTAATATTTTCAATTATTGTAAAAGTTTCATTATATTTTTGACCAAAGTGGTTCATTAATAGTAATGACATATTGACAATAACTTGAGCATCTTGACGATAAAATTCGGATATTTTATACATATTGCTAATATATATTATATTTATTTCAAAAAATGGCGAAAGTAAATTTTGTAGCCATTTGTCTCTATCAAAACCTAGGTACATGATAAATATGTTTTTATTATTATAGTTCTTATGCAACCTGCGCGAAGATGTTTAAAGTTGGTAATAAAATAATAATAAAGGCCAAATTAGAAGGTTAATTTTTCGAGATTTTTGCTTTCATTTTCGAGACTTCACCGATGATTTTGCCTCCGCGACGAAGGGTTCACTGGTATCGTGAATCGTTCATCGCAAGGATAAACGGTGCACTAATTTGGCTCTTAGTATCATAATGGTAAGGAAATCGCATACAAGCTATAATTAAAAATTTTAAAAAATACAACTGCCCAGCCAAAAAACGAACTAAAAAAGTTAAATACTACAGTCATTACCTTTGGAATCTTATTCACATTTTTAAATGATATTTTTTTGTGAATCACTGGATATTGGACTATAATGTTATATATTTTTGGAATCTACTCGTCATTTTTTAGATGATGATTATACACTTAATCTTATTTTCGATTTTTTTTCTCAACTTTAGTCTTTAATGCGGGACCATGGTCACCCCATCAATTTTTTTTTAAATTTTACTAGCCTATGTCACCCGGAATAAGCTAAGGATTCTAACGATAGCTCATTCATCAAAATCGGTTCAGGCGTATAGAAGTTATGGTGGAATATAGGAACTCACATACATACATACATACATACATGAACCCTGAAAACAATATACTCCTTTTTTCAGGCAGTCGTATAAAAAATCGTACAGCACGCAGAATACGCGCTAGGTAGGTACCTACTACGTCACAGGCCGGTCGGAGCACTCTTCAAGATAAATCAAAAGAACCTTTCGAGCTCCACGAAAAGGCGTGATGATAGATTAGCCCTCACTTCCCATTCAGCCCTCGGTTCCTTTGTGGAAAACAACTGCTCATACACTCCGGCCGACGCCGACGTGTTAGACTCAGCTGATTATTTGATTCCTGCTTTATGGGGTTCCCTTTACTTTAATACAGGGCCTTTTAAATAAAGGATTTAATACCTAGGGCTAACCTTTCATAATTTCATTATTAAACAATAGATAATAGGCAAAAGATTTTAGAATGAATTCATGGTTTAATGAGATAATTGTTATAAAATAATACGAGTACATACCACGGTACGTACAACACCGCAGTCCTGTCGTTACCACATTCCATACAATTGGATCGAAATATTGACAATCCCAACTAAAATAGTTACCTTGGTACGTACAATTAGATAATAGGCATCCCTACTAATATTATAAACTAGATGATGCCCGCGACTTCGTTAGTGCGGATCAAGATTCTTTGACTCCCGCGGAATTGTGTTATTTCTGGGTATGAGCTATCTGCATTCCAAATTACAGCCAAATTAGCTCATTGGTTGTGGCGTGAAGGAATAACACAAACGCACGCACGCACGGACGCACGGACGCACGTATGCACGCACGCACGCACGCACGCACGCACGCACGCACGCACGCACGCACGCATGCACACACACACACTGCCTTGATTAATAATTTTTTTACTACGAGAAAGGCTTTTAGTTGACTACAATCAATGATGAAAAGCTTTATTGTGGTCTAGATTAGAGCGCGCTTCCTTAGATGCCTATACATTCTTGCCTTGAAGGTACCCAAATTATAGGTGACAGGATGTGTCCTATAATTTGGATCGTATGTATTAAGAACGTTCCACCTTGGGCGGTTCGTTTCAGGTACGTTGAATCAATATCACAATCTTACAATGTGGGCCCAAATTAGAGCTTAAATAAGTAAATTGTAGATTTATTCCACTTGAGCCGTATCAACAGCCCTCGAGAGGCTTAGTGGTGTAGAAAAAGCGAGCGCGTGATATGATCTGGACGAGAGGCATTGCTGAGAGCTGAAGCGCGGCCAATCTGGCTGGGGGAAATGATCGCAGCTTATTCCACAGTTACTGCAAAGAGAGGGAATCCAATACATTTATTTGTCACACCTTTGCATAGAAGCTGCTTTGCTGAAATCCAAAAACAATATCGCGGCATCAATTCAAAACTACCACAAATAAAAAAATTGTAGAAATGTTTTTATTGCAAAAAAGCAAATGTAATCCTTCATATTTTTATATTTAATTTAAAATAATAAGCTTCTAACGATGTTTACTATACATATCCTTACTTCCTTATCCGTAACCTTATTAATATATAAATGCGAAAGTGTCTTTGTTTGTTGGTTTGTCCTTCAATCTGCAACAACGCAACGGATCGACGTGAATTTTTTTATGGGTATAGTTGGGTTAGGACCGGGGTAAGGACCGGGAGAGTGACAGAGTTCCCGCGGGATTTTAGGAACTAAATTCACGCGAGCTAAGTACCTACATGCTTGGATGTGTTGGAGTAATCCCACTTCTGATCTCTAAATATGAAAACCCGATTATTTGCGATGGCAAACGTTTCCTTGCAGATACCTATAGAGATTGTACATTTAATAGCTAGTAGTATTATATTTTTGCCACTCAGGAGCGTATCAATGGCCTCTGAGAGGCGTCGCGCGTTGCGGCGGGAAAGGGCGAGCGCGCGATATGATCGCGTGGAGTGGCCGAGCGCGGACAATCTCCCTTCGCGAGCCGATCGCGGCTTATTCGACAATTATTGCGATCGATTCCTAAGACGAGGAATCCTAAGATCGTGTTATTATATAACTAGCTGATGCCCGCGACTTCGTCCGTGTGGATCTAGTTTTTAAAATTCCGCGGGAACTCTTTTATTTTCCGGGATAAAAAGTAGCCTATGCCACGCAAAAATCACGTCGATCAGTTGCAGCGTTATAGAAGGACAAACTAACAAACGAACACATTCACATTTATAATATTAGTAAGGATTAATAAGGATTTAGAGTTTGAAATCTCAATAGCCTAACGGTTAAAGGTGCGGATTGAAAATTGAAAGGACTACGGCTAGCGATAACCACCCATTGCACCAATAGGTAAAGTCGCATGAAAATTGCTTTAGCTCATCTAGAATTGTTGAGAAAACCTCACTCACAGTTCAGTTGAGTTGCTTAGCTTAGATCTATAACTGAAGTGCTGAATGATACCCTTAGCTGTAGCTACAGCGTAGCATATTGAAGCGCAAGCCTTATAGAACTACAGTAAGTAATCACTTTAGTTCGATGTACTTTAAATACCGGAACGCCAAACCTCTTGGTGGTTTCAACTTAAAACTTGAAAGGTCAGACCAGACCAGAGAGAAGTAAGATTAATTAATTATTATTAATTCCTTTATTGCACCAGCCAGGAATGGAACCTGGGACGTATAAGATTGTAGCGCTCACCCCTGCATCTGTCTACGAAAAGATTTTTAATATTGAAAATGTTTCCTAAAGTTTGGTAGTCGATATCGATCAGGGGATGTATTTTATTTATGTACTTACTCGCATCTAGATACCTTCATCGTAAAGAAAAATAATTACCTACCACTGGGTAATATTAAATGATGAAGGAGAACTAACTACACAGCACAGAATCCGGAAGATATCGGAAACCGATAGATCAACGTCCCTATCGGTTACCAGATCAGCATAAATATGCAACTAATAAGGAGAATTCAGATATACAAATGCATACGAATAATTCACTTCGCAACCAAAATAACATTAATTTTACGTAAGAACTCTCGCCTCGATGCCGAACTATCTTCGTTGGATGCTGCAATCTCCGTATTATCTATGCGACTGCAAGGCTACAACCAGTTGACAAAGTGCACTACGTGATATTGCAGCCATTACTCCCAGTGATTCATATCGGCTCCTCCAACCTCCCCGGGCTTCCACCCCGCCTTGCTCTCAGATAACGGTCCGCACGTTGTCCAGATATACCTATTAAGGATGCAACACTGAACGCCGAACACACATAAATAACCCAACTTGTAGACTCCGGCGTTAGCACTCCGTGCGATCGACTGGGCGGAGCACCAGGAAAGTCTACACTCAAAATGTCCTCCGTCCTTCATCGAAATGTCAAGGCGCTGAAACACCTTTGCTCCTGCTCAGTTCATTGGCAAATCACTGCGAAACATAGCGGAGAAACGAAAGATACAAATATCACGGATAGAAGCACGCGTTAATTTGCGGAATTCTCTAATGCACAAGGAAAAACAAAATTTGTTTGCTATAATCCGCTAAACCGGGATGAGTTATACCTATACTCACAAAAAAGCGAAAAAATTGTTCCGAACGACGAAGAGTATAATAGAGTACTTCTACTAAATGACATGACAAATAACGACAAATATCTGCCATTACGCGCTTCATTTACCGCACGCTTGTAACATATCCAGTCTTTTTACACATATACTATATCATAGCGCCAAACTAGAAAAATCTGAACGGCACAACGTGCTGCTCACGATGGTACTGCCGCTTTTCCAGTAGTAGATCATATACAAATACATACATAATATATTCAATGCAAAAAACAGCAAAAAATTGCAAAGTCACAATGACTTTGCAATTTTGCAGTCACCATCTCCTGAAAATGCTCCGGTGTCGGAGTGAAACGTAGCTAGTTAAAGTGTATTTTGGAGGGTTTATGTGTTGCAGTTGCGTGTTGTAGTACACAAAACCGTATACAGCAACTCACACCGATATCTCGAGTTGAAAACAAACCAATTTATAGACTCAAATGCTCTGCGCTTTATAATCCTTTATAAACAACGGAAACTCGACACAAAAGAGATTCTACGCCAAAAAGAAAATAAAAAATAAAAAAGTCAAAGTGACAGGAAGAAAGCGCGCGAAACTAAACTAGCGCAACAGAGCGCGCGATGAGTGTTGAACTGAAACAATCAAGGAGTTCGATTAAAAAAAAAAACAAATCGGACGTTTATTGTCCGCTATCACACCGTTCCACCTCCGTTGTTCCAGAGACGCCCAATTTGCTCCCGAGAACTTTTATCTTGGCCTTTCTTTTTTCTACACGCCAAACAAAGAGTCGATATGACAGGTTGGTTGTGCCCGGTATCTGTGGCGGGGCAAGCGAAAAACGAATATCGAGTGATCGGGCAATCGAGTAAAAACAAGAACCCAGGCGCGAGCACCCGCCCGTGACAATTGCATCTGCACTCAAATTGTAACCGCCGCCATATTGGATTATTGCTACTCTGTTTTGATTATTTATAAACGTCTCTTCAGGAAATTGATTTAGTAAGTTACACAAAAGTAACAAAAAGTTATTAGGTATGTAATAAAAATATATTCTTAACCCCCGAACAATGAAAATTATCCTGTAAATACTGAAAAGGATTATGAAAGGAAGTAATGTTTCATTTCACATGTGCAGCAATCAATTACTTAGTTAATTTCGGCCTTCATAACTGCTTCGTTTGTCTAGTGGTTAGCTTGTTCGACTGTGGATGACGAGGTCCCGGGTTCGATTCCCGGATCGGTCCAAAAAATGTATTGTGTTTTCCTGTCAATTTTCTCAGTATTGACCCGGAATTCGGAAGTAGACGGTATGTCACTCACCCCCGTATCTCGGAGAGCACGTAAAGCCGTCGGCCCTTCGCCTGATTTCTCCATGTCGTATCGAATTTCCGACCGATCTGACTGAGAGGTTAGAGAGTGTACAAATAATAATATGTGTTTGCGCACACACCTGTGCACTTAATATCGAAATATCTCCGACGAAGATGGATATTTGTTTTTTTATGATCTTTGATTTGTTGGATTTGTCTCCGCCCCGAACGGTAGAATAACTGTTAAAATGTTGGAAAAGTACACGAAAAAAATATATGAAAACATTTCATTTTCTCATACATATTGTATAGAACGGGTTTTTTGATGGCAAGGAAAATGACCTTTTATCCTAGAAAAACAGTAACCTAAGCCACGCGGACGAAGTTGCGGGCAAAAGCCAGTTATTAATAACACAAAGACGAATATGAGTTTAAAATTCGAATTCGACTTCCAAAAAGAAAATCGTAAACATGTGTACAAAAGTCTTCACACTTCATAAGTTCGACCTGCTCGGAAGTGCGCCGGCCACACAATAGTGTTGAGCTCCAAATATTCTTATTTTAATCGAGACGCGAGTATCGAGTTCTCTCGTGCGGAATGTAGATAGTGACGGACGCTCGTTGGAACTCTTGAGCGACAAAAATACATTCGTATATTTTAAAAATGTGTGCCATATTTTGAAACATAGCGAAAAGAAAATTTAAATATAAAGTTTAAAATTATCTTGCTGCTGATATTATTATGCTGCGGTGTGCGGTTCTTGGATTAACAAATTGATAAAATTATTAACGATCTATTTAAAATTAATTAAAACAAGATTAGATTACACACACGATTAAAAAAAAAATTGTTTTGGAATGGACAAAAGATTTCATAATATGATAAATATAGGTCAAAAAGCCTAAAAACCAAGAACGTAATTCGAATTAAGTATTAGAAAGTTATATAATTTTGGGCAGGCAAACAAAAGATTATCGGTTTTTATTGTAGAAATTGGAAGAGGTTTTCGATTATAACTTGAATTATAAACATGTAAGAACGTTGATAAAAGGCTGTAAGTACATGTTAAGGGTCAATTTTCAAAAATTTTATTTTTTGTAAAGAAACTTATTTTTTTTATCATTGACTTTCATTCATAGCAAAATAAATATTTAACTGAGCTATTAATAATAAAACAATTCATAAAGTTAGTAAATAAATATTGTTTAACAGTCTTCAGAAAAACTGTTAAAACTTTGTGAGTCAATATTTGAATCACTCACGCTTCGGTGGCAGACAAGCAATTCGAACTCACGTCAATCAACGCCAACTTTGCGGCTCTAAAAAAATAAGAGGAGGAAGCAATCAGGTTTCCGATTTGACGTTTGCAGCAAAAAGCGCGGGAAGCGACGCGTCAACCGCGGGATGGATTCGAAAATTAAAATCCCGTTGGGTATGTTGGCAGCTATGACGGCCTGTCGCTGTGTTACAGTGTTGCCAACACTGCCAGCTCGATTTCAGGCTTGTTCTAAATATGTCGACACTTCTTTGTTATCGAGCGACGTGCGCGCGGAAATGAAAGCCCATAAAGTAGACGTTATTATCAACGCGTATATCGCATATTATTTTAAAAAGTGCGTTTGGATATATAAACTTGAAACTTGTCATAAAATACATAGCTATACAGTGATAACGATTGATGAAAACATTTTGTTTTGAAAAGAGCAACTGTTGAGTTTCTTGCTAGCTCTTCTCAGCAGAATAAGCTTTCCGAACCTGTGGTAGAGTCTTGACGTGTCATAAAAGCTATAGGTTGACCTACATGAAGTAAATAATTTTAAATTTGAATTTATTTGACTTACTGACTGTTGAGGTTTTGTCATTTAGTAAGATTACGAAAGTTGTGATTTTCGGATTTATGTAATAATAGGTATAACATGTTAAAATAATTTATTTATAAAATGTACATAACACCTTCATATTTTGAAAAGAGCAACCGCCGAGTCTCCTGCTGGTTCTTCTCGGTTGGAACGGTATTCCGAACCAATGGGAGATTCACTTGACGATTCAAAAGCACTTTTGTAAAAAAATATTTTTTAGAATAGAATAGAATAGAAATATTTTTTATTCAAATAAACTTTTACAAGTGCTTTTGAATCGTCGATGAATCTACCACTGGTTCGAACTTTGGAATGTCCTTCCTGCCGAGAAGAGCCAGCAATAAACTCGGCGGTTGCTCTTTTCAAAAAAATGTTTTTTACAATAAAACTATGCTATGTATACAGTGTTTCCACAATGAAGACAGAAAGTAGACCCATTCCCATTGGTTGGTATTGAAACAAAAACCTATTCTATACTGAAAAATTAATAGAAACGACGCTCTATCCAATCACGCCAGATTTCCGCATGAAATTTGCAAACTGTAAATCAAAGGCGGAATATAAACGGCGAATATAAAACCGCTTTACTTTCGCCACACATAAATCTCGGGGAAACGAATAGTCAGTTTTTCCTGCATAAACCTCGCCGAAGTTCAAATAGCATCGCTATCGTGCGTCGCAGTCGAAAAGTTTTTTAACTACGCAGTACGGGAGCCGATGAATAGAGCGAACGGCTTAGCCTGACGAGTGAGCGACAGTCAGGTGAATACGTATGTATCTCGCTGCCTGCGCGGCCCGATACGTCACTCACGCCCGCCATAAGTTTTCTTGTCGAGTGAAGAGTTTCAATTGGAAAATGGAATTGCGCTGCGTGGGCGATTTTTGAATTAGGGCAGGCTTTATAACTTACTAGATGATGCCCGCGACTTCGTTCGGGTGGATTGAGGTTTTTTATTCCCGCGGGAAGATCGTATTTTCCAGGATAAAAAGCCTATGTACTATTTTCGACTATAATCTATTTCTGTGCCAAAATTTCAGCCAAATTGGTTCAGTCGTTGTGCTGTGATTGAGTAACAAACATCCAAACATCCACACTTTCACATTTATAATATTAATAGTAGGATATGAAAAATATTGACGCTCCGCTTATTTGAAGAGATTTTTTTGCATAGTTTACGACAAGAGTGTTATAGGATACACTCTCCCGGGAAAACAAAGAGCACTTGGTGGATTTTTGGTGGTGGAAGGTGGTGGAGATTTTTTGTGGTTATTCAAGGGGCGGACCAACAAATTCCTAAAGAGCCCACAACACATTGGTGGTGCCTCAGATGCTACAAATGTTCATAGACGGCTGTAATCACTTAACATCAGGCGACCCGCCTGCTCGTTTGCTCACCAAAAATATTTAAAAAAAGACGTGTGGCACTCGGGGACTGCCGCGGTAAAGCTATTGCATAGCATTTTTTATTAACGCCATCTAGCGGCTCACCGTAGAGGAGTCCCGTGTCAGGTTATTTTCGTTACGGAATTTCTGGATTCGGTCTCCACGCTGGCCCGCGATAGAAGCTATGCAATAGCTTAAAAAAATACGGTAAAACCTAGTAACGATAAGGAAACTATTAGCATTATCTAACGCAACGATAACAGGACATTAGGTAGCATTATCCAAAGCATTTTTCTTCTTCATAATTATTTATCGTAAACATTATGTTCACCTTTACACCACTAAAATATTATCATAACACAAAAATATTGACGCGGTTTTTTCTCAGTGTATCGCTATGTCACCTGTCCGCGAATAGATTGGACTCGATCGGGCGACATTATATTTGTTTAATCGTCGAAAATTCTTTTGTCCGCATAGATAACTTTGCGCCAATGGTGCGCGAGGCTGACTTTAATCTCGTTTATCTGAAAGGTTCACGGAGAATATATATCTACGCGATTTTTCTATGCTAAAAAGGCTGTTAGGACATCTCCGTAGGAAGCCATGGTAGCGGAACTAAAGCGATTGAAGTATAGTGAAATCTTTACGTTATGGCTAGTTTACACAGGCTTAGTACTTGTATTTAGCACTGACCTGCTTAGTGACAAGAGAGAAGTAACTGTTAACACTTATCACACAACCCCGGCACTAACACGCTGAAGTTCCCTGCCTCGTTGATCTAGTCGTTAACATGTTCGGCTGCAGGTGATAAGATTCCGGATTCGATAAATGTCCATATTGGATTATTTAAGCTATTGCATAGCTTCTATCGCGGGCCAGCGTGGAGACCGAATCCAGAAATTCCGTAACGAAAATAACCTGACACGGGACTCCTCTACGGTGAGCCGCTAGATGGCGTTGATAAAAAATGCTATACAATAGCTTTACCGCGGCAATCTCCGAGTGCCACACGTCTTTTTTTTTTTGTCAAGCAATTCTCTGTACCGGCACTCACAGCCCGAAGTAAGGAAGTTGGCGGTGTGTCACCCTCGTGCCTCGGACAGCACGTTGGACTATGAGAGTGAGGGAATATAGAGTGCACCTGTATTTGTGCACGCACTTGTGCACTATAATATCTCACGCGCAGATGGCTAACCTCTTAGTAAATATTAAAATATTTCCGGATCAGTCGGGAAGACATTATTACAAGCCGAAGACGGAATTAATCGACACGGTCGAAGTTACAGGACTCAGCCAGTCAAATATAGTCTTAACTCATTCATAGAAGATAATTATGTACACAGATATATATCTTATCTGTATCATGCTCATATCAACAGCTTATCGCGGTGTCTAAATATAATAAGCAAATACACTCCTGTAAAATCAGTAACCAAGTTCGTTGTCAAGATAAAACGATATTAGGTAAGTACATACGATATTACAATAAACAGTTGTATGCAATGTTCTTGATCGTTATCGAGTGTAATCCGCCGTGTCGATTGATAAGAGCTGAATCGTAAAAATCGCGCCTGATTAAACGGTACGTTATCGCTGGAGTGATAAGCGTGTAGCTCCAATGCTAGATTCGGTCGGTGCGTTCTAGGAGCGGTCGTGTCGTGTGAATACTACATTATTAATTGTGTTCTGTGATTTGGATTTGTTTGGAATGATTTTCTCTTAGATTTGGGTATGTACTAGTATGATTGTTCATTATTTTACTTTAATTTTAATTAAAAATCTCTTGATGTAGAAGAGAAAAGTAGAAGAGTGAAATTATTATTGGTACGTAGTATGCACCTATATGTAATTTAATTGTGTTCTGTGATTTGGATTTGTTTGGAATGATTTCCCCTTAGTATTGGGTATGTACTAGTATGGTTGTTCATTATTTTACTTTAATTTTAATTAAAAATTTCTTGATGTAGAAGAGAAAAGTAGAAGAGTGAAATTATTGGTACGTAGTATGTACCTATATGTAATTTAATTGTGTTCTGTGATTTGGATTTGTTTGGAATGATTTCCCCTTAGTATTGGGTATGTACTAGTATGATTGTTCATTATTTTACTTTGATTTTAATTAAAAATTACTTGATGTTTTGTAGAGGAAAGCAGAAGTGTGAAATTGATAGGTAGTGTGTATATGTAATATAATAGTTATCATTTTTAATTGAACGAGCGAAGCGAGTTCTCTGAGTCAACTAGGGCGCTTGCCTACTAGACAGAGAAGTGTGTCCGTATAAATGTCTGTCAGAGCCCTATAACTTCTGAATTACTGAATATTAGAACGTGAAACTTGGTTGAAAATTCAGTTATATCCTGTACTTGAACAACAAATACTAAAATTAGATAAATGTTATAAAGAAACGAAATTATTTAATTTTAATGCGCCATCTATTAGCATTATTGTGAAGCTAATAGCTTCACTATAATGCTAATAGATGGCGCTGTGTCTTTAAAACAGTTTTATGTCAACTATTATTTTTTTTATTGCGTCTAATGTTAAAAGTTAATTATTACAATATATAATTAAAACTTTTGGGAATTATGGGATATCGCGAGGTCTCAGTTCGGGGCGAACCACTAGTTATTGAACTGGTACAAGGGTTAACTAAAACGTTATTTATGTAGAGAGATAGAAAAAAATAGAAGAGTACAATTGATAAGGCAGGTATTATTATGTAATTTAAGTTATGTTCTGTGATTTGGATTTTTTTAGAACTAGTTGTTGCCCGCGGCTTCGCTCGCGTGGATTTAGTTTTTGAAATCCCGCGGGAACTCTTTGATTTTCCGGGATAAAAAGTAGCCTATGTCACTCTCCCGGTCCTGGACTACACCCATGCAAAAAATCATGTTGATCCGTTACTTTGTTGCGGCGTGATTGAAGGACAAATCATCAAACCAGCAAACAAACACACTTTCCCATTTATTGAACGAGCGAAGCGAAGTTCTCTGAGTCAACTAGGGCGCTTGCCTACTAGACAGAGAAGTGTGTTCGTCTAAATGTCTGTCAGAGCCCTATAACTTCTGAATTACTGAACGTAATTACTTCAAATTTAAATATAATATGTAAACTGATGGCCTTCAGCCGAACATTGTATAAAAAAATATAAAAAGCTTTATTTCAGGGGGGCTCTCATAGAAGCGTATTTGAAGTAAAATCTTGTTTGTTGCTCTACATAGACTTGCGATATATCTTTTTAAAGACGACTTTGAACAGAGTACAAAAATATATTTTTTTTAATTTTTCCCTAAAAATTTACCAAATGGGGGGGTTTCAAAGTGGAGATTTTAATTTGAGCCATATGTCAAGAATTACTGAATATTATAACGTGAAACTTGGTTGAAAATTCAGTTATATCCTGTACTTGAACAACAAATACTAAAATTAGATAAATGTTATAAGAAACGAAATTATTTAATTTTAATGCGCCATCTATTAGCATTATTGTGAAGCTAATAGCTTCACTATAATGCTTCACTATAATGCTTCACTATAGATGGCGCTGTGTCAGTAAAACAGTTTTATGTCAACTATTATTTTTTTTATTGCGTCTAATGTTAAAAGTTAATTATTACAATATATAATTAAAACTTTTGGGAATTATGGGATATCGCGAGGTCTCAGTTCGGGGCGAACCACTAGTAATATTAGTAATGAAGATTTCACCAACGTCAAAGTCTTATCCGAGCGTTGATATTTTGACAGATTTTCAATACGAAAATTGTCAGAACGGCCATATTTATTTTAATCCTCGATTAAACGTCACTCGAAGTTGGTGCAGTCGGTACTTTGTTTGGTATAATTAATTGTACTAGTATATTTTTTCATTATTTCACTGCAAGGGTTAACAGAACTAGTTAATAAGTAATTTTTTATGTAAAGTAGAGAAAAGTAAAAGAGTGATAGTAAATGAAATTTTTACTGTAGTTAATTTGAATTGACTGCAATCTCACCTGGTAGTAAGTGAAGATGCAGACTCAAATGGCGCGCGCTTGCCAAGAAAATGCCTATGATATATTTTACCTGATTTCTTGATAGATTGAACAACTAGACGGGTGTGAAAACGCTTTTTTTTAAAGAAGCCACGCTGAAGTTGACTAATATACTCCTATCCCCTCCAAATAAGCGGAAAGCTTGTGTTATGAGTGGGTACGACATTAGTGCTACGGGTGGGGTTTGAACCTGCGACATTTCAGTTTTCAGTCCGCACCTTTAACCGTTGGGCTATTGAGGCAAAAAATATTGAAAATAGATAATAAACTCTAATAGTAAATCTAGTCGTAGTCTAGTAGTAGTAGAGTTTCTTGCCGGCTCTTCACGAAATAAATATAATTTTAATTTTTGATCCTGAATAAATTAGTAGAATAGAAAAGCTAATAAATACTAATCAGAGAATCCGTTTTCTATTTTCATAAATCATACGCTTGCGCATTTCCCATTTTCACATACACTGATAAGGTATTCTTATCGCTTCTTATCGCAGTTACGGTTTGTTTTCCTTCGTAACTATGCTGTAATTTTTTGTTGCGTGGAGTTCGATAATAATTGTTTTGTGTATGGTACAACAACTCTCTCTCTCTCTCTCTCTACAATAATAGAGTTCATCAACAGACATCCACAGATGGAAGTAGGTAATGTCTCTTGTAGGAATCATAAACATAAATTCAAATTCAAAATAATACTCATTTATTAGTTGCATTCACAGTAATATTAAAAAAAAAATTGATAAATAATTTAAAAAAAACTAAATAAATTAAAACTACTTACTACTAATTATATTTACAAAAATTACACGCCGTCCAAGTGGTCGTTTATGGGCATGGTGCCCAAAACACTGGCGCCATTCCCTCGTTGGATAGCGAGGCTTAGCCGTTGGGCTAAATAAGCGCCAGTTCTTTGGTCACCTGAGGCGTGGATCAGTCTTTGGGACAATTAATTCAAAATTATTTATTTCATGCAGGCCAACTTGTGGCTCTTATGACAAGTCAAGAATCTGAAGAGAGAAGAACCGCGATTTTATTTCGCAATGTAGGCTGGGTCTAATTTTCTGGGATGGAATGTAGCCAATGTGTTAGACCTAGCGCGCACTGCAAAAAAAAATCGCTCGAATTTTTTTCGCGCGGTAAAGAAATCTGTAGTTTGATACTTTCACGCAGTTTTAAATCGCAAGTGCGTGTATCTCCATCGCAAGTATTAAAAAAATAATTGCGAAAGAAAAAACGCGCGGATTTTACTCGCAGTACGGGCTAGCACTTTTAATCCTGGGTATCTGATCTGTTGTAGCGTGAAGGAGTAACAAACATCCATCCATCCTCATAAACTTTAGTATTTACTAGATGATGCCCGCGACTTCGTTCGCGTGGATTAAGTTTTTGATTCCCGCGGGAACCCTTTGATTTCCCGGGATAAAATATAGCCTATGTTTTAATCTAGGGTATGAGCTATCTCCATTCCAAATTTCAGCCAAATCCGTCCAGTAGTTTTTGCGTGAAAGAGTAACAAACATACACACATACATACAAACTTTCGCCTTTATAATATTAGTGTGAAGTGTGATGTGATGTGATGTGATAGTGTGAAGTGTGATAATATTAGTAGGGAATTATAATATTTGTAGGATTATTTTAGAATTAATAAAGTAAGTTCCAACTTTCACCACATAGATAAACCGCGTTATTTAAGGTTCCTGTTCAAACATCCTGTTTATCTAAAGCAGGTTTTCGAGTTTTCATAAAAATCTTAAATCTTTGACGACTGCGATTACTTTTTATCTATATCGTCGGTCGTGAATTATGCGATACTGCCATAGCAAGGTAAAATATAGCGTCTCTTATCTTTTTCCGTACAATTAGTCGCAATATCAAAGATAATATCTTACTTATCTAACTAATAATATAAATGCAAAAGTTTGTGAGGTTGGATGAACGGATGTTTGTTATACTCTCTAGTCACGCCAAAACGAATGAACCGATTTGGCTGAAATTCGGAATGAAGATAGCTCATACACAGAATTAATACATAGACTTCATTTTATCCCGGAAAATGAAAGAGTTTCCGTTGGAATTTGAAAAACCTTAATCCACGCGGACGACATCATCTAATTCGTAATTAAATGTAGTTAGAATAGATAAAATTCCCGTTAATATTTTAAATACGAAAGTATGTTTGTTCATTACGCAGCAGTGCAATGGATTGACTTCATTTTTGCCATGAATATAGTTAAAGACCTAGAGAGTACTGAAAAATACTTTTATATTCCAAACAAATAGTTCTCGCGTGAAAAATCCTATAGAATAGAAATTAAAAGATTTTATTCAAATAAACTTTTACAAAGTGATTTTGAATCGACAAATTAATGCACGACTTATCTATAAACCTACCACTATCTATAGATGAACTCGTTTAAACAAAAAAAAGACGTGTGGCACTCGGGGACTGCCGCGGTAAAGCTATTGCATAGCATTTTTTATCAACGCCATCTAGCGGCTCACCGTAGAAGAGTCCCGTGTCAGGTTATTTTCGTTACGGAATTTCTGGATTCGGTCTCCACGCTGGCCCGCGATAGAAGCTATGCAATTCTACCATACTTGGATAAAAATAAAAATTACTTAAGAGCGATGAGTCATTGTATTAGTAATTCCTATTTACTATGAAATATTAGCACTTTGCTCAGACATGTAATATATCTATATAAATAACATGTTATACAAACTGTATAGATATTAATACATATCAGATGACGCAGATAAGATCTGACTTCTTGTTTTATTGGATTTCGATAGATAACGATTCTCTTACAGCCGCTGAGTAAGAGCATGGAGCAGCAAAAACTTCCTATTGTCTATCTTTAACCGACTTTCAAAAAAGGTTCTCAATTCGTTGGAATCTTTTTTTTATGTATGTTCCCTGATTACTCGAAGAGCCTGGACCGATTTGGAAAATTCTTTTTTTGTTTGAAAGAGTATAAGTACTTCCCATTGTCATCAGGTCAGGATCTGATGATGGGATCCTGGAGAAATCGAAGGAACTCTTCAAATTTTTTAGGCACAATTAATATAATTTGTACTGGCGTTTGAACTCGGTTTTGTAAAAAGGATTTTTACGTTTATATTATTCCTTAGCTGTCTTAAAAGGTAAACAAATGGAAGAAAACGTTTCGAAGATACGCGTGTACCGAACATACTTGGGCGCTTGCGACGCTCTTTTTGGTTTTTCACTTGTATTAGTAGCACGGTTTCATTTTCAGTGTACGGTAATAACGTCCTATGCGCTGCGCTTAGTGCGTCGCTTAACACGTCGCCTCATTTCTAAGAGAAAAACTTGTTTACCGTTTAAAACAACTAAGAAAAAACAGATCATGCATCACAACTCGCGTTTCGAAGGTGTGTGAAGTCACGCACCTTTTCTTCTTGTACACCTTAGTCTACACGTGTTGTACGTCCAAAGGTAGACTGGCAAAAAATACTTTAAAATTAAGTTCGCCTTTCGTACTATTTTTGTGCTATAAAGTTAATAAAAAATAAACTTCAATCGGGATAGGTTTAAAGAAATTCAAATCTGTTCCTCCATTAATGCAGGATTGAAGGACAAACCATCAAACAATCGCAGTTTCTCATTTATAATATTAATTATTAGGTATAATATTAGCAGAAAAAACTGCCGAGCTTGTACGCCCTTTAGTTCGAGTCTCTAGAATATAACATCTCTCTGACTCCTCAGCATTTTTGTATCGATATCATGTTACCTGATCGTGAGATGTATTACCAAAAAAAATGTGTAGCGTGTAACAGAAGATGGTAGACAGATACGTAATAATAGACACTTGTTTACATTAAATTACATTTTCTCGAGTACAATTTATGAGCTCCTGTTCTTACGTACATAACATAATATTTATTTTATACTAGCGGACGCCCGCGACTTCGTCCTCTTCTTCAATTCACAATCGATCTATATTCATAGTTTAATCAATTAACACGAAACCTTTATAAATTTTAAAGGGACATCTAAATCCTTTGGTGAAAACTAAATGAGTACAGTCCTTTTTGAGATTATCACGTACAGACAGACTCTTGAAACATCCCTTTTTTCATAAAATCTGCTAATATATTAATTTAATTTTTATCATAATAACAGTACAGTATCTACTATCTACATTAGAGATAATTTTTATATAAAGAGAACAACGATCAGTATGGAAAATTATGCATATAATTTTAATTTATAACCTCACGACAGATTATGGCACCGTTATAAATATAACTTACTTGACTAGTTTTTTTTTGACATTTTATTTATATGAAATGTTAATTTTTTTACAAGTTTTCATTGATGGTTTTTCATGTCAAATACCTTATCATAATCTAAAATCATTTTTTCAAAAGAATTAAGGCTGAGCTTCACGAATATATCATAAGCGTAAACCTTTCAGTTTTCAGTCCGCGTTTTCAGAATTTAACAGTTGAAGTATTGAATTTAAACATATTGTAGTATACTCAAACACTCACGTATATAGTAGTCATGTATATAGTCCGTATATACCAATGCACACTCCAGACAACCGACGAGCTATCCGACCCGTGGTCCTAGCACGACTGACCAATGACTCTAATGGCGCCTGTATTTGTAACATGTTTCCTCCAATATTCACAGACTACCCTCTGTATACTACACATACCAACAACCATATTGTGCTTTTTTTTTTTTTTTTTAAAAAAAAGAGTATTAGCCAAGCTGAACTTGACTTATATTCTCTTCTACCCTCCAAATAAGCGAAAAGCTTGTGCTAGGAGTGGGTACGACAATAGTGCAACGGGTGGGGCTCAAACCTGCAACCTTTCAGTTTTCAGTCCGCACCTTTAACCGTTGGGCTATTGAGGCTTATTACAAAACAACCGAGTTTTCAACATTATTTACGGCAGCAAACCAGCACAAAGTAAAGGCACGTGCTATCACGCCCTCGTAATAGAAGCAGGAAGTTATATAGAGAGCATCTTGAACACAAAAGCCGGCGCACGCGTCTGCCCTCGCAGCTTCCTGTATCATTGGACCACCCCTATACGCCGATAGAGCTGTGTAGGATTTAAATATACTACACTAATCAGTCCCTAGCATAAAAAATTGGCGATTTAACATACCTACCTATATGTTCTACCAATCGAATTTCTGCCACGGCGGCCAATCTTTTTTTAACCGACTTCCAAAATAGGAGGAGGTTCTCAATTCGTCGGAAACTTTTTTTTATGGATGTATGTTCACCTGATAGTAAGTGCAGTCTATAAAATGGTAGCTGGCTAACTTGGAAGGGGTATAGCAGTATTCATTCAACGTATACCCCGAATCGATCATCTAAATATATAAAAAGGAAAAGGTGACTGACTGACTGACTGATCTATAAAAGCACAGCTCAAACCATTGGATGAATCAGGCTGAAATTTGGCATACAGATAGCTGTAATATCATAGGCATCCGCTAAGAAAGGATTTTTGAAAATTCAACATTTGACGACATAAAATAGGGGTTTGAAAAATCGAACTCAACGTGAGCGAAGCCGCGAGCAAAAGCTAGTCTCGACATACTAGCCAACTGCGCAAGATATTATGCTGAACAAGAAAAATTTGAGGAATCAGGCACAGGAACGACTAGTTAACGTGCTCTATAAGGCAAGGAAGTAACACTGCCAACTGCATGCTACGAGGTATCCTTCTTCCTCATGGAAATAGAATACCTCCATGTCTCAAGTAACAGAAAAACCCAAGAAGGTAGTCTATTGTTTCAACTGTATTGGCGCTTAGGTATGTTTCATTCTCTAACCTTTCCTAATCGAAATTAATTAATTTAAAAATCGAAACCTTTAGATCGTGATACGTATGTACTTATCTGTTATATTAGCATAGATTTAGCATACACATACATTTATTGGAACATTTTATCGCCATAATGAATAACTGAATATTGTTTTATCGAATGATAAATACTATTCATCGATGCGTATTGACATTTGACTGAAGATTTATTCATTTAAAGTTTAATCAGATAATAGTACTTAATTTATTACGAACACAATTATAATACACATTCTTTGTGCCATTATCAAGATAATGTGTTATTCGATCGGAAAATTAGAGTCTTCATAAGTTACATCGAATATACGAATCGTAAACCGAAATACAATTCATTATTTTTATCGATTCACAGTAAATCAAGTCGGCCGCTTTAGTATCGATTAGAATAATGAAACAGAGTAGATTTGGTGGATAAGTGAAATATTTATAAATGTACCGAGTTCGGAATCGATTTTTCAGATCGATTACGAGTGAAATATTCGGGTGGGCCCGTAATGGCGGCTACAAATTAGTCGTTACTCGTTAGAAAGCGTGCATGCTTGCCTGTTGCATTCTCTTGATTTAAAAGATTAATTCGTTCTTTTTAATTACTACACTAGGGTTAAACAAATAGGTCATTAATTAAAGTTCGTGTTTTGTTTTCATTTACCTACTAACGTTTGCCCGGGACTTCGTCCGGGTCACTTATTAGGTTACCGTTTTTCCGGGGTAAGAGGTCATTTTCCTAGCCATCAAAAAACCCGTTCAATACAAAATGTAGATATGAGAAAATTAAAATTTTTTCATAATTGTTTTTTCGTGAATTTTCCCGATATTTTAATAGCTATTCGGGACGGAGACAAATACAACCAATCAAAACCATGAAAATCGGTCGAGCCGTTCTAAACTTATAACTTCTTATAAGTGTTCGAACAAACCCGACTATCTTGCCATCGAATAAAAAAAGAAAACCTACAAAAAGTGAGTTTATAAATACTTTCTATCGTGTGTCATTAGCAATCAAAACACTAAATCAAAATCGAGCCAGTGTAAAAAGCCAGAAGCCTGCTATTATTCGGATATCAATTTTCAAATAAAATTTATTTCTTTCCAGGTAAGTGCGCATACATCACGGGTATCTACTCGCGCGAGTGAGAGGCGAGTAAGTAATGTGTTGTGTCATTAGAGCACGTGACGTCAAATAAGATGAATTAAGGATACATTAGCACATTTGTTCACATGCTTTCAATAAGGTGAAATACACGTACCTAACATCACATTATTTTTACCTGAAATAATTTGAGAATTTATGAGTGTGCAACACATTCCATTTTCACAATATTTTTTTATAATACGCAATCTATTTTTTTCTTTGCTTGTACCCACATAAAATTAAAGGCGTGTTAAACATAAAAAAAGTAAAAGTTGAATATAAAATATCGTCCAAATCAAAGGAACGAGGAAATCTGCAAAGCTTTTCACCCTTTAAGTTATATGGGAGACCGAGAGAAATCCTTTTCCTTACTATTCCTTACAAATATATAAATGCGAAAGTGTGTTTGTTTGTTGGTTTGTCCTTCAATAACGCTGCAACAGAGTTACGGATCGACGTGATTTTTTGCATGGGTATAGTTGAGGACCTGTTATATATTACATAGGTATTACATATGCTACTTTTTATCCCGGAAAATCAAAGAGTTCCCGCGGGATTTTAAAAACTAAATCCATGCGGACGAAGTCGCGGGCATCAGCTAGTAATTAAAGAAAATAATATAGTAAAAATATCAAAATTTTGCAAATCATACATAAATAATATTTATTTATGTATGCCGCCAAATTGTATGCTATTTATTAAGCTCTTTGTGTCTGTTCTTATGTTTGGTGTACAATAAAAGTATATTCATTCATTCATTCATTCAATATTTGGTTTTAGGACAACTTTAAAGTTTATTTGTAGATATGTATAGTGACTAGTGTGTGTAGTGTTAATGCAATTTAAGCAACAGTATTAACTTAATCTGAGCTCCAAAGTCTAAGCTGTAGCTCTTCGTAGTTGCAAGCAAAGTGTGTTCATGAAGTTTTATGTCGATGTAGTGTTTGCTAAGCCCGCGCGCCGATACCCGCCTGCCTCCGGGTGATAACACCACACCACACACAATGTGATAACACAAACCGCGTCGCACGGTAGGTACTAAGGGTGGAAGCGATGGTGCCGGTCAAGGAACGTTGGCTTAAGTCAATTGAATGTGGCTTTTACCTCTCTTTCTTGCTTCAGAGAGCAGAGCAGAGTTATTTTTTCAATAATGTCCTCCAGACCGAATTCGGCGGCCAATCTCCACAGAGATTAGCCATCTGCGCGGAAGATATTATAGTGTGCAAATGTGTGCGCACTCTCATAGTCCGGTGGAATGGAAAATCCGATACGACCGGAGCGAGATCAGGCGCAGGACCGGCGGCTTTACGTGCTCTCCGAGGCACGGGGGTAACTCACCGCCAACTTCCTAACTCCGGGCTAGTACTGAGAATTCTTGACAGTAAAACCCAATACATTTTTTGACCTGGGAATCGAACCCGTGACCTCGTTATCTGCTGTCGAACTTGCTAACCACTAACTCACGAGGCAGTTAAAAGGTACACACTGTCCGAGCCCTGTAGGTGGCGACGGGTAAGTAGAGGGTACTGGGGGTAGGAGCGGCGATAGGGGGGAGGGGGTACAGTCAACAGAGCGCGTTATCGCGGCGGGAGATAGAGGCGTGCGCGGAGCCGATAACAGCCCGCCTCCCGTATATTTCACACCAAACGCTCTGCGGGGCAAGGTATGAGCTCCGTAGACGTGGCAGGGTCCCAAGAGTTAGGCCAGGGCATTGGAAAATCCTGAAATCCTCACTAATATGATAAACTAGATGATGCCCGCGACTATCAAAATTCAAAACATTACTTATCAAAGTTAAAAAAGTCCTTCTTGCTCTCTTCTTGCATACCTACAGGGTGTCAGTATACATATCGATATCTCCTACGTAAGTTGTTGTATCCCCAAAACGTTTACGTGACGCGTTATTGTCGTGAAGGTCATTATGATGGCTTAGGCAGTCGTTTTAATAACGATAACACTTTATACGGCTTGAGAGAATGTTAAAAAATCCTATTTTTAATTTTTTTTGTAAACGAACACATAAAATGGATAAAAAAACTGATATACCTAGTGCACAAAATAGACCAGGGTAGATAGGTTTTAAAACCAAAAAAAATAGTAGTAGGATGAAACCCATTAGAAAAGGAGGGGAATATTATAAAAATGAAAGGAAAAATAATTTACGGGCGATCTGAGGTCGGGAAGGGGTGGGGGTGAGTTTTTAAGGGGAAAAAAACGGTTTTTCTCGATTTCCGGCAAAACTAAAAGTCCTATCGAAAAAAGTCAAATGGCAAAGTTGTAGGTAATAAAAAGATCTAAAACTTTTGTATTTACACTTTTTTCACATAACCTCAAAATTTATGTGAAAAATTCAAAAAACCAAGTTTTTGGTTTTTTATTTTTATCTTTTACAAAAATTTTTTTTTTAACGAAATTTGGTGAAAACTTACCTTTTTATGTCCCAAATACGCTGTAATTTATTTGATTAAAAATATTTATTTTTTCACCTTATTTTGAATTAATATCGAAAAAACACCCTAATTTTGAATCGAAAAGTCACCCGTCAAAATCTGAGCTTTTTTCAAAAAGTTGGTATGTTTTCTGTTCGTTGAAATCTCTACTTTCCGATGGTGAAAAAAAAAAATATATGTTACTACAGTAAATCTTCTCAGAAAATAATTTCAATCTTTAGGTTATGTTACGTTAAGCATACTATTTTTTAAAGAAAATATTACGATTTTAATGTTTGAGTTGATTGATACAGATAAAAATGTTTGTTTTATTTTTTTAAGTAAATTTGTCACAATTATCTTCAAGAAAATCAACTCAAACATTAAAATCGTAATATTTTCTTTAAAAAATAGTATGCTTAACGTAACATAACCTAAGCATACTATTTTTTAAAGAAAATATTACGATTTTAATGTTTGAGTTGATTTTCTTGAAACATTAAAATCGTAATATTTTCTTTAAAAAATAGTATGCTTAACGTAACATAACCTACTCTCTAACTTATGCGGCAATAGTTTGGTGGCCGAGAACGCTTCTTACGACAACCCAACAGGAACTACAAAAATTCCAAAGACAAGCGTGCCTGGCGATTTCAAGCTGTATGTGCACCACACCATCAAGCGCTCTGGAGGTAATACTGGGAATACCACCTCTGCACCTATACATAAGGGAAGAAGCCACTCTTGCGGCTCTAAGAATAAAAACCTACGGGCTGTGGAAGGAAACAATCACACCACACACCCGGATACTATCGTCTGAACAAACAGAATGTCCACAAATAGAGTGGATCTGTGACAAAACACAAAAGGTACATGTAATAGAAAAGGATTACAAGATCAACACAGAAGATGTAACAACTCATTCGCCTATCATTAACACAATAAACGTATATACGGATGGGTCTAAAACTAGCGCGGGCACAGGAGCTGGAGCTTACTGCCCTGAGCTAAACATCAACATTGCCTACGCCCTTGGTAAGAACAACTCCGTGTTTCAAGCAGAGTGCGTCGGCATCACGGTGGCGGCCATAGCCATGGCCAACAGACAGGTAACAAATTTCAATATAAACTTAAACACGGACAGCCAAGCAGTACTGAGAGCCCTGGCGAAAAGCACGACCTCGTCAAAGCTCGTACTGGACTGTCACAAAGCCTTACAGTCGCTTACAAGGTCAAACAAAGTCACACTGCGCTGGGTAAGAGGACACAGTGACAACATTGGAAACGACGCAGCCGATGAACTAGCGCGACGAGCTGCTTCACTGAAGGTGATGGGTCCGGAACCTATCGCTCCCATACCCTTCTGTGAATACAAAACCTGGTTACGAAATCGAACAGTAAGTACACATGCTGAGCTATGGGCCAGCGTCACAGACTGCAGACAAACAAAAGAGGCATTTCCTTGCCTCAACCGACGACTAACGGAAAAACTAACACAACTGACCCGCGTTAAGCTAAAGGTAGTTGTAGGTACAATTACAGGACATTGTTCGCTCAACAAACATCTTTATGTTTTAGGTGTTACCGACAGCCCTCTATGCAGAGCATGTATGGAGGGCGACGAGACACCGGATCACGTACTGCTTAAATGCAGGGGTGTATCCGACCAACGTCACAAATACATTGGCTCTCCAGCTACACTTCCTGAAGTCCTCGCCGACCTGGGTGGCCTGCTCGGATTCTGGAAGGAGCTCGGCTGGCTGGAGTGATCCGGCGGGGAGCCGCACCAGTGGGACCACGCAAAACGGGCGATTGACGCCTACTTGCGGAGAAGAAACCCCAGGAGTGAAGAAGAAGAAGAAGAAGTAACATAACCTAAAGATTGAAATTATTTTCTGAGAAGATTTACTGGAGTAACATATATTTTTTTTTTCACCATCGGAAAGTAGAGATTTCAACGAACAGAAAACATACCAACTTTTTGAAAAAAGCTCAGATTTTGACGGGTGACTTTTCGATTCAAAATTAGGGTGTTTTTTCGATATTAATTCAAAATAAGGTGAAAAAATAAATATTTTTAATCAAATAAATTACAGCGTATTTGGGACATAAAAAGGTAAGTTTTCACCAAATTTCGTTAAAAAAAAAAAAATTTTTGTAAAAGATAAAAATAAAAAACCAAAAACTTGGTTTTTTGAATTTTTCACATAAATTTTGAGGTTATGTGAAAAAAGTGTAAATACAAAAGTTTTAGATCTTTTTATTACCTACAACTTTGCCATTTGACTTTTTTCGATAGGACTTTTAGTTTTGCCGGAAATCGAGAAAAACCGTTTTTTCCCCTTAAAAACTCACCCCCACCCCTTCCCGACCTCAGATCGCCCGTAAATTATTTTTCCTTTCATTTTTATAATATTCCCCTCCTTTTCTAATGGGTTTCATCCTACTACTATTTTTTTTCACTTTTTATTATTTTTAAAGGGATCTACCCTGGCCTAAAACCTAAAATGCGAATTTTGTGGGATACCACAACTTACGTAGGAAGTATCGATATTTGGATATTGGATAGAAGCAGGTGTTACTTTGCGGAAGTTCAAGACAAGAAAAATGCGCTGCATTTGACACGAACGTCACTAGACAATACAGCATTGTAAAGTCGACATCTCCTGAGGATGCTCCGGTGTCGGGGCGAAACGTGCGTCGAGAGTAGTATAAAAGTCTTATGTGGTGATGCATGTGTGTGGTGGTAGCATTGCTTGCTTGGGAACTTTGCTTTCTTGCTTGTTTGGAGAGGTAAGCGGTGCTTAGCTTGTAACTGCATGTTTGACATTTTTTCTGTTGGCGGATTATAGCAAAATAATTCTAACCTTTTCTTGGAATACATATTTAATAAGTTGCTGGTATTCAACTAGAGCAGCTAGAATGCTATTTACCTACATTTCTTTCATATTTCCTACCCTTCAATCACTAAACTAGCGGCACGCTATGATGGCCGGTTTGACACATTACAATAGTGATGTGGAATGTCAATTTATTCTCGAACAAAAAACAATTAAGTTTTGTTTTTGTACCTGATTAAATAGGTTTAATAAAACAAAAATGTATATGTTTATTTAATTTATTTGAACGAACTGAATATTTGAACGAAAATGAATATACATACTTTATATGCACACAAGAAACATATGAATACAAAAGATACCAAAAAAGGTGCCACAAAAGGCCATAATTAATCAGATTCGTCCATACTACTATTTTCACTGTCGTCACTGCTATCATCACATACATTAATAATTATATGTTCGTTTTCTATAATATTATCTATTTTCACATCTCTTTCATAATCTTCCCTTATTAATTTAACAGTTCTATTCACAACCTTTTCCCAGTCTCCTTTAGTCACATGTTCACAAGCTTCTTCTAATAATTTTAGCATTTTTTTTGTGGTAAATGGGGGTTCTGTATTGTGTCTTGCAGCATATCCCTTAATTTGAGCCCACACCAACTCAATCGCATTATACTCACAATGGTAAGGCGGTAACCGTATAACTCTGTGCCCATGTTCTAATGCTATTTCGTCAATGACGTATCGGATCTTGGTTGGTTTGTTTTCTTTTAAAAGACGTACTAATTCCGCTTTTAACATATTCATGTTTGCATCTACGCCATTTTTACGAAGCCATGCGACGATATCAGCTTTCTTTTGGGATTGGGCAGGTGGCTTGTCAATTTGCATCGAGTGGTATGGGGCGTTGTCCATAATTATAATAGATGGTTCAGGGAGGCTACACAACATTGAGGTAAACCATTCAGTAAACTTTTCTCCATTCATGTCTTCATGATAGTCTCCAGTGGTTTTTGACGCAAAAGCCATGAGAGAACCTTCGACAAACCCGTTGATGGTTCCGGCGTGACAAATTATAAGTCGCGATCCTTTTCCTACAGGAACTTTGGAAGTAGATGCTGCTGTGTCATCGTTCCAAGAACGGCCTACAGTATGGTTAGCATTAAGCCATGTTTCATCCAAGAACACAACATTTTGCCAATTTTTGATTTCTTTCACTTGCCGTAAAAAAGTATACCTTGCCATCGCTATATCAAATCTTTCCATCAATATTTTGCGTTTGTTACATTTTTTGTATCGAAATCCAATGGTCTTCAAAATCTTCGTTAAAGAACTTTCCCCACCGAAGAATAATCCAGCTTCCTTCAGTGAATGCACCAACTTTTTTCTTGTTGGATACTCCTTCTGTAAATAGTAGCCGTAAACATGTCTTCGGATAGCATCGGCATCAAAGCTATCGATGCCTACGACTGGTTTTGCTCGTTTTCTCTTTTTTGGTGTGTGAAGTTTATTTTCTTCTGTGCCAGTCTCGCCATATTTTTTTTTAGTTATCCGTCTAACAGTTCGTTGTCCAATATTAAGCGCATCAGCTACGCGTTCAACCACTGACGTTATAGGTAAAATTGGCCCTCCATTTTGAGCTTCACGATCGAAATAGTTACGAAGGCGTATTACGAACTCACGTGTCTGACTATTTAGAACAGTTCTCTGCGTACGTTCGGTCATATCGACGAAATCCACAACAAAGGGCTTGAACAGAGTTCAAATTAACGAGCAAGGGTCAACAGTAATGCAGTATCAATATTTGAAATCCAAAGCCAGGTCAAAACTATATCACAATCGCATTGCACTGACAGTTTATACTTTTCGAAGCAACGTCAATTCGAAACTGCTTTGTTTTGCATTGAGCATTGACGCGAGTTTGCCGGAGGTAGTAGTTGTGCTAGCCAGCGATCCTATGTGACGATCGTATTAGATTCCATTTTTAAAAATTTATTGATATTTTTTTGCGATTTCAGAGGTTTGTCCACATAGTGAAAATTGTTCATATTCACAAGTACATTCACCCCTTAAATGGTGCAAACTGATTTTTCTACACTTGTATACATTTAAGAAATCAATTTAATAAATAAATTTTGAGTCCTAAACCTAAAACTACATTCGATAAAATTTATGAATCTCTGCACATCACTATCGTCAATAAAGTAATACAATTATTTCCTTCAAAGTCGTTATCAATTAATACGGAACTTCATGAGCGGACAAACGTCAAACCGGCCATCATAGCGTGCCGCACCTATAATATAGAATTTATGGTTTGTCTCTTTATCTACTTAGCATATATAGCGAAGTTTGTCACATGCTAAGTCAGCCAAGACTCGAACCAAAGTTTAATTTGGTTGCATAATGTAACGCCAATGAAATAACTTGTGAAACTGGCAGCCGCCCGTATCTTGTGCCCAATAGCCCATAACACACGTCAGCGAAGACTAATAAAGCGATATAATATCCACTTCCGGAGCCCGCGCACTGCTCGTGACTCGTATAAAGATCGCGAAATGCAATATAATAAAAATAGTTGGTCCCCATTTCATTTGCATAGCGCAATAAACCTTTATTGAGTTGGAACACAAAAATTAAACTGCCCTTGTAATAATATGCTCGTGTGTTTGTATGTGTGTATATTTGTGTGCAGTACACAATCTATAATCTTCAATACCCGCCCATTCATACAAATTTTATTATTTACTAGGTAATTAAAAAAAATTCCTTTCACACAATCTTGTCCTGACGATTACGAAAAAAACAGCCAAACCAATCAAACCTTTTTCAACATCGCAAGTCAAGTGATCTCGGCAACAAACTTTTATTTATAGAAGATATATATCTTCTATAAATAAAAGTTTAAAAGAAGGTAGAAGATTTTAGGATTCGTAGAGTGGACACTTTGGTCCTGTCAATGTCGGTGGCAGAGGACAATTTCTCTTCTCGAGACCAAATTCAAAATTCAAATTCAAAATTATTTATTTCATGTAGGCCAACTTGTTGCTCTTATGACAAGTCGAAAATCTGCTACCGGTTCGGAATGCTGATTCTGCTGAGAAGAGCCGGCAAGAAACTCAGCAGTTGCTCTTTTCAAAACAAAAAATGTTACAATATTTAGATAGCTTATCTATCTTGTGGACAATTGAAGCAAAGAAGATTGATTCTAAGCAACTCTGTCATTAAGGAATACCGGCCAGGGCATTACGTGAACAGATGTACAGAGCCACAAAAACTACAAAACAGTGTGTCAATATACAGTGAATTAAAGTGCAAGCCGTCTTATCACGGCGCAGCAGCCGCCTATCGCCGCCCGCCCGCCGCGCCGCCCGCCCACGGGTGAGCTTTGAACAAATATCATCTCACTTCAGCCCATAGTCGTACGTTCCAACCGTGCTAGTTGTACAACTCACGTGTAACGTTGTTTAAAGGCTGCTTATAGTTTGTTTAAGAAAGTATTTTATTTTTTTAAGGAAGCCTAACTGAAATTGACTATTGACTAATATAAACAAGTAATCGTTTATTCAGCTTAACACATATATGAGTTAAGTAATATAAGACTTCATATAAATAATACAAAAATAAAATTTCTTCATTTGCCTTCTAACTGCCCTTCTTGCTATAATTTTATAATATTTTTAACTGTCTTCAAAAAAGGGAAATTATCAAATCGACACGTATGACGTAGGCATTAGGGCTTCCAATACCGGGATCCCGGTATTGGCCAATACCGGGATCCCGGACTTTTTTCAATACCGGTATTCAGGCCTTCCAATACCGAGATCCCGGTATTAGCTTATACCTGGGTCCTAGACTTTTTCTTCTTATTTCAATACCAGTAATGGAATTGAAAATGTGTACTGTACAAAGACTATATTCGTTAACGCGCAGAACGTGAATATAGCTCAGAATATCAGCTTCGTGGCGGCAAGTTGTGATTTTAGTTTAGCGGATTTGGTCTGACCAACGCAGCGGGCTACGTCCCCGAGGTCTCTTTCCGTCCACTTTGCCAGTAATCACGAACTTTTCTAAATTGTGTCCCTTCCTTCTGGCAATGTGGCCGAAGTAATCGAGTATCTTCTGGAGACAGGTGGTCTCGGTGTACTCGTGATTTTTAGCTGTTTCAGTACCTATCGATGCGTTGGTTCTACAGAACCAGCATACATGCTATCCACGTAATTCCCAGCATTCTCCTCCAGCACCACATCTCGAAAGCGTCAATGCGATGTCGGTCAGCAGCTTTTATTGTCCATGTCTCAGCTGCATACATGAATATCGGGAAGATGAGTGTGCGGACGAGACGCATTTTTGTACTGATGGAAATGTTCTTATCCCTCCAAATCTTGTGTAGCTGAGACATGGCACTTTCGCCATTCCAATCCGCCTCCTAATTTTCGGTTCGAATGTTATGTTGGTACCCAGGTAAATAAAGTTCTCCACGATCTCCAGGTTCAGTGAGCCAGTGAGTTCCAACTGTTTGGCGCGATCTATCACCATTATTTTCGTTTTGGACCTATTTATGGAAAGGCCCATTTCTTCGCTGATTTTTTCCATCCTGTTCAATAGAGTTATCATTTCGGCTTCAGACGCTGCTAAAAGAGTTGTGTCATCAGCGTATCGTAGGTTGGTTAGCTTTACTCCACCGATGCTGACGCCGCCTTCCCATTCATCGAGAGTCCGTCTCATGATATATTCGCCGTAGATATTGAACAGGATGGGAGAGAGCACACAACCCTTACTCTGTCTAACTCCCTTGCGAAATTTGAAGGGCCGCGAGTTAACCTCATCTACCCTTACAGCTCCTTCACTGCTGTAATATAGATTCTTGAGCAGTTCTACTAGATGTTTTGGCACTCCTAATTCAGTGAGGACTTTCCATAAACAGTTCCAGTTAATGCAGTCGAAGGCTTTACTGTAATCAACAAAACATATGATAATTGGCGTATTGAATTCATAGGATTTTTTATTATTTGCCGTATATTTAAGATTTGTTCACGGGTGCCTTTGCCTTTAACGAAACCCGCCTGCTTTTGCGGGATTTGCCAGTCCAGGTAGTATCGGATGCGGTTGTTAATGATGTAGAGCAGTATTTTGCTGGCATATGAGATAAGCGCTAGTGTGCGATAGTTGTCGCACTTTCTAGTAGAGCCTTTTTTATGTAGAGGGACCACGATGGACAGGGCCCAGTCTCTCGGCCATTCACCGTTACGCCAGATTAGGTCACAGATCATGTGTAACATATCGATGCCAGTATCTCCCAGAGCTGTCAGTATTTCGGATGTTATTTGATCTGGTCCTGGAGCTTTTCTAGTTTTAAGAGATTTCATGGCAGTGAGAATTTCTGATCGAAGTATACTTGGCTCCAGTTGCACTCCGCTACAATTAGCATGTGACGTTCCCAAATCATTGCAATTTTTATATAGCTCTTCGCAATAGTTGCGCCACCTTTCGGCTATTGCGTCGAGTTCATTTATGAGATGGCCTTCGGAATCTTCTATCACCTACGTTTTTGGTTTAAATTGTCTAGACAGGAGGCGGACCTTCTTGAAAAGATCTGAAATCTCAAATTTTTGAGAGTGGTGTTCGATCTCGCTGCATATGTTCTGAATGAATTGGTTCTTATGCTCTCGACATTTTCTAAGGATGTCTTTATATACTTATAGTATCGATCTATAAAAATCGTAAAGAGACTGATTTATTGAATGTAGAGTAACTAATTATTTATTAAAAGTGTTGATTATTTTACACTTTACAGTGAAATATTTGTACTGTAAATAAAAATAATTTTAATGAAAAATCTGCTCGTTATTTTGCCATTTTTTTTCCAAAATAAATACGTATTCATTTACGGATTTAGCACTAAAATATACCACAATAAACACCATAGGATTTTGTTCCGTACAGGATTTTTTTTTTCAATACCTACCGGGATCCCGGGATCCCGGTATTGAAAAAAAAATTTCCGGTATCAATACCGGTATTGAAAAAGTCCGGTATTCGAAAGCCCTAGTAGGCATGTATGTAATATTAGTGGATCTGCCAAATATAGTATTTACGTATGGTAATCTATCAGGGCTTCCAAACAAATAGTATACAAAATTTTATAGATGTATAATATGTATGTGTGTACGTTTGTCCACGCATTTCTCTAAAACTACTAATTGAATTATGATCATTCTTTTTTCATTTGCTTACATTTACTTCAACTTAGGGAACAGTTTACAGTACAGATTTCATCAATTGTTTCAGCAATTTTTATGATATGGACATCTTTCCTATTTATGTTTTCTTAAATTACAAGTTACAACTTGTAAGCAAAAAAATACACGTTTTTATTGAAATTCGCAATAGAAAAAAAACACGGGAGTAAAGGAAACGGCGCGGCGGACAAGATTGATGAATGTCCCAGTGTTTAAACACACGACAATTATATGATATAAATCCAGCTAAATGAATGACGACGAAGAATCGTGGCGAGATCTCGCGGCGCGCGACGACGCGGCGATCGCGCGATATCGCATGACGCATGAGGGTGATGCGACGATAGCCGCGTCTCAGCCGCAGGGTGGCCATGTATTGCTTACAACTGTACACGTTGTTATTTATTTCTAACTTTTGTTTGATAAAACATACCAAGAACATGCCCAATGCCCATGCCCATAATCTCGTTTTTCAAAAAAAAGAGGAGGTCCTCAATACGATGTGTATTTTTTTTATAATAATTTATTTTTTCGATGTTACTCCATAACTTCGTCAAATCGGAATCGATTTTAATAATTTTTTTTAATTTGAAAGGACGTATCGTCAGGTTGGTCCAATTGGGTGAAGATCTGATGAATATCTTAGGAGATGGAGGACGGAACTCCTCAATGAATAAGAGCAATTCGCTCGTGATCAGTGTGTGTGTGCTGAAAATAATCCCTCTCCTCTAAATAAACGGAAAGCTTGTGTTAGAAGTAGGTACGACAATAGTGAAACGGGTGGAGATCAAACCTTTCGGTTTTTTAGTGGGCTATTGAAGCTTTAAAAAGCTTTAGAAAAAGAGATGGCAGTTTATCAGATAAAGAATTAACAAAATTCGCATATCTTTCGCATGAATAAGTAGTATGATTTGTAAATGTTCCATTCGTTTCGTTTTTCATTCTTATTTGATTCATTCAACGCATCGCTGGCCTACATACCACCTACATGATGTAGTAATTTATGGGTCTTAGTTTTGTTCGATAAAACATACCGTCTATGCCCATCATTTTGCTCTTCAATATGTTAAAACTTTTAATAAATATCTTTCTATTTCTAATACCTAGTTTACTCTATTTCTCTCAGGCATATTGCCTGAAAATCCAACATAATATCTTATACGCAAAAATCTTAGATATGAAACTACATAAATAATTAAACACGTTATTAGTATTCTAAAGTCCACAGCTAAAACAGAGCTAAATAGATGAGTGTTAACAGAATATCAACATAGAGCCGACTTTACGCGTCTACGTTTTACTCATGTACTAACGTACTTAGAATAAGTCTTATCCTAGCGTAAATTTGATATTTTGACAGTTTTTATATTGAAAATCTTTTTTTTTTTTTCATTAGGGATATTTTATTTGAATAAAAAACTATTAAAATGAAAATCTGCCAAAATGTCAAAGTTGCGCTCGAATAAGACTTATTTTAAGTCGGTGAAATCGGCATAAATTTAGCAGCTTAAGTTATTAACTTACGATTTTAGAAAATATAAACAACTAGCGGATGCCCGCGACTTCGTCCGCGTTCTTAAATTGTTGAAATTTTTCCTGAATTCTTTGCTATAAACCTCACGGAGCCCAAGACCTTTCCAACGAATGCAAAACCGTGGAAATCGGTTCGTGCGTTCTGGAGTTATAGCGTCAGGAAGGAAAACCCGACTTATTTTTATACAAGGTGTTTGTTAATGTGTATAACTTACCAGCAACCACCCATGCACTTTGACCCCATAAACACAATGGCGGTGGTAAAAAGTGAAAATTAATTATCAAAAACTTTCATACAAAATTAATTAATTAATTAACAAAAAAACATTTTGGAAACCCTAACTGAAGACATAATAACAATACGCCACATAAATCCCTTTCCGTAGTAGTAATTCCAAGAATGACTTTGACCGCGCCGCTCGAGGTAAAGGCGAGGCTACAAGCAAGACTTGCGGTTGCGTTTGCGCAACGAAAAATTACATCGCATAGGACATAGTACGAGAAAACTCTGTCCATTAGTTTAGTTTCTAATGAGACATGGACCGCACTAAGTACTACTTCTGCTTGGCTTAAGACGCATCAATCTTCCGTTGGTTTCTCCCAAAGGACAGGACAATCCTGAATCAAGTAAATCAGATAATCGATATCGTAATTAATCATCTTGATCAATTAATCAATCATCCGTTTTTACGGTGCACAGCGGACATTTCCACGGTGCGTTGTGGTCGCTACGTCTATGATTTTTACAACGCGATGTCGCACTCCAGTGAGGGCTCGCCCTTACGGTGTTCGACGTACCTATTTAATATTCAAAGCACGTACGCGGCTTTGGAAGGGGCCGGAACTAGAGCGGGGAATTTCGAGCACCGGTGAAAATCACCGGTGATTTGCCATTCTCCGAAGATTCATCGGAGATCTCCGGTGAATTCGAATACAGATTTAGCATCAATTAAAATGTTATTGACTGTTAATGTTCTAGTACAATGCACAGGAATTTTAAGCGCATCGATATTGTGTGAACTCAAAATGATATTAGATGTATTGTATAGGTTTTAAATAAAAAAAATATTAAGAAAAAAAAAATATTTTACTTTATTATGATAATTATTATTTAAGGAGGTAGGAAATAATGATAAAGTAATTGTATTTGAATAAATGTTATTAAGTTAATAATTAACAATGTTTCTCAACAAACTTCTTTTTATTTAAATTAAATTACTTGAGTTATGATTCAATAATAATCGGTTAAACACCGATTACTTTCACCGGAGAGTCACCGGTGATTCTCCGGTGAAAAATCACTTCTCCGCGCCGCCGGTGCAAATCACTACGCCGGACACCGCTCGCTTTCGACTACAAATGCTAGTAATATGCTTGCACTGTACTGCAAGCGATAATAATAATTATTGTATCGTTTTGCAATTGGTTTATTATTAAAAATATCACACACATTCATTCGTTCATTCACATACAGTCATTGTTAATCAAAACCACGACGCGAGATATTAATTACCTGCAAATAAAGAGGCGGCAGTCACTGTATGGATTACGTAGGTACGGACTTTAACTTATGGAGTCCGAAAGTAGTCGGGAATATTCTTGCAAAAATACGAGATTTCTAATCGGTTTTCACTCTACTGAACAATACTACAGGTTTACAGATTTAATTACATGCCGATTAATGGTTAGGTATCGCATCTGGAATATTTTATCGCAACGTTATAGCATAGCAAGTAGTACGTTGTAGGCCTACAAACATCCATTCATAGTTTTATCGTTGGCAGTTCATTGCCATTGAATCAGCTGTTTTAAAGGTTGCCACCTAAACATTTATGGTGAATTTTTGAAGTCCTCATAACTTGGCCAGGATATGAGCTACACGTCTCATGATATTTTTTCATGTATCTATACACCGACCCCAACTTATGGGTTTCGGTAGGATAGGGACATTAACTAACACCTTGTATAGTAGATATTGTTAGTAGCTCTTTATATTTGCAAAAGTAAATTAATCACGTAATCTTGGTGTGTTAGTACAACTTATAGTTGAAAAGCCGGCCTATCACTACATACTTTTATAAAACTTTACTATATAAGAACATGATTTTTTTTCTAATCGATCGTTTTCTAATTCCACCTTGCCGGAAATCTGTCCCAGAACCTGCTCGTGAGGCGGCTATCCAGATAATTCGTCAGCGCAGATAGATAATATTAAGTGGTTTCTACCTATATTCATAATCTTAGAAAAATCTTACCGCGTGGAATTTTACGGTATCGGACGAAACTCGTATTATCTCGTATTATAAGTACCCTTTATCTTAATATAAGTCGATAAAAATAAGCATTGGATATATAAATATTTATAATGCCAAATTATTATCTTAATGGGTGGTGTAGATCTATTCACGATCGGTTAAGAATTTTCGGCATCACTTCGCCCAAAACGACTCAAACCAATGACGTTATGATATTGCGATGTTTACTTCGTGAACTAATTTAACGGAAAGGGAATAAGGGTCAAAATCCTATAGCATATTCACCACTATGGCTGCAAAGTTACGCATGTGTGGCCATGAAAGCTTTTTCTAACATACCTGGCCACCCTATCAGAAATGCAACAATGACGCGCGAGCTGCTCGGTAATATTTTAAAATCGATGTTTTTATGAATCGATAATTTGTTCGGCCCGTTTTGGTGCGACGTTTCGCGAGCCAATCGATCCTTATCTCGATGTCACAACGCTTTGTTTTCGATTCGGGCCCCAACATCGACCATGTTTCTCTTGAAATGTGTTTCTTGCTAACGTACGGATCGATGTTATCTCGCGCACCGTTGCAAATTTTGTTATGCAGTTTTTGAATTACAAATTATGCGATCTGTGATCTTACGCACTCGGAATACGGAATATGTTGTGGAAAAAGTGTTTTGTGTGTGCGAGGTGTAGTTTGTGTGTTGGGGTCCGTCCTTCTCACACGCATGCCAGCCTGTCTGCCTTCAGGTGTGTTCGATGGCTAATATTTGATACTTTCTTGTCGGATCTGAGGAATTCACTGCGGCCGCGGCAGCGCGTCGTCATTATACAGTGGTGTAGATCATACGAAAACTACACTTTTTGTTAGGGAAATATTTTTCTTTTGATAGTTTTACTTGTCTGTAATTTATTTACTAGCATTTGATTTCGTCCACAAGGAGTTAAAGTCTCAAAGGATCGGAACTAAAAAGTAGCATAAACTGTCACTCTCCCGATTCTTCACGTCAATCTTAGCTCTGTACTGCGTAATTAAAGGACAAAATAAACACACAGAATTCACATCTAAGTCAGTGTTAAGTCAAAACAAAACTATATCACTTGCGTTTGAAATCATTTTATTGGAAAAAACAGGTGTTATTTTACAGAAGACAATGTTGCTTAAGGAACCATTACCTATTTTGTTTACGAATATAATCCACGACACCAGGAAAGCCTTTATGGTGCAATGTACAGCATGCGTTTTTCACCGCCACGTGGTCCATAAGGTACTAACTATACAGAAAATGGGGAAAAGCTAGGAAGCAAACAATAAGAACCTCTCTATGCACGAATTCAACTGTGAAGAGCGTTTTCCTTTACAGTTTTCCTATGAGGAAACCTTGCCTGATAAAGACTTAACTTGACTTGATTAGTATTCTGTGTTATGGTTACCTACATATATAAAAGGAAAAGGTGACTGACTGACTGACTGACTAACTGATTGACTGAACTATCAACGCACAGCTCAAACCACTGAACGGATCGCGCTGAAATTTGGCATGCACCTATAAAGCTTTTATGAAGTAAGCATCCGCTAAGAAACAATTTTTGAAAATTCAACCCTTAAGCGGATAACATAGGGGTTTAAAATCAAACTTAACGAAGCTGCGGACAAAAGCTAGTAATATTACAAAAATGTACTACAAAAATAAATAACTGACAAAATCTATCAAACAAATCACCGGCAAGCACAGTCAACACAAAGGCAGAGAGCATTATTTTATCGATGACTAATATCTCGGCAGCCCCCAATATTTTAACGGGACGGTATCGCATGCGATACGTGATGTGGGCGTATGTTAATAAATCGCATATCGCAACATCGCGAGATAGGAGCGATATCTATAGATTCGCCTAATTTATAGCGCGCTAGATATCTTGGATATAAATAAAAAGCCAGAGAGTGATTCTTATCTACGCCGAAATTGGATGGTTTCAATACGAGATGATACGAGTTGGTTTATAAATGTAGATACATTAATTTATTGAACGTCTTTCGATATGACTGGTTTTATCAAAAGGGACGCACATAATTCTATACAAAATTAGTTTAACGTTACGATTAGGTAAGCATTTTAGCTTAGCTTAACCTTAGCATAAAAAAATAAGAACCGATTTTGATGATTCAGGTGTGATTCAATAAATAGTTTTCTTGCACTTATATCATAATTTGAAATAAGCATTTATTCTTATTCTTGTAAAAAATAACATTATAGCAAAGAGTTACAAAAACTTCGTGATGTAAAAACTTTATCTCCTATTTGTTTTTATCTTCTTATCTTACTAATTTATTCTCAATTTGACAGATTAGTGTAGTGACGTCCAAACCGTAGTAGGTATATCGATTACCGATTCGATTAATTTCAAATGATTTTTAATTTGATACCCAATTTGTATACCTACGTTTGGTATAGATCCTATAGTGTGTGCCACTTAATAGAGATCATAGTTCGTCACGCTGGCCCAATGCAAATAGGTAAACTTCACAAAACTTTTAGAACATTATATATAGCGAACTCTCAGGTGTGCAGGTTTCCTCGCGATATTTTTCTTCACAGTTAAAGAATTTTCTGATACTAGCTTTTGCCCGCAACTTCGTCCGCACCTACTGTTTTTAAAGAGTCATTTTCCTTGCCATCAAAAAACCCGTTCAATACAAAATGTATGAGAAAATGAAATTTTTTTATATATATATTTTTTCATCAATTTTCCAATGTTTTAAATAATTATTCGGGACGGAGACAAATACAACAAATCAAAAACCATGAAAATCGGTCCAGCCGTTCTAGAGTTATAAATGTTCGAACAAACCCGACTTTGTTTTATAAATTAAGATTAAGTTACCTACTTAAATGCACATTACTTTAATTTCGACTAATAAGATCTTAGTGTACAATAAAAGTATATTCATTCATTCATTCATTCATCTATATCCACAAAGCTAATTAACTGTACTTGCCTTAAAATCCAGTTAATATATTATCCTCGTTTAGCGTTGACTTATAGTATGGCCATTTAAGCGACTGCCCCGAGAAAAGATGATGTAAAAAGTTTAATAAGCCCCCGAGGCGAGACATACGCTGGGGTAGATTAGGGGTAAAACAGGGGACACCTCTAACCTAGATTTACGTAAGTGTCGCCTTTATCAGTTTGACTGAGTAATAAGATAATTAGGTTAGTCGAATTTTTTTGTAATGTTACCATTGGCGTTTTGTAGATAACATACAAACGCTGCACTCTAAATCATAGGTTTTAATTAAACGTGTTTGAGACATTTAGGGGGGTAGTAGAAGACCCAGAGAAAATGAGGGTGCTTTGAAATACCATAGAGTGGGCATGGCCAGTTAAAAAAAACATAATTTAAAATGTGGTGCCTCATTCACGTAGGTGCCCATCGGAAAAATAAGAATAACCTATAGACTCTATAGGTCCTTATTGTGTAGGTGTTGTTATTCATTGAAAAATTGTAGGTTTGCCCGGAATTCCCTAGGCTCGTCATATCAACGCGGGAAAAAACTTATGTAAAACAGTACCTACATAATTTTACAATATAATGCAGATAAAAGGCACTAAAAAACTCATCATCAATAATCTGAAATTATAATTATGTAAGCTGAAGATTTGTAAAAAACAGAAAATAAATCGATCAAGAAAAAAATAAATTAGAAATTTTTGCATTGCGACTATATCTATCTCTTTTTAAAACAAAATTTTCTATGGAAAGTGTATGCAGCTACTCGCTTATGACGTCATAACATAGTAGCGCTCTCTTTGTTTAACAAGAAACTTTTAAAGCTCTATATTTTCGAGACTAGTGTCTTAAACCTTTATTTTAAGTATCCTATCAAACTAATATTATAAAGACGAAAATTTTTGTGTGTGTGTATGTTCTTTTTCAAGCCACTTCAAATGAACCAATTTGGCTGATATTTGGAATGGAGATAGCTCATACCCAGGAATAACCACAGCCAACATTTTATCCCGAAAAGGAATTAAAAAAACTTAATCCACGCGGACGAAGTCGCGGGCATCATCTAGAAAAAAAATATGAGTCAAATACCCCATTTGTGTGATCTAACAAAATGATTCATAAAAACTCGGGACAAAACTTATCAAATAACGCATTAATATGAATATAACGCAGATAAAGCGAAAATGAAAAACACTCCTTAAAGTCGCCCCCGAACTTCCCTTATCGCGAATTAACTTGGCCGAAATCATCCCGGAGCAATTACCGAAGTTGTCGCATCACGGCTGACAAATACCTAGTCAACTTTAACAAATACCGCGATTTTTTCGCCGCCCGCTTATCGGCCCGCCTCAGGGCGACCGACCCTTGGTACACAATTTTTCAGCGCGATATACCGACGCCAACCAGCAACTCTGGCAACTTGAGTCTTTAAAAAGTTTATCGTGGAAGTTCGCACACCTCGTCCCGACGCGAATGATATATCGGGCCGCATTAATCTTCGTAAAACGTTAGTTAGCCTTGTTGGTGCTCGCCGGCTGCCGGCTGATGCGGCAAGCTGCTTTTTTTTAGATTCGTGAGAAAAAATAGATTGATAACTCTTTGTATGAATCAAATTACTTACGCTCAATCTATGATCTATATATATAAAATTCAAAGTCCTGACTGACTGACTGACTGACTGAGATATCAACGCACAGCCTAAACTACTGAAGTGAGAAACTTGAAATTTTTACAGTTGGTTCCTTTTATGACGTAGGCGCACACTAAGGAAGGATTATTGGAAATTTCACCCCTAAGGGGTTTAAATAGGGGATGGTAGTTTATATGAAAGTCCGTCATTTTTCAAGCTGTTTCCATCAAAGTTGGTATTAGAGCTTTCAGTTAAAAATAAAGAAGTACGTGTGTCACAGTTTTTGAAAATTCCACGCGGGCAAAGTCGCGGGGGCAAAAGCTAGTATTGTATATGTATAAAAAGAGGTGGATACGTTACAAGCGTGCGGTAAATGAAGCGCGTAATGGCAGATATTTGTCCTAATTTGTCATATAGTACTCTATTATACTCTTCGTCGTTCGGAACAAATTTTTCGCTTGTTTTGAGTATATAACTCATCCTTAGTAGAAATCATTGCGCTCAATACGATTCTTGATGGCGTAGCGATGACTAATCATTTGTAAGCAGTGATAGCTCAGACAGAACCTTCTGTTTCGGCCACCTTCGTCCAAAAATAAATTCTTCGACCAAACCTTCGGCTTCGGCCAAAATGAGCCGAAGATCTAGAAGAACATGAGTTGAGCTAAATGAAAATAAGAAACGTTTAAACATTTTCCCATAATACATTAAGTAATTTAGTTTGGAGCCATCGATAACTCTATGAAAATGTAGTTTCTCTATACCTACATACATTTTAGCGATATTCGCGCGGTATCGGCCGCCCACGCGTAGTCTTTGTGCTCACTATCGCCACTTGTTGTTTTGTCTAGTTGTTGCTGGAATATCTTTATTTTTCCCGCGAACCAACGTTTTGTTGCCGCCCTATCTCGACATCGTGTTGCGATTTTGATTGTTTTAAGCGAGCCTCGATTTCTAGTTGCTTCTACATTTAGACAACTTTTACAATAAACTTTTATTTTTGCTCAATCTTAATTTTAATATCCGGACTCCGACTTGCGTGACCGACTCACACTTGTCTGATTTTGTTTTGGATTTTTGCAACCTGCTCGTTTTTAAAATCGGTTTCAAAAAAGGGCAGTTGACAAAAGCGTAGAAACGGCACAACAAAGCCTTTTAAAAAGATATCGCTCGCCGACGTCGCATAAAAATGCATAAATCACATTCTCAGCTTGATAGAAGTTGTGATAGGACCGCGTGATACGGACGCGTGATAGCCGCCGCCGTGATAACTGCACGAGTGTGATAGCTAGGGTTAGCAACTTACAATAGCCTTGTAACAACTTTGTATACTTGTGACTTTGTATATTTTTCTCTTTACATTACAAATTTCCACTGAATATCCTCACAAACATTTTTTTTTAAAGAATATTAGCCAAGCTGAACTTGACTTAATTCTCGTTTCCCCTCCAAGTAAGCGAAAAGCTTGTGATAGGAGTGGGTACGACAAAAGTACAACGGGTGGGTCTCGAACCTGCGACCTTTCAGTTTTCAGTCCGCACTTTTAACCATTGGGCTATTGAGGCCTCAAAATTCATTTTGAATGCAAAAGTGTGTGTGTGTATGTGTGCTTGCGAAAGTTTAATTTCTTGGTTTTCGCTTCATTCTGGAGCAACGTGTGCACAAAAACAAAGGGTTCCCGAGGGGTTTTTAAAAATATAACTCCACCCGGATGAAATTTTGGGCAAGATCTAATAGACTTATAAATACACTAGGTTTTATTTATAATTTTATAATAATAATATGCAGTTGCTAAAAGAAAATGGTGAGTGAAGTTAGCAGTAGGCGCAAAGCAACTCAGTCGCCTGTGATAGCCCCCGCCGTGATAGCTGCAGGAATGTGATAGCTAGGGTTGACAACTTACAGTGGACTTATAATTTTATTATTATATTATAGGTACTATGAATATTTTTAATACTTACGGAGAAATGTATAAATTACTTATATACTCAGCTTGACAGAAGTTGTTATTTTAGCAGGTGCCACCGCTGCACACTGTGATAACTGTAGGAATGTGATAGCGCTAGGGTTGACAACTTACTATGGACTTCTAATTATACTTTATATTGCTATGGATATTTTTAATACTTACGTAAAAATGTATAAATTACCTATCTCATCACCTTGATAGAAGTTGTTATTTTAGCTTGTAATAAACTGTAGGAGTGCCACAATATCGGCACTTTATTTGTTGCACTTTTAAAGCTACTAGCTGATGCCCGCGACTACGTCTGCGTGGATTTAGTTTTTAAAATCCCGCGAGAACTCTATGATTTTCCGGCTATAACACTTTCCAGGTCCTCAAGTGTACCCTTGCAAAAAATCATGTCGATCCGTTGCTGCGTGATTGAAGGACAAACAAACACACTTTATACTATTAGTAAGCATAGCAGTGAGTTTTATTTGACACACTTTATAAGAGCAACAACAGTTTTATTTTCAATAGACGTTGTCAACCCTAGTGGTCGCTGCAGCGGGACGGCGGCGCGGGACGGTGCGGCGGGAGTCGGGACGTTATCTCTCGCCAACACTCGTCTATCGTCCCGCGACGAATCTCCCGCGCGCTGTGATAAGCGTCTTTTACATCAACGCCCGGGAACGTGTTGCGAGCGATAGTCTTGGGAGTTTAATTCAATAGACTCAAGTATAGAAATATTATAGTTGTTGTACATTGCCACAAACAACAACTGTTGTGAAATTAAGTGCCGATATCACCAACGTCGAGTGACTTTTAACCGAGAAATAAATTAGCCATTAACTGTCAAAATATCAAAACGCTCGGATAGGGCCAACTTATTATTTTTCATTTCAGATTTTCAATAGAAAAACTTTTTTAAATTCAAACTTATTTATTTCACGTAGGCCAACTTGTAGCTCTTATGACAGGTCTTGACTCTACCACCGGTTCGGAATGCAAACTGTCAAAATATCAAAACGCTTGGATAAGACTTATGTAACGTGTACGAGTACGTGCGTGGTGAAATCAGCCCTAAAAAATGTATAAACACTAGGCACCTAATTATCTATCTAGATCCTTAAGCTGTTAAGGATGGAACGAAAATCCGGTCCATGATCGCCTATGGAGCGGACTCATGAAACGTTCATTACGGCATCAAGAATCAACGCTTACATCTCAATATAATAGTGAAACAATGGTATCCGTCTGAATGACTGCTTGTAGCAAACAAAAAATAACTCTAAAACCAATCGGTTATAGTGCAAAATTAATTGCAATCGAAATTTTGCATCATACACATTTCAAAGATTAATGGAAAAAGATGGATGTCCAAAAGTGAAGCCAAATACTTATCATAAACGTACAGAGCATGGGTTTCTTGCCGGCTTAAGTCTTGACGTGTGATAAGAGCCACATTTGAGTTATTTTTTTTTTAATTATTTGAAAAATCAAACTTGTTACTGAAACCGAAATCATTATTCAATTGATTTCAATTGTTGAACAAAGTTTTTCGATTTATCAAATTATCACTACATATCAGCTATTAATATTTAACTAATGTTTCACTAAACCCAATGACGAGGTGTGAAGAAAATGATACTCATAGTTCTACCTTATTGTATGCGTATTACGCACCGAACATAACATAACTGTATAGTTTGCTACTGTATTGCTTTAGTTAAGTAATAGGTAATAATTGGCTTCTTTTTGCGAAAGCAGCTATTGAGACTTGCATAATTTCTCTACTAATCGTTTGTTGTCTATCTTTTCACTTTGGTCTTTGATCTATTAACTTCAAAAAATCGCAAATACAACACCGTATTAATAAAAACTGATCCTTATAACGGATCTGTAGAATATAGATTCGCTTGGAGGATTGGTAAAGGTTATTTATTAGGTTAAGGGAGGTATAACGCCTCTATAGCCGTGGGTCTGAGCGCGGCCGATAGCATCGATACGGAGTTAACTAAATACGTGCAAACTTGCCCTCCGGCGCTGGTATTGTGTGGTCGACGATCCAACTCGCTAGCATAGCTTATGATCGATCATCGACGTGAGCAAATATTTTAGTTGAGATTTCCCCTGAAAGATTTTTTTTATCGCAGATGCAAGCTTCACTATTAAAGCAAGTTTTTTAAAAATCCCGCGGGATCTCTTTGATTTTCCGGGACAAAAAAATTATCTATGTCACTCTCCCGGTCCTCAACTATAGCCATGCAAAAAATCACGTCGATTCGTAGCTCTGTTGCAGCGTGATTCATTTTTTAAAATTATTATTTACTTGTTGTAGTAGTAGATTTAGTTTTTAAAAATCCCGCGGGATCTCTTTGAGTTTCCGGGACAAAAAAATAGCCTATGTCACTCTCCCGGTCCTCAACTATAGCCATGCAAAAAATCACGTCGATTCGTAGCTCTGTTGCAGCGTGATTGAAGGACAAACAAACATACTTTCACAGTGATAATATTAATAAGGTATAATAATAATATTGGTAAGGACATTAAAACATCGTATTTAAAAGACTATCTGTAAGTTAACGATGCAGTTTTATCTAAGTATTATCTTGTAGTGTCGTGTCTTCTATCTTTGGCCGGTAATTGTGACAATATTCCGCTATCAATACCCGCGGGGGATAATTACGCTTGTTGCGGAGCTCGTATGTAGTTACCTGTGCCAAGATTAAGGAAATTACTTCCTTTAAATTGTAAAGATAAGAAGAAAACAAAGGTGATCCAGCTTAGGATTCCCGGCCTCAGTGTTCTGACGTGCCGCTAGTTTAGTCGGTTGCTTATTGAAATTTTTCATAAAGCAAGAAAAGGTTAGAATTATTTTGCTATAATACGCCAAAAGAAAAAATCTGTATGGCCAAACATGCAGTTACAAGCTCAGCAACACTTAATTCCCTTGGCTTATGCTCCTGTGTCGGGGCGAAACGTGCGTCGAAAGTAGTATAAAAGTCTTGTGTGGTGGTGCATGTGAGTGGTGGTGGCACTGCTTGCTTGGGAACTTGGCTTTCTTGCTTGGTTGGGGAGGTAAGCGGTGTTTAGCTTAGCATGTTTGGCAATACAGATTTTTTTCTGTTGGCGGATTATAGCAAAATAATTCTAACCTTTTCTTGCTAATCATGAACTTCCCCAAAGTAACGCCTGATTCTATCCAATATTTTTTTTAAAAATCAAAATGCATTTATTTGTTGAAATAGGTATCACTTGCAATACCTAGATTAGAACTAGAGGAGAAAACCTGCATACCTGAAAGTTTTCCATAATCTTTGAAACCTTAATAGGGCTTCGCCCATGTGGAGTCAGATTTTGAAAAATTTCGCGGGAATTTTCTGTTTTTCCGAGATAGGCTACCTATGTCACTCTCCAGGTCCTCAATTATATCAGTACAAAAAATCACGTCGATCCGTTGCTCCGTTGCTGGGTGATTGACGGACAAACCGAGAAACCAACAAACAAGCACACTAAGGATTTTCATATTCATTTATTTCGAAATGTAGATTATTTTCTATTACATTTTTTCCGAAATAAAAACGTCCACTGCAGGATCATAACTGACCATTTATCACACACATAGCTGTGGCAGCGTTATCTCAATTGCCACACTCTCATTTCGCATGGCGAAAATCACTAATAATTCTTTGTATTAGTTTGTTTGGGCGATATGGTTCAGCTGAAACACGGATGTAGAGCCGTGCTGGATGCGTTTGTTTGTTGTCAAAATTCATAATTAAGAATTATTTTTTTCATGCAGGCCAATCAAGTCAAGTCAAGACTCTACCAACGGTTCGGAAAGCAGATTTTGCTAAGAAAAGCTGGCAAAACATTTTTTCAAAACATAATGTTACAATATCAATATTTAGCTAACAAAACAAAAATTCGAGAAAAATTGTCAATGTCTCTAAAAACTCATCACCATCTTTATTCAAGAAAAGAAAAGCTACAAACATTAGTAAATCAAATCCAATTCCTGACAAATGAAACTAAATTATTTCAATGAAATAATTATTTATTAAGGTTTCAAACGTTTTTCCATGCAAAAATGTTTCCATGCCGATGTTTTACGAGTATAAGAGGGTATCTAAAAACTTCTAAAATCTAAAAGACTTTGGTTCAGGGTGAACCACTAAAATATAGAATAGACCAGTGTCCTTAACTATTTGTAATTGTTAAATAGCATTAATTAGTAATTGTTAAATAAGTTAAACTATTTTTTTTTTCTTTTTTATCAAGATGAATTATTGAGCCTATCTGTAATTATTATTGTTATTTTAGTGGTGCAGCGAGATGAATTGAGCAACTATAATGTTTTTCGGGGTATTTCTTGAAATTAAAAAAAAAATAAACTATGCGGTATCCAGCGGCTCTACACGTGCGCCGTAACGTGCCGTATCTCTGGCGGCGCTCTCCGCGCTAACGATTTATTTAGCGACGCCGTTACGACGTTTGCTCGGCCGCCGACACACGTCAACACTCAACACTAGTTGCGCGTTTTTGTTACACTGATAACGGGTGCACGGGCGCTTAGATTTCATGATTCTTTGTTGTTTTACTAAGCATATTTTTAATTTTTTTATTCGACGACAAGATAGTCCTTGACTGCGATCTCACCTGATTGTAGAGTGATGCAATCTTAGATGGTAGCGGGCTAACTTGGAAGGGGTATAGCAGTGTAAATGCAACCCATACCCCTAATCGGTTTCCTGTTTGTGAAGTCAGTGTACAACGAGTCGCCAAAATTCTTTTTTCTGTTAAATTCAAACTATAAATATATTCGTAATATTACTAGGTTTTGCGCGTGGCTTCGCTTAACCAAACAAAACTAAAAAACTAATTTAAATTTAAACAAAAACATTCAAAACGTAACAATAACAAAAAGGAGACGGTCCATTTTGGGACTACTCTTGTACCATATACCATGAAAAGTGACAAAATACCAAGAGATCATTAACAATAAAATCAATTAGACAATCATAATAAATAAATTGCAAAAATAAAAATTTAATTTCAAGTTTTTCGGTACTGTACACAACACTTACAAGATGGCTACCTTTCAGCCAAAGAGAATGTAATCACTCCGTGCTTTCAGCCACATAGAAGGCAGTAGGTAGGTACCCAGACACAGTTCTGTCAAATGTCATTTCCGAGTTATCTGACAAGTGACGCGATATTATGGCGTGTAATTGGGAATGATTGGGATTTCGTTGATATTGGACATTGTAGATTGTAAATATACGTAATGTTCTTTTAGTTTACTTATTAAACATGATGCATTGTTTAAATTGTGCTTCTGTGCTTCTAAAGATATGGGGCTCGATATGCAGATCAATGACCCCATGATATTTTGACAGCTAACGTCAGAAACACGAATCCGCCCGCCATGATTACGTATGTTATGTTGCCTTACGTGTAGAAAATAAATAATATTAGCATTGAAATTAAGATGAGTTCGTGGATTTGATGGGTCAAAAATGCTTTAATATTTTATTTTATTTTATGTTATTACTGGTACACGACCTGTCCCAGGCTCCATACAATTTTGGACCGTCTCCTTTGTAGTGACAATAGCGAGCGATACGTTGCTATCTGTACCTACTAAGCGGGTCTGACTTGAGCAGCCAACTTAACGTGGACGTTTAGAAGAGGGTACGGTACACCTGTAGGGTTAACATGCTCGCCACGAGAAAATTTTGTCTACCTATTTACTCGTTAAATCTCATACAAATTCACGAGTAAATGGGTAGACAAAATTTTCTCGTGGCGCGCATGTTAGCCCTACTGGAGAAACAACGGTGTACCTACAGCGCGAACGGTGCGTTTTTGTCATACAGATTTTTCTTGATTGACGGATTTTCTTGTAGAAAATTAATTTTATTTTTCCTTCAGTATCATAGTAACACCTGCTTTTGTCCAACATGTTAACCTACTAATATTATAAACGCGAAAGTTTGTAAGTACGGATGGATGGATGTTCGTTACTCTTTCACGTAAAAACTACTGAACCGATTTGGCTGAAAGGCATAAAGATAGATTATAGTGTGGAACAACACATAGGCTACTTTTTATTCCTGAAAATAAGAGAGTTCCCGCGGGAAAGCTTAATCCACGCGAACGAAGTGGCGGGCATCTACTACTACTACTACATCAACTTTTGGACGTCCACTGCTGGACATAAGTCTCTTGCATGGACCTCCTCAGACCTCAACTACAACGGCGGGCATCAGCTAGTAGAAAATAAAAAAGTGTATCAATTCTTAGTTTCATGAAGCGGAATTTCACGGGGGTAAAATTATAAATTTCGCAGATAACGGTACGGTATCACGGCCCATTAGCGGCCGCTCACCTCACCTCACCCGATGTGTCCCGGTATTCAATTAGGGGCGATAGCATCGGGGATAGTTGGGGCTTACGAGCTATTTAACACCCCGTAAGAAAGACTCTACCTCCACAACACTTAGCGAACGTAAAATTGAAGTATTTAATTTTCTTTTCAGTTGTTTTCACACTTATTTTTGTCACACAATATCTATATTATATAAAATTCAAAGTCCTGACTGACTGACTGAGATATCAACGCACATCCTAAACTACTGAAGTTAGAAACTTGAAATTTTTACACTTGGTTCCTTTTATGACGTAGGCGCACACTAAGAAAGGATTATTGGAAATTCCACCCCTAAGGGGTTTAAATAGGGGATGGAAGTTTATATGAAACTCCGTCATTTTTCAAGCTGTTTCCATCAAAGTTGGTATTAGAGCTTTTAAGTTAAAAATAAGTACGTGTATCACAGTTTTTGAAAATTTCACCCCAATACCTAATTCCACGCGGACGAAGTCGCGAGGGCAAAAGCTAGTATATTATATAAAAGAAAGTCGTGTTAGTTACATTACTTATAACTCAAGAACGGCTGAACCGATTTGGCTGAAAATTGATGGGGAGGCTAGAAACAGTAGATGGACATAGGATACTTTTTATTCCGTATACTACAAAACAAAGTCGGTTTTTTTCAAACACTTATAAATCCAGAACGGCTAGACCGATTTTCATGGTTTTGGTTTGTTGCATTTGTCTCCGACCTTCGGGTCGGTAGCAGAATAACTTTTAAAATATCGGAAAAATTCACGAGAAAAAAAATCATTTTCTCATACATTTTTTGCATGGGTATAGTTGAGGACCGGGAGAGTGACATAGGCTACTTTTAATCCCGGAAAATCAATGAGATCCCGCGGGATTTTCAAAAAACTAAATCCACGCGAGCGAAGCCGATAATAAGTACACGCGAACAATACACTTAAACGTACATCATACTTATAATCTAACTTACTAACTCGAGTCTACATCAAGCCAAACGTACTGAAATTATCGTAACGTCTTGATTATGAGACAAAAAAATATACACCCCTAGCTTGCAAACTCCGGGAATTTATAACGCATCGATATCTAGCTCAGATGACGCCCAATGGGCTCATCCCTAGGGGAATAGTCTAGACTAGACTTTGCTTGTCCGTACATTGTCCTATCACAGTCTTCCAAGTTCCCAGTGGCTGTCGAGTTCTTGTGGCTTTTGCTCGATAAGACCATGCTTAATGCAATATCGCTTATTATAATGTAAATTACTGCTGTAATGGCAAAGATCTTGGTTAATATTTACTCTAATAGGAAATAGTATGTATGGATGGATGGATGTTTGTTACTCAATCACGCCGCAACGACTAAATCGATTTGGCTGAAAGATACAAAGATAGAATTTAGTCTGGAATAACACATAAGCTACTTTTTATACCGGAAAGTCAAAGAGTTCCCGCGGGAATTAAACAAATTCTATCCACGTGTACGAAGTCACGGGCATCAGCTAGTATCAATCACTTATTTTATTTATATTACATAGCTTTAACTATCAATCATATCGCGCCCAGCGACGTGAATACAATCAAGAGCAAGTTTTCGATCCAATAGATTTACGATCTGCCACCGATCTGCGCTATCACAAAAGCCGTCGGAAGCGGCCGCCTCTAACGGCGTCGTTACAGCCGCTAACGCCGGCTAACGGCTCTTAACGCCGGCTAACGGCTGTTAACGCCGGTTATCAGCGATCCAGGGCCGGCGGAAGGCCACCTGCGGCTGAACGATGAACCCCGCCTTAATGCATCCGCACTTATTTACTCTCGAGTTATAGCACGATACGGCTTCCTGATCTCTATCGTATGGACACGTTTGACACAAAAACAACCTTTCCCAAGCCTTTATTCTTGTTTATAATGGATATGGGTGCAAATTACTTTTTAAATGGGTTACGTCGATTTAAATATGCAATTAAGGCTTAAATATTTTTCACTTGAACCGTCAAAATTTTATGTACCCGAGATACGAGCTTCCGTCACGTTTCCCTTGCAGTTATTTCTCTACACTGAAAATTATGAAAAAAATGCACACAACACTTTATTATTCGCGTAATATATTCACAAAAATATGATCTAAAACACAACGTGTCCGTGCCTACCTTTTAGTTTTCACAGTAATACGTTATCTGTGAGGAAAAATGCACACCAGCAGTTTATAGTTGGGTTTTAGTTTAAAATTTCAGTGGCGCGATACCGCGGTATCTGGATGCAGCAAACTTTTACTTTGTGCCCGGTTCCCGAAGATACGCCGTGATATATTCGGCGCAGATAGCTAGTTCTGAACTTAGAGCGAGCTATCGCAATTGTTTTGAACATTTTTAAACAAATATATCAGATAGTTCATGGTAGATACATGACAAACAACATAGAGGGTAGACTCAGTCGAATTAAACGAAAAATCGTACTAATATTATAAACTAGCGGACGCCCGCGACTTCGTCCGCGTCAATTTCTATTATTATGATCGCGATTAAGAAGTTTTTAAAAGATTTTAAATATGGATAATTTTCCCCGTTTTTGCGACCATTTTTCACGGATGCTTCGCTTTTTGTTTGACTGATGTAATGACGTGGAACTGATGCATTTATCTCGCGTGCCGAAACTATAATACAAAAGAAACGCGAGTTTCGGAACGCGACATTAAACTCCTCCAACTATGTATTCTGTGCTCCAACGCACACACGCACATTGTTTTGATAGATATGATCTTTGACGTTAGGAACACACCTACATTGCTTAGACAACAGTGAGTGCTTGTAATTTAATATGAACTTTATACCATAGCAATAAAGCTCAAATTGACTACGTTTTAATTTCAAATCATTTGTATGGGAAAAAGAAAAGGGCTATTTTTAGGGTTTTTCAAGCAATAATTCTAATTTTTCTCGCCGTAAAAACCATCCTGAACTTCAACGAACATTTTAAAAAAAGATTTGGCCAAATTGGTCCAGGCGTTGTTGAGTTATGCGCTTACCAACACATTTTGCGATTCATTTTTATATTATAGATACGAAAGTGTTTGGGTACTGCTTTGTCCATCAATCATGCAATAAGTACGGAACGAATCTAAAGGCTAATATTATTTAACATAATTCTAGATTACTAGACTTGTTTTTTCCTTTTCAGTTTTTCTTACGCAGTCGGGTTTTTGATTTTTTAAATTTAATATTTTATTATTTTAATAAAATCATTTTGACCTTCGTTGTAGATAATTTGTAGAGATTAACTTCAAACTTAAAAGTATTTAGTTGAATGTAGAGACATAACAGATTATTCTTAAGATTAGAGATCGTATTAAGATGCACACATAAGAACACATTAAATTAAAGCAATAAATTCAAAAATATGTCATTATCTCTCAGCATCGCAATCTTCAGAACAAACTCGCCAACAAATAAACCATTACTAAGATTTGTAATATCATATTTTTTGTTTTATATGCGGCCTATATGCGTCGTTATGTAGACTGCTATGTTAACACATAAACTTGTTCTAGCAAAAAGTTATTTTTTTTTATAAAAAATGAATTTCATAATTATTGAAAATTATCTATTTCATGTAGAAGTCTATGCAAGAGACCTTTGCGGCTGCCCCATTTCAAAACCTAGTAAGTGTGATTGACAAAATTTTAAAGGAGACCAAAGAACATATTTGTGGTAACCCTTCTGAGCTCTGAACTCTTCAGTATCTGTTGGTAAATTAATGTTCCGTAAATAAACTACTTTGAAAGCTTTTATTGGATATACCTAATTATTACTTCGCTAAGTCAATCACACTTACTAGGTTTTGAAATGGGGCAGCCGTATGTCTCAGTGGACAACTGATGTCCACTGAGACGGAACATACGGCGGTGTTGTGTCTATCAGTTGACGAAGAAGAAGAAGAATGTTCATAACAAAGTTGCGATTGAGTAACATATTATTAGTATCTAAATGTCTACTTAATGTGCACTAAACACCACAACAATGACTATTACACAGCAAGTGTGCGAGCAATACTCAGAGACAGTAAGTACGGCGATACGTGAGGTGATACCAGAAACTTTGCCAGATCCAATACAAGCACCGACTGAACTTATTCTTCGATGTGTGGTACAAGTGTCAAGAAGTAATATTGACAGCTGATTTTTCAATCGCGAAATAAACTTAAAACAATATTATTTGCCGATAAGAAAATCATGCCTTAGTGTTCTAATAAAATAAGAAAACGTAAATAAAATATTTCAATTTTTTGTTTTTAATCTTAGGATTTCAAATGTATTGTAAGGATAATCATATTAGATATGTTGTTATGAATAAACAAACATCAATCTACTTAAATTAAACAAGTAGGCAAGTATGTATGTATAGTTTAAATATATGAAGTTTTTCGATAGTAAAAACTTTTGAATGTTTTATTCTTTTTATTTATTTATTTATTTATTTTTAACAAAGAATATTAGCCAACCGGAATTTAATAAATATAATCAACAAACTTAAAATAATATAAAATTAAACTCTAAATTATAATAATATTATATCTATAACTATTTCTAAAATTAAAACTATAACTTCTTTTTATAAGTAATTTAATATGGATTAATCATCAGTAAAGGCTACAATATGAAAAAAGAAATACGTGAGATTTAATGCGTGGAATATGACCGTGCATAAAAATGCGTTTTGACTGACAAAAATTATTATAATTATTTATCTAAACAATAGTACGAATTGGTTCAACGACAGGGCCAAAAAACAAACATAAAGATTCCAGGAGTTAGGATTCAAAGGCGTTAACGCAGCGAAGGGGTTATCCCTACGGAGAAAGAAAAATAATTCTGTAGAATAATATAAAAATTTTACCTTGAAATAAAATTTGTATTATGTTTCCTAAGACTTCCGAAGTCCACAAAGCCCGTTGGGGTATAAAAATTTTTCATATAATGGACTTCGGAAGTCAAACGGAACACATAATATTATCTTTGCCGCCTCAGCTTGTGACTTAGGCCACACCGCAAACGTTGCAACTAATACGCTTTAGATGTTCTTCTAATTAAACTGTTATGTTAGTTGCACGTCTAATGTCGCGGCAATGTCGCGCGAATGTCGCAAGAGTGTTGCAGTTGCGATAAGATTGTGCTTCGGAATTCGCGCATATAGGAACTACCGACTACGTGAATGGCTGTTAAATGTTGTTTCTGATACGGGCGTTGAAATATTGGCACTTAAGCTGTTTGTTTAAGAATAAAGGGGCAAAGTTGCGCCGGTTTCTTGACTTGAAGACATTTATTGAGCTTAGTTAAAGTATGACTTAATAATATACTTGGCTTAGGACACAATTTATTGTTCAAATGTTCACTTCTTTTTCGTGCATCATCCCATTATCACTTCTCCGTTTCATTGTTTGAATTCTTCATTTTTACGACACTTTAGTGTTGAAGAAAATGAATATTACTTACCTTTCGAGTAAGGTACATATTTTGAATTCGATTCCCGGTTAACAATAAATTGCCTCGTGCATTGGGCTGATCAGTAGGCTGGCTGTAACAAGTAGAGTCGCGCGAAAACCTTGTTACATTGTGATGTCCAGTCAGCGTGTAGCATGGAGTTGTTATTAGTCGCGTTACATTTCTGTGTCTCGGGGAGTACATAAATGTACATAATGTTGCTCTTGCGGCCGACCTCTCTCCGGCCTTTGGACTTTGAGAATGAGGGAATACAGAGCGCACCTCTGTTTTCGCTCACCTTATGTAGTTTACTAGTCTCCGTATTTAGTCAAGATAACATTATATTTTTTTTAGCGAGCAAACGAGCAGGCGGGTCACCTGATGTTAAGTGATTACCGCCGCCCATGAACATTTGTAGCACCAGAGGCACCACCAATGCGTTGCCGGCTTTTTAGGAATTTGTTGGTCCGCCCCTTGAATAACCGCATGTTGTACTTGTCAAACATATAATTAACACTTATTTATTAATTATCACCGGCGAGATATGTCCGTGCATCACGTAATGGCGCGTAATGGCGTTATCTGGATAGCCGGTAACTGCGGAACATTCGCTCCGGGCTATCGCGGGATAAGCTAAAACACTTGAATAAATCACTCCGCCATTATGTAAAGACTCCCACTACACTGGTTCCTTATAATGCACTGTTGATGACTTCGCAGAACTCTGCAGTCATCGAATTAATTTGGTTTTTAACATTTATTTTAAAGAATATTCTTTGTTTTTTAAATATGAATAGCGGGCAAACGAGCTGGCGGGTCACCTGATGTAAAGTGATTACCGCCGCCCATGAACATTTGAAGTATCAGAGGCACCACCAATGCGTTGCCGGCTTTTCAGGAACTTATTGGTTCGCCCCTTGAATAACCCCATATTGTAATTAAGTGGGAACACTGTCGAAGGGAGATGATTCCACAATTTGGTAGTACGTGGACAAAAAGATCTGGAGCAACGGATGGTCGAAGTGCTTCAGGCTCCCAGATGGTGAGGGTGAAATTGCGTTCGGTGGCGTGCGGTGCGGTTGTAGAAGTTAGAGGGCGGAATAAGATCAAACAGCTCTTCAGAACACTCCCCGTTATATAGCCGATAGAGGACGCAAAGAGAGCTTACGTCTCTGCGGTGTTCCAAGCTTTCCAGCGAGCAGGTTAATTTGGGATTCATATAATTTCATAGCTTTATGTGAGACGTCAATAAGATCTTCATCAACGGCTCAATACTGAGTCCAGATCTCCTCCCAGATATATGTGTAGGTATAGGTCGTAGTCTTGACTATATTAAATCCTTTTAACACTATTATTTTAATATATGCTATATTCATACGCTTATAATCCTTACTAATATCCTTACTAATAAGTCCAGGACTATAAATGCGAAAGTGTGTTTATTTGTTGGTTTGTCCTTCAATAACGCTGCAACAGAGCTACGTATCGACGTGATTTTTTGCAAGCGTAAAGTTGAGAACCTGGAGAATGTCATAGGCTACTTTTTATCCCGGCAAATCACAGAGTTGCCGCGGGAATTTAAAAAGTATCCCGTGGGATCAGCTAGTAATTATTATAATTCGTGTACCCCGCTATAGCACGTAATGGCCATTCACTTGTACCTATCGGAGGCAGCTGAAATATTCGGATAGCGGGAGACAAATGAATCACTTTACCATTATGAGATAAGGGCGAGTTTACACGCATCCATCAAATTTGTTGATCTTCTTATTTTTACACCTAGCAGCTGGAAATCGATTATCTGCAAGTATAAATGATTATTTAAGTAGATACTTTAAAATAAACTTGTTTCGGAGCGGTAAAATAAAAAAAAACGTAGAAAGAATTGTACTTGTATTTTTTTTAATGGAAAAAAATACAAGTGATCAATGTGGTTGTTGTGTGGGATGGATAAGGTTTTACATTGAATTAGATACTTAAATTAGTCTTTAATTTAATTGTTATTAAGAATTTATTTTATTTTATAAATTAATAAATATTAGTTTTAATTAGAAATGGTTTTTTTTTCACACGTACAAATGAAAAAAGTGTGTAAAAAACTACTTATTACCTAAATATAGTTTTTTCAATTCACGAGGGCAGGCGGCTCATGGTTGTGTGTATGTCGTATCTATATAAGTGGGAGCGAGAGCTTGCTCGCGTCTGACCGCTCCGACCTAGGCTCCTGACATGCACACACACTTACGCAATGTGCGTGTAAACGACGTAACCACAAGTAAAGCGCCCGTAACTTCGTGAGATAAACGTACTATAATACAGAAAAAATGATTTCTTCATACTTATAAACGCTTGACAGCTGTCTCATCACTCCATACCTCTCAAAGTTAATCCTACAAATAACGTGGAACTGGTATACTGACTGTGTAAACATAGTCCTTATATAAAACCGCCAGTTTTGCGTAGGTCCCATATTTTACACAGATAAATAACGATATGCAAACATTTGAAGCATCAATTAGTTATATTAAAGCTATCGCAGTCACTCCGTATGCGGACAGCCTTCGCCGAGATAACGCCTCGCAGATAGGTGGGAGTGCTTTGGGCGATAAGCGCGGGACGAAATCGGTGTGTATGATTCGTTGCGGGACGCATCGGCTATCGGCGCTGGCCGTGTTTGAGCCAACTTCCTATTCCGACGCAGACAACGGTGTTTACAATGGCGGCACATTGAGCTGAAAGATTAAATCCTTACTAATCCTTACTAGCCTTACTAATATTATAAATGCGAAAGTGTGTTTCTTTGTTGGTTTGTCCTTCAATAACGCTGCAACAGAGCTGTGGATTGACGTGATTTTTTGCATGGGTATAGTTGGCTTTTTATCCCGGAAAATCAAAGAGTACCCGCGGGATTTTAAAAATAAAATCCACCCGAAGTCGCGGGCATCAGCTAGTAATTAAAAATTAAATTTTGTGGAATGGAGCAATGGCAAGCAATGAGAGGGGGGGGGGACTCACGAATAATAACTCACTAGCGGCCCGCTCCGGCTTCGCACGGGTATAAAATATATAGCCTATGTCATTCACTATTAATGGATGTTATTTTACATAAAAACTTTCCTCTTCAATCACTCTATCTATTAAAAAAACCGCATCAAAATCCGTTGCGTAGTTTTAAAGATTTAAACGTACATAGGGACAGAGAAAGCGACTTTGTTTTATACTATGTAGTGATGAAACAAATGTCATGCCACTAATTTCGCAGTGTAAATTCGGCTTTATACATGTAGTAGTAGGTTGTGTCTACATGTAGTCGCTACGTGAGCTATACCAGAGTATTCCAGTGTCCACAAAATCAATCTCTTCACAGCCTCACAGACGCGCGGCTCAAAGCCGGTATCAAAGCACGGGATCTCACTATCGCACCTGCACTGCGCAGGTTTATTTTCTCACACTTTGATGTTGCGTACGAAACCACTGCCAAACTAAAATGTTTGTATAACTCTAAGTGTCTAATATCAGTATATTACTATATACTGATACTAGCTTTTGCCCCCGCGACTTCGTCCGCGTGGAATTAGATTTTAGGGTGGAATTTTCAAAAACTGTGACACACGTATTTTTTTATTTTTAACTGAAAGCTCAAATACCAACTTTGATGGAAACAGCTTGAAAAATGACGGAGTTTCATATAAACTTCCATCCCCTATTTAAACCCCTTAGGGGTGGAATTTCCAATAATCCTTTCTTAGTGTGCGTCTACGTCATAAAAGGAACCAACTGTAAAAATTTCAAGTTTCTAACTTCAGTAGTTTAGGCTGTGCGTTGATATCTCAGTCAGTCAGTCAGTCAGTCAGTCAGGACTTTGAATTTTATATATATAGAAGATTAGACACTTAGAGCTAAGCCGCACTGCGAAAATAAATCGCGCGAATTTTTTCGGGCGGTGCAAAAATCTGTACTTTGATACACGCGGTGCGTAAGTCGCAAGTGCGGGTATCTCTGCGAAAAAAAACGCGCGGATTTTTTTCCGTAGTGCGGGCTAGCTCTTACTTACTGCCTGTCTCGTTGGTCTAGTGGTTAGCAAGTTCGACCACTGATGACGAGGTCCCAGGTTCGATTCCCGGGTCGGACCAAAAAATGTATTGGGTTTTTCTGTCAAGAAATTCTCAGTACTAGCCCGGAGTTAGGAAGTTGGCGGTGAGAGCCGGAAATTGGCATTTGTTAGAGCCATTCGTAAACATTAACATCTTATGTTACACAATTTATGCAATGAATGAATGAAAAATGAAAAAATGAGTCACCCCCGTGCCTCAGAGAGCACGTAAAGCTGTCAGTTCTGCGCCTGATCTCTCTCCGTTCGTGTCGGATTTTCTTTACATCGAACTATGAGAGAGAGGGAATAGAGAGTGCATCTGTGTTTGCGCACTCCTCGTCCATCCTCGACTCAATTGTATTATTTTTTTTATTTAAGTATTACCTGTGTTTAATTTTATGATGAGTATTACTTTAGTTGATTAATGTATAAATCCTATACAATTAATCCTATTTATTAATTAATATTAAAATGCGAAAGTTTGTATGATTGTTACTCAATTACGTCGCAACGACTGAACCGATTTGACTGAAATTTAGAATGGAGATAACTCACACCCAGGATTAAAACATTTAGTTTTTATCCCGTAAAATTAAGGAGTTCCCGCGGGAACCGAAAAACCTTAATCCACGCGGATGAAGTCGCGGGCATCATCTAGTTATGTATGAAGATAAAAAAGCAAAGGAATTTTGTTTCTCCTTGAGCCTCTTAGTCCTGTTACTCACTGTGTACTCCGTATTCAGTCACACTATCTGCGGCGCGCATCCATCAGCGCGGCGGCTGGAGCGTTATCACCCGCGCCGCACCGCGCGGCAGTTTTATTTTGCACTCTGTTCACTCTCAAACCCCGCTAGCATTTAAGCTATGCGATAAACTCAACTCTTCTTTAGATACATATATTTATCACGGCAAATAGGTACGCGGGATATTTCGTTCAGATAAATAATTTGCATCCTGGAGACGACATTTTTACAAAACCTTATTCCATAGTTCTACTTACTATAAGCTATTTATCCATATATACATTCCAAAATCCAAATAGAGCTACAACTACTATTTAGAAAAAATATCCTACTAATATTATAAACGCGAAAGTTTGTAGGTAAGTATGGATGGATGGATGTTTGTTGCACAATCACGCCACAACGACTCAAACGATTTGGCTGTTTGGCACAGAGATAGATTATGGTCTGGAATAACACATAGGCTACTTTTTATCCCGGAAAATAAGAGAGTTCCCGCGGGAATTACAAAACCTGAATCCACGCGTACGAAGTCGCGGGCATCAACTAGTTATTATATAAGCTTATTGGTCGAATATGTGTCTCCTCGCACGTGAGGCCAGACTAAAAAGTTTATGTATCTCTCTCATGTCAAAGCTTCCCAAAAATACCAAAGACAAATGGATAAGCGTAAAGGTATTCCCAATACCATTCCGTTCCAGCATTAAATAAAAGATAAAATATATCGATATCGTATTCCGTAAGGCGGATAACACACTGCATCGTCTACCGCAGCGTTGCGCCGGCAACCGCCGTGGTGGACGATTTTTTAGTGCCCAAAATATATTCTGAGGTTAAATGACACAGGATTATATACTCTGAATATTAAATTAATCCACCGAACTGCAAGTTTAGCTCCCATTGGTAAAATATGTCGCTTCAGTGATCACTTGATTTCAACAACTGAGCTTTTTCAGTTTTCTGCTCACGACGCTATGGATGTTAGAAGTTAGACGATCATGCGAAAGCTGCCAAAGTATGTCCAGCCTTTACACTAGAAATCCACCTAACCGCGCCATATTTTTAAATGTTGCAATGATAACGTACTTTACTTGAGTGTTCCACGACGTGAGTGATATTGAGAAAACGCGCGGATGTGCGGTGCTCTCGTGTGTTATCCACCTAAAGGACATCTCATTTGAATCATCTGCTATTAGCGATAAGGGGAACTTTATCTCCCCAGTATAAGGTCGGGCACATTTATAAATAAATAATAAATGACTGACAATAAGGTCTGGTAATTAGGATATAAATTTCTGACGGAGATATGAAAGATATAAGGTAAAACAAGTCTGATTCGCTTACGAGTCCGACGGGTGTGCGTTTCCATTTTACAAGATGTCATTTCAAAACAAATATAGTTCACGTGACGTCTTCAGTGTTAACATTCAGTTTCCGTAGCAAAAACAGTGCTTTTTCTTTTACTTTATGAATATCTATTTGTGACAACGATTATAGTTAGGTACCTATAAATGCATATCTGCTGATGCTTGTCCAAAAAATATGACGCCGTAATAAGAGCAATTTTTGAATAGTCAGATCATGTTAGAGCAACAACTCATTTAAACATAAAAAGTCGTGCCGGGACAACGTTAACGGACCCTCTCAAAAATGCAAAATAGCTTCGATGTGGAATTCGTAAGATTTTTCTCGAATAAAGTCATTTTAATTATGCACTGTTATACAGTGTAAAAGTTGCACCGCTTATCACTTTGTAACGTGTGACAAATAAAACTGTCGAGTAAAAAATACTATGTATATTATTTCGATACCTCCTACGTAAGTTGCGGTTTCCCACAAAATTGTCATTTTAGGTTTTGTGCACTATATCATTTGTTTTTATCTATTTTATGCGTTCGTTTGAAGAAAAAAAAAAATCAAAAACAGCATTTTTTAGCATACTTTCAAGACGCATAAAGTTGTATCGTTATTAAAACGACGGCCTTAACAATTTTATTGACCATCGCAATAATTTAACGCGTCACGTAAGCGTTTTGGGGATACAACAACTTACGTAGGAGGTATCGATTTATCCGTTAGTATAAAGCCGTGTCGGAGACAACAACGCGAACACGCACTCTCAAAAGTTGCGATAAGACGCTTTCAGTTTTATATTTGCCCGCGATAAGGCCGGCCGCGAATCGATTAGCCCCACATTAGCGATAAAGGTTTGTTTATCTACAAGTGCCCAGCATTGGCTCCTATCATTGCTTTGAAGTTTGATTTGGACTTGGATCTCAGCGAGATGGTTCGGTGCGGAAGGGCACTTTGGTAAGAAACTCGATCAGGTAGAGCCATTAAGGTAATACCTACCTACTACGTTTATAGGGAGACCATTTTTATAAGTTACTTTTATGTATATTTTTGTTGCCTAAAACGCTAAAAACTTATACATATAAAGAACGTACACACGATCAGCTTAAAAAAAAGCAAAGAGAGACAAGAAACACTTTACTTTTTTTTTTAGGAAATTAGATAAGATTTGCACAAGGAATGTAACGTGAAGTACTAAATAGTAAGGAAAAACCAACATGGCGTATTATGATATTTTCAAAGTTTTTTTTTTTAAATCCGAAATAAATAAATAAATAAGAAGAAAAAAAAAATAGGCTTGCGCTTGACGACATCAACACTGGATAGCACTGATGAGGTCTAGATTGGAGCGCGCTTGTCTAGAAAATCCTCAATAGCCCAACGGTTAAAGGTGCGGACTGAAAATTGAAAGGTCGCAGGTTCAAGCCCCACCCGTTGCACTATTGTCGTACCCACTCCTAGCACAAGCTTTCCGCTTATTTGGAGGGGAGAGGAGAATATAAGTCAAGTTCAGCTTGGCTAATATTCTTTTTTAAAAAAATAAAAAGTCTATTCACTCTTGCCTTGAAGGTACTCAAATTGCAAGTGGCAGGAAACACGGAAGTTGTACGAAGTCTAACAATTGTATACACACACATATTTACCTAACTTCAAAAGTGTTTCTACAGACTTCTCGCTATCCACAAAGAACATCTTTCACCGCGACAGGTTTGCAAATCTCCGCGCACTTTCAATTCCATGACCCGTAGCCCTAGGCCCTCGCCCCTCAGTCCTCAATCATACATCAAGATACGCGCTGTAGGGCCGCCCACCCACGTCACAGATACCACGGCTGAAGATATCGCGCCGTCGCCCGTCGCCGCTCGCCCGTCGCTGAGTAGATGCCCGGATAAACCCACGCGGCATACGTTGCTTTTTGGTTGCTTCTACATAGATAGATAGAAAATTCTTTATTGTTACACACATAACGCAAGAGATGATGGTACAATTGAATCTGTGCAAAGTTGAAAGTGTGCAAAGGCGGTCTTATCGCTTTAAGTGACAGAAGTGACAGAGTGAGAGTGAACTCCTCCAGACAACCTTAATACTTTAATTTTACTAAGGGATATAGGAAATTGCAACAAATTCTATAAAAATTACATAAAAAGACATACTAAATATACACATAAATCATACCTAGCTCATACCTAAACAATAATAGTAACATGCATACATATGTAGTATAATATATAAAAAAATTTATAACTGAAAGGTCGCAGGTTCGATCTTCACTCATTGCACTACGTCGTACCCACTTCTAACACAAGCTTTCTGGTTATTTAGAGGAGAGAGGAGAATACCTATAAGTCACATTCAACTTGGCTCATATTCTTTAAAAAAAAATTACATACAAACAGCCATCCTCCAGAAACCTAACTACATAATTGTATTAAGTATGAATTTGTGATGTGGAATTTTATTTTAGTATGTGATCGATTTAACAAGGAACTGTACCCAGGACATCTCACTTCTGAAGTGGACATTTGAACGACAGGTCGGGAAGGTCGTCAAATGTTCGCACGTCAAGATGCCGTGATGGACCGTCCACAATAAATCCCGACACGACAAGCAACAAGGTACAAGGTTCGATATGGGAATCTATTTACTGACCCCCGTAGGGCTGCCACGTCATTGCGTTTTACACTTTAACCTGTATTTACAACATGATCACAAGCATATGTATCACCTAATCACATCACATTACACTTTCACATCACACTAATATTGTAAAGGCAAAAGTTTGTATGTGTGTGTATGGGTATGTTTGTTACTCTTTCACGCCACAACAAATGAACAGATTTGGCTGATATTTGGAATGGAGATAGATCATAACCTGGATTAACACATAGGCTACAGTTTAGCATATGTATAAAACTCCTCTTAGGGGTTGAATTTTCAAAAAAAATTCAAAGAATTCAAAGTTCAAAATTAATTTATTTTATATAGGCTAACTTGTAGCTCTTATTTCACGTCATAAATCTACCATTCTTCAATTTCTTAGCGGATGGCTACGTCATAATAGCTTTCCGTATGCCAAATTTCAGCCCGATCTGTCCAGTGATTTAGACTGTGTGGTAATAGATCAGTCAGTCAGTCATTTAAGATTTATTTTTAGTCATCATGTATAATTGTAAATATTTCAATTTTTGACTGTTATTGTATACAGTGCATTATGTTGATGTTCTATAGGTTCACCTTCACCTATTAACCTTCACCTGGTAAACGTTTCGTCTTATCGCGTGGCAACCCTAGGCTGTGGATCCTATAGGCGCGTCGACAATGCCTAGATGGGTATCAGTCGCACCCACGTCGTTACTGTCTGTACTGCACTGTACACTGTATGAAATTATAATAAATACACATCAAACGGCTTTGCTACTTATGTTATTAATAAAAGTGCTGAAGTACTTAAAATGTAGGTAATAGAAGTGTTTGAAAAGCAAAATGAAACTTCTATTGAACATCCTTACTATTCTTACTAATATTATAAATACGAAAGTTTGTTTTTTGGTTTGTCCTTCAATCACGCCACAACAAAGCCACGGATCGACGTGTTTTTTGCATGGGTATGGTTGAGGACCGCGAGAATGACATAGGCTACTTTTTATCCCGGAAAATCAAAGAGTTCCCGCAAGATTTTGAAAAACTAAATCCACGCGAGCGCCATCAACTAGTAATAATATATTATGAGTAGGTATCTCTATATTCGTTTGCCGGATTACAGCAAAATATTACGTTTTCTTTTAGTATTATCATGAAATTCCGTAAAGTAACGTCTGCTTGTATCCAATATTTAGGATGATGAGAGAGATGAGAAAACATTTTATTTTGAAAAGAGCACATGAGTTTCTTGCAGGCTCTGCAGAATCTGCTTTCCGAACTGGTGGTAGAATAGAATAGAATAATTTTTTATTCAAATAAACTTTTACAAAGTGCTTTCGAAGTGCTTCTTGACCTTGTCATAAAAACCACAGGTTGGCCAACATAAAATAAACAGTTTTGCATTTGAATTTAGAATTTGATGAATAGGTAAGCAGTAACTATGTTACGCAAACCGCGTTCGTTATCACAACACATGTAGCCAGATGGCCAGATAGAGAGATTAGAGCTTTTAGTTCCACAATCGTAAGTTCTCGAGATATACGAGTGCGATATACGTTTGTACGGTGGATGAACAACGCACGCATTATACTTTACTTTATAAATAGACTAGCTTTTGCGTGGAGATAGATTTTTAAAAATCCCGCCTGAACGAACGTACTTCATACCCTCCTACCTTCAAAACGTGCCGTCAAGCACGATGGCGTGTAATCGATTAGGGGCATGGGTTGAAGTATATTGCCATGCCCGTTCCACGTTACCCCGCTACCATCTTAGACTGCATCGTAACTTACCATGATATGATGACAGGATAGATAGGAATTTTTTTTTTTTTAGTTTAGTTTTTTTTTTATGGCGATGAGTTGAGATGAATGGAGTCGTGTGTACACACAGCCCGATACAACTAGCTATCGGGATGTGGAGCGAACATCGATCGGCTATTGAGCGATACGCCGGATTTATGTGCTCTATCTGGAAAGTCTTAATTTACTGCTAAGGCCGCCCACTCATTGCTGGCACAGCGCCGACGCGCCGTAAACTATATCGCTAACCTTAAAAAGTAATACAGTTTCAGTTTCACACCTTTTTATTAAAGAATATTAAACAAGTTGAAGTTGACTAATATCCTCCTATTCACTCCAAATTACCAAAAATTTTTGGTAATTTATTTCTGATAGGTACATGATATTGTAATCTTATAGAAAACCTACTTAGCTCGGAAAATTAAAATTACTTATAAACATCCTTACTAATATTATAAATGTGAATGTGTATTTATTTGTTGGTTTGTCCTTTAATCACGCCGCAACAAAGCAACGGATCGACGTGATTTTTTGCGAAGGTATAAGTTGAGGACCGGGAGAGTGACAGGTTACTTTTCATCATGGATTTTTAAAAACTAAATCCACTCGAGCGAAGCCGCGGGCATCAACTAGTAGTTCATTAATTATTAATTATTAAAACATGCATTATAATACGTACCCACTCGTATCTAATTGACTGTATTATCATTATATCTGGCACGGCATTTGTGGGTGAGGTTTGGGTGTGCACTTCAACAGCCTCACCCACAAAAACGTTAGCGCAGTCTACGTCATTGTTTCACAAAAAAATACCGTACACTGTATAGATCAATTTTTAACCGACTTCAAAAATGGAGGAGGTTCTCAATTCGTCGGAATCTTTTTTTTTTTTAATTTTTTATGTATGTTCCCCGATTGTCGTGTGGTGTCTTGTGTAGCGGGTTGTTACGTTCCCTCAAATATGGTTGAGCGAAGCAATGGCTGGATCATGCGTCATGCTCGTGAACGGGTGCCGCCAACGAGAATGGGTCTGCTTTGTGTCTGCCCATGTTAACATGTGTTAGGTTGTGGTAGGTGTGCATTTTTGAAACTTCTGTGTGGAAACATTGTGTGCATAGCCTAGTTTTTTTAACTATTGTAAAAAAAAAAAATTTTTTTTTGAAAAGAGCAACTGCTGAGTTTCTTGCCGGCTCTTCTCAGCAGAATCTGCATTCCGAACCGGTGGTAAATTTGTGACGTTTCATAGGCGCTACAAGTTGGCCTACATGAAATAAATAAATTTTGATTATGATTTTGATTTTTTGATTACTCGAAGACGCCTGGACCGATTTTAAAAATTCTTTTTTTGTTTGAAAGAATATACTTACCAGGTGGTCCCATTGTCATCAACTCAGGATCTGTTGATGGGATCCTGGAGATATAGAGGGAACTCTTCAAATTTTATAGGCACAAGCGATATACTTTTTGGCGTTTGAATTAGGTTTTGTAAAAAGAATTTTTACGTGTATATTATTTAACAGCAAATACAGATGACGGTAATTTCAACATTCATTTGGACCAATATACATACAGGCGTACTATACGTATGTGGGTTAAATATTTCATTGTTGAAAAACGGCAGGTTAGGTGAAATTAGCGTGACAGCGGGCCCGTGTTATCTGCGATCGTGCACGCGACATGTGCTGCGTGCCGGTACGCACTTTATACGCCACCTTTGACAACACATTTTTTGGATAAGCATTCTGATAAACATCGCCGTATCTAAACGTAAGGCTTATGAAATATTTTAAATTAAAAATAAGAAAAAAAACTTACAATTACTAAGGCGTAGGTACCTACCTACACACGAAAAAATTGTTATGGTCAATAGACAAAACATGCTCATGGACTAAAGTTTAAAAAAATCCTGTAATCTTTGTTTTTTATTTTTTATTTTGTTAACTATTTGCAATTTAGTGTACCCTTCCAAAATTTCTTCTCTTACCATAATATTTTCTGATTAGGTAAAATGCCGTTCTTGCTGCATCGACTTGAGTACCAAGAGTTAAGGCAACAGTGAATAGGAATCTTGAGGCACATAGGTAACAATTGTTTTCAAGCATTTCAGCAGGGCAGCTTTTGTTAAAAGCTAAATTAATATCATGTCAAATTATCAAGGGATACGGAAATATACAGAAGATATTGCGTGTTCCGAAACAAAAAGAATGTGCCTCATTATCATAAGCAGTCCATAGGAAGCGCTCCGGCCGTCGTCGATAACGCAGGATATACGATGTTAGGTTGCTTAGAGCCAGATGATTTATATTATTATGTTGATAGTTCATACTAGTAATTTTTAGAAGAGTTTATTTCTCGTTGTTCTTGGGTTAACGTGAAAGATGGCCGCGGTCATGTGAAGGACATGAGATGCAAAAATTGCGCGTTGCGTACTTTAGGACACAGCAATCATTGATTCATCATCTCAACTCATTACTTGCCCAGAGGACCCGTAAGAGAAGAGTTTTGGTTAGTCCACCACGCTGGCCAAGTACGAATCGACAGATTTGACACATATAAGAACATTGCGAAACCTCAATAACCAAACGGTTAAAGGTTGGACTGAAGATTGAAAGGTCGCAGGTTCGAGCCCCACACGTTTCACTATTGTCATACCCACTCCTAGCAAAAGCTTTCCGCTTATTTGGAGGGGAGAGGAGAATATACGTCAAGTTCAGCTTGGCTAATATTCTTTTAAAATCAAACGCTGACGAAATCGATTGCAAAATCTAGCAAAATTATCTAAAAAATTAGCATTTCACGCCATCTTTGAAAATTTTTTGAACTAAATTTAAATTCAAGATTATTTATTTAATGTAGGCCAACCTATGACTTTTACGACAGGAAATGCAGATTCTGCTGAGAAAAGCCGCCAGCCGGCAAGAAACTCAGCAGTTGCTCTTTTCGACGGGACGATGGGAAATCAAGTTCCCATGGGATGTAAAAAAATTTAATCCCCCGAGGATGTTAGCTGGTACTTCTTACAAATATTATTAGGTATAGTAGTGTCCCCTGATTACTCTGAGCCGCTGTTAGAGTGAAAAATTGAAGCAAAACGTTTTTAGATGAAATTCATCACTCATATTTTATTTATGACACAGTGTTGACAAATTTTTGAACATTGTTTTGCATTGCAATATTTCTCGTGTGAATTATTGTAGTGTATAGAACGAATACACAGAGAACGGTGAATATTAGAAAAAAAAATATAAGTGATAAAACAGACTATATAAATAGTTTTTGGAACGAAGTTCCTTATCGCGCGTTGTGAAAGGGGGCTAGACGGAAAAAATTCTTACGAAAAGTTGTCACGACACTTTTTGCTATCGGCGTCGCATGTTTCTCTGTCTGTCTCTCTCTCTCTTACAGAAAGCAAGCCAGATATTTTCATTTCTATTTCGCATTGAACTTCGTTCCATCCGGGTGTCCCTTGACACCTCTCAAGTTTTTTTCCTTTTTTTTTGGAAACGATAATGACAATCAATTACAAAATAAAAAGTTCCACATTGAATGAATTCTTTTTAAGTCACACTTTTTTTACAAATTCAGATTCAGTCATAAACGTAGAAAAATTTTCAGTTCCTTATGTAGGAACGCTCTTCAAAACTATTCTGAGTGATTTGAAAAAATTTACTATGAGATTGTATAAAAAAATGAATTAATGAAACCATACGCAAGTTCTGCACTTTAGATCCGGAAAAATTCAGAATGTGTGTGAGGTGTTAAAAAAATTCTTTGCGGTCTCTCTTCAATCTTTCTTCTCCTACTTTGGTTCTGTTTTCAAAATCAACATTTTGGTTCTTTTTTAGTGTGTGACTCCGGTTATTACGGTCGCCTTGAAGATGCAATTTGTACAAGAGTTATTGCACGTTCGATATACATTTTCATCCCTCAAAAAAAAAATGTAGGTATCTACGTACCTAGGTATGCTCTGAAAAAATGTTGCGTTGACAGATGCGTGTCGCAGGGCGCGGCGTGCGTGCATGCCTGATGATAAAGATCTGCTCACACTTAACCTCGCCTCTACTGCATGTCACTATCATAGATAAATTATATGTATGTAACTATCAATTCATTCATTATACTTTCTGTATGTATACTTACCAATAGAATAGATTTTTTTTTTTCAAACTTTAAACTTCAACAAATTGCTTTCGAATCGTCAAGTGAATCTCCCACTGGTTCGAAATGTCGTTCCAACCGAGAAGAACCTACGGTGTAACCTTAGGTTACGATGGTACGATCAAATATGGTTGAGCGAAGCAACGGCTGGATCTTGCGTCATGCTCGTGAACGGGTGCCACCAACGGGAATGGGTCTGCTTTGTCTGCCCGTCTTGACATGCATTGGATTGTATGTACCAACGTATGCATTTTTGAAGCTTCATCGTGGAACCACTGTATACATAGCATAGTTTTGTTACCTATTATAATTTTTTTTTTTAAAAGAGCAACTTCTGAGTTTCTTGCCGGCTCTTCTCAGCAGAATCTGCATTCTGAACCGATGGTAGATTTATGATGTGTCATAAGAGCTACAAGTTGGCCTACATGGAATAAATAAAATTTGAATTTGAATTTGATGGGGCTGGCGGGTCCGTGCCGGACGAGTCTTAAAAATTTAGATAATAATTTTTTTTTGTCGATCAACGATTTATTTATTTATTTATTCGAGAGGAGTTCAGTTTTGGGCCGGCGAAGAGCTGAAATAGATGGATTATAGAGATGATTAGGTATACCTACTCGTATATGAATAATATTTATTTTCTCTTTTCAGGTAAGTGTCCACGTCCAGCCATGAATCTCGGATATGCGGACTCGGAGCGTCATATATTATGCAGGTACATTTTATGCAAAGAGCAGAGCCGGCGAACGTCCGGAACACACATCCTTAACGACCGCTGAACGCGTTTTAAATTCCCAATAGCTTTTGAGTTGTCTTTAAGGCGGCGTTTCCACCAAGCCCAGCGGTAATAGAGAGCGAAGCCAAGCTGTGAAACAACTTTTTTTTTTATTCGATGACAAGATAGTCCTGACTGCGATCTCACCTGATGGTAAGTGACGATGCAGTCTAAGATGGTAGTGGACTAACTTGGAAGTGGTACAGCAGTGTAAATTCAATCCATAACTCTAATCGGTTTCTACACGCCATCGTGCCGGAATGCTAAATCGCTTGGTGGCATGTCTTTGACGGTAGGGTGGTAACTAGCCACGGCCAAAGCCTCCCACCAGACCAGTCCAGAGACAATTCAGAAATTATTAATTTCTAAACTGTCCCCGCCGAGAATCGAACCCGAGACCTCCCAGTTATAAGACCACAGCGCTCACAACTGCGCCAGGAAGGTCGTCAAAAATATTAAATATTCATTCAGACTTACTTAACTGTAAACTTAGAAACATACATTACTTACCTATACTTATACTTTAAAGTACCTGCCACCTCTGTGTGTTCTCACTGTTCTCACATTCTTCTGGAATAATTAATCTCTTCCTTAGAGATAAGCATTCTTTGTGCACGTCCTTTAATTGTTTATGTTTTACTAGTTGATTTCCGCGACTTCGTCCGCGTGGTTTAGCGTTTTTTGTTCCCGCGGAAACTCTCTTATTAAAAGTAGCCGATATTTTATTCCAGGCTATAATCTATCTTTGTGCCAAATTTCAGCCAAATCGGTTCAGTCGTTGCGATGTGATTGAGTAACAAACATCTATACATTCAAATAGTAAATCAATCTAAAGTTAGTTAGTCAATCTAAAGCTGCAATAATGTGGATTAATGTAGAGACGCAACACCTACGCTCCAAATCCCTCGCTACGCTTAATCTCAGATCCATAGTGGAGAGGCGGCCTAAGACCCCTTTAAGAAATGCACCATTAATGGACAAAGCGGTGCCGGCGACACGATATTAACCATAACACATGAAAATGCGAACAAAACACGTTTTACAAGACAACCCAAATAAATATCGATTCATAACTAACTTGGCCAAACGTTCCGATTTTCGGGGGACTGTTCCACTTTTAGACTGTTAAGTGTTATCTCTTCATGTCTCTAATGCTGAGATCTATAGAGCGTGCCCTGACTCAAGATAGAGGTTAAAACGAGACACAAATATGTTCTGACATAAATCTGTCTCGTTTTAACTCTGTCTTGAGTCTGAACTGAGTGAAAGTGCAGTCTACAAAAGTGAAATCAATAATTTCAACCTAAAATAACAAAAGTTTTCATCCAAAAAAAACACACTAAATAAATAATATTTTTGTGACTTATGATTGGGCCTTGCGCTATACAACAGCTTACGAATTTATGGAGGATACGAATTTGTTGCATATCGCTGATGCCTTCATTTTATTTCTTTCTGATGCCCACGACTTCTTTGACGTCGATTTAGTTTTTTAATTCCCGCGGAAACTCTTTGATGTTGCGGGATAAAAAGCTGCCGCTACAAAACCTTGGGATCCCAACAACGATCACTTCTTTGCCCATTTGCGAGTTCAGCGTCGCGACTCGATTCCTTGTTCCTAAGAAAGGTTACAATTAAGGGACCTATCTCATTAGGATGCCATAGCAGCGACGCTGGCAGCGCCGCCAATCAAAACGTGTCAAATTGTATTACAACGTATATGCCTAACTCTACCTCACTTGGCGACGGCTTGGCGTCGATGCTAGCGCATATACGTCGCGGAAGCGCTGCTGGCGTCGCTGCAATAGCATCCTAATGAGATATGGCTCTTAGGATTCCAATACGATGTATCGCTTTATTAAATTCGATAGCCACGCATGGTCACTAACAAGATCGCAATCAAATGCTAACTCGACGCTTGTCGCTCGAATAAAAAAGGAATGTCCCGTTCCGAGCCATCAAAAGCCTGGTCACATTATTCATAACACAATACAATCTATAATCGAATGAATCGAGTAAAAAGTAAGGGTGGCCACACATCGATATCAGCGGCTACATCGGTGGCCTGTCCGGTTATTGTCATTCGCGTGGTATCGCGCGGCCGATCGCGAGTTCGCGAGTCGATTCCAATGCGAAGACAGCTCGAGTACTACGGGCCGCGCAGTAATGCCATCTGTCACATTTTATCTGCGCCGGCCGTGCGTGCATGACGTGTGTTGCCTCCTTTTTTCTTTCAAATTCTAGACCGACTACTTTGGTTATAACTTTAGTAGACTATAGTTACCTATGGCTGTTTGTTTGTTAGTATTTTATTTTATCTGAGTCCCTTTTTAGGGTTCCGTACCCGAAGACTAACCGACTGACCCTATTAAGAAGTCTGCGCTATCCGTCCGTCCGTCTGTCTGTCAGCGGGCTGTATCTCATGATCCGTAATAGGTAGAGTGTTAAAATTTTCAGACAATGTGTATTTCTGTTGGCGCTATAAATAAAAATAAAAGAGGGCTCTCCTACTAGAAACGTACTTTTTTCAGCATTTTTTGGTACGGAATCCTTCGTATGCGAATTCGACTCGCATTTGACTAGTTATTTTTATAGGCTTGCGCTTGATGACAATTAATTACAGAAAGCCCTGATGAGGTCTGAGGTTGGAACGCGTTTGCTTAGAAAATGCTTATTCATTCTTGCCTTGAGGGTATTCAGATGTATAAATCTATATCTTTCATTATTTTATCTGTATCTTCTCTAAAAACAGTATACAACAAAGTCGTTATCCGTGTCTGTTTGTTTGGGCGCTTAGCTTTTCTAAAATACGCACGAACTTTGATAGAGTTTTCACTCTCATAAGAAATTCTAGAAATGTCTGAATTCTGTCCCCAGTTGTGGGCATGCGATTGATTGGGACCAGAACACAGAACCTTTTTAATGGGTAAAGATTTTTTATTATGCTATAATGTAGCTGTAATGTAGAGTTAATGAAATGCAGATCCGTCGTTGTTCTACGATCATGACGAAATTGTTATTAAATATTTTTTATTAAATAAATAAAAAGTAATTTAAACTTGTCATGAAATCGCCTAGATAAAATGTAAACGATCCACGAGATGCGTCGTACCGTATTTATTTGCGATGTCGTCAACGCGACGCGTGCTAAGATATTTACATGAAAGCGTAGCTGTGTAGAGATTTGTAGCCGATTTGTAAACGTGGCTTTAACTCGCCTTGTTACTGTTAAGGAACAAGTTGTAAAGTGGCTTTAGGTAGATCACTTATTTTATGTTGATAGGACTCAAGTTGAACGAAGAGCGAAGTATTTATTTAAATTAGGTGTAGTTATTCCAATAGGTACCTTTTATTACCAGAATCAAAATCATTTTACTAGTAGGCACGGCTAGACACCTTGACTTACAAAAAATTTAATAAAAATATGAGCGACGTTAGATCAATGTGCCAAATAGCAATCTGCATTTGATGATAATAATTTAGGAGCAGCTACCCTATGGAGTAGTGTGAATTGTGTTTCGACACTCGATATATATAAACGTTTTCGAGTTGTATTTTACCTACGGTAGGTAATGTATACCTACCTACAATAAGCTACGATAAGTCAAGACGGCCGTCATACCGTTTGCCTTCACGGTACGTGGCGAGTCGGTTTTACCCCCAAGACGCGCCAAAAATCTTCAAAAATCTTCGCCAATTGCAAGGGCATTCTGAAGCGGTCGATGGTACTGGTGGTCACTTAACTATTGGAAAGCACTGTAAAAATTTATTTGAATAAAAAACTATTCTATTCTAACAGATGTTCCACATCAAAATTGGACTTGATTTAATTTGTTAGTTACAAAGTCATTCAATGCAATAAAGTAGGTGTTGGCCGAGCGCGTTGGGTCAATGTGAACAGGGCTCTCTAAACTTTTGACACTGAAATTGTTAGTCTGTGGCGCGTATCGGCTAATGAGACTGTGCCCATTGTTTTCAGATGCGATAGTATATTTATCTGTGTATTTTTGCCCGTGTCTGAACTTATCTCGCCGCGAATAGCCCAATTGTTTCGGTTTTCGTCATCTTGTTATTGTTTCGCGATCGATGTCGGATTCGTATCGAGATAATCGCGTTTCGATTGTTTCGCTGGGATTGTAGGCTTAAAATTTGCATTTGATTTAATGTACAGATCTTTTTCTCATCATAATCCTTGGGCGATTAATACTGCGATCGACATCATCCAATTATATCGTTTGAACCTGCATTTAAAAGGGAAAGGAAGGAAGGAAATTCAAATGGTTGAAAAAATTATGATGTTATAAGATGTATGATTTGATAAGAGCCATATTTGAAAAAAAAAACATTTTTAAATTTATTGTCTTATATGACGTATCAAAAACTGCTGGTCTATTTATTTTCAACTAGTTGATTCCCGCAACTTCGTTCGCATGGATTGAGGTTTTTTAATTCCCGCGGGAACCCACTTCATTTTCGGGATAAAAAGTAGCCTGTGTATTATTCCAGATTATAAACTATCTCTGTGCCAAATTTTAGCCAAATCGGTTCAGTCGTTGTGACGTGATTTAGTAACAAACATCCATCCATCCATCCATACATACAAACTTTCAAATTTATAATATTATAATAGGATCTAATGTCCAATTTTAATTAGATAACTATGTATGCACTCACTAGGTAGGGGATGTAGGTAGGTGTATTTGATGGGGGAGGTAGAGATGTGATGTTTATCGCGTCATCGCGTCACAGCGCGCGTCGCGCGTCATCGTAACGACGCGCATTGTATGCAAAACGCTTGCCGCATAATATGAGTTGGGGACTTTTATAAGGGGATAGGAAAAAAGGCATGCTTATCTTTAAAGAGCCTAGTACATATCGACTCGATTTGCTCGGCCAACACACTGCAAAAATTTGACTAGACACGTGGATGCACATAACCTCGTCGCGTAGTATAAATAGACAGCGTTCGGGGTTCTAACAACGACGCTGGCCGGTTTTTTAACTTTGTATACTTATTAATATCTGTTTGGGCCAATCATCAAGTACCTACTTACATTTTTTCTCTGTGGTCTGGACAAGTATCTATAGTGTTCTGTGGTCTTCAAACTCACGTCAGAATATGATTCATTGCACTTTTTAAATAACTGGTTGAAATTGTTCGTTACTTTGGTCATGGAATACAGATAGTTATAATACTCGTAATAAGTGAATTTTATTCGAAAGTCCCAAATCGAGAGTAACCGGCGTCCAGCGTAAAGGAAGAAAAAGCTACGACAGCAAAGGAATTCGGCGTTCGCTTTATTGTAAAATAAGCATCGCTACGCACATTGGACGACATTCGTCGAACTCATTGAACCAATGTGTATGTAGGCACAACCTTGCACGGTGGCTAGCTGGTTGGTACCTATAACTTGCAGAAGTTGGCTTGCTTTGCATTTATACTATGGGGTAAGTGACTTCCCAAAACTGATTTCTACATGTATCAGTGAAAATTTCCATGGCGGTTCATAAGTAACGTGTCGCATATGTATTCATATTATGAACCGCGATGAAAAGTTAATCTAATAGCTGTCGCTAATCACGTCAAGCTTTATATTTGCACTTAAAAAAAGAATTCTTAAAACAAACAAGCGGTCAATAAACTAAACAAGATCCTAAACTTCAAAATTACCCTACTTAACACCAAAATGGCTTATAAATTGAATAACACCGAACACGGTGGGCTTTGGGTACCCGATCTTTTTCTTCACAAACTTCCACGATCGCCTATTATAAGACCTTATAAGTCCCACTGTGGCGATAGCCTGTAGCTCCAAGCAAACCTTATGAAGCACAACAATATATTCTACACTCTACCCTCATAATTATTGAGTTCATTATAAATTGTATTGGCGTGACTTATATGACGTTCTGTCATTTAAATTATAGTAAACTTTTCGTCGTATGTAACTTTTATTTGCAAGTGAAAATGAATTATATTAACTGAGCCCCGAGGGTAGAGAACTGTTTGTGTTTGGTAGAGGTAAAGCCAGTATTGCAAAACAAAGGCATTGATCCTTTAGCGTAAGTACGGTAACACTTCTAAGCAAATTAAAACCTTACAACCCATTGTTAGAGTTGAAATTTGTTTGTGGTCGGTGGAGGTTAAGTCACTCAGGGAAGGATAAAGGCAGTGGCGCTATCGGAATCACCTTAATGATGCCTCGATGGCGGATAGCCATTGTGCTGGATGTAAATTTGTAGCCGTCGGCACGGGTAATGATGTGAGAACACGAGATGCCGATACGATGGGATACTGGCTACAGACGTGCTCTTTCGGCTCTCCTCGGTTTTTTTGGGATGTTTTTCGCAACATTGTCTCGTGGTTATGTCATGTCATATTATGTTTTGGATTTTTGTGACCATGTGATTTGGGGTTTAAGTTTGATTTCGTTGCCATCCTTACTAATAGTGTGTGTTTGTTGTTTGGTTTGCCCTTCTATCACGCTGCAACAAAGCAACGAATTGACGTGATTTTTTGCATGAGTATAATTAAGGACAGGGAGAGTGACGCTACTTTTTATCCCGGAAAATCAAACAGTTCCCGCAGGATTTTTAAAAACTAAATCCAAGCGAGCGAAGCCGCGGGCTTCAACTAGTACCTACCAAATAAAATAGGTATGGTTTATTTAGCCCATTCGATTTGATCAAAAGTTATCACAAACTTCCAACCGCACCAGTGGTAGATAACTTAACGATTGGAAAGCACTTAGTAAAATTTTATTTGAATAAAAATTATTCTATTCTATTCAGCTATCGTGAGTGATATTTCTTATGCTATCTCCTATCCTATAACATTATAAAAGCAAAAGTTTGTTTGTTTGTTGGCTTTTCCTTCAATCACGCAGCAACGGAGATCAATAAGATTTATCGCATTAACTTTTTTGAAAATTAATTTTATGAAAATTGTTTTTTTCTGTTTTTACAAATGTTATTCCTATTATGTTACATTTTCTATCGTAATTAATGAATATCCACATCGAAGACTTATTTTACGTTTGTGAAATCGGCCCTTAAAAACCTAATTTCACGTAGTAACGTCGTCTTTAGTAAAAGATAGTTAAGGTTAAGTAAACATTTTCATTTTCACTTATTAAAAAAAAATGGGCGTATATAGAATATAGCTGCACAGTAGAGTATCTAATAGGAATATCAACACTCCACGATCATGTAGGTATATAGTTCTTTTTAATGATTCCAGGGGCTCCCTACATCATCCAGCGAATAGTTAGTTGTTCAATAACATTCCAATTAACATATTATAATGAGATGTAAAGCGTTACATTGATCGTGTAGGTACCTCTTCGCCCACAGGAATCAATTATTCATAAGTTTATCTTCTTAATGGTTCAGAGCTATTTCAGGGATTAACAAACAGCATGCTAGCATGCCACATTCCATAATGTTTTCAGAAGTGTGTGAAATCTACCAATCCGCACTAGGCCAGCGTGGTGGACTATGACCTAAAATCGGCTCATGGACTATGGCCTAAAACCTTCTATGGGAGGAAACCCGTTCCCAATAGTGGGCCAGACTAGCGACGTTTCATGATGATGACAAGATAGCCCATGACTGCGATCTCACCTGATGGTAAGTGACGATGCAGTCTAAGATGGTAGCAGACTTGGAGGGGGTATGGCAGTGTACATTCAACCCATCCCCTAATCTGTTTCTACACGCCATCGTGCCGGAACGCTAAGTTGGATAAGATGTGCGGGCTATCATAAATGCCTGCGATTTAGTTGTCCAACTTGAAATTTTAAATCTGCGGGTACTCTTAAAATATTTAAAAGTGATCGAACCGTATAATTATGTAGTACAGTCAAAATCAGTGATATAAAACCAAAATTATCTTTCACTGACCGTTTAACACGTCTTATTATAAAAACGAAAACTAAAATAATGCAAGCATAAAGAAAAACGTCACACATTACCCTTCCTAACCTAACCCATTAAGCTCGAAAGCTATCTGCTAAGCGTAGACAAAAAGATACAAATACAAAATGGGCCAAACAAAATGGCGGCTGCCTTCATTAGCGGCAGTTATCACCACTATTTTGTGGAATAGACAAAATTTTCAGTCTTTCAACATTATGAATAAAGGTTTGAGGGAAACACTTTATAATAAAGGCAAACGACGTTGATGAAAAACGACGCGAGTTGCGGTTAAATTAGGTCTTAATTATAGCGGAAAATTTGGCAGCCATTTTGTATTAACGCGAATGATGACAGTTAAGTTTAAAGACATTCTGTCTAACTTTGGACCACTTATGAAATAATTTCTTGGTATTTCAACAGTTTGTAGGTACTTACCTATGCAATAATACGGTCACTTAAATCAAACTTAAATCACAATAAATTAATGTACCTACCTCTATAATATAGTATATGTATGTACCTACATACTACTCTAATGCAGTAATATTTAAAGTGACATTTTCATTTTATAAATATCAATTAAATTATAAATTATGTGTTACATGTCGGATATATGCTTTATATAGGGATAAGTTGAATTTTAATTATTTTTTAAAAAGCGCTCTAGAATTATTTAGTCCACTGAATCTACCATGGCAATCTAACTTCGATATGTATTCGTAATAGGTAGGTAATTCAAAATTAAACCAACAATGCAAAGACATTAAACCAACATATACACAACATTTTGAAACGCCCGATCAGATAACATCGAATCAATAACAAATCGAACAAATACTTAAGGCTCCTTATCACGGCGCGTACATTACATAGGAATCCACAATTAAGACACTTAACCGCATCGCGGCATGACATCACTATCGGTAAGGAATCGATTCTTTTTCTTTTATATCGAGTAATCGAAATCGAGCGTGGCGCCGGCCGATCAGTTTTATCTTCGTGTTATCGAGGACTAATGCATTCTTCCTGATAACGCGCCATAAGAGCGGGGGCAGATAAACCCGGTGTGGCCATGTTGGAAATAGTTTACATGCATACTTTATTGTCTATTTAGGGTTGTACCTATGTTCCATAACAGTTGTAAATCGATAGCTCGATGGTAAAAAGCCGGAATGCAATGCCGCTTTAGGTAAACCTCTCACGATATTACTATGTGTACCTACCTGTCAAGCACGGAGACCGAAATCAAAATACTATCCTACTTATATTATAAATGCGAAAGTGTGTTTGATTGTTGGTTTGTCCTTCAATCACGTTGCGATTAGACTTTTGAGCAAAGTTACAGAATATTTCCGAATCCCATTTGTCGATATAATTTTTTTTATTACTTTACGGTATTCTGCATTTTAATGTCAGACTCTTAAAATTGTCGGATTAAAATAACATTAATATAATTAAAAGGAACTCAAGTATTTCAAACGACACTTGAAGGGTTTTTAAAAACCGATAAAACAGCTAGGTAAACCGATAAATTAACCAGCACAACTCTGTAACACCTACCCATTTTTTTAAAATTCGAATGCCACGCCACAAATTCTTTCCAATTTTATCGACAGCCGAAAGGAATACGTCTTCCTTATTTAAATTGTCATTACGAACTCTTTCCTCGGCGGTTATCGTCCGCGGCCAACGCCGAAGAGATGGCAATAATAAAAATTATCTATACAAATGGGCTCGGATTACTCGACGACATAAATTCAGCTCTGGTCCAATGAGCGAGCTGCCACAGGAGATAAAGGGTCAACGGATTTTAGAGCTGTATTTTTTTTTCGCTAGATTTTTGATCCACAGTCAATTAGTTGAGTGAGCGAGGAGTCTAATCTTTAATGTCAAATTCCAGACTTTTATGTTGCCAGTCATAGACAAGATTGTTGTGTTCTGTTTATGTATTGGGCCCTTAATTTGTACAGACATTCTTAGAATCGAATTTAATAGTTTTTTACTAGATAATAAACTTTTACAAAAAGCTTTTGAATCATGTGAATCTATAGATTCACTTGTAGATTACGATGGTTCGGAATGTAATACCAACCGAAACGAACCAGCAAGTAACTTGGATGCTGCTCATGAAACTATTTATTTTTTACCTAATTAATGATAAACAGCTACCCTTATGTATTTCAGTAACTATAAATAATAAAGTTGCGCAATCTAGAAAGATCGATAGAGAAATAGATCAACTTCCGCGAACCTAGATACTTACCTATATAATTCTTTGACTAACAACAGTCACTATTGGTAGAGTCAAAATCATTGATTTCACCAAAGGACTTATTTTTTTTTTTCTCTTATTATTGGATACTAAAAGTTGTACTAATTGGATAAAAAAAGATTTACACGCACTTTAAAACCATACAATAATAGGTATTCCGGCAATACAAACGGGGAATGAACGTTTACAATCAAATAAAACAACTAAGACGCAATTAGATACGGAAATACAAAGTTAATGGCCACCAATAAAATTAAAAGCTCATATTTCAGTGTTCTTTTACCGAACACTAAAAGACTTTGGCAGCGGATAGAGAAATATTTTAAAGTCCAATCCGGTTAAAAAACGGCGAAAAAAACCCGGTCCCGGCCGTCCCGGTATCGGGCGCTTACCGAGACACCGCGGCAGAGTTATACGACAAAAATGCTAATTTTCAAATCTCGAACTTTGCTCGCCGCCACAATCGGTACTCGACAACTTTTTTACGATCCGATGTTTATCCCCACATCACTAAAAGTATTAGGTACTTATTCGAATTAAATCGCGAATGATATTTACTTAGTTATTTATTTATATTATTATTTATTTATACTATAACTTTATTGCATGTACATGATAAAGAAAAATTACAATGTAATAAAAATATTAAATTAAAAAAAATCAAAAACCCGACTGCGTAAAAATGGAAAGAAAAAACAGAGATCCAAAATTTTGCAAAATAATACTGACTTTTAAACAGTCCGGACCCATTATTATTATGTAGATTTGAACAGATCTAGACTTAATGGGTTTTTATACTACCTACTTATGTAAAATTAAAAAACTTTTACAAAATGCTACTGAATAGATTTTACCAACAGAATTAATTTGAGCGCTAACTAATTCATCGATATTCTGTTAATTATGCATCATCAACTGATATTATTTATGTATTGTTCTATCATCTGTTAGTTAATTAATATTAGTCTTAAATAGGTAGTATACAGGTATGTAGGTATATACAGGTATTACAGTAATATCTCATTAGTGATCTTTATACCTCTCGCTTTTGTATAACTAATTAGATAAGTGGCAGACAATTTTAAATAAAAAATGGCTTAATAAACAACCCAATTTGTGCAGGTATTCCCAATCTCGAATCTCGCTGCGCTATTAATTTTTACCGTCAAAATTAATACATGTATCGCGTCATCTCGATTAAATCGGTTAAATCGCATCCGATTCTGATCGCTCGCTGGCGATTTTCTTTAATTATACAAATTACATTGTGAAGCTGTTCCCGCACTATCAGCGCCATCTTGCGAGCGCTAGCAATTTCGCGCGATAAAAGCGGCGAGCGATTAAATTCGAATTTATTAAATATAAATAGGTACCTGCCGCCATTGATATACAACACCAAAGATGGTGTTCGAATGTTGTCTGGTGGGAGGCTTTGGCCGTGGCTAGTTACCAGTTACCACCCTACCGTCAAAAGACGTGTCGCCAAGCGATTTAGTGTTCCGGCACTATGGCGTGTACAAACCGACAAGGGGTGTGGGTTGAATGTACACTGCTATATCCCTTCCAAGTTAGCCCGCTATCTTAAGACTGCATCGTCACTTACCATCAAATGAGATCGCAGTCATTGAATAAATAAAAAAAAAAGAATGGCGTCCTCGCGCTGGAAAACGCTTAGTAGAGTGACCCCCCCACTTGGATGATGGACAATTGGTTACCAGCAGCAGAAAACCGGGTCCTTTGGAGATTTTTGTAAGAGACAGGTGTAGGTTGAGTAGGGATATTAAGTTGAAAGGATGACCTCAAGATATTTCATATCTAATTTAGCAATAGGTAAATAGTTTTGGTAAAAAAGCGACCGAAAATACTAATAAGATTTTTTTGTGAACCCTACCGATGCGGAAACATTACACTGCCTAATTCGCCATTCCAACTGAATATCTAAAAGCGGAAAAAACAATAAAAATCATTCATGTAGAGAGAGCCATTTTAAAACTTTACTTTTGACAAAAGTAAACTTGTTACTAATAGTCACACAATATTAATGAAGACCGAAGCGTCATCAACAATAACAGATAATATTTTTTTATGGAAAGCTGTCTTTATTTACCTACATAATATACATATATTTAATGGCTGAACTTTTTTTTTCATTTCATTATTCGTACTTAGATATTATAAATGCGAAAGTGTGTTTGTTTGTTGGCTTGTCCTTCAATCACTCATCAACGACTTCAAGAGTGACATAGGCTACATTTCATTTCGGAAAAATAGAGGATTGCCGCGGGATTCACAAAAACCTTCCACGCGGATGAAGTCGCGGGCAAAGGCTAATCTTTGGGATTCTATATCATTGCGATCGAACGATTAAATTCGAATTTTAAATATAAATAGTTACGTACCTACCGCACAAAAAACTCGATATCGATAAATGTCAGACGAGTGGGTGATTTATTCGTCGAGGCAACAGTTCTTTAGCTATTTATCAGTTGGATCGGTTATTGTCGTATGTTCCGTCGCATTATGAAGGGTGTCGGGTAATAAACTTTAATAAAAACTTTTCGATTCGCATGTATCGATGTTGAGAATCGAGTACATATATAAGATGGCAACAGCTGGAGAGAACGGTGTGATCCGTATATTATTACAGTTAAGAACTTTTTATCTATGACGAGTTTTATGATGAATAATAATCCAATTAAGTACGTTAATGCCCACTTATTTTTTGATAATACTCAAAAAAACATTGACTTTAGACAGACCATAACATAGAACAGACATGTCCCACAACTATTAAATTTAAAGATCTATAAAAAACAATATGTGCATTATGTAGTAGGGATGTATCGGGCCTTAAAGTTGAAGCGTTCACTTTTTATAGTTCATTCATGTGAATGAGATAGAGAAGTAGGTACTCATTCCATATTTGAAAAATCAAAAGTGACGTTGAATTTAAACATCACTCGCCAGTCGCAACCGAAGAGTATCTATAAAAACTACGCAACTGTATGTGTATTAGTCTTTATAGATCGTACCCTGATCCATCAAGCCTCGTTAACATGTTCACATGCTTTGTTCTTTTTTCAAACTGGCCGGGAATAGTGTTGGGCCGTTTTTTTCCTCACAATCGATTGTCGGTAGTAATTGGTATGGGAGTAGCCGATGTCGAACACGATGTTTGACGGCGAAGCTCTAGTTAATTATTTTCGTGTCGTAGGCGTGCACTAGAGATGGTATCCTTTATCGAGATAGTGTTGTAACAAAGATCATTTGACGTAACTGTTCTGATGCAGCGGTTTTTTAAAGATCGTAACAGTGATTTTGAGGTGTACCCATTTCGGAACGCGATAATAATTATTGTTTTAATGATCAAGAATATTTTTATGAACGCTTTTATTTAATTTAACTTTAGAAAAGTAATGAGCTATAAAATCATTATATTCTAACAAAATCAAAATTTATTTTAAGCGGCTAAAACGGATGTTCTCCTGAACTCTCTAAGCTGAATAGTGCATATATTTTTCATCTATTTTCATTTCTCCATTTCCCTGCCTATTTTTTTAATTTTGTAGCTCTTCATAATAACTATACAAATAAATAAAATTGAAGTGTCTGTGATTTCAAAATAATACTCTTTTATTAAGCTCTTATGCCTATTTGAACATGTCTGTTTGAACACACTAATCTTAGGAACCGCTGAACCATATATACTGGTCCCAAATTCTCAAGCCTGATGCTGCAGGAAAGGAAAGGATTTAGGAACTGTCGATTATTGAATAGTAGTAAAAACTTCATGTACTCCAGGTTCCAACCCTGATGCTGCAACTGCAAGGTCGCTTAAAAGCCGTAGACATTTTTGAACTAGTAGAGAGCTGAGAGGTTGATTAGGTCTAGAGAATTTTGATACGTTCTGTACCAAGTGGGTTTAGAATTCTACATTGAATTGCAGGTCCCACTACCAATTCCTCGGTTCTGATGATAAAAAGGTTTAAATTTAAATAAAAAAAGAAAAGACTACTAATACATTTTTAATTTGATGCTTAAAATTTTATCTTTATGGCCGATTTTTCCTTTGAATATTAAACCAACGATATTTAATCGCTAATTAATCTGACTAATTGAAGAACCTTTGATGTTTTGATAATTTTTAATAAGAAATCTGCTCGATTTATATACTTAACGTTGGTTAATTAAAATTAAAATGCACTTAATTAAAAGTTTAGTTAAAGTTCTCACACAAAACGGAAACGGCGAACACAAGCACTCCGTCACGACTCACGAATAGGTAACGTCTTGTTTCATTTTTCCCAGTTCACTATCTGCCATCTTTTGCGGAACTTTATCTCCGATCTCGTTCGAGGAATGTCGCGGCCGCCGTCGAATTACGCATTTTACGCACGCGAATTTCGTACGAACAACAAACGAATCAAAGGACGACGCTATCGCAAAGTTCGCAATCGACATATTAATATTCGATAGACCCGACTCGATGTTCTCGATTCGTATAATTAAAATCGAGATCCGATCGCGATTGGCCGCGGGATTCCGTCACGTCGTACGTCACAAGCACCGCCCACTTTTGACGCCTCCAGCGATGCGTGTACGCAACTTTTACCGTTTATCGAATCGATATCTACGTATCGGCCCATCATTAATTTAATTCTTTTTTTATAGCGTAACATTTGTACATTAACATTTATATTTTGTACACCGTGTATACCTATTTCATTTGAATACAGAATGATCGATTAGATTATAAAAATATAAAGAACTAGCTTTAATGCGCGACTTCGTCCGCGTGGAGTTATATTTTAGGGTTCCGTACCCGAAGGGTATCCAACTGGACCCTATTACTAAGCCTCCTTTGTCCGTCCGTATGTTTGTTAGTCAGTCCGTCAGTCCGTCTGTCAGCGGGCTGTATCTCATGATCCGTAATAGGTAGACAATTGAAATTTTCACAGAATGTGTATTTCTGTTGCCGCTGTTACAACAAATAATAAAAAAAAATTTTAAACTAAAGGGGGCTCCCCTACTAGAAACGTGTTTTTTTCGTGGTAGGTACGGAACCCTTGTTACGAGAGTCCTTTTATTGACGCCTACGTAAGTTCTACGTCCACAACAATAGTACCCTAGTGTAACTTTTTTAGTTTATGCTAACTGTGCCTAAACCTTTATTACAATTTTTATTATAGACGGGAAAGAGACGGAGAATTTTTCCATCCCTTTTCCATCCATACTAATTGACAGATTAACACACAGAAAAATTACACCAGGGCAACAGAGCAATAAAGCGTATAATGTGAAACATGACGTTAAAAATATTAGTGTCACTTAGCCGCAAAGCCACCCCGCAATTTGCGGATATAAACGCTAAGCTGCCGCACAATTTGTATGCAAAATAAATTCCCTGAAAAAATGCCTCACATGTACCAGTCATGCGATCGACAATCACACAATCGCGAAACGTTCATATTCTCGGATTGATTCCAGAGCTGGTGAGAGATTTTGAAAGTGTGCCTGATAAATAGTTTTTTGAAAGAATAGTAGAAAATTCCCGAGATTTAGTTCGCGTGGATTAAGGGTTTTTATTCCGCGGGAACTCTTATGTCCCGGGTGTTGTTCCAGACTGTGATCTATCTCTGTGCCAAATTTCAGCCAAATCGATTCAGTCGAAGTAAAGTACATAATACAAGGCTTGAATGCTCAATGGTGGGAGGCTTTGGCCGTGGCTAGTTACCACCCTACCGTCAAAAACGTGCCGCCAAGCGATTTAGCGTTCCGGCACGATGGCGTGTAGAAACCGATTAGGGGTATGGGTTGAATTTACACTGCTATACCCCTTCCAAGTTAGCCCGCTACCATCTTAGACTGCATCGTCACTTACCATCAGGTGAGATCGCAGTCAAGGGCTATCTTGTCATAGAATAAAAAAAAAAATGCATCGCAGGTAGTTATACTAGGTACAGTTATGTCAACTGCAATGGACCTCCATACGAAATGCAATTTTTAATCTGCATACACACCATCTGTTTAGCCTCTTAGGTTAGCGATTTGAAATACCTTAAGCTTTATAAAAGACATAGAAACTGCAAAAATTGTTTATTTTGCATATTTCCATAGTATTATGTCATACGGAATCTTAGTATGGGGTAAGGCAGCCGATATTGGAAAAATTTTTGTTTTGCAGAAGAGGGCAATCCGCGCAATCTATAATTTGAGGCCGCGGGATTCCCTTCGAGAAAGATTTAAAGAGATAGGCATTCTTACAGTAGCTTCACAATATATTTATAACAACATAATATTTGTCAGACAAAACATTTTGAGTTACAAAAAAAAGAGTGATTTGTCCGATAGACCAAGTAGAAATCCAAATAGGCTCATGTTTCCTGGGCTGCGCCTCAAGAGGGTCCAAAAGACATTTGTGAGAATGGGCGTGACGTTTTACAATAAAATTCCACAGTCAATCTTAGACTTGCCTCTACACAAGTTTAAGAAATCAATTAAATCTGCTCTCATGAAAAAAGCATATTATACAATTGAAGACTATGTAAATGATAAAAAAGCGTGGATATAATTCGCTCCAGTGATTCATAAGACAGTAATAACTATCCTGTGTTCAATAACAATTGTAAAATTTTTATTTTTTTTTTTAAAAGAGCAACCGCCGAGTTTCTTACTGGCTCTTCTCGGCAGGAAAGGCATTCCGAACCAGTGGTAGATTCATTGACGATTCAAAAGTGCTTGTAAAAGTTTATTTGAATAAAAAATATTTCTATTCTATTCTATACATTTCATAAAAAAGACGTGTGGCACTCGGGGACTGCCGAGGTAAAGCTATTGCATAGCTTTTTTTATCAACGCCATCTAGCGGTGAGAGGAGTCCCGTGTCTGGTTATTTTCGTTACGGAATTTCTGGATTCGGTCTCCACGCTCAAGACCCGCGATAGAAGCTATGCAATAGCTTAAAAAGTTCATCATAATCCTCTGCAATGTGGTTGCCTGACAGAAATTGCTTCTAAGCGCTGGTAGTCCTTTTTTATTTACACGTATTTATTTTTATTTATTTATTTTTATTTTTTATGTAAATATAAATATTTACAAAAGAAGATATATTAGTAGAAGTATACATATTTTTTATTTGATGCACAATAAAGTGCATTCTTTTCACTTCGATGTGTTCGTTTTATCAAGCACCTCATCTCAACTCGCCATCAACTCTGCAACTAGATTCTCTGCGCTGTTCCGATAGGCGCGGGTCTACGGCGCCGTAACTCAGAAACAAGCAAACACGGCACCAACGCATTTGCATAACTATCGACTTTTTAAATCTATGCAAAACGCGACGATACGCCCGCTACGCGCTCACGAGCACCTACCCTCACATTTAAAAAAAATAACACATGCGATTCCATTATAACACCGTGCCACTTCTGATTGATAACTGAGTAGGTACCTACTAGAAACAACAATTAAAATTAATTTAAGGTGGTTTGATCCGGTCAGCGGTCACATCAGCGCCAATAGTTAAATATGCCAATGCCAATAGATAATCACGCGGTGGTAGCAGCACTGCTGCTCAATATACTTTATTTATATCAGGACAAATGAAAGTATTTTGAAAATTAAAATACATCTGAAACGTAGTTGGATATATTACAAATATACCGCTACAACCGGGAACCATATTATTATAAAAAAATATTCACATTTTCATTCATAAAAAAAAAAATAAGTCTAATTACAAAATCTACGCCATCTATTGGCGCTGATGTGACCGCTGACCGGATCAAACCACCTTAAACCAAATTTCTTTACACAATGAAGGTACCTGAACATTTTTGAATGAATCACATAGGAATAACTAAGTGCTTAACTATATCTATATGGTAGGACACAGTGGACCATTAGATACTTAAGAGAAAAAAGCGACCCGGGAATCGAACTCGGGACCTCGTCATCCGGAGTCGTACTTGATAACCACTAGACTCGAGGCAGTCAAAATGTACAGTGTGAAACGTACAGCTAACGTGTCGAATGCTCTCGCGTCTACACTATACAGAAATATCGTCGGCGATAGTGCAAATCCGCGTAACTAGCATTAGTACATTAAAATCCATTTCATACGTTTGTGGTCAAATCAAATTCAAATTCAAAATTTATTTATTTCATGTAGGCTAAGTTGTGGCTCTTATGACACGTCAAAAATCTACCAAACAAACCGCGTACAAAACCGCGTAAGTGTCGCAGCGACTAAATTAATTCACTTTAAAATATCTATATCTATTTTTATCAATACATGTAATGTACATGAATATTAATTATTAATATTCTCTTTGTAAAAATTAGCCCAATAGCCGTAGAAATAAGAAATTTATAAAGTTTTAACTTTCCCCTGTAAAACTGTGACTAGTGTAGATCCGCGTTTTTACCAATGGTAGATACGCGGTTTTGCGCTATCCCCTGCTATCATTTGCCTTCTGCACATCGAAACGCGGCTATGTTCACTTCAGAATAATAAAGTATTGGCAAGGACCTATGTAACTTAAACCTATATACTCGTATCTGCCTTTCGTATAATGTAAGGGCTCGTTTCGTGAAAAGTAAAAGCAACCCTTTCGTAACGAGTGGTGTAATCTTTGTCAGGATCTCGCGCAGTGTGATTGATGTAGAATGCAACTTAATATTCATAAGGTGTTGCCACATGTAACTGGCGCGGTGATGTCAGAAAAATAAGCAGCTATAATGGATGTGGCTTTTTACAAGGCCCAAAATCATATTATGATAGAGTAATCGAGAGTTACCAAAATAATAGTCAGTTAATCTAGAGTTACCGTAAAAGCGTTAATTTCTATTAGTCCCTATGAATTGTGCAATCAAAATCAAAATCATGTGCCTGCAAATTCTCATAATGTTCTCAATAGTGTATGAACTCTACCAATTTACAATGGGCCAACGTGGTGCCTTAAAACCCTTCTCATTCAAAGGGAACCCGCGCTCAGTAGTTTAAGAGTCCTTGCCTGCCAGGTTCTGATTTGGACGTACCTTGCTATTGGGTTTATGCTTCAGATATTATGATTATAATATTAAAAAAAATTACATGTTATGGATCCAACGCTCCTCACCGGAGTAACGAGAGTAAAATTTTTATTTTATAAAAAAAATGTACTCAAATCGGAATTCTCGTGAAGGACGTTTACGATTTTTACGCTTTTGAGTGAGATTGGAACACAAGATTTATCCATTAAAAACTTTTATAGGCAATTTATAAAAAATACCACTAATATAAACACATTCTCTACTCCGGAGTAAGGAGGCCAGTTTTTATATGTTTCATACAATTTAAGTAAATTAAAAATGCATAAAGGTAAGCCCGATTTTTGCAATTTATAAGCATTACAATAGCAGGTATTTCTTGATAGTTATTATCTTTTAAGGACTAAAAAAAATAAGGTGTAATAGTTTAGTATTCGCTGAGCTTAAATTAAAAAAAATACAGTTCTATTTATTTAATTTCATACCTACATAAATTATCAAAAGTAACCCCAAATTCACGATTGAAATGGCACAGCAGACTGTATGTCCGACATACCGAGCTCAGCGCTCTTCGAGGGTGGACGTGTTGCTGAACCGGGCGGCACTTAAGCATGTGTGCGTGATCTACTAAGTTACATAAATTACGAGTTGTTAACAATACATAGCGCAACCGACTCGGCTTTTTGAAATGAGATTTGCTTTTTCATATGTAGTTTAAACTAACATTATCTTTTTTATTTATAAGAACGTTAGGCAGGAAAAATGTAATACTCATATTGGGTGTTATTTTTAGAAAATAGAATAGGGAATTTTGTATGTACTCAAAGTAATTTTTTTGTAAAATAATGTGAAGTCTTAGAGGCTGTGTTAGGCAAAATAATTATAATGTTAAAAAATGGCTATTAATTATAGATTATTATAGGTACATAAACCATTCTCAAATCATAGTTCATCAATAATAATATACTTACCTATTGATGTTTTTTTACTATTAATTTTTTTATTGCATAGATTCCTGAAATTCCATCGCATATTAGCATCTGTCTTAGATTTACGTGCTTGTAATGAAATTATTTCTGATTCAATTGTAATTTGATTGATAAGCAGAAATACTTTCATTCAAAAATACAAATAAAGTTGTAGATAAATGTATCGTATTAGGTATCCGACGAAAGGTCTCGTTTGCATCGGTAGAGATAATGTAAATATTATGTAAATAATACATTAAAATTTGAAATACTAGTTGATGCCCGTGGCTTCGCTCGCGTGGATTTAGTTTTTAAAATCCCGCGGGAACTCTTTAATTTTCTGGAATAAAACGTAGCCTATGTCACTCTCCGTTGTTTGTTCGTGGATTCGTTGCTTTGTTACGGTGTGATTGAAGGACTAACCAATAAACCAACAAATACTCACTTTCGCATTTATAATATTAGTAAGTTAGTAAAGATGTTGAATTAAGAAATTAGTATGGTAAGCAGTTCGGTATTATCTATACAAATAAACAAAATTGAATTCGTGGATTCGTTGCTCTGTTACGGTGTGATTGAAGAACTAACCAATAAACCAACAAACACACTCACTTTCGCATTTATAATATTAGTAAATTAGTAAAGATGTTAAATTAAGAAATTAGTATGGTATGTAGTAAGGTATTACCTATACAAATAAACAAAATTGAAGTATCTGCTTATAATATCAAAATAACAGCTTTTTACTAAATCCATATGAAAGTAAATAAGGTATAATAACAAAAAAGCATTTTTTATCATTTTTGTCTGTCTGTCTGTACGTATCAAGTACAATAACTATTATAATATGTAATTTGGTTTGCCTGTAATTATGTGCCCACCTGAAATGTTTCTATAGATGTAGTATAATTTTTTTTGTAATTCTTGTGTGGTTTCCTGTTGGCAACCAAATCGGTTTCTACACGCCATCGTGCCGGAACGCTTAATCGATTGGCGGCACGTCTTTGACGGTAGGGTGGTAACTAGCCAAAGCTTCCTACCAGACCAGACCAGAGACAATTTAGAAATTATAAATTCCTAAATTGCCACCGCTGGGAATCGAACCCGAGACCTAACAGTTATAAGACTACAGCGCTCACCACTGCGCCAGGGAGGTCGTCAAGCTTGTCATCATTAGGGCTGATCTACACCAGAATAGCAGCGGCCGGCAGCGGCGCGGCGAGCACTTTCAGTGTGAACTAATTTTAAACTTTATCTAAATAATTGCTAAAGACCAATATCGCTTGAAAAGCTCAAAAAGGTCACGCGGCCACACGCGTCAAGCGATACTGGTCTTTAGCGATAATGTAGTTAAAGTTTGAAATTATTTCAAACTGAAAGTGCCGCACCGCTGCCATTCCGGTGTAGATCGGCCCTTATTGATAAGAAAGATAGCATTCCAAACAGTGTTCAAACAATATGGTCTGGCCAGAAAATAATAAAATCAAATATGACAAGGTACCTACCTGCAAAGGTTGAGGCGTTGGGCACGTGCCTGCTCCAGTCCTCAATTGAGTAACAATAACTGTTATCATAAAACTTTAGAGACAATGTTTTATGACAACAGTTATGGTTACCCAATTATTGGTATTTTTTTTTATTTTGACTAGGCCGACAAGTTCTAACTTTTTTTGGTTCTATCTTTACGATGATTTAGGTTTGTAAAACTATGTTGAGGTAGGTATTCCGGGATGAAATGTATATCTTTCGTCAAGATGCAAGTTATCTTGTCGCAAAATTTTATTGAATGACGGATTTACCTTTTTATAGTTATTGTAGTATCGATATGAATTGATATTAAAATTTTATATTAATTGATACAAATAAATTATAAAAATAACTAGATTATTATTACTAGGTATTTATTGTTTTATTAGTTTGTGCCTGCAACCTCGTCCGCATGAACTTAGTTTTTTAACCCCTCAGAAACGGCATGTTTTTCCGGAATATTGAACCTATTTCACTCTCCATCAATCTCCATCGATCAGTTGCTACGTGATTAAAGGACACACGAACAAACACAGTTTCACATTTATAATATTAGTTATTACATAACCACCTATTAAGTACCTTCCCAAAAATATAACGAAATATTAATATCAAAGTAAAAGTAAGATCTTTTGTTACACCATTCGAAAATTGTACAAAGTATCAAACTATCTTCTCCGAGATACAATCGTGTTCCGCGCTAGTGTGCGAAAGCTGTTTACAGTCGTATTGTAAGCGACACGCACACATTCACAGTTCGGGCCAAATCCGAGTCGAGCTGAACAAAGGACGGGTTCTTAAGGATTGCATAATGATGATGAGTGAAAATTAATAGGTATCTTCCTCTACTTAGAATTCCAAATTCAAATTGTTTTTATAATATAGCTAACTATGATATTTCATAAAAGTTAGTTTCAAAATCACATTTTTTCTTTTGTTATAACGCTGTTTTTGTAACTATAGAAAAACCGAAATTGTTCGTTTTTTTTTTAAATATGTGTTTCATCAACGCAGCACGAACCGTACCTACTGCAAGTAAACGCACGGTGCGTTAGTGGTTTTATCGCTTACTTTGTTAAAGTGTTCATCCAAAAATCAAGTCGAAATCCGTTGTTCCGTTGCTGCGTTATTATAGAACACACCTAGAAAATAAACACACTACCTATCGCCTGTATAACAGTTGTGTAATTAAGGATTGCAAAACAACCGCATCCATTCAATAAAACTTAATTTTTCATACATTCAAGTTGAGTTGAGTTAAACTATTCGGTTGTAATTAAAAAGGAAAAATCCTTATAACGCACGTGTGCGATCGCCGCGATAAGGAAATTAAAGAGTTTTCCGTAATGGACTGCGAATACCGACACGACATCACTCATATAACTTTATGCTAAATAACATTAAATAAAATAAAATACCGAATTAATTTTATCATCTGCCATCTGCGACTTAGATATTTGTCAATATGTAAACGTATGTAAATGGCGGGGGACGTGTAGCCTAGTTGTAGTAGAACCTAAATACTACATTATTAAAAAAAACTCAGCAATGTTTTACTGAAAAAGTGCTACTACTTATTCAATTAGGGAATTTTTAGCGGATAGTTTGTAATTTTGTATTGACATTTGAAATAAATATGACATTGTAAGGATTAAATTGACTGATTTTTGTTATAATTGCCGTAAATATTGTTATTAGAATCCATTAGTTAGTGTAGTAGTGATGGCGGATAACTGCAACACTGCGCTGGTTAAGCACCGTTGACCCCGGTCAGTAACCGGATGGGTGACCAACGTTGGGCGTTCAAACTTGGTCTTTTCGCTCCTCCGTGTCTCGGAGAGCAGATTAAGCCGTCGGTTGCGGTTATTATTAACGTCTAATAATAACAAAGGATCACAATCCTTGGTAATGAGAAATACGATGATGGGAGCAAAAGCTAGTATTATCCTTCAGAGGCGTAACTATAGGGTGGCATGACGGCAAAATGCCACGGGCCCCAGCTGGAAGGGGCCCCCGATCAGAGGGCCAGAAGCACAAGATGATCCTAACATTTATAGCCATTCCTGTGATTACGGCTAGTGCCTTGCGATCATTTTCAAAATTAAAATTGATATAAACTAAATTCTTTTGGACAAGAAAGGTTTCGCACAGTGTCGGATTTACCAAAAGGCTGAGTTGACTGGAGCCTAGGGCAGCAGATTTTAGGGGCGGTAAATTTGGGGCCAAAATTTTTATTTATAACTTACAGAAATGAAAAAGATACATATTTGTATAAATATGTACCTAAATGTCATTAGGCCCATAAACACATATTTTAAAATTTTATTTTTATTTTATTTTTATTTATTTATTTTATGGAAACATACAGTGTTAATTGTCTTAAATCTAAAAACAGATTTATAATTCTTAAACCTAAATAGTTTCCAAAGACTATATAACACTTATAGATTACATTAATCTGACAACGCAACAATCAGGTGCAGCAGAAAGAACAAAAGTTATAAAGTTATAAATTAATTTTTTAAACAGAAACTTGCCGAAAACCGACCAACTTGTAGCTAGTCGGTTTTCGACAAGGTATCCTTAATAGCTAATTTAAATTTGGAGAGAGAGAGATGAAAGATGTCATTTTCCGAAAATAGCACGTTAAATTGGTTGCAACTTCTTCTAATAAATGTATTAGTAGCATACTTTGTCTTGCATGGTGCAATATAAAATAGTTTTGGATGCCGACAGGTAGATCGTGGGCACTTTAAAGAAATTTTAGAAAGTAGATAAGGGGAGTCAACACCATTATTCAGGAGCTTAAATAAAAGAATTTGATCTCTTTGAACCCGTCTGCTAGTGGCTGAAATAGGCATACGGGGACAGTCATTATTAGTATTATTTGATATATAATAAGATAACCGTTTTACGAATCGATTGTGGACTCTTTCAATTTTTTCTTTATGTACCTTATACTGAGGGCTCCAAACAGTGGAAGCGTATTCCAGAGTAGATCTTACAAACGAGTTATAAAGAAGAATAAGTGTTGACGGTAGTTTAAACTCTTTAGAAATCCTTAAGACAAACCCCAACATCCTATAAGCCTTACTAGATATATGGTTAATGTGTTCATCATAAAGTAACTTTTTATCTAAAATTACGCCAAGATCCTTCACAGAGGACACCCTGTTCAAGATTTCATCTTTTAGTTTATAATCATAGTTTATAGGTTTGCATTTTCTAGTGAATGTTATAATACTACACTTTTTTATATTTAAAAACAGTGAGTTTTGGGAGCAATAATGACATAGTGAATCTAAAATATCTAATTAATTACTGAATATAGGTACCCCAAACAATAACTAAATAGTTGGTAGAGCCGACTTTACCTACGATGTCAGGTGTGCGGCGCATACAAGCGCAGGGTCTCAAGCGTCAAAAGTACAGGACTAAATATGGCGTAGTGCAAAATAAAAAATTTCGCACTCGCTTCGCTCGTGAAAATGTCACTTTTACGTTGCTATTGTAGGTGCCAAGTATAGACTACCAAGTGCCGTAATGCAATCATAAAAAATTTCGCGCTCACTCTGCTCTCGAAAATGTCGCTTTTACGTTTCTATTGTAGGTGCCAAGTGTGGACTACTAAGTGCCGTAATGTAATCATAAAAATTTTAGCGCTCGCTTCGCTCGCGAAAATGTCGCTTTTAAGTTGCTATTGTAGATGCCAAGAATGGACTACTAAGTGCCGTAATGCAATTATAAAAAAATTCGCGCTCGCTTCGCTCGCGAAAATGCGACTTTTACATTTCTAGTGTAGATATGTCAAGTATGGACTACCAAGTGCCATAATGCAATTATAAAAAATTTCGCGTTCACTTCGCTCGCGAAAATGTCACTTTTGCATTTCTATTGTAGGTGCTAAGTATGAAATATTAAGTGCCGTAATGCAATCATAAAATTTCGCGCTCGCTTCGCTCGCGAAAATGTCGCTTTTGTGTTGCTATTGTAGGTGCCAAGAATGGACTACTAAGTGCCGTAATGCAATCATAAATTTCGCGCTCGCTTTGCTCGCGAAATTGTCGCTTTTACATTGCTATTGTAGGTGCCAAGAATAGACTACTAAGTGCCGTAATGCAATCATAAATTTTGCGCTCACTTCGCTCACGAAAATGTCGCTTTTACGTTGCTGTTGTAGGTGCCAAGAATGGACTACTAAGTGCCGTAATGCAATCATAAAAAATTACGCGCTCGCTTCGCTCGCAACATTTTCGGAGTAACAAGTATGGAATACGTAACTGCGCGGTGCAGCCGTTAATACTGGCCTACATCATTGAACTTCAGGTACCAACTCCTCAATCCTGATGCTGCTTGGTAAGGCCCACCTAAATTGTGACGATTTAGAAACCATCGGTTGTGGATTGGTATTGCAGGTAGTTAAGCATCAAGTATATGGACTAGTGGAGTAGTGGCAGAATACAATCGTAAAAAATTTCGCGCTCGCTTCGCTCGCGATAGTGACATTTTTGGTTCTTATGTCATTAATACTTTTACTGAACAAAAAGCCAATACGCTCGCCAAAATACGCCAAAAGTTCAATACGCTCTGAATTAAAGGTTATTAGAAAATCAAGTAATTGTATTCGCGTTTGTATGTACCTACTTCACCTAGTGATTTATTATAAAGCAAAAAAATATTATCTCATTGGTTGAGCTTCTTTATATTGGGGGAGAGAGGGCCCCGTCCGATGAATTTGCCACGGGCCTCAAACTGTATAGTTACGCCTCTGTTATCCTTACTAATATTATAAATGCGAAAGTGTATTTGTTTGTTGGTTCGTGGGTTTGTTGGTTTGTCCTTCAATCACGCTGCAATAGAGCTACGGATCAACGTGATTTTCTGTATGGTTGAGTTGAGGATCTGGAGAGTGACATAGCCTACATTTTTATCCCGGAAAATCAAGGAGTTCCCGCGGGAATCAAAAAAACTAAATGCACGCGGACGAAGTCGCGGGCATCAGCTAGTGTTATGAATAAAATTCTGACAGTATGTACTATGAGTTTAGAAATAATTTGCGTTACTTGATTATATTTTATTTCACTAATTCATACATTTTTTTTCATTTCAATACAAGCATACTTATTTATATTTGAGTAAACTTGTTTGTTAATATGTTAGTGTTATCGCCTGGTGACGTCACGACATCTAGATTTATATGGCAGAGGGCGAGGAAATGTTTATCTACCTTCGTGAGGTGTGGTTTTTGCGGCATACTCCACCTGCCTTTCTTATACAGTATACACTGGTGTGGACAGTGATAAGCTCATGTTCCAACTTATGTACATTTGTAATATACTAACTGACTAAAACTTTAACTAAAGTTGACACATCAACATTGCAAAAATGAACCGAAATCCTCAAACAAAAAGTTAAGCTCGCAACCTTTTTGTGTACCTACTTACAATTAAGGTAAATAAATATGAATGTAATGGAATCCTTTCAATTTATTTAAAGATAGGACAAATATTGGCCTCTTTGCTACCCCTAAAGTCTGCCGCCTTAGGCTCCAGCCCATTCCGCCTGCTGGTAAATCCGCAGTCATAAACTATAGGTATAAAAGCACGAATGTAATTAAGTTTTCCTATTTATGGCCACACTACACCATTCCCAGCATTTGTTTGCGCGGGCGAAAAGCTAAACCATTAAAATATACAGCTTACAAATAGCGGCGTAGCTCGATAGCGGAATCGAACCCGCGATATGTAAATGCCCGTCCGATCGTGACGCACGACGTCCGTCCTTTCGCAGACACTTGGCGGAGATCACGCCGGGTGATAGACAAGAGAGCTTTTTTTTTAATCTGGAGCCACAATGCATGGTGACATTTTGCTTAGATTCCACCACGGAGATTGCGCGCGGACTTTTTTTTAAATTCTTATCTATATATATAAAATTCAAAGTCCTGACTGACTGACTGACTGACTGACTGACTGACTGACTGAGATATCAACGCACAGCCAAAACTACTGAAGTTAGAAACTTGAAATTTTTACAGTTGGTTCCTTTTATGACGTAGGCGCACACTAAAAAAGGATTATTGGAAATTCCGCCCCTAAGGGGTTTAAATAGGGGATGGAAGTTTATACGAAACTCCGTCATTTTTCAAGCTGTTTCCATCAAAGTTGGTATTAGAGCTTTCAGTTAAAAATAAAGAAGTACGTGTGTCACAGGTTTTGAAAATTCCACCCCAAAATCTAATTCCACGCGGACGAAGTCGCGGGGGCAAAAGCTAGTTATTTTATATGGGACTTTTAAGGGTGACCTTTATGTCAGCCTCATCAGTACACACAAAATATTACAATTAACTATATACAAAATCAACTAGGTACCTATATAACTATACCAATTTGAGAAAATCACTAACAAATCTATATAATATACTTTAACAGCCGACTTTCTCAAAGCGCGGTCTTTGGAAAAGAACCCTCCTAAAGTACAACGGTTAATGGCGCGGACTGAAAACTGAAATGTCGAAAGTTCGATCCCCACCCGTTGCACTGTTGTCGTACCCACTCCTAACACAAGCTGTGTACTTAGACGACGCAGTCTAAGAACATGGGGTTATTCAAGGGGCGGACTAACAAATTCCTGAAAAGCTGGCAACGCATTGCTGGTGCCTCTGGTACTACAAGTGTTCATGAGCGGCGGTAATCACTTAACATCAGGTGACCCGTCTGCTCTTTTGCATATAAAAATATAAGATGTTAGCGGGCTAACTTAGAAGGGGGTATGGCACTTGGCAGTGTTAATGAAATCCACACACCTTATTGAGTTTAGTTAAATCTTCCATACTACGTTCCAAGTTAGCCCGCTGTACAGTTGTACTGTAAGGCAGGTAAGTACCTAGTCACATGGCGTAGCTAGAGGGGGGCATTGTAGGGCAATGCCCTACCTTGAAATCTCAATGCCCTACCTTAAAATACCAAAAACTAAGATAATTTTTTTATAATTAAATTGTTTGTATCACCCCACCCAACAATTAATTATTACCTCACTCTCACTAAGACGTGGATCTCTACATCCAAATCTGGAAATTCAACCACCTTGTTCGCTTGTTCTTCATCATTGAGGATTTAATAGTTCTTAGATCCATGCTCATGTTTTGTCACAGAATTTTTTTGTGTACGTATAGCTATTGAATGTACATCACTGACCTAGAGGTCAGTGATATACCTACATGGTGATTGATTTAGGAGCCCGTGAAGGAATGAATGAATGAATGAATATACTTTTATTGTACACCACACATAATATAAGAATAGAAACAATGAGCTTAATAAATAGTATACAATTTGGCGGCCTTATCGCTAAATAGTGATCTCTTCCAGGCAATCAATGGTGTTAAATGACATAGCTATAGATACTAGAGGTAGGTGGTGCCCGTGCTTCGGAGCAGATCAATTATGATAAATTTTTTACTTCCACCCTACCTGTAACCAATGCTGCCCTACCTCAAATTCGACTCTAGCTACAGCCCTGCCACGTCAGTACTACTTAAAGGCAATTGATGGCGTAAACCGATAGAAATGGCTTTAAATGCCAGCATCGGTGCGCGATACACACGAGCCGCGCAGATTGTGTTAATGTTACCGCTAATTTATTTATGTGAAACCGGTCAAGATTTAACAGGAGAGTAGAGCGGATTCTAACACTTTTATAAGAAACTAGCTTTTGCCCGCAACTTCGCTCACGTTAAGTTTGATTTTTCAACCCCCTGTTTACCTCCTTAAGGGTTTAATTTTCAAAAATCCTTTCTTTGCGGATGTCTACATCAAAATAGCTATCTAAAACTGCCTGATCCGTCTAGTGGTTTGAGCTGTGCGTTGATAGATCAGTCAGTCAGTCAGTCGATCAATCAGTCCCACCGGTCGAGACAATGCAATGTTCATTATTGTTCAATTATAAATATTTTATATTTACCTACTAAAAAATATAACAAAACTTCGTTTTTATCCGGTCAAAGCAAGGGCGGTCAAGTAAGTAGATAATTTGCGCCAAAAACAGATAAATATCTAAACGTATATTTTAAAAATATCTTATATCTTCAAAGATAAACATCAGCAGGGTTTTAGTTTATTTTTATTTTAAGAGTGATGTTTCTTTAGGATGATCCATATCTACTAATATCTTTTTAGTATCCACAGTGTCTGTATCTTCTTCACGGCTCAATCCATCAACTAATATTTACGGATTTTGGCACACATATATATGTGTGCCAAACACACACATATATGTGTGCCAAAACACACAAAGGCTACTCTCTATAGTCCTCAATCAAAGCGGCCAAGAGAGAACAATTATTATTTTACTAGCTGATGCCCGCGACTTGGTCCGCGTGGATTTAGTTTTAAAAATGCTGCGGGAACTCTGATTTTTCGGGATAAAATATAGCCTATATAACTCTCCAGGTCCTCAACTATACCATGCAAAAAATCACGTCGATCTGTAGCTCTGTTGCAGCGTTATTGAAGAACAAACCAACAATAAACACACTTTCGCATTTATAATATTATTACATAATATCTAGTAATTATATAGGTATTATAAGTAAGGACTAAGGATAACATTTAAAATTTGTTTTAGGAAAATTTTTAGCTTTCTAACAGATATGAGACAGCAAAAAATACTTTTCAATATGAATAAGTACCTACTTGACTGAGTAATGAGTATTATTAATAAGTAGGTACCTGCCTATTCAAATTACATTTTGTATCACAAATGCAATATCGATATCACAATATTCGAATCTATAATATTCAAATGATTTAAACGCAATCATTCGATAACATTTGAATGTTTTCGAAATCACAGGTAGTGAGTGAATGATGTAAGATATCGTTCTCTAGGTGATCGGTCACCGGCGTCACAGTGTGCGATCCTTATCAGCGCCGATTGTGACTGCCTCGATGCACGACTATTTTAATTGGACCCTGATCTCTGATCTGATAAATGTAAGGACAAGATGGCGGCTTTGTTTTTTTTTTTAATTCAACATGTATAGGCACGTGTTCGATGTTAGTGCGTGTAACAGGATTTTGAATGGACGTTTAGTGGTACCTACTTGTGTAAAGTGAACAGGTATTATTAGACGATTGACATTTTTTTATTGATTTGTATCTTACGGATCTTTTAAGTACTTTGATACTACTAGAGAATTAGAGTAAAGTAGGTATTGTAAGACATAATTATTTAAAAGACACGGTTCACCAATTCCAGTATCAGAAACAACTACGAGTACACAACAGCTTTGTGTCCTTTAACGTAGCATTCCATTCAAACCATAAAATGATATCGTCGGCAAAGTCTGAATGCTTTATAAAAGCAATGCGGGCACTAAGTAGACGTTTCAAACAAAATAGTTATGTCAATTGCATGCCTACCCCCTCATACAGAAGTCGTTTAAGCCACATTATTTGACGTGTTTATAAAGACAAAAGGACGCTGATGAATATCATTTAACGAATCGACATTCGGTTTCGCGAAAGTTGCTCAAACGACGCCAAGTCACGCCATCTATCTGATTGAACATTCAACCTTTCTTAACAATCACAACTTATAACTTACTTAAGGAAAAACGGGAGCTCGAACGCAACTAACGAACCGCGATAAACTCCGTTCGCTATGACGACGACATAAACCGGCGGATAAATCGCGCACTGACGGAGCCAATCGCACGTCACCGCGGAATCGCAACAGCCAATCGAAATGCGCTGTGACTAGGATAGCGTGACCCGAACGCAATCCGATTCAATTGGCATTCGTTACCGCGAGATGGCGGTCGGCGCGCGCACCAATCGTCGCGTCCATCTCGCTGTCGTGCCCATATAATGATCTTCACAGGGGCAGGAGAATGAAGTTGAGCCTCTCATTAATTGGCGTTTTGAGCTGAGATCGCTGCGCGAAAGATAGGTTAATTCCTCGCCCGCTCGAGATCGTTGTCGCTCAAAAAGGAAGGTGAGCGAACGTTTTCTGGAAATCAGATCCAATTACAACAAGGCCCGTTAACTTTTTGTTCTGTTTGCCAATGGTCGAAATACTCACGCGCACTGTTGACGGACGGGGGTCGCGCGACCGGTTCGCGTTATTGGATCGGCTGTTTTATTCCCGCGATGCACGGAAACGTGGCAGAACATTGGTCGCATAACTCAAAACCCTACACCCACCCACGCAGAGGCATTTACATACAGCGAGCACGTCTCAATTAGGAGCGCTAATGTATGCCTCGACCAAAGACCTGATCCGTCTGACGTCGACAGATAGCAGCGAAACGTGACGAGTGTCGACTATCGCGAGAAAAGCACTGCCAACCTACCATCGCTCTACTATTAACAACACTAATAAGAACTGATATGGTCGATTCTTTTTGCTCCAATCGACTACTCTGAATTCCATTTACGTATCGGTAATGGCCACTTCTCGATTTTAAGAGATTTATTTTTGTTTTCAGGTGAGGACGAGGAATGGGGAAACGAGAGCGAGGCGATGTCAGGAGAACCTCGCACGCCGAGCTCTGGTGGAGAGCGAGTCGCTTCCAGTGGTGGGGCATCGCCGGTTTCTGAGGGTTCTACTGCTGCTTCTCCGCCACGATTACGTCTAAACACGAGTCTGGCGACTGATCCTGCCCTAGCTCCGCAAGCTACATCTCTGAAGCGCGAACCGCCCTCTCCGTCACCGCCACCGCCACCGGTTCAACAGCCGAGAGATTACCTGGCCGGCCTTGCGGCCGCAAACTTCCCAGCGCTATTTCCAGCAGCAGCCGCCACACCCCCGGGCTACATGTGCCAACCTTGTGGAATACGGTATTCCTCTCTAAGTACTCTTCAAGCACACCAAGAACACTACTGTTCCAAACGGAGGACGAAGCCTGATGGCACCGAGACGACTGCAGATGCTGTAGCTGATGAGTCGAGCGGAGACTCCAAAACGCCGCGACCCTTAGGCAAGCAATACGCCTGCACCTATTGCTCATACAGTGCTGATAAAAAAGTTAGTTTAAATCGTCACATGCGAATGCATTCCTCATCCCCTGTTAGCAGCAGTACTCCTGTGCCTGTGCTTCCCACCTCCAATGGAGAAGCCGTGGAAGGTCAACCGGCGCAAGACCGATACTGTACGGACTGTGACATACATTTTAGCTCAGTTAAAACTTTTCGGGCCCATAAAGCACATTACTGCAACACGCGGCAAGTCGTGAAACAAGCATTGGCTGCAGCTAGAGCGGGTTCAGCTACGTCAGGATCTGCGCCACCATCTCCGGAAGCAACTCCTCCTTCACAAAATCAATATGCATTGGCGCTGCCGACGAATCCGATTCTCATAGTCCCGTATTCGATATTAAGAAGTGCTAGTACTCTACCTGGTGCTACTCTTCCAGATCCTGACACACCATGCTTTTTACTACCAAATGGAACATTCCAACCCCTTAGCAGAGCGTTACCAAATTTAAATACTGAAGTAAAGGAACCCGAAGTTTTAAAGTCTGCCAATCGACCGCGTGAACCTACTCGTGATGGCACTACACCATTAGATCTAAGTGTGCGACGATCCCCGGAATCTATAACGCCAGATGAACATGAAAAGGAGAATAGAATTCGTTCCACAACTCCTGAGCAAATAGTTTGTGCTCCATCGTTACCTGGCTCTCCCGGAACCCCATCTCCTTCAAGGCGATCCTCCTCTCCGAGTGGAGAAAGCTCCCCTAAACGAAGTCGACGTAGTTCAAGAGGACCAACACCAAAACCACCAAGCATACCTTCGCCTGCTGAAGAAAAGTTTCCTCCAGTCGTGCCTCCACCGATATTACCTCCCGGTTTGGCGTTAAGACTCGCCACAGACTTACCTGTAGCGACGGTGCCACCCCAAGTACTGGTTAAGCAAGGAGTTTCGAAGTGTAAAGAGTGCAACATAGTTTTCTACAAAATTGAAAACTATCGGATTCACAAACGCCACTACTGTTCCGGTGGCGGAGGGGAAGAGAGAGCCAGCCCTGCGCCTCCAGAGGCCGGTCGGCCGCCGCAGTACCGTCAGCTCATTTGTCTTGCATGCGGTATACATTTTAGTTCGCTGGACAATTTGACGACTCATCAGGTGTATTACTGTACCAAGAGGGAGACTCGTTCACCGCGCAGCGTGCCTGAGACACCGAGGCCCGCGTCTGGATCTGACGGTGGCTGGAAATGCCCTTGCTGCGACGTAGTGTCGCCGACGGCAGCAACGGCACAACGGCATATGGAAGCGCACGCTGGAGTAAAGGCATTCCGCTGCACGATCTGCCGGTACCGGGGCAACACGCTGCGGGGCATGCGCACTCACATACGCATGCACTTCAGGGAAAAACCTGCTGATCTACAGGTTAGTATTACAAATATTTAAACAAACCCTACTCCTTAACGTCTTTAGGACATAAGTTGTGCTCGGTTGAATTTATGATATTCTTGCTTCAGCTATGCATCTTCCTAATAGTGAGTGAGTTAAGCAAATCATAGGTTTTCTTTAGAGTATTTAACGAACTCAAAGGGTGATTCAGATAGCCACACTGTAAACTTGGCAACAAACAGTTGCATTAAGAATAACCTATAGTTTCTCTATAGTTTCATCATTATTATTATTTGCCTGTAAGGACCAAAAACTGCACCTGCAACTGCACTGAGAAATATCTATTACAAAACTACCCGCTTTTATTTTTCCAGGAGGAGAGCTACATCTCCTGTGTAGTCGAGGAAGAAACTCGGGAGACAACATCCCCAGCTCCAGCAGTGGGCGAGAGAGTCCATCGGTGCAGTTCCTGCGCCTACACATCAACGTACCGAGGCAACGTCGTACGACACGCACGATTAGTCCACGCAACCGAGGAACCAGAATCAGAAGACACGACCTCCCCGATTCCAACTGTGGACATAAAAAAGGAGCCAGACACAGAGGAAGACTCCCCAAACTTCTGCAAGTTCTGTAACATACCTTTTAAGTATGGTAACTCTTATAAAGCTCACAAGCAGTTCTATTGCAAAGCCAATCAGGAGGCTGCGGCTAACAACAATGTGCCGGCGAGAGTCAATGACGCGTCGGTCGTATGAAACGGTGGTTTAAAAAATATTAGCGATGTTGTTGTGAAATTAATTCAGAATTTGCTTAAAAATACTTGACTGAAAAATTAATATTCCGGTAGGTTAAGTTATTCTCGTGAAGGATGGGAAATGAGACATACCTACGCCTACTTTTAAATAAATTAGTAGGTACCTACGCCTTTTTGCTAGATCTGCGATTTTTCTGTCACGTTAACAAAAAAGATTAAACTTAAGATGTTCAAAGGAATAAACTGTACTCTATGAAAATTAATAAGTTCAAAGAATATATTATATTTCACATCAAAATCGCTAATTTTTATCAGCTGGTTTCAATAACCTATCCAGTATAAAATCCTAAAATCGAAAGTCGAATTTTTATCCAAATACATAGTAAAGTTGGTCAATAATTTTATTAATTTTTACTCTTTATTTCATATTTTGATGACTAAAATATTTGTGTTTAAAGGAGGTGGGTTGATAAGGCAACAAAATCCGCACCTCATACACTCGAAAAAAAAAGTTCCAGATTTCGACAAATTGTAAATGTATTTATATACTTGAAGATATAAACTTTATTTTAATATAAAGTTTAGGTGATAAAAAAAATAGTAAGTTACAGAAAATATTACCCAAAAAGAGAGTGTTTCTTTTACTTTTCTTACATTTTCATACATTTTAGTCGTTTTTTAAGCTTTGATTTAATATTTTAGAATGAGGCGCTCCATGAACCATGGTAAACGTAACTGATAATGATGCTCCTTTTTATAAGCTTTTATATGAGTATTAATTTATTTTGGTTCATGGAGCGCCTCATTTTAAAATATTAAATCAAAGCTTAAAAAACGACTAAAATGTATGAAAATGTAAGAAAAGTAAAAGAAACACTCTCTTTTTGGGTAATATTTTCTGTAACTTACTATTTTTTTTATCACCTAAACTTTATATTAGAATAAAGTTTATATCTTCAAGTATATAAATACATTTACAATTTGTCGGAATCTGGAACTTTTTTTTTCGAGTGTATGAGGGGCGGATTTTGGGCCTTATCAACCCACCTCCTTTTTAGATTTTGTATTATTAAATAGGTTATTCAAACCGACCGTAAACCACTCTTATTTAGGTGTTAGATCGTCAATCTTAGCTTCCTTCGCTTTCCAACGTTTAAATAAGTGTCTCTATAATAATATTAAACACGTTATCGGAACTATTCGAGTTATGTGCAATAATTTATCAAGTTAAATATAAAAAATATCGGTGTAAGGACATTAACTGTACTGCATATCAAAGCCAAATCGATGTTTTGACATTCAAGTGACAGATCACTGAGTGAATGGAACGAATGAAATCTCGGCTCGTGTAAATAAAGCCCTATTTAGATTTTGTTATATTGTAATTGTTATTGTAAATCATTAAATAACTAGTTAAAAAAAGTTAACCTCCTTCGTCATTTTGTATTAGTATACGTTAAAATACCAAATTGTAAATATATTCTGTAAAGATATTATTATCGCATTATTATTATTACAACTAAATTTTATTACCATTTGTTCTAAGTGATTGTTCTTTCTTTGTTGTTATTGTAATTTTTGTTTATTATTGATAATAATTAGGCACCTTTAGATGAACTTTATCGAACTTTGCTAAGCAATCGCATGCTCATTCCAATTTCTATGTTCAATTGCTTTTAGGTACCTATGTACCTACCTATAGTACAGATTATATTTTAATGACACTACATGCCCTTTTTTGACAGTATTTTGCTTTTAGGTACCTATGTACTTACCTATAGTACAGATTATATTTTAATGACACTACATGCCCTTTTTTTGTCAGTAATGTAAGTAATTTTTTTAACTAGGCTTCAGCCAATCCCATTCTTAGTCTGAGAAATTTCTGAAAGTTGAGTCCGATAATTTCATTATTAGCGTCTCTAGGCCATTTTGAAGTCTAAAAGCGAATAGAACTCTCACGCTGTGACGTTGTGTAATAGATTTCGAGTGTCGCATCACTATAACGGCAGATTAAATTGGATCTACATTCTGCAACTTTTTTAAAATTTCAGTAGAATTTTTCTATTTGTATACAACACCAACACTAGCAACAGTCTAAAATTAAAAAAAAAACTCAACATATAGGTATATGTTGGGTTTTTTTAAATCTTACTAATTTTCCAAATCGTGTAGTGTCTTTGAAATATAAAGTTGTGAAATTCTCCAAAAGCTGTAAGCCTTAAAGGCTTAACCTACCCTTTCTGATTTTATGCGGATATTTGTTAATTTATTTTATTAATATCCTATTTCACCACTTTAAAAAATCTCTTTACTTGATTTAATCTATTTCGTGTCAATTCGGTCACGACTAAAGGTTTAAAACAAATCGAAAATAGTTTTGTTTTTATATTAAAAAAAAAATGATATGTTGAGTTGAACAATTCATGGTCTTTAACTATTTACCTAAACTGAAGAGAAACGAATTTTCGGTAAAAAATTTCCCACTTTTGAAATCTTTTACTTCTGTATCTTTTTATTCTTAGTCTACCTACTTACATTAAAAGTGTATTGATACTTTAATAAAAAGTGGGTGAAATAGATTTTTAATAAAATTTCATAATAATTTTAAAAACATTTTATGTAAGTACCTAGTCGGAAAGGAACTTGAAAATTATAAAAAAGGTTTTTAGGAACTAAGCATTTCAAAACTAAAATAAATAAAGTAATACGTTTGAGTAATAATGTAAAGATGTCTCTTTTTCATACGTAGGTATACTAGGAAAAAGTTATTATCAAATACATAGACTTAAAGAAATAGATAGACTGAGACACTCTCAAAGATAACAAAAGTGAGTCCAGTTGTCTAAGTAGTGTGTGTCCAACATTCAGTGATATTAGCAAGTAATAAGTGATGTACCGCTCGTTCAGCATTTCCATTTTTTACGGCACTCAAATCGTTATTCATTCGAAACTCAGCTGGAATTTTGTCACGTAAAATTTTACTCACACTGTAATGTCTGTCTGTATCTGTCTCTACAGTTTACCTCCAGACCTTTTTCTTTACCTCAGACTGGGACCTCTTGTCTTTCTTTTTCCTTAAGTCTATGATAACGTTCACGCAAAATACCATGTTTTGTCAATGCCAAAGCATCGCTAGATTATTGTAATTTGCATTTATAGGTATCTCACTAATTATAGCTGTAGTATTAAGTGAATACAAGACTTATTCCGTAGATATATCTACCTACGTTATTAATATTGGAAACCAAGGTACACAATTCTTTATAAAAGTAATTAAAATTCTATTAAAATCCTTTTCAATTTTCTTGTGAATTACGCGAAATCTTGTTTCCTCAATATAAGAGATAATATTGTTTTTTATCGCAATAAATAAAAATGATTTTTATGTTCATTAACCTAATGAATGTGACGTAGAAACATTTTTCAGGTTGCTGCAGCTGATCATTTTGTTTGAACTGGGTATCTTGATTTTTAGATATTAATGATATAGCATATAGAATTCGTGTATTCAATATTGTGTTTGTAAAACTTTGGAATAAGTCTCGAATTGTAAAAGTTTCAGGTAAAAATGGCCGTATCTATTATCGATATTCCGATTTCCGATTGTAAGAATCATCTGTGTAAATCTGTAATGTCTATTAAGTCTACGATAAACCGTTTGTCATGCCCATTTGATACTCTTATTGCGAGTTGAAAACCATCAAAGCTTTCGAGATGTTCAAACTTGTACTAGGTATGTAGCTCTACTAATTGAACTATTAAAAATTATTTGGGAAAACGCTTTTTATCTATGACTTCAACAGTTCCTTCGTAAAACGTATCATGACATTATTTGTATTTGTCTACCCTCAACAAGCATCTGATGAGACGTGCCATAATCAGTGTTTAATTAAAAAACAACATTAGTTACATTAAGTGATATTCTCGAATAAAATTACGGCTAAATTCAAATTAATTCAAGCTTATTGGAAAAGTATTGTGCATGTCTAACATCCATGTCTGAAACATTGTTGAAAAAGACTCATTTTTAGTTACCTATCTACATAATTATGTCTGTAAAATCGAGAGGTACATGTTTATAGTTTCATACTTATTTCAGAATTGTATGCAGAACATAATATTTAGGTTAAATACCGTTGCTAGAAAAGTCAATAAACTAAAGAACCCGATCGCTCTGTCTACTTTTTTATTTAGTCTGCGTTATTACTTTTAAACTAAATTACTTGCATTGTAAAATGGAAAGGTGAAATAAAGTCTGTCTGATAAGTCGATAAAACTGTTGAACCGATTTTGATGTAATTTAACTCAAAGTTCGCATTTTACACTAACATGTGCGAAATGTTTAATAGGTGTAAAGTATTTCAAAAATAGAATACACAGGCTACGTCACCGGCAAGAGTGAGTAGGTATATTTCTGTCCCTCTCGATTACACACTGTTATGCATGTACAAGAATGGGTCGTTGATGTATAAATTGTACGCCTCGTAAAATTGTAGCCATAGGAATGTTTATAAAGTGATACATAACTAGATGCGTGATGTACGCGTTACATTGATATTGTATAATACGCCAGACAATAAATTATTATTTATCACATTAACAGCCAAATCTTTATTATTTTATACCTACCTAAATACCACCTACAAAAATAAATATAATACAGGGTGATCCTTCAAGAGACTGTCAACTTCTGGTGATCTATTGGTTTAGACACACACACACAAAGGGACCCCTACAACTCTACATAATTATAGTATAACCCTAAAACATGTTTAAGAACCAGCTATATGGTAAATCTATGAAATGTAAATTATAACTGGCCAAGTGCGAGTCATACTCACGCACTGAGGGTTCCGGGCATTGTGATATTATCAACGAGAAAAAGCATGTCACCCTTGGTGTACGCGAATAAAACGTGAATCGAAACACTGAGATTCCAATGAAAACTGTAGGGAGCACTAGATGGCGCTGCATTAAAGAATGCGCTTTGAAATTCTAGCTTAGTAAAATTTCAACTTAGTACCTCAAGTAGTTTTCTGAGAAAAAGGGCCTAGACAGACAAACAGACAACCAAGTGAGCCTTTAAGGGTTCTCCACAGCACTCGCTTACGCGTTGCATAAAAAAGTGGCTTTAGTAGTTCTCTTTAATATTGTTAAGTAAAAATGAAAACTAAAATAGAGTTACATAAAAAAATATATTTCAAACAAACTTACATCATCTTAAATAAAAGTTAACCAGATTTTGATGAGACTCAATCTGGTTCATAAACATCAGAAGTGTCACTCACATCCGCATATTGTTCTCTAAACTGCTCAGAGTCCTGATCTTGCCCATAATAGAAACCATCGTCGCTATCATCTTTGTAACCATCGTCATCCATTCTAGTACAATGCACAAAGTTTCTACTGTCGGCTAAATTTTCTTCAGCAAACTTGTCAGGTAGTTTTCTGTCAGCCGATATTTGGTCAGCTAAATCGGGTTGCTCTGACAGAACTCTTGCTTTGTATTTGGCGTATGCTTCGCCGTACCGTTTCACATCTTCGTGATACAAATCTGCTGGTTCATCGTATATCTTGTCTTCTCCTGTGTCGCTTGAAAGATCATCTTCTGTGGACAAAAACAGGTAATTTAAATATAATACTATCATGCTGATTTTTTTTATCTTTACAAGGAAACAAACAAGATTGTGGCATAAAGTACTGCTTGACTTTGTTGAGGATGCTAAGTTTCTTGACAGCTTTTTTTGATTCAATAATTTAGTGTAAAGTTTAGTGGACATTTATTACTATACTCTAAAATTTAATCAAAATATAAACATAGAATACACTATCTCATTTCAAACAATTTTCATAAAGCAATTTACCTATATTACAATTCTCGACCGCCTTAACCATGTCCTCCTCATCAATGCTGCTCGCTTCAGTGTCAGGATACTCGTTCCTCCAATCATTCTCCGCATTGGAATCCTCACTGTCATCCTCAGAGGAAGCAGGCAGACCATTGTCTCTGTACGACCCAAATATAAGGTCTGTTTCATAGTTTTCTATACTGAAAACAAAGACAGTAGATCGGTTTAAGCTTATGGCACAACAACAGTAGTTGATTGAAGTCAGTTTGACAAGTGCGAAATATAGAACCCTTGCTTAGTTCTAAAAAAAGTTGATTTCAAATTGTTCATCACTTTATACTGTCTTTAGTCAGCCATATATTGTTATCCAAAAATAATATAAACATAAAAATTATTTTTACAAAACCGACTTCAAATGCCACTACAAAGAATATCAAGCAAATTGTTCCTATAGAGTTCCCCCGATTTCTTCAGGATCCCATCATCAGATCCTGATCTGATGACAATGGGACTAGGGAATGCAATCTCGATCTCGCGAGATCTCGTTCTCGCGAGATCTCGGCCTTTTTTAGCGAGATTAATCTCGGTCGAAAAAAGGGCGAGATCTCGCGAGATTAACGAGATTGCACTCGAGCATAAAAAAGTCTTATTCGAAGCGCGGACTGACACGGCCAACTTGTAGCTCTTATGACACGTCATAAATCTACCACCGGTTCGGAATGCAGATTCTGCTGAGAAGAACAGGTAAGAAACTCAGCAGTTGCTTTTCAAAAAATAAAAATTTTTACAATAGGTAACCAAACTATGCTATGCATACAGTGCTTCCACAGTGATTTGATAGATATGTACGTCAAAGTTTACTACTTAGAAGTTTATTAAAAAATTATAGACAATTTGATGCATAATTTTTCTATTGAAAAAATTCGTGAAAATAAATGTTATCTTATAATACTTATAATTTTTATCCTAATTTATTCAAATATTGTGATTATTTGCAAAAAAACACACAAAACTGCCAATCTCGCGAGATCTCGAAATTGGCGAGATCTCGCAGTATTGTTATTTACAATCTCGCGAGATCTCGCTTGAGCCCCAATCTCGCGAGATTTGCATTCCCTAAATGGGACCACCTGGGAAGAATTCCCTTTCCAACAAAAATAGAATTTTCCAAATCGGTCCAGGCGTCTTCGAGTAATCGGGGAACATACAAAATAAAAAAAAAGCTTCCAATGAATTGACAACCTCCCTTTTTTTTTGAAAGTCGGTTAAAAATCTATTGTCTGTATAAGTGATCATTGATTTTTTTTAATATCAATGTAAATGATGTTAGCATAAGAAAGATATGTTTAAACACCTTTTCTATTCTATGCTATTTTAGAATAGCAAATTTAAAAGTAGCTATGTTGTATTTATTCCTTAGTTAAACATTCTTTTAGTGACTGAAAATCAAGCTCTACATTTTTATCATCATTTATTTTCAGATATTCATAAATAAACATACACATAAAATTTAATCAAACCTGACTAAATTATCCAACATAGATATGTCAAAGTCTTCCTTGGCTGATGTGTACAGATCATAAATATATTCCACATCCTTTTTGTCATCTTCTTTTATTTGTAAATCAACCAAATCAAAATCGGCTTCCTCCTTCAAACCTCTGCTACAATTTACAATTTCATAACGACTCTCCGTTGAGAATTCTTTCCTCTGTTTACGCATTTTCTGAATTATATCATTTACGTTAGTAACTTGTTTCTGAGTGACGTTGGCTATTGGTGCTATGTTCTTCACTTGAATTTTTTCCTGGATAGATGAAATTTACAATGAGATCAAATTGAAGAATAGAAGTAATCTCTATGTGAATCTCTATAGATTCACGAAAGTAAAGTGTAGATAAAATTTTATTGTGGCGCGCATCTTAGCCCTTCTGATCCTTTACGACGGTATTAGGTAGGTAGTAGGTAATAGTTAGTACTTACCTGAGTTTCCACACTGCCTCTAAATACGAAGAGGGATGGCGAAACTTCTTCGGAATCAGTTTTCATCCGTTTACAAACAAGCACCAGAGCATCTTGTGGATTATCTTCAAGCCTACGCTTGACACGTAAAACGGTGGACGTAGCCATCGTTTTAAAATCTTTACTCTCCTTAATATCACTATTTTCTTTTTTTCTATTTACCTATTTCAATTTCTAAAATTGCTTGATTTGCAAAAAAAATACAATTGAAAATTCACGAAAATTATAACCACGGATGACAGACGTCAGAAGTCAGCACAGATTAAAACGAAGCGATTATATTCTCTTGGGCACAGGTGTATCTATAGTCTGGACCACGTCTGGGTGGTCTGGACCCGTAGACAGAGAAAGACATAGACCCAGTGACGATTTCTTTCTCACTCACACTAAAAAGAGAGCAGAAATAAAGTTATTAATGTGATAAACAGAGACGCAGCTACCCAATTTTTTGTCCCTCATCGTGTAACCAGTTTTTTTCAAGGTCGCCACACTTTTGTGCGAAACAAACTGACAGTTAATAATAAAATTTAGTATCTATGTGTGTTGCCAGCTTTAGGTACCTATACAATGTCCCGATTTTCCCTAACCTACTAATATTATAAATGTGAATGTTTGGATGCATGTATAGCCATCCATACATACATCCAAATTTCAGCCATATCGGTTTAGTGTGGCGTGATTGAGTAACAAACATATGGATGTTTGTTACTCAACCGCCACACTAAACCGATATGGCTGAAATTTGGCACGGAGATAGGTTTTTTTAGTAATGTCCTCTGACATACCGTAACGGCGGGTTACTTTGGCTACTTTTTCAATTTTTTTTTTAAATTCTTGTTGAAACAAAATAAGGTCGTGATGGGAGAAATGAATTTTATGAGAAAAGAAAAGAAAGATGATGGATACTAGAATATAAATAATAATATATTATGTCGGTGATGATTAAAGTGTATTCAGTTAGATAGTGTCGGTTACTGTTCTGAATCATCCTGAAGTTTCGTTCGAATGTCCAACGACCAATCGAGAACTGTTGGCGATCTTAAGAATTATTTTATTTGCAAAGTTCTTCATTTTTAAAGCCATTTTTAAATAGCTAGAGGCAGACTTTTTATGTTTTTTTAATAATTATTAACTTAAACTATGAAGAGTTGCAGTTTTATACGACTGCCTGAAAAAAGGAATATACTGTTAATTTCATTAATGATGATTTTGATGACTAAACATACAATTTTTGTTGCTTTTAATTCAATAGCTGTTGGCGCACGGTGGCTCCAGCGTCGAAGTAGCTACTAATTCCTCGGGCCCATAGAAGGAATCGAGCCGCTGGAACGACCGGCCGCTGGACCTGGAAGAGGTCCGAGCGAGGGACGTAATTAACCCCTGCCGGGGAGGCTGCGAGCAACGTTGGATCAGCGTCGAGTACGAGGCGACAACAAGATAACCCACTTACTTGAGTGTCACCGGCGACTCGTTCACGGTCGGTTACGCTACGACGAATGTGTGAGTAATGTATGTAGTGTGTTAGGAATGAATGTTTCGTCGTAGGAAGCACGGCAGACTCTTGAGGGCACTTCTCTTCAGCTCGGATTCACGTATACCCGGATCTCTCAAGTTCATCGGTTGACACCAAATATAGCCGACTTCAAAACGTTTAACCCGGCGTACGCACAACCGCCGATCCGTAAATTACTTCACAAATATTCTCGGAGTGGCGCCACAAATTACACAAATTGACGCGAGCGTTCACTTCACAATATGGCTGTCGAACAAGCGGTAATAATTCACGGAAGTATAGGCAAGTATACTACGCCACCGGCCCGTGGACTCAACCCAGGGAATGTGCGACACGCAAACAAAAACAGGCGTTCGCGAGCTATGCTATCCGCATCAAAACGTAATTGCTTCTAGCAGCAAAATGGCCGACTGTCCACCACAAAAAATCGACGCGCGACAGACGTGCGCTCGCATCGAACAGTGAAAAAGACTAACGCGCCGCTGCCGATGCGGCGATGAAAAAGGCGGCCCGGCGCGCACATGAGACAAAAAACATGAGACAAAACGAGACGCACGCGGCGCGGGCGCCGCGCCGTCGCAACCCGAAACACGAGGCGATACGCGACGGCGGCCGAGGGGCGAGGGGCTGACACGGATTGCGTTCAGCGCAAACAAACCCCCGTCCCGGACATAAGGGCATTATGTCCGCGAGCAAATTGGTAACCGAGACAGAGTCGCGACGGCGCGTTGCAAGACCGAATCTCCAACTAAAACCTCGGCCACCCTGGGCACCCCATCCGATCCATACGACAACTTAACAATGCGTCCACGTCGCCAGTACAAAGGTAAAGCGTTGGGTTCTTTAACCAACACGAGATCTCCAACCCGAGGAGGGTCCGTCCTGTCAGACCACTTAACGCGCTGCTGCAAAAGATGTAAGTACTCCAGAGACCATCGGTGCCAAAAACTCTGAGTCATCTGTTGCAGCAGTTCAAATCTGCTCAACCGCGAAGAGCGTACCTCCTTGAAGGGATGCTCGGGCAGGGCGTTAAGCGGCTGGCCAATCAGGAAATGGCCCGGGGTTAGGACCTCCAAATCATTCGGATCGGACGAGAGGGGACAGAGGGGCCGAGAGTTGAGCACCGCCTCAATTTTGCAGAATACGGTGGCGAGCTCTTCAAAGGTCAAGATAGTCTCTCCAATCACGCGACGGAGATGCGTTTTTGCAACTTTGACCACTGCCTCGAAGATACCGCCCCAGTGCGGGCAAACCGGAGGGTCGAACTTCCACTGGATTCCCATCTTGGACATCGCAGTACCTAAATAAACCCTATTACTGGACAGAAAGTCGACGACCTCTTTCAAATATCTATCCGTGCCCTTATAGTTCGTCCCGCAGTCCGACCGGACCAGGTCAGGCAGGCCACGGCGGGACACAAAGCGGCCTAGCGTGGCCACAAAAGCTTCAGTGCTGAGGGCACTTACAAGTTCCAGATGAACGGCCTTAGTAGCTAGGCACACGAAAACGCACAGGTAGGCCTTATGTGAGCGCGCATTACGAAGATTGGAGGACTTAACGAGGAAGGGGCCAGCAAAGTCAGTTCCGACTCCAGCGAATGGTCGGATGGCCGTGACGCGGTCAGGTGGTAAGTCACCCATCATAGGCTGCGAGATGGTGGCCTTCAATTTGTAACAAGGTATGCATTTAAAAATGACGCTCCGAATGGTGCGTCGGCCTGCCAAAATCCAAAATTCCCGCTGCAAAATAGCCGAAAGAGCATTACACCCAGCGTGGGCGTTCTTAACATGATGGTGAGTTACTAGCAACCGAACAAAGGCGCCGTCCTTGGGGAGCAATAATGGATGTCGAGCCCCGTACGGCAGTTGCGAATTTTTCAAACGTCCGCCAACGCGAAGCATGCCATTGTCGTCCAGGAAGAGGTTCAGTCGGGCCAGCGCGCCCTTGACAACGGAGCCCCGCTTTAACGTTTCAATCACGGACTCAAAGTGCTCCAATTGGACCATACGGGTCCAATACATCAAGGCTTCGCGACGCTCGCTAGGGGACAAAACGGACCCAGAGACTCGAGTAGACGGGTCTCTCGCATTGCGGACGAATCGACGCAACCAAGCAGTCACACCTAAAAGTTTATCGAGGGAGCTGTACCGCTCTAGCAGGGAGAAGTCCTGAGTGGGCTTCTCCTTGCCCAATCCTACTCGCGCTCGTAGGCCAGGTAATTCAATCGGTTCGGAGTATTTATTCTGGGGCCAGGATGACTGGGATCCAGCTAACCAACTGGGCCCCCACCACAGCAGGTGGTCAACCAAAGAGGGGCTTCGCAGCCACGAGAAGCGTAGTCTGCGGGGTTCAATTCCCCTGGGACATGTCTCCAGTTTAGAGACGTCTCGGAGTTCTGGATCTGAGACACGCGGTTCGCTACAAAGACCTCCAGATTGTGAGGTGCGGCTCTGAGCCAACAAAGAACTATCTCGCTGTCCGACCAAGCGTAGCCGTCCGTAATGTCGATTACAGACTTCAAAGACGAGTGAACGTGGTTGATGAGCCTCGTAAGAAGAGCGGCTCCGGACAGTTCCAACTTAGGGATAGTTAAACGGGACCTAATGGGAGCGACCTTGCTTTTAGCAAGTACAAGATGGACTGAAGTATGACCAGAGGAGCTTACAGTCCGCAAATATACTACAGCTGCATAGCCTTTCTCAGAGGCGTCGCAGAATCCATGCAGGGTAGCCATACATCTCCCTGGAGGGAGGAAGCACCTTGGCATGGAGACCCGGTTGATGTCCGGGAGGGAGGACACAATAGAGAGCCACTCTCGCAAGAGAGCGCCACTAAGAGGCTCGTCCCAACCCAACCCGGAAATCCAGAGCTTTTGAAGAAAGCACTTAGCCAAGAAAATGACCGGAGTGATCCATCCATTTGGATCGAAGGTGCGGGCTACTGTAGACAGTACTGAGCGCTTGGTCCACGCTTTAGGAGGGGGATCGAGTTTGACTCGATACGTGAACGAATCCTGAACTGGCTGGTATTGAATCCCCAGCACAGTCAACAAATGAGGATTTTCAGGGTTCTCGAATAGATGAGGGTCTTGTTGATCCTCTCCTGGGAGGTCCTTCAAAATGTGAGGGGAGTTCGATAACCATTTGCGTAACTCATAACCTCCGGACTTCAGGATGGCAATCAATTCGTCTCGCAATACAAGAGCTTCTTCGACGGTGGACGCGCCCGTACAAATGTCGTCCATGTAGACCGAAGTTTCCAAAATAGAAGCCCCCCGAGCGTATTTTAGACGCTCCCTCTCAGCGAGTTCAAGTAGGGTTCGCATAGCAATATACGGGCTGGACCGAAGTCCATAGGTTGTGGTGTTCAACTCGAACACCTGTATCGGATCGCTGGGCTTCTCACGCCACAATATGAGCTGATATCGACGGTCGTCACGATGGACCACTGATTGGCGAAACATCATCCGAATGTCGGCTACAAAAACCACTTGGTGCCGACGGAAGTGGGTCAAAATGTCGGATATGTCCTTGAGCAATTTGGGACCAGAATGTAGACACTGGTTCAGGGACACGCCATTGGACGTGGGGGCGGACCCGTCGAAGACAACGCGAATTTTACTCCCCGGGGTCCTCAAGACCGCATGGTGAGGCAGGAAGTAGTGCTCCTGCGACCGCCAGTCGAAGCTGGACGGTGACATATGACCCAGCTCTTGATACTCGCGCATGAATTCAACATATTTGTCGCGAAAGGCTTGGTCGCGCCGCATACGGCGCTCCATGGAAAGCAGCCTCTTTTCGGCCAGGGTACGAGATCTGCCCAAAGGGGGCCGTGAGTCAAGAAAGGTCAAGCGAGTGACAAAACGGCCGTCGACACGACGTCCGGTACTGTTCCGATAGAACAACTCGCACTCACGATCAAGAGGATTGACCCGAGCCGCGTGAGGCGGCTCCTCAATTTCCCAGAACCGCTGGACTACGTCCGAGAGGGACGCGCCTACAAAAGAGAGCGGTTCAGCCGTCGGAGGGGGTGGAGACCACAGGACTGGTCCAAAGAAGCTGTGCCCAAATACAGTGGAGATGGCTGATAAGCCATTGGGCTGTAGGACTCGTATCTCGCCTAACAAGAGAAACCCCAGCGCGTCGGCACCCAGCAGCAAATCAATAGGGCCAGGTTGGGCCCACTGAGGGTCCGCCGGTCTCAAACCCGACGCACAACGAACCGCGCTGTCATTTATAAAGACGTTAGGAAGAGAACCTACAATGTCATCAAGGACATTCACTTTAACTAAAATGCGAAGGTGTTCGCCGGCAGGGCCAAACACCAACTCTGCTTGTCCTCTAGGAGCAGGAGGCTCGGCGCCTCCGATACCTACCATTCGACGTGAATCAGAGCTCCAGGGGAGCCCTAGACTTCCCACCAACCAAGAGGAGGCAACACAGCGTTGTGAACCCGAATCCAATAGAGCGCGAACCGTTAAACAGTCGCCACTCGGGTTGTACACCTTCACTGAGGCCGTCGGCAATAGAACAGTTTGACAAATGGACTGTTGACGGCTCAAAGTATCAGGGGAGGTGGCCGTGGTGGGAGCTAGGGCGGCAACTACCTAGCTGGAGTTGCCTCCATCGGACCGATCGTCGGTCCGGGGGTCCGTAAAGCGGCATGCCGGCGGCATCTCAATCAACCTCGGTGAGAGGTCCCCGAAAGGCCCGGCCTGGGGAGCCTCGGGAAACCTCGGCCTTGAGGGCCGGGACAGACGAGAGGTTGACGGAAGCTCATAGAGCTGGCACCGACCAATGGGAGGATAGTGGCGCTCAAGGCGCGGCCACTCAGCCAACGGGGGTGAGAAGGGTCTTGATGACCGCTGAGTTACCGCGAGATCCCTCTCGACACGCTGAGGGGGGGTGCTGACCCCCCCGCCCCTGGGGGAACGCCCCCCCGACTGAACGGGAGAGGGACCCCCGTCAAAACCAGGGGCACGAGGATCGGTAGGCGAGCGTCGAGCTTCGCTGACCGGTGGGCGTGGAAGAGCGCCCCCGCCCGTGGGAGGGGAGAGCTCGGCGGAGCCCCGAGAGCGTGCGCCACTCAACCCCAGGCACAAAATGGCATGGTGCAGGGCCTGGCAGTGCGGACAGGGCCGCTGGTGCCTGCAGTCTCGCTGGAGATGCCGCTCCAAACAGGAGTAACACCATCGGCGCTCCTTGGCTATGGTGCGCCTCACCTTGACCGGCTTGCCCAGCAACTTAGGGCATGCCGTCGTAAGGTGGGAGGATTCCCGACAGTAAGAGCAGGGGGGCGCCTCCCTGGCCGCTAGGCCACTATAAGTAGGTAGCGGGCGGCGTCCTCCCGCGGGAGATCCCCTCGACCTTGAGGAAGTTGGGGGTGAATTGATTGGCGGACTCCGCCTCCCCTTGGGCACTGCTCGGTCGGCAACACGCGCGCTGTCACCGGTGCCCGCTGCATTCTCCACCTGCCTGCTCTGCTCCTCCAAAAACCGCAGCAAATCGCCGAAGGGCGGAATGTAGGAGGCTCCGTCCCCGCCGTACCTCTCTTCAAAGTGGATCCGCAGATCGAGGGGTAGGCGGGACAGCACAATATGGAGCAACAAAAAGGACCACGCGTCGACTGGTAGGTCTAGTCGGCGCAGCGCGTTGCAGGCCACCACGACAGGGTTTATGATATCCTGTCGCAGCCTGGCGCGGTCCTTGAGCAGCGGCAGGTGAAGCAGCTGCTTTACGTATTCGTCGGCGATTCGCCGCACGTTGGCGTACCTTCCGGCGAGGAGGTCCCGGGCGGTCGCATAACTGTCGTCAGCTAGCTTCAAATGACCGACGACCGCGAGGGCCTCCCCTTCAAGTGAGGCCAGAAGGTATGCCATCTTTTGACTCGGAGTTAGGTCTCTCCGGGCGTCCACGAGGCTGTCAAATAAGCCGACAAAGGTGAGCCAGTCGGAGAGGACCCCGGAGAATTTTGGCAGGTCCAAAGTTGGGAGTCGTCCCAACAAGGCCGGCGGAGTAGGCTGCGCCCGCGGGGACTCGAACAGGCTACTCCGCCGCGCTTCACGCGCTTCATTCTCAATTTTGGCCCCCGCCTCGATCAACTCGTCGGTTAGTGCAAAAAACTGTTCATAATCTCGGAGGCCGGAATCTAACACCCCCTGTTCCGCCTCCGAGGCCTCCAGTTCCGTGTAAGCCTCTTCTACTAAGGCCCGTCGGGCCGCGACCTGCTCCAGTCGCTGGGCGAGGCTATTCACCCGGTCGACGCGACCTATCAGCGCGTGGGCATTCGAGGCCCAGCGCAGCTCCGACTGCAACCGAAGCGCCGGTGGCTTGCGAGAAGACATCCCCACGCGGCCCTCACACTACCACAACAAAAGGTAGGAATGTCTCAACAAGCGACCGGCTACTCGGTAGTGCTATCCTAGTCCGAACGACCCTACCCGTAAACTAAGCTAATTCTAAGCGTCTCTACTAACGCTTCCGCAGCCTAACGGGGCGTGGGAACCACGCTCTGCTACCACAAATGTTGGCGCACGGTGGCTCCAGCGTCGAAGTAGCTACTAATTCCTCGGGCCCATAGAAGGAATCGAGCCGCTGGAACGACCGGCCGCTGGACCTGGAAGAGGTCCGAGCGAGGGACGTAATTAACCCCTGCCGGGGAGGCTGCGAGCAACGTTGGATCAGCGTCGAGTACGAGGCGACAACAAGATAACCCACTTACTTGAGTGTCACCGGCGACTCGTTCACGGTCGGTTACGCTACGACGAATGTGTGAGTAATGTATGTAGTGTGTTAGGAATGAATGTTTCGTCGTAGGAAGCACGGCAGACTCTTGAGGGCACTTCTCTTCAGCTCGGATTCACGTATACCCGGATCTCTCAAGTTCATCGGTTGACACCAAATATAGCCGACTTCAAAACGTTTAACCCGGCGTACGCACAACCGCCGATCCGTAAATTACTTCACAAATATTCTCGGAGTGGCGCCACAAATTACACAAATTGACGCGAGCGTTCACTTCACAATATGGCTGTCGAACAAGCGGTAATAATTCACGGAAGTATAGGCAAGTATACTACGCCACCGGCCCGCGGACTCAACCCAGGGAATGTGCGACACGCAAACAAAAACAGGCGTTCGCGAGCTATGCTATCCGCATCAAAACGTAATTGCTTCTAGCAGCAAAATGGCCGACTGTCCACCACAAAAAATCGACGCGCGACAGACGTGCGCTCGCATCGAACAGTGAAAAAGACTAACGCGCCGCTGCCGATGCGGCGATGAAAAAGGCGGCCCGGCGCGCACATGAGACAAAAAACATGAGACAAAACGAGACGCACGCGGCGCGGGCGCCGCGCCGTCGCAACCCGAAACACGAGGCGATACGCGACGGCGGCCGAGGGGCGAGGGGCTGACACGGATTGCGTTCAGCGCAAACAATAGCATTACTCGATCGAAGGAAAATTTTAACTGTTCTTTACAAATTATTTTGTGTAACATTCTTACTAGTAACTTGTGTAACAAAAAAAAATTTCCTTTGTGTTACATACATCTTTTTTCAAAATGACTCACATAATATGCTAAATTTCTATTCGGCATTTCAATATTTTTTTTAAGGAGCAAATAATTATCTAGTTAATTGGTCCTATGAAACTACATTAAAAAACTTTAATATAAAAAAAAATATTTTTAAAAAACCGACTTCAACCGCAATAGGTGTACAAACTAAAATTATTTTATACTTTTAAGAGTGCGTTTCCGCATATCGGGTGACTTTCGGTACATATTGTGACTAAGTTAAACCAAATAAGATGGAAATAAAAATTGCTACACATAGATTGGTCCTTAATCTCCAAATCTTGGGAGTTGATTTTGTTCAAAATCTCAATTTTTAGTACTATAAAAATTATTTTCCGTCACCTCTTCACACAAAATTCACGATTTTGGGGTGACTTTAGGTACATTTCTTGTATATAATATACCCGTTTTATGTAATTAAAAAATACTATCTGTTAGCAGATATGTTCAACTCAAAATCTTGGAGAGAAAAATATCAAAAATATTACAAATAGTATAAAAAATAAAATATAGCATCGCGTGTACTTTTTTCACATATTTTCGTTTAAACCGAACCTTAAAATAGTGTGCAATAAGGCTTATTTTGATTTTACTCGGTCTCTGGTTTGATTTCATTTCAAAATTCGAAATTCAAATATCAATCAGTCGGCGTTTGACCGCCTTTCTGAGTGGAGGCTGCGCTGGTTGTAAGCAGATGCTGGTATCGAAAAACATCGCTGTACGAACACGAAATAGTTCATAGCAAACCAAATTGATACTTTATATATTTTGAAAAGAAAGGTAAGTAACTAAGTACTAGGTACCTGTGGTACCTTCAATATAATAGCATTATTTTATTATTTGATAGAATTTCGAAATTTCTTGCAAAGTTATATTCCCCGAATGTAGTACTGACCTGCATGTATACCTCGAAAACTTCTATTGGAACTCCTAGATCTTTAGAGTTAATTGTATCGAGTTTGGGCTCGTTTTGTAAGTTATGATGAGATCTTACCACTGGACTTGTTGGAGTGACCTGATGGTATACTTCGAAGACTACTACTGGATCTTCTAGACGGCTACAGCTAGTTATATCGAGTTTGGGCTCGTTTTGTAAGTAATGATGAGATCTTACCACTTGACTTGTTGGAGTGACCTGATGGTATACCTCAAAGACTTCTATTGGAACTCCTAGATCTTTACAGCTAGTTATATCGAGTTTGGGCTCGTTTTGTAAGTTAGGATGAGATCTTACCACTGGACTTGTTGGAGTGACCTGATGGTATACTTCGAAGACTACTACTGGATCTTCTAGACGGCTACAGCTAGTTATAGCGAGTTTGGGCTCGTTTTGTAAGTAATGATGAGATCTTACCACTGGACTTGTTGGAGTGACCTGATGGTATACTTCGAAGACTACTACTGGATCTTCTAGACGGCTACAGCTAGTTATATCGAGTTTGGGCTCGTTTTGTAAGTAATGATGAGATCTTACCACTGGAATTGTTGGAGCGACTTGGTGGTATACCTCGAAGACTTCTATTGGAACTCCTAGATCTTTACAGCTAGTTATATCGAGTTTGGGCTCGTTTTGTAAGTAATGATGAGATCTTACCACTGGACTTGTTGGAGTGACTTGGTGGTATACCTCGAAGACTTCTATTGGAACTCCTAGATCTTCAGAGTTAGTTGTATCGAGTTTGGGCTCGTTTTGAAAGTTACGATGAGATCTTACCACTGGACTTGTTGGAGTGACCTGATGGTATACTTCGAAGACTACTACTGGATCTTCTAGACGGCTACAGCTAGTTATAGCGAGTTTGGGCTCGTTTTGTAAGTAATGATGAGATCTTACCACTGGACTTGTTAGAGTGACCTGATGGTATACTTCGAAGACTACTACTGGATCTTCTAGACGGCTACAGCTAGTTATATCGAGTTTGGGCTCGTTTTGTAAGTAATGATGAGATCTTACCACTGGACTTGTTGGAGTGACCTGATGGAAAGCTCAAAGACTTCTATTGGAACTCCTAGATCTTCAGAGTTAGTTGTATCGAGTTTGGGCTTGTTTTGAAAGTTACGATGAGATCTTACCACTGGACTTGTTGGAGTGACCTGATGGTATACTTCGAAGACTACTACTGGATCTTCTAGACGGCTACAGCTAGTTATATCGAGTTTGGGCTCGTTTTGGAAGTAATGATGAGATCTTACCACTGGACTTGTTGGAGTGACTTGGTGGTATACCTCGAAGACTTCTATTGGAACTCCTAGATCTTCAGAGTTAGTTGTATCGAGTTTGGGCTCGTTTTGAAAGTTACGATGAGATCTTACCACTGGACTTGTTGGAGTGACCTGATGGTATACTTCGAAGACTACTACTGGATCTTCTAGACGGCTACAGCTAGTTATAGCGAGTTTGGGCTCGTTTTGTAAGTAATGATGAGATCTTACCACTGGACTTGTTAGAGTGACCTGATGGTATACTTCGAAGACTACTACTGGATCTTCTAGACGGCTACAGCTAGTTATATCGAGTTTGGGCTCGTTTTGTAAGTAATGATGAGATCTTACCACTGGACTTGTTGGAGTGACCTGATGGAAAGCTCAAAGACTTCTATTGGAACTCCTAGATCTTCAGAGTTAGTTGTATCGAGTTTGGGCTTGTTTTGAAAGTTACGATGAGATCTTACCACTGGACTTGTTGGAGTGACCTGATGGTATACTTCGAAGACTACTACTGGATCTTCTAGACGGCTACAGCTAGTTATATCGAGTTTGGGCTCGTTTTGGAAGTAATGATGAGATCTTACCACTGGACTTGTTGGAGTGACTTGGTGGTATACCTCGAAGACTTCTATTGGAACTCCTAGATCTTCAGAGTTAGTTGTATCGAGTTTGGGCTCGTTTTGAAAGTTACGATGAGATCTTACCACTGGACTTGTTGGAGTGACCTGATGGTATACTTCGAAGACTACTACTGGATCTTCTAGACGGCTACAGCTAGTTATAGCGAGTTTGGGCTCGTTTTGTAAGTAATGATGAGATCTTACCACTGGACTTGTTGGAGTGACCTGATGGTATACTTCGAAGACTACTACTGGATCTTCTAGACGGCTACAGCTAGTTATATCGAGTTTGGGCTAGTTTTATAAGTAATGATGAGATCTTACCACTGGACTTGTTGGAGTGACCTGATGGTATACTTCGAAGACTACTACTGGATCTTCTAGACAGCTACAGCTAGTTATATCGAGTTTGGGCTCGTTTTGTAAGTAACGATGAGATCTTACCACTGGACTTGTTGGAGTGACTTGGTGGTATACCTCGAAGACTTCTATTGGAACTCCTAGATCTTTACAGCTAGTTATATCGAGTTTGGGCTCGTTTTGTAAGTTATGATGAGATCTTACCACTGGACTTGTTGGAGTGACCTGATGGTATACCTCGAAGACTTCTATTGGAACTCCTAGATCTTTAGAGTTAGTTGTATTGAGTTTGGGCTCGTTTTGTAAGTTATGATGATTAGATCTTGGAGTTCCAATAGAAGTCTTCTATTAGTCTTCGAGATATACCATCAGGTCACTCCAACAAGTCCAGTGGTAAGATCTCATCATTACTTACAAAACGAGCCCAAACTCGATATAACTAGCTGTAGCCGTCTAGAAGATCCAGTAGTAGTCTTTGAAGTATACCATCAGGTCACTCCAACAAGTCCAGTGGTAAGATCTCATCATAACTTACAAAACGAGCCCAAACTCGATATAACTAGCTGTAGCTGTCTAGAAGATCCAGTAGTATAGTCTTCGAAGTATACCATCAGGTCACTCCAACAAGTCCAGTGGTAAGATCTCATCATTACTTACAAAACGAGCCCAAACTCGATATAACTAGCTGTAAAGATCTAGGAGTTCCAATAGAAGTCTTTGAGGTATACCATCAGGTCACTCCAACAAGTCCAGTGGTAAGATCTCATCATTACTTACAAAACGAGCCCAAACTCGATATAACTAGCTGTAGCTGTCTAGAAGATCCAGTAGTATAGTCTTCGAAGTATACCATCAGGTCACTCCAACAAGTCCAGTGGTAAGATCTCATCATTACTTACAAAACGAGCCCAAACTCGATATAACTAGCTGTAGCTGTCTAGAAGATCCAGTAGTAGTCTTCGAAGTATACCATCAGGTCACTCCAACAAGTCCAGTGGTAAGATCTCATCATTACTTACAAAACGAGCCCAAACTCGATATAACTAGCTGTAGCCGTCTAGAAGATCCAGTAGTAGTCTTCGAAGTATACCATCAGGTCACTCCAACAAGTCCAGTGGTAAGATCTCATCATTACTTACAAAACGAGCCCAAACTCGATATAACTAGCTGTAGCCGTCTAGAAGATCCAGTAGTAGTCTTCGAAGTATACCATCAGGTCACTCCAACAAGTCCAGTGGTAAGATCTCATCCTAACTTACAAAACGAGCCCAAACTCGATATAACTAGCTGTAAAGATCTAGGAGTTCCAATAGAAGTCTTTGAGGTATACCATCAGGTCACTCCAACAAGTCCAGTGGTAAGATCTCATCATTACTTACAAAACGAGCCCAAACTCGATATAACTAGCTGTAGCCGTCTAGAAGATCCAGTAGTAGTCTTCGAAGTATACCATCAGGTCACTCCAACAAGTCCAGTGGTAAGATCTCATCATTACTTACAAAACGAGCCCAAACTCGATATAACTAGCTGTAGCCGTCTAGAAGATCCAGTAGTAGTCTTCGAAGTATACCATCAGGTCACTCCAACAAGTCCAGTGGTAAGATCTCATCATTACTTACAAAACGAGCCCAAACTCGATATAACTAGCTGTAGCCGTCTAGAAGATCCAGTAGTAGTCTTCGAAGTATACCATCAGGTCACTCCAACAAGTCCAGTGGTAAGATCTCATCCTAACTTACAAAACGAGCCCAAACTCGATATAACTAGCTGTAAAGATCTAGGAGTTCCAATAGAAGTCTTTGAGGTATACCATCAGGTCACTCCAACAAGTCCAGTGGTAAGATCTCATCATTACTTACAAAACGAGCCCAAACTCGATATAACTAGCTGTAGCCGTCTAGAAGATCCAGTAGTAGTCTTCGAAGTATACCATCAGGTCACTCCAACAAGTCCAGTGGTAAGATCTCATCATTACTTACAAAACGAGCCCAAACTCGATATAACTAGCTGTAGCCGTCTAGAAGATCCAGTAGTAGTCTTCGAAGTATACCATCAGGTCACTCCAACAAGTCCAGTGGTAAGATCTCATCCTAACTTACAAAACGAGCCCAAACTCGATATAACTAGCTGTAAAGATCTAGGAGTTCCAATAGAAGTCTTCGAGGTATACCACCAAGTCACTCCAACAAGTCCAGTGGTAAGATCTCATCATTACTTACAAAACGAGCCCAAACTCGATATAACTAGCTGTAGCTGTCTAGAAGATCCAGTAGTAGTCTTCGAAGTATACCATCAGGTCACTCCAATAAGGCCAGTGGTAAGATCTCATCATAACTTACAAAACGAGCCCAAACTCAATACAACTAACTCTAAAGATCTAGGAGTTCCAATAGAAGTTTTCGAGGTATACATGCAGGTCAGTACTACATTCGGGGAATGTAACTTTGCAAGAAATTTCGAAATTCTATCAAATAATAAAATAATGCTATTATATTGAAGGTACCATAGGTACCTAGTACTTAGTTTCTTCTTTTCAAAATATATTATCAATTTGGTTTGCTCAACTTAGACTTAGATTTAGAATTAAACTTAGACTTAGACTAAGTCTGAGTTCAAATCTAAGCCTAAGTCTAACACTAAGACTAAGTCTTAGACTAATACTAAGTCTAAGTCTATATCTTAGTGTTAGTGTTAGTCTTAGTGTTAGACTTAGACTTAGCTTAGACTTAGACTCAGACTTAAAGAGACTTAGTCTTAGTCTAAGTCTAAGACTAAGTCTAAGTCTTAGTCTTAGTGTTAGACTTAGGCTTAGACTTAAAGAGACTTAGTCTTAGTCTAATGCATTTCCCAGTGGCTTAAAAAAGTCTAAATCTAAGTCTAAGACTAAGACTAAATCTAAGTCTAACTTAGTGTACAGCAAGTCCGGACGAAAATAAAAAATAAAAAAATAAAACATAAACAATTTATATCCAAGTATCAAAACAAGTTAATTCACTCATTTTTAACGCAGCTTGCCCGCGCCTGTGTGTGCGTGTGAACGGTGCATGTGTAGAAGTGCGTTTTTATACCTACTCTTTGCGAAATCCCGTCCTTAAGTGGTGGTTGAAATCGGTTTTTTCAAAATATATTTTTTTTTATATTATTATTCTTTATTGCATACGATATTAAGATATATGTAAAAATTAGAAGCTTACCCTAATAAGTATGTCTCTACCAGACAACCTTATATGTGTAGGTATGTTATTTAAAAAATAAAACAGTTTAGCATCTGTTTTGTCGTTTTATTTAAAAATCCTGGGAAGAATTTTCCATCTAATTTTGGGGTAACAGGGGAGTGCAGTTATTGTGGCAACATTAAACTCAAACTTGTCATGTGACGTCATCGTTACGTCATGTTATCTCTATTTCAGTCACGGTTACACAGTACCTTCGTCTATTGCCTTCTCTGTCTACGTCTGGACCGATGTCTGTGGATATATCTACCTACTACCAACATACTGCCAACAACTCGGCACTACGTAGGTAGTACCTACCTACCTACCCATACATATCGGATCACTCTTTCGCTATTGGATCAGATGAATTCTTGCAGTAAGAAAGCCATAAATTCAGCCAATCACTACAATTGAGACTGTAGGATTGATTGAGGCCGCAAAGTAGTTTTTCCGCAATCGACAAGCTCGATCTCTCGATCTTCGTTCGAAAACGAATACCTACCTACGGTTCGATGATCAACATAAGTGTGATTTGACATTGATATTTGACAATGACTTTGACATTGATAGAATAAGCCGACCATTGCTGATTTGTGCTGTGGCCTGTGCGCGTCGTTCGATAGCTTTTGCAATTATTTTACGTTGTGTTGATTGTGTGATCAAAAATATAGGTAGTTCTCAGATCATAGTTCGCTTAGCTGATTCTCAGCAAATAAATTAACTAGCGGATAAATAAATAATCATTGATCTAGTGAGTTTATCACGATGGACAACCTGAAGCAGTTCAATACAATGGGCTCCGATGATAACTGGCGGACACAGAACTTTAGACAGACAGTAGTATCGAAAATGTAAGTGTTACATTTAACTTTGATCTATACTTTCCATACCATTAACAAAGGCAAATGTAACAGTGTCTGTGTGTTATCTTAACACTAAATGGATCTTGATGAAATGCGGCATAGAGATAGCTTCCATTCTGGACACAGGATATATTTTTATCTTGTATGCTGCTAAATCCATAGCCGATGACTGTTTTCATCCATTTATAAATTTATTTTTCAGTGAGGAAGTAATCCAAAGATCAGGGATGCAGGTGGCCCGTAACAGCAGTGAGATGGAGACCCATGTCTTCATGAAGGCCAAGAACCGTGATGAGTACATGAACATGGTTGCCAAACTTATATTGCATGTCAGAGAGATGTGTGAGTACTTTGATCCTATCATATTACCAAGCTTAGATCTTAACAGGGCTTTGCGGTAACAGTGTGGTGCAAACATAGTTATGGAGAACAATTAACGTATAATTCATAGGTCAAATTAATTAATGGTACAATTCAAAATATACCGTTTCGTGTAAATAAAAAAAAAAACAACCTGAGCTGATAATTGGTCATCAGGGTCACCTCTAAAGCACCTTGGGATCCCAACAACCATCACTCCCCTGGCCAAGTGCAAATTGACAGACTTATTGCTGCTAATTTTTTATTTCAGCTCAATCTAAAGCAAATCCAGGAGCCCCAAACATGCAGAACCCCAATCAAAGTCAGCCTGGTCCAAGTCCCCAAGTTCAGAGCCAACCTGGTCAGCCAACACAAGGGCCAAGTAGCCAACCTGGCATGGCCACAGATCCGATCAACGCTCTGCAGAATATGGCTTCACAAGGAACTAGGAACCAAATGATGAATATGGGACAGGGGCAAATGCAGCAAGGTAACTTATCATCATAGATTGGAATGAGAAGTGCAACTGTAAATGAACAACCTTAAACATTATCAAATCAAATCAAAACTAAATTAATACAGATCACCAAATAATCTATACTATTATAATAAAGAGAGAGCGCGAATTTTGTGAGTTTGTATGTATGTCCGGAGCAAACTTTGGAACCACCGCACCTGTTACAATAATTCTTTTACCATTTCAAAGGTACATTATTCCAGATGGTTATAGGCTATAATTATGTTAATAAATGTATTATGGCTAGATATTATGTGCAAATTTGTTAAAGAAGTCGGAATTTTTTTTGACTCTTAAACGTTTTCAAGGCGTGCGCTGGGTCATATACTGTTATTGGATGAAAATGATGTATGGGTGAATTGTTCCTCTTAAAGAGTTCTAAAAAAAAGTCCGCGATAGCATATGTCTATATTCTAAGGATAACTTACAGTAACCATTTCTATCTTTCAAATTTTGATTAAAAATAATGAATTATTTTCGAAGCTTCTTTAACCGATGTGATGTCAATCTATATCTAAATAAATATGTTTATTATCCTAAATATTTAATTTAGAACATATTTGCCCTTTACAGTATACAATTTAAAAAAAATATGTTAGGAGTTATCGGAAAATTAATATTTCCGCGCGACAAAATAAAATGGTGCCGGCTGCCGGCTGGCGCGGCGGGGTACGGTGGCGGGCAAGTGTCGGGTATCGGTGCGGGATATTCGTGTGGTTCCTGTGGTGATCTTATTGACAATCGTCTCCTATAAGAAGCTCACAAGTACAAGTATTTAATTTTCAACCCGGACGAAGTCGGCGCGGGCTTCTAGTTACTACATATGTTGCAAGTTTTAAGAAAAATGTTGCATCATTCAATCATGTATCATATTTTTTTTCTTTTCAAGGAGTTATGGGCCCTAATCCAGGCATGGGTGGAATGCAAGGTCAAATGGGGCAGCAGGGCCCAATTGTATCGCAAGGCCAACCTCAAACAGCGACCAACCTACTCCAAACCTTGAACCAACGTCCACAATTAAATATGCAACTGCAGAATAAACTTGGCGGATCGATTGGCATGGTCCCAAACCAAGGTCAAATGGGGTCAAATATGGTTGGCGGTATGGGCATGAATCCCATGGGAAGTCAGTTACAAAACCAGTTGGCGGGACCCGGAATGCAAGGCCAGATGATGCCGAATATATCCATGTCCAACAACATGCAAGTGCCAATGTCCCAGGCCAATACAATGGTCGGTCAGATGCAGTGTAACCAAGTAGTGGGGGGGATGGGGGGACAAATGGCGCCCAATAACATGCAGGGGCAAATGCCTAATCAAATGGGTGAGCTTACATTTGTTTTCTTTTTCATAAAGGCTATATTCTATAATCTTATAAAATATTCATCAAACACTCAAAAAATATGAAACCATTTCCACTGGTTTCATATTTTTTGCACCTTTTGATAGAATATCAAAAATTTAAAACAAATTAAAAAAAATTATATGACGAATTGAGAATTTTTTCGCCAAGTTATTAACCTGTAAACATCTCAAAAATATATTTACACTGGTAGTATTTTTTAATCGGTTCAATAAAGAAGCAAAATATCTTACAACCTTTACTTGCTTATAATAATGACAAATTGGGAGAAATTGGTAACTTTTCCTTTATTTCTTTATTTTATTTTTTACTTCGAATGGTATTAATATTTCTTTTTAATTTCTAGTCGGAGGTATGGGCAACAATCAGCTGGTAAACCTGAACATGCTACAGATGCACCGTGGGCAAGGGAAGGAGGTTGTAATGGGCGCTGGTTACGCGCAGCGGGCGCCGCCACACAACCAGTTCCTGAGGCAGAGCCCCTCGCCGTCTGCTTCATCACCAAGCATGCCAGGACCCAGCCCGGTGTCTATGGGTTAGTATAGTATTTAACCATTAGTAAGCCTGCATTATGGATACTATGTTCTGAAATGTAAGGAAATGGCATTCTGAACACTGAATTCGTTCAACTGAACTGTACTGCGGTAGAATAGAATAATTTTTTATTCAAATAAACTTTTACAAAGTGTGGGTACTTTGTAAAAGTTTGAGTACTGTGTGTGTTGAACTTGTAGTATGGCTTAGGCATTTGCGACGTGCTGATGGGTACTATTTATGTGATAAAACTTTTTTGTGAATTAAAAATCCAACGATACCTACCTATAATCAAGCAACAAAAATGTATAGTTGATTTAATGAATAATAATAATAGATTGTAAGTGTACAACACAGTTCAGGTGAACAAAGTCAGTGTTGGGACCACTATATAATATGTATACACATAACTATACATTGATTTCCAAATCCAAGATGGTGGACATTATTGAACAACTAGATGATGCCCGCAACTTCGTCCGCATGGATTAAGGTTTCTTGATTCCCGCAGAACTCTTTAACTTAACTAACTTAACAGAACTTAATTTTCTTATATTTAGTATAAGTTATCTCTATTCTAAACGTCAGCCAAATCGGTCCATTCGATGTAGCATGAAAGAGTAATAAACACACAAACAACACAAAATTTCGCGATTTTGAGAGATTGAGAGTGCAACTGTAAAAAAAGGTTCAATCTCTTCCCTCATTTTGTGTTTAATTTCTGCTTTTAGGTGGCGGTGTGTTAAGCGGGGCGTTATCGTCCCCTATGTCAGGGTTGGGGGGTCTGGGGCCGTGCACCGGTGGCAGTCCATCGCCTTCCACCAGCCATCACCTCGGTCATCACCCCCCTCAACAAAGGTACATATTTATAGGGAATGCTGTGAAAAGAATGTGTTATCGGCCACTACGTTAGTGTTAGGTGACAGATCACGGATTAAGGAAGTTGATAATAAGTGCCTCTGAGCTCTGGTTGCTCAATACTTCCATATAAATAGAGAATTTTTCATGTTAATAAAGTGGGGTAATAGGAAAATAAAACATTTTTTCCTACTACCCCACATGCATCGATATTCTAAGGTCTGACTTCTATGTAGAAAAGAGCAACTGCTGAGTTTCTTGCCAGCTCTTCTCAGCAGAATCTGCTTTCTGAACTGATGATAGTGTCTTGACTTATCATAAGAGCATCATGATTTTGGGATTTTCTTTTACTTCACTGGCTCAGTGACCCAAAGAGGATCTTGGCCTCCGACGAGTTTCTTTCACTAGTCAACCCCTATTGACATCTCTGTCATTTCAGGGTGAACATGGGTATGGTGGCATCCCCATCGTCATCGCTGAACACCCCCGTGGGAACCAGCGTGGCTTCACCAGGGGGTGAAGAGGCGGCCTACAGAGAGAAAGTGCGACAGCTTTCCAAATACATTGAACCTTTGCGACGGATGATTATGAGGATGGTCAGTGAAGGAGAAAGTGAGTAAAGACTCAAGAGTTAAAATAAGACACAAATATGCTCCGACATAAATCTGTTTTTTTTTATTCAATGACAAGATGACAAAAAAAAAATTATGGTAAGTGGCGATGCAGTCTAAAATGGTAGCCGACTAACTTGGAAGGGGTATGGCAGTGTAAATTCAACCCATACCCCTAATCTGTTTCTATACGCCATCGTGCCGGAACGCTAAATCGCTTGGCGGCACATCTTTGACGGTAGTCTCTCTGTCTTGAGTCTAAACTGAGAGTGCGGTCTATAGATTTCAGCCGTAATGAAAAAGTGAAGTCTACAATTTTGTTGTCATAATAATTTATTGATTTACAAATTTTTTAGATGTGGAAAAGCTGACAAAGATGAAAAATTTACTGGATATCCTGTCAAACCCTAATAAAAGGATGGCTTTGGAGACGTTGATCAAGTGTGAAGTGGTTCTGGAGAAGCTTGATTTCAAGCGGAGTGAAGGTGTCGGGCTGGGACTGCCTTCTTCTACTGGAAAGGTAATTCCATTCCAATCCAGTTAACCAGAGAATACCAAAATACTGAATCTGGACATGTCTTGAATTTTCCAACCACTCGACTATCGATTTATTAATTGGTAGCCGAGTGGAATAACGGACAATATATTTATCGCCGATTATTCCTTTATCTGTCATGTTGTAACATTTGGCTGCTTATACAATTTGACTCAACTCCAATTCAAATAAATTTTCATTACCCAAAATAAATACTGTCAAGGTTGAGACCTTTACAACTTATACTTCACACTTTAAAAAAAAAAACAATTTTGTTGTAACCTACAAAGTTCTTTTTGTTTTTAATATAAAAAATGTTAGTTTTTGAAGATAAATTGAGAGAAATACTGTAGGTTAGGTTAGTCAAATGTTTCATGCGTCATGCTCGTGAACGGGTGCCACCAACGGGAATGGGTCTGCTTTTGCCTGCCTGTGTTAACATGTATTGAATTGTATTTATTTGTATTTGTATTGTATTTATTTTTACTTGTATTGTACTCAGGAAAATTCATCGTGGAAGCACTGAATACATAGCATAGTTTCAATAACAATTGTAAATTTTTATCTTTTTGAAAAGAGCAACCGCCGAGTTTCTTGCTGGCTCTTCTCGGCAGGAAAGGCATTCCGAACCAGTGGTAGATTCATTGACGATTCAAAAGTGCTTGTAAAAGTTTATTTGAATAAAAAATATTTCTATTTCTATTTCAAAAACATTACATAAATAATTGTATGGTTTTTGAAACATTTGACAAATTACATAACAGTGCAGCTAACTAATTAAAGTAAACAGAATCTAATTATCTTTATTATGTTTTTGTTCACTAGTAATTTAAAATGGACTCCCACCTGAAATAATGTATTTCAACAAAAATGTGTAAACTTAATTGGCTCCTGTAATAGTATATTGAATTAGCTTTCTTATTGTTATTTTTTTCCAAATACATTAAAAAAGAAGAAAGCTCTTAAGTTTTCAGTCCACATCTTTAATTTTGGGCTATTGAGGCAGCACAGGCTTTCATAGTTTTCTTTTTATGACAGGAGCAAATCTTCAACCCTCTCCTGGAGGTGGTGAACAACTGCCTGCAGTCGCCGCTCGCCAACCATACCCTCAAGCGAACCTTCGGCTCCACGCTCGACGCGCTCAACGGACCTGAGATCAAGTAACTATCTCATCATTGTCATTGTCAGCGGCGCTACAGTGCCTAATAGGCCCAGGCCTGCTCTAGAAGTTTCCTCCATCCATCTCTATACCTCATAATGTTTTCCTTTACCGATAAAAACAATAGTTATTTGTTCAACAAGATAGTAAAATAAATAGTTCAAAAAGAGCGTCTTTGCTGTCTAAAACCAGTGAGCAAAAGTCGTTTTTGCTCACTGGTTTTAGACAGCAAAGCACTAATAAAAGTGTTGAACTTTTCTCGAGACAACACTTTTTCTCATTGAGTGAGCAAAAACTACTTTTGCTCACTGGTTTTAGACAGCAAAGACGCTCTTTTTGAGCTAGTGAGATGAAAACGATATTAAACTTAAACGCACAGAACTGAGAAGTCAGAGATTTGTGTCTAGGATCAAATAGCGGACCCACGAAAATGAGACCGATTTCTTATCATATCTATCACCACGATACCTAATTAAAGTATTCACACAAAAACTGTTCGTTTCAGAAATCTCCCAGCACCGCCTCAAAAGTTGCCGAAGTTGGATGAGCCTACGATGGAAATTCCAGACGTGCTGCAGGGGGAAATAGCGAGGCTCGACTCTAGGTTCAAGGTATTTTGGATTAGATTCTTTAATTTGGCTTATTTGGGTTTTTGATAATAACTCCATGTGGACAGAATCGCTGGCAAAAGCTAATGTGATGTCAACATAAATCTATCGTATAAGTAGTATCGTATAGTTTGTGAATCTGATTGTGGCTTATATTAGAGCTGCCCCGATCGAATATTTGTAAGCCAGGTCGATCGACAATGTATAGCCAAAGTGATCGGGTCAAAATTACTCTACCATTTCAATGATCGATCATTTGTTAAACCATCATTAAATTCATGCAAAAAGGTGCGAAAGACATATCTATAAAAATAAAACACCTAAAAATGAGATAGTAAGGATCGAATCTTGCATACGCCAGCTATACCTGAGTTACGATTCACGGCGTGACCCGCGGTCGAATTTTTTTTTTTTCAATTTTCAGTTTTCCACACCTTTAACGTTGAGGCTTATTGACATCATCTCACGATCGAATGACCGTCTTTACAGGTGTCACTGGAAACGATGCAGCTGTCGGGCGGCGAGGGCGCGATCTCGCTGATCGCGCAGCTGGACGACGTGCGGCTGCCGTGCGTGCCCGCCGTGCACGTGTCCGTGCCGCGCGACTACCCCGCCGCGGCGCCCGCGCGCCTCCGCCCGCGGCAGGCGCGTGGCGGCAGCGCCGCGGACTGCTTCCTGGCGCGCGTCGAGAAGGCCATGGACGCGAGGTGCGCCCGGTGAGTGCGAGCGGGCATACGAGAAACGTTATTTTTCACCTCACTAGCTCAAAAAGGGGGCCTTTGCTGTCTAAAACCAGTGAGCAAAAGTCGTTTTTGCTCATTCAGTGAGAAAAAGTGTTGTCTCAAGAAAAGTTTCCTTTCCTCACTGAGTGGGCAAAATCGACTTTTCCTCATTGAGTGCGCAAAATAGACATTTCCTCACTGAGTGAGCAAAAACGACTTTTGCTGACTGGTTTAAGCAGTAAAGGCGCGCTTTCTATGCTAGTGAACGTTATTTTTTCGCCGTTTTATGCTCGACTCAATCGGTACGGACTCGCACTCACTCGGTTCTCACACTCTTGTCACTCGCAGGTTGCCGAAGGGCTGCTCGGTGGGGCAGCTGTTGGACGCGTGGGAGATGAGCGTGCGGCAGGCGTGCGCGCCCGCGCCCGTGCACTACACGCCCGTGCCCGCGCTCGGCCTGTAGGCGTGCTCCACAAGCACGGAGTTATATGGAGAGGTAATAAACGTGGTCTTTGAATCAAAACTGAGTCAAAGTAAATCAAACCGAGTCAAATTGAGTCAAAATTGCCCGGGTAGGTAATAATTTTTGAATTGAAACTAGCTTATACATATTCATTTATTCAGTTATTCCTTACTATAATCCTTACATTTATTTCATCTCTAAATCTCTAAATCTTTAATATATGACCAGTGGTAGATTCATTGACAATTCAAAAGTGCTTGTAAAAGTTTATTTGAATAAAAAATATTTCTATTTCAAACAAAGTTAGGTTTGTTCGAACACTTATAACTCTAGAACGGCTGCACCGATTTTCATGGTTTTTAATTTGATGTCTCCGTCCCGAATAGCATAATAACTATTAAAAACATTGGAAAATTGACGGGGAAAAAAAATATGAAAAAATTTCATTTTCTCATACATTTTGTATTGAAAGTGACCTTTTACCCCGGAAAAACAGTAACCTAAGTCACGTGGACAAAGTCGCTGGCGAAAGCTTGTCTATTCTGAATTCTATGGCTTGAATATTAATCAATCATATTGTTTCTTAAGATAAATCGCACACGGCCGCAAAAGCCACAAGAAGTGCAAGATTCACTGGAGTCACAAGAAAGGCATTTATCAGTACAAATTAATGCAGATAACGTCAGCAGCATCCGGCGCACTGTAAAATGCGCACGGACGCATCAACACGACATCGATACTGCCGACAGAAATTTCCTTAAATGTACTATACATTAAGAAAAATATTGTAAATATATATACCTAATTAGGTACCTACTACGTGTGGAAAAGAAAAAGATGCTCATATCTCTAGTTTTAATTAATCAATTACTAATAATATTATAAGTAACAGCAAAAGTGTTCCCGCGAGATTTTTAACAATGCAACCTAACTTCACACGGGCGAAGTCGCGGCCAATAGCCAGTCCAATAAAAACCTTAGTTGAAAACGCAAATGATGTACTTCTTTTAATGTCAATATTAAGCCTCAACAGCCCAATGGTTAAAGGTGCGGACTGAAAACTGAAAGGTCGCAGGTTCGAGCCCCACCCGTTGCACTATTGTCGTACCCACTCCTAGCACAAGCTTTCCGCTTATTTGGAGGGGAGAGGAGAATATAAGTCAAGTTCAGCTTGGCTTATATTCTTAAAAAAAATGTCTCGAGAATTAAATGGAGTTCTAGTTGTTAACTTAATAACTGTATCGGAAAATGCGACTAAAAAAAACGAAATATATTTTTTTTAAATGTTATTTTACGGCCAATGTTTGTATGTACTCATAGATGTCAAACTATTAATTTATATTGTACAATGTGATAGTATAAAATCATCAACATCATGATCAACCCATTAAGTTCTCCATTCAGAGAACTTCGAAACCCTTTGAGAATATTATGGAGAATAATGTTCTCAAAGGGTATGAGACGTGCAGGTTCCTAATATGTTCCTAATACGCATTGCAAATATTTGGAATGCACTTCCGGCTTCCGTTTTTCCAACTAACTATAATGTGGGTCTTTAAATCAAGAGTGAATAGACATCTTCTAGGCAAGCGCGTACCATTTTAGGCTGCGTCTTCACTTACCATCCGGTGAGATCGCTGTCAAGCGCTAGTCTATATATTAAAAAAAATAATAATACGTTAGGTCGCATTTACAAATTCTTACTCGCCTTTCATCGTTAATTTTAACTATATTTTTTTTTTAATTCTAATTCGTTTTACTTGTTATTTTTTTAGAAAATGTTGTGTTTTTGTGATCATCAAATATATTTTTAATGCCGTTTAATTATATAGGTATATTAAATGTCTAATAGGATTTAATGCATGTGAGATATCATCAAGATATTATTATATAACAGTAAAATTAGGTAAAGATAGCAATAAATTCTATTGATCGAAATTTTCTAGTAATAAGTACTTTGTATGATTTTGTACCTAATATAAATTCACATTAGATAATTCTCTCATTAAAGTGTTAAAAAAAATGGTTTAACATTTATACATTAGTAATCCCACTTCTGATGTTAAAATAAGTCGAAAATATAAAAAAAATATTTCTTTGCAGAGTTGTGATATTTATCTGTGATAATTTAACAAAAAAAAAAAAACTATGGTCACGAAATTCATCAGATTATTTATCATGTAAATAGTTATAAAGTATAATTTATGTAAAATAGGAGTAATTTATAATACTGGTAGGAAAGTTTTGACTTAGGTTTAGGTATGTAGGTAAAATGTTTTTCTGAAAATATGGTTTTCGCAGAAAATGCGTTTCTGCTGATAAATCTGATCTGTTCTTTCTAACCGCAAATGCCCTGACTATGAAAGTTATTTAAGTACAGTACTACAACTTTTATAGCAATGGTCAGGCCACCAGCAGCCAATTTCAGGCTCAAATGTGGTGCTTTTTGATTGACTCAAATATTTTCGCACTTACACCTGCACAGGTTCACCGTTGCAACTTATAATAGTGGTAGTACTATATTGATATAGGCAAATAATAATTTATGACCAACTACAATGAATGCCTAGACATTTAAATAAGAAACAGATTTATACATCGAATGTTTATAATATTATTATGTAATTTGATTATTTTATTCGATAAATATAATAAGAAACAAATCCATTTTATACTTTTTAGACATATATTATTGTAATAATAAAATCTTTATAATAAAAGTGATAGTGTAAATACAAAACTTGTTTTATTGCTTTATGAAAAATTATTAAAGTAAAAGTAATAAAGTATTAAAGTCTTGTGTGGTGGTGCATGTGAGTGAGATTTTTTTCTGTTGGCGGATTACAGCAAAATAACTCTAACATTTTTTTGTTAATCATTTTTAATTGAAAAACACCACGTTTACGTTCATACATCTTCATTCTAATCTGATAACAATCAGCGCCAAAATGGAACAAGTGCTTTGCTATCACATCCGGGTTTTTTAATCTCCCTTCTAACAAAGTACTTCTGCAGTAAGTAGTAGCAAAGGTAATCAAATTATACATGTTACTACTGATATTCGACCATTTAGCCAGGACTTGGCAAGCGTACTCATTCCCCTCTGCCGAATTACATGTACAAACGTACGTGTTAGCGTGTAAGTGTGACAGCTTTTGAGTTAGTGTGCGTTCATGGAGACATTAAGTTCTTTACAAGAGTGTGCGGAAGTGAGTAAATGTGTGCTGTACGTAATTACCTCACCTCCCGCAGAAAGTGGCGGAATATATTCAGTACTAAATCTGCGTAAAGGCTCAACCCGGCTAAATGGTCGAAGCTACTGATAGTACGATTGGTAGTAACATGTGCAATAAACGCTCAATATAGCCAATCCAGCATTTAGCAGTTTGGAAATAAACAACGAATCGAGTAATAAGAGTCTTTATTATAATAGAGGTAAGGTTCACAATGAGAACTGGTAGAGCTGGTGGCTGGGCCGCGTGCAGGCGGAGTGGCGCGCGGTGCTGCCGCAGCAGGACCAGTGGCGCGCGCCCGGCCAGCCCGCGTGCCCGTGACCGCAACCTGGATAAGTACACCAAATCAACAAAATAATAGCCTTCATAACCCACGGTTAAAGATGCGGACTGAAAACGTGAAAGGTCGCAGTATCACTAATGTACCTACCACTCCTATCATCAGCTTTCAAGTACCTAATTCAGCTTACTAATATTCTTTTTATTTTTAAAAATTGCGCTCGCTTTCACCATCGCCGAGTCTAAGTCTAATGTTTAGTTATGCGTTCAACTGAGGAATATTGATTTTCTGGCAGATTTTCAATGCAAAAACTGTCAGAACTTCGGCGTTGGTGAAATTGGCACTTAGAAACATTTAGGTAAATAGTCTTATTCTCATGAGCAGACATTTTTTTCTGATTCTGGATGTTGACGGCCGTTCTCACGTTGTTTACCTTTGTAACCTCCTCCCATAGAGGAGCCACAGCCACACGTAGCGTTTTTTTTCCCGCCCGAAGAACAAAACGCGCAACAGTGGAACTGGCCCGTATGGACCTTGGACATTCGGGCCGCGCATGAGTAGGGACTGCCCTGTAACCAAGATTTTGTTTTATAGTTATGTATAAGTGGATACCTCCAACGTAAGTTGTTGTATCCCCAAAACGCTTATGTGGCGCGTTAATTGTTGTGAATGGTTTAGGCCGTCGTTCTACTATACCTACAACTTTATACTTTTTGAAAGTATGTAAAAAAATGCTGTTTTTAATATACACAAAACCTTCAAAGGGTTTATCGGGCGAGAAAGAGAAAAGAATGTGGAAAATATTTGGTCTTGTTTCATTTTCAGGGCAACCTTGTTTGTGAAATATTGGGATAAATAATAAGACGCCACGTATTCTCTTACAGCATGTAATAAATAATAATTAACAACGAACTGACATTCCAAAATCACACTTGACACATACCTACTTAATAATAAAATTACCTACCCACATAATATATCACAGTTTGTGTAATATGCAATAATATCACCTTGATAGGGGTGTTGTTGACAGTGACAGCGAGCAGGAAGTGTCCGGGGCTGTGCGGGGTGAAGTGCAGCGCGTACGTTCCGTCGCCGCGTTCGCGGACTTTCGCGACCGCCGGCCGCGCGCTCGAGTCGCGCCGTCTGAAGTAGCCCGCCACCTGAAATCGATGCACCATATTTTTTTTTATTCGATGACAAGATAGTCCTTTACGGCGATCTCACCTGATGGTAAGTGACGATGCAGTCGAAGATGGTTGCGGGCTAGCTTGGAAAAAGTATGGCAGTATACATTCAACTCATTACTCATATCCAGGATTAACACATATTTCGGCTACATTTTATCCTGGAAAATTAACGAGTTCCCACGGGAATTAAAAACCTTTATCCACGCAGACGAACTCGCGGGCATCGTCTAGTTAGTTAGGAATAAAATTAAACTGGCATTCTACCCTATTGAAATATAGGAGTTCTCCAAAAAATTGACAACTTACATTTTCTCCGCCGCACCAAATGCGTTCTCCGCTGCTGTCCCGAAGTTCTAGAATGGCAGTGTGCTGGACGTCGACCTGAAGATCTTGAAGCCCTGAAAAAAGATTTCGTTACTATAGAGAGTTACAGAGTGAGAATGCGTTCTATAGATTACAGCCTAAATCTCTAAAGTAAAACCTCAATAGCATATAGCATAACCAATAGCGGGAGGGTACCAGCCAATCAGAGGTCATTGCGATCGTTACACTGATGCAATCATTTTTAGACAATCGACACACTGTTCTCCGATCGTTGTCGGTATTTTGGCCCGTTTCAAAGGGTTTATCGGGTGAGAAAGAGAAGAATGTTGAAAATGTTGTGTCTCGTTTCATTTTCAAAGCAACCTCGACAAAAGCTCAACGGTTAAAGGTGCAGATTAAAAACTGAAAGGTCGCAGGTTCAAACCCCACCCGTTGCACTATTTTCATACCCATTCCTAGCACAAGCTTTCAGCTTATTTGGAGGGGATAGGAGAATATTAATCAACTTCAGCTTGGCTAATATTCTTTAAAAAAAATATCTTACCATCTGTATCTAGCACGCAATGGTCAGGATCTGGTGCCAGGGTGAACAGTCTCCCCACCAGCGTGGGTCGGTGTGTGGCGGGGGCTGCGGGGGCGAAGCGCAGCTCGCAGCGCGGGGGCTCCGATAGCGGCTGCAGCTCCGTGAGGCGCTCCAGGCGACGCAGCACCGGCCCGCTGAGAGAGAGCACCTCATCTTCTTTACCTTCTTTGATAAGCTAGAAGCAGATATTCAGCAGGTAGTATTTCTTTCTTGATTCGATGACAAGGATAGTCATTGACACCTGATGGTAAGCGATGATGCAGTCTACGATGGTAGCGGGCTAACTTGGAAAGGGCATAGGTACATACCCCTTATAGGTTTCAACACGCCATCGTGCCGGAACACTAAATGGCTTGGCAGCACGTCTTTGACGGTAGGGAGATAACTAACCACGGCCAAAGCCTCCCACCAGTTAAAATCTATTATTTTATTTACTTACTGCCAATAATCCAGAATCACTTCTTTTCATAGATTGAAGTGGTTTTTCATAAATTTTTAATAATCTTTTTTTTTTTTTATCTCCAATGATGGGAGTTGGGATACTGAGGTTTCTAATCTCTACCAGGTAAATATCGGTCTTCAGTATACATTAAAATGTTTTCAGTGCAGGTTTTTTCCACATACTTACAGCCACGTCGTAAATCTTAAATTCAATCAGGTAACGGTCAAGCATATTCTAAACTAAACACATTCTAAACGTAAATGGTGTTCCATTTTCTGGTAAAGAAATTAATCCTCCCTCCTCACCTCCTCAGCAAACTTGACGGCTGACACCACCAAACTTCCGTCTTACTCGTCCAGCTGCCTCGTCTAATCACATCACTACCTATGTGACGACTGTAAGCGTTCTTTGAGCCTACAATACCAAACTAACTTTACCTATACTACCGTCCACAAGCTATAATGCCGTTAACTACTAAGACCATATTTCCTAATATAAATCCAAAACCATTTAAATTAAGGTTTATATTAGGAAATATGGTTTTGGTAGCTAACGGCGTTATAGCTTGTGGACGGCAGTATATTTCTCATTACTCTTCAAGGACTTTCTCACCTCCTCAGCAAACTTGACAGCTTCGACCGCGTGGGCAGCACGCTCCGCCAGCTGTCTCGTCTTGTCCTGGATGCGTCGCCGGTACGCCGCCCTGGCGCGCACGGCCGCGCCGCACAGAGCTCGCCCGTGAGCCTCTACTGCTTGTCTGTATTCTTCTGACCACACTCGGATCTCGCTCTCTACGCGAGAGGCTTGGGCCTGTACAAAAGCAGAATTTTAGAAAGGAAGTAAAAAAAGAATAAACTTCTATCAATCGAAGGAAAAATCGATTATTTACAAGACCACACCGCTCACCACCGAACACAATTTCACCCTCACCACCTGGGTGCCTGAAGTACTTCGACCATCCGATGTGCCAGATCTTGTTTTTTCCACGTACTTTGAAACTGTGGAACCAACTTCCTACGACGGTGTTCCCACTAAATTACAACATAGGGTTATTCAAGGGGCGAACCAACAAATTCCTAAAAAGCCGGCAACGCATTGGTGTTGCCTCAGGTGCTACAAACGTTCGGCGGTAATCACTTAACATCAGATGTCCCGCCTGCTTGTTTGCTCGCTAAAAATATAAAAAAAGATATACAAGGTGATAATAATAGACCTATTATAGAAACATTTGACCATCCAAAACAAGACCCCATGATACAGTAACTAAGACTAGGCCTAGGTTGAACAGAGGTACATAGTTAGTTACGAGGTGCGGTAGAAGTAAAATGTTCACCATTCCTCCTAAAATAGCAGCTATCTCAGGAGTCGTCTCAGCCTATATTTACAGTATCCATATCTCGAAGTTCAGCATCAGGATAACTGTATCCTGTCCAGTGTAATTGCCCTGTTTCCATGTATCTAACTCAACCAAACCCACCTCAACATCTGAAGCATGCACTTCAAGGATCCTGTTAGCCCGCTCCACATTATCTGGCACGTGCTTGGTACGCTCGCATGCATCTCTCAAGGCGGTGGCGCGTTCATTCGCCGCACGGGACGCGTTGGCTACTGCGTGTCCAGTATGTGAAATCAGACAGCAGTCCCTGCATATTACCTGAATACATAATCGTGATGATTAAAAGCATTTAAACAACTGGTTTTCAAATACCGTCAGTACAGGAGTTGTTCACAGACAACAATTAATTTAAGAGGTAAAAGAATAAAATTAATTTCTGCAATTTATCAGGCTTCTGAACCAGACTATTACCTTACCAAGTGGTTGGAATTTCGATCGCCTCACTCCAGAAGCGCTACAAATGAAAGCCTTCTAAATCATATTTATGAGACATTGGAGGCCCCGAATTTTTTTTCAGTTCTTTTGCTACCCCCTTTTAATCACTAAGTATAAATCCAGTGCCCATATTCTCTGGGACTGGCTTTGTCTTCTTATCAGATTGTCATCTCCGTTCGTACGTATCTGAAAGTATCCTATATCACACAGGCTAATTTCAAACTTATCCAATTTCGAGGAATGGGATCAAAGAATGGAAATCTTCTTTTTTCTCCTAGCTCCCGCCAGGGTCACTTCTTTACGAGTCTCTACCATTTTAGAGGGTCTAAAGCACCATCTATTAGAAGACCGTAGATGTAGAGACCAGCAAACTCTATGGCTGTGTTAAACTTACCTGCTGACAAGTGGCACAATACACAGTCAGCTCGAGCTTGGGATGCTGCACACAGAAGCGCAACACCGGTTCAAGCGGCTGCAGCAAATGCGTTGCGTGACCTCGCTGCCGCGTGTGCGCCTCGCCGCACGGCGTGCACACGCTCACCAGGCACTCACCGCAACGACTGGCAGCCTGGAGGTGAGGAGTTCTACACTAAAGAAGACGCTAAAAGATTTTAACCTCGCTATTTTACATTGGCAGCTTGTGGTTCAAACCCTTCTAGAATCTTCAATTTAAAATAATTTGAACCACTTAAATAGAACTCTGGAATACATAAATGAGGACTCCTATTCTTCCTTCGAAGATTGATCTTAAGAAGCTCTATCTAGGTGTCCAAATACAATAGGTACCTACCACCATTTGGTTGGACAGGTGACAGTCGACATAAGGGAGTTGGAAAGGTTTCGCTTTGGCATAATACCTATACATACCTAATTAGTGTAGTCTAGTTTACAGTCTAAAGTGCCCTAAAATTAAAGATTTCTTTACGGTCGAGAAAATCTGTGCTTAGGCAAGGAGCAAAGAATTAATAACTACCTTTAAAAAAATTATGGAAGGCTGGAAATATATTTCCAAATCTACCTAAAAATACCTACTCTGTAATAAAGGTCTAAAATAACATTATTTATACAAAACTGAAATAATAAGAAATGTAAGTGCTAAATGTAGCAGTGCAATGTAAATTACATTTTTCTGAAATCATGCGCGAGCCGTGGTGTGAGTTTGGAAAGCAATGAGACGCGGATGAGTGACATCATTCCTTGCACGTGTGTTTCCAACCATCGATCTTTTAATGCCGCTTTGGTAATTGTCACGTTTTGGTTTAAAAATAAAAATGTAAAATTGGTAGACAAAAATCCTTGAAAATCCTCTTGTTAAAATCACTACTTTTTTGTTGATACAGCAGTTGAGTTGACATGAATGAAATCTTTCGGTATACCTAATAAGAATGTCCTTCGGACCGAATCAGGTCACGGCCAACCTTCTCAGCGATTAACCATCTCCGGGGGAGACGTTAGGTATAGTGCATAAGTATATGCGCAAACACAGATGCACTCTCTATTCCCTTGCTCTCGTAGTCCGATGGGACGGAAATCCGATACGACCGGAGAGAGACCAGGAGCAGGACCGACAGCTTTACGTGCACTTCGAGGCACGGGATTGACACACTCTAAACTTCCTAACTCGGGACTAAGTAGTACTGAGAATTTCTTGACAGAAAAATCCCAACACAATTATTGGCCCGACCCAGGAATCGAACCCGGGACCTCGTTATCCGTAGTCGAGCATGCTAACAACTAGACAACGAGGCAGTTGAAGCTAAGGAAGTTGGTGGTATAAACAGGTAGACAATCACCCGACAACTTGCTTAACGCTGTAGATCCCCTCGTTTGATTACCTTATTATCAGTGCAGCAGAGATCACAAAGCACAGCACTTCCGCTGTCCCGATTGGCCATCCTTCGCAGCAGCACATAGTTGAGCGGCAAAGCTGCAATGCCACCGAGAGGCAACTGCGTGTCTGATCCGCATGTCGGACACAAGATGAAGTGGTAATTCTTCCCTGAAATCTGACATAAACAACAATTTCATCACCAATGTGACAACGATTAATAGTAACATATCATTCTCTTGGAGACGTAGCTTAAAGTATTAGGAAGATTAGGACTAACGGGATTTTAGGGAGTAAGTATCCGTGAAATCACCGACTAGATACCATTGAGGAAAAAATACGTCATGTTTGTGATCAGATGCCAGATTATTTAGGTGTCTGGCGGTAATTTCTGAAGATATCAAACGGAATAAAACAAAAGGAAAAATATCGTATAGCTATTTAAACTTGATTAACTTAGGTATAGAACCTTCGTGAAACCATTGCAAAATTATGGGACAAACAATTGTTTTGAGAAGTAGATTAAGATTGAATCACCCATCTTATAAGATCACCAAATTCATCATTAGAAAGAAAAAAAGAAAGGTTCTGCTTGACCTGCTCTACCTATGTAGTTTACAAATTCGTAGGTGGGTATTAAAATATCTTTGAAACCAACCTTTCTAGTAATGATCCCATGCAGCTTAAACTTGTCCAAGCTAGTGTCAGACCCGGATTTGCGGAAATCACTCTCGTAGCCGGATCCAGCCGAACCACCTCCAGACGCCTGTCCACCAGGATCATGTTGCAAGGAACCTGAAATGGATTTCAGTATGAACTATAAATCCTCATCATCTTCATCTACAGTCTTTACTGTAGCACGCCATTGTGCTGCATGTTGGTAGTTGGCAATTAGACAAAATTTTGGCAATCTTGACATGTGGCGAATTAGCAAGATTGGAGTTTGAAGATTAGCCATCATCACATTACTCTACATATATAGTGGAAGCTAAGATGATCTCCGAATCTTAGATCTCGAGAACTTCTTAGAAGGGTCAAGGAGTTTCATATTTTTAACTCCCTGACAAAAAAAGAGGGGTGTTATAAGTTTGTCGTGTGTATCCGTGTATCTGTGTATCTGTCTGTTCTCTTATAGCCCTTCCTAACGAATGGACCTTGAGCTGATGTTGCAGCATCAGGTAGTCTGCGGAATATCAAATTCCTCAGAAATTTGCAGCAGATATGGTGTGTTTGGGCTCATTAGAATGGTCTCAATGTACAGAATTTAGATAGATGATGATCGAAGATCAAGGAGAGTATCACATGTCGGGGTCCCTTTAAATTTTTAATTTACACTTGTTTGTAATCCATGAACGCTTAGCACTAAGGAGTATGGCTAACCCTAGATCGAGCACTATTTCCGCTAGCGGAAACGTCGTGTGTTCGCCTCAACATTACACATCCTTTAAATAGATTAAACATATTACAGGCGAATACTTTAAATAGATCGGCCTCGGGAAGGTTATGATTCATACTACAGAGCTGCTAATTACGCTGTGCCATTCTAAATGCAACCACGTGGAAAACATAATAGCAACGAGTCATACAAAAAGTTGTCTCAGACGAGTAGGTCCACTGTCAAATACACTTATGCTGAGATTTATAGAGCGTGCTCTGACTTAGCTCAGACTCAAGATAGAGTTACAACGAGACACAAATATGAAATCAAAATCAAAATTTATTTATTTCATGTAGGCCAACTTGTAGCTCTTATGACACGTCATAAATCTACCACCGGTTCGGAATGCAGATTCTGCTGAGAAGAGCCGGCAAGAAACTCAGCAGTTGCTCTTTTCAAAAAATTTTACAATGGTTAACAAAACTATGCTATGCACACAGTGTTTCCATAAAGAAGTTTCAAAAATGCACACCTACCACAATGGGTAGACACTACAAGCAGACCCATATTCCCGTTGGTGGCACCCGTTCACGAGTACGACGCATGATCCAGCCATTGCTTCGCTATGCTCTAACATAAGCTCTTTATGGAGTAAGTAGGTAAATATCTAATGGGCAGTTTGGTTCCTAAAAGACGGTCCAGGAAGAATTCGTGGGCAATACCTAAGTAGTCATCAATAAAATAAATTTTATTTATTTTGGTAGCGATTCCAAACGTGTATCAAAAGCAAAATGTGAGTAAGATATCTCATAAAATCGAGTTTGCTTTCTTTAGGCCGCTGGCTATGAAGATCGCCAGATGTGAATAATAAACAATTTATACACTTAATTAATTTATTCAAAGAAATTTTATCTAAACAAATGCTGTGTTGAATGGATCAAAATCTTTGAACGCACATTGCGTTTCCATGAAATACAAACATAGTACCCCTTAGTATTTCAGCAACGTCTGTTTTATATCTGAAATATTATTTTTTTATACTTTCTCACAGCCCTTTAATGTTCAAAAGTAGGTTTAACGTTTTTAATATGTAGGTTAAACGTAGATTTAAGAGGTTGAAATCAGTTTTTAAGCTAAATTACTATAGGTAAAGTGATTTACTCACCAAAAATATAAAAAAAAAATAGATGGACTGACGAAATCAGATGAATCGCTTTTGGAAGTTCATTTTTTTTATTCGATGACAAGATAGCCCTTGACTGCGATCTCAACTGATGGTAAGTGACGATGCAGTCTAAGATGGTAGCGGGCTAACTTGGAAGGGGTATAGCAGTGTAAATTCAACCCATACCCCTAATCGGTTTCTACACGCCATCGTGCCGGAAAGCCAAATCGCTTGACGGCACGTCTTTGACGGTAGAGTGGTGACTAGCCACGGCCAAAGCCTCCCACTAGACCAGACCAGAGACAAATTAGAAATTATAAATTCCTAAATTGCCCCCGCCGGGAATTGAACCCGAGACCTCCCAGTTATAAGACCACAGCGCTCACCACTGCGCCAGGAAGGACGTCATGCAAGATACATTTGTTCAGTTGTGGACAATGGACATCTTATAGGTGGAATCCTATGGGTGGGTGAAGAAAAAGACGATTCAGAAACAAAGCTTGACCGGACAGTTCCGATAATAGGGTCTTGACTTACATAAGAGCCATAAGTGTAGGTACTTAAATTAAAAAATTAAAAAAAAACTTTTAGTAGTTAAGTATTAATTAGTACCTCAAAAGTTGAAAATCTCGATGGGGTTTCGTCGTTTTATTACAGAGTTCCCATAGCCTTCTTCTGGCTCCATCATGAGATCGACTCCATGTCACAATCATACCTATTGCATTGTCATCCGAATTATATTTAAATGCAAATTATTTGAGCTCAATCGTATCTAATCTGGGAAGTGGTTCTAATTCAGTGCAAGATTTGACACAAACTTAGATAGGTACATAGGTAAATGAAATCTTGTAATAATTAATTATATAGGGGAAATGAAGCCCTATCTAAATGAAAACCGTATCACACTGCTTATTGTACATTTGTATTTATCCAACAATAAAATAATGTAACAAGATAAACTTAAACTTGGATGAACAGGCGTTGTGTCGTCCGGCGTGGACGGAAGTCGAGAATATTACTGTTCTAGGCCTCCGGCTCGGTCGGTGGCTGATAGAATAATGCATTACGACGCCTGTTCAAACTTACATTCCAAACAACATTCAAATTGCATTCCAAGTTTGAATGCCTTCGAATATGAAAATAAAAGTGATAGATAGTGGCCAGCTCATAACCAGCCAGCAACAGTAAGCTCTCCGTGGAGACCGCTAGACTCCACATCACTCCCCCAGGAAGACATGAAAAGTAAGGAAAAAACAAACAATGATTAATTAACTAAGTCAGATTAAAATGAACTCTACGCCCTGAACGCGTCCTAACAACAGGTTTGCCCAGCTCGTCCAATTCCTCCGGACCTAAAACATAGGCTGGTTTCAACCTGTCGATTGAAATATTTTCCTCTTTGCCTTTCATTTCTATTTTATAATGTTTCCCTTCCCTACTTAGAACCTTGAAAGGGCCTACGTAGGGTTGCTCTAAGGCTTTTTGAAAAGGACCTCTACGAACGAAAACATATTCCGACGAAGCTAAATCCTTTGGGATATGAAATATCTTCCTACTATTGTGGTCAGAAGCGGGGGATGGAGATAAATTTGCGAAATGAGACCTGAGTCTGTCCACTAAATATGTTGGGTCCTTAATATAATCTTTAGGGTCGAAAAATTCACCTGGTAGACGTAGCGGCTCCCCGTAGACTAGCTCTGCGCAGGAAGTGCCGAGGTCTTCCTTCCAGGCACTCCTGATCCCTAGAAGTACCAACGGGAGAACCTCAGTCCACCTTGGATTCGCATGGCACATGATCGCTGCCTTGAGCTGCCGGTGAAATCTTTCGACCATCCCGTTTGCTTGAGGATGATACGCGGTTGTCGTCTGGTGTTGAGCACCTACAACCGCAGCTATCTTCTGAAACAAATGCGAGCCAAATTGAGATCCTCGATCTGTTAAAATAACCCGTGCTGAACCGAATCTTGATAGCCAGCCAGAGACGAAAGTTGCCACGCAAGTTTCCGCTGTAATATCTGGCATGGGCAATACCTCTGGCCAACGAGTAAATCTATCCACGATAGTTAAGCAATACCTCATTCCCGAAGAATAAGGTAATGGGCCTATAATATCCATGTGGATAAATGCAAATCTCTCCGATGGGAGAGCAAACTTAGAGAAAGGTGCACTAGTGTGCCGCGTTACTTTTGACAACTGACACCCCTGACAAGCCTGTGTCCATGCACGACAGTCTCTTTTCATAGATGGCCAAACAAAACGTTCCGAAATTAATTTATTAGTCGCACGGACCCCGGGATGAGAGAGATTGTGAAAACTTTCAAAAATACTCTTCCTAAACTGCGGAGTTACATAAGGACGTGGTTTACCTGTTGACACATCGCATGTAATTTTAAACCTGGTGTCTGGAATTGTGACCCGAGCCAACGTCATCGACGTTGAGTCACTCAGCGCCTTTAATTCCTCATCAGCTGCTTGCGACTTCGCAAGCTCAACCAGGATATCTTGGGCAGCGACGCTCTCGACGCGCGAGAATGCATCAGCCACAACGTTCTCAGCTCCCTTAACGTGTTGAATGTCCGTGGTATACTGAGAAATAAAAATTAATTGATTTAATTGAACGGGCGGAAGTTTTCCCGTCTTTGTGTAAACACGTAAAGCAACGGCTTATGATCTGTATATATCGTTGCCGCTTGTGCTTCAAGAATGTGCTTAAAATGTTGCACACTTTCGTAAATAGCTAATAATTCACGATAGTAGGCAGGCCACGTTGATTGCTTAGAATTAAGTTTCTTACTAAAAAATGCAATAGGCTGCCAACCCTGTCTGACCTCTTGCTGCAGACATGCACCGACATGAGAGCTCGATGCATCTGTAAATAAACCTAGCCGAGCATCAGCGACTGGGTGTGCTAACAGAGTCGCGTTAGCTAAACTTTCTTTACAAATAATAAAACTACGCTCTAAGTCAGGAGTCCAAGTAAATGGCTTTGCACCCTTACCTTGAATCGCTGATAGAGCATCAATGAGCGGAGCTTGATAGCGCGCAATACTAGGGAGAAATTTACGATAAAAATTCACCATACCGAGAAAACGACGTACACCTTGCACTGTTTTAGGCAAAGGAAACTCTTGAAGGTTCCTAATCCTGTCCGTAGGAGGACTAATCCCAGCAGCGCTTATGGTGTATCCCAGGAAACGAACTTCTGTAAGATTAAAATGAGATTTTTTCTCATTAATAACAATCCCGTATTCCTCTAATCTTTTAAAAAGGATACGTAAATGTTCTAAATGCTGTTGTTGATCTTTGGAAAAGACCAAAATATCGTCAACATAAGCAAAACAAAAATCTAAACCGCGGACAACTTCATCGATAAACCTTTGAAATGTTTGCCCTGCGTTCCTAAGTCCAAAGGTCATATAAGGAAACTCAAAAAGACCAAATGGAGTAATGATAGCAGTCTTACAGATATCTTCCTTCGCTACTGGAATTTGATGATACGCTTTAACCAAATCGATTGTGCTAAAAATCGTCGAACCAACCAAATTTTGGTTAAAATCGCCGATATGACGCACTGGATATCTATCTGGAATCGTGCGAGCGTTTAAAGCACGATAATCACCGCACGGACGCCAATCAGACTCCCCCTTCGGGGCTAAATGAAGTGCCGATGACCACGCACTATCTGAAGGCCTTGCGGTGCCACAAGCTAACATGCTATCGAATTCTTTCTTAGCAACAGCTAACTTTGATGGACCAAGGCGGCGCGGACGGCAACAAACCGGCGGACCATCCGTTGTTCGGATGTAATGCACGGTACTATGTTTGATTAAACGAACCGGACCCGGCGGGCGAACGATCGCGGGAAATTCAGATAAAATATTGTATTCTGAAGCTACAGTTTTAATGCTAACCTGCTCGTGATGGGCAACCGATGCAACACACGACAGGCCAGTCGAACCATCAAGAACTCGACCTGACCTACAGTCGGGTAATAAGCAAAAATGCGCGAGAAAATCAGCGCCAATAATTGCAGTTGTCACATCACAAATTATGAAATGCCACCTAAAATCACGCCTTAATCTAAAATCTAACGATAGTAAAATAGTTCCAAATGTTTTGATATCGCTTCCGTTTGCAGCGCGCATCGAATAATCGGCTACTTTCGGACGACTTTCCATCCAAGAAACCGGAAAACATGAAACGTCTGAGCCGGTGTCAATCAAAAATCTTTTTTTCGACTTGACATCGGTAATAAATAGACGGCGGCTACGGGCCGACCAATCAGGAACCGCCTCTACTGATTGTCGCTCGCGTTTCCCTGTCCTTTAAATGAACATGGCTTGACGCACTTCACAGCACGCGACGCAAAATTCCTATGATACCAGCATAAATCATCACCATTGCTAGGACTGTTTCTCCTAGGGGATGGTGATGCGAAACGCCTATTCCTAAACCTACCTCTCGATCTATTTCTATGACGCGAAAAATTTTTTTGATTTCTAATTTCGGATACTTCCCTAGTTAATTCATCTAAACGACTCATAACCGAAGCGAAACTCGCTTCGGATGAGCAAGCCGCATTATTAAGCGCCGAAGTGGCTACAATGCCTGGGGAAACTTCTAAAATTTTGTCAGCTAATTCAGCTATTTTATCTAATGTTAATTCACTTTGCGCGGCCAAAATTGCTTGTAAATGTTGTGGTAACCGGCGCATCCACAACTGACGTAAAATGTTTTGATCTGAGAGTACGTGCCCCGCTAAAGAACGCAAATGGCGTAAAAATTGAGACGGTTTGCGATCTCCTAGTACCTCATCACTCACTAATTGTCTGACCCGCTGTTCCTCAGAGGTGGATAAACGACGAATAAGCTCACCTTTCAAAAAGGAGTAACGGTTTGTGACCGGCGGCTGAGTAATAATATCCTCCACCTCGCCAATCACACGTGAATCCAATTGAGCTACAACGTAATCGTACTTAGTCTGATCCGCTGTTACCCCTGAAATTGAGAATTGGGCCTCGACCTGGGCAAACCATATGCTTGGCCGATCGGACCAAAACGGAGGAAGTTTCGCGGACACTTTAAATACCCTCGTGTCTTCCATGGGGGCTTCCGATTGATGCGCCGGAAAACTGGCAATTTTATCCCTTAGTGACTTGTTCTCCTCTAGTAAAGGAATAGCTGAACCAGCCAACTCCTTCAGTTTACTCTTAAGATCTTCATTTTCTTTTGCTAAATCTCTTAATTTCGCCTCCATATTAAATAAAAATTACACAAAAATCGTATTAGTTATATACCTAAAACCACTAAAATAAATCTAAAATTAATACACTGAAAAAGAAAAATATTAAAATTAAATTTTAGTGTCCCAAAATTTTCTTTAAAACTTCACTTTCACGAATGACGGACGACGACGTCGACGTTTGTCAAATTGTTTTTAAATATGATTTTCTAATCGTTCCAATGAGGTTTCGCTGCGTATTTCCGCTTCTTTACGTTACGATGACGTTACGTTTCACATTTTCCAATAATAAATAATATTTCTTACGGCTGTCCATCAATTATGCACACAACTTGTCCGGGCAACCCATAAAATTGTACGGGTCGGGAGTCACCAATATAGGGGAAATGAAGCCCTATCTAAATGAAAACCGTATCACACTGCTTATTGTACATTTGTATTTATCCAACAATAAAATAATGTAACAAGATAAACTTAAACTTGGATGAACAGGCGTTGTGTCGTCCGGCGTGGACGGAAGTCGAGAATATTACTGTTCTAGGCCTCCGGCTCGGTCGGTGGCTGATAGAATAATGCATTACGACGCCTGTTCAAACTTACATTCCAAACAACATTCAAATTGCATTCCAAGTTTGAATGCCTTCGAATATGAAAATAAAAGTGATAGATAGTGGCCAGCTCATAACCAGCCAGCAACAGTAAGCTCTCCGTGGAGACCGCTAGACTCCACAATTATTTCTTTCTATTGCAGTTAAAGGTAGGTATTTGAAATCAATAATAGAACGTGTACCTATTTAGCGTATCATTGGAGTCATTGATGTCCGGAACTGAGCTAATGTATTCTAAATATAGGCTCGCCACCCGGCGCGCCGCGGTACACAAACATACGCTCGATCGACATGACGACAGGAAAATAATGATGTAAGTAGCATTGTTATACTTACATATTATGTACCAACGAATGGACCGCTTTTGATGCGGTTTTTTATGTTTTTATGAATAAATGTGTGTAATAATTTATGAAGATTTGTTCAGGCTACCGTTGGGCTATCGAGGCTTTTAATCGACGAATAAGTTTGTCGTTTTGATTTTCAATACAAAAACTGTCGTGCTGCGGCTACATTATCGTGCGAAAATTCGTATCGCTGTGTCGCGATAAAGTTATCGTGTTATTGACATTACCAACGGTGCATGCCACGATAAAGATTCGTGTTCGCCCGTACATACATCGCGATTCAACGAACTACTCGGCCACACTTGTCGCGATAGTGCGAATATTTGCCGAATCCCGATAATTTAGCCGCAGTATCAGAACGTCAAATTGACTCGTCGGTGAATCGATATTCGGCGATGATGGTGAAATTGGCATTAACTAAGTAGGTAAGTATGAATCAAAATGTATGTGGTATGAATAGATTTTTCGCAAATTAGCTACTGGTACCGGATCCACAGGTCGGGGGCCCTTTAAATTTTTAATTTACACTTGTTTGTAATCCAACTTGTTATTTACTCATTTACGTTACCGACGCGAAGGCGGTGCCGCGAGAATGATTCGTGTTCGCCCGAATACATCGCGATTCAACGAACCCTTATCGCGATAGTCCGAATATTCACCGAATCCCGATAATGTGAAATTTTCTCGCAAATCAGCTGCCGATATCCAGCATAATTCAATTAGTTCAATGTGACATAGCCTTGCCACAGTGTGGCTTCGTAACCTATTTCGTTTACCAAGATTTAACGTTCACACTTGACCTACTTGAGTGTGTTACCTAGCTTGGATAGGAATCTACTTAATTTTATAGCTAACCTACACAAATCGTCAAAAGAAAATGGTTCAGAGAAAAAAATTTTTTTTTTAAAGTAATCAACAGCGTACCTACGTTTAATTACTTATACCAATTTTCGAAAAAACTCGTATATGCTCAGATCTGCCCTATCTTTTAATAAAATTTGTAAAAATAATAAAAATCTAGACCTTTTTTGCATCACTGCCACCACCATTCGCAAAACGCTGGCAAACGAATTCTTTAACGCTTATAAATAATTCGTAAACTTCGTTAAGAAATTCGTGTGCCACTTTTCAAATTTTGCTTTTTTTTACCCCACATTGTATAGTTTTTATTGATTTATTTTTTCTATTCTTTACAATTTTTTCTTTTTTTGCCCCCTGTATTCCTTTTTATTTTTCCTTCTCCCAGTTGAGTGTTTTTTTTTTCTTTTTCATATGTAAATTCTATCTGTGAAAACTTGTAATTAGCTTCAATTCTTCTTTTGTATTTATTAACTAGTTCTTTTTTTTTCTAATAAGCTGTAAGTTTTCTTGTAAAATAAAAATAAAATAAAAATAAAAAATAATCTAGAAGGTAATGTATGGGTTATATTAGATAGGTACTAGGTACAATGTAAAGCCAAAAAAGTTCAAGGCAGACGAGTTCTACTTTGTCAAGAATAAAAAATAGCAAACAAAATATGTTTTACCAAAAAAAATTGTGTGAGTAAGTATGTGTGTAGGTAGTTTTCTGATTTTTGATGAGACCTTTGTATTGTATAGGTATTTACCGTAGAGTGGTAGAGTAGATCTATTACCACACATTCTAATCGATCTATTAACAGCTACTTAGAGAGGTTAATAGCTCTACCAGATGCCGAAAAAATAAACAGACCACTACAATAAAGTTAAGCGTTTTATCTGTTATTTTATTGCTATACCTATGGAACAATGATGCGTTTATATTAAATGTTTATTTATATATGCCTTTAACTCTAACACTAGATCAACTAAATACCTAGGTAAAAATTACTTAATGTTATGCAAATTCCGATCAAAAATATTTTTCGCCAAATTATGCCTAAATAAATTGTTCCCCACACGAAGAGTTCCGTACCATCGTGCAAGATTTAACACCATCTATTTTATTAAAATCGAGTGAAAAAAGTTTTTAGTATTTTTTAGGCATTGCTTCTATTGTTTAGTATTATAATGGCTGGATTATGCGTCGTACTCGTGAACGGGTGCCACCAACGGGAGTGGGTCTGCTTTGTGTCTACGTGTGTTAGCATATGTTAGGTTGTAGTAGGTGTGCATTTTTGAAACTTCTTTGTGGAAACACTGTGTGCATAGCAAAGTTTTATTAACCATTGTAAAAATTTTTTGACAACTGCTGAGTTTCTTGCCGGCTCTTCTCAGCAGAATCTGCATTCCGAACCGGTGGTAGATTTATGACGTGTCATAAGAGCTACAAGTTGGCCTACATGAAATAAATGATTTTGATTTTGACTTTTTATAGCGGCAATAGAAATACACATTCAGTGAAAATTTCAACTATCTACCTATTACGATTTATGAGATACAGCCCGCTGACAGACAGACGGACGGACAGCGTTTGCATAGTAATAGAAACCGTTTGGGTACGGAACTCTAAAAAGGGTCTTGACACACAGACAGACGGACAACAGAGTCATCCTATAAAGCATCCGTTTTTTTCCGGAAACCTTTTACCACCGCACTGCAAGACATAGGGAGAGCGTCCATCCCTACGTCGTTGATATTCCATCTACGCGTACCAAGCGCTTTAAGTCTTCCTTCCTGATCCGCACGGCTAGGGTCTGGAATGCTCTTCCAAGATCTGTATTTCCTAACACGTACAATTTGAGTATCTTTAAAACAAGAGTGAATAGGCATCTTCTAGGCAAACGCGTTACACCTTAGACCACATCATCACTTTCCATCAGGTGTCAAAAAAAAATCAAAATCAAAATTTATTTATTTCATGTAGGCCAACTTGTAGCTCTTATGACACGTCTTAAATCTACCACCGGTTCGGAATGCCGGCAAGAAACTCAACAGTTGCTCTTTTCAAAAAAAAAAATTTTTTTTCAATAGGTTACAAAACTATGCTATGTACCTATACAGTGCTTCCACAATGAAGTTTTAAAAATGCATATGGTGTGATAATGGTCAAGCATGTGCCTATAATTTATAAAAAAAAACGTAGGTAAAAATATAGATATTTACCATTACAATCGTCCCATCCAGCAGCCTCGCCGTCCTGATGCAAGTTTTGCAGACACCTCGTGCAGAAGCTGTGGAGGCAACCCAAGAGCCTCGGCTCCACAAGCTCCCTCCTACATATGCCACACTCCCAGTCTTTCACTCTGGCTCTCTTCCTCTCCCCGTAAGCAGACGTCCTTGGCGCTATCGGTATACTCTGACTGGTCGGTCGGGAGTTTTTACAAGTCTTCAAGGGACTGTTGCCAGCGCTTATCGACGAAGGTTCCAACGATTTTCTTCGTTCTTGCTTCTTGCGGGAGAAGCTTCCGAAAATGTAGAGGATACGGTCCACTTCCATTTTTTATTTATTTTATTTTTTATTCTTACAAAAATTATTGTAAGGAATAGAGTTTTTGTAAATTATTTACGTATATTTCCGCTAAAAGCCAGAAGCAGATTAGTTTCAGCTTACTTTTAAAAAACTTCTGAACTTTTCTGTTTGATTTTATTTTATTTCTTTATTCCTCGATTTAATAGTAACAAAAACTAATTTTTTGGAAGCTTTTCTTCAGCATGAAATTGAATAAAATCTAGGTAAGTAGGAACGCACTTATTTTTTTTTACTTACATTTTGTCTAAAGGCATGTAATTATTGAAAAAATTGAATACATTTAAAGGTACTTAACATTTAACTGAATTCCGGATATTTACATAATGCACCCATTCTTTATTTCGATACATGTTAGATATTGTTAAACGTTCGCGAGGTGTTTAGATACGAGTACTATTTCACGGTATAAAAATAAACGTGCTCTCGTAAAGCCGTTATACCGTCGACTGAAATCTGAATGGATGTTGATATTTCAGTTTCATTGCAACCTTTTATTTATGTTACTCACAGGGAAAAAATAAATGATGGTCGAATTGAAATTCAAGTTACGGTACCGGAATATGGAGCAAGAGTTTCAGAAAGCCATATTTTATTGATGTAGATATAATTAGGCATAAAGACTTCATTTAATTTGATAAGTATAATAGTTATTGGACTTGATTGAAAAACTTTAAAAGAAGAAAGCCCATTGTAGCTGTGACAGTCTAGTGGTTATAAGAGACTTTCCCCTCCATTTCGTGGGATCTGGGTTTCGATCCCATCATCTCAGCATTTTGGACTTTTCAAAGTTTCGTGCATTTTAAGAATCTCTGGTCTTTAGCATTTTTTTAAACTACTTTTCAAATAATGAGTGGATAGTTTTTTCTTATATTTATTTAAGCATTTTTTAATCTAATTCAAAATTTTTTCATAATTTTAGATCAAGACAAAGCCTTAAATCTACTTAATTTTAATTTTTTTATCCTAATTATTATGGGTATCTGCTTCTCTTATTTCTCAAGCTTTCGTTCTATTATTAGGTATTTGCATCTTTTCTCTACTAATAAATTATTAAAAATCTAGCGGAGGCCGCGACTATCTTCCGATTAGTCCTTAAAATCCCACACGACTTCTTTGATTTTCCGGGATAAAAAGTAGCCTATATAGTGATATAGGCTACTCACAAGGATTTGGGGAGTGCCCCAAATCCTTGAGGATTTTTTGCATGGGTATAAATGACTATACCCATGCAAAAAATTAAGTCGGTCCGTAGCTCTATTGGAGCGTGGTTGAAGAACAAACCAACACACTTTGACTTTCGCATTTATAATATTAATAGTAAGATGATATATTTCTCCCAGTAACAGCTCTGACGGCAACTAATACCCCTTGACACAGTCACAATCAATTTCCCCACATTTGAGGGATGCGTTTATATCTATTCGGGAATGATTAAACTCTGGACAAACAAAAAGCGTGACGATATATTCCAGACGTATTTCTCACTGAAAGCGTTTTCTTGTTAAAAAAAAAAACTTGAACCTACGCTAGGCTGGCCGTGTGTATGCGGAATAATCGGAATTCCAGGTCCAATGTTACAATGGTACTACCGCAAGGTTTTTGGCCCCAAATTAAGGGTGCCAATGTGCAGATTGGACGTTTTAAAACCCAAAATTTAAAACAATAGTTTTTTAAACAACAAACAATAGTCTAAAAATATTTAGAGTCACAAAATAATAAAATTAAATCCAACTTGCAGACTTTAACCGAGCGAAAAAAATTTACTTTAAAGTTTAAAGCTTTTTAAAGTTTTTTTTTCATTGTACATATCCCTTTCATTCCAGCATTGCTGGTGCAGCGGGCGGAGCTAACAGTTCAATAGAGTTCCTCATAGTCGAAACTCGGAAGTAAGTATTTTAATTTGCAACTTCGCATCACTTAGAATATGCTTCCGTCATTCGTGTTTGCCCAAGCCCTTAAAACTCTATTTTAGTAACCCCCGTCATTTCTCATGTTCAACTTAGGGGGTGATTGCCTACACGTGCTACTTAGCTAAGTTCCTAAGTTAGCGAGCTTTCCGGTCTTTATACACGATAACTATTGTAGGTAAGTAGGTACCTACTTATTTTTTTCTAATATTTTTATTTTCGTTTGGTTCCATTATTTTTTATTCGGCTACAAAAAATATCTAGTAGGTACATTAACTTTCTGCCTATTATTTTTGCGTTAGTATTCATAGATAGGTACAGGAGATAGATAAAAGAATCTTTATTGCCACAAAATGATGTTTACAATTAAATCTAATAATAATAATTAATGTACATAGGCGGCCTTATCGCGATCTCCTCCTCGTTAGGTTCTGTTAGGTTGAAGTTTGATAAACAAAATATTCCCTGATGTTCCCTGAACCGATTTCCGAACGGAGATCGATTTAAAAAGGACGCATCGACGCGATGTCGATTTAACCCAGATAAAGGCCCAAAAACTAATGCTCTGGTATTTAAAAAGAAACTGAATATAATCCAAATCTATCAAAAACTTTAAAATAAACAAACAATGGAAGACAATAATATCCGTTGTGTAATTAAAGTGCACTAAAAATTACCAAATCCACGACATCGCGTAAACATTATGTCAGTCGCGTTATTTTTTAAACGATAAACGTCAAAACATCTGTTTCCGAACCGATTTCCGAGCGGAATTAAATAGGGCGCGATCACGATTAACCTAGATGGCGCGAAAACTAATGTCAGGCTATTTTTTGCGCCCGTATCGCGACCACGCGTTGCGTTCGACGGAGGACACGCGAAAACTAAACGTAAAAAAATATGTTGTATGGGAGAAAAATGTACGGCTAATAAAATTACCTTGGATTTGTAACGTTTCATCTACTCGTATATTTTACAACTACTAGACCGTGATCTAATTTCCGTCGGCCGATGATTAGCTAGATTTTACTAACAACAAAAGAGTTTGAAAACTGTAACTCGACTATGGAAAACTGGATGTACATATAACATCCGTCGTATTGATTTTGTTCGCATAAAATCATGTAGCCTGCGTTCTTCCCCACAGCATAATACTCGTAATAACGAATCGATTGACATCTCATTAATCAAATTCAGCTCAGACATTGGATATAAAAAATTATAGGTAACCCTTCTAGACTAGACCAGCATTGTGGACTATGTCCTAAGAGTTAAGACTTTCGCAATCTGAGAGGATACCCGTGCCCAAAACTGGGCCTTCGATGGGTTGAAAATACAATGATCATTGTTACCCATGTCATGACCATGTTTGACCAAGAGTCAAGATTCTTTTTCTAAAAACTTCTTAAAAACTGCTAGAGAAATTAAGTTGATGATTAATACTCAACAACGGTCAACGGTATTATACCTCTGTAGAAGTTTCTAGTTCGATTTAGTAAAAAAATTACCACAGCAGGAAATCTCAACTAACTACCCATGACCTCGCAGTTAGGTATACCTACTTACCTCTAGTTCCAATGCTCTAGCGCTCGTGAAACTGGAAAATATCTAAAAAATATGTTTTGGAAATGTTGGAATTTACATTTTATTTCAATGCCCGGAACTACAGTAATAAATCGTACCTATAAAGGTACGATTACCATAAGGTCACAATTCCCAGCAGTTAAGACTTAAGCTAACCGAACCAAACCATATTATGGTCCAAGTTACATAGGCTACATTTTACACGAACAAAATTAATACGATGGATGGATACACGATGGATATATCCAATTTTCCGTAGGCTGGTAATAGTTTTTAAACTATTTTCATATTGTTCTGAAGTCTGAACTCTGAACCTTTCTGAACTTGCCAGCGGCAGCGAATGAATGGTTTATTATACATCGATGGAACTTGCCTATAAAAAATGAATGCTTTATGTGACGGTTCTGATAGTTGCTTTAAAAAAAGTTGCAGGAGCCTGGGTATCTCTTAGAAAAAAGCTTGAAGCTCACATAATACTAACGATTATAACTGGAAATAATGTATAATCAACTTTAAGCCTAACTTAAAATAATAATAATATAATAAAGACGTCTAAATAAGTAAATTATTGCACCGGTGAACATTTGCAAAAACTAAACGTAATTGTCAAATATCAAACCATTTGTGCTAATGTAGGTAGGTACTGTCATTGTCATTACATTTAGGGATGCACTACATATAGAAAATTCGTCGAACATATCGATAAAATAAAAATTAATTGTATTTTATTTTAGTAACATAGTTTTGTTTTCAACTAAAATGGAAGTTTTTTTAGAGTATTCATTCGAAAGAGCTCATGATTAAGAACTACGAATTATTCACTTGGATGTTCACTATCAATAACCGACTATGCAAAGAAATTTTTATTGTAATCCTTGTTATCCTCTAAGAAGCAAATGTTGGAATTGAATTACCGGCTATTAGAATTGATTGCTCAAAGCTTTGTAAATCTCGATAATATTTTTAACTAATAGACATCACTACTGGAGTGTATTTGACGTTGACATTTGACAAATCACAAAATGTCATTCACATACGTTTTATGACAATCGGCTGCGGCTCCGTGATTTCTTAAATCATATTATTACCACACTATTATTTTCTAGTGTGGGTGTCTGAAGCTCTAGTCCCAAGTAGTGGGATTGTTTATTATTTATAATGCACTCATATTTAAATTATCTCAGTACCAATATCAGTGCAGAGTAGGTTGTGTTTGTAAATCGTGCGTAAAGTGTAACATGTTGAACGTGCACAGACTATGGGTTCTATCCAGCCTGTGTGTAATTGTGACCGTTGTTCTATATTTCCAGTCAGAAATAGCACGTTTGGAGGACAGTTACCGCAAATTGGGTTGGTATTTGACGTGAAAACTTTGCCGTGATGTCGTAAGAGAAATCGCCGATTACCGAGCTATTTTTCGCTTCTTCATAGATCACAGATTGGCGCAGTTACTATTATTCTATTATATTATTATAGATTCTTGCAAATAGTAAATATGAATGAAACATATATAATAATATATAAGACAGAATATGGTATTTTATATAGGTCATTATTGAGTTGTTGATTTCATTGTCTTAATCACTAATCTCTATTCCTATGAGAGTATTTTGACGATGATGATGAACGAGTTCCAGGTTCAATTTTGGCAGAAAAGTTTGGATTTATTAAATACATATTTCTAAATCAGGTCTAAAAGGTCTGGTGAGATGCTTTGGTCATGGCTAGGTCCTACCCTACTGGCAAGATGTTCACCCAGAAAAATATTCTGGTATGATACTGGATCAAAACTGATTATGGGTCCAATTAAATTTTCATAGCCCTTCCAAATAAGTCTGCTTCCACTTAACTGCATTGTCACATATCACCAAAGAAGATGGCAGTGTAGGGTTAACTTGTCATTGAATAAAAGCTTTAATTTTTCAATATGAAAGTTAACATCAAAAGCCAATAACTATTTCTGAATCTCTTGCTTCATAATCATGTTTTGTTTTTTAAATTACAGAGGTCAGAGTAGCTCAATCACACTCAGATTCTCGGCAATTCTTCACAAAAGAGCTACAGAAAGATGACGAAGACTTAGTTGTTATATACAACAGAGTGCCCAAGACTGGGTCCACTAGTTTCGTGGGTGTGGCCTATGATTTGTGTAAGAAAAACCACTTCAAAGTGCTCCATATCAACATAACTGCTAACATGCATGTTATGTCCTTAAATAATCAGTATAAGTTTGCTCAAAATGTGACCAGATGGCAAGAGGTGAAGCCAGCACTATATCATGGGCATATGGCGTTCCTTAATTTTGATAGGTGAGTCTATAAATACACGTAAGTGCCAGTTTTTTAGTGTCGGCCGATGGTTTACTTTTGTGTGTTTATTTTTAAACCGAAGAGTAAATAATTTTAGCTTCTACATAAATTATTATTATATAATATTGAATGTTTTGCATCAGAAAAGGGGATAATTATTTATCTGTAGTTATTGAACTTAAAAAATTGGAGTGTCCATATGGCATTTTTTTTTCGTTTTTATATGTTTATATTTGATTTTTGTATGGGATATTTTAAAACTGTGTGTGTCTGAAAGTAGTAATTGCATATAACTTTGTTTTACGACAATAGTGTATAGAGCGAAGTTTATAACATTAACCTCGTGGTTTTCAATCTAGACCCATGCATGTTGAGCTATATATAGGTTTTAAATTGTGGTTGGAAAAATACTTAATATATTCTATTATGCCTTCTAGTTATGAGAATAAGATACCAATATATCATATAACTATAGTTACAAAGACATATTGTTAGTTATGCCAAGTATGGTTACATGCTGAGTAGTTATGCTATAAATAAAACTAGATGCACTTATTTGTTCTAAATAACATTTGTTGTTTATAAATAAGGTATGAGGAAAATATGGTATGAACATACATTATTCTGAGATCAGAATAATGTATGTTCCACTCTTCCAACCAAGTATAAAGTTTCTACTATGAGTATCTACTCATAAAACAAGAAAAAAAAAGAAACTAAAAAAAAAAATTAACTAATTGTAACTATTGTAAAAAATTAAATAATTGTAAGAAAAAAAAATTAACTACGTAATTTTTTTTTACAGATTAGGTACTGTCTCGAAGCCTATTTTTATTAACCTGATAAGGAAACCATTAGATAGACTTGTTTCATACTACTATTTTCTTCGACATGGGGATAACTTTCGACCTCATTTAGTGAGGAAAAAGCATGGCGATAAAATGGTATGTATAATTTTAAATAAATATATTACTTCAATGTTAAAAAAAGCGTGTTCGCCAAATTTTTTATTTTTTTGGTTGTTTATTTCACAAGATGCTACTATAATTTAAATAAATTAAATCTACCACTAATTATATTTACAAAAAATACACGCCGTCCAAGTGGTCATTTATGGGCATGGTGCCCAAAACACTGGCGCCATTCCCTCGTTGGATAGCGAGGCTTAGCCGTTGGGCTAAATACCAACTCTTTGGTCATGGACGGACTATATCATTAAGAGCACCATGGCGATACAAGCGGCCTGCGCTGCGCCAAATTGTATATTTGTGATTCAGTCTTATCCCACTTCTGACTGTTTTAATGTCCGCAGACATTTGACGAGTGTGTGGAGAAGTCTCAGCCGGACTGCGACCCTGACAACATGTGGTTGCAAGTGCCATTCTTCTGTGGCCATGCTGCAGAGTGCTGGTGAGTGGCGGATTAATTATTTTCTCTTTCATTTATTTTTATACACATTACATTATATTATTTTTTTTTAAATGTTTAAAAATACATTATACAAAACATCATCAAAAATAATAAAATGAATGGGTCCCACTTGCTGCGGGGTAGGGACCCAAGCAGCCAGTGGTCAGGGCTCCAGAGTAAGGAACCTCCTCACAATGCGTGCCGTCTCAAGGAGTACCGCCTTTTGTATCCTGCTCTTGATCCAAGTACTCAGAGAAAGTTTCTTGAAGTGTTGATCGATGATGATTAATTATTATTGTTACTCTTACGATTTTTAGCTTTAATCCAATTTTAACCGACTTCCAAAAAAGAAGGTTCTCAATTAGTCAGAATCTTCTTTTTATGTATGTTTCCCGATTACTTGAAAACACCTGGATTAGAAAATTCTTGTTTTATTTGAAAGGGTATATATACTTCCCATGATTGTCATTATTTGATTGATATACTTTGTAGTGGCGTTTGAAGTGAGTTTTGTAAAAAGAATTTTTGCGTTTATTGCATTGTATGGTAATGCCTTGTATACTTGTCATTGCTTAGAAACGCTAAACAATATATAAATAAACTAGTAGGGCGCGTGGGTGCGCGGCTCGCTAAAGCGAACCGCGGTTTTTCTGTCCACCTAGTAGACATTCAGGTCTTCACCATCTTTTTCCAAGGAAATACTCTTCTATCTTTCACAGTCTCTGAGATATACATCGACGAAATTTGTATGGCCGCCATCTTGAATCCGCCATTTTGAAGTTTTTTTTCATCTCTCTGCCAATTGGATAAGGTTTCGAGTGACATTTGGTTGAACACCCCCCACCTATCTTCGATACCCTGGCCGGTGCTCCTCACCCGTCTCCGAAATCCTCAATCATCAGCTCTCTCCATATTTTTGTTCCGAATGAATTTTTGTCCTCTATACGAAACCGCGAGTGAGAAAAATTTTTTTCATACAAAATTTTACAGGAGAGGTGATCAATGAGTCAGTCAGTCAGTCAGTCAGTCAGTGAATCAGCACGAGTAGCTATATATATATTAATAAAAAATGAAAATTAATTCCAGGAAACCAGGCAGCCCCTGGGCGTTACAACAAGCGAAGCACAACCTCGTGAACAACTACCTTCTCGTAGGAGTAACTGAGGAAATGCTAGACTTTATCTCCGTGCTAGAGCAAGTGCTGCCACGATTCTTCAAGGGAGCAACTGAGCATTACCTGAGCAGCAATAAGTCCCATCTAAGACAGACCAGCTCGAAGATAGACCCTTCACAACGAACTATAGAGACCATACAACAGTCAAATGTATGGAAAATGGAGAATGAACTGTATGAGTTCGCGTTAGAACATTTCAAGTTTGTGAAAAGAAAAATTATGCTAAGAGAAGCGAATAGTGTCGCCCAAGTGTATTTCTATGAGAAGATACGACCGAAATGAGATCTTGTTTACTAGGTAATATAGTTTAATTTACTTTGGTTGAATAGAAGCTTTAGTCTAGGAACTACCCACGTCTCGCTAACGGTTATTTACATAGTTCATCTTTCTTTTTTTTTATTTGATGATAATATAGCCCTTGACTGCGATCTCACCTGATGATAAGTGATGCAGTCTAAGATGCTAGCGGACTAACTTAGAAGGGGTATGGCAGTGTACATTCAACCCATACCCCTAGTCGGTTTCTACATGCCATCGTGCCGGAACGCTAAATCGCTTGGTGGCACGTCATTGATGGTAGAGACAATTCAAAAATTATAGATTCTCAAATTGCCCTCGCCGGGAATCGAACCCGAGACCTCCCAGTTAAAAAAACCACAGCGCGCACCACTGCGCCAGGGAGGTTGTCAAAATCTCAAAGCAAGAACACTTGTCAGATCCAAGTATGAAAATAAACCTCTAGTACCTGTACTGTGTATTCTGTACCTTTAGTAGGTATTACGCTCTCTAGCAAACTTATCCGATGCTTAAAATTCGAAATTGAAGTTTCTATTTGACCTAATACACATAAATTATAATTTAGCAGTACATTGTACAGTTAGTGTTCGTAGTATTTGTATGTGGTAGCGCAACATTCCATTTACGTTATAGGTTCTTACGGTTATGATCTTTATGTTATTTATTTATTAAGGTGTTAGTGAAGAGTGTAGGCATATAACCCCAGGGCCGTGGTTTTGTCTCAACTGCGACAAGTTAAAGTTGTTAATTAATAATGTGTAAATTGAAAATTTAAAACACCCCCGGCATATGAAATTAAAAAAAAAAATGTAATTCGCCATTTTGTGGTGGCGGCCATCTTGGATTTGAAATTTATCATAGTGTATAGTGTCCTACTAGTCAAGACCTTTCATTTGATACCCATATTGAGGGAGATGTGAAAAAATATGTAATACGCCATTTTGTGGCGGCGGCCATCTTGGACCGATTTTTATCAAAGATAAATAGGAACACTCCCGACTAATTCACCTTTCAAACAAAAAAAAACAATCAAAATCGGTTCATCCGTTCGGATGCTAAGATGCCACACACATACAGACACGTCAAACATATAACACCGTCGTTTTTGCGTAGGGGGTTAAAAACAAGTCGATAAAGCTCTATTTGTCTATGAAATCGGAGGTAGTAATAACAATACGACCGTAGCAATTAACATAGTCGCATGTGAAAAACCACTACTCCAGGGCACGGCCGCTCAAAGCTTCAAATATGTGAAAAGTGAAAAACAGTCAACATATCCAACCCTTGCACTTGCAAAAACCAAAGATGGTTGGTTGATTCCAAAAGTTTCACAATTGGTGGGGGCATTGCTATCCCCATTCTAAGACCCTTAATGCAACAAAACGAAAATAGCCAAAATGTAGATCCGACACTGTTAATTGCTACGGTCGATTATATGCCACGATTTCCTAGATATTGATTTATAGAGATTAATTTCTGCTTTTCACTTCACGTCTTTAACAAGATTGGTGGAGCCAATAACATCCAAGGTATTTGCTTTTTCGCCACTAGATGCCGCCACTAGCCCTAAAGTAAGTTTAAGTCTTTAAGTTTCACAACTTAATATTATTTAAATATGTTATTCAAAAGCCTTGGCGCCTGGGGCAAATTCTTATGAAAAGACCAAGTGTTTGTGAGTTGTGAAATTATTATTAAAAGACATCTTTGTCAGTTAAGGTTATCGAAAAATAACGCTGGGATGTCTTAACCTTGTAAGTCCAAGCCAAGTAAAGTCCAGCTTTGACTTTACTAATTATTATTATACAAGCAAGACTATCGATCGCTAACGGCAGTTCATCAAAAAACGTACTAATAGCGTTGTTACAAAATACTCAACTTTACACGTTATTTCTATTCAGTATAAGGTATAATTTCAATTTAATGAGACTGAACAAAAAGCCTGCTTGGCTTAACTCGACAGCATTGGTAAATTTTGAGTGATAAACACTATGTCAACGTAAAAAAACCTAATTTTAAAGCCGTATTCAGCACCGATTTTAATTTTACGAAATATGTAGACTGTAAATGATTGGACGAACTTAAACCTTAAATAAAGAGAGTTAGCGTCGACTATACTCTGATATTTTGATAGTTCGACACTCGAAATTTATCATCGTTGTCGAAATTTGGAAACTTACTCTAACCCTACTTTAGTCACATCAGCTATTCGTCTTGGACTCTCTAAGTATGATCGTTGGTCTTGCTGGTACAGTAAATCAATAAAGTCCAGCCTATAATATTGAAGTGCAGCTAAGTATTGGCCTATTTATCGATATGTTGAATTTATCGTCTTTGTGTTAAGAGCCTTAACTTGATGCTGGGCGAACATTGGCTATTGTCTGAGCGACTAGTTTCTACCAGCCATAGTTGAAACTTTTCTAAACAAGCTTTAAATCGTAGAAATTCTTTCGTTCCGATGCCTACGTCGAGGTGTATCGATCTGCCGCCCTAGCCATATCACAAACGTGTCGTCTGTTTCTACGATCGCTCACGCTAAAGCAGGGCCTCCCAAAGCTTTTTATCGCACGTCCTATCCTTTCAGTAGGCAAGCGTGTTAAAAAAACTTTGGGAGCTTTAGCGTGAGCGATCGTAGAAAGAGACGACACGTTTGCAATATGGCTAGGGCGGCAGGATAGTTTGAAACGTAGTGAAAATTAATGTTAAATTCGTCAAACTTAATCTATTCAAAAATAAATTCGTCCATTTATCCCACGATCAATTCGTGTTTAAATAGAAATGTGAAGGTAAAACAAAACAAAAACATCCCTTGAGGACTTTTTAAAGTATACTCCGCTTACCTATTACCGCTATTTACAGCTTTAGCCTTACCTCCATTTTTCGTTCTAGCATTATAATTTCGTCTAAAATAGTTTCGTCTGCGATCGAGCACCAGCGTAAGCTTCTAAACTGACAGTTTGACGGGCGATAGACAATGAACGCCTGGCCTATTATAGTTCTTGCAACTCACGAGGGCGCGTGAGCTCTACTTGTGGTTACGTCGTGTACATGCACATTGCGTTAGTGTGCGTGCCTGTCAGGAGCAAGCTCTCGCTCCCACTTATATAGATACGACACACACACAACCATGAGCCACGTGCCCTCGTGAATTGCTAGAACTATACTAGCTATTATAATATTTAAAATAAAATTAAAGTTATTTCGTTAACTAATACTATATTATGTATACTAATTATATTAGTGAATTGTTTAAGAATTGATTTGTATATTTGGACGCATTTATTAGATCGATAAGCGACAATGTTCTTCCATTTTGACGTTTTTAATATTTTATCATGTATCTATGCTGTACATCATTTGAATGTTTTGTATATTCGGCATAGGTTTTGATGATAAAGTGCAGATTTTTTAATTGTTGTATAATTAATTAATTGTCTTATGATTTTTGACTTATTTTAATTACGGCTACATAATAAGAACTAACTCTTTTTAAGTCGTACTGATGTCAAAGCTATGCAAGTTTCAATTTTGCAGGCCATGCTATTATTTGAGCTGAACTTCGAATGATATGTCCTACTTATTATTATTATAAAAAAATGTTTAAACATATTTTTTTTGTTATTGCTAACATATAGTGAATTGGCATGATGTACTTAGCTATCCAGTGCATACATACAACTAGAGAAATACTACTCACCTAGTATATTCTACATGTGATTTTAAAATATGACGATTTAATTTTGACTCGACTTGTGTGGAATCTCGTGGAGTGGCATGTTGTTAGTATGTTTCCATCCTTAAAGTTATTAAGGCTCCGGCTACACTACTCTGATTTACTTATTTACATGTTATATACAGTTTCCTCATTTATATAAGTTGGTGTATTATTTTTCTTTTATACAAAGTCAATTAACATAGCCTAATTAATATATCTTGTGCGGCCTTTATCCCGTTATAGAAAAAAAATACTATCGGGCAAGTGTAGCCTGAACCTTTAAAGTTGTTTTATATGCCTACTAGACGATGCCCGCGACTTCGTCTGCGTGGATCAAGGTTTTGCAATTCCCACGGGAACTCTGCAATTTTTCGGGATAAAAAGTAGCCTATGTCACTCTCCGGCCCGTAAATTACCCCTATGCAAAAAATCACAGCAAGCCGTTGCTCTGTTGCTGCGTGATTGAAGGACAAACCAACAAACCAACAAACCAACAAACACACTTTCGCATTTATAATATTAGTAGGGAAGTAGGGATATGTACTTAAGGTACTCAGTTTTTTGTTAAAATATTATATTATTAAGAAGAAATATATCGGAATCTCAGCAAGCACCAGTTGTAATGCAAAAGAATAAATCGAAAACTTTATTTACAACGGATTTTTATTTTATTCTTTAACTACCCACATTTTAACTTAGTATTTGGACAGTAGTCATACCCCTAAGTCCTAAAGGGACTCTATCTTATGGAAGTATGTTTCCATAAATATACTACCTGGTTCTACACGCCGTCGTACCGAAACGCTAAATCGCTTGGCGGCACGTCTGACTGTAGGGTGGTAACTAGCCGCGCCCAAAGCCAACATTTGACACTTAGGTTAAAAGTAGGTATTAGGTAAATAGACTTGACATTAAAAGACCTATTTGTAGCCATTAATTATTTATTATCGTTCGTTACTATTTTTTAAATACCAGGCACTTTCACTAAATATCGGTTTGTCATAACTCAACTTGTAATTACGCTGTTTCATATATGTACCTGTTATGTACTCAAGTTAGGTAGCTGGCTAAAGGATATGAGGTCATACACTTCTCAGAATTCTAAAGTTCTTTAAACGTATCAGCTGTCGTTATGTACTTACATAAAGGTAATCGCGGACTTAACGCTGCCGCAACGTTTTGGAACGTCAAAGAGTTGTAATGTGATGGCGTGGTTTACAATGGGAAATTCGCGTTGGAACCGTGCTCATTAAACCTGTTGCATATTTTTAAGCCAAAGATTATTTTAATTTACCTATCACTTGCACAGTTTTTTTTTATTCGATGACAAGTTAGTCTGCGATCTCAGCTGATGTTTATTGCAGTCTAAGATGGTAGCGGGCTAACTTGGAAGGGGTATGGTGTAGATGCAATCCATACCCCTAATCGGTTTCTACACGTAATCGTGCTGGAACGCTAAATCGCTTGGTAGCACGTCTTTGACGATAAGGTGGTAACGCCTCCCACCAGACCAGACCAGAGACAGTTCAGAAATTCCCAAACTGCTCCCGCTGGCAATCGAGCCCACAGCGCTTATGTCAGGGAGTCGCTTGTTACGTTTGTTGAAACTAGAGAGAAAGCCAAAAGAAAACAAAGCAATAAACATTAGATATTCATTGATTTTAATTTACTTTAAGCTACTTAAAGCAGTCGAGGTGCCGTGCTTTAAGTACCTAAGTGGGTGTCAACCATTATGCCTGAATAAATCATGCACTGACCATGGGTAAGCCTCCCACAGCTGAAAGTTGCTGAAAGATTCAGTATGTGACCCTAATCGCTCTACGGCTTAACTAAGAAACTTAACTTTAAAGCAAACATCCAATAGGCCGGAAACCATAAGTTGACTTAACCCAATTTTTTGCCTTTTTCTGATGGTATGCGAGTACATAATTCCTACTAATATGTATAATAAGTGTGTTTGTTTGTTGGTTTGTTTTTCAATCACGCCGCAATAGAGCTATGGAGCTGTGTGTCATTAATTTGTCAACTTCACCGTGCTTTCTATGCAGCCATTTTTGAAGGTCTTGTACAAGGTCCCTGGTCCATGGCCCCATTCGTTCATTCGTTTTCCCATTCTTGCAGGATCCTTTGCTGCTTTTCCATACTTACCTATATTAAAAAATCACATATTACCTACCTACTTAACTTACCTAACTATGTTATTTGCTAGTAACTTTTACATTGTTACCGAAAAAAAAAAATGCACTGTTCTAATAAAGTACGAGAAAATTAAACTTCACAAAAAATTCGCAATGATTTCTTTGCAAAGTTGGAAATTTCTTAACCATCAAGACTTAGGTAAGTACTAATTTTCTTGCAAGAACTTGCATTTTCAAAGTATGTAAATGTACACGGATTCATTCAGGGAGGCATTGAGTTAATTATTCAATGTATCCTCCATCCTCTTCGAATGTTCGAGCAAGGATGTGTGTGAAAGAGAAGGATTGTTTTTAGGAAAAGCATCCATTACCAGGAGAATAGTAAAAACGTTCAGTCGCGCGTCAATCTTGCTCCGAAGCGGATGCCCGCGATGCGCGCCCGATTCAGATCGCCGGCAGAAATGCTCTCCCGTAGACACAACTTTCGAATAACCAAAGAAAAGTTAATCAGTTAAAAGAAACGAAGATGAGTTAATTCTTTTTTATTCTTTTGTTTCGTATGTAACGGCTTTTGTGTTTATTTTTTGATGGCCGATACGAAGGTCGCGGCCTTCAATCGATGAACAATTAAATACGTGTGACCACAGCTGTCCACGTATGGACTGTTTTTGATACGTTTATATCATAAGTGCCAACATAGCATTAAGCTTTTCAAGGACTTTGAGTTTGTCTGGAAGAAATTGTGTATAAAATATTCACCTTCATGGAATATGGGCATCTGCTTAGACACTGGTAAGTCAAGGTCCCATGTTGGGCGCCAATTTTTTTTAGGAAAAACTTCCAATCTAACTACATACTAATATGTGTTATTAATGAAAATGTACATATGTCCGTCTGTTTAGTACCTTTTCACAGCTCCACCGATGAGCCGATCTAAAGAAAGCTACGGAAAAAGTTTGCATTTCCAACCATCTCTAAAAGATTGCATGCTTTACCAAAGTCTTATCTCTGGATATTTAAAAATCCAGGGCGACGAAATCGCGGTTAGCTAGTCATTTATATCTTTAAAAGCCATGGTGACCTGTTGGTTAGAGCATTCTATTTCTTACTCATCAAAATAGTTTAATATCTTTGATTTACATGTTGGAAAAGTCCCATGTTGGGCGCCAAATTGCGTTTTTTTTGTTTTACTGGTGTTTCTTTGGTATAAAAGTAAAAAATATATTTAAGTGGCACAAATAAATATATTTAATTTTAGTCTTTTGTTCTATATTTCTTCAGAAGAATATTTGTTTTTGACGTGGTCCTAGGCTGAGCGCCAATTTATTTTCTTTGGTTTTGCTGAAACTTAGTTTTTTTCTTCGCAGCAAGGCTAAGGTTCCCTAAAATTGAAATTTGAAACCAACCCACGTTCATAATTTCCTGACTCATGATGACCCTATGACCGTAAACGTTGGATCGAACTCCCACAAACTTATTTTCAAAGAGGTTGTTTTTATAGTTTTTAATTAAACATTCTATTTTATCCTCATCAAGTCCTCATCGCACAATAAGTTAATGACTTAGTAGTAGACCTTTACCTAGTTAATATCACACTTAAAAAAAAACATTTTTTTAAAGTGAAAAATTGTAATCCTAAAATTTTAGACCCGCTAGCTAGATCTATCGCCGCTGGTTCTTGAAAATCCGTAATCAACTGCAGGTATAAAGATAACAGTAGATTTTCTAAGTACCTATTTGGTGGTACCAAATATGACCTGAATGATTAGGGAAGTTATAGCCGATAGATATTAAACAATTTTTTTATAGCCACTATTAAAAATAAATGTTTCATCCATAGAACAAAACAATGAAGATATCGAGACGGGAGGCGAGCAAAGTCGCCAACAGAGCGCATGGCCAGCCACTCCGTCCGGCGTCGCGTTCCCCATGCAGAACTCCAGCCACGTCAAGTTCGAGCCGCCCTCTGTTCCCGTCATCTTCGTCTTGGGTAACTTGCCTTCGCTAGAACAGAACATGCGGGAGGCGAGCGTAGTCGCCAACAGAGCGCATGGCCAACCACTTTTTCCCGACTTTGAGGTTCCCATGTAGAACTCTACTTCGTCTTGGGCAACGTGCTGACTCTCTAAAACACAACGACGAATATTCGCCAAGATCTCTGAAGCGAGTCAAGAAATAGATGAATATTATAAAGTATCAAAAGTCGAAGCATTCGTCAAGTGTACCTACTCGTGCAGAAAATTTTAACTTTTGAATAGTTAAGGTAAAGTTATGGCCAACAAGAAATTTTGTATGAAAATGACAGGAGTGCTCCTGTAATTTACATACATTGGCGTTAAGTTTGCCTTTATGTACTATTCGAATTTCGAAAGTCAAAACGTTCGTGTTTAGGCTACAGGTGACGGGGTCGCTAGTGGAATGTTAGTAGGTATTGCTTGTCAAGAATACGAGGAAATCGGCTAGGAAATTGGTACTGCACTGTACGGCACTCGCCCTAAAAAGAACTGATAGAAGCAAATACCATGAACAGTACTCAGACAGTAGAATGATATTTTAAAATAGCCTTAATTCCAATTTTATCCACCTGAACAGATAAGTTGGTGGCAACTATAAGTATCAAAAAGAAATCAAAATCAACCTGTTTCTATTTCATTCAAATATTTATACAGACATGTATTATAGTTTAGTTGCATTGCTTATTTAACGGCTTCGCGACGGCTGTGGGGCGTCTTAAGAAAATACAGAAACGTCTGTATGCCTGGTTGATATCACCGCTTTGCAGGCATTGCTTTTGCTTTGCAAAAACACATTTTTGCTTCAAAATCAACAAAAGTTGGCCTGAACTTTGTGTGTACTTTGTCATTGCACAATATTTCAAAAACAATAATAACGAGCTTGCATTACCTATCTACAAGGTGCTATAGTAGGTAACCTAACGACTCCTCAGTCGTTATTTATCATGAGGTGATAAAGCCTTAACATGCCATGGAATACAGTAAAATAGCTTCAATATTCAGTAGATACATATACTTAGGTGTTACACTAGTGTATTAACATAGATAATAAAAATCAGTTTGATAATTTTTAACTTTTACTGAAAGGTTAGGCGTCGTTATACTGACTACGCAACTGACGCGTGACGACGCGATTGCATGTTTGCTAGAACCAGTAAGAAGCATCCATAGTACGAAAGTGATGAATATCATACAATAGGTGCAACTACTGCATTTGTTGTCATTAGCTAAAGTGGTAATCTTGCTGCAATTGTACATTTTAGTCAAAAGTGAATCTCTCATTCAGCCAATCGGAGGAGATGCGATCATCGCGATATACGGCCTAGGAACTCATTTGACATCATATATTTTGACCGTTAGTACCAGTAAGATACGAAGGCTTACCGTAATTCGATCGATACAGCGTGACAATCTCAATCATCTCTGATTGGCTGAGACTCTCCTATTATTAACTTAAATGAACATTGAACGTTTGCAGCAAGATTGATAGCGATCGTCACATTACAGCAATCAAGTTATGGCGGTAGCTAGTAAGATTATTGTATTAGTTGCGTAGTCGCGTTTTGATAGGACGATGAGATGTGTGTCTATTAAGTGTCGTAATAGAGAGCAGTGCTTAAGGTTAACGTAACAGGCACGTTCGCAGGCGGGCCGGGCAGCGGTAAGGTGACGCACTGTGACACGCTGGCGCAGGAGCGGCGCGGCGTAGCGCACGTCAACATGACCGACCTGCTGCAGCAGTACGCCATCGGAAACGGTGAGTCTCCACTACAATCAATTTTTCCTTAGCTTTAAACCCCGCTTTACCACGCCTCTTCTCTTTCAGAAAACTTCCCTTACTCCTACCAACAGCATTGGGATCCTTGGTGTTCGCATTTCGAACGAAGTCCAGTTCCGGGATCATTTGGAAGGAAAGGCCAAATTAGCCTCGAAAAAACTCGGGGTGCTCAACAGAGCAAAGCGGTACTTTGCGCCCAAGCACAGGCTCCTGCTCTATAAAGCGCAAGTCCGGCACCATATGGAGTATTGCTCTCACCTTTGGGCTGGAGCACTTCAGTATCAACTCCTTCCATTTGACCGGACACTTAATTACGATATGGGGTTATTCAAGGGGCGAACCAATAAGTTCCTGAAAAGCCAACAACGCATTGGTGGTGCCTCTGGTACTACAAGTGTTCACGGGCGGCGGTAATCACTTTACATCAGGTGACCCGCCAGCTCGTTTGCCCGTTATTCATATAAAAGAAAAGCTGTCTTAAACGGTAAACCAGTGTTATCGCACAAATTCGTAAGTGTACCAACTTGCAGCTCAGGATGCTGTAGGTCATCGAGCTAGAAGACTAATACTGAGATCTAAGCTTAAGATAGAGGTTAAAACGAGACGCAAATATGCTCTGACATATATCTGTCTCGTTTTAATTCTGTCATGAGTCTGCGCTCAGTGAGAGTGCGGTCTATAGATTTCAGCCTCAATGGCAAAAACTCATCACTTATGGCCAAAGTCTCGATCACTTCCGAAAAGTTGTCAAAGAAAAGTGCTCAGGAGCTTCTGTCCCCTTCATCTTTTCACCACCGTACCACAAGACATCGGGAGGCTTATATCCATACGTCGTTGATATCCCATCTAAGTGAAGACTTAAATCGTTTCGTACGCGTAGATGTGAACAGGTAAGTCATAAACGCTGAGTCAAGGCGCTGCAGTTGCGATCGATTTGTTGCATTATTCAGAGGCCCAGTGTAAACACACCTTGGCGTACCAACGATAATCAGAATTGTTTATATGTGTCACTTTACGCAAATAATTCAATACGATATAAAAGTAACTGCTGTTTATTTTAAAATTCCATATTACGCAGAACTTGGAAGTAATACGGAGTTCACGATTCCTCGATGTTTCTGTTTCAATACCTGATCGCAAACCAATTATATCACAAAATCGAGTTTTAAGGTTCCAATATAAAGGGGTGTAAAAACATCCAGACTTCATGCAGAATTGTCTATCCTCTATCACCTATTTTTGTGAAGCGCGAAAAATATTAATTTTGAGAAGCGAGGAGACTGATCGCAAGCGAAGTGAGCCGCCGCTGACATTTATAGTGTAACAAAAATTGAGTGAATTAAGAAGCTGAGTGAAGGGACTATGAAGCAGGTCATCTGGTGTAGTAAACTTAAACCAGAGGGGCTAACATGCGCGCCACGAGAAAACTTTATCGACACGTTTACTCGTGAATCTCTATAGAGATTCACATAGAGATTACGAATAAATGTTAGACAAAACTTTCTCGTGGCGCGCATGAGTGCTACTGAACATAAATCTGTCTCGTTTTATCATGAAAGTAAAGTCTGAGCAATGAGCAAGATGTTTTTTAGATTTCAGCGTTATCATTCCATTTCATATTCGGAACAACGCAAAACTATTTTCTTATAAAATTGGGTCGGTCTCTCAAACTATCTTTCTATATTATTGACATTGAAATAGTAAAATGGCCCACTGTAGAAATAATAACAGGCTTTGTCAATAATTCAGCGAACACTATAATTACGATAGGTTTCCACGCGGCCGTGTGAGCGTCCACATGGCTCAGACGTTCCCACTCCTTATCTATATACAGCTCAACCTTACAGCCTAGTTGTTACCCTTTGTAATATTTAATACCTATTGTATTTCGTGTTTAGTCAAAAGGGTAGAATAGCGATAGGTACACCAGCTGTAGGCAATCATCTCTTGTTGCTCCTAAATGTGTCAATAATAATTTATAGTAAACGAAGACTCAAATATATTATTCCAGCATTAATGAATAACCTTTCAAAAAAAAGTAAGGAGAAAATGGATGAAACTAATTGCAAACACCAACTTAAAGGATATTTTTGGATCAACCTGTATAGTACCTACTTGCGATATTGGTTGCGGATTACTGCAACCGGTTTCGCTGGCAGTGATGTCACAATGTTCACGCGCTGAGATGTAGTTTTTACTGCTTGCCCACCTTTTTATTATGTACCTACCGTTACCTGTTCATTATCAGTGTAACCATCATGTATGTAAGATTAAACTGTAAGATTAATATAATAAATAAAAAAAAAAACTGTGGTTTTCCTAGATAAAAAGTAGATGTCTTATGTCACGCTCCAGCTCCTCAACTATAATATACCCATGCAAAAAATCACGTCGATTCTTTGCTCCGTTGCGGCGTTATTGAAGGACAAACCAGCAAACAAACTAACTTTCGCATCCATAACATTAGTAAGGAAAATATTAGTAAGGATAGTAAGGATTCAAATTCATTTTTTTCCGTTAGATATGCAAGACTTCGGCACGCTGTCCAGCAAGACGGTGACCGAGGTGCTGATGCTGGAGATGAAGATGGCGCCCACCGCCAACACCTACCTCGTGTCGGGCTACCCGCGCTCCATGCGCGACGTCGCCGAGTACTCTGACAAGGTGAGCTGCTCCAACTTTCTCAGAGTACCCGCAGACTACGAATAAATAATAAGTAAGGAAGTCTAATTCAGAACAAAATCCACTCAAAAAATGGCCCTACTTCAAACCTAAACGACGAATGATTCAAAATACGAATCATACGAATCACTTCCGAGGTTACAGATAGACATGCTTAGAGCTTGGTTCAAATTCAGAACGAAAGCAGGGAATGCGCGTGCTGCTATGTTTGATATGACAGCTGAGTCATTGGACGATGTTATAAAAATTTGACGTTCAAGAAAAATGACCTCAATTTTAATCTCCACCCACTTCGGCACAATTTTTGTTGGGGTCATTTTTTAACACAGTTAGACTTCCTTACTTATTATTTATTCGTAGCCCGCAGACTTACAATTTCCAGTCGATAGAGTATACTAATATTTCTTTTCAATTGTAGACGAAAAAGAGATGCAAAAATTCTCCGCCCCTATTTTATTCTAAAAAGACTTCTTGTATTTATTTTGATGTACATAATTTATCGATTTGGTAAAGACAAAAATTCACGGCTGTAGTGTGTCAAGGGCACACAGAGAGTAAGTAACCTCGTCATTATAGACGTGTACTTCAATTTATACAAGTGCGTAGATACAACTAACTACCCCATTATTATCGTTAATAGTCTCCGTTAAACCGTTTATCACAAAAACCCAAATAAAAATATTAAATTTAAAAAATCGAAAACCCGTAAAAATTGAATTTTAAATAAAAACTGAAAGGGAAAAACAAGTCCTACTTAAACAGTTGGGACCTAGTCGGGATCCATCATTTGAAAGATTTAAACCGATCTAGATTTTCCGAAGATCCAGAAGAAATCGAATATTACTAGTATTTGAACTAGTGTGAGGCAACTTTTTATCCTGGAAAAACCAAGGGTTCCCCAGGGATTTTAAAAAGCTTACTCCACGCGGGCAATAGCTAGTAATGTACTAAAATTGGAACGATACAGAGAAGAATAGCATGGCCCCATGCGCATGGATGACAAGCGAAAACCTGAAGCGTTTTTTATGGAACAAAAGATAGGGCGCGAAATGAAAATTAAACCTCACCCGTCAACGCGCTCTGAACTTAGTATGATAGGAAGTTCCTTGTAATAAATACTGTTCTTCCGACAAATTCCGGCCACTGCGACCAATCTCCACGAAGTATAGCACAAGTGTGTGTGCAAACACAAGTCTCTATTCCCTCACTCTCATAGTCCGGTGAACGAACGCAGGGAGATCAGCCGCAGAACCGACATCTTTAAGTGTTCTTTGAGACACGTACTGACACGCCGCCTACTTCTTAACTCCAGGGTAATATACCTACTAAGAATTTCTTAAGAGATCAATACATTTATTTTTTGGCTCGACTCGGTAATCGAACCCAGGATTTCGTCATCTGCAGTCGTACATGCTAACCACTAGGTCAACGAGGCAGGCCTTTTAGGTACTAAACCATTGGTATTATAAACGTAGTACATAACTAATATTACTTACTACAAACCTGGCACGCATTCACGCGTTCATCGTACGTTCAAATTCAATAGACCTGACCTACGATAACAATTATAATATATATTTGGGTTTCACTTTATCGATTCTATTCTTTAGAGCCTCTTGTAAAACGTATCTATTTGCTGCCATATAAATAAGTAGGTGCAAACGTTGAAAAAAATAGCACAGGGCTACCTAATGGAATTAAATGCTAATAGTTCTATGGGGACTGTGAGAAGTTATGGTTACTGGCAATTGGCAACCCTGCGTATTATATCGGATCGATTGTTACAATACTTAGCATCTACCTGCATAAAGAATCTTTGTGCTTATTGCATTTTTTTTAAATATTAGCCAAGCAGAAGCTCCAAATAAGCGGTAAGCTTGCGCCAGGAGTGGGTACGACAATAGTGCAACGGGTGGGGCTCGAACCTGCGAACTTTCAGTTTTCAGTCCGCAGCTTTAAACGTTGGGCTATTGAGGCTATATAATTGACTTCAACAAGTGCTATGAAAAATCTTATTTTGTATTGATGCGGATTATTTTATTCTTCGAGAAATCGTGAACGTTGGCATGGCTTCTTGAAAACAAGCGCGAAGCGGCGCGGGCGGCGGCGTTAGCGAAATCTTCGGCCTACGCCGTAACCATCCCATATAACGCCGTAGACACTTGAACTACAGGGTCTACGGCCTACGCCACGACCAGCATAAATATTCACTGCAACACAAAGGGTGTATGAAGGGCGATCGCTATGTGAACAAAGTTAATTATTACAATATAAATATAACAAAATAAAAACTTAATTAAATAACTTAAATAAATAACTTAAATAAATTAAAACTACCACTACTTATATTTACAAAAAATACACGCCGTCCAAGTGGTCGTTTATGGGCATGGTGCCCAAAACACTGGCGCTATTCCCTCGTTGTATAGCGAGGCTTAGGCGTTGGGCTAAATAAGCGCCAGCTCTTTGGTCACCTGAGGCGTGGATCAATCTTTCGGACACGACATTCATAAAATTCTTCGTGTCCGATGACCATGGGCCCAGAGTCTCAAAAGCAAGCGCCGCAAAAACGTAGTCCTTAGAAATGGCTGAGTATTTGCGGCGCTTGAGTAATTGAGCAGATTCGGCAGCTGCACCCGCTTTTTGGCACGAGCCCTGTAGATGGGATGCTGCCAACGTATCAACGCAGGTTGCATCCCACACCAGTGCTCGACCCATCGTCCACGGTACTATAGTCATCCCGTCCGGCCTCTTGCCGTCATCCCTGAACAAACCGGAGGGTTCCAATTGTGCAGGGATGGAGGCAGTGACCAGAGCGCGACGGACTATATCATTAAGAGCACCGTGGCGATACAAGCGGCCTGCGCTCCGAATGCAACTGAGTCCATGATGACCAAACCGATCCACTTGGCTGCCGCAAGGACAGCGATGAGACTCGCACACCTTAATCCCCAAACGCAAGCAAACGGCCACACGAAGAGTTGTCCTGTCAAGAATCGTCCCTAGGCTATGAGATGGCAGAGCGTGTAGCCAGTGACCTGACTCTTTTTCGGATACGGCTAAAACACGGGCTTTATCCGTAGCCGAGGTGCACTGTGCAACGAGATCCGATGTGTCTTGACAACACGCGGTTTGTCCCAAAGACCCTGGCATTCCACAGCCGAAGGAAAACTCTCCCCAGGACAAGAAGCACTCCAGGCCAACTTCGCCTCCGCAAGACTCTCCACAACAACATCAGTCGGACTAGTCAGGTTAAGGATCTGACTGATGAGTGTGATAGAGCCAGAAGCGGAAGATAAGAAAGCCGGAAGTACCACGCTCGATATGGACCGTATGCCTAAACCACCGTATTTAACAGGTAGGCTCGCTTGGGTCCAGGCGCGGTCATCTAACTGTAAATTTAGAATTTTGGAAAGAGTATCTTTAAGAGATACGTCTAGAATAGAAGTTAAAAAAGGAAATTTCCAAAAGGGACTGCACCGTAGCAAATACATAAATTTTGGCGCAAATAGACATAACCGTAAAATGTATAAGGCCATGTGTGGCTTTATATCTAAAAGACGAGGCGAAAATTTATTGAAATGATCTAATTTAGAATTTAGCAAAGGGGAAAATGCATCGTCAAATATGGGGGCGCCAAGAAGGGTTAAACTATCTTTTGTAATGCATGAAATATTGGGAATTAAGGAATTTAATTTATGTTTAATAATAGTTTTTTCATGGAAGCTAACTGTGTCCGAAAAGTGTACCTCACACTTTGAGAAATTAAGTGTGAGGCCGATATCAGAGAATTTTGCAATTAAAATTTCCAAATCCTGAAGGACTGACGCTGCACTTCCTCCCAAAGTGCCATCATCAAGGTACCATAAATTAAATTTGGAATTTAGCGTCGAAATAATTGGATTTATTGCCAAGCTGAAAATTGCGGGACCAAGTGGATCACCCTGCTGACAACCCACAGCAGAATCCAGAACATTTTTGCCATACATTAATTTTGAGGGGGAGCCATAACATTGCCACATATAATCTAAAATTTCTGGAATTTGATTTTGAATTTCAGTTAACATGGTTCCCCTATTAATCGAATTAAACGCATTACGCACATCAATTTTAATGAATATGTCGTAATCGCAATTATTCAAAAATGTCCTGGCTGCATGCACAGCTGCCTCGCAACCTCCCCTGATGCCAAAACCAAGTTGTTTGGGTTTGAGGATGGCTGATGTTTTGTCTTTTATGAATCGGCAGCAAATCCTAGAAGCTAATCTTCGGAAAGTGCTGCCGACTGCAATAGGACGAATTCCACCATCTTTTTTAGTGAGGGCCACCAAATTTGCGCCATATAAAATTGGCACTATTTGTTGCGGCACTCGTCCAGAAAGCATCAAATTAATGAGACCGGTCAACTCCTTCAGAAGCGATTTATTTTCTTCGCTTGAAGGAGAACCGATCAGATCTTTAAGGTGTTGAGGTGAAAGGCCATCCAATCCCCCCGCAGAACCATTTGGAAATCCAAGTATACCCGACCGTACGGCATCTTCGGAAACTCGGAGCCGGTTTGTGGGATCAATGGAGGGTGCAACAAGCTGGGATGTAGGTGACGGCAAGGGGTGCTTATCCCTTAAAGCGGCCAATGTCTCAGATGTGTCACTGGCTAAGACATCGTCCGAAAACAGCAATCTGGCAGCATTTTTAACATTCCCATCACTGACTTTTTAACCGACTTCAAAAAAAAGAGGAGGTTCTCAATTCGACGCGTATGTTTTTTTTTTTTTTTTTTTTTTTTTATTTTTATTTTTATTTTTATTTTTTGGCGATTTTACTCCATAACTCCGTCAAATCTGAACCGATTTTAATAATTTTTTTTTTATTTGAAATGACATATCGTCAGGTTGGTCCCATTTAAGTTTGGTGAAGATCTGATGAATATCTTCGGAGATGGAGGACGGAACTCCTCAATAAATAAGAGCAAATCGCTCGTGATCAGAGTATGTGTAGGATTTTAACCATGCATTCTTCATAGCATACATACATAATGCTTTTCTATTCGGCATTTCAATATAATTTTTTTTAACCGAATTTTTGACGATGTTACTCTATAACTCTGTCAAATCTGAACCGATTTCAATAATTTTTTTTTTATTTAAAAGGGCATATCGTCAGGTTGGTTCCATTTAAGTTTGGTGAAGATCTGATGAATATCTTCGGAGATATAGGATGGAACTCCTCATTGAATAAGAGCAAATCGCTCGTGATCAGAGTGTGTGTAGGATTTTAACCATGCAAACTTCATAGCATACATACATATGCTAAATTTCTATTTGGAATAATATATTTCAATACTTTTTTTTAAGGAGCAAAACAAATGGTCTAGTGAATTGGTCCCATGAAGCTACACTAAAAAGCTTAAAATAATAATATAAAAAAATATTTTGAAAAAACCGACTTCAAACGCCACTTAAAAGTATAAAATAATTTTAGTTTGTACACGTATGTTGAAGTCGGGCCAGCGTTGCGCAATGGTATCATCGTTTCTATATTTTAAGCCCGTCCGTCCGTTAAATTAACTTTGAGATGCTTTGCCCGGGTAATGAGTAGTTATAATTTTGTTTGTGTGTACTTGAAATATTTGTATTGTTTAAATTTTGTTTAATTTTTTTTGTGAGTGAAAAGTTTCTATTTATATTTGATGAAATATCAAAAACTCTGAATGGGAATGTTAATAAATGCTCCCATGCCTCCGTGGTATTTTCTGACGTGACCTTAGCCACACACTCTCCTAAACTACGAGCCACTGAGGGCCGGGCCCCTCTAGGGATACGCTTCACCAACCTGATTCCGCGTTTAAGGAGTGCGAGCCTCGCCCATAAAGGAGAGTCACTCGAGAGTCCATCATCATAGTACGCAGTGGAAGAACTTGCTGCATGATCTGGGGCCAAAGGTAGGGTGTTGGGTATGTGACGACGGCTTTTATGAATATTGAGGCCCTTTTGACCCTTGTACAATTTGCCATCGACGCATATGGAACACTCGAGAATATATGTGAACAAATGAGATGAAGAGCTACCACGAAATAACCAGCTCATTCTCACAGTATTTTTATTCGATGACAAGATAGTCCTTTACTGCGATCTCACCTGATGGTGAGTGACTATGCAGTCTAAGATTTTAGCTGGCTAACTTGGAAGGGGTATAGCAGTGTAGACTCAACCCATACCTCTAATCGGTTTCTACACGCCACTGTGCCGGAACGCTAAATCGCTTGGCGGCACGTCTTTGACAGTACAACGATTAGTTCAACCGTTAGCTCGGTCTTAGATCGAAGTGTAGGTACTTTTATAGCCTTTGGTATCTCAACACTGATATAAAAGTATCGTTTAATTGAAACCAAGGTAATTAGAAGGTGACTGGGCAACGGACATCGCAGCTTTGGAAGATCGAAGCGCATTTCTTGGACGTTGACGATGATCTAATTAATTATAACAAATCAACATTTAAAACAAGCAAAACGAATGATGAATAATATAATCGACCCAGCCCATGACACTGAAAGTGGCGTTACCGATAACATCTGGTCATATATGTATGTAGATAAATAGATTAAATACACACGCGAGGGTATAAAACGCAGTACGGGCTCGTATGGCATGGTAATGAGTCATGGTATGGGAGGTATGACCGTGAGCCCCGTGTGTCGATTGTCTAAAAATGATTGCATCAGTGTAACGATCGCAGTGACCTCTGATTGGTACCCTCCCGCTGTTGACTCAACTTGGGTCGCTATCAGAATTTGCGATCGTCACCCTGGAAGAATGAAATGAAATTAATTCTCCTCTCCCCTTCAAATAAGTGAAAACTTTTTTTAGGAGCTGGTACGACAATAGTGCAACGGGTGGGGATCGACCCTGCGACCTTTAAGTGTTCAGTTCGCACCTGTTGGACTATTGAGGCTTAAAATATAACTACACAGATCATAGAGTAAGAAGAATAATAGAGCAAGAATGTCTTGGATCCCATATTGGAATAGACAATAGACCTATTCTAACACACATTTTTACTCTTTATCAATTAGATCCAGACGGTCAGCGGCGTGGTGCTCGTGAGCTGGCGCCAGAGAGTCCTGGAGCGGCAGATAGAGTACGGAGCACGGCTGGGGCACGTCGTGCTCAGCCTAGCCAAGATGGAGCTCAACAACTTCTACAAGAACGTCATCCCCGTCGCAGAATACTTCGATCAGAGCAACATGCTCATTGCGGTAAGTGTTTCTTATTCCGCGGGACACCTTAACACAAGGAATGTAAAAATCTTCTTCTTTATCAACCGATAGACGACCACCGCCGCGCTGGACAAAGATTTCTTGTATGAATTTCCACAGGCCTCGGTCTTGCGCCTCCGGAATAGGAAAAAGATTATAGATACTATATTAAAAAAATATTGTTTTTGTAAAAAAAATGCTTTGGCCCATGAGGGGATCGAACCCGCGACCTTCGCGTTATTAGCACGACGCTCTAACCAACTGAGCTAATGGGCCGGTTATTTGTGCTAGTAAAAGTAGGAATCAAATCCATCCATCCAGGTTCTAAACGTGATAACTTCTGGATAAAAAGATAGACAAATTTATCTAGTATTTAGATTACAAAAAAGCCTGTTTCCTTCATTCAGACTATCTGAAATCTCTCGTTTACCTAAAATAGCAATATTTTGTATTTATAACCGACTTCCAAAAAAGGAGGAGGTTCTCAATTCTTCGGATTTTTTTTTAAATTTTTATACATGTTCCTCGATAACTCCAAGATGCCTGGACTGATTTGGAAAGGGTATACTTCCCAGGTGGTCCCATTGTCATCAGCATAGGATCTGATGGAATCCGGGGAAAATCGAGGCAACTCTTCAAATTTTATAGGCACAATTGATATAGGGTAAGGATGCCGAATATGAGATGGTTGCCAAATATGAGACAGTTAGGTTTTGGCGAAACTAATCGCCGCAGCTATTTGGCGATACTGTCACCAGAAGCCACGTGGCAACAGACCGAAACATGTGTTGGTGCTTCCCAGTTCGAGGCGAAGATAGGTTGTGTACGTGTGGATTTTTACGAAACCACAAAACCCGATTTTTGACACCAAATATTAACGAGGTATGTTACAACTTTATAGTCACACTAAATGATTTAAATTTACAGTCATTGTATCAGTTACATGATTAATTTTACAATGCATTTGCAGTTTAGTTGTATTTTCTTCGTCAAGAAATAATAGGCAGCCTAGTTTTTAAATTTGGGTGTTTGCCTAATATGAGACACGTGGGGGCTCCTTAAATGAGATATCTCATATTAGGATGTATAGAAATACGGCTATTTAAAACCCTCTTTTTCTAGATCAAAGAAGACCTAGGACCATGATGCCATAATATGGGCCGTGAGTGCAGTGCAAAGCAAACAAATACGTTACCTAATAGCGTCAAAACTTTCGATGTTCCTAAGAGTATCCTAGAACGTTATGTCAAAAAAGATGCTAATGCAGAAGTATTTGTCAAGGTTCATGGGAAGACCTCCATCTTTTTCTGACTATTTAGAAGCAAAAATAGAAAAATATTTTAAAGCTGGACTAACGATTTTATGGGTTACATCTACATCTGAAGAACATCAAGCACTTGGCACAAGCACATGATAATATATTATTAAGTTGTTACTAAAACCTTTTTATTTAGTAGTTCGATGTTGTAGATTAATAAATATCGCCAATAAAAAGTTTTTTTGAATTGATTTCTTTCCTTTTTCTCTAAATCTATACTATCTCATATTAAAAACCCTTGGTATCTCATAATAGGAGACCATTTCCCTGAGACGTAATTTCTGACTTTTCTAATATTATCTGATATAACAAAAAATCTATTATACCTAGCACTAAACGGTCTTTCAAGGATAAACTTCATTAAATCCTTATCGAATATAAATAATTTTCATATTCATTGGGGCAATAACTTATTTTTTATGGCCGAATATGTAAATGGTATCTCATATTCGGCATCTTTACCCTACTTACTTTGTAATGGCGTTTGAAGTTTTGTAAAAAGAATTTTTACGTTTATACTTATTTGTCACGAGATCACATTTTTTGACAAATTAGAATGTATAGGTATACGATTGAATATTAAAGCGAGCGTTAATCGCCTTTAAAAATCTTTAACGTTATCATTATTTATATGCTTGTGAATTACAATGCAAATGATAATAATTCGCATTATTTATGACCTACATTTAAAATATGTATTGTACTCGTATTTAATATTAATATTATTGTTAAGGTACAAGCGGTGGTACCATTAGTGCAAGGCTATCATTAGTCTCAGTCAAGGTATAGCTTTATAAAAAGAAAGCAAAGTTGTGCTTTTGAAACCTATACACGATTTATTTTCTAAATATACAAAACACAAAAGTGTCTGACTGAGTGACTGACTGACTGACTCACTGACTGATCTTTCAACGTACAGCTTAAACTAGGTACTGGACAAATCAGGGTTGAATTTTCAAAAATTCTTTCTGTTTGGCATACAGATAGCTGTCTGCCAAACAGAAAGAATTTTTGAAAATTCAACCCCCAAGGGGATAAAATAGAGCTTTGAAAAATTGAACTTAACGTGAGCGAAACTGCGGGCAAAAGCTAGTTTATTAACAATTTATTTTGTAGGAAAAATATATGGTCGTTGCTTTTAAAACATTTTCATTTCACTTAAATTTTATTTATTTGTAAAAAATATCCAGGGAGGTTTAATTAGGATTTAACATTTATTATTATTGACTTCTCTCTCTTTTTAAAATTATTTAAAACACTGTAAACAAAATTCTTACTAATCCTTTCCTTAGTTTGTTTGTTAGTTTGTCCTTGAATTAATATAATTGTTGTAATAGAGCGGGTCGACGTGATTTTGGTTGAGGTTAAAGAGTTGGGAATAGGCACAATAGGCTAGCTTTTATTTCGTAATAATAGAGATCTCGCGGAAATTTTAAAAACCTAACTCCACGGGGATGAAATAGCGGGCAAAAGCTAGTATTTATAAAGGAAATTACCTAGAGAACATCGCACGTTTTCTATAAATCTAAAAAACTTGACTACAAAGTCAAAGTTGAAATAATAGACTTCAAGAACATGAATGACTTTCAAAAGTGGTAAGGTTTTCAATTTGTTAAAAAATTTATGAAAGAAAACGAGTTATAATCAAAGCTTTCACTGAAAAATAATCTTCATAATACACAGGGGGTGTATAAAAGGAAATGTCCGTCGCTAGCAGTGGGCTTGCATATTTTATAAGAAAATCGCCGGTTCAGCGCTAGTGTGCATTAATTTTGTATGTAAAATTATTGTGACGCTTTCCTTTTGTATACACGGTCGGTGGCGCGTAAAAGTGTCATAAAATGCATTATTATGTTTGTAACTTGTAGGTCAGTAAGATTTTATGAAGTTTTATAAATAAACAAACTAGCTGATTTGTCGCCGACTTTGTCCGCGTGAACAAAGTCTAGACTTGCAAGAAGTTATGTCATCTATCTCCGATAATATTTAGTAGATCTTCACCAAAATTGGACAAAATATTTCTAATAGTACTACACAATTTATAATAAAGAAAGAATTATCAAATTCGTTTAGATTTGACTAAGTTATGGAGCCAAATCAACAAAAACTTTCATCCCCTTTCTCGGATAAACCTTATTGTTTATCAGTATAAAAAGTATCCTATATATTGACCTGGAGTATCAGCTACCATCATACCAAATTTCATTCAAATCCGTTCAGTGGTATTCGCGTGATGCGCGCACAGACAGACAAAAAATTAAAAAAAAAAAAAATGTTTTGGCCTCAGTATCGATAATAAAGCATCCTTCGATTAAAATTTTCAAAATATAATATTTAATGTACAGATTTCGTTCCGTTACAGTTTTATTATAAGTTTTTATAGACATATAGAGTAAACTTTATTTGTACACCATAAAAGAAGAACACAGAAAAGAAGAGTTTACAAAAAGAAGGGGATACATGAGGCGGCCTTATTGCTTATTTGCGAAGTCTACCAGGCAACCATAAACTATAATCGATCGATCTTGTAGGTGTTGTCTACACTGGTACTTAAGTATCATAATAATATGATGTGATACTGATTGCACCACGCAATTACTCCATGTGACGTGACATCACGGATACGTAACGAAACTCGCAACGCAATCGATATGCATCAATAAAACATCGCCTCGACGCTTATCGACCGCTTAATACCATATCACTATGAACGGTCAGGTACATTGCCAATGTCTGCGTTATGCCGGAATCATATTCATAAAGTTACGTTAGAAACACATTAACAATAGCCGAAGCGAAGTCGTAAGAAACAAAGAAGATAGAAAAAGCATTTATTTCAAAATTGTACCACACATCGCGATACCCTAAGGTAGATTATCCCTGCGCCCAAAACTAGTTACATTCTCCTAATAAACTGCCAAGTGTGCGTGTGGTCACACGCAGTCTAGGGTTCTGTAGTTATCCGTCACTATATACTTAGTTGCATACTTAAAAGGGAGTAGAAGGGAAGGATAAAGGGAGGCAGGGAGTAGGTACATAAATTATGTAATTTTCATCATAAAAAATTATTTTTTACACTTTAATAGATAGGCCTAGATTTAAATTAATTACAAAAATGTCACTATTTGTGTCGTAATATGCTTTGAGAAGCTGTAACTTTTCATTGATTGTATGTTGACGACCTCCCTGGCGCAGTCCAGGAGTGAGCGCTATGGTTTTATAACTGGGAAGTCTCGGGTTCGATTCCCGGCAGGGGCAATTTGGGAATTTATAATTACTGAATTTTCTCTGGTCTGGTCTGGTGGGAGGCTTTGGCCGTGGCTACTGTCAAAGACGTGCCAACGATTGAGATGACGCCAAGCGATTTAGCGTTCCGGCACGATGGCGAGTAGAAACCGATCAGGGGTATGGGTTGAATGCACTCTGCAATACCCCTTCCAAGTTAGCCCGCTACCATCTTAGACTGCATCGTCACTTACTATCAGGTGAGATCGCAGTCAAGGACTATCTTGTCAATGAATATAAAAAAAGTATTAGGGTTCCGTTTTCTTTGGAACCATATAAACCCTAATTTTGAAGGACCGTTGAACCTGTTTATTTATTTAGTTGAAAAGGGCCTCCCGCCGGCCCATTATCCACTTTGTGCGTGATAATAAAGTTTCTGTTCGACGAAACGAAAAATATGTTTGTAACGCCCTATGATTCAACAAAATCGATGGCTCACCATTCATAATGGCTTGTGGATTGTTTTTTCTATTGGTTTATTTGTTTGTTTAAACGTCCGTCTGTTTCCTCGAAACTCCCAAATTCATTAGAATTTTTTTTTCAAGGTTTCCCTTGAAACGTAGAATACTAGAACGAAGTGCATAGGTCCTCCTTACTCGTATACCTCATTTATGACATCAGTAAATCATACATATGTATACTATATCATAGGATAATAATAGGTATGGCGGATACACTCGAAAGAATGCCATTTTAAAAAAAATTAATCACCTACACTGAAAGAAAGATTTTATTGTGTAGGTTATGAAAATAATTGTATAATTTAAGCGTAAAAATTCTTTTTACAAAACCGACTTCAAATGCCACTACAAAGTATATCAATTGTGCCTATAAAATTTGAAGAGTTCCCTCGATTTCTCCGGGATCCCATCTCAGATCCTGACTTGATGACAATGGGAGTATATAGTAAAATCTCTTTCAAAGAAAAAAAGAATTTTCCAAATCGGTCCAGACGTCTTCGAATAATCGGGGAACATACATTTTTTTTTTGTTCATTCTGAGCATACATGAAAAAAATTTATTGACTCCTAATTCATCAATTCAATATCTTTATTTTTCGGTTTAGGGATGTGGCTTAGTTGTTTAGGTGAAACTGCTAAAATAATAATCCTTCCTTTTAGCTTTGTCGAGTCGAGTAAAAATCGATAACTAACTAACCAATTTAGCATTTATTGTGGCGGATCATATTAGACCTTTCATATTACTAACGTATAAATTGATGTGGAGGATAGATTAATTTTATGACGTAATAATATGGCCACTTATGACTCGAGTTGTGAGAATGATGATTTTAATTTTTTTACAATGTCTTTTAATTCTTGATAGTTGAATAGGAGTTAAGGTTTCCTCGTTTTGAATTGCCAACCCCATAAATGAAAAGACGATGATACAAGAAGCGTTAATTGAAGCCTTGAATATACGTAGTTCTCGCGTGAGCTTTACTTGTGGTTAAGTCGTGTACCTACATGCATATTGCGTAAGTGTGCGTGCCTGTCAGGAGCTTAGGTGGGAGGTACATAGTGCAATAAAATGAATAAAAAAAGTTCAAATTCATATATGAAGGATTCGTCGAACTTATGACTCAATCGGCATTTGGCGGTCACAGCAGCGGTAATATTATAAGAAGTTAATGAATACTTACTTGCTACCTTAGTTTCGAGGACGTGCGACAGACCAGCTGCGAGGTAGGCCGGTGAAAATTTAATGCCTCCAATATTCTGGATCTAACTGTAAGGCTATATTTCTATTCAATAATAGATAAGTTTGTTTCTTTTTACGCCGCGCGGGGGCGTGTTCCGAGACCCGCTTTCGAGGCGAGCTGAATTTATGATTGAGTTCGTTATGAGATTAATAACAATTTTAGTCCTGAATTCAGTCCCTTAATATTAAGGTCGAGCTGTTCGAGGTCAGCTAATAGAAATTGCCATTGGAAAAATAGTATCTAAGCAGCGTGCTTTTCCTCAAAGATAACAAGATTTTCTCTCATTATGAAAGGCATGGCACTTTCTCCGCACGGCACAGTGTAGGCCTGGCCTGATAAATGCAGCTTTTCCGCATATAATTCCATATATAATTGACATTACAAAAATAAATTACGTATAGGAGCCTATATAGGTACAGGAAACACGTTAACTTCGCGGTAAAAATTAATTTGAAACACGTGGGCAGCTGGTGCAGAAATCATATTTTATGAGGTTTGTTCGTTCCTACACTAATCAAATAGCAAACGAACTTTTAATAGGTTAACTGTTAATATCGATTTAAACTTCCTTTCGAATTTTTTTTGCTTGGCTGTCGTGTGCCAGACCATAAAAGTACAAAAAGTACCTAGTTATATGTATGGTCCGCTACCTGACGTTAATTTTTGAATAAACTGAATTCACGCTGGTAGTGACTGTGACCGCCTAGTGCTTAATACATCAGCCTCCTTTTTGGGTGGTCGGAGGTTCGATCCGAGGCATGCATCTCTAACTTTTTATCTCTAACATAATTATGTGCGTTTTAACTTTTAAGCAATTAAAAAAAATATATCACTTGCTTTAACATTGAAGGAAAACATTGTCAGGAACATCGAACGAGTCGCAGGGAGCCGCTGGATTCAGGCGGCGCAAGACCTGTGGAGGTCTATACAAGAGACCTATGTCCAGCAGTAGATGTCTATCGGTTGATAAAGAAGAAAAGATTGTCACGAAAATAATAAAATTAATCTGTTAAAAATATTGTTCATAGGTGAATGGCGAACGGAATCCCGAAGAAGTGTACAAAGATTTTCGGGCAGCAGTTCTGCAGATACTGGGCGCAGTTGAAGAACAGAACATGAACGGCGTGGGAGTCGGGGCTCATGGTATGTGACAGCTTACTGTTGACTTTTTCACCTGTTGCTCTTCGTTTCTTCTCTTCATCAACCGATAGCCTTCCACTGTTGAACAAACGTCTCGTGCATGGACTTCCACAGACCTCGGGCTTGCACCGCCTGCATCCTGCAATTTGTTTGATATCGTTGGTCCATCTATTTGGAACTAAGCCAACGCTGCCCTTCCCGGTGCGGGGTCGCCAGTTTATTCCATTGCTCAACTAAGTAAAACAAAGTTATTATTGAACTGCAAACATCACAGTAGGGTATTCTCCATAAAATATAATGTCTAATTTAACGACGCATGGATGAAAATATCGTGCGGAAAGAAACCTGCATGCTTGAGAGTCCTCCATAATGTTCTCAAATTCCGCACCGCCCGTTCCTTTCCTAATTCTTCTCTTTCGAAGGAAGACCAGACTCTTGTGATGGATGGACCATCATACCGAAACATTAAGGCTATTTAATTATTTAGGAATTGATCGTACGTTTACTTCCGATGGTCGCGGATACACGAAACAGAAAGACTTTTAGACAATAAATAATTTCTGATATTAAAAAAAAACCCCGTAAAATATATCCATGTACACAACTCTGTACACGCTTCGCTTTAAGGAGTTACTGGAAACTAGCCACGGTTGAACTTTGAAGTCGCTCCATCAGACATTGATTTTGTTCGCAGTAATACCGGGGGAAATAGTCGGCGTGGAGCCAGTGCCGACGAGGAATCAAAACGGCTCGCTGATGACGCAAGACGTGGAAATCGAAGACGAGCCTCTCCCGTTCAGCGTGGCGTCGACACTGCCAACTGCACCCGTGCGCGTCGAGCCTTTACCCAGAGTGGCTTCTTCACCAAAAGTCACTCAATTACCAAAAACTATGCCAATAAATGGAAATGTTGACAGGATTGTCAGTCCTGAGGTGAGTTATGGTGAACTTTTTAAAGACGGTACAAACTATAATTTCAGTGCGCATCGTGATTACGCATTTCCAATGCTTGATGGCAATTCCGACAGTACAAGTGTAGTTTTTTCAACTCACGAGGGCGCGTGACTCATAATTGTGTGTGTGCGTGTCGTATCTGTATAAGTGTGACCGCTCCCACCTAGGCTCCTAATATAGCCACGCATATTTACGCAATGTGCATGTACACGACGTAACCACAAGTAAAGCTCAGGCGCCCTCGTGAATTGCAAGAACTGTAAGAGTAGATTAGAGTATATGAACAATATGCCGGAGCCACAGAGTACATTGTATGGACGCAGCTAAGGTCTGTTCAAAAAGGAAACCTTCGAGGCCAAACAGCAAACTAACGCTATTTATAGCGCTATTGTATTGCCCTCCAAACAAAAGAGGTAATGAAAAAAAGCTGTTCTCTCCAATCCCATGAATCTATTTTTGAACAGACTCTAATATGTTTGGAAAATCATTTCGTTCCAGCATCGCAACGCGTCGAGTAGAATCTCTTTAAGTGGAAATTGTGAGGCTCAGCTTGTGAGGACAGGGGGTTCCATTTTTATTTATTTAAGCAGAAAGACCAGACTGTCTTACTTTGCTTATTGCTTAAAATAACCATTAGGAAAATTTTTACAGCCGGAGGTCATAAGAGTTCGAGGGACTAGTACAGTTCCGCCGACTCTGTGGGTGGTGGGCGGCCCCGGCAGCAACAAGGCAGCGTTGTGCGAGAGATCCGTGCTGCAAAGAGATGGCTGGACACATTTCAGGTAGGAAACTTCACAGCCAATAAAAATAAGTAATCATTTCGAAGGTTGACGCTTAGGACGCTCGTGGTAGCGTACCTGCCAGGGTCGAACGCCCAAGTGCTTGATCACTTGCATCCATAGGTTTTGATGATGGATCGATGATGTTGTTAAAGGAGTAACCAATACCCTGATGTGAAAGGGTATTTAGAAACTAGTGCCGCAAGGCTGATATTCTCAAGCGTTAATTTAGGTAATAATTCCCCTGTTGTAACTTCCTTGTTCTGTCTGTAGGAATGGTCAAATTTTACTTTACAGCTTGGGCCAACGCCTCCGAGCATTAGCTGATGCGGGCGGAGGACCAGTTTCCGATGGCGCCATCGCTCGATCAGCCGTCAGTGGTGGTGAGCTGGTGCCAAAAGACCTGGTAATGAAGCTCGTCACAGCCGCTGTCAATGATGCGTCTCGAACTGGACATGGGATTGTACTGGATGGATTTCCCAGAGATTTGGAGCAGATGGAACAGTTTGAGAATGAGGTAAGTTCAAGTTTAGAAAGGAAAAGATACCAGAAGGCCATATAGATGGGCTAACCTGACATGGATATGGTTTCATCCGTATGGACACTAAAAGCCGGCAGCCCCCAATTTTGTCTGGTTGCGGCGAAGACCTAAATTAAAGCTAAGGCAGTTTGAGGACCTGGACCATAGGCTACTTTTTATCCCGAAAAGACCTCGTAAATTAAAATTAAAAAAAATCTAACGCCACGCGGACAAACGCTCGGGGAAAAGTGTAAAATTTCCTATTCAAATGCCCTGAATTTTATAAATCTGTTATGATATCGAAAATTATGTTTTATTCCAGTTCAAAATCACTCCACGCATGGTCCTACTAGACTGCTCAAAGCTGCAGCTTGGAAGAGGTCGAAGAGACGACTCGGTAGCGGCGTTTAGAAGACGCCTCGAAGTGTTCCGCGAGCTGAGTCTGCCCATGCTGAAGAGTTTAGATCAGCAACATCGACTGGTGATTGTAAGTGTTTTCCTGTCAGATTCGCTATGGCTACAAATCGACCAGTCCAATTCATTCGACCGCTTAAAGATGTTCAATCGTTTGCAATTTGATTTCATGCCTTTGTATTGGTGGCAGTTTTTACATTGCTGTTCTACAGGGTATAGAGAGGGCTTTAAAGAACTATAAGACCTCAAGTCTAGGGAATTCTATCTTGGATCTAAGTTACGCTAGTATATGTTGGATTTGACGACAAGTCAAAGTAAAGCTTTGTTGGGCTAAGTAAAGGATGAAACTACCAAATACGAGTAGAATAGATGAACTCTGTACCAATCTTTGGGAGAGGGCAGACAGGTTACTTTCGGCGTTTTTATGGTCTTTTGCGATTCTCAGTCGCTGTAAGTAGCCAGTCTGCCTTCTCCCTTAATATGCTCATTAAGTTTTCTTCTACTTTGAGGAAAAACTAACTGACTTTGTAAAACATTTTGTTATAAGGTGGACGGAGACACAGACTCTTCAGATGTTCAATCAGAGTTCACGCGAGTTCTTTTAGAAGAGATGGAGAAAGCAGAGGCTATCGCTGAGATACCCCGTCCGGAGATGGCTCAGACTAATCCGCAGGCACAAGTACAGAGTATACACCATAATAATAAAGGTGAGTTCCGAAGACTCAGCGACCAGGTACCATCAGCGACTCATTTGAGTTCGTCTAAAAATGAGCTAATCTCTGACCTACTCTACTCTCTAATCTTTGACCTAGTTGGGGACATTCTAACGTCGACATCCAATTCTTGCAATATTACCGTAATTAAGGTAATTTCAATTTTTCAGAAAAAGCCCTCATTTTGTTGACATCTCCGGTATAGTGGTGAGAGTGGTTTTTAAAGAGGATATTAAAAATCGATTCCCCGTAGAGACAGTATTTATCTGATGGTAGGCTTTGACTATGGATAGTAACCAACCTACCGACAAGTGAGCTTTTTATCCAAATCAATGAGATGCTATCTCTTTTGAGTTGATTTTTCTTTCTTCTTCTTTTTCTTTATCAACCGATAGACGTCTATTTCTGAATAAAGATCTCTTGTATGGCCGGTCATAGGACTCGGTCTTGCGCTGCCTGTATCCAATGACTCCGACTCCTCTGATATTTCGGTCTACCTAGTTGGGCGTCTGCGCTTTTTTCTTCCAGTTTATCTCGTACCTAAATATATTAAACTTGAAATAGTATTAATTAATAATATAAAAATGTAATCTTCAGACGGATCAGCCGTACAGCAGTTCGCGCACGCCGTATCCCGCATTGGGGCTGGCGTGGCCAACGGAGTGACCCGCAATGGGACACTGCCCAACGGATCACTGCCCAACGGAGCACTGCCCAACGGCAACGTTGGCAACGGGTTCATAGGCATGGCTAACAATAAGGTGCGTATGTACTTCTTCTTTTTTATCAATCGATAGACGTTCACTGTTGGACAACGGTGCAGGAACTTCCGCTGGTCTCGGTCAAGCGCCACATGTATCCAGCGGCTCCCTGTGAATTGTGTGTGTACATGAAAGTACATAAACGTATATGTCAGTCAGTCAGTCAGTTAATCGGTCAGCTTTTCGTTTTATATATGTATTTATAATAATAAAACAAAATTATTTTATAAGATAAAACGAATTTACTGCATAAAATTTAACTTGTTTTTAAATTAGATTGCATAGTTGCAATTTCAACAAAGATTTTTTTAATTTTTTTTTTAATAGCGCTCCTAAGTCTTTAGTACGATGTCCTTAACCAAATTGCAAAGCCAACTTACGAGTATGTTTGACTTTGGTTTCCAGGTAAAGCCGATGCTGAACAACATCCCCAAAGTGCCGACCGTCTCTCAAATGACGCACGACCAAGTGCGGACTCTGTACGAGCAGAGTTCCGGGGAGATCACCTTGAACACTCACATTTAGACGTCATCATCAACCAGTGATATCTGTGGTTAATCTATGATTAACGCTGCAATTGCTGACCCTTTACAATTGACAGCTTTGACGGATCAATTTGAAGCGCCAAATTTGACATTTGTCTATAATAATATTGCAAATGGCGTACTGACCGAACGAAATCATAGACTAATTATAGAGGTCGGTACGCCATTTGCAATATTACTTATTAGTTCCAGAGACACAACGCTAAAATGGCGTCAATGAAGTGAAAAAGTGAAAATGGCGTGAATTAAATAGGTCCAAAACCAGATCTCTATAATTATTACTGGATTTGCTGACCCTATACTAAATGACAGCTTAATTATGGATCAGTTCGAAGGGCCACATAAATGTAAGTAAAATAATTGAAAATAATTTTAATGGTTTAATTTAGTATTTGTAAAAATGGAACCAAACCGGATTCCGATTTGGAAATGTAAGATGTTTTTATTTGTATGTATCTACCTAAATCTTTCTTATCTGCGATCAATAAAAATTGTTAAGGATTATTTCAATTTGTGCTAGAAATATTAAGCCTATAATAATACACGTATACCTACCTAAGTTATAAGATAATGTACAATATTATAATTGGTCGAATTTATATAAAACTATAGAAATTGTAATCCTAATATTTAGATTATGTTTTTCATTTTATATGAATAATGTTTATATTACAGTAGTGACACTAGATAATTTTATTAAATATTGAAGATTCAAGATAAAATAAATAAATTGCACAAAACACCAAATATTTTAATAATTACAACTTTACTAAATGTAGATAAATATGCTATCTATAGCAGATATTAGATTTTATTAAGAATTTAACATTAAAAACTATTTTTTCTTATCTTAATACTTAAAAGTATTACTTAGCGGGTGGTAAGCGCGGCTCTCAATTTCACTAGGTATGAAACCATACAAAGAAACTACAGCGTGAAATTTCAGTGGTTGGTTTCCCGAAGCCGAACGATTTGCCCTCGGTAGTACTATCGAATTATGTAGTTAAACTTAAAAATAAACATTTTTTTTTGTTTTGAAAAGATTAAGAAAATATTCATGAACTCGAAAACGTAAGAAACAATAGAAGATCACTAGGCACAACGCAGGTACTAATCGAATCTCACACACTGCTGACAAAGTGAAGAGCAAAGTGAAGAGTGATTCATAATGTTCAAACCAAAATAAGCTTTCGCGCATATTGATACGACATAAACTAGACTGCACCCGCGAATCTATCGCAAGATAACTATTGGTTCTAGATCGCTTTCGAGTTTAGTTTTTCACAATAGTAATCTGTGATTTTGTTATTTTAACATTTATTGATTTATATAAATCGATTATACTACCAAGACAAAATCATTTCGCTGTGGGAAAACAACCATTAAAATGTCAGGTATACCTATAGGCTCATGCCCGCTGGCGGTAAGCATTACTATACAACCAGCCTAATAAGAGATTTTGCGGGTTATAAATGTCTTAAGTCGTTCTGACCACAAACGAACAATGAATCCGGGTATAAAGGGGTATAAAGTTTGCTTTTCACTCGTGTTCAACGAGGGCATTCCGAACCAGTGGTAGATTCGTCGACGATTGAAAAGCACTTGTAAAAGTTTATTTGAATAAAAAATATTTCTATTCTATTCTAGTGAAAAACAAACTTTATACCCTCGTGCCATAGTTCTTAGACCTGATTTATCACTAAACGCCTTGTTTGAGAAGTAAGTTTAAGTACCGAGACTAAGAAAAAATAGATTTACTTAATATATTTTAAAAAAAAAAACTTTAACTTTCAATGACCAAATCCGGCTGAAGTGGACCATTTTTAATTAAAAAGAACAATATAATTAATCTAGTTTGTACATAATTATCAAGATTATTTAGTTATAAATAAATTTTGCATGATTTTTTAATTATAAAATCGCAGAGTAAGAAAAAAGATAAACAGCAGAAAGAAGACGCCAAGAAACACGTTTTGTAACACTAGTTTAAAAAAAAAATCGTAACAGCGGTTTCACACCTTCACTAACTTCAGTTATCAATTTGACTGACACAGTTCAGGCAAACACAAATAACTTCTTGTCTATATTTAACTTTTTCCTTTCATCTGCGTATGTAAGGTACAAGTAAAATTAATTGAGCTAAGTATAATTTAGATAAGAACTATTAAAAAATAATTTTCGAATAGAAGTCACGTAGATTAGAACCACAAAACAGGGGCCAACTTAGAATTAGATTTAGTCAATAGAATAGAAAGAAAAGTAATAGCACAAAAATATAGTTCATAAAAAGCACTAAAATTTTATATTTTACGTAAATAAGCTATTTTAGACGAAAATTACAATAACTAGTTATACAGAAAGTTATAGTTTTTAAACCCTGTGTCGTTCTTACGACTTTATCCGCAAGTGTTCTGTATAAGCTTCTTGTTTCCGTCTATCTTTATCCTTCAATCTGTGTGGGTTAGATTTCAACAAAAAATTACATATTGAAAGTTTACATAATATTTAGTGAATGTTAAACATCGATGTATATGGGTAGGCCTCTAGAGGAAAAAAAACGGGCTGAAAAAGACAACAGAATCTCTTGTCTTAAACGAACTAAAAAGAAGTTTTAAAGAAAAGAAAAGTACTAATGTTCTTCGTTCCATTTCTTGTTCTGGTTAAGGCCCAAGACACGGAGCTGCCCGCGAAATTCAAATTTAATTTGGTTTTTCGCCATTTATAAACTAAAACGACAAAGTAGGCTTATGGTATTCAAATTGCGCCAATGGCAGTATTATCTTCACAGGTTTATATACTAATCTTTACGTGAAAGTATCCAGTTTAAGAAATTAATCAAAATAATGACTAATTTGTGAGTAGCTCACGTCAAACTCATTATTTTGATTAATTTCTTAAACTGGATACTTTCACGTAAAGATTAGTATATAAACCTGTGAAGATAATACTGCCATTGGTGCAATTTGAATACCGTAAGCCTACTTTATCGTATTAGTTTACAAATTGCGAAAAACCAAATTAAATTTGAATTTCGCGGGCAGACCCGTCTCTTGGGCCTTAATAGGGAGTGACTACCTACTCTTCGAACGTGATTGGTTGACACTCGCGTCAAAGCGAACCGCGGGGATCGCGTTGAAGTAATATTCAAGCGCATTTTCGTAGACGCAATTAGATGGGACAGGCATATCCATATTCATCGATGATGATAACACATGTAATAATAATATATTATATTGTATTCTTTATAATTTTACTAAATTTTGCCCGTGACTTCGTTCGCGTGGATTTCGGTTTTTATAGTCCATGGGGAACCCATTGTTTTCCCTGAATAAAAAGAAGTCGCTTCGTCGCTGCTGGATTGAAGGACAAACCAACAAACAAACACTTTCGCATTAATAATATTAGTAAAGTAAGGTAAGAATGTACTAAAAACATGATCGATCCAAATAAATAAAGACCAATAAAAAAAAAGGCAATACAAGGAACTAGGTAATACAAGGTTAGGTATAAGTACCTAAATACCAATATTATAAAAAATTAATGGCATGCTGCAATGCTCTTATAATAGGTTCAAACAGGTGAGCTTGCCTTCACTAAATAATTTTTTTTTTTTATTTATTTAAAGTAGGTAAAGAATAAATTGATTTTAAAGAAACTTATTTGTACCTATGTCAATATCTATTATCTATACCTATAAATAATTTCTAGACTTTAGAAATGAACACAAATCCTACTATACTTACCTACTTGCGTGTTATTGTTAGTCTATACAATTTGTTTACGATTATAAAATAAAGGAGCACTTTTTTATTGCTTTGGTTTTATTTCTCTAAGAAGAAACCTTTAGGAATATGTAATGATTTTATTTCAACTAAGGAAGCAGGAGAGTCTGCAAAGTCTATGGCAGCTTTGTTAAATGCATTCCGTCGTTGTACGCGGCATCATCGTACCGGAACGTTAAATCGTTCAACGGTACGCTTTATACGCAAATACAATAATATTATATGTGGAAACATTTTTTAACCTACTCTAGTTTGTGGTTATTTTCAATTTTGTTGTGTACAAATAAAATATATTCTATTCCATGTAACTAAATTAAAGCTTAATCTTTGATATCGTCGATAAAAAATTCGTAAAAATGCAGTAATAGATAAGATATCTATAGTAATTATATCGATTATTATCTGTGGCACTGCTGTTTCCCGCGCGTTTTACATTGCAGTTGAAGACATGAAAAGTTTCCCGCGCTGTCAGACATTTGGCACAGTTTTCCCGACCTTGACCGCCCGAAACCGCAGTCGCTCTGCAGAGCCCGCGGCGACAAGACGTGTCAGGTGCTATTTTCAGTTTCGGGATCGCGGTTGATTTTTATTTATAAAAAATGGTAAGTTTACAATGATAACTTTAATTACAGTTATATAAATTATGAAAAGTTAATTTTTTTTAATAGTAATTCTGACTGAAATTACCTATAGTTTTAAAATACAACTTTGTTGAGAGTTATCACGGAGTTTGAGATTTCTCAGGTCGTGTTACGTCATTGGTTTATGAAAATAGCGTTTCCCATTATCTACGATTAGAGAGGGTTTCGTAAGTTTCTTATAGCATAGTAATAGTGTGTTACAGTAGGTACATTGTTCCCGAAATAAATGTCAACGCTGCTGTAATGTTGCGCTATTGATTTTCATGGAATCTTGGCTTGCTTTGAACAACATTAAAAGTACGAAACAGATAGTATAAAGTTTGAATAATGCATATAATTATTTATCAGCCATGTTTAATTAGACTAATATTCTTTCCCCTGCAAATAGTGCAAGCTTGTGTTAGGAGCAGGTACGACAATATAGTAGATACCTACAAGGAGTGACATTTTAACCGTCGACCTTTAGGATTTTAAATAATTTAAATATCATCAACGATTACTTTTATAAATGTCATTTAAATCTGACGAATCTAATGATTTTTTTTAAATGTCCTCTTGTCCAAATAGCTTCGGTGGCCAATTTGAGACTATTTAACTATGGTGGAGATATTATAGTGCACAGACTTTGTGCAGGTGTCTTTCTATCACCTCACGTCATAGTTAAAGCTTAGTTAAAGGTATTTAAAACGATGAATTTAGACACCCCCATTGATGAGAAATCCGCTTTCTGCTTGATCTTGTATAATGCAACAGCCCGCGACTTCGTTCGCGTGGATTTAGTTTTAAATTTCATTATCACGTTAATTCTGATACTTACCTACTTATTTTTTTCTCATATTTTTACTTTTGGCTAGGATTTTGACAGCTTATCTTTGCAAGCTATTTCTACGCCAAATGATGTCAAGATCATCTCAAAAAAGAATACCACCGCATGCTTCCCCGACAGAAAAAATAGTTCTTCGATCGATGACAAAATAGTCCTTGAGTGCGATCTCACTTGATGGTGGGTGACGATGTAGTCTAAGATGGTAGCGGGTTAACTTGGAAGGGGTATGGCAGTATTCATTTAACCCATAGCCCTAAACCGTTCTACACGCCATTTGTGCCGGAACGCTAAATCGCTTGGCGGCACGGCACAGTGGTCTGGCGCTCTAACTAACGCGGTCATAAGTCCGTTTATCACTAAAATGTTTGTTAAATCGTTATAAAAGTCCTTGTTTTGATAAAAATAATAATATAATGTATGAATAGACCAGTTACTTTAACAAAATATGTATTATTTATATTAAAAATCTTAAATTCTAAAAAAAAAAAGAAAAATTTACTTGACACAGTTAAATAAAACATTCTATATATTCTAAAACATATACATATATCTGTCAAAAATGTTGTTTATAATTTATAACTTATTTATAATGACATAGGTACATTAGATATTGAAAAAAAAAATACAATGTTGAAGTAAAATAAAAATAAAATATAACACAAGACATGAACTAAAAATAATTTTAAAAAATATATAGTCTTGATAAGACATGACCTAATAAAAATTTACATCTTTAAATCTAATATTCTCCGTTGACTCCGTTTGTTACAATCACTAATTTCCTTTCTGGGTCTTCCAATATTCGAACTCCCTTCTTGTGGCACTTTCTCTGTGGACGAGGACGCGCTGGGGGTGGCACTCCTCGGCAAATCAACAGTTTCAACCATTGCCAACCATTCAGCATGCGTTTGCACTAAATTTTCCTTGCATCTGTTAGCTATTTTCCAATATTCCAATAACTTCTTATTAATGAACTTCACACGGCAATGGAGATTTTTAATATCAACATTTTCTGAATACTGCACCATTTCCAGTAAGTTTTCCAACATATGATTTGCCCTTTCATTCTGAGAACCATTAATTGTGAGCCAAATCTTCATAAAATCCATCTGTAAAGAACTTAACTGGTAAAAAGTACCTTAAACCAATTAAACAAATATTTTTCATTTCCTTACTCTTCGCGTTATAATATTATTAAAAAAAAACGGGCAAAAACGGGCAGACAAATGATATTGTTCCTTAAACTACACTACTTTAGCTGTGTAACCATATGAAAATCATTCGGGGCTGATCGGGGTAACGTAGTCAAATCTCTTAGTGAAAATACGAATTGCTAAAATAATAACTCAAAAAACACGCATGGCTTTATACCTAAATTTACCGGAATTTAAGGTCTTCATATTAGCAAAAATAAAAAAACATAACAGTACATACCCTTATCAGTTAATTTCATAATGTTTTATCAGGTAAATAATCGTCAATTCTGAGAAATTTCTAAAAAACAAAATCACTTTCAAGTCGCGTTAAGCAACTAATTTACTGGTTGCACAAGATGTGTTCACTTCGTAGGTCGAAAAATTAATGATAACGTTAACTTATGCGTTATCTATTTACAGTTTTGTATTATTTGGGAACTAGAGAGTGATTAAACAAGCAGAAATTGTAAATAGGTTGTGGTCAATATTTCAGACTTATGACCGCTCCCAGACCACCGTGTGCACGGCTTTAACGGTAGGGTGAAAACTAGCCACTGCCAAAGCCTCTCACCAGACCAGAATCGAACCCGGTAAATAGGCACCTCCCAATTATAAGGGAATCAAGGAGGTCGTCATTACGAAGGTCGATTAACGAAGATAATATTGTTTGAATCACATTTTTCTATCATGAAGGTCGACGCACTGTTATCACATATAGCATCGACATGCAATTGTACTTTCCGAACAATCGATAACCGCTGCGAATGCCGTAGATACTGAAAACAAAGTACCTTACCTAGAAATTTTAAACAAATAAATAAAATGTCTGTGCTTTCGAAATAATTAAGCTCTATTTGAACGGCGATGGTCCACTTAAGTTAAACATACGTTGCACTATCGTAATTCCCACTTCTGACAAAAGCTTTCCGCTTATTTGGAGGGGAGAGGGGGATTTAACGAGGAAGTCCACATCGGTGTTTTATAGGATTTATTTCGGTGAGTGTGCTCAGGAGGTCTTCAATCTTGTCCCCCCTTCTCCTTTTGTTACCACACTGCAAGATATAGGGAGAGCTTCCATCCCTACGTTGTTGATATTCCATCTATACCAAGGCGCTTTAAGTCTTCATTCCTGATCCGCACGGCTAGGGTCTGGAATGCTCTTCCAAGATCTGTGTTTCCTAACACGTACAATTTGGGTATCTGTAAAACAAGAGTCAATGGGTATCTTCTAGGCAAAGGCGTTACACCTTAGACCACATCATCACTTTGTGTGTGATAATATTCAAGCATGTGCCTATAATGTATAAAAAAAAGAAGACAATAACTGCCAAAAGGGAGTATTATTTATTCATGTTCAGACTTCAGAATGACTTATATTCTTTTAAAATAAATATAGGTGTATATATTTTGGACAGAATAACCAAAGTTTATTCACCTAAACATTTTTGTTCATCTTCCAAATATTGATAGTATAAACTGAAACATTTCAGACGTTGCTTTGACGTAGTTTTCAGATATAGCCGAGCTTTTACCCAAAGCAAATTCAGTTGCGATTTGTACTTCGTGTTTGCCAAGTGGCGTGAGACGTACTTTTTCAAACTTGTTTTCTTTGAGGAAAATTTTCAGATTGCATAAATTGGAAAATATGAAATAAGTGACAAGAAAATTCACTTTAAAAATAATCATTTTGTGTTGTACAGTTTTCTCTATTCAATTTTTGTTGCTTGATAAGACTCGTTACCATACATACCTCCACAGATTAATGAAAACCTTGAGTGTCGAAGAGACGTTAGTAAGGTGTCAGTGTTCGTACGTTTTAGTGTTTATATTAACCACATGGCTGAAACTAAACAGCGTGCCGTGGGAAAGAAATGTTCTTTTTGATATTGGAAAGGTAGGTTTTTTATTGTTACAAGATATAGGATAGATAGGCTTGTACTTGACGACAACCATGCCTAAATGCAATGATTATTGGTTTGAGCGCGCTTGCCTAGAAGGTGCCTATTTTTTTTAGATTGCCGAGACTGCAGTCTCTTATTCGAGGTCGATCCTGGGCACGCACCTCTGGCTTTTAGGAGTTATAACATGCTTCAACAGCGAAGGAAAATATTGTGAGGAAACCTGCTCACTTGAGAGTTCTCCATAATGTTCTCAAAGGTGTGTGAAGTCTACCAATTCGAAAATGCATTGGGCCAGCATGGCCCAATTCTCTGAGAGGAGATCTGCGTTCATTAATGCGCCGTTGATGGGTTGCTGATTAAGATGAGATGATGTTGATGATAAAAGGAAGGTATCCGGAACGATCTTTGACAGCAACAGCCGTCTTGCCGTTCCGTAACAATAGGAACATTAGACGACTGGCCCATTTCGAAACCTAGTAGGTAAGTGTGATTGACAAAATTTTACAGGAGACCAAAAAGACATGTTTTGTGATAGATAGCTTAGTGGAGTAATAAATATATCCCATAAACGCTTTCAAAGTAGTTTATTTACGAAACATTAATTCATCATTAAATGCTGAAGAGTTCAGAAGGGCTACCACAAATATAATTTTTTTGGTCTCCGTTAAAGTTTTATAAATCACACTTACTGGGTTTTGAAATGGGGCAGTCGTAGAGTTCTTCTGTTGTGAGACGTTAATGGGTTGTTCATATGATAATGGTGATAAAATCTCCAGTCCCGACGGCTGATCTCTGTGAGATTAACTACCTTGGGCGGATTAAGTAGGTACATAAATAAAACGTGGACACTGTACGTACAGTTAATAAACATCTCACGAACGGGCGGACAGCGGTCACTGTCATTGCTGGACGAGTGATCACCGAAATAAACAGCCTCGACGCGATTATTACGCTCCGCTTACGTGGTTTACCCTCGGTATATTATTCTACGCATTCTAATTCAACGGCAGACAACAGTCCTATTCGAAATACCTACTCAGTAAAATAACGTCGCTAAACCCTTAGATCGCTATATCTGCGTTTGTCTGTATCCTTGGTAGGTCACACTAGGTCACCATAATTACCTACTATCCAAAAGTTTGTGAGGATGGATGGTAAAATTCAACCTATAGGTATAGGTGGGTCAGGCCGTAGATTTTGCCACTTTTTTTCCTTCCCTCTTGTCTTCTTAAGTTTTTACGATTTTTATGATCGTTACATGGATTTAAATAATGAAGATCCATGAATTATTGTATAGGTACTCGAGACCGCAAAGTTCTTCCACGTTTTAATAGTAAATTAATAAGAAAAAAATATTTATATAATCCAAAAGGAGCTTTTTGCAAATAATCACTATGTCCTTTGTAGGGGTGGCATAGCATTTCTTCATGCTGTATCGTATTTATTGCGTTTACAATTTATATAATTTCTTCCTTATAATCTTTATGAAATTGGCTTACATCTAGTGACAATTTTATTTGCTTTAATTATTTTTTTATATATATTATTGAAATTTTTAATTTTGGTAAGAAATCCGATATTTATGTAACTTTTTGTATGTAACGCTTCATAGCCGTTTGTTTTTAACTAATCATTTAATTAGAAACATTTTTCAATTTCGCAACATAGCCATAGAATATCATGTGGTTGTCCAAACAACTACGGCTATTTTGTTAAATTTAGTCGAATTTTTTCATGGATAGAGTGACACGGTCACGTCGTTACGGAGGTTGTTTTTGAAGATTTAAACGTAAGTACTCAACTTTTTACCAATATTTTATCAGAAATTAGTTTTGCGGTTGTAAGTTATTAAGCAGTACTAATTTCAGTTGGAAATATTGCATTTATAATGAGTTATCACCGATAAGATATCAGAAGTTCATGCTTATGTAACGTTTATGTAACGCTTATCTAACGTGTTACATTTAATTTTATGTAACGTTACATAAAATACCCTTAAAGCTTAGTGTAGGTGAGAGACGAGGACTTGCCATTTAGGTTAGCACTTTTTTCACGAAAATAATTAGTAGTTAGTAGCTATGTCTAATAGGTAGATACCAATCTACGCTACTATTATAAAGAGGAAAGATTTGTATTTTTGTGTGTATGTATGTAATGAATAAACTCAAAAACTGGACAGATTTGGCTGAAATTTAAAATTAAGATAGATTATACCTTAGATTAAAACATAGGCTACTTTTTATCCCGAAAAAAGTATAATTCCCGCGGGATCTTGAAAACTAAATTCAATATATAAACAACATAAATAATTATTTGTTCACAGATGCCTCCAAAATCAGTTCAGAGCCTTACAGTTATTATAACAGAATAAAAATTATTTCTTTATTTTACTGTTGTGTTTTTGTTCACAGTTCTGTTCTTAGCTTTACAATTTTAGGTAACGTTTTTATGTAACGATTATGTTATTGTTACATAAAATCTGTATAACAGTTTATGTCACTAAGTGTCAAAATCTACGGCCTGACCCAGGTACGCTTCGATCACAGAAAAAAGCTTTTTTCTGTGATCGAAACATACCTATAGGCTTCGATCATAGAAAAATAAGCCTATAGGCTGTATTTTATCCCGGAATCTTAAAGAGTTCACTAATCCTAAGTAATAGTAATCAATCATGGTTATCAAAAAATAATTCTGACAAGGTTTGTCAAAAATAATAACATTTATTTTCTAATTATTAAAATATTTTTCTTATGATATATTTTACTGTATCTATTCACTATTTGTAAAATAAATAAATCCAACTGAACGATAGTTATGTTGTTACCTACTTCAATCATTTAAAGCAATAAAAAGGAAAAAGCATAAATATGGAGGATAAGACGTGTCACCCTTGCGAGGAACCCAATATAGACAAGATCCCTCCGTGCCCCTTGCAGTGCATGTCGCCTAAATGCAAGGCATATACTAAGGTACGAGTATACATACCTACCTAGTATGTAATTTCCCCTCTTCCATGCGAACTTATTCCAATGAAACGTTTCTGATACCCACGAACCGCTAAGGTTGTGAACGATCTGAGAACGGCGTCAGTATTTCCTGGCACAAGTGAATAGACATCTTCTAAGCAAGCGCGCTCCAATTTAAGCCTCATCATTGATTTCCATCAGGTATGGTTGTCGTCAGGAGCACGACTAACAAAAAATGACTTTTGTCATCGTTGATTCAGGTTTACTAGAAATCCTGTAGGAGATTTGTTTTTCTGAGATAAAAAGATATGCCCTTTTTTGGCATTATGACTTCTGAAATTCAAAAAAAGCAAATATATTAACCAAGTTACTTCTGAACAAGCAAAACTAAATGGGCCTGATAGGTACATGCGTATGTGCATTTTAATCTTTAATTAATCCCAATAAAAATAATATTACAGGCACCTATTGACTCGAGCAAAGTGCCCATCGTATGGGTCCTGGGCGGGCCTGGCTCGGGCAAGGGCACCCAATGCGAGAAGATCATCGCGAAGTACGGCTTCACGCACTTATCCACCGGCGACCTGCTGCGCGCCGAGGTGAAGAGTGGCTCGGAAAGGGCCAAGTGCCTCACTGCTATTATGGAGCGAGGTGAGTCATTTATTGCAACTTGCGAGTGCCCATCGTGTGAATGTTGGACGGGCCGGGCTCTGGCATGGGCACGCAGTGTGGGAAGATCGTCGCGAAGTACGGCTTCACGCACCTGTCTACCGGCGACCTGCTGCGAGCCGAGGTGAAGAGCGGCTCGGAGAGGGCCAAGTGCCTCACTGCCATTATGGAATAAGGTGAGTCATTTATTGCGAGTGCCCATCGTGTGGGTGCTATAAATTGTACGCATGATATTCTTGTAACAATATTTATTTTTTTTTGTTTAAAAGAGGAACCGCCGAGTTTCTTGCTGGTTCTTCGGGTTGGAACGGCAATCCGAACCAGTGATTCGTTTGACAATTCGAAAGCACTTTGTAAAAGTTTATTTGAATCAAACATTATTCTATTCTATACTGTTTGTTATATCTAATATACCAGGTGAGCTGGTCCCCAACGACGTGGTGCTGGACCTCCTGAAGGAAGCGATGGTCGCGAAGGCCGGGGAAGCCAAGGGTTTCCTGATCGACGGATACCCGCGCGAGAAGTCGCAAGGCATCGCCTTTGAGAAAGCCATAGCTCCTGTTACTGTGAGTAGAACTTTGAATTGTTATATTTTACTACGTGATCCACCCCAGCTTCGTACAGATGAGCTCTTTATAGATTGAATCCGAATATTAATTTATAGTACCTACCAGGTTTTTAAAATCCCGCGGGAACTCTTTGATATTTGAGGACCGAGAGTGACATAGGCTACTTTTTATACCGGAAAATAAGAGAGTTCCTCAATCCACGCACGGGCATTACTAGTGAAACCTCGCAGAATGAGTGAAATGCGGATGAGAATTCATAATCTCTGTTGTTCTGTTCTCACCTAGGTCTCGTAACTCGTTCCAGGTGATAATCTACTTCGAAGCGTCATCAGAGACCCTCACCAAGCGGCTGCTGGGCCGCGCCGCCAGCTCGGGCCGCGCCGACGACAACGAGGATACCATCAAGCTGCGGCTGAAGACCTTCCTCGAAAACAACGACCTGGTGCTCGCGCAGTACCCCGACAAACTCAAGAGGGTGAGTACGAACCTGCATACCATCAAATCTTTAGGCGAATGTCCAGCGAGCGATAGAGAGAACTATGCTCGAAATAAGTGGCGTTTGACGAACTCCCTGGCGTTTTACGACCTCCCTGGCGTTTGACGACCTACCTGGCGTTTGACGACCTCCCTAGCGTTTGACGACCTCCCAGGCGTTTGACGACCTCCCAGGCGTTTGACGACCTCCCTGGCATAGTGGTGAGCGCTGTGGCCTTATTACTGCTATACCCCCGGTCCCGGGTTCGACTCCCGACGGAGACAATTTGAGAATTTATAATTTCTGAATTGTCTATGGTCTGGTCTGGTTGGAGGCTTTGGCTGTGGGTAGTTACCACCCTACTGTCAAGGACTTGTAACAGTTAAAATAATAAATATTAGTTCGTAATATTGACATATAAATAGAGCAGCCACGAGGATCGTCTGTCAAAAATCTGATCTGATCCGTACTATGATAATATACAGACTTCAATAAAAAAGACTGATTGATTATATATATTATTGACTATCTTTACAGATAAACGCCGAGGACACCGTCGACGCTATCTTCAGTCAAGTGGAGCAGATCCTGGACCCACTCGTCGCGAAATGAGGTCCTCATTAGCTAGTTTAGTTAATTGTACATAATATTTCGTCGGTAATGATAAATTGTATGGCCTGTTGATCGATTAAATTTTTATTCTTATTTAAAAATAAATTATTCTTAAAATAAACCACTCTCTATTTTTCTATTTTTTTTTAGGAAATATTTTAAAGTCAATGGTATTTTTTTGAAAAACAACATTTTAATAAAAATGAATATGCTTAAGATACTACAAACTGGCATAGTATTGTGCTTATTCTAATCATCGAAATATAAAGTCAACTTAAACGATTATTCTAATTTCTACAGTACGCTTATTATTACGATCAATGTCAATTTATTTAACTGTTATTAACTTAACTTCTGGTCACTAAGTACAAACTACAAAAAAGTTGATTTTACTAACTACTCGTTCATAAATCGGTAGCGCGTAAACCGCAAGGTAGAATGGTTTGTGTGCGTGCAATGTGCATAGGAATGAAATTCATAGGTAACTTATTAAATAAAATTTCTCTGTTAATAATTAGGTACCAAATATTTAAACAAAGGTATTAAATAGTAGTACTAATAGGTACTATATGCTGAAGAAAGACGCTGATCGGTCATTTTGGTCATTTATCTTGACGCTTATAAATTATCTCTCGCGGCATCTAATCTAGCATGCAAATGTGTAAGAAAATCGTATTCAATTTACAGCTTCAAACAGATATTATATGAATTGATAAAATGAAACCTTAAACAACCACTCAAACCACGAGATTCAACACTTAAAGCGAATACGCTCTGCACTGCAAATACTAATGAATTTTGTTCATAAAATAAACTTTCTGATGCTTACAGTGCAAAGCGATATACTGTTATTTTGTCAATATTGTCATAAGCTATACAGGCAAGATTTCTTCTTGTTCCTTCTCGCGTTGCCTCACAGCCACCGCGGTCTCCACGAGTAGATACAAGCATTTGAACTTGTCCTCTCTCTCCGGCGGCACCACCTGAAGTGACGCAAACTTTTACTGACCAATTTCACGCTACCCTCAATTAGTGCATATTTCTTGAGTTTTGACCTGACAAGCTTAGATAGCTAATGTTTCTATTTATTCATTTAATTGTTCATTTAAATTCTATTTGATCTATAATTTAGAGAACTCAGAACATATGCACAAAATGTTAAATGCTTTTTTATATTTGGGAAATTCAGGTGATGCCGGCGTTAAAACATTATAAAATTAACTAATTTAAAGTAAAAAGAAAACCAGTTCAAGTCACAAATTATAATATTTATTATGACACAAAACTTAATAGTTCAACACTCCGATAAATACAAAAGCACTATTTCCTTAAGTGTAATAGTTTGTATGTATAGTATGTATAGGTAAATTTGTGTCTTTACAACGTTTACCGACGTCTGCTAAAATTAGCATATTATTTAGCCATGCTTTAACACCGACGTCGCCTTTTTCTAAATTTAAAATTAATTAAATTAATTACCTAAGAAATTAAAAGAATAAAATAGGCAGGTATCTATGTTCATTATCGAAAAAAATATTGAAAAAGTTCAATATCCACACACCAATAATTTTTTTACTACATATCTAAAAAAAAAAAAAAGTATTCTGGATGTACTACTCTAGGTATTACACCCATATTATTTCAATCATTTCACCCATAGTTTTTTAAATAGTTGTTTTGTTACCTTCGGAATACTTCTATAGATTACGGTTAAATTTAAAATTAAAAATATAAATAAAAGTAATATAAGTTAAACGATAAAAATATTAGCTATTACAAATCCAGCAAAGGTTTCGTTAAAAGACAAAGGCTAAATTGACAGAAATTAAAAAAAAAAAAACGAGATAAACTTGCTTTTTCAACAAACATGCGACATTATTGAAAGCAGGTAAAAAATAATAGTTTTAAATATGTCATCAGCTAACATAATATTCCTACTCAATTGGTAGGTATAACCGAATAACAATCTTTACTATAATATGTACAACACATAGAAAACGTACTAAATCTAGAAGTCACGGTTATTGGTAAAAGTGCTTGTAAGCAGTTTTCCTCTGCGAGTCAAAAGGAGTCCGTAGGAAGCTCGCTGCGCTCGCGGCGGTTCACCACATATCAGTGGTGGCGACCTCTAGTTCGACGGCGACCGGCGGGGGAGCGACAGCGACCGACGACGTTGGCGGCGGCGGTGGTGACGGCGGACTCACCTGGCGACAAGTAGCCAGTTGCGCGACCGGCGCGGGCGGCTGCCAGCCACCCACCTCGCCTGTCACTATCTCACCACCGTCTTCCGTCATTGTTACCACTGTTGTGCTGAAATTACAAAATTGGTCACTCCTTTTCCTACGCCTGCGCAGACGAGGGATTGTTGTGCCATGAGGTACTGCAATGAAGTTTCAATTTGATGAACAAAAAAGTAGATCGAGGACTGGTCCTCATCTGTTTAGTCCCCAAAATGGCCTTAATAATATCTTAGTAATATCTTAATAATAAGGTCTTCACGATACAGGTTTTCCTAGTGTGAAGACCAACGGCAAAACAATTGCATATTATTCTATTTAGTCATAAAGTTGCTTTTTCCTGCTGCAGTCAGTCAATCAGTTGCCTTTCCCTTTTATATATTTAGCTATCTTTAGATGAATTCCCGAATGGCTCCTGCTCTATTAGGAATTGAATCTCCTCTTGTAAGCAACAGCAACTACGTCGCTCGTCACAGCTCTATGGAGGTGTTCACGAACTCACCCTCTGTGCTCGGCGTGCAGGTCCTGGTCAGGGCCGTAGCGGATGACGGACTGCCACACCGACGGGTCGTACTTGACCTCCTCCTCGCTGATGGCGCTGGAGTAGCCCTCCTCCGCGTCTCCGAGCTCGTCGCCCTCGGTGCGGTACACCAGCAGCCCGTCGCCGTATTCGTGTGCGCGACCGTGGTCGGACACAGTCTGTTGCAATATTTATTTATTTATTTATTCTGTACATTTAACCTTACAAACTAAACTTAAATATAGAAAGGACATGTACAAGGACATGTTATCGCTATAGAATGTGGATTTCTTCCAGATGCCCTAGGTGAAAATAATAATAATTGATGACAAGAGATGCTTTTAGTAGGTACCGAAACGACATGAGACAAAGAGATTTGATAGATTTTTCGCGAAGTTAATTTCTTCTTCTTCTTTGTCAACCGATAGACTTGCATAACTGGACAAAAGTCTCTTACATGGATTTCCACAGACCTCAGTCTTTTGCCGCCTGAATCTAGCAACACCCTGTGTAGACCAGGGTAGATCCCTGTAAAAATAATAAAAAGTGAAAAAAAATAGTAGTAGAATGAAACCCATTAGAAAAGGAGGGGAATATTATAAAAATGAAAGGAAAAATAATTTACGGGCGATCTGAGGTCGGGAAGGGGTGGGGGTGAGTTTTTAAGGGGAAAAAACGGTATTTCTCGATTTCCGGCAAAACTAAAAGTCCTATCGAAAAAAGTCAAATGGCAAAGTTATAGATAATAAAAAGATCTAAAACTTTTGTATTTACACTTTTTTCACATAACCTCAAAATTTATGTGAAAAATTCAAAAAACCAAGTTTTTGGTTTTTTATTTTTATCTTTTACAAAAATTTTTTTTTTTAACGAAATTTGGTGAAAACTTACCTTTTTATGTTCCAAATACGCTGTAATTTATTTGATTAAAAATATTTATTTTTTCACCTTATTTTGAATTAATATCGAAAAAAACACCCTAATTTTCAATCGAAAAGTCACCCGTCAAAATATCAGCTTTTTTCAAAAAGTTAGTATGTTTTCTGTTCGTTGAAATCTCTACTTTCCGATGGTGAAAAAAAAATATATGTTACTACAGTAAATCTTCTCGGAAAATAATTTCAATCTTTAGGTTATGTTACGTTAAGCATACTATTTTTTAAAGAAAATATTAGATTTTAATGATTGAGTTGATTGATACAGATAAAAATTTTTGTTTTATTTTTTTATTAAGTAAACTTGTCACAATTATCTTCAAGAAAATCAACTCAAACATTAAAATCTAATATTTTCTTTAAAAAATAGTATGCTTAACGTAACATAACCTAAAGATTGAAATTATTTTCTGAGAAGATTTACTGTAGTAACATATATATTTTTTTTTCACCATCGGAAAGTAGAGATTTCAACGAACAGAAAACATACTAACTTTTTGAAAAAAGCTGATATTTTGACGGGTGACTTTTCGATTGAAAATTAGGGTGTTTTTTTCGATATTAATTCAAAATAAGGTGAAAAAATAAATATTTTTAATCAAATAAATTACAGCGTATTTGGAACATAAAAAGGTAAGTTTTCACCAAATTTCGTTAAAAAAAAATAATTTTTGTAAAAGATAAAAATAAAAAACCAAAAACTTGGTTTTTTGAATTTTTCACATAAATTTTGAGGTTATGTGAAAAAAGTGTAAATACAAAAGTTTTAGATCTTTTTATTATCTATAACTTTGCCATTTGACTTTTTTCGATAGGACTTTTAGTTTTGCCGGAAATCGAGAAAAACCGTTTTTCCCCCTTAAAAACTCACCCCCACCCCTTCCCGACCTCAGATCGCCCGTAAATTATTTTTCCTTTCATCTTTATAATATTCCCCTCCTTTTCTAATGGGTTTCATCCTACTACTATTTTGTTTCGTTTTAAAAATTATCTACACTGGTCTAGTGATTCGTTTGATGTCGTTGGTCCGCCTATTGGAGGTCTACTAACACTGCGCTTCCTGGTGTGGGGACACTACTCCAGCATCTTGGGACCCCAATGACTTTCTTCTATGTTCTCCGCCCATTTCCATTCCATTCCATCAGAAAGCATTGTGTAGGCAGACCCTTAATTAGGTGGACCGACGATGACAGACGAGTTGCAGGGAGCCGCTTAATACAGGCGGCGCAAGGTTAAGGGCTTTGGAAGTCCCAATAAGAGACCAATCTTCAGCAAAGGACGTTTGTTTCTTGAAGACGATAAAGCAATACATTTCCGAAGATCCAAATCTTACCTGAACATCCACATGCTCCCATCCAGTAGCGGTCATGTTACTAGGAATCAAGCCCATAGTAGAAGTGGATGCCCTGGGCATACCGACCATAGGCCCGACGCCCATGTCCATGTTCATGGTCATGCCCATATTGCCCATGTTGACCATGCCCATGTTGACGCCGACGCCCATGTTGACCATGCCCATGCCGGGCTGCTTGCGGCCGCGACGCGAGATCGTGTACTGGAGCGGGTCATGGCCCTCCCGACGTATCATGTCTGGTAGAATGCGCCGCCGGGCGTTTATGAACCAGTTGCATACCTGAAGTATTAAAATACTACCGTTCTCAAGCGATAACGTCGTTTACTACCAAGATCATATTTCAAGCTATGATCCAAAAAGCTACGATCCAAAAAGAGAATTAACTACAAGTAAAATCGTATTTGGCCAAATGTTGGCTAACGACGTTATGGCTTGAGGAAGGCAGAATACCGGTGACCTTACTATCCTCACTAATATTATAAATGCGAAAGTGTGTTTGTTGGTTAATATGCGTGGTTTTGCCCGCAACTTAGTCCGCGTGGAGGTTTTTAAAAATCCAGCGAGAATTGCCTGTTTTTCCGAAATAAAAGGTAGCCGATATCACTCTCCAAGTCCTCAACTATACGCATACAAAAAATCATATCAATCCGTAGTTCTGCAGCGGTGTGATAAGGACAAAGCAACAAACAAAAACAATTTCGCATTTTAAAAATCTAGTAATCTATCAATGACTTCTATGTATATCTATATTATATTTGAAAAGTTTTTATTATTTAATTATTCACTATAGTAAGCTTTCGGCCCGCTGCTTCGATTACGTTTTTCAAACCTCTATTTTACCCTTTTAAAGCGGTTGAATTTTTAAAAATCCTTTCTTAGCGGATGCCTCCGTCATGTTATCTGTGTGCCACAGTCCGATCCGTCCAGTGATTTGTGGATAGATCAGTTAGCCTTTTCCATTTATTTATTTATATTATTGCAAATTTCTTAGACGCGAGTCCCACTAACCGTTTCCTTCCCATATAACCTTCTTTCTTGATATATTTCTATTATATATATTTAACCTTCTACCTGCTGAAAGACAGTCGACATTTGAGCAAAACAGTAGGTACCTGTAGGACAGTCAAGTTGGCTTCCTGGCTCAAAGCCACCTTCTCCGCGTCACTCGGATAGGCGTTGTACCGGTGGTCGTACAGCCACCGCTTCAGGATCCGCACGGAATTCTTGGGCAGGTTGCCGCGTCTCTTTCTCACCGAGCCCACGATGATAGCCTGCGGCGGCGGGAGACGGGGTTGCAGGATGTGAACGGGGCGAACATCGGTCTCCCAATCGTGTATTATCTCATTCTCCTCCGTCGAGGAGGTCGATGGGAAGCGATCTCGTGCTGGAATTTAGAAAAAAGAAAAAATACTTTTCTAATCCTTTTTCAATATTTTTTTTACAACCATTCCCCTTCCTACCTAACTACGAATGGTAATGTCAGTTTTAGGAATAAATACTTTTATAGATTGTTAAAATTTGATAATTATTAGTGACTACTAGTTGATGCCCACAACTTCGTTCACGTGGATTAAGGTTTTGTAATTCCCGTGGGAACTCTCTTATTTTCCGGGATAAAAAGTAGCCTGTGTGTTATTCCAAACTATAATCTATTTTTATGCCAAATTTCAGCCAAATCGGTTCAGTAGTTTTTACGTGAAAGAGTAACAAACATCCATCCATCCATACTTACAAACTTTCGCGTTTATACTACAACAAATACTCGTATTTAGTAGGATTATAAGTATAGACTAAGCTTTTGCCCGCAACTACATCCGCGTGGATTCAGGTTTTAAAAAATATCTCGGGAACCTAAAAACCGTAATATGCCAGTAATAAGCCTACAAGCAAATTAGGTTACTACGGTAAAACTTTTTTTGCTGTTAAAAAATAAGACAGCAAATAAAGTTAGCAATCGTTCTATCGCTGAATTGGAACATTGACAGGACCAAGCGCGGAATAGCAAATAACTCGCAAATACCGATGGACCAAAACCCAAAACAAAAACTATCCTTTTCTTCCAAGAACTATTTGAAAAGGACGCTATCAATTTTACACTTTCGGGGCTGTCAAATAGTTAAAGTCATGCTAAAGTTTTGAGATACCTGCAGGTTTAGCGGCATATCAAAACTGTGTCAATCAAATATAAAATCTTGTCAGTAGTATCAAGTTATTCAATGGATAGCTTAATACCTACCCTGTTGTAAGTTTTCAAAACAAAAATTCAAAATTATAGTTACTCACGTAATTTGATCTTCATTACTTTTATGACTGACTTACGCAGCGTGGATACAGCTTCCAGGGTTCCAGATTTATTCAGAATTCTTTAGAAAAGTCCGAAACTCGTTGACCTGCAGCGTGTGGCCGGCAAAATTGTACTGAATACTGAACTTTTTGTTGTTGTTGTTTCAAAATTTTTGTTTTCGAAACGGTGCGCGTTCTATGACAATTGACAACGACGCATGTCAATTGTCGTAGTGAAGCTTAATTTGAAATTTGAAAAAAAAAAGAAGAAAAATTTGCGGCCATGCTTAGTAAAACAATAAAAAAGGTTATCAAACAGAGGTTCTACTTGAGTCTTAACTAATGTGAGGTAAGGATTACAAAACATTATACCCGTATTCCGCTTGAGTTTTATAAACCTACCCACATGTGGCAATTAATAACTAATATCATAGATACGAAAGTGTTTGTTTGTTGGTTTGTCCTTTAATCTAATCGCAACAGAGCGTTGGATGGATGCGATTTTTTTGCTTGAGCTTACAATTAAAGTTTTTTTTTTTTTTAAAGAATATTAACTAAGATAAACTTATAAACTTGACTAATATTCTCCTCTCCCCTCCAAATAAGCAGAAAGTTTGTGTTAGGAGTGGGTACGACAATAGTGCAACGGGTGGGGATCGAACCTGCGACCTTTAAGTTTTCAGTCCATACCCTTAACCGTTGGGCTATTGAGGATTCAGAGTTCCCGCGGGATTCTAAATTCACGCGGATGAAGTTCCATATAAGTTTGGTCATGGGCATATAATATGAAAAGGTACATCTTAAAAGATGAAAAAATAATACCACATAATAAAACGTAACATTTATTATAGCAAAATTTTAAACTATTACAAAATACTACGCTCCCTCCATAAGCAAATCTACGGGTATAACGGACGACGGCGCAGATTCAGAAGGGGGTAAATGAGAAGGTACTAAATTGGATGGAGGTAAATTAGAAGGGGATATATCGGAAGGGGGTACAGGGTTCGGAATAGTGGGAGTAGTTCTGACGACCGCAGGTGCTGAAGCCGCCATGGGCGGCAGGGTTTCTGGCGCTTGGGATCTTTGGCTCTTCTCTATCGTGTCTGAGAGGATTTCCTTGAGCGTGGTCGCCAGGGCCTTCGGATTGCCACTGCTGTCCAACTGTGGAGAACAATGAGATAATGATTAGTAAAACGTTATGGGTGAACTAGAAATTGCGTTTCGCGTTTTAATCTTCTTATCTTAAATAATCTTAGGTATATTTTTTATAAAAATCTACTATATAAAAATAAGTCGGGTTTTCCTTCCTGACGCTATAACTCCAGAACGCACGAACCGATTTCCACGGTTTTGCATTCGTTGGAAAGGTCTCGGGCTCCGTGAGGTTTATAGCAAAGAAAATTCAGGAAAAATTTTAACAATTTAAGAACGCGGACGAAGTCGCGGGCGTCCGCTAGTATAATTATAAATAAATATATAAAATGAAAAGGTGATTGACTGACTGATTAACTGATCTATCAATTGAAATATCAAATTTAACGTGAGCGAAGCCACGGGCAAAAGCTACTTGAGTAGGTACAATTCAAAAGTTAAGTGGGTTCTTAGGCTGAAGCGTTCTTAGCTCAGACTTAAGATACAAGAGCCCGAAAGTAAGGGACCCTGTACGTGCCACAATCACAACCAAAAAAACGTCACTGGACCAGACCGTAAATGAAAACGCGTAGGTTTAAATCTCACATAGGTAGATATCTACCGCAATAATTTGCAGTCACAGGCAAGCCACATGTGATCAATACCATAGAGAAAAAAAAATATACCTCTACTCTCTGTCAATACCCACCGATGCTTCGATTCAAAGCATTCGCAAGAACTGCTGAATTATCTATGCAATTTTTAAAGGGGTACGAAAGACCTAATCTAGTACTTATAGAAGTATTGGATTAGGTCTCTCGTACAGTCGGAAGACAAGTTTCGTGACGCGGTAGAAAGTGAAGAGTTGTCAATTGGTTCCTAAAGAGACTAACCGTGACAACATGTCCGCCGAACCGCTTGTGAACGTTTTTAACTTTATGCGCAGCCTCCCGCACGATCTGCCGCGCAGAGTTGATCTCGCATTCGGGGCGGCCCAGTTCCGATAGTTTGTTCTGTAATCTCGTTGTTGCTAACTGGTGTTAAGTGTAGTGAACATTAATAGGACATTTTAGTATTACAATTACAATTTTCTTTGTATATAAAACTCAGGATTACCTGAAGATGCCCTTGAGAGCCTATAAACTTAAAAGCTTAAAACATATCTATGGATCTACTCCGAGGCAATGCAAAAACCACATCCAGATCGGTCCAGTAGTTTAATACTGAATAATTTAGGAAATATATAAGAAATACGTATATCTTGCAGGTCAAAATATTGGTTACGAATATCGGAGGAACGACTGAGCTCAAGGATCTTAGTGAAGTGTAGGGCCCCAGCAAGGTTGTAGAGTAATGATATTCAGAAGGTGGCTGGCATTGACATTGGCATTTATCGCTTTAAGAAAACTTTGAAAAAAAAAATAACAATACAAGTACGTCTATTGCTGTTGCAATTTTTAAACTTATTTGATAGGTCTAATACCAACTTTCATTTATGGAGAAGTAGTCTCTAAGTACCTCATTATCAACTTCCAGTGCGACGACCTTCTCAGGCCACTTGACTTGCCTGTTGAACATGTTCGACATCCGAGGGTTCTTTGGGAACCCGACCAAGATGAAGCCTTTGGAGTCCTGACGTTGGAGCATCGTCTCTTTGATCATGTCTACAACTAATTGCTGAAACAAAATAAATCAATTTATCTGTTACAACTGCTAAGATTGTCACGTACATAAATGCTTTACACCTAAGTAGGTAGGTACACCGCCTTATTCACTTTCAAGGGAAGCTGGAAGAATTTTTTTTTAGAGATAAGCTTCACCTATGATGTTCAATTCTTCTAATAATATTTTCTTGTAACTGTTTATATGTACATAAAAAATAAAAATAAAATAAAATAAATGCTTATTTTTACAAGACTATGATGTTGTCTGACTGAGAGCCAATAAACTCAAAAAATCTGATGCACAAGATTGGGCAATGTGTATTGGAAAGCAGACTTCATATAGCGAATACAGTCAATCGAAGAAAAAAAAATTGCGTCATGAAACTGGTCTAACAAAATGATGTTTCATAGTTTACACTTTTCGTAATTTCTCACAATTAAAATTACTCCTACGGATCGCTTCAGCTGGCAGGTATCTTAGCCACTCGAAACAAAGTCCCTAGATAGATCGAAATAAATATTGCCGATTACTTTGGTTACCTGCAAGCTTGTATCAATCAGAATTCAAACTCAACAAGTTCCTGGTTCCGAAAACTAATTAAAAGGCTATCTAAGGTAGGTACACAAGATTCTGGTTGTTTAAAAACTAACAAAGGCATCTCACCTCTGGTATGTCCTCCTGCGCTTGCAACTTGTCTGCAATGAGACGCCCTCTGGCGGTGTCCCTCTCAGCTTCAGCCCTCACCAGCTCGCCTGGCCTTATCATCGTGTACCCAGTAATGTTGGATATCGTCTGCGCCACTGTCTGGTTGCCTGCTCCAGGCACCCCGTTTACAAAAATTACAGGCAGATGCCTTATGGGAGTCATATCGTACATTAGGTTTACCTGTGCGGAAGGAGAAAATATTTGAGAAATTAGGCGAAATGCATTCGAAAGGTCTACGATTTTAGTCAAGTTATTTCACTCACCTCGTCGACTGGACATCTAGAATAAAAGCAACCCATTTTGTCTACAAATAAATAATTCACTAAAATGTAACAATTATAAATTAAATAAGTATTTCTCGATAAATATTTGTGGAATAAAACGACATATTTTCTAAATATCTGACAGTTTTTCAAAATTAACTGTCTAGATTTTTGATGGTTTTCGAATTGAGACAAAGGAGAATATTATTACCATCGGCCAGTAAGAAAGACATGTGGAGTTGTGTCGCTTCGATTTTATAAATAAATCTAAGGTGTTCAGTATATAAAAATATTCTGAAAAAAAGTGTTGTTTCTTCTTGGAACGGGTTTGGTCGAACCAATGCATTGGAATATGATCCTTTAGACCTAATCGACATAAGCATCTTATATTTTCCAGGATTTCTGCGGGCGATATGGGTACATACATACATCCGCAATATTGGTTAAATCATTATTTTGTATGGGAACATAATTTCAATATAGACCTGCCTAGGCCATGGCAATTACTATGACATGGAGAGAGGAACTGGTGTATTATCGTGTCACAACTTATCACATGATAGTTAGCTACCTATAAATTCTGTGAGAAGGCCAAATAATTTACATACTTTCAAACTCTGCTATAGGCACTATGCATTTTTAGTTAATTTCCAGTTGAATTCCGGATTCAAAAGACATTAAAAAAAATAGAAAAGTGAACAAAAATGTTAAAGTTCTTCAAAAAAGGATCATGTTTCTAAAGTTTTTAATCATAGCGTTTATAGTAACGGAAACATCTGCCAATAATAAATGTTCCAGCCAATCACCAGCAATTGTGCCCAAATATAATTTAATCGAGCGATGCTATAGGTCTACACTTGGCATAGCTGCCAAGGCGAACTTCACATCTCTGATCAGCTGCCAAAGACTTGGGATAGAGAAGAAGGCTCTGGCACTGAACTTTAGCCCTCAAATGAGCTTCAAGGATGGCGATAGTGAACCTTTGGAATACACCTGCGAAGTACTGAAATGTGCTGAAGCGGATGGTGGATTGGCCTTGACTAATGATACTAGATATGACTACTATAGCATCTATGGAAAACCTTTACGTAAGTCACTGTCACCACTACACGTATGGCACCTCCCCAACCTCACTTCGAAGTTCGTCTCACAAAATAGATCGATAAAATATCTCAATAGATCGAAAATTTTATTATCTGAGCCACAGTCTAAAAAAGGCATGAAACTAAATGAAAGCAGAAAAGCATTACTTTAGGAAATAATATACTATGTACCATAACCTATTTATGTTTTTTTTATATAACTTTAAATTATGAAAACAGACGTTCTTTTTGCTAAATAAAGAAATCCATAACCTATTACTAGTATTTCCAGAAATAAAAGAAATATACATGTAAATAATATAAGAACGCTGAGATCTAGGTATAGATTGCACCTAGATATAGATTGAAACTTGGATTGCACTCTCACTCAGACTCAAGATATTAGCCTAAGTAAGTAGGTAGGTATACCATGTCGCGTTAGCTAAAACTTAAGTACCTACTGTTACTGTGATTATTTTCAGCTAGCGTTAACTCAACCTGCGTTCCGGCTACAGGCATGTTCTTCCTGCTGCCGAAAAGGCGGAACTACACGCAGGCGCAGGCTAGGTGCAGAGACGTGAGCGGGGTTCTGGCTGATGTGAGCAGTGAGCAGCGCACTGACTCTCTGTCGCAGCTGCTGGCCAGCGCTGGCGTTGACGCGGCTTATGTGGGCATGTGGAGTAGGAACGACAGTGGCTTTTACACCAATCGTGAGTGTTACTTATGTACTAAGTACCTACTCAAATTAGATGCGGAGTCGTTGGCGAGGTCCTGGCTGATGTAAGCAGCTAACTCTGTATCGCTAGCCAGAGCTGGCGTTGACGCGGTTTGTGTGCCACATATGCGTTATTGTTTATGAAAAAAAAGTTATTTGCGATTTCTCGCTTTTACTGCGTTTTCTATTTTGTTACTTATGTAGTTTTCCGACTACAGCGACGATATATGTAATTATAAGTTTAATTTTTTTATGCTTATAACACTTTTTTACTGTTATGAAATAAACAATAAAATAGAAGGTATAATATACATATTTTAATGGAATAAAAAAGAAAATTATATTAATAAATAAAAAATATATTGGCCCATGAGGGGATCGAACCCGCGACCTTCGCGTTATTAGCACGACGCTCTAACCAACTGAGCTAATGGGCCGGTGCGACATGATTTGAAATTAACGTTAAGATATTTTGAATTTAGAAAAAAACATTTTCTGAATTCATGAATCTGTTTGTATCACAAAGATCGCAAACTATGAGATATTTACCGAAGCTTTTATAACCATGGTCTAGAGCCACAGATCGCAGATTTTTGTAGTTAGGTTGCTCTGTCTGGACTCTGGAGCAATATACATAGGTTATAGTTAATAGTTTTTTATCCTTATAAGTAACTATTATTTTTATTATACATAGCCATCTCAAATCTCAAGTATGCCTCAGTATCTAGAGTTACCTTATGACTAATAAAAACATTTACAGGCGATTCATTGGACTGTACTACCTATCGAGCCTGGGCTCCAGGGTATCCTCGCAAAAGGACCAATATGACCTGTGTAATCCTCACTCGGTCTCACACGTGGAAGACTAGCCCTTGCAAAGCTAAATTCCAAGCGATTTGCGAGCTCATCCCGGGAGGACCCTACAAAAGAGGTTCAATTTTTCCTTCAAGACCGCAAAATGGTTAGGGTCATTGTTTGCTATATTTTATCATTCAGGCGATTACGTATTGTATTAATTGCACTGTAAGTGTAAATGTAGGTACATGTTTAAAGCAGGTCTTGATATTTACCGGAAAATTTTGATTAATTTGCAAAAAATGTTGGCCATTACTACTAATTTCGTTTTTTTTTTTTAATTTTTTCAGGTACGCAGCAAACAACAGTTAAAAGTGATTATTAATTTATTGCTTTATAATATTTACATTAATAGTACCTAACTACTAAGAATTATATTTTATTCGACTTTTATTTTCATTAATCATGCATTTTAACAAAACCAAACAAAACGTGAACAAAACGCAATTTGACCATGACATGACAGTGACTTAAATGCTCTTACAAAAGCTGTCATTTGTCAAAAGTGCATTCACTTTCAGTCTCTTTTTTGTTTACCTACCTAACTTTAAAACGGAGTGATTAACTCTTGGTTTTTAAGTTATCAATATCAATAGGTAGTCATACTCACAAACAAAATATTTGAAGACATATCAGTGGAAATTATTGAAGTAACTTGCTTGTAATTTAATATGGGCCAAGGCAAAAGCCAATTCACAGAGGAAGAACTTCAGGATTATGAGGTAAATATACATATAATTAGAACACGGCAGTAAATTATAGAAAATAGCAGTGACTAATTCTTTACTCAATTATGTTTCAGGACCTCACGTACTTCACCAAAAAAGAAGTGTTATAGTAAGTCCTAATATCATTTATGACCTAATTTTGGTTTGTCATATTCATTAATATTATTTGTTATCAATATGATACTCCAACTACTGTAAAACTCCCTGGAGAACTATTTGATTATCTAGTTATCAAGGTAATAAAGTGCGTTTTTATCTAGAATGAATATACTATAAGTATATGTGCCCAATTTTGTCAAGATTGATTTGGCAGCAGTCAAAAATTTGTATTGATTGTAATTGTGTTTCCACGCAGTGCCCATCAAAAATTCAAAGCTCTAGCTCCAGAAAAGGTGGGCCACAATAAAAACGCCAAGCTGCCAATGGCCAAGATCCTGCAATACCCCGAACTGCGTGTGAATCCCTTCAGAGACAGGATATGCAAGGTCTTCAGCTCTAGCAATGATGGGGACTGCACATTTGAAGACTTCCTCGACATGATGTCTGTGTTCAGTGAAAATGCTCCAAAGGCTGTGAAGGCTGAACATGCTTTTAGAATTTTTGGTGAGTCTACTATGAACCATAACAAGGCGTTTATTTTCTTCAAAATCTTGATATTTTAAAGAAAAATTTCTAAATAAATAGCATTTTAATTTGTTTTTATTTTATTGCATCTTGTTTCAGTGTATTAAGGCTCTTATGATTAATTTATTTAGGTCTAAATTTCGCCCTTTCCTAATGCTTCCTGCAGCAAAGGATAGTAAAAGTCTGTCAACTTTTTAATGTTTTTATAGGATTAGAGATTGTGTACAACAGAATTAGACACATTATTAGCATTTTAATGATGAAATAAATAATAAATAATTATTTATTATTATTAGAGACCGGATTATATGCATTTGCATATTCGCATATGCATTTGCATATTTTAGCCATTCTCAGCGGTAATAGCATATTTTACCTAAGATCTAGTTATGATGCATATTATCGGTACATTTACAATATTTTTCACTCACTCTGCGTTCCGCCGTCGCCGCCGCATTGCCCCATAAACTTAAAGAAAAGTTTGAAAACATATTGAGCAATAATCTAGGTTTTCAAAGCTTGTGTCAAATTGATAGTTTCATTAATGGGACGGCAGAAATTTTGCCGGAAACTATAAGTGCCATAGCACCCAAGTTCAAATTCTGCCCAGTTACCTCAATGGATATGGAGCGAACCTTTTCTACTTACAAAAATATTCTAAATGATCGTAGACACAATCTTACCACTGAAAATTTAGAAAAATATTTGATTGCTTACGTTTACACAAATTCTAAATCATTTTAATATCATATAATGTTACTTACTGTACATATTATCGCCTATCAAAAAATAATTTACTAATTGTATGCTGATTTTGAAATAAAAAAAATGAATACTTACTTTTCTATTTTTTTAGGGATTCCTAAAATTTATCATTTAATTTCTGCATATTCTGGCATATTCTGCCAGTTTTCGTGCATATTTCAAGCATTTTTCATGCATATTTGCATGCATATAACAAGCTTTTTATGTTGCATATAATCCGGTCTCTAATTATTATAATATAAGTAACCAAATGGTCTTTCAAAGTACATATTGAAGTTAGCGTAATTTATAAACCTTACAGATTTTGATGGTGATGACATGATAGGTGTGTCGGATCTGCGTGAGGTGATAGAGCGTCTGTGTGGCCCAGAGCTTAAGCTCAGTGACTCTGAAATACAGCAGCTAGTGCAGAATGTTCTAGAAGAAGCTGATCTTGACGATGACGGAGCTTTGTCCTTCGCAGAGTTTGAACATATTATTGATAAGAGCTCAGATTTTTGTCAGTAAGTATTTTATAACTTTAAAAGATACCGGCCGAATTGATAACCTCCTCCTTTTAGTCAGTTAAAAAGACATACTTATTTCATTATCTAAATCTAATTTTATCCAAACAAATACTTTGTATTGTCAGAAGCTTAAAATATACCTATTAGTTTCAAAGTTTTTAAGTTAATTTCAGGTATTTTATAAAAGAATTGTTTAGAAAAAAATTGAAATATTTTATTATTTCAGACAAGAGCCCATTAATTGTTAGTAGCACAATGAGAAAACTATGTGTATAATTAACTAATGTATGTATTTAACTAACTTTGGTTTTATTATTTTACTAACTGATGCCTTTGACTGTGTCCACGTGGATTTAGTTTTTAAAATCTTTGATTTTTCGGGATAAAAAAAAGGCTATGTCGCTCTCCAGGTCCTCAAGTATACCCATGCATAAAATCAAGTAGATCCTCTGATAGTTGCAATGTTATTGAAGGACAAACCAACAAACAAACACACTTTCGCATTTATTAATATAGGATAGCTGCATTTCAAATCGTTACTAATATAGGAAACCTACCTACCACGATAATAAGAGAAAATTTTCTTATTTTGCAGCTCCTTCAGGATAAGACTGTGAAGACAATTAGCCAATATTCAAATTTTGATAATAATTTATAGTAATGTATTACTTTGTCATAATATGTTATATATGTTAACATTTTATGGAAAATGCTTCCATAAAATGTTCTAATGTGCAAGAAAATTGAAAGAGTCCGAGGACTTGAAATGGTTGATAATATTGACTGATAAATCAATTTAGAAAATGGCTGCCAATTAGAGTGGAGAGCCTCTTCTAAGGGTGAATGCTATTCGCTCAATATTTATTGAGTAAGTAATATTTTTGAATATTTTGGATAGAAAGTTGATACTATATGTTTGATACAAATTGCATCATTACATTGATTTTCATTCACTATAGAAACATGGGTCAACAAAGTACCTACTTGATTCAGATCGTGGATCTCTGAATTTTTAGAAATACATGATACTTTATACAAGTATATTGTGATCCTGAGTTACGATCCAAATATCAAGCTTGTAGCACTCACCAAAGGCATTATTTCACTGTCCAATGTATATGGCACATAATTATGCACCCATGTGTTTCATTCTCTGGAGAATTTAAGAGTACCAATGCACTACTGTACCATAGGTTGGCTCAGAACATAGTCCAGACATCTTTTCTTGGATATTAGCTCATTTGTGACAAAATGTTAATGTTAGTAATAAAAATAATGATGTATCTCACTTGTTCTTATGAAAATTGTGTAGCGTCTTCCTTAGTTAAATTTCTGTTTAGTCAAATTTATGAATGTTTAACTTCTCAGTCTATGTGTTGTGATCTATTTATATTTTATAAAAAATTCTACTTATAATTATTTCTCAAGGAATACATTTAGGTTATACCTACTCAATGAAACTGCCAAATATTTGATAGGATTATATGTTTATTGAAAATAAGTTTTATTAAATAAAGAAAAGATATCTTCCAGAGTATGTTTTATTCATATTATGAAAACCTAATAAGTGGAAAATTTTGTATGATTTTTACTAATAAAGACTTATAGCCTTTATATTTTCTAAAAATCTTGATTCAATGAACGAGAGATTTTTCATCTTTTACAAATTGTCATAAAGCTGCAGCATCGCAGTGCATTAAAAATGACTGGTGGACATAAACATGTGTTTGGAACTTGTAAATAATACCTCTATAATAAGTACTTACTGGGAATAACATGAAAAGAACAGCAGTATTTTGGGATCTACCAAATTGTACTACCCGATAGTTTTGTTACCAATGTCTAATTCAGGTTTTTTCACTAAATTTTGATAAGTCTAAAAATAGCAGGGAGCATTAAATTTACACCTGTCAATTTAGAGAATGTGTACAAATACCCAATCAAAATTAAATAAAAATTTATTTATATAGAAAGTATGTATATTTCAACTTAATATAGAAATCTGATTACACTATATTTCTCAAAGTAAATAATAAAAATCAGTTCTGCAAATAGCCAGGCAACTTCATCCTCATAAATATCCAGGTAGTAAAAAATGACACCAGTATACACAGAAAAGCAACAGATATTAGCAAAATTCTGTTCAGCTTTGGTGTTGTAGGGTTGTGAGTACGATCAAGGATTATGAAGCCGAGACCTCCGAGGGAGAAAAGGAAACTGGATGCCAACCCTTCCATGATGTATTGGCCATTCACTCGGTTCGGCATGAACGCCACTGGCCTACTATGACCGTGTTCATCTGTGGTGGAACCAACACTCGGTGGCTCCACTATAACATCGTAAATTATACCTGCAAAAAATGAAAGAAATAATGTGTGATAATTGCGGTAAAACTGGGCCACCTATATATATTTAAAAATATTTCTCCATTGTAATATCCAGAGAAAACAGGATAGATATGTTTAGATATGACAAAGGCCGCCTTTAGGCTGCCTAACCTCCCTAGAGTAAATGTTTAGTGGATATAACCCATTTTTTCAAAGGTTAACTCAGTGCATAGTTTAAACAAGCGTTAAAACCATAAAACAAAAGGGTAGGTGTCTAGGTTACTAGAAATAAATATCCAATAAGAATGTTGGAACAAAAAACTAACCTCCAGTCACTAAAAAGTATGAAAATAACACAAGGGAAAATGTTGTCATCGCCGACGGGGCTTGCAACCATGATGGCTTTTTTATTTTAATGTTCGGTATTTCAAGAACAGTGAAAGGAATTGCGTATAATGCTTCCATTTTAACTTTTTGTTAAAATTCAATTTGAGTTTTAACTGTTGATGTGGATGCCGCAAAACAAAACGATCCGTTTGACGTACCTTCCGAATATGAGCTTGGCTTGAATTTATTAAAAAAATATTTATCATAAAGATCTTAAATCTCCTTTATTATTTTTGTAGAGAATTTAGTTATTTAAATAGTTTAAATAAATCTCGTTAATAATTAACTCATAAATCAGGATAATTAAACAATAAAAACGAATAAATTATATTTTGTCAAACAATCTAGGCCTGTAAAGGAACGTTAGCAATTGTTATACAATGTAAGCCAATGAAAAAAAAGCAAATGTGTTAAATGTTTTATTACCATTGGTGAACATTGGATAATCAATTAAAATGGTAAAGTTTGACCAATAGGATGCTGATTACAGTCCATCAAAGATTATTCAACCATAAAAACACGAGAATTTCGTAACTGTCAGTTTTTGACAGATTTCATGAAAATGTTCGTGGTAGATTTCGTCTTCTTGATTTTTAATTTCTCGAGTTTTAAACTAATTTTTTAGTCCTGTCGCGAAAATGTTGAATAAAAATAAGTTAAGTGTATCTGTGTGAAGCGTGGTTTAATGTATTGGTGAAATTTAAATAGTCGTTCGAAAACACTGAATAATGTTTTAATTTTGCTCACAAAATGAACTGTACTGTGGATATTGCACTAATATTACGATGAAGGGTGGACTGTGTATTATTTACACGTCGCTACTGACTATCTCAGTGCTTTCAAGGTGAGTACATTCCATCCTAATAAGCACATTCCCACAATTAAGACCTGGTAAACAATTCTGCATATTCCACTTTTCAGTTGTGCCCTCTTCATTCTCGTGCTGTCGGAAGCTCTTCAAGTGGATGAGGTTAACACCAATGTTGATCTTTCGGGACTTCATAATGTTTCGAAAAAAACCTCAAGCGCAGAAGACCCTCCTGAACCCGATTCTTCGCAAAAAATCGAAAGTTTGCCAGAAGAAAAGAAAACAGAGGCAACCGATCACCAGATGACATTCCCAGAAACGTTGTCTGTGAACTCTGTAACAACTGATGGGTAAGTACAGCTCTTTACAATAAAAATAGGTAAACCTTTTTTTTAAATTAAATCTGGGAGGCAAAGGTTAAAAACCATTCCTATTATATCTGGGTCATTTTTTTTAATTTTCTATGCAAAGGCACTTAATCATACAGCCTACTTTCATGACTTGATCGGTGAAAGTGTGATAGAGTCTTTCAAATGGACAGTTTATATACTCAGTGGTTTTATTTTTTTAATTATTAAAATAGGTACCTACATGCAGTGGATTACTGGAGCCTAAACACATGTCTTACATATAATTTGTAACAATGTTTCAATTTGATTACAACGCTTGATTTAAATGCTAGACGTTTAATCTGGTACTTGTATGTTGAAATTGGTTTCGGGCAAATAAGAAAGTGCAATTATCTTGATCAATTGTTTCTTAGGGCAGCTATTAGTTATTATTCATGTTTATTAGTCTTCGGCTTGTAACTTGAAGCATGTAATTCCCATGATGCAATAATTCTTTGTGACCATAATAATGACTGTACAGATTTTAAGGAGTTATTTCTTTCTATTTTCTCTTATTCAAGATATTAATTGTTTAGTATTATTTTATGCCTTTTGGCCAAATAATACTAAACACTTATTACCTTGGTTACCATCGGAGAGTACTGGCAACTGTCTTATGAGTATATACCTACTCAGTTTAGTTGCCAGTACAGTAAATTCTGAGATATTTTAGAAGTTTACAGATATCTATATATTGAAATACTATATTGCCATCCTTTGGGTTCACAGCAAATATGATTATATTATCATTTCAATAACAGCATTATGTATCATTTTGGGGAAGTTTATAATAGTTCCAGCAATGTATTGAGTATAATGTTTTAGGCTGAAATCTATAGACCACACTCTCACTCAGCTCAGACTCAAGACTCTGTCTCGTCTCATTTTAATTCTATCTTAAGTCTGAGCGGAGTTAGAGTATGCTCTATAGATCTCAGCATAAGTATATACCCTCTTGTCACAATTGGGGCTGTGGAGGAAACAGCAGCAGCAAAACCATAGAAAATGTCCGTTCTAACCTTATGGTTAGAACGGACATTTCTTAAGATACTGTCATTTTTTTTATTTTATTCGATAACAAGATAGCCCTTGACTGCGATCTCACCTGATGGTAAGTGACGATCCAGTCTAAGATGGTAGCGGGCTAACTTGGAAGGGGTATAGCAGTGTAAATTCAACCCATACCCCTAATAGGTTTCTACACGCCATTGTGTCGGAACGCTAAATCGCTTGGCGGCACGTCTGTGACGGTAGGGTGGTAACTAGCCACGGCCAAAGCCTCCCACCAGACCAGACCAGATACAATTTAGAAATTATAAATTCCTAAATTGCCACCGCCGGGAATCGAACCCGAGACCTCCCTGTTATAAGACCACAGCGCTCACCACTGCGCCAGGGAGGTCGTCATTTGACAATGCATTTGTTCTTTTCGGTCCACTGCTACATTTTAGTGCTGAAGATATTGTATGAAGGGATATTTTAGTATGATACTTTATTTTATGTATAATCAAAAATTACTAAAAACTTCTAATGGCTACGACAAACGAACACTGAGGTGGTGAGGTGAGGTGTTTAGTTTATTACATCTAATTATGGAACACTAAATAATTTCATAAAATAAAAGAATTGTAACATTGGCATTAATATAATTTTAGCCACAGTGATCTTGTTTGGAATAACTAAAATTCTTATCTTTTTATGCAATTTCAATGTAAAAACACGATGATTTCCGAATTTTTTAAAGTGAACACCGGTGCTAATTATGTTGTACTCAATCTCAACCTGTTCATGTAGGTTGACTGGTGAACCAATACGCCGCAGACACAGCCCCGCCGCGCCGTCGCGACTTACTTCGCACCACCAAATAAATCGATAAATCACTGATGCCAGTACAAGGTCAGAGTTCAAAAACTTGATGCCTACTGTACAAAATTATTTCGGTATTTTATGCCGTTATTTTCGCTATGGCGCCTTACGTCACACGTTATTTAAGCTGGTGGGCGTAAGTGACAATCGGCTTATTTAAATTGCCTTTGAAACGGCACCGATTGTATTATTTCGCAGGCTCTTTAATATTGCCACTTGAATAGAGGTATTTTAATGAGGAAGTCAGCTGTGTGCCTTTAGAATAAAGTTTTTGTTGAGCCCTCCTTCTATATTATATAGTGTAATGTAAAGTTTTTACCAATTAATAAAAATAGGAACTCAATGATCAGTTTAGAGTACCAGCAACAAAATCTTTCGGTTAATTTTAATTTACCTACATGTATTTTTAAACAAACCTATATGAATACAAATATTACGAAAAAACAATATGCAAAACAGCGAGAAGTTTGACATTAAATTGTCATTCTCAATATACACATTACACTTGACTTTTCGTTAAAAAAATAAAAGGCTGTATGTGTACCCTCCTCGGCACTTGAATAGCGCAAGGTTGTATTAAGAAAGCAATGTATTACTTGTTTACAATGCAAATAGTAACTGCTACGGTGACAAACAATGCAACTGATATAATGTAAATAATGGAGGTTACACATGTAAATTGAATCCGACTGTGAATCTATGACAGGACTATGTACGATTACGATATACGTGACAGCCTGTTTCCCAGTTTTCTGCTCGGTCATCATCTATCTAATACCTACTCATTGAGACCATTCTAATGAGCCCAAACACACTGTATTCAAATTCAAATTCAAAATTAATTTATTTCATGTAGGCTAACTTGTAGCTCTTATGACACGTCATTAATCTACCACCGGTTCGGAATGCAGATTCTGCTGAGAAGAGCCGGTAAGAAACCCGGCAGTTGCTCTTTTCAAAAAATTTTTTTTTTTTACAAAGCTATGCTATGTAGGTACGCAGTGCTTCCACAATAAAGCTTCAAAAATGCAAAAATGCATACGTAGGAAAGTACACCAATCCAACGCATGTCAAGATGGGCAGTCAAAGCAGACCCATTCACGTTGGTGGCACCCGTTCACGAGCATGACGCATGGTATCTGCTGTAAGTTGCTGAGGAGTTGGATATCCCGCAGACTACTTGATTTTAGAGCATCAGCTCAAGTTTATCATGCCTTGGAAATAATCCGAAGTAACTCTGTACACCTTTGAAATCAACCGCACTAAAATGTATACGACACACTGATATTACTATATCTTTGAGGTCCTTTGGGCAATTTATTCCATTAATGTGAAAAGGCCCACAAAGATTGCTTTGAATGAATTGACGATGCGAAACAGTTGAATGAAATATGTTATACATCTATACATATTGAAATTAAATCGTAATCCACGTGTCCAAGATAATTTATCACAGTTGTGCGTCGTTAATTCCCACTAAATACCTACTATGTACATCTTGTAAACTAATCAATAGGGTTAAAAGTCTGTACCTATCAGTAAGCATTTTTTTTTTCATTTCTTCATCTCGGCGATATCTAGGGCGACTTAACATCCCTCGTATGATTTCTAAAGCTCTCCAAAACTACTTTAAATGTTGTTTCGGCAAACTGCTGTTGATTAGCTGTAAAAAAGAAAATTTAATTCGAAAGGTCGATATAATTTTTATTATATTAAATAAATTATTATTAGACCATCAAGTGTTCGAGGGAAGTAATTCTGAAGGTCTACATTTTAATATTTTAAATAGATCGGCAACCCTGATTAAGATTCACGCAATGCCAATGTTATCTTTCATCGCACGTGCAATTAACAAAGGCTGAAACGAAATCTTTGTCTGCTCCAAACTACAGATGAACCAACTATACAAACTTGAAATACCGCGTAATATACAACCGGTGTCAATAACCTATGTAATCCAAAATCTAAAAAGTGGCATATTTATTCCAAATAATATGATTGTAGTTATCGGTTTTTAATTTTTGGATTTTAATAAGATAACTAGGTTTTTGAAACCGGCCGTTAGCAAGTAAAGATAACGATAACCATTGTTAAAAACAAAAAAAAAATACCCAACACTTTTTGGATTTTTAAATCGGTGCAAGATGAGATAATTGTGATCTCTGGACAATATGGGTCAGGCTAGATGTCTTACGGGACATATTATTCTCATTTTTGTATGAAAATCAATGTATGAAAATAAAAATATCAATGATTTTAATTATTATTTTCAACGATGAGTTAAAAAAGCTAATTGTTTTTCATATGCACTGGTAACTGAATATTATAATGTTAGAAGATACCCATACAGAACTCGCATAGTTAATTGAGCTTCTCAAATAGGCGGAGAGCGAAGAATGATATGATTAATGAATAAAATTGCGCAAAAAAGAGACGGCCTTTAAAAGTAAAACTTCAATGGCGCAAAAACGAATAGAAATCGAAAGCATGTCTAAATATAGCGGTACGGAGCCGAGAGCCGGTATTGTTGTTGTTGGTTGTCGAATTCGAACACCGCTTGTGCTGATAACAATGCGTCGGTACACGATTGCTATCTCGCTTCCTAAATGTGATAATGGGCACTTGCACATTACTCGATCTCTGACAAATTCAAAGGCCCGAAGCAGACAAGTAAGTTTTTTTTTATTCAATGATAAGATAGTTCTTGATTACGTTCTCACTTGATGGTAAGTGACGAATGACGATGCAGTCTAAGATGGTAGCGAACTAACTTGGAAGGTGTATTATGGGAGTTTCAACCCAAACCCCTAATCGGTTTCTATAACGCCATCGTGTCGGAACGCTAAATCGCTTGGCGGCACGTCTTTGACGGTAGGGTGGTAACTAGCCACGGCCAAAGCCTCCCACCAGACCAGACCAGAGACAATTAAGAAAATATAAAATACCCAATTGCCCCCGCCGGGAATCGAACCCGAGACCTCCCAGTTATAAGACCTTACCACTGCGTCAGGGAGGTTGTCAAATAATTAATTTTTGCTTTGATGACAATTCCTATTAAGAATGAAAGACTGGAACACTTTGATCGTATTTAATAAAGCTGAGCTGCCCTCCTTGGTTCAACTCCTCTCACTCACTCAACTCAAAATCCTTATTTAATGAGGTTCTACGCTGTAAAGGCAACCTCTTATTTACAAACAAAATCTCAAGTTTGAATACTTTGTAAAGAAAACCTCCAATTCACAACCAAAATATCAAGTTTGATTACGTTGTAAAGACAAACAATATCTTGAGTTTGACAACGTTAAATAGTAGGTATACCTAATTACAACTTTACGAGTTAAATCTTTCATCCACCTATTCTAAGAGCAGGGGTGGGTGGCTTTAGCTAACGTTTCAGTTTCATAACTAGCAACGTTTTCGGGGATCTCAAACTATCAAATGTCGCGTTAAAAAGTAGTTTAGATATTGATACAATCAGTTGATTTGAAACTTGAAAGCTAGTTAGATCTAGAAATTTATCTATCAAACTTGCGTCATTTCTTGATCATAAAATAGACACAATTCAGTTCACTTATATGTGACCAGTGTTTTATGATCTGCCCTGGTAGCATGGGTGGGAGAAATTTTATGCCCGGGAAAAGGATAAAACGTTTATCCCCTCGCTTAGCTTTATCCACCCGTCGAGCATGGGCACAGCGGTGGTAATAACACTCAGTGGATATACTTATAGAAATATACATCGCCTTCTGCTCTGTCGCCATGCTTTAGCATAGGGAAAAGATAATTTTATCCCCTGTCAGTGGATAAAATCGGGGGATAAAACTTTTATCTCCTGCCCATGCTACCAGTACTGGTGTTATGAAGCAACTTAGGTGTCCTTATTTTACTACCCTTTAAATAACGTCGAGGCCGCCAAGCGGTATTCAAGAGATAATAGTGGGATCTTTTGCCCAGCATCCATCATAATCATTATTACATTTTAATTGATTACCGGTTGATCCAGTCTTTTGCAAGGAAAGCTCACATTGGTTGAACGTGTTGTTTTGAAAGCCATCCGAATTTTTTTGACCAATTTTGTGTTTCTTTATGTTGTAGAGAATCAAAATAGTTATCTTGCTAAATTGAATCTTTAATACGTATTTAATGGCTATACGATGACGAGGAAGAATTTATTTTAGCTGTCTTGTTAATTAAAATAAAATGTGGAAGTTACCTACTCTGAAATGGGAGGCATTTCGGAATCAATGAATTTCGGAGTCAATTTAGAAATTATAAATTACCAAATTGCCTCCGTCGGGAATAGAACCCGAGATCTCCCAATTATAAGACCACAGCGCTCACCACTGCCTCAGGGAGGTCCTCAAACCTTTCAGTTTTCAGTCCGCACATTTAACCGGTGGGCTATTGAGGCTCAAACGTTACCAGTTTGTTTGAGTTATTCACCAGTGTCATATCTTTCATACCGCAATTGACTGTGCTGCCCTCTAGCTGGAAACTCGTGTTTGTCAATTTAAACCGAATCGAATCCATTTAGCACCACGCCGACATGTTTACTATTCTTGGACTTTGTCCGGCAACAAATTGGAGACACACATCAACATACATTGTATATTGATTACCACCTTCGCGTGCGATGCCAAACTCATTATCTAGTAACGCAAAATATGACTGCGGCCGTTCGGCGGCGTGTTTACAGGCACGCAGTGAATTTATATTGCACCTGTTGCGAAACACTTGCCATTAGAGTTTGCTCGTATGGAGATGATGTATGGCGACGTGAAGACGTGAATATTTTGGAGTCTAACTTGGTCTGGATTTAGCCTTGCGATAATGTTGCTAGTTTAATTTCAAACAATAATCTCAGCTCATCCCCGCGACTTGCTATTGGGCAAAGGGCTCCTCTCAAATGAAAAGGGTATCTAGGTCCGTTATGTATGTCCAATTTCTTCGGTTGTTCAATTTTGAAGCCTCAATAACCCAACGGTTAAAGGTGCGGACTGAAAACGGAAAGGTCGCAAGTTCGAACCCCACCCGTTGCACTATTGTCGTACCCACTCTTAGCATAAGCTTCCCGCTTATTTGGAGGGGAGAGGAGAATATAACTCAAGTTCAGCTTGGCTAATATTCTTTAAAAACAATCGCAGCCCATCATCGCGACCTGCTATTGGGTAAATGGTTCCTCTTAAATACAAAGGATATCTAGGCCATAGTCCATTATACATTAGGAATTAGGATTCAGTTTCACAACAGCTGCCTAATTCAGTTGACACAAGTGTGTTGACAAAAAAAAGAAAAATTAAGTAGCAGCAAAATATTTCTGTCAACCCTACGATATAGAACAAAGCGAATAAATCAGCGTCCACAATCCCAGTAAATACCCACCTAAAAGTGAAAAGCAAATTAAATTGGAAATGCAATCGTTTAACTATCGCGGAAAAGTGGCTCGACCTGGATCTGGGCCCCACGGAAGCGTGGTCGGTTCGTTATACGCAACAATTAAAGTTCTCACCGTCAGAGGTTATCGACGGATCACCGCGCGTGTTATAACGAGACGCCTTGGGCTACAGCCGGTGTACAGGAGCGTGGGTATTGCTAAGCTCATTAAGCCGAGGAAACCCTCAATCCGCAGTTTGTAAAGCAAAGTAGTCATCGCCGACCGACTACTGGAAACGAGATGCAAGTTCTCCTTGCGTATTCTATCGGCTATATAACGCGGAGCAGCTGGACATGTGCAGCGAATAGGTGATCATCAGCCCCCAAAAAAATTAATGTCGTCACACCCAGACGGTCGCAGAAACATTGGTCGGCCAAAACTTCGCTGGTTAGATAGGGTTAGTCAAGATGCAAAGCGTCTTGGCGTGAGGATTTGGGCGAAGGCAAGTTACAGGGATGATTGGAGGAAACTTCTGGAGCAGGCCCGGGCCCACAAGAGGCTGTAGCGCCGCTGATGATGATGATGATATAACGCGGAGTGTTCTGAAGAGCTATTTGACTTTAATCCACCATCTTTCTCAGGGGCGGATCTTGAATTTGTGGGGCCCTGGGCTAATTCTGCTTAGGGGCCCTACCTAATTACTCAACTAATTGCCATTTTGACAAGAAACTGCTTTCTGTAGTGATGTAGGTATATATAATGTAATATATGTTAAGTACAGGAAGAAAATAGGAAAACAAAATATTTTATTTATTTATTAAAACATTATTTATTGCAAATTTTGGTTCGCAACATTTATGAATTATAGAGTAGGCTTAGAAAATCTAAACGTCAAACATTTTCGTTCGAACGAAGTTGCGGAACGAAAACGAACCGTGGTAGGAAATCCGCGAAATTTCGATCGGTATTTCGTTTTTCGTTGAATTAGAGTAGACCCCCAGTTCGGTTGGGGGCCCTCTGTATTCGCGGGGCCCTGGGCTGCAGCCCAAAAAGCCTTTAAGTAGATCCGCCCCTGTTCTTTCTTCTACATCCGAACACAATTTCACCCTCACCATCTGGGTGCCCGGAGCACTTCGGCCAAATGTTTGTAACTTTAAAATAATAGAAGAATGGAAGCATGTGTCGTTTCCTAGAATAGTTTCCTAGAATTCCTAGAAATAGAATAAAAACCCCCGACCGCTTAAAGAATCTCAACTGAAAATTAGCCAGTGTCACTCGCGATGAAGCAATTATTCAAACGATACTCATTCCATCCAAATCCGTTCAGGCATTTAGAAGCTATGGAGGGGTAAAAAAACCACATGAAACCTGAATGCATTAAACTTCTTTTTTTGGGTAGACATGTAATAAGGAACCTGTCAAATAACCATTTAAAATAAAGGAAATTGAACCCGAGTTTGTATAGTTGAGCACGGGTGGAGCGGCGTAACAAAAAGCGTAGGATGACTTGATAGACCTGTACTTAACAGATTGTCTACTATAAATTGTAGCATTCTAGCCCCAGGACTCAATTTGAAAGGATAGAAAGTTAAATTGATTAAAAATATGAAAGCATTTTCTAATAAGACGCCTACGTGATACAACCAATAGGCAATAAGAAGCATGTAATTCCTTATTGTTCTTTTATGTAAGCAAGAAACTTCAGTAACATATCGATTATGTCTCTTTTATATAAATCGTCTACTTTCATCATTTTCTCCGTTCCTCCAATACCTAAGAATGAGTCTGTCGTGAAATGTCTCATAAAAAATCTGATGTTGAAGATTACCACGTTCGTATCACGTGCGTTACGGTGAACGTGATTATCATGGTGAAGAAAAACATCATTAAATATCTGAAAAACGTTGAATAGAACTGTTATTCTCTCTCTCTCTCCTATATAAAAAAGCGATTTCCCGGCAACTGTGGCATCTGAGAACATAAAAATAGCATTCCTTACTACTAGTAAGAAATGTTACTTTAACATAATGTTTGTAATCTTCTTTCTTATTTATTATTATTTTATTTATCTACTATTTCATGCCCGCGGCTTCGCTCGCGTGGATTCAGTTATTAAAATCCCGCGGTAACTCTTTAATTTTCCCGGGATAAAGTAGCCTATGTCACTCTCCAGGTCCTCCACTATACCCATGCAAAATCACGTCGATCCGTAGCTCTGTTGCAGCGTTATTGAAGGACAAGCCAACAAACAAACACACTTTCGCATTTAAAATATTTATGTTAGTAAGGATAGTAATTTAAGGTTTATTAAATTTTTTTATATTTAAATGGTTCATTACCATTTTAAGCAACAAACAGTAGTTTCATATCACAAATTAAGCGATCTCTATCTTAGGTCGTATGTTCTAGGTCCATGACCTCAAGTTCAAGTGGTTTATCAAAAATCATCACGTATACGAATATTAGGAAAAGGAAAATACTTAAATAGCTACCAATTTCCGCAGTTAAGTCCTTATGAACATAAAAATAATTATGTTTTCCTTAAAGCTTCTTGCTCATTACATCGTTCCATACTATATATAATTAGCATATAGGCTACATTTTATACCGGATAGTTGAAGAGTTCCCGCGGGAAACAGAAAACCCTTAATCCACGCGGACGAAGTCGCAGCCATCATCTGCTCAAATATAATTTTACCATTTCATTAGCAGTAAGGCACAGATAATAAAAAGGTACCTCCTATATCGATATCGGGTTAAGATTTAAACATAAAATAATAAAAAAGACGTGTGGCACTCGGGGACTGCCGCGGTAAAGCTATTGCATAGCATTTTTTATCAACGCCATCTAGCAGTGAGAGGAGTCCCGTGTCAGGTTATTTTCGTTACGGAATTTCTGGATTCGGTCTCCACGCTCAAGGCCCGCGATAGAAGCTATGCAATAGCTTAAAAATTTGACTTAATTAACGTAATACGGCCAATGCAATGGCGGATTGCCAGACTTCACATACCTTTGAGAACATGGAAAACTCAGCATAAATACATTTGCTCACGATGTTTTCGCTTTCATTTTGTTTTGGCGATAGTTTTGCAGAGGTTTTAAAGACAAAGTCACTGTAGGTGCTAATTCTGCTGTGAACAAAACTTATTTGAAAATATGCACTTACTTAAAAGCCTTCACCGTTTTCAACTATAGGCAAACATTTAAAGATAAAGAAAGAATAAAGAGGAAGAGAATATAGAGCTAAGATTTAAACCTAAATAATAAAAAATAGACTTAATCAACCTAATACTTCGATCATAGAAAAATAAGACCTAATACGTTTGTAACTATGAAAAATCGCGTGAGTAGCGCGGCCTTAAGGCTGTAGTATATTATGAAAGCCTGATGTTGCTCGCTGAAGGTATCGCTCGAGGTTATTGCAATCGGTCATTCACTGTCTGCTTAAGCTTAAGGTGTTAACTCCTACCATTGTTGCGGATTTTCAATTCGACATCTCGAATCTCATCAGATCTATTTCCTGTCGACTTTTCATTAATCATATTGGTTCAATCCATAAAGACGAGCCCCATTGTTTTTTTTACTCACTTAGGGCTACTTACATATATTTCCAGTTGACTTTGAATTTCTATATAGTGTGGGCAATACACAAAAAAGTCTTTAAATATAAGGTTAAAAAAACTAAAATAATTGTTTTTTTTTTTTAATAGGAAAACTTTATACAAAACAACAATTCTATTATTTTTTTCTCATTCTACAATGAAAAGTTGTAAATAAGTGGTATGACCTAGGTTCAGAAATTGCCTGTTTTCAGCATTTTAAAATTAACTTTGTACTTGTTATAAATATATTTATTGTGTTAGTTAGAAATATAGAAAAATAATTATTAAATAATACAAATTAATCGCGTTAATAATATCAAACGGATGTCACAAAAATAAAAGAAACAAAATCAATGCACTACATACTTCGTCACAATTAAAATTTAGTCTGTTAAAAATATAGTTTTTAATGATCATTGTTTTTATTATAAGTATTTTATTTTTCGAGAACACGTAGTACCAGACGTCTAGCAAATAATTAAGCTCAAGTCGGAATACCAGGTGCCCGCTAAAGGGAAAGTGAGAATTCACTCGCAAACAAAATCTTTTTCAAGCTATTACGCTATTATTTACGCTCCTATTGTGAATTATCACGAACTTATCTCAGCTTTTTGATTACAATATTCCACAGCTAGTTACGGTTTTCGGTTGCTGTTATTTTGTCGACCGAGAGAGGTCTCTGAATGTATTGTATATTTTACTAGCGACCCACCCCGGTTTCGCACGGCAATTTACATACTTATACAAATTGAGATTTTCATACAAAAATATAATCCACGACTTTTGCGGTGGATTTTATAAAAACTTTCTGTACGCGGTTTTGAATAACATTATGGCTCAAAAGAAAAGAATTTGCCACTAAAAATTAAAAAATAATGACTTTTTACAAAAAATTGAACCGACGATAGAAACAGCTTAAATCCCTTTTTAGTTACTTCTATCGTCGGTTAAATTTTTTGTAAAAAGTAATTTTTTTTAATAAATTATTATACATTACTACGTAAACGAGTTCAAAATCTAGTAGGAAAGCAACTGCGTACAAAGGCGCGCCGCACCACCTTAATCTGATATACAGAATACATTCATATAAATCTCATAAACACACACTTTATGATCAAATCTCATAGATTTAACCTTACGACGTTAACGTATGGGAACTCGGTATGACTGTATAAGTGTATATTCGCTTTGGTACACCGTGTTCCTGTGTCTAATGTAAATGTAGCGAAAATTGTGCCACGTCCATAATATGTTTGCGGTGTCTTATTGCTCGACTGGGTGATATGTAAGGCGTCCATTACTTGCGGATTTTCCAGGACGTTCCTGTTTTTTGGAAAATAAAATTCGACCCAAACTTGTCCGATTTTAACGGCCTCACAACAGACATTAAAATCAGTGTATAACAAGACATTAAGTTTTAACCTGTGAGGTTTTTAATGATTTTTTATATTTTTTCATATTTCTTATTTCTTTATCTTGCATTTCACATGTAACAGGTACATAGACCCTGTAAGGGTATGGCAAACAAATAAGGATACATTTAAAAAATAAAATTAAAGAAAAATGTTTATTTTTTTTATTTTTCATCGTACACAGACTTGACTTGGACTCGGGACAGAGACACTGACATAAATTTATGTTGTTAATTTCATCGATTATTTATTGTTATTATCTAACTCGCGTGAAAAAAACAAAATTAAGAACTAAGACTAACACATCTATTAAGTTCGTATCAAACTTGTTTCTCACGAATAGGTAGTAGAGGGCATTGACTTGTAGTATTTTCAACTGATACAAAGTTGATGAACTATTTATTTGCTGCGCTCTAGTGCGAACTTTTTTTTTTGTTGACGAATTGGAAATGTTAGGATACCCGACCTCCTAGGGATGTGATCAGACTATGTGGGATTTGACCCATTAACTACAATATTTCAATGTTAACCTATGCTTGGAGAACATAGAGAGGTGCTGGTTCAAATCCCGACCCGTTCTTTAAACTAGATTAATAATATAGAACAAGTATTAAAATGGTAAAATTAATCAAAAACTTTTTAGAATCTCGGCTCGATATATGGTTATCTTACGTCATGGTTAAGTCACTAATATTGCTCTAAAAACTCTTATAAATTATATCTTTTTTGCTGGCTAGTTGGCTACACTAATGATAAGTTCCATCTTGACATTAGCATGGTATTACCATATAATAAGAAACTAACAGCTTCAGCAGAAAGCTGCCGTTTCAATAAAGCCAGATATCTCCACATTATTCCTCGGCTTTTGATTTATTCATGCGACAACATAATAAATACAAGTGATTAACATATCCCCCATATAGGGTAATAGGTTTTACTGTTGCTACTTTTGTATTGCTGGGGTGACTAGCATTTATAAAAAGTGTCGGACATGAATTAATAGTAGTATAGTTTTAAAACAGTGACATCCTCATATTTTCTATCGGGAAGACGAGATTTATATATTTTATCAGTGGTACCTAAACAATTCCGTTAATAAGGAAGTTAATAATTAATAATAGTTATAATAATAAGCTAGTCCCTTAGCGTAAGGGACTAGCGCTTCGCTTTAATCGAGACACCATACTTTTGAGTATCTCTAAATCATTGGTGAAAACCAAATCATTGATAGAATATCAGGAAACAAGGTGGATGAATAGTCGAGTATAAGAATGATTATTATTATTAACCCAGTTTTTAAAAATTGAAAAATATTTGGGTGGCAAAATGGTGAGTATGATTTTCTGAGACAGTCCCGTACATTCACTAACGTATTTATGGTTAACGCATAAATTCAGAAGAATTAACGACATTTTGTTACATCTTTTTTCTTTATTATTATTAATGTCTTTCGATGCAAATCTTGTCTCAAGTATGTTTAGAGTGAACAACAGTAGAGTTCGCCGACTCTACGTTGCGCCCAATGCTGCTGAGTTGCTGACTTTACTCGTATTTTTAACCGACTTCCAAAAAGGAGGAGGTTATCAATTCGGCCGGTATCTTTTTTTTTTTTTTTTTTTTTTTTTTTTTCTATGTATGCCCGCCGATTACTCCGAGGTTTCTGAACCGATTCACGCAATTTTTTTTTTAATCGACAGAGGAAGCTCGCGAAATGGTCCCATAAAAATGTTTATCTTCAACTCCTCAAGCCTGATGCTGCAGAGGTACTTTCCCCCTAAATTATAGGGCTTTAGGAACTGTCATTTACGAATTGGTACGCTTGGCTCAAGCATATACTAGACCATAGAGCTCCAGGTCCTACTCCTCAATCCTGATGCTGCAGGGTACTGCCTACCTAAATTGTAGAGATTTAGGAACTGTTGATCATGAATTATTATTGTATGTAATAAACATAGACTACATCATGGAGTTCTAGGTTCTAGCTCCTCAATCCTGATGCTGCAGGGTACTGCCCACATAAACTGTGAGGATTTAAGAACTTTCGCTTGCGAATTGATATCGTTAGTATTAAGCATAGTCTACATCGTGGAGCTCAAGGTCCTAGCTCTTCAATACTGATGCTGCAGGGGTACTGCCTACCTAAACTGTCAAGATTTAAGAACTGTCGCTTACGAATTGATATTGTTGGTACCAAGCGTATACTACATCATAAAGCTCAAGGTTCTAGCTCCTCAATCCTGATACTGCAGGGTTGGAGGAATTACGAACCGCCGCTTTCGAATTGATTCGATTGTTGGTATGTACCAAGCATTAACTACATCATGGAGCTCCTGGTCTTTAAAAATTGTGTATTGTTAATAAGTACTGAAGGTACCAACTATAGAATACATGAGTACCGTAGCGTTGGAGGCAGGGGAGAAAGAGTGCAGAAACAAGCTACACTAAAAAGCTTAAAATAAAAATTCTTTTCAAAAAACCGACTTCAAACGCCACTACAAAGTATAAAAATAATTTTATTTTGTACACGTTTGTTGAAGTCGGGCGGGCTTAACTAGAAACGATGAAATCGATGCGCGACGCTTATCTTATAGTGACATATAAAAGACACGCTTATTGAAATCGGGCGAGCATCGCGTATCGATTCATCGTTTCTATTTAAGCCCGCCCGACTTCAACAAACGTGTACAAAATAAAATTATTTTTATACTTTGTAGTGGCGTTTGAAGTCGGTTTTTTGAAAAGAATTTTTTTAGTAGAAATGGTGTTGCGTGATGTTGGTAGATACTATTTGCTTTTCCTGCAAAAGGTGACACGTGTTGTCGAACAGTAAGCAATGCGTGTGAGAAATGATGTGTTTGCGCTGCTTTCTTACACACAATCGCGCAATATGAAAGCTCCGCAGCATGCGCAGTGTACACTCACGCACCGGCGCAAATCGCAACGCCAGCCGCCGCACAACCATTATGTCCAACCGTAACCATTGTTAGATCGCTTTCATTTGTTACAGACAACCGGCCTGTCTGTTTGTGACATAAATGAGTGCCCGGTTAAGCCTATCTGCACGCTAAGAGCCGGTGGTCCCGATTTACTCAGTATTTAGACGTCCAAAACTCCAAACTTTACATTATTACCTTTGATTTGATTATTGTACGATTCAATTATTTTTCCAACTCGCTGCTTGTATGTTTGGATGCACAGTACACGCTCGTATTTACAAAAATTTCTATGAGGTCTCATTAGTGCTTGAACGCAAAGGGAACCTAACTCAAAACATAGTGTAACAAGAACTTGTTACATTGTAATAGATACCCGTTAATAAACTGTAACGTTTTGTTTTGAACTCGCTACAAATCAGATGAGATTTTAAAAAACAATGTGTTGTGCCAATCAGAAATTCTTTAGGCGCAAGATACGGTGCCGTTGCGCGTTCGGTTTATTTCAGCCTTTATATTGAGACCTAAATAACCTTTCCTTTTTGGAAGTCGGTTAAAAATATACTGTGACTTCGCTCTACTTCAAAAATTATTATTATTTCTTTCATGCAGACCAACCTGTAGCTCTTATGACAAGTCGTCTGTACCTCTTCTTCTAAAACTCATCTGTGTGAAATATCGTCGCTTATCAAACAACACCGCACCTCTTCTTCTAAAACTCATCTGTGTGAAATATCGTCGCTTATCAAACAACACCGCTCAAGTCATTTTGACTAATTTTATAGGAAGGTGAAAAAACTGCTTAAATTAATTATTGATTGCAAGAACTTATAAGTTATTTTTAGTTAATATATAATGCTAACTTTTAACTTTAACGCGCGGAAGAAGTAGTTTTATCCAATGACAAATTTAATAGTAAACACCGCCAATTTTCGGTGGTGTTCGATTAGCGACGACATAGAATAAAACGTTGATCAGCTCTTAGACTACGAGCCCGTTTATGGCTATCTAGTATCATACGCGTTTACACTCCCGCCTCCCTATCTATCAGGGAAAGTTGATTTTCCATATCGAGTGCATTATTACGAATGGTTCCTTTATACTGACAGTTAAATGGTAAGAATAGTGACCCCGAAACATGGGTTTGCTTGTTGTTCGGGCTTGGGATAATTGATACCAGAGTTATCGCTACCTGCCGACGGGAATAAATGTATTTATTTTTGGAATAATAATGAAAGTGCAAATAATTGTAGGTTCGAGGGAAAAGTCTCTTGCAACTATAAGTTGTTATGTTAGTTTTTTAATAGGTATTTGTGTATAACGGAATCGGCTTATAGCATCCAATTTAAACCTTAGTGGTTTCTCGTATGTTACTAAGAAGAATTGTTTATATGTTTGTATGATGATAAAAAAACTAAATATGATCCGTTTCTATCGCGTTGATTTTGATGTCGTGTTATGCCGATCCGACATCTTTGACGATGGCATAATCGTGAGGTCTATGGTCTTGTAAGTGGTCCCCGGTTCGATTCCGTATTTAGATTTAGTCTTGTGGGAGGCTTCGCCCGTGCGAAATACCACTTTAATTAACGTTGTTTTTTCGCTCATTTAGCAAATTCGATGTTAATATTATACCTACAGACAATCTATTTTGAGTTAGCTGTCTTAAACGGTAAGAAAGCTTTTTCCTACAAAAATGCGTAAGCATAGGGCGTATAGTTCTTTCAATTCACGAAGGCGTGTGAGCTTTACTTGTGGTTACATCGTGTACATGCACATTGCGTAAGTGTGCGTGCCTGTCAGGAGCCTAGGCGGGAGCGGTCAGGCGCGAGCAAGCTCTCGCTCCTACTTACATAGATACGACACACACACAACCTTGAGCCACGCGCCCTCGTGAATTGCAAGTATTTCACACTATCTATATGAAACTGTGTTACAGTTGAAATAACTCTAAAACGTCTTAAGGGACGTTTTCCGTAATTTGTCTACCTTTTAGGAAAGCCAAGGAAAAATAGTCTGTACTATTTGTTTATAGACTAAGTGCCGATTTAATAATAAAATAAGTCTCTCTTTCGCTCGGATAATCGGCCCTAAATAGATAAATGAGTGTTCGTTGTGAGAAAAAAGTAACACGACATATTGGGCTCAAACACTCCAGATGTTACGTTGGTATTGCAGTATGTAATATGTATTACATGTCATCTTATCAGATCTGATACAATGTAATCAGGATAAAATAGAATTGAGTCGCGACCTCGGGGTCACGCGCGGGTGATCACGCCGCATTCCATTGTTAACATCTGATACGTTACTTAGGTTTTTTTTATATCAAATCCGAGTTGTATTAATCCAATCACATCACACTGATATAAATGCGAAAGTTTGTATGTGTGTATGTTTGTTACTTCTCCACGCCTCAACGAATGAGCTTAATTTGGCTGAAATTTGGAATAGAGATAGCTCATACCCAGGATGTTAACACATAGGCTACATTTTATCCCGGTAAATTAAAGAGTTCCCGCGGGATTAAAAAAAATTATCCACACGGACGAAGTCGCGGGCATCGTCTAGTCTAGTAATACTAGCTAATTCCACGAGTTCGTCTGCGTTCGTCCGTATAGTACCTACCTAACTTTCGCATTTTAGTATCTGAGAATAGTATGGATTGTACATAACTCTTAGGTTCTTTCAATGTTATTTGCGCAGTAGGTACCTACTTACCGATACCTAGGTAATATTATGTTACAGCCAAAACTCTTATTCGGTCCAAACAATATAAAAATACCTAGATACAACCTTACTGGAAATTCACTATCTTTAAACATAGGCCAAGTTTATTGGTTTCAAACCCCAAGAATTCTATTAGCTTACAGAGGACGTGGGCGAAATTTACGACTAGTAAAAGTCCCCGGGTGCACTTGACTTTCCAAGTTTCCAGCGATATCTCAATCACATTATCACTGTACCGATAATTGTTCCAGTAAATCTCATAGCGAGGCCTATTAAAATTTTACAACAAATCTTAAATCTAAATACGGTGGCATAAACAATCCCAGCGGTTATGTTATTTCTGTTGGAAATGTATAGGGTAAAGTTATTTACGAGTGCCGCGGCGAAAGCCGGTCAATCTGCCTCGAGAACTGCTCGAGACCCTACGACTGACTCCCACACAATTTGTACTATTCGGTTGGTACACCTCGTCCACTTTACGATTTTATATATGACAGATTTGCTTAGTGACGTCGATTACCGCTGGTCCATTGCGGAAAGAAAAAGAAAGAAAGAGAGAAACTAGGTTTTTTTTTTCGTTGACAAGATAGTCCTTGACTGCGATCTCACCTGATAGTAAGTGACGATGCAGTCCAAGATGGTAGCGGGCTAACTTGGAATGGGTATGGCAGTGTAGATCCAACCCATACCCCTAATCGGTTTCTACACGCCATCGTGCCGGAAAGCTAAATCGCTTGGCGGCACGTCTTTGACGGTAGGGTGGTAACTAGCCACGGCTAAAGCCTCCCACCAGACATTTCGGTTTTCTAGATTAGCTTATCCCGGCGCCTCCACCATGTGAACATTAAAGACAAAAGGCAAGCAGAAGAAATAAGGATTAATAGGTGTGCACTTTTAGGATTATATGAGTACTTGTATGAATGTTCCCCGATGACTCGAAGACGCCTGGACCGATTTGGAAAATCCTTTCTTTGTTTGAAAGGGTATACTTCCCAGGTGGTCCCATTGTCATCAGGTCAGAATCTGATGATGGTATCCTGGAGAAATCGAGGGAACTCTTCAAATTTTATAGACACAACTTTGTAGAGGCGTTTGAAGTCAGTTTTATAGAAAGATTTTTTTACGTTTCTATTATAACACAATTCCACAGTTGGAGCCTTAAGAAATAAGCAGTATGTACTCGTAGCAAAACAAAGTATGAATGTCGCTGATGCGCGTATAATTCTGTGCCACTATTTGCACCTCTAACGGCACACTTCCAATTTGTTAACCCGATCGGTAACCCGATTTCAAAATCCTATTTAATATTATAAATGCGAAAGTTTGGATGTACGGGTGTTTGTTACTCAATCACGCCGCAAAGACTGAACTTTGGCTGTTTGGCACAGAGATAGAATAAAGTCTGGAATAACACATGGCTACTTTTTATCCCGGAAACTAAGAGTGTTCCCGCGGGAATTATGAAACTTTATACCACGCGAATCAACTAGTATAAAATAGAATAATCCCGCTAGTAATGGACGTAGTATAGGTATCCGACACGATTTTGAAAGTGAAATGATAAACTCAATCGCAATAATAAATCGCACCGTGCACGCGCTGTTTATGGTTGTAACTCACGCGACTGTCGCCAGTGTGCGTCTCGCCTTAGCGCCCACTGTCGCTTGTATGCGCGTTTCCGAGATATTGCGAAAATCAACAGGTGGCTGGAAGCACTAATGGTAATGTTCAGGGTTTGTTTTTTATTACTATAAACTAGCTTTTTCCCGCGGATTTGCTCACATTAAATTTAATTTTTCAACCTCTATTTACCCCTCTGTGAATTCTAAACCGATTTGCGTGAATATTTTTTTAATTTGCGAGCTCCCTTAAAAATTTCGTGTTCCAACTCCTCAATACTGATACTGCAGGGGTACTGCCCCCATAGACTGTTTGGGTTTAGGATCTGTCGATTGTGAATTGAAGAAGCGGACGAAGTCGCGGGCATCCGTTAGTTTTGTTTAAATATCAAATTAACTTAATTTTTACAAAAATTGAACCGAACGATATAACTACTAAAAAAGGAAAAATAAAAAATAAATCTTTTTAGTCTTACTAAGCTCCTAAACTAATAAACTAAGTAATTTTGAGTCGGCGACAGACTTTTCAATTCCACTTCAGTTTCGTGACTCGCTGAGCTATGTCGGTGACTTTGATTCTCCTACGGATCTCCTCATTTCTGATTTGATGTCGCAGGGATACTCCGAACATAGCTCTCTCCATTGCCCGCTGAGTGATCCTAAGCCTTCTTATGAAGCCCATACTCGTAGTTATGTTAGATATTAAATACTACTACTATTAAACATCTAACATTAATAGATATTAAATATCTATTGGAAATTGGAAAATTTAATGCCGTTTCGTGCTAACGCTGCTAATGATTACCTACTTATTGTGAATAAATTTAAACGTATAATTTATGGATTAAATACACTATCGAATCTCATTAAATGTCTACCAATGGGTTAGGTATGAATATAAAAGTAATTAACTGTAATTTGTGTGGATAATGAACAGTTAATTATTAAAAAGGCGCGACGCTATGCAGTACCTATATTTTATCTGTACCTACTACCACTGCTTATTGTAAAACAAAATCTATCCGCTAAGTTTGTATGTTTGCGCGCGGTAATCTCAAAAACTATGGATTTTCGATTTCCTGATTTTGGGAGAAGGTTTAGGTGTATAATTCGTAAAGGTTAAGTGTTATATTGGCTAAACTATTCCAAGTTATTGTGAAACCCGCGATAATTTAAGAAGTTAGAAGAATTAAATATTCCTCATATTCATTTAGATTTTATTTTTTGAAATGTTACACCTAAACCTTACCTATCTTAAGATTGGATCTAAGTTAACAAATAAATAAACAAAATGTAAAAATAATATTATATATTTTTTATGCGTTTTCCCCGACCATACCATATTGAAATAACAGTTTAACGCACTGTTAACTTGAAAAATCACATCTTGCTTCTACAAGTTTTTTTTATCAACTCGAAAGACTCAAGATGCTGTTAGATGATCTTTTAAAAATAATAAAAAAAAGATTCTTATGTCAGAAAGAAAGTTAATCATCAATTAAGCGATTCTTAGAATAAATATTGTTTTGTGATAATAATCGTCTGCCGGCGTCTAATTTTAACATTCACTTTTAATTTCTTGACATCGTTTGACGAACCGATTTCACTTGACGTTAAGTAATTTAATTAAGTAATTAATCTAAAATTAAACGCTAGAACTTAAAGTTGGAAAGTTATTAAAATTGGTTGGGGCTTTTAAAAATGTAACCGTCGAATAAGCTAATTGTGGTTTTGTCTTTGCAGAAACAATGAATTTTAAAAATACTTGAATGAATACTTGGTTACATTAATGAATAAATCTAATAGTTTACTATATTAGATCTCAAAGAACATCTAACTTATTTTGCTATAACTGTCAAACTAGAATTATCTATATGGCACAACGTGGAGAGTTTATGTTGATATGGATTAACCGACTTCTAAAAAAATAGGATGTTTTTAATTCGATGGCATCTTTAATTTGTGTGTGTTCCCCGATTACTCAAAGACGCCTGGACCGATTTGGAAAATTCTTCTTTTGTTTGAAAGGGTATACTTTCCAGGTGGTCCCATGGTCATCAGGTCAGGATTTTATGATGGGATCCTGGAGAAATCGAGGGGACTCTTCATCTGCGTCTAAAATCGGTTTTTTAAAGAATTTTTATAAGTATAATTATTACCTGGCAATGTCCTAGTTAAGAGCACCCGAACACATCACTTAAATGGACGAAATGAATAAAATTAAGTTTCAAGAATTCCCAAGCAACCATTCGAGTTACCCTGGTTGCGACGTCGGGCGACTATCCAACATCTATTGCTTGTTAGGCACTTTATGGGTAACAATAATGTCGGTTTTACAACGCCTTTATTGTTTCCCTAACGACACTGATTGAGTCTTTACTAGTGTGGGGAAACGCTGGTCACGGTTCCGCGTTATCGATTGTTTCGGAGCTGTAAAATAATTTTCACTGACAGCACGTAATTTTGCGATGCGATAAGCTTTAATAGTTATTTTATAGTTCCAGTCTCGAGGTTAACGAGGCGTGTGATGGCACAGTTAGTTCTCGCGATTCAATATAACTAGGCATAAATTTTATTTGATTTCGTATCTGTAGTTGGTGCTTGGTTTTCAATTCGTTGATTTCTTGTTAAATATTTTAATTGTCCTTAATAAATCCTACTATAAATTTTTATATTTATGTAGTCCAATGTGGTCTCCACTCTCCATAACATTAACAATTAAATACATAAATTGAATGATTTTACATTAAATAATTTTTTTAAGGATTAAAGCGTTAAGTCACACCAAAAACTATAGAGCTAACCTGAGAATGTAGATTACCTTAGCTGAGCTAACTGAACTATTGTGCCATTCTGGTTCCCCTTTTACCAAGAACGTGCCACGCGTCGACCTGTAGCCCATCACTACAAATTTTAGTTATCAGTTAGTAGCTTTGTTAGTAGTAAACCTAAGTATAAACACAAAAACGCTAAAACCCTACCTAAAGCCGTCTCCAACCGCCCCTATAAGGGCCCCTGTCCTCACATCTAACCTATTTAACCACAACACGTCAGACAAACGACCATCTGAACGTGAGGGTAACTATCAAACATATCTAAGTACTATTTTTTAATTACACTCATCTAAACCTATGGGTACTATTTATTCGATTAGGGCGCGATTGCTATCACAATCCCTTAATCAAATACTACCACCTAGACGTAGGAGCATCCAATAGCCGTATGAGTATCTGGAAGAGACTGAATTAATAACGTCCAACCCGCTGTATTTATACAAACGGCACGGTGCCAGACCGGCGCCTACATCGTCAACAAAGTCAAACTACCTACTACTAGTTTTATCAAACCACCTTCAATACATTAAAGTTGTATATCTTTACTATTTCAATATTTCGCTAACATAGGTAATTATGTATCAGCTCGTACCTAATACATCACTTAAATCTCATAGGTGGTTGCACGCTAATCTACGTAAATTAAGCTAAGTAAGCCCGCGTTATATCTTGAGCTTTCTAGAGTCCCTAAAACGCCAATCTCACGTAAGTTTACGCCTTACAAGTGTAACTTGAATATTAAGTGAATGCTTTAACTAAACTAATAACTTGAATTGTAATAGGTGGGTACTTTCTAATTTTATTGATTGTATTTCCGAAGATGTTAAAACTGCATCCAATCAGTGTTGATGTCGTGTTAAACAAACACAAACCCTTATACTGTAATGGTGATGCTAAATGAGCTTTAGAACTTTACGATCACTTTCTTTATGATATTTGTTTTCAGTTTTCAATATCCCAACACTTAAAGCTTGATATCCATGCCAAATTCCGCAAGCCCGATTGAATGAAAGCTGAATTGTTTCGAAAATGATTTCTCCTAGATGCCTAGAACCAAATCTAACTACGAGAATGGATCGAACCTATCGATGGAACTGCTTTCAGAGTAGGTATTATTTTATGGAAAAGCTTTAAACATTTAGTGCCCATTTCACCAACGCAGTAAAGTATTTGAGTTAGCAATCTGTCAGAATTTCATATTTACGATTATTTGTGAGAGATATTATTTGTACGAGTATAGTCGTTGAAAATTTAATATCTCCTATGTGATAAGAGCATCTAAGGATCATTATCATAGAAAAAGAAAAAAAAGTCGTGTGGCACTCGGGGACTGCCGCGGTAAAGCTATTGCATAGCATTTTTTATCAACGCCATCTAGCGGTGAGAGGAGTTCGTGTCCCGAGGGGTGTCAGGTTATTTCCGTTACGGAATTTCTGGATTCGGTCTCCACGCTCAAGGCCCGCGATAGAAGCTATGTAATAGCTTAATAATAGCTTTACCGCGGCAGTCCCTGAGTGTCACAGTCTTTTTTTTTTTTATTACTTTCGTCCGACACGGACACGCCATCGTAACCTAACTTATAAATTATTCTAGTGGAATGTAACAGAAACAACTAAAACCAAATTCACCGCTTGTGCAGACACATCTCCACAATCGACTTAAAGCCTTCTGTTGCAGGTAGACAAAGAAGACCCGTAAAACCACCTACGTCATATTTATTGATGTTATATGTCTGCACAAGCACTTAGGTTTTTTTAGCCCGCTACCATCTTAGACTGCATCAGGTGAGATCGCAGTCAAGGACTATCTTGTCATCGAATAAAAAAGAACAATCTACAAGTACTAATTAACTTCAGTCTAAAAATCTAGATAGTTCAATCTAAAAGGAAGGTGTAGTTTCTTGACAGGAATTGGGGAGACTTCAAAATTGTCGTTTCTCTCTAAAAAAAGACATAATTCACTCTTAACTTTTCAGAACCAATTTAAATTGACAGCAGATAGCACCGACTTCCGAAGATAAATAAGCTTGATTTGGTTATCCAGATAACAATCTTCTGTGGAAATGAAAATACGCTCAGCGTTTATTATACGTTCCTAAACACAAACAAAGCTGTCAATTTCTTATATGCAAGTTTACTCTGACATGACTGTACCATGACAAGAACCACTTCAAACCAAAAACGATTTTTTAAAATGGTGTCACTTTAAAAAATCGTGTATTTTTAAACAAGTACGGCGAAACCTAAAGGGTTAGATTTTAGCGGTTCATATATGTATGTATTTACGTATGTTCTATCGAAGGCCTAAAACTGATCCGATTTTAGTATGTCAATCGATTTGTTATTATAGTCCGAGTGACATAGGCTACATTTTATTGAAAATCAATAATGATGGATCAACATCCAAATTACATCCGATTTTTCCTTAGTCGAGTTACAGTTTTTAAACACATTCCTTTATAGAGTATATTTATTTTTATTTTCAATGGTTAATTGATCAGTAAAAGGTCTCAATCAAAAACAAGATACCGTAAAAATAGTCCACAACCACTTATCAACTAGGTTGGCCATAACATATCTTCTGCTTCATATTGATCAAGACTAAAAGATTTTTTACATAAAATTAAACTATACGTCTTGTGCTGAGTGATCGACCACTGTCGTCGTTAAATTAAATTAACTATTAAATTCTTAAACTTAATTATTTTCATTAAAGTTTAAAAGTGATCCCACGTACGGACAAATAATCATATAGTCATATAATGCACTCGTCGATAAACTTGGACCCAATATTATTGGAGAATATAAATTGGCAATTGGAATAGTAATTGACTCCGCTGGGTCGGGCACCTGGAGAGAATGGAAGAGGATCGTGCTGTAAGGAGAGCATACTTGGGTCGCCCAATAGGAAAACGCCCCGTTGGACGACCCAGGTATCGCTGGGTGGACGAAATGATAGAAGACCTGCAAACCCTCAATACACCCGATTGGCGTGAAGCGGCGCAGGACAGGCATGAGTGGCAGATTCTGTTATCGGAGGCCAAGATCCTTTTTGAGTCACCGAGCCAGCGAAGTAAGTTGATAAACTACGATATTGGACTTTGCATTTCTAGCTTTTTAGGGTTTCGTAGTAAAACTACAAGGAATCTTTATAGTCTATCCATCTGTCCGCAGAAAGATATATTGGAGGTAGAAGGTAGAGCGATCATGATAACTTTCCCCTACATATCGCTCATTTGCGACAAGGGTGACATAACTCAAAATTCACCAATTTTAGTGTCGAAAGTTTATACTTTTTGCTATAAAAACAACATTACGCTAAGCACAAAAAAATAAGAGCGAGAGAGATTGTGACTTAATGCTCTGTTGCTTTGTTGGCCGCTGTTATTCTCTAACGAGAGAATTCTCTCATCGTCAATTTTGAATTATGTCACTCTTGTCGCAAATGAGCGATATTTACCTTGCAATATAGCTTAATAAGCTAATAGGACGCAAGGAGTTCTTCCCACTGGGGAAGTTGTCTCCGCACGACAATTACTCCCACAACACATCTGCTCATAGTCCGCCGACTGATCGCATGATGTACACAGAAAAAAAAGACGTGTGGCACTCGGGGACTGCCGCGGTAAAGCTATTGCATAGCATTTTTTATCAACGCCATCTAGTGGCTCACCGTAGAGGAGTCCCGTGTCAGGTTATTTTCGTTACGGAATTTCTGGATTCGGTCTCCACGCTGGCCCGCGATAGAAGCTATGCAATAGCTTAAAAAAAAATTTTACCTTTTACTTCGAGCATTAAAAAACGCAAAATTTTAAGTCTACTAAATTATCAGATCTTTCCACTCTAGAAAGTGTTATATATTTAACGTCAATCGAAACGCGTTGACCGATTCCGATTGTCTAATCACAATCGCCCCGCGGGTCTGTCTCCGTGTCACCCGGTGTTCATGGCCGTAATATCCTACGCAGATGCCGTCGGTGAGCCGTCGTCAAAGAAAGTGCTATAAACTTTCACGTAGGAAGCTTTCAGACTTTGCGCTCAGGCCTAGGCTACACTAGACTGCGGGGCGGGACCTCAAAATCCACTGATCTTTTTTTTTTTTTTGACTTATAAAAACTTAAGTTATATAAAGTAATATGCTTGTAATGATATTGTATGTAATCCAAGCTTCGATATCCAAGTCACTCAATATGTCAAACTGCGTCCTTTCGCGTGCTTCGCCGCAAATGTATTGACAATGCTTGTAACAGCCACGGGACGGCACATCGTTCGATAAACTCAAATCGATCTTGAAAAAAAAGTAAACACTGCTCTATGGTGGCGAAAACGAAATTGGCAGCGTTGACGTAATGACGTGACGTCTGCGCATGACGGGTCCGATGCTGCTGACGTGATTCACTTATTCGGTTTTGAAAAATTCGTCTCTAACGCCTTTTGAAAGACCCTGTTTACGGTCTTCTTGAATCTACTACTTCATAGTATCATCTTAATTCATAGTCCCTATCGCGGTGCTCCAATTCATGTTAACAAAATAATTGTTGCAATAATAAATTAAAATAAAATATTAAGGACCGATTTCACCAACGTAAAGTAATCTTATTCGAGCGTAGATATTTTGGCAGATTTTCAATACAAAAACTGTCAAAATATCAAAAGGCTCGGATATGACTTTACGTTGGTGAAATCGGCCCTAAGAGAATAAGAATGAATTCATTGAATTTATTTTAATAAAGTTGTTTAGAATTAGGTAGAACAGTTGCCTCTTGAAGGTTTGGCTTTTTAATTATATTAACCTTGTATACCATTTCCACATTAATCACATGTTGTATAATCCAGGCCGGAGAAGCTTATAACTATAATTATCTTGCCTATCTTCTGGTTCTATAACCTAGATAGCCGCTGGATATAGGTGGCACAAGATCGCAGCGTGTGAAAGTTCCCACAAGAGACGCGTGCCGTGGACGTCTATTGGTTGAAAATCACATCGACCTGGCTATCCTAAGGCCACACGGGAAAAAAATCATTTTTTTTAATTTTTTTTTCATCTCGCCCATTTCTAGATTTTTCAAAAACCTATGGTAATACTCTACTACATTACAGCTAGCTGTTATTCTGGTCGATTGTGGAAAGCTCTGCATTAATCATTGCTGCAATCTCAAGTGTGGCTGAATTTATGGTATACTTGCTGCAATAATATATTTTGACCAATAGCGGGGGGGAGTGTTGGCCATCATTTTTAGAAAACTTCGCGGCTCATTTCAATAATAAACAGTAAATGTCAGGATTATGTATGAAGATGGTTTTCAAATAAATGGTTACTAAGAAGTGCAATCATATTCACTCAGCCATACACTCTCGTTGCTCCCTTCATTCGTCCACGTCTATGATCGTTTTCACTCTACGATTGAGGGAAATTTATGGTTTCCATGTTTTGAAATTACTAAACTATCTAAAGATTGTCTCAGTTCAGGTATGAAAATAATTCTGAAGTACACGATGAACATCTACTTCTCAGAAATCGTTATAATATTCTGTAAGAATTATGATAAAAGCAAACGCTTTCTTGATATAAATATTAATCAACATTCCTGATAGTCTGTCATTTTGCTCCTCTTCTATTCTTTTAATTTTTTTTATTCTTTAAATTATAGGAATACACTTCATATCGACTTTTAAGTTTCATTTGCCCTAATGCCCAGAAAGGACTACAATGTAATATGTAATCACTTTTGTAATGTGTATACTGTGTATGTTGAAAGCGGTCATTCACATGAAGATCTGCAACACCAGAGGAATTGCATTTGCGTTGCTGACTTTTGGACTATTTCTTGAAGCGCAATCACCTGGTGGAAGCTTTTCCAAAATAGTGACGTTGTGTGCAAATATATTATGAACACAACTCAGTATAAATGGTTGTTGAGTACTGTAATCATCTTTGACGTTAGGAAATAGGTTCTGCTTCTAGCTACCTTCATTAATTCATGTCTCTGCTATGATATAGGTACATATGTAAGAAGAACATGATCATCGCTTTCACTCGCCTTTTGCTAAGATTGATGTCTGCCATCTGTTATAATTATGTAATTGTCTTAATTCTGTAGGTATACCTACTGTACTGGACAATGATCTGTTGAAAAACATATTGGTTAGGTTTCTCTTTGTTCTTAATTGACAAGTATACATAAAATGATAGAGAATTGCCTAGACCGCTCGTTGGCATGCATAGGATGTACAACAGGGAAGGCAGATGATATAAAATGGAAAAAATCTTCAGTACGAGTTTTAAAAAACTTGGGTAAATTTTCAAAATTTTCACACATTTTCCGGGAACGCGCGGTGCCTGCGTGCGTAAGAGCGTGCGCGCGGCTGCTTCGCAGCGGTTTTCACTCCGGGAAAGCAGATCTTCGCGTTTTCATCTGCGAACCGAGGTTACTTGGGTCTCGTTGAAAAATTACAAATTATAAAAAGCCTACCCTTAAGTTTTTATAACTAGTACTGGAGATTTTCTTTCTTTTATATCATCTGCCTGGTTAATGCCTACCCTGTATGCACGCCACTAAGCAAAATATAATTTCAAATAAGATAATATTGTTTTGGTATAAATTATAATTATCATGTCGAAATACCTAGTTCGGCAGATTTAGTACGTGATTATGATTAAATTACATCATTGTAATAACACCTTATCTATAACATGTGACAACCCGATAACCTTATCGATAACGCAGACGATGTATTTCGACATACGTCATTAAGTTGTCGGCGCAGTCATTGACGAATTGAAAGGCATACTTAGGGGAATAACAAACGGAGTCAGTGTCACACAGACAATGATTTGAGAAATCTTCTTCTTCATCAACCGATAGACGTCCACGGGACTCGGTCTTGCGTCCCCTGAATCCAGCGACTCCCTGCAACTCGTTGGTTGTCATCGGTCCACCTATGTATTGCAGGTTTACCATATTATGAACACTTCTTTTTAGGAATATTAGACAAGCTGAAGTTATATGACTAATATCCTCCTATCCCCTCCAAATAAGCGGAAAGCTTGTGTTAGGAGTGGGTACGACAATAGTGCAACGGGTGGGGTTCGAACCTACCAACCTTTAAACGTTGGGCTATTGAGGATACACTATTAGGTTTTCAAGCTACGTGACGTATTTCTGTCCCAATAATAGCTCAACAGTTGAAGGAGCGGACTGAAAACTGACAAGGTCGAAGGTTCGATCCCCCCTGTTGCACTATTGTCGTATCCACTCCTAACACAAGCTTTCCGCTTACTTGGAGGGGAGAGGAGAATATTAGTCAAGTTCGCCTTGGCTAATATTCTTTAAAAAAAAATTGTTCATAATATAGTAAACCTGCATCGCGAAATGCAGTGTTGGCAGGGACTCACAAGGTAGAGACAGCTAATCTCAAGTTTGATAGAAGGAACATGAGTTTGTATTCCGTGGCCCTTGCAAGATCTACCTACTATCCAGCTGTAAAAAAAAATATTGCCATCTTTAACTTGGGGACTCGATAAGTTGTAACTTTGTGTTCCTACCTACGTCATATTCCCTACGTAGCGTTTCTGTCTTGGCTCGCATCGCTCGTGATCTCGTCGTTAGCGAAAGAAAGCCCTTCTTTATAGCGCTCTCGCAGAACTCGAGGGCAACGGGCGATATAGTCTCAGATACAGTAAGCACCCGCGGCCGACGCAAATAAGGAGTTAATAATGGAATAATTGGCTCATTAATAACATCATGCCGGCTCGTGTCGGCGTAATTACGGGAAAAGCTGCCCGAGAGTATTCCGATCACGTTAATAAGACTGATGTAACTTATTAGACTGCCTTCGTGGCTATAATTAATGACTTTACTTAGATTTTACATAACTGCGGGCCACGATATTGTAATGAGCGAAAATATTGTCGAACACGCCGCTCGGTGAGGGCATTCTTCAGATTCTTAATGCTTTTAGTACACTGACGCATTGGCACGCGGCGGCGAAACAATTAATATGTTAGCCGGATAAAATGAGATGCAATAGGTTTATACACCTCAGTCCTCATCACACTTCACACTATCACACTAATATTATACAGGCGAAAGTTTGTGTGTATATGTTTGTCACTCCTTCGCGCCACAACGAATGAACTGATTTGGCTGGGAATGAAGATAGTTCATACCCAGGATTAATACATTGGCTACATCCTACATTTTATCCCGGAAAACAAGAGTTCTCGGAGAATATAAAAACCTTAATCCACGCGGATGAAGTCGTGGGCATCACCTAGTTTACAAATAAGATAAATTTTTGAGATAGTAAGTTTAGTTAGTAGACACTAATTATATTATTGTTGGGTTAAAACTGTAAAACGCGCCATAAGAGAGAATGCGTCACCTCGGGACGCGTCGATTTAAGAATCTCCTTTTTTTAAAACCGGTTAAATGTCTGGCGACTGTCTGTCTAGTGTATTACAAATTACGTAATACCTCACTCACGGTAACATAATAGTTTATTAATTGTATTTTATTGAATAGAATTCGTTCGGCCATTTATAGTACTAAGTAGGTACCTATAACAGTTTGTGTTACATAAATCAATCTCTGAACGAGTTGTCTGAGCGAATCGAACCACACCTACGCATTGGTTAAAAGCAGCAAGCCGCGTGTTACAGTGAAAGTTAGTCCTTTAATAAAAAAATAACGTGAGCTTCATTACGTCGACCTGTAAAAAACAAATACCTTTCTACCTTCATCTAGTCTAGGCAATTTTATTGATCGACTGTTCCGTAGAACAAAGTCTCATCTGCTAAATTCACAACTTGAAATTTAAGCCTTAAAAGTCACATCTGCAAGGCTCAAATCTCAAGTTATGATTTAGCAGATGAGACTTTGTTCTACGGAACAGTCGATACATAAAAAATTAAAAAGTTTCCGACAATTGCGAACCTTCTGCGATTAGGTACTCGAAGACGCCTGGACCGATGTGGAAAATTCTTTTTTTGTTTGAAAGGGTATAAGGGTCAGGTCAGGATCTGATGATGGGATCCTAGAGAAATACAGGTAACTCTACAAATATAGGCACTATTTATATACTTTGTAGTAGCGTTTGAAGTCGGTTTAGTAAAAATAATTTTTACGTTTATATTATTTGGTAAACTCGAACCGAAAAAAAAATGAAAATTGGAGCTTTAAATCCATGACCGAGGCCGTGAATTATATCTATCACATCATAATCAGCATTATGGACTATTAGAATGTTTGGCAAAGGCATCAAGACGCGCATCCAATGAGTAGAGAATTCATTGCCGATAACCGCCGCCACGCGCTTTGGACGAGTGCCCTATGTTGCGATTTGAATTATGCTTGTTATTGAAGAAAACACCTTTTGCAAAGATTTCCTGGACTGCACTAGTTTAAAGTGTAACTCCTACTGAAAAAACTCTGGAAAATGCGGTAACTGAACGCACAGTTCATGTAAGTCATAATAATTGGAAGCAGAGGAATTTTTCGAATAATGACAGAGTATTGAAATAAAAGCTCGATGTTAATTGAGTGAAATAGAAATAATAAAGCATTTCTATTAGTGTTGTGTTCATTTTTATATTTTTTAAGAAGAGGTGGTAGAATTTAGACGTGCCCTAGGAAATAAATAATTTTGAATTTTTTAAACCGTTTTTTTTTTTAATTGGAGGAAAAATTGCTCCAATCACACAGACGAGTTATAGTGGGGAGTGTGTTTTAGACCCATATATTCGCTTAACAGTTGTAAAACGTAATTGCATGTCCCATATCTAAAAAAGGCATGTATATAGGCAGCTTTACTCGATGGATTGGGATGTAATCAGCTTCTTCGTAAGCTTGCCAAATTTTTTCATCTAGACACTAAAATTTTTCATGAACTTTAAGGAAGAGAATAATTAGCGTGTCTATTTTCAAGCACTTGTATAGTTCATCGATCTACTGGCACAGTAACGCGAATTCAGTTTGATGACTCCTTGACTGAACCGTTGGCATTTAGTTACATAACGCGTTTTGTACCGAATACTAAATGTCATGTAACTGCCAACGCGTATGTTCGACCGACTGATAAGAATGCGAATAACAGATTGTTTCATTTATTTTAACAGAGAAATTATAATTGAAGTCACTAATACATAAAACAATTGCATATTGTCATGTCAATAACGCAACGGAATGGGCACGTGTTATGACGGTGCAACAATGATTAATTATGAATTTAATTATCACTACAAGAACATTACACCGCTGTTATCTAGATTATATACCTACAAATGGATATAAGTTTAATTGAACTGTCTGTCTGTGAAATTGAAATAGCCTCCTGTTAAGCTCATATTATGATTTGAACGATAGCATAATCAAGGCACACGTTTTTTAAATTTCTGACTTCCTGTCTCTTTGTCTGACTGAAGATTGATTTGATTGATTTGGACGGAGCTTTTATTAGGTACGTAGAGGATTGTAAAATGAGTGATCTAGGCTCCTTTTTATCATTAAATCATTTAACCAACTTTTGACCCCAGTGGATTCATACGGGATTTTAAAAACTTCAAGCCTCGTGGATGAAGTTTCGGGATTCTTCTTCGAGTTGCGGCCAAATGTTTTTAAATAAACAGCTATGTATCAAGAACTTAGTATGTCCGGTTCCATTATTCCAATCCATTGTTCGATCATAGATCGAAGAATCGTACCGCAAAGCGTAGTATGTAGCAGACGACATCATATCGCAGATAGCCGGATTCAAAAAGCGCGACGTTAGAATGTGACTATGATGAAAAGGGAAGGACATTTAGGGCAAGAAGGGAGGGATATTTTATTGAATGAAAAGGAAAGGGATGATCTCAAGCAAATAGCATCCATTTTTAACAAGTATCAGATTAGTATTAAGTGTCTTGTTGACATAAAGTTGGCACAATGTACGAATCGCCTCATTGAATTAGGAAAACGTGATCGTCAATGCTATTCTGGATCACAGAAAGATTTATAATATTGATCATATCATTCTATGTTCTGAATAACTAACTGGATAAAAAGTTATTGCGCTTCATTATTCTATACATGGAAGTAGGTTAGCCCTACTTCCATGCATAGCATAGCATGGAAGTAAGGAAGTAAGATTGTCTGTGTAGTTTGTCACTAAAATTCCAAGTGAGATAATATTGTGTGACAAAATTAAGGCAATAAAAGACAAATGGTGTAATTTAACAATTTGAACTTAGTGACCAGTTGATAATCGAATAAACACAAACGTGATGTTTTCTGTTCACTCACACTTACGTGATGGTAATAATCAGAAATGGGATAAAATAGGTGTACTCAGTTTTTTTTTAGTCAGGGTCCGTGCTATGCTACTACTTCCATGATACTATACTTGAAACTTGATAAATCCCTGACGCGTACCAGCTTGGCTTCGTTTCGGCGGAGTAAATAATGCCTTATCATTATTTCTTCCGAAAATCCACAGCAATGTTTACTTCCTCATCTTATTACCAACTAATGCCAACACGCCAAGAGGCCAACGACCTGACAGTGTATAATTAGAAGTATGTACGTTAAAAAAATCTGTGCCACTTGTGCGATGTGTCAGTGTCTCCGAATAGCATTTAATTTAATACTGTTGTCGCATTAGAAGGTTTTTAAAATAGCTTTTATTGCGTTATTGATACTTTCTTCTATGTCATCTGTACGAGTACGTTACGTAGTATTAACTGACTTCCAAAAAAGGAAGAGGATCTCAATTTGTCGGAGTCTTTTTATTTTTATTTTTTACGTAGGTATGTTCCCTGATTACTCGAAGACGCCTGGACCGATTTGGAAAATTCTTTTTTTGTTTGAAAAGATATACTTCCCAGGTGGTCCCATTGTCCACTACGAAATAATATAATAAGAATTTTTACATTTATACTTGTTTTAGATCGATTTAACAGGCGTCAAGAACCAGTAGCGATTGACAGATTACCTACTAGATTTTGCTCAAGTATTTAAGCTATTTTACATACAATTCTGAAGCGTGTTTATTGATCTCGTTTATCAGATGCTATAGCATGTCCTTGATACATAATTTTATTCTTCTTCTGAAAATCTTTTATATTTATAATTAATGTCTGTTTGCCACTCCAAGGCCATATTTATAGCTTTTAATATGTTTTTGATATTTATTTGCCGATGCTTTGTTTTTCTTATAATAAGTGAACTAAGGCGTTAAAAACCTTTCAACACTTTTAATTTCACACTTGGCTTATAAATGAATAACTTGGCGAATGAAAAAAATATTATTAGATAAACATAATAATTTAACTGGTTAGGTAGTTTATGACAACGAACGTTTCTTAAATGCAATGTGTATAATTATGTTAATATAATTGGTACCGAAAAGCTATTTTATGTTTTAAAAGCTATTTCATATTATTTATGACTTTACACATTTTTGCCTGTAACATTTTATTGAACGTTAAATGTTTATGTGCTAATTTATTAGATCAGAGGAAATGTTCGCCGTTCGTTAATCTGGTGGAACAGTTATTGTTTTTAAAACATGTTCCAATTCTCTACATTCTATATGTACCTACATATTAGGTATATATTTCTTTCTTAAGAAATTCCATAATGCTCTCAAAAGTGTGAAGTCTGCCAATACGAACTTAGCCAGCGTGGTGGACTTATGGCCTAAACCATAGACACTAAAGTACTAAGTGATTTCAAAAGATGATTGAGGGATTTTCACTTGCATTAAAATGTTGAAGTTTTGAGAGTTTTTGTGTGGAAAATGTGAAAAGAATCACCACCACCAAAAGAACCAGAAGTAACAAAGTGACTAAAATATCTGCCCTTAGGCGATACGTTCCCTAAATAGTGAACACAATTTGAAACTTCTCATAACAGTCGGAAGTCGCCGTCGACGCTGAGTCATTTGTAGGAGTCCTTAGAAGGAGTCAGGATGTCATAAATTTAACACAGTCTCGTTGGACGCCCACTGCAGTTACTAAATTTAACAAATCCATTTTACAATGCACATTACTAATAGAAAACTAGCTTTTAGTTGTTACCTGCCGTTTCTTCAACGAAGAGTTCAAAGAGATGATTAAATCTTTGATAGTTCGCTTATAGTAGCTTAGTTACAGAAAACCTAATACACATTGGAGGAATAAAATATTTTCTCTTCTTAATGTGCCGTCTCCTTGCGAAGGTTGGCAATCATTAGGGCGATTTCAACTTTTGAGACCGCTGCTCTAAACAGTGCTCTTGTGCTTTTTCCGAACCATTGGCGCAAGTTTTTCAGCCACGATATCCTTCTGCGGCCAGGCCTTCTTCTACCTGCCACTTTCCCCTGCATGATAAGTTGAAGGAGTTCATATTTCCGGGTGTTACGCATTACGTTAAAATCTTTAAATGGACGAAAAAATGTGCCGAAATATTTTTTTACATTTTTTGACTATACTGATGCCTATTTAGAATTTTCTTTATATATATTTCAAAAGTTAGCTAAAGCATTCTTATCTCATTCTCGCCTGTTATAGTAATGTTGATGAAATCACTGCAATATCCACTGATGTCTCAAAATATGCGATCAGATCATCACAAGAGTCGAGAAATATTTGAAATAAGTTTAAAATCAACTATTTATTTTTGTAATTCCTCTTTTATAGTCGCATGTGCAGCCCAATATTTCAATTGACATTTTTAATCGCTATTTATTACCATATTTATGTGTTAATTTTGAATCTGATCGCTAGTAAGTAAGTAATACTTACTTTGTTTTATGGCTAACTCTGATTGAAACGCTCTTTAGTAGGTACCCAATATTACCTTGAAATTCTACTATTGTAAATTTGTTTCCGCTGAATAAATGGTAAAATTGAAGCCTTTCAACATGATTCGATTTGGATATTGAAACACGTAAACTGTATGAAATGTGCATATCGGCTGCATATTTCATACGTTTTACGATCTTAGGTTTATGTATTACTATCGCCTGTCCCTTACTTCCGAAGCTTTAGTACTTACGCGCTATCGCAAGATTTTCAGGTCACGCAATAGCGAGAATTTAGTATGATAAAATTGGAGTAGAAATTATTTATTTAAAATCGCACTATATTATAAAGGCAAAAGTTTGTGTGCGTGTGCGTGTGAATGAACCGATTTGGCTGAAATTTGGAATAGAGATAGCTAATACCCAGGACTAGCACATAGGCTACATTTTATTACATTTAAAAACCTTTGTACATTACTTTGACAAACCTGTTTTAGGATGTAATATTTAGAATTTCGCAAGATACTTGTACAGACATGACACCATAGACAACGATCTCTACGTAGGTGGTATTATTCAGGACATGATGGATTAATTGAAATGACATTTGCCTAATGGCAAATACTCAAGCAAGTTATAGTAGGTATTCAGGCAGGTAAATGTCACCGGCGACATACGCGACATCCCTTTCCGCGCCTCGCGGAATATCTAGGCTACAGACTAGAGTCTAGAGTCTAGACTCAAAGTCCTCCTTGAATCAAACTTCATTTGTATGGAACGTGCTAGAAATAATCTTAAATACCATTGCACGGGAATTTAATAATATGCCTTTCAGTATTGTATTGTTATTAACTTACTAACTTAGTAGTCTCAACAGCCCAACGGTTATAGGTGCGAACTGAAAAGTGAAAGGTCGCAGGTTCGAACCCCACCCGTTGCACTATTGTCGTACCCACTTCTAACACAAGCTTTCCGCTTATTTGGAGGGGATAGGACGATATTAGTCAAACTTCAGATTGGCTGATATTCTTAAAAAAAAAAACCAAGGTTACATATATTATATCACTCTCCAAGTCCTCAAGTGCACCCATGCAAAAAATTCACCTAAACCCATCGCTCCGTTGCTGCGTGATTGAAGGACAAACAAACATACTTTCGCATCTATACTTATTAAGTATGGATTCCGTTATAGCTAAGAACGACGCGGTGGGTATACAAATGATTTATTATTACAGCTGTCCGGCACAACGTGCACCGCCCGGAATCGAACGGCAGACCACTCCCCTGTCCAGCTGATGTAGAGGCTTACGTAACGCAGGGTTACCGAGTGTCGGAAGTGGTCACTGGTTAGACGTTTTACTGAAATATTGTGCTCAAGTTGGACATACTATCTACGGCTATGTCTTCCGAGCTGTCACATAGATACTAGCAAGAACTCAACCTCGGAATAATATAAACGTAAAAACTCTTTTCACAAAACCGACTTCAAACGCCACTAAGAAAGCCGGCAAGAAACTCAGCAGTTGCTCAAAATTATGCTATGTACATACAGTGCTTCCACAATGAAGCTTCAAAAATGCATACGTATGTACACGATTCAACGCATGTCAACACGGGCAGACAAAGCAGACCCATTCCCGTTGGTGGCACCCGTTCACGAGCATGACGCAAGATCCAGCCGTTGCTTCGCTCAACCATATTTGAGGGAACGTAACAACCCGACCCACCAAAAGAAAATGGTGACCTGACTGACTGGCTGCTTGATCTATCAACGCACAGCTCAAATCACTAGACGGCTATTTGGCATACAGATAGCGGAGGCATCCGCTAAGAAAGGACTTTTGAAAGTTCAATCCCTATGGAGGTAAAAAAGGGGTTGGAAATATCGAACTCAACGTTAGCGAAACAGCGGATAAAAGCTATTATCTTCTAAATATATAAAAGGCAAAGGTGACTGACTGACTGACTGACTGACTGACTGACTGACTGACTGACTGACTGACTGATCTATCAACGCACAGCTCTAATCACTAGACCGATCGAGCTGAAATTTGGTACACAGGTAGCTATTAGGACGTAGTCATCCGCTAAGAAAGGATTTTTCAAAATTCAACCCCGAAGGAGGTAAAATAGGGGTTTAAAAAACCGAACATAACGTGAGCGAAGCCGCGAGTTAACGCTAGTTAAGTGATATAAAGCAATGTAAAAAAATGCGACAACCAGCAGCCCTGCTAAGTTCAACATACCTGATTACGTAGACACGTGAACAATCACGTCATGGTGTGTTAACGTGAACTGCCAGTGTACACTGCGAGGCGTAATTTTCAGCTGTTCAATGGTTCCGCGGCTTTTCCGTGGGCGGTGTGTGCTGTGCTAACTGCAAACAGCGGGTAGCGGCTGCACGCGAAATGTTACAAATCGTCGCTTCACTTTCTCAACCTCGTATCTAAAAAAATACTTTTTTTTTTCATAATAGAAATTATAAACCTTGTTTAATAACTATAACAAATTCGTTTTAATACTATACAAAAGGTGTATAGTATTAAATAAATACATATTTTAAACGAAAACATAAATATATTAAATTGCGTAAGGCTGGCCGTTCATTGGCTTGTGGCGTTATCGCTGTTGCTATCAGTTCATTTCAGTAGTTGATATCTAAATTTAGCGGCTAGATTTTCGTGGCGTTAGAAAATGGCTTCGGCATCTGAAAGAATACAGCTGCCATTAGAGAAAGTTTGACACTATTGCTGCTAGAGAGCCTAGACGCTTGCGATAGTAGCGAATGGTACTAATTGTATTGTACACAATCTCTAAACTAAATTTATAGGTCTTAATACTACTATTCTTTTCACGTTGGTACAAAGGAAAAGCGAAGCATTTATTTTTACATGTGGCCTGTGTATAGAGTTCAGTGATTTTATATACAAAAAAAAAAAATTAAAAACTTTGATAGCCTACTTGTTGAGACTTTGACAGAGGGTGGTCCGAAGTTCGATACCAGGCACGCATTTCTGTGTTTTGTTGTGTGTGAGATTTCTCCATAGTATTCTCAAAGGTGCGTGAGGTCTGCCAAACTGAACTTAGTCAGCGTGGTGGTGGATTATGACAAAAACACGCTTTAATTTGAGAGCCTATGCCTTACTGTGATATGATGATGATGATCATACAAAAGAATAAGCAGCAATGTGCGCCCAGCCTCATATACAATAGCCTCATTAACGGTCACGTATCTGAATGCAAAATTACTGAAATGAATAAATACAACTATGTATTGAAAAGTAATAAAATGAAATCGCCAACCGACGTCATAAATGTACTGTGCAAATATAATTAACTTTACTTATCAACATGATTCGGTTTTCGCAAATGTTCTCGGTACAGTTATTCAGTAAAATACAAACTCACTTCTCCTTGATTTATCCTTCACGGAATAGGTAAAAAAGGCTGGAATAGTGATAACACTCGTCTTAATACAAATGAAGGAACAAATATGTCTATTCATTCTCTATCGTCTTATTCTGTGTTACTCCGCTGGCTCGAACACCTAAAGAGAATGAAGAGTAAGGAGAGCAAACTTAGGTCGCCCAATAGGAAAACGCCCCGTTGGACGACCCAGGTATCGCTGGGTGGACGAAGTGCCAGAAGACCTGCAAGCCCTCAATACACCCGATTGGCGTGAAGAGGCGCAGGACAGGCATGAGTGGCAGCTTCTGGTGTCGGAGGCCAAAAGACTGAGCCATAGAAGTAAGTAAGTTATTCTGTGTTAACAATTATGTCAGATTATCCTTTATTTGACATAATTGCTAAAACAAGGTGAAGTGAGTTTGATTTCAAAAACATAGCTTAGCCATCGTACGATGAAGAATTCAAGGTTATTGCAGAGACTGTCTAGACGAAATCCGTAAGCGTGGAAATCAAATTGTATGGAAATGACATTCGCTGGAGAGAAATTTGTGTAACTGCGTGAAGGGAATCATAATAAAAATCTTTGATAATGTAGGCTGGCAGTGACCTAAAAATATCTGGTAGTAGGGGTAAATGTTAAAGGATAGAAAAGGGATGCAAGACATTACAGGGTGAAGTCACCATCATTTGCAGGCGTGCGAGGGAGATAACTAGGTTTCACATTCTCTATTCTCACTAACAACAGTAACACCCCTTATTCATATCGTAAAATATATTTTATAACTAGCGGACCCGACAGACGTTGTCCTGTCTTAAGTTTTTTACATCCTCTTTGACGAAATTGGCAGCACGCATTCTGTCAATGTTATGTCAAACGCCATAAGGTTACATTAAAAAAGTTTGAATTGTAAAAGCGGTTACATTAGAAATAATTTAATATGGTGGTTAATATTTCTTAAATTTTCTAATTTTCCGCGCAATTTTCTTAATTTTTTCTTTCATAAGAACCTTCTCCTAACAATAACAAATACAATAAAAAAAGAATCAGCGAAATCGGTCCAGCCGTTCACGCGTGATGCGATGACCAAGGAAATAGGGATTCATTTTTATATATATAGATTTTCTAAATTTTTCATACAATTTTGATGGTGTTTTTCCATGACCGAATTCGAAACAAGGCATATACCCAATTATGGTTATATTTATATAGCAATAGATATCTCTCCTGTCTCCATAGATCATTGAAAATCTACGCCTAAATCTAAATGTCATCGGTCTGATCAACCGATAGTCAAATCACTACCATTTGACATACATAGAAAATGTGCGTTTTCCCTACTTAGACATGTATTCGACATCGGATCAAATGCCACTTTATTTGAATAATCGACTGTATTAACATATCGTATTGACTATTGGCTTATGAAGTCACTCGGCCATTGATCCGTCACGGTACTTCGATGCATGTATTAGAAGAACGTTTATTCCTAGGTACACTAACATTTTGATGGTTATCGACAACCTCTATTGGAAACTTCAGCTAGTTTCTAATAGAAGTCCCTACAGCTTCATCCGCGTGGAGTTATGTTTGTGTTAAGTCCCTTGCTAACGTTTTATTTTCTCAGGATAAACAGTATTCTATGTCCGTTTGCAGGATACAAATTTTACTTCTGTGCCAAATATCAAGATCGGTTCTCTTCATTTTCATATGGATTTGTACCATCACGAATTCCCACGATCACGCACAAGCCCTTTGGCTTTACTCATACATTTAAATCAACAGCGAGGTGGCGTGGCTGCGGATATCTTACGCTGCATTTTCACTTTTGATTTAAAGGTAATCAGGTAAAACGGAAGTCGCTATAGGGCATTCCTTAGCATTTTATAATACTACTAGCTTTTGCCCGCGATTTCGCTCACGTTAACTTCGATTTTTCAAACCCCCGTTTCATCCCCTTAGGGATTGAATTTTCAATAATGTTTTCTTAGCGGATGCCTACGTCCATAATAGCAATCCGTATGTAACCTTCTAGTCAGATCCGTCAGTCGGTCAGTCACCTTTTTCTTTTGATATATTTAGACTAGCTTTTGCCCGCGGCTCCGCTCACGTTAAATTAGATTTTTCAAACCCCCCATTTTACCCCCATAGGGGTTGAATTTTCAAAAATTCTTTCTTAGCGTATACCTACGTTATAATAGTGGTTTGAGCTGTGCGGTGATAGATCAGTCAGTCACCTTTCATATATTTAGAAGATTAGTATGGACATTGTGAAACCGCACTTTAATAAATAGTTATGCTACTGCGCTCTCATACCAGCACAAAAAGTAAAACTCTATGTGCATCGTTTCCGAGTGCAGCTCCTCGTATCAGGCTCGTGCGTACATATCCGAGGCCTTGACCCGCCAACTACGAGTTCAACTTTAACTGTGACGGCAAAAAGTTCAATATTAACTGTCCGGCCTATCGAGCTCGTGCGATAGGAAACTGATTTCGCTCTCTACCAGGGTTGCTCGTTATCTATCTGACTATTTTTAGATTTATTAGAGATAGTTCAACTGTTACGTAAGTCTTGTCGTAAAGATCATAAAATTTTGGATCATGATCGTTAACCATTTAAGATCCAAAAATCGTGTGTCGACCACTGTTGGAATTTATTTCGGTGCGAAAACTATTAAGTATTTATTAATTACATAACTTACGTTCATTTTATAGTGGAGCATAAAATCAATAAATACCCTAGAGAATAACTAACAACTTTCTAAAATATTTATTACATTATTATTTAACACATTTCAGTAATACTCATCTGTTAAACATTTCATGTGAAAAATACTAAATTATGTAGCGTCAAAACGAAACTTCTCATCGAATAATATAAACGCAAAAATTATTTTTATAAAACCGACTTCAAATGCCACTACAAAGTACGAGTAAGTATATCAATTATTGTGCGTATAAAATTTGAAGAGTTCCCTCGATTTCTCCAGGATCCATCATCAGATCCTGACCTGATGACAATGAAACATTCTGAAAAGTATACCCTTTCAAACAAAAAAAGAATTTTCCAAATCGGTCCATTATCGGTAATCGGGGAACATACATAAAAAATAAAAAATAAAATTCCGATGAATTGAGAACCTCCTCCTTTTTTAGAAGTCCGTTAAAAAGACATACATTGTCTTTTTAACGGACTTCACTTGGACTATCCCACAATTGGCAATATTGCTTATTCTAATCTGTCCACAAAGCTTGTCGTTCAGCAATCAGAACACAGAAGTCATACCCTTCTCTCATCTCTTACATCTTTGGATCGTTATAATAGCGAAGGTAGTTAGCTCAAGGAGTCACTAGGAACTTCAAACTTCTGTTGCTATAATCCCCCAAACCAGAATAAATCTTTATGAAAAACATGCCGCTCGCTCTGTACACTGCCTCTCTTTCTTTCGGTACTAGAAATGTATCTGTAGTAGTGGAACAACGCGTCACACTCCAAATTACTCAGATACCAAAGCATATTTAGGAGATGTTGACTCTACAATGCACAATTGCATTTGTATCATGGAAATCCGCGTAACGTCTGCTTCTATCCAATAGTTTACATAGTCTCTAGGAGTCTGCGAAGTTTCACCCCCCATCACAGAAACTGCAACTGGATTCTCGCTATCAAAGTGGCACCAGCCCTAAATTCAGACGGTAACGCCGCAGTTGCACTGCCAATAATTCAGTAACGCGCGTGACCGCGTGCGGGGCGGGCGTGCGTTTTGCTAAATTCAAAAATATATTCTTCGCGCTTTCTTCGCTTATAACTCGCGGAAACGGTAAATAAAACTACTCGCAGACCTGTGATATTCGTAGTTTTTAAAACAAAGTGTGTGTTCAGCAAACGTGATTCGATCGCATTGACGGGAAATACTAGTTAAAGCTACTTAACTATTGCAGTTGCATCCTAACCTAAGACAAATATGGTTTTTCCGTTACCAAATTTGGTGTGTATTAAACGTATTTAATCACATTGAGTATTAAATAGATAGCGTGTAGATAAGTACCAAGTAGTATATTAAGTATTATGATCCTCGAATTCTAGATGTTTCAAATTCTTGTGATAAAGTTATTTACGTCGATAAATAATCCAGTTTTAAAGAGATATTAATTAATAGCAAGCATAATTATTGCGATTGCGAATTCTAAACATAAAATAAAACCGAAGTTTATATTAATTCCGTGGCAAAACCAAGCATCAACCAACCCGTAGTTTTATAAGTGGGAGACGTATCGGGTTCATTTCCCAGCAGGTGCAATATGATGGATTTATTTTTAATATGATATTAATTTCTATATTGTCTGGTCTAGTGGGAGGCTTTGGGCATGACTAAATACCACTCTACCGTCAAAGATGTGCCGTCAGGTAATTTAGCGTTCCGGTACGTTGGCGTATACTGTGTGGAAAAGGATCTGGGGTACCTATAAGCTTAATTTATATACTGCATCGGAGCCTTAGTATTTAAATTATTAAAAAAAAAAACATTTAATGGCATTCCGAACCAGTGGTAGATCCATTCAAATGCACTTTATAAAAGTTTATTATTTGAATAAAAAATTATTCTATTCTATTTTAATCCAGTAATAAAGATATCGATTTAAGTGTTTATGCAACGAACAAATCGATTCTATTTCCTTTTCGGCTAAATTGCTAAACGTTCTTGTATCAAGACTAATTCAATGAGCATTCTCAAATCTTTCCGTTATATCAGTTTCGGTATTTGATTTTACGTAACAACGAAATCCGAAGCAGTTATTTTTCATTTTTTTCGACAAGGCTAGATGACCTTCAATAGATTATATTACGTAAAAAGTATTCAGCTCTGTTCTCTTATAATAAACCAGTATAGCATAATCATTGAAAAAGTCTAGAGTACTTGATACATGATCATTTACAATTATTGTAAGACTTGAGTTGAAGAATAAGACTTGACTTTGTAAATAAGATGTCTCGTCCGTGATTCATACAGATTTAAGCAAAGTCTTCAGTATACTTATACTTTATCCTCCGACATTGACCAATTCAATAATGCTCAGACCTCAAATGTCTACCTTGTTGCAAAAATATTGAAAAAAATATGTTCGAAACATCGACAAAAACTCATTTTATTTCCTTCTAGTATTGTTCTGAACTTTATTACTACGTTTGAGCGACTTGGACAGTCCTTTTATTACTAAAATTCTTTTAAGTATTTTTGCTGTGACGTGCTGTACAGCTGAAATGTTCAAGTCGCATTGACATAAGTATGAGAAACGTTTCCAATTTCAGAATCAGGTCAATTATTATACTCTTGACAGCGGCGTTAACCTAATTTTGAAATCGTGAGCTGAATAAAATTGTGAAGGTACGTGTTGAATTTCAGATCAATGTTAGACTGCGTTTTGGTCTTTAACTTGAATAATTGGTTATGATTCATTTTTTCACAACACTTTTGGTTTATATCAACATCCATCATTATGAATGTTTTTCGGTCTTTAATTTATTTTATTCATATTAAAAGTAAAATTATCCTAGTTACTCTTTTCGAAATAAAATGTTATAGTATTATTATGTAGCTGACTAATTCAATGTAACAAGCAAAGACTACAGTGTATATAGGTAACAAGTTATTACAGTACAGTAAAAGCTCCTTATTCGCGCTTCCTTCATTCGCGGTTTCACTATTCGCGGATTAAAAAATTGTGACCCAATTCCTTTATTCGCGGCTAAAGATTTCTTTATTCGCGGATTTAGTCGGTACATAGTACATGCATATTAATAAAAAGATATTCCAATATGTATCCAACTAAATATCCTTTGTAAACGCGCCGATAAATGGACTAATAAAAAAGTAAAATAGACCTTATTACAACTATGTAATAAGTATGTTATTAATAAATAGGGCGAGATGGATTCGAACAGATAGAATCAAGTGACATTCAGGAGTTGCTTGAATCGCAAGATGAAGATTTGACTGAAACCGACTTGCAAGAAATGTTAAATTCACAGCCCATTGAAGAAGAGGCTTCAACAAGCACTGGAAATGTGACATTTAATCTGAAAAATCTTAGTGAAGGTTTAAGAATGGCAAATGAGCTGTGTGATTTCTTTATGAAAATTGATCCGTCCATGGAACGAAGTCTTATTTTTAAGAGGAAAATTGCTAATGCCACTGCTGAATATCAGTTTGAACTGAAGGAGCTTTTAAAAACTGCCAAGCAAGAAAAAATTACAAAGTTCTTTAAACCTTTGCCTAAGCCTGACGATAATAATTAATAAGTATGGTCAAAAACTTCAATTAAATTGTTATTTTTTTATATGTTTGTTTTTTATTTTGTCACCTAGGAACGTATCCCCTATAATCCCATACAAATTACCATTCTGTATTCACGGTTTCTGTATTCGCGGCATATTTACGGAACGTATACCCCGCGAATAAGGAGCTTTTACTGTATCTTCTATCTTGTATGCAGCAGGATGCAAAGCCGATTGCTCCTACGTAACTTTGTCATTAAGGAATTGATTAAGTGTGTGTATTATAATGATACTTCCAATTTCCATGTAACATTCATAAAATTACTGCTTTGAGAAAACGATATTGATTCTACAAAACAAATATTCATTGTCTGATGTGATTCCGTAAAAGATTTCGACTCTGTCTGTTTTTCTGATTTTCTTGCCTGAGTTCTGGAAAGAATTGCGAAATGCAATCGGGCAATAAGTTCTGATTTTTGGAGATATTTTATCATAATGTTTATAAGGATGATATAGCCGACTCAATTTAATATGGTCACATAACTTAAATGTCCTTCAAATTATACTAATGGCTAGTTCGGAGAATGTTCCATAGCTAAATCTGGTTCAAGATCGGTAATTATTATTTCCCGCATCTCTTCATTTTGTAATAACATTAATAGATAGGTATACCATACCGAGTATTTTCTTAGATACAGATATGTGCATGGATCATGAATCATGATCCATGCACATATCTGTATTTGAAGTCATGACTTGCCATCTGAGATTGCGGTCAAGCACAAAACCTGACCACGACAAAAAAGTTGATTGACAATTTAATTACTTACTTGCTTAGTAGCAAATAAATAATCTAAGTAGTAGAAGATACTTAATTTTCTTCCTCTTTGGATTTGCAGCTACACATGTGTGTTTTCATTTTCATTTTTTTATTTATTATTTTTGTATATATAAGCAATTACAAGATAATATTAGAAACACCTAAAATACTTGTTTTTGAGTATTTTCCAAGCAATAGACAGATAAGATTCGCCCTGTCATACTTAGACCTTACACTAGGTTGCTTAAGTTTCAAATTAGCAATTGGCATCGACCACCTGTTGTGCAAGATCATTATTTGCAACCAACTCCCTTAGGTGGGGTTTTTATTAATCCGTTGGCCACGAAATTCATATATTTTTGGAACTTTATGGAAAACTCTCTGACATACAGGTTTCCTAGCGAAGTTTTTCTTTACGGTTAAAGCAAATTTCAAAATAATTCAAAATTTCAACCAAACAACCTGTCATCCTGTGGCTCTTATGACAAGTCAAGATTCTACCACTGGTTCCACCGGAGAGAAGTTTCTGGTGAGAGGAGCCGACAAGAAACTCAAGTGAATTAAGAAGTGCAAGTGATATTTTAATTGCGACGCACATAATCCGAAAAGTTGGTGGGGTTTGCCTGGGATTTGAACCCTAGAGGGATGCCTAGAAGGAGTATCTTAAACCCAAAGCAATCATCACCGCTGTCCAATTTAGGAAATCTCAAAATTCTGCGATAGGTACTTTTTAAATAAAAATATTTGACCATCACCAGATGTTACCAATCGATATATGTATACTCGTACATCCATCGTACACAAGATCGTACATCACATTCGATTGAACTCTTTATGTCAATGTTTGTTCAAATAAAACAGTCATTATAATGTTTACGCTTCCACTGTTATGTAAATTAACAATAGATAGTGAATAATCGGTTTTAAATGATACAGTAGCCTCAATACATTTTAATTCCTGTTTAATTACTTTAAAATTACCTGTAAAACCACTTTTATTTTTCCGTTCGTGGTTAATTATTATTTGTCATTTTAAAATTACATGTCTGCCTCGTGATGTAATTATGGCTTTTGATAACAATATCACATGCTGTGTCTTAAGAATTTGTTTTCTGGAGGTTAATTGGCAAAAATTAAGGTACATGCAATATCGCATGCACCTACAGCAAAAACAAATTGATTTCATCCGTAACATTTATTTAAAAGTATTTAAGATTTTATATATAATATAAACGTTAAACATTTATATTACAAGATCGACTTCAAACGCCACTACAAAGTATATCAATTGTGCGTATAAAATTTGAAGAGTTCCTTCGATTTCTCCAGGATCCCATCATCAGATCCTGACCTGATGACAATGGGACCACCTGGGAAGGGCATACCCTTTCAAACAAAAAAAGAATTTTCCAAATCGCTCCAGGCGTCTTCGAGTAATCGGGGAAGATACATAAAGAATTAAAAAAAAGATTTCGACGTCATCATCATTATTAAATGATCATTAAACATTAACTGCAACATTTCATAATAATGACTGCTAACTTAATTCATCACTTTGATTTCATTGGTACTTTTTGGCTTAGATCTAAGATTAGTAGTTTGGGACTTTCATTGAAGCGTTGAAATTTACAAAACCCATATTATATGTAATCGCACTAATCGTATAAGCGACGTTAACTTGACTATCGTCAGATTTCACAGAATCGTTATCAGTTACCAGTTTTATAATTATGAACATAACTTTCCTATTACTCTTTATACACTACAAGTTTGCGACGTAACATTTCTTTCACTTTTAGTTTCAATGTATAACTAACTCTTTGGAAAAATACTGAATGGAAAATTTAGCTACTTACTGCTGAACTCAGAATTGGTTATTGTTAAGGAGCGCTTCAAAGTTAAAACTAAATCAAAGCTCAGAAAGATGCACTCATGCTGAGATCTAATGAGTGTGCTCTGACTCAGCTCAGATAGAGGTTAAAACGAGACACAAATATGCTCTGACATAACTCTGTCTTGAGTCTGAGCTGAGTAGAGTGCGGTTTATACGAGTAGATTTCAACCTCACTTGATCGTTATGCACCTCCCCCAATCCTCCTTAGCATCCTCCCCCCCTTAGCACCAATGGATTTTTAGTTCACTCTCAGAGTCAGTTAATGCTACGCTAGAATATATCATTTTTGCTGAAAATTCATTTATCAGTAAAAGTTACTCAGTGCTGTCGATATTGAATCATCAAATCTAAGTTCAACCATGATTCGTGACTTATTTAAGTATAACATGTGCAGTATATTTTATAAACATTGCGATGTTTTCAAATACTACAGCTACCATATTAATCAATTTATGATTATAGTATTGTGGACCTTGTATGCAGTATATAGGTACATACATGTTTATTAGTTTAGTTATTAAATATTTTAGATCTATTTTTTTCCATTAATTATTATTAAGCTTTACGTAGTAAGTGCTTATTTTAAACCTCTTAAAGTACTCAGGAGTATAGTCATATACATGATTACAGTTTCTTACCCGGTATTTTAAACATATCAAGTAGATGAGGTGTTCGACATTCCAAACAAGGAAACAAGGCTAGTCTAGTAAACCATCACAAACTTTCTTGAGCTGTTCAGAAGCATTTCTCATTCATTACAGATGATATGATATTTTTTATTTATAATCAATTGATGTAATTTGATGTCTTCCTGATTCCATTCACTATTACTTACCATATCACTATTAATTTAATACGTATGTTAGTCAAAAATCAAAAAAATCAAAATCAAAATTTATTTATTTCATGTAGGCCAACTTGTAGCTCTTATGAAAGGTCACAATTCTACCACCGGTTCGGAATGCAGATTCTGTTGAGAAGAGCCGGCAAGAAACTCAGCAGTTGCTCTTTTCAAAAAAAAAAAATTTTTTTTTTTACAATTGTTAAAAAAACTAGGCTATGCACACAATGTTTCCACACAGAAGTTTCAAAAATGCACACCTATCACAACCTAACACATGTTAACATGGGTAGACACAAAGCAGACCCATTCCCGTTGGCGGCACCCGTTCACGAGCATGACACATGTTCCAGCCATTGCTTCGCTCAACCATATTTGAGGGAACGTAACAACCCGCACTACACGACACCACCACAGAAATGTTTAAGTTTTACCCAACTTTTGTAACTTTGTATTCTTTTAATTTTATGAGATCATTAATTAAAAAAAATATGTCCTCACCCACGATTGCGAGCGATTTTTGGCGCACGCTTGGAGTATTCTATAATATACAGTAAAAGCTCCTTATTCGCGGGGTATACGTTCCGTAAATATGCCGCGAATACAGAAACCGTGAATACAGAATGGTAATTTGTATGGGATTATAGGGGATACGTTCCTAGGTGACAAAATAAAAAACAAACATATAAAAAAATAACAATTTAATTGAAGTTTTTGACCATACTTATTAATTATTATCGTCAGGCTTAGGCAAAGGTTTAAAGAACTTTGTAATTTTTTCTTGCTTGGCAGTTTTTAAAAGCTCCTTCAGTTCAAACTGATATTCAGCAGTGGCATTAGCAATTTTCCTCTTAAAAATAAGACTTCGTTCCATGGACGGATCAATTTTCATAAAGAAATCACACAGCTCATTTGCCATTCTTAAACCTTCACTAAGATTTTTCAGATTAAATGTCACATTTCCAGTGCTTGTTGAAGCCTCTTCTTCAATGGGCTGTGAATTTAACATTTCTTGCAAGTCGGTTTCAGTCAAATCTTCATCTTGCGATTCAAGCAACTCCTGAATGTCACTTGATTCTATCTGTTCGAATCCATCTCGCCCTATTTATTAATAACATACTTATTACATAGTTGTAATAAGGTCTATTTTACTTTTTTATTAGTCCATTTATCGGCGCGTTTACAAAGGATATTTAGTTGGATACATATTGGAATATCTTTTTATTAATATGCATGTACTATGTACCGACTAAATCCGCGAATAAAGAAATCTTTAGCCGCGAATAAAGGAATTGGGTCACAATTTTTTAATCCGCGAATAGTGAAACCGCGAATGAAGGAAGCGCGAATAAGGAGCTTTTACTGTAGAGTATTGCTTCTAAAAAAAAGGTTGCGACCACGAAGATGCATTGTGCGTAAGGCCCTAAGATCGCTGAGCCAAAGGGAAGTAGAAAGGTTGAAATTTGAATCGTTAGAATCGATTTCACCAATATAAATTACAGTTTTTGTACTGAAAATCTGCCAAAATATCAAAACGCTGTTCCAAATTGGTAAAAACGTCCCTTAGAAGTCGTTAGTTCCATTTTGCTTACCCTAATTTCAATTTACTGTAAAGCGTCGTTTGTTGTCACTAAAACAATTTTAACAAGAACATAAATTCTTCGCCCGCATCTATATCCAGGTCGGCCCGAGTGCTTGGAAGGGCCTCGCTAAGACCATTTGGAGACTAGGCTTCTATTTATAGAAGCTTAAACTCGACTTGTGCTAAGGATGTGACTGAGGCTAAAATAATAATCGATTTTATCGACTACTTTACACCTGTCACCTGAAACAATTATTATTATTTATGCACCTATTCGTTTTTTTTTTCACGAATATCATAGTATTCTTCAAAGGTTTTAAAGTTAACATTTTAATTGAAATTAATTACTTTTAAAGTAATACGATTATGTGGTATGAAGAAATGTTTATTCTTAATTCAAAGCGCATACCTACGAGTATGTATACGTTTATAATAAAACTAGTAGGGCGCGTGGGGGCGCGGCTCGCTAAAGCGAACCGCGGTTTTTCTGTCCACCAAGTAGACCTTCGGGTCTTGATCATCTTTTTCCAAGGAAGCACTCTCCCATCTTTTATAGTCTTTGAAATAAGCACCGACGAAATTTGTATGACTGCCACCTTGAATCCGCCATTTTGGTGTTTTTTTTTTTCAGCATTGCCAATTGGATGAGGTTTCGAGTGGTTTTTGTTTGGGCACCCTCAACCTATCTTCAATACCCTGACCGTGCTCCTCACCCGTCTCCGAAATCCTCAATCATCAGCTCCCTCCATATTTTTCATCCAAATGAATTTTCGTCCTCTATAGGAAACCATCAGCGGAAAGGAACGTATCAAAGTCTTGCATACATTTTATATAAATAAAATAAATTCCGCCATCTTGATTTTTTTTCTATTCATTAAGTAGACCTTTGGGTCTTGATTATCTTTTTCCAAGGAACTACTCTTCCACCTTTTATACTCTCCGAGATAGGCACCAACGAAGTTTGTATGGCCGCCATCTTGAATCCGCCATTTTCGAAATTTTTTCGGCTCTCTGCCAATTGGATGAGGTTTCGAGTGACGTTTGGTTGAACACCCCCCACCTATCTTCGATACCCTGGCCGGTGCTCCTCACCAGTCTCCGAAATCCTCAACCATCAGCTCTCTCCATATTTTTCCTCCAAATAAAATTTTGTCCTCCATACGAAACTATCAGAAATTTTGAAAAAGAATCAATTTAAGTCTTGCATATATTTTGTATGGAAAAAAATAAATTCCGCCATCTTGAATTTTTTTTCTATTCATCAAGTGGACCTTCGGCTCCTGATCATCTTTTGCCAAGAAATCACTCTTCCATGTCTTATACTCTCCGAGATAGACACAAACGAAATTTGTATGGCCGCCATCTTGAATTCGCCAGTTTGGAGTTTTTTTTCGGCTCTTTGCCAATTGGATGCGATTTTGAGTGACATTTGGTCGATCACCCCCCACCTATCTTCGATACCCTGGCCGGTGCTCCTTACCAGTCTCCGAAATCCTCAATCATCAGCTCTCTCCATATTTTTCTTCCGAATGAATTTTTGACCTCTATACGAAACCATGAGTGAAAAAAATTTTTTCCATACAAAATTTTACAGGAGAGGTGATCAATGAGTCAGTGAGTGAATCAGCACGAGTAGCTATATACAGGGTGTCCCACGGCTATGCCACATGGAGGGGAAGTACCTTAAATATTGTAGATGGAACATTTTACTGAAAGAAGACTTCATTTTAATTTAAAAAACAATTTAAACTGCATTTATAGATTTTTAAATAATTGCCTGGTTGAACCGGGACTCGAACCCGCTATACGAGAAAAAAAATTAACCTGTATCTTTATCATACCGATCGGAAGGCTTCATCATAAGGATTATTTTTTGTTAAATAACATAGCATGAGAAATAAAAGGAAGACCATGAATTTTAGTCTTTGATGTAAAATTTTGTTCAGAAAAATGAAAAGCTGACATTGGCGTATCGACTGACATGAACTATTACTAATGAGTACACACTTGAGAAGTACGCATCATTTCCCGATCCTTACTATCCTTACTAATCCTTACTTATATTACCTATAAATGCGAAAGTGTGTTTGTTTGTTGATTTATTGGTTTGTCCTTCAATCCCGCTGCAATTCGTAGCTCTGTTGCAGCGGGATTGAAGGACAAAATTTTACATCAAAGGCTAAAATTCATGGTCTTCCTTTTATTTCTCATGCTATGTTATTTAACAAAAAATAATCCTTATGATGAAGCCTTCCGATCGGTATGATAAAGATACAGGTTAATTTTTTTTCTCGTATAGCGGGTTCGAGTCCCGGTTCAACCAGGCAATTATTTAAAAATCTATGAATGCAGTTTAAATGGTTTTTTAAATTAAAATGAAGTCTTCTTTGAGTAAAATGTTCCATCTACAATATTTAAGGTACTTCCCCTCCATGTGGCATAGCCGTGGGACGCCCTGTATATAGTAGGGTCATGTGTTCAACAATGAAACACAAAAAATTCAAAGTCTCATGCACCTTTTGTTTTTACAGATAGAAGTCTAATTTTTTACAGGTGTGTAGGTAATTTAGTTCGGCATCGAATTTCATTTACAATTTTTTTAATTAATATGTAATCAATCGGCAAAAAATTATAAACTAAAAAATGGGAAATGTTTCATTGTGTCCACAGTGGTGGTACGCAATGAAACACCACAAATTCAACAATGAAACATTAATAGTATTGTCTCGACTTTTGTGTAATTTATGGAGTAGGTGAATAAAAAAAAATGCTTGAGTTAATAATCACAAAAGGATTTATTTTTAATTAACTTTAATCAGGTTACCAGTACTATTACTTGTATTATAAAAAATTTAATGTTAATAAGATTAATTTGTGAATTTGTAGCCACAAAAATTATTAATTTGCCCGGAAAGTACATGATATTATGTATGTACAATTATACGGTACACAATAAAATAAAATGATACACATTGAAATAGTGTTTCATTGTGTTACTGTGCAACTGTTTCATTGTGAACTACCTAAGGTTTTTTTTACTAATCTCAATTTTTTACCCACTAAATTGTAACACTTTAAGATATAATTTATTGCACATTAATCTACGAAATGTGTGTAATGCTAATTAATCATGAAATTTATGAAATTTTCAACCATACTTTAGTAAAAAATCTATAAAGAATGCTAAAAATACTTACTTTTTGTCGAAAAAAACCAAAAGTGCTCCGCAAACACATCTTCTCGCACGCGGCGTCGATGCAAATTGGGCTAGGGCGGGGGGTTCACGAGAGTGTCCTAACGCAATATAATGCACGAAATGGCAACGCAGAATTTTAGAAATATCACAGTGTTTTATTGTGTACCACTGTTTCATTGTTGGACATCTGACCCTAATTAAAATAAAAGAATGTTATAGAATACAAACTGTTTGCTTCACATAACCGTGTTAATTAAAAGTGCAATATCGCTAATTATGTCGCTAGTAAAATTCATAATAATAAAAAAAAAAAAAACAAAAATTTTATGGTACATAAAAATCGGTTATTTTATGACATCCCTAGCTGATGCTAAGCGAAATCTTATTTAGTTGGTTTGAGATCTTTATAGCGAATTCCATATTTGTTGTGTTAGCATGAAAGAAGCTCATATTTTAGAGTGCTAGCTAGCTATCGAGGGTTGTAAGAAACCTAATTTTACGAGCAAAATTCCTTTAGTACCTACTTCACTTCTACAATCATAACTATATAACCACAAAATCCAGTAAATGTTTTTCAGCGCCATTTACTTTGCACCATTTAAGTTGCATAGTCAAAAACTGAAAACTTCCTTTCAATTATCACTTTTGTTCTCCTCCATTACTCCATCTAATGACACAAAGGAAGTTCCTTGTTCCATTAGTTGGAAGATAAATCGTTTCTCTAACATAGTTCTCAGATTTAGATTTTCTAAACAAACACTAGTCAGGCCAATGTGCCGAAATAAATCTGCACAAATGAGGCGCGTTCATCATCTAGGTCAATGTATCTTAGGTGATAACCAGTTCATACTGTTGGCCCCTCAACTGAACGTTTGTAGTAAGCTAGTTGCAAGGAATTTCGCAAAACCAAAGAATGTATTCTGAATTCTGATAAATGGGAGTAAAATTTTGATTTTATCTGCTAGCCTTTCTTCTTCAGTTTGAGGCGTTTCAGGCTTATCCTTTTGCATGTTAGGAGAATCAATAATAATAGATTTGAGCATTCTCAAGTCGACATTACGCATATTGAATGAATGGATAAAGCGGTGCTGTTGACAACTTTCTCGAATAGTAAGGACCTGCATAAGATATGCATAAAACGGTGCGGCCTTTTGCAACAAAGTAATTAGAACTTATAAGTATTTAGAATTATTGTTTGCCTCGCTACTGAGTATCTAATGAGCAATATTTAGACATTTTTTTAAGAGCTAGCTAAACTAACCTCAATCCAAGTCAAATAAACGTATCTAAGGCCTTATGAACATAACCTAGACACAAAACTTTCTGAATGCCATGACATCCGGTCCAAAGCCTTTTTCATCCAGCATTTTCGCGACTCCCTGTTTATCCAATCTTCACTCTCGACTCGACTTTCCCGCTCGACCGGTCATCGCTCCTATGACAAGTATGCCCATTGTCACATGGTTTTAGTTCATGGTTGGAGTCAGTAACCTTGATTCTCCTTATTCTGAAGGGATCCTTATGCATCTTGAGGGTAAGTGCTAATAAAGACCTCTGCATAAAACGTTGAGCGACCTTATAGTAAATCAGCGTGTGATGGCTGAATAAATGTGATTGGCTGAATTTATGACGTTCTTGCCGCATCAATGCATTTTAATTTTGAAGGGATCCTTATGCATCTTGAGGGAAAGTGCCAATAAAGACCTCTGCATAAAACGTTGAGCGACCTTATAGTAAATCAGCGTGTGATGGCTGAATAAATGTGATTGGCTGAATTTATGACGTTCTTGCCGCATCAATGCATTTTAACCAATAGGGGTACGAGCCAATCAGAGGTTAATGGGCAGGCCGCTTGTCAATGTCCTTCGGAGAACTGAACATCCTCAGTTTACCCTAAGTCAAGGCAAACGAAGGCAGACATGGATACAAAGCTTTATGTATAGGTATAATGGGTTTGATGAATGGATAAATCTGCGTTAGTGTCAACTTTCTACGATCAAAGATGAAAGAACCAGCATGAGATACGGATAAATTCGCACTGTCGCCTGCCTCCAAATTAGAAACTGCGCCGCCTACTGCAACAAGTACAAGTATCGGCGATAGGGGGCAGCCGTGGGCGAGATTTAATGAAGCCGGCTCTGCGGAGACAGCCGCATAATCTAATATTTACTGGCCATTGTCTCGCACTGTCTCACAGCACTGTACTGGTGTCGCAACCGACGCCCGCGGGTGGCGGCGGCTCTTTGACTCCAAATAGTAAGAGAGTTGATGGTGATAATGTCTGAACCCTCATATTGCGCGACGGCAGCGAGTCCAATGTGGCTTTTAGTAGTAATAAGTACAAGCAAATTTGTCAAAGCGTTCAACCTGCGGAGCGAGCGAGGGAGCTTAGAGCCGTACAGTGTACAGTTCGAATCGTTCGCGCGTTCATATCCTTTTTATTTACCTATCAAAACTTATGGTAAGTTTCAGTTTCTTCCCGGTATTTTTCTTAAATCGGCACTTTCTATGTTAGTCCGTGTTAGTTTAATCGGTCCACATACAAATTGCGCCGAGACGCGTGGTATTAACTTTTGCATACCTATGAAATTAGTTATTAATGAAAACAAAACACACGCTCTGGAACATTCAAATGTATGTCAAAGAAAATAAGATATAGTAAAATTAAGAAAATGTGGCTTGGCACCAATCATTCGTTCCATTGATGTGCATTGCGACTTAGACTGCCTCGTCGTTACAATCAGGTGAGATCGCAGAAAAGACCCTCAATAGAGCAACGATTAGGGCGGCAGTCTAAAACCGAAAGGTCGGCGGTTCAGACAACCTCCCACTCGTTTCACTATTGTGAAAACTACTTCTAGCACAAGCTTAATGCATAGTCGAAGTGGATTGCAGAATATTAATCATGTTCAGTATGGCTAGTAAAAAAAAACATCAGATAACAATACTGGTCTCGTATTTCTTCATTTACCACACACATTGTATTAACAACGATAAAATCATGAACACAAAATGTCACTAGCTCCCCGACTACAAAACAGAGGTGTCGATGTCGCAAAGTTGCTAGCGGGTGGCGGGCTCTGTGACCGGCGCAAGTTATTAATCTATGGCCTTTCCATTACGATTACTATTCACTTGATAAGCCATAAATTGAATATTCACACCGCAGCGCTTCCTGTTCGCCCCAGCGCGCGCGGCTGGCGATCGAAACCTCTATAGAGTCTGGATAATCTAGGGTCAGAGGTCTCGTCAGATCTGAGTCTACGCTTCTATTGTGCTGTCTTGAAATAATTGGCTCCTATAGAGAATAGAGCGTTATTTTTATTGCATAATTTCAAATCGGTTTTGGATTGAAGCAACGACGCATACTATGAAAATAGTACATGATAGCTTAGCTTTTAGGACTTGCGCCTGCTTTTAGGGGGTTCCTAGGATCGATTCCTGATACACATCTCTGATTTTGCGGAGTAATATGACATTTTGAGCAATCGAGGAAACCTCCATGTCTGAATTCTCCGTACTCCGAAGGCGTTTCACACGCCTTCTCGAGAGTCTGTCAATCCTTCCGCAAAGCAGTTTGGCGATTTGCACCTGTACAGGTAATCTGGGGTCAGAGATCTCGTCAGGTCTGACTTTAGGCTTCTATTGTGCTGTCTTAAGGTAATTGGCTCCGATGAAGAATAGAGCGTAATTTGTATTGATGTGCAATGCGTTGCTTTCATTTTTTTCATCTAGTTCATTGAAAGTAGGTAAGATTTCTGTCAGTTAACGAAACTCATAGAATTTTGAATGCATATAGTTTTGTTAGAGATGGTTCTTTTCTTTGAGCTCTCATATTATGTCTAGTGAAATAATACTACCAACGCGATACCTAAAGCAGTATTATTTCAATTTTATTTTGAAACACCATATAACGACAACTTTGAAGTAAGCTTCTAAAAACCTTAATCCACGTGGACAAAGCCGCGGGCAAAAGCTAGTTTCACGTGTTTCCCCTGCGGAAAAGCTTCCTGTAACAGTGTTTCAGATAGAAGATGAAATGTTTATTAACAAGCATCAACGACTAACACAGTTTTTCTCGCATCAGTTAGCGTTAGACGGTTTAATTACGGTGCAAGGTCGAAGCCCGCTCACGTGTTGCAGTGTTTATTTGTGCTCGTATGGCTCGTATCACGAAAATAGCTTGTGCATTAATTCCTCGTCTTTGTTTTGTGTGTTTGAGCGTTCCTTTCACTGCACTGACGTTTAACTACTTTGTTGCATACACAAGCCCACTACCTTCGTTGAGCTTTTTTTTTTGTGACCACTGTCGATATTGACGACTGTCTGTCTAGAACTATTAACGGTGATAGCCTAATTGACCATCAGGCTATCTCCTCCTCCTAGTCCTCCTTTCCTAGGACCTCCTTTTCGGGGAGAGCCAGGCTAGCATCTCTAACTGTTAGGAGTCACGTGCGTTTTAAGCTATTAAATGTCACTTGCTTTAACGATGAAAGAATCCATGAGGAAACCTGCATGCCTGAGAGTTCTTCATAATGTTCTTAAAGTTGAGTGAACTCTGGCAATCTGCATTTGGCCAGCGTGGTGGATTCAATCAAATTTTGGCAAATATTTTCAGTTAAATCCTTATTAAATCAGACTCGCAGTTTCTATAGTTGTACTATAGTATAAAAGACGATAAGTTGTGGTGGTGTGAATACGATTGACAGCCCATAAAACTACCTACAGCTTCTCATAATTGTAAAGAAATTGCAATCAATTACGTCACTCAAACTACATAATTGGTATAAAATCTTCGCCATTCGATTCAGTTTCAAAGCGATAAAGTCGCTCTATCATACAGAAGTAAACAAACTGGTTCGCAAAACAGATAGATATCTCGATCTGCGGTTGGAATGTTGCAGTATTCAGTATTCAGTATTAGCAAGGGATAGTGTTCCAAACCACAAGTCGCAACCTATCGATTGCGTAATCGAACAGCGAATCAATACGCTATTGTGCCACAAAATGGAGGAAACTGAATGTCTGACTGTGAATGGTTATTTTATTTTGATGGTGTTAGATTCAACCATTGTTGGCTGTTAAGGTGATCATCGTGGTCGATTTTATATTTTCCATTTAGTTACACTGTAGCTATCTCACTGTGCGTTTTTTTAATACATTTCACATCATCACTGGCCCATTACTGAGTAGGGATCTTTTCGCCTTAAATAAATAAAGGGGTTTATTTGGTAGTAATATCCGAGGCCTTAACAATTCCAGGCGTTTGCTAAATAAGAAGTGTTTGAACGCCTAACAAACACTGTAGGCAAGTGGCAGTAAAGATAAAGCACAAAGTTATTAAAGTATTTCGAAATGCAAATGATTGTATTAGTCTAGCTAGATAACTTGTCTGGAGATAAAGCTGAAAGCTAAACGCGAATAGTGATGATAACATTATGGTGAAGATGTTACTGGAGAAGCAACATGTAATCAAAATAAAAGACTAAGCACAGCAACCACAAAAACGTATTGAACTCTGTATGATTCTAATAATGTCCCTAACATTAATGTTACGAACGAGCGACGCGACGGGCGACGTATCGACGTTATTTTTTGCCTGAATGTAAAAATTGAGGACTTTGAGAGTGACATAATATAAGCCTTTTATCCCGGAAAAACAATTATGCAATCACCCGTGATTGGCCGACACTCTTTCGCTAATGGCTTAAATGCAATTTTACAACAAGAATTACATTTAAATACATTTAAAAGGCAACTCACGGAGTCATCCAATTTTTCATTAGGTTATGTAACCTGTCTCAACTTAATTTTGAAGTACCTACTATCAGACCTGACGCACTCTGCAGTAAACTACGCCCTGCGGAACTACAAGTAAATGGCACACCTCTTCGAAGATCCTAAATTCAGAGAGTGCGAAGGGATAAGAGTTACGTGATAGAAAGAGAGAAAAGTCTAGATGAATAAGACGGTAGACAAGTAGTGCTGTGTCAACCTGAGTTGCACTTAATTCAATGCTAACAACAGTCGCTATTTATTTCAATCATTTTTCGGCGTGAATCTTCTGTAGGTAGAGAATCTATACCTTTAGGTACTATTATGTATTCTGTGGTACTACTACTAATTACACATATTGATTAACTAAACACTGCTATTTAAAGGCGTATTAATGATTGTACGTGGCTGTAATGTATATCATCAGCATTGGTCGTCGCGGGTTTATTAGCCACGTAATTACAAGCACCGGCCTCGCGTAAAATTACGCTTTGTTACGTTAATGAGGCAATAAGTAAATGACTTCGGACGAATTGTTTTTATTTCTATAGATGGTTACACTTACAATACGTCTTCATTTCAACTGAAAAGGTCTTTCGCAAGAATAAATAGAATTATTGTATTTACCAATTTGCCCAATGTATGTAGAGATTTAGAGAATAATACAAATATAATAGATGGTCAAGAAGTCTTGGCTCAGAAACATAAGGCAGTGTATTGGCATCAAGACAGTCCTAGAACTATTCCGTCAAGTCAAGGACAAGGAAAAGTTTAAAAAACTGACTGCTGGCCTTCAGTAATGGAGAGGCACGTGAAGAAAAAGAAGAATAGGTGGTCAAAGAATAGGATTTTCATTTTATTCCGGAAATATACCTATTTATTGTTTACCCTCTGCAAAAAAAAGTTACAGTAAGGCCTAATAGCTGAACTGATCTTGATGTAAGATACAGAGAATTCCTGAATTCCGGAGACAGAGATAGACTACTTTTATCCAGAAAATTCATAGAATTGCCACAGGACTAAGGTCCACTTGCACCAACCCCCTAAATATATTTGTTAAATTTTCTAACCTGAACTAAACTTGCCAAAAAGTGACAGCATTACAAAATTGATTAAGGAGATTGATGCAAGGCAGCCTAAGTATCTTAGCGGGGTCTAAGTATCTAATTGCAGGTCTTAAATAAGGCAAGGCAATAAAAGGCTGGAAACTAAGCATTTATTTCTATTATTGTTGACTTTAAATAAATAAATAGAAGCAAGTAGAGATCGCGGGCTTTGAACTCTTTATTGAGGCTTGAGAGGATTGAACTTATCTATCTTCATTAGCATTATTAGATAACGGAGGTTGAAGCTTTCTTTTCTATCGCGTAATTCTGTTTATTTCCTTTTTACTAATTAAATTCCAATGGCGTGCCTGCGCTTGCTTGCACGCGGTCTCCACTCTAGGACTTTCCTGCTCCAACTTACTTAAACTTACGTAAACTTTTTGAATGACAGTTAATTGAAATATGGAAGTGAAGTGAATAATTATTATTTACGACGACTTATGTCAGTTTTCACAGACATTCACTTTTTACGGGCTACCTTAAGCTAAAGTTAGGTGATGCTTTCTGTCAATTTCGTTTGCACGAATCTTTAGAGGACACTTAAAGGTGAAAATGACATTAGGTAAGAGATTTATAGGAGCTACTACTTACGTAAAGCAACTCCTCCATAGGCGATGATTAAGAGTGATATTTAGTTACTTAGATGTCGATTATTATGTTATCTATTTTATTTAAGTTAAATTCCCCTTCTCTATAATAATAAAAAAATTACTAGATCTTGATTTATCTTCAGCTACTTAAAACTTAAACTACGGGAGTAGAAATTATGATTTCCCATTACGCCTGCAGAGAATCGAAACTGGGATTTCCCACTTACATCACACTTAGATCACAGCAGCCTTAAAATATTCCCCGGCTTACCACTGCGCCAGTAAGGTTATCAAACCTTATCACTGCATTGCGATCTCCCCCAATATGTTAATTTGTTGAGGACACTATCAGTTCTGTGGATCATTGCATACCATTGCCGTTGTCCCAGTGATCTGCTGAGATCATTAGATCATCCAATTAATGTCCACGATCAGCGCTGATCCATATTTATTGCGATCTAGATAGCAACCGTCCTTGTCTTGGATTTACCTACTTGGTAAAATATTTTTCTGTGGGTCTAGTGTAACCTTCGATTTTGCATGAACTGTGCATAAATCGCTCATTTAGTATGGACGGGAAAGGGACGGACAATTTTTTCCGTCCCTTTTCCATCCATACTACTTGACATTGACACAAAGTTAGGACTTTAACTTGAAAAGTGACAAGTATCCTTTCATAGAAAAAGACCTAGTAAAGATATAAGTAAACTGGAGAAGACAACGCAACATTAAACTTGCAACATATACTTAACACATACCTACTAATAGTAGGTACAAATGGCAATAATCAACTTATAATCAATTAATCATTTTTAAGACTGGCAAAAATTGATCACCTTAGAGCTCAGTTAAAGTTTTTTAAAGATCATTTTTTTTTATAAAAATGACCATGTATCGATTTCCCGCCAATGCGACCGACCACAGATAAAAACACCAACTTTAAATTACGATAAAAAAATCAAATAAAGGTGTGTCCACATCGGTGTTTGCAAGTGCTTCGAGGTTCAGATCGTGCTTACTGCAACTATTGTGAAACATTAGCTACAAAGCAAGTGCAATAAAGGCGTGTCCACACTGTCGGCGGGGTGCGGTCGGCGGAGCGTGTCGTGTCGTGAGTCGTGATAGGCGCGCAGCGTCGCCAATGCGGCGGCGGCGGTCGCGCGATGTCGCCGCCGCGGGCGCTGCTGGCGACGCTGCTGCTCTGTCAACTGCTGTCGTACGGTGGCCACCAAGGACTCACCAAGATATTCTACACGTAAGATACATTTTTTTACAAATGAATATTGTCACATTTACGGCAAAATACGAAGAAGCATTTTACTGGGGAGCGTTTTGAAATCATAGAAAAATTAGCCTTTATTAGAATACCGATTTTTCGTAATCAAAAAAAAAATTTTTTTCTATGCTTTCAAAACGTTCCCCTGTAAAATGAATATTTTTCAGATTTCGTAGATGTGATGATATAGATAGCTTGGAATATCCCTGCTAAATCAAATTAGAAATGAGGAGATCCATGGTCTCCCCTCCATTTGGAGGGGAGACCATGGGGGAGGGGTTCTACTTGACTTGACTCTGGAGACGTAAAGCTTGTGTTAGGATTGGGTGGGACAAGAGTGTAACGCGTGAAGAGTGTAACCGTCGACCTTTCAGTTTTCAGTCCTTTAACCGTTGGACTATTGAAGCTTCATTATTTTACCTATTAATCGCCATATAAGTAGCTTCTTGTATAGAAAACAATTTCAACAATAAACAAGATATCGATATAAGTTTTTAACACGCTAACATTTCACACGATCTGTTAATAGACCGTAACAAATAACAATGTCAGTTCGCATACCTTTTTAAGTCATACTTACGCACGCTATTACATTTTTTCAGCGATACAATCGCTGTAAAACATGTTGATGTCTTTGGAAAATCACTTAGTGCTAATTTCTCCATTCCCGAGAACCGTTTGTTCAAGTTTTGACGTTCTAACAGTTTTTGTATTGAAAATCTGTCAAAACATCAAACTCATTAAACGACGTTAATCGTCGTAAACGATGGTGAAATTGTAATTTTGTAATGACTTAATGAGATCTTTTTCGTGATATTCCCTGCGGATAAATGTAAGTACTTGGAGCATGAGCTCACTCAGCTAAGGCTGAAATCTATAGACTGTACTCTCACTCAGCTCAGACTCAAGACAGAGTATAAACAGACTTATGTCAGAGCATATTTGTGTCTCGTTTTAACTTCTATCTTGAGTCAGAGAGCACAATATAGATCTCAGCATAAGACTCTAGCCAGAGTTAAAATGAGATAGATTTATGGGAGGACATATTTGTCTCTCTTTCTAACTCTACCTCAAGTCTGAGCCAAGTTAGGGCATGCTCTATAGATCTCAGCCTAAAACCGATTTCCACCGATTTCCATTACCATAATCATCATTCTGTGAGCGCAACCGTTTAAAAATTGTTTTTACAAGTTGGTTTATAAAGTTCGGTTTGGCCAATAGCCAGCAAACCTGTAATGCCCACATTCCCACATCAGGCCAATCTCAACAATTGATGCAATGATTGTCTCAATTGGTCATATTTCAGAGTAAATAGAACTCCACTGTTTCATAATATCTTAAATTATTTTGACGTCCCTCGTTGAGACACTGGGAAATCGTTTCATTTGCGTTGACGCAGGGTTGGATAGTTAGTAAATGTTTCCTCCTTTAACTTAAACGTAAACTAAAATATAGCAAGAGTTGCCTTAAATTCCGGCGAATATAAAGTAGGTGCGGACCTACGTCGTCGCACAAGCTAGAAGTAAACCGGCTTGCTCGCATTCCGACATAGTTTAATAGAAATATACGATTATTGCAACTTTAAATTCTCCTCAAACAGTAATTTTGCTACAAAACACGAGTTATATATTTAGCTGTTCTGGCGGCAATATCTACTAAATCAGGCTATAAACACGTCGTCATAATCGAAATTTATAGTGAATATTATATTTTTCTCTGTAGCAGGAAAATTTATATTCAACGAATTTGATACGTCGAAATTTAGATTACAAGAACATAAATCTAAAACTACTGAGCATTTGAGGCTCGCGAGCCGAAGGGTATGGAGTAGAAATAGAAATAGAAATAGAAATATTTTTTTTTTATTCAAATAAACTTTTACAAGCACTTTTGAATCGTCAATGAATCTACCACTGGTTCGGAATGCCTTTCCTGCCGAGAAGAGCCAGCAAGAAACTCGGCCAGCTCGGAGTGGGCCACAGAATAGATGTTGAAAAAGAACTTGTGAAACGATTAAACAACCGGCCAAATGCGAGTCGGACTCGCATACGAAAGGTTCCGTACGAGAAAACGCCGAATAAAACATATTTCTATTAGGTAGTGGATTTAATTTTTAATTTATTTCAGACAGACGGATGGACAGCTGAAGCTAGTAATAGGGTCCCGTTTGTTGGACGGAACCCAAAAAAGGTGTTCCATCTTTTTGAATCGTTTCCCTAAACATCAGTGCGCGTTATTGTAAAAAGACAAGAGTTTATAGCGTTGGTTTGATTTACTTTGCTTGGTATCTTCTTGGTATGTGATTTTAATTAATAATCGCTATTCCGGTATTAAATATTGCAGAATGGAGATAATACCACAACCTTTTTTCAATTAGTTGGGAGTGGGCACAGCCCTTTCAGTTCCCATGTCTATTTCACGTAATTTGTAGATGTTTCAATTTACACCAGTTAGTGTACTTATTGCTAGTATCCGTTCAAGCGATTTATTACCGGCTGGTAATTGGATTTTAATCGACATCGACTATGCTAAGCGGCAACGTTAGGCAATAATAAAAGGAATTTCTCTTAGAGATTGATTTTATCAGTTATTTTGTTAACTTTTACGAGATAACAAGAAACTTGCACTTTCTCTTCAAACTTTTGTGCGTAAAAAAATTCTCTATATCATCCAAATATGATAATAGTAACTATAAAAATCTTATTGTTCCCTTTTTTCTTTCAGGTTACCTGACACGGGGCAGCCCCCGATACTCATCTCGCTTGCAGAAAACGCGAAGTTGGATCTAAGGACTGCAGAGGAGCTGTTATACGCGAACGAATCAGAGCAACACAATGAAACAACAAGTTTTGCCATCGCTGATAGTTCAGCGGACGACGACGACGATGAGGAAAAAGAAGTTACCGAAAAACCAAGCACGGAACCTCGACTCGTCGTCAAAGCAAAGCCTTTCCAAGATAGCCAACCGGAGGACGCAGCTCACACTACTACAGCACCGCAAGACGCGGAAATCGTAGAAGAATCTCAACCGGAAGAAAAACTCGAAGAAAACATTCCAATAAAACCAGAAACGCCACAAGAAGATATTCCCTCCTTCTCGGAGTGGGCGCAGAAACAGTTAGCCGAGGCCGAAAAAAAAGACACCGTGCTGAATCATTCAAGTCAACCTAGTCATAGTAATACGAATTTTAGCAGCAAAAACACTAAATTAAGATCAAAAAATTATGCGTCACCCGCGTGCGGTGCCAAAGTCGTCGCCGTAAATCCTGAGGCGGGTTCGGCTAGCTCTATTCTTTCTCCGAACAGAGATGAATACATGCTCAACACGTGCAACAGTCGCATTTGGTTCGTAGTTGAGCTTTGCGAAGCTGTGCAAGCACAAAAGATTGAGATCGCAAATTTTGAGCTTTTCTCCTCAACGCCCAAAGACATCGCTGTGGGTTTCAGCGATCGATTCCCTGTCAGGGAATGGGCCAGCGTCGGTCAGTTCACCGCGCAAGACATTAGAGACGTGCAAAGTTTCGATTTGTACCCGCATATATTTGGTAAATTTATCAGGGTTGAACTGTTATCACATCACGGTTCGGAACACTATTGCCCTATATCTTTATTCAAAGTTTACGGCACTTCAGAATTCGAAGTGCTAGAAAAAGAAAGCTCTCAACACTCTGCTCATATAGATGAAGACGAGGAAGATGAGATAATAGATGTCCCCGATGTACCCGCCGCCGAAGCGGAACCCTCGAAGAATCTATTCGGTTCCGCACGAGATGCTGTGATGTCTATTATGAAGAAAGCTGCTCAAGCATTAGTTAAGACAGAAGTTCCTAATAACGTTTCCAGTGAACACAACGATACATCAACAGACAATATGTATAAAAAGTGTTGCTCACCAAGCCATATAATAGTGTGTGATAATTGTAGTGAAACGCTTTACAGCGATGTGTATGAACTACTCAGTTGTAGCTCGGACAGATTAACGAGTTTAGTGCGTCAAGTTTTTCTAAGAGACACTTTAAAGTGCACAAGCGTATGTCAGAACTATGGTTTAGATTTTAAAAGTACAAAGCCTATAGAGTTCGGTGAGGAACGCGCGGCGTATGTAAACTCTTTCTTCCCGCCTAAATATATTGCAGCATTGTGCAACATACTAGCAATTAAAGAGAAAAAAGTAGTTTTAAACACAAGCTTCGAAACAGAAATGAACGTTACCTCTAATATAACTGTAGATGAGTCCCCGCAAAAGCTTAATAGTGAAACTAATTCCGAACAAGAATTAAAGTTAGTGCCAATCAAAGACAATGACACGGATGATAAAATGAATGAAACGGCTCAACCCGATGATAAAACTGTTGTACCTGAACAAAAACCTGAGCATTCTCCTGTAGCGTTACCTAAAGATGACAAAGATAAAAAAGATATTTGCAAAGAAGATTCTCAAGCAAGTACTGAAGAACAATTAACTATAGCGGAAACGCAAGTGGATCCTGCGCCTCTAGAAAAACAATCAGAAGAAAAGAATGAAATAGAAAACCAAGACGGTCCAAAGATTGAAAATAAAAATGGAAAAGATGTGAATATTGATAAGCCAAAAGATAATCTAAATATAGGAGATGAAATAAGTGATCAAGTGATGATCGAATCTGACAGTTTCATGTCAGACCTGGATCAGATAGCGGTGGACCCAACTCCTGCCGGTGCTCAGGCCGCGTTGAATCAAAACCAGGCGCAGGCGTCTCTACAGAAAGAGTCTGTATTTTTAAGGCTGTCGAATAGAGTAAAGGTGGGTTAAGTTGATATTATTTAAATAGTCGTAGATAAAATTAAAAAATTTCTTTACTCATTTGCAAGGTCACTAGTTTCTTCATCACGAAAAGTGATACGTACTTATTATTCAGAATTATGTCAGGAAACCAGTTTTTTACTGTTGTTTGTGAGTTTTCTCAAAACTATATTATATAAAAGTAAATTAACATTCAAAAGTAAAGCTCAACATTTTGAATTTCAGACGCTCGAAAGAAACATGTCTCTGTCGGGGCAATATCTTGAAGAGTTGAGCAGAAGATACAAGAAGCAAGTCGAAGAAATGCAAAAGTCGTTGGAAAAGACGCTGTTCCAAATGTCGGAAGAAAGAAAAAAAAGTAGTGAACGAGAACAAAAATACTTAGATCAGATGACGCTTCTACAAGACAAACTTGCACAAATGACTATAGCAGTAGGGGTATTAATGGAGGAAAGAGACAGCTGGTTCGGGAATTTAACATTCTTTAAATTTTTAATTTACCAGTCCATAATAATTGTTATAGCATTCTATTATATATCAAAAAGAAGAAAACCTGAATCTATTCTAGTACCTATTCCAAAGAAGACAAAAAAGAAACAGGATAAGTTTAGAAGAAAATCTGTGGAAGGTGTTAGTGGGCATGCTACTCCTTCAGCTAAGAAGAGAAGGCCAAGTGAGGAAGCGTTCCAAATTGTTAGGCTTTCTGATGAAATAGAAAAGGAATTAAACGTCGGAGAATGGCAAGTTGCTAAAAAGAATAGAAGGAGGAAACCTTCAATGATAGTTCACAGAAATACAGAAACTGAAATAGTTAATGAAAATACATCATCTACAGATTGTTTGAGAGAGTTGCAAGAAAACCCAATAGCTTTAGATGAGGCAGAATTTTTTGCTCCAGTTTCGGAACCAAAAGAATTCACAGAGAATAAAGTAAAAGAGTTACCAAAAACTAATGGATCGTTCTTCAATAATTTGAAGACAAAGACCATGAAAACTAGACGGCTGTCGTCGCCAGCATTTCTTAGGACGTTTAATCGTCAGAGCAGTAGGAGTAATCCAAGTCCAGCAGTCAAGGCTTTGGAGCCGATTTTTAATGGGAAATTAAGTAAGAAAGCTGCCTCCGAATCGCCCACAGGAAGTTTATGGTCAGAATCTACAGATATTTCCCAAAATGGACACCCAGAAAGTGATAGTGGCGGAAAAAAGAAGAAAAGTCTTAAAAATATATTGAAGAAAGTATTTTAAGATCGTGGTCCCGATTCTGTATTGTGCAGAAACTGGAATAGTTCTCGAGAAGTTCGAAGGCATTTTAAATTTTAAGTGAGGGATTTTGGCGTTTGCCATACGAAAAAAATACCAAGTACAAGACAGTAAAAAAAGTGTGCTTAAATAACCCTTGCAATTTTAAAGAGGAATAAAAATGCAACTGTTACGAGTACACCTGGCAATACCGCATCTATTTTTACAATTATGGAAATACTGTTGGAATTGCAGCAGATAATACTGTTCGCTTTGCGAGTTGCAGTAACGACTTTCTCAACACGGTCTACATAAAAATGCATCAAAGGTTATACATTACAGATGACGTAATTACGTAATGGGCGACCAGCTTAAAGCCGAATTCCGCTTTTGTCGTATTAAGAGTTAGGAGTGTCATATTATCTGGAAGCAACTTTTCACTCGTGGAATTTCTCAGTCTCTAAACTAAGGGCCCATGATGACTATTTTGTGTTTTATATAAATGTCACTGTGCTTAATTAATAATAATAATTATTATTAATGAATTGTGTAATGTATGTTTATCGAAAATTATGTTTAAATATATTTATCTACTTAAATTATTGTAAAAAGTATTTTGTGTCGTTGTTAGTAATCGTCTATAGTGTTCTATAGCTGATACGAATTGTGATAAATTAGGATGCCTAATGCTATTTCATTTTTTAGGGTTACGTAGCCTAAAACTGTAAACCTTTGGTACGAGTTTATCGTTTTCGAAAAAGGAATTCAATGTCGAGTTACATCTGTACTTAATAACTTTGTAAAATAAAAAATCACTAAAACAGAATTTCTGTAATACTTAAAACAAGAAGCCTCAGATCCATTTTTGATATTTTGTTATATTGAAACTCGAAAGTCTTAAGTTCGAATAGGCAAACTTATACAAAGGGTGCTTGAGTATTTATATTTTCTTTATATCCATTTAACACATTTATCTGTCTGTGTGGCACAGCAAAGAGTTCCTAATTAACTTATTTAAGTTCAATCATTTATGTTGCAATGTGTCCGCTTCGAAAATTTAAGTGATCACAGATCTTAGCAACGGTAAATGTTTTAGACATTTGTTGTATTATGAAAATGTCGAAAACCAGACTTGGGCTGCTCTTGTTTGCTTGTTTAAGTATTTGGTAATATGCCAGATAAAATTGTGCATCCTCACATTATAAGCAGTTAAAATCACCTAAGTTAAGATCATTTTGCATTACATTTGTCATTTTTGGCTCAAATATTAAAATACTTTTTCAACTGCCACTTAATATTTTATTGCCTTCAGTATAATATTGATGTTTGTGTTCTAAAACAACTTAAGATTACTTACTCAGAGTAGAAAAATCAGAAAAAAACTATGTGCACCATGTTATTTTTTTTTTTGTATGGATAGGGCTACGGAACCCTTCAAATGAGAGCGCGAGTCGCGCTTGATGTTTTTTATTTTGCTAGAATGCCAGTACGATACGCTACGGACAGTGGACGCTAGTCCAGAAAAACAAAGAAACGGCATTAAATGCATAAATTTATTTATTGAGTTGTTTTATTTTTTCATTCTTTTTTCTTAATATTATTATAAATTACAATCATTTAAGACTATACATAGCACGCTGTTACGCAAAAAGCATCCAACCCACAAAACCTGTCTAATTAAATACATACCTATTATAAAAGAACTTTGCTATGGAAAAGTTATGTGGGTTGGAACCTTTTTGCGTAGCAACGTCACCAATACCAATTATTATATATTATACAAAACCTTACCAATAAAAAAAATATAAATGCGAAAGTGTGTTTGTCGGTTTGTCTATCAATCAAGGAGCAATGGAGCGACCGTTGACGTGATTTTTATTTTGGGTATAGTTGAGGATCTGGAGAGTGACAGGCTATTCTGGCAGAACAGAAAGTTCCCGTGGGATTTTTAGACCTAGCCCGCACTGCGAAAAAAATCGCGTGAATTTTATGCGCGCGGTAAAAAAATCTGTAGTTATACAAATTTTACGCGGTTTTTAATTCGCAAGTGCAAGTATCTCCATATGATAGCGAGTTACCGAAAGATTTAAACGATCGGTATAGTTCTTGCAATTCACGACGGCGCGGCGCGTCTATAAACAAATAGTACAGACTATTTTTCCTTAGCTTTCCTAAAAGGTAGAGAAATTACGGAAAACGTTGCTTAAGACGTTTTAGAGTTTATATTTCAATTGTAACACATTTTCATAGATAGTGTGAAATAGTTCTTGTAATTCACGAGGGCGCGTGGCTCATGGTTGTGTGTGTGTCTTATCTGTATAAGTATGAGCGAGAACTTGCTCGCGCCTGACCGCTCCCACCTAGGCTCCTGAAAGGCACGCATACTTACGCAATGTGCATGCACACGACGTAACCACAAGTAAAGCTCACGCGCCTTCGTGAATTGCAAGAACTATACAGCGAAAAAAAAATCGCACGGATTTTATTCGCAGTGCGGGCTAGCGCTTAAAATCCTTTCTCCACGCGGACAAAGTCGCGGGTGAAAGCTAGCAACATAATATTTCATTAAATCCTATGAAACAATAGTAATCGATTGTAGAAAATCTTTTAAGTCCACACATTTGATTTTAACTAAGCCTTTGTCCCTCGCGGCAGAGTTTATAGCTCTCGCGGCTTCCTCCAGGCTTTCCATGGAGTACTGTGTGTTTGTGTTCGTCGCGAACACTATCTCGTTAACCTCCTCGTAGAGTTTGACGGTCACTAGGTGCTTGAAGTGTTTCTTTAGCGTCGACATTATAGTTTCCCGCAGGTTGGTGTCTCGGCAGACTAGATTGAGGATCAAGTGGCCTGAAAGTAAGTATATAAGAGGGTTTTAGTAATTTCTTGTAACATGAAAGATTCAGCCGGTTTTGGCATTATGGAAAATTTAGAAAATTTGACAAAAAACCAATTAACCGTTTCATGTAGCATTATCATGTGATAGATTTGAATTTAATTTTTTACTCCAACTTTTCTTTTAATACGTTTCTCTGACGATAATGCGACACGACAGAATTGTCACCTAACCGAGAAACATTGTGAAACGTTTAAAAGAAAATATGGTCGAAAGCTTCGATTTTCATATTATAACTTCAGTTTTCTATATCTACAAACTTCAATCTCAAGGGTTTGATAAGAAATTGAGGATAACATTATGGAGAACTCTCAGGCGTGCATGTTTCCTCACGATTTTTTCTGGTTTGGCAGATTACTCCTGCAACCTTATCTGAGAAGAGACCTGCGTATAGTAGTGAGCCGTTAATGGGTTGCAGGTGTCAAGTATGCAAGTATGTCATGCTCTTTAAACATTTCTGTGGTGGTGACGTGTGGCGCGGGTTGTTACGTTCCATCAAATATGGTTGAGCGAAGCAATGATTGGATCATGCGTCATGCTCGTGAACGGGTGCCACCAACGGGAATGGGTCTGCTTTGTCTGCCCATCTTGACATGCGTTGGATTATTGTACCTACGTATGCATTTTTAAAGCTTCATTCTGGAAGCACTGTATACATAGCATAGTTTTGTTACCTATTGTAAAAATTTTTTTTTTAAAAGAGTTACTTCTGAGTTTCTTGCCGGCTCTTTTCAGCAGAATCTGCATTCCGTACCGGTGGTAGATTTATGACGTGTCATAATAGCTACAAGTTGGCCAACATGAAATAAATAAATTTTGAATTTGAAGGTTGTTGATCATGAGCCAGCTCACCGTCGTCGGTGAGGATCTGGTTGGCGTGGCGCAGCACGTCGTCGGCGAGGAACTGGCGCGGCGGACACGACAGCCCCAGCGTGCGGTCCTTGCTGTCCATGTCGAACAGCACGGCGCCGTACTGCCGCCCTTCACATACAAATAGGGCTGTTAGATCAGACCACTCTCTCAACCTCTAATAATATGTAATACCTTTTCACCGCACTAGCTTAAAAAGGACGCTTTCGCTGTCTAAAACCAGTGAGCAAAAGTCGTTTTTGCTCATTTAGTGAGGAAAAGTGCTGTCTCAAGAAAAGTTGAACTATTTATTTATTTATTCTGTACATTATAATCTTAAAAACTAACTACTACTACTACTACTAGTGAGGTGAAAAGTTGTATGTATCACACGATAGCAAAGTTTTTGTTTTTTGTGCCTTGAAATCCCTCACTAAACTTAGGATTCTAACTTAGAATCCTTCGCCCGCTCGGGGTTCAAACTAGGCACTCGCAACAAAAATGAACTTTGCTATCTTGTTGAACAAATAACTATTTTCAAAAATAACTGATGACCGATATAAAAAAAGAAACTGTTTTTACTTTATCTAACCAGATGGTCAGAGTATTGGAATTGTGTCGAGTTTTAGTTGTTACACGAATCGGACTAACATGCGATATACTCTTATTTTGTGATTGAAGGGATATAAGCTAGTAGTTACCAGCATCCGCCTCGTCCCTCAAGAAGTCGAGACCATCTTTGATCTGCACCTTGAGGCGCGCGTCCACTTCACACTCGAAGTGGTTCTTGGCCACTTCCAACATGGCGGGGTCCAGGTCTACAGCTGTCACCTATGGAGTACATATCGACGGTGAAATAAAAGTGTTAATGAATCGATTTTTTTAAATATTTTATGAAAATGTTAGGTTAGGGTTACTATCTATAATTTATAATGTAACTAGATGATTACCGCGACTTCATTCACGTGGATTAAGGTTTTTGTTCCCGCAGGAACTCTCTTATTTCCCGGGATAAATATGATAGGCTATGTTCTATTCCAAACTATAATCTACCTCTGTGCCAAATTTCAGCCAAATCGGTACAGTCGTTGCAACGTGTTTGAGTAACAAACATACAAACTTTCGCATTTATAATATTAATATATAGGATTTTTTTTTAATAAAGAATATTAGCCAAGCAGAAGTTGACTATCCCCTATCCCCTCCAAATGAGCATAAAGCTTGTGCTAGGAATCCCATTCCTATGGGATAATGACAATAGCGCAACGGGTGGGGTTCGAACCTGCGACCTTTCAGTTTTCAGTCCGCACCTTTAACCGGTATTGAGGCTTATATTTAAAACGACTGACTGACTGATTGATTTATCAAAGCACACCTCAAATCACTGGACAGATCTGGCTGAAAGGAATCTTCTGATTCTTTTTCTTTATCAACCGATAGACGTCCACGGCTGGACAAAGGTCTCTTGCACGGACTTCCACGGGCTTCGGTTTTGCGAATCCAGCGGCAGGCGGTCAGAAATCGACTATAGTGGAACGGGTGTGGATTGAACCACAACCTTTCAGTTTTCAGTCAATCAGTGTACGATCGCGTGTTCGAGTTCACCTTGAGGTCGTCGTAGCACTTCTTGAGGAACATGCAGAGGCAGCCGCCGCCGAGGCCCAGCACGGCCACGCGGTTGCTGCGAGTGAGCTGCACTCCGACGCACATGAAGCTCACCTTGAGGTCGTCGTAGCACTTCTTGAGGAACATGCAGAGGCAGCCGCCGCCGAGGCCCAGCACGGCCACGCGGTTGCTGCGAGTGAGCTGCACTCCGACGCACATGAAGCTCACCTTGAGGTCGTCGTAGCACTTCTTGAGGAACATGCAGAGGCAGCCGCCGCCGAGGCCCAGCACGGCCACGCGGTTGCTGCGAGTGAGCTGCACTCCGACGCACATGAAGCTCACCTTGAGGTCGTCGTAGCACTTCTTGAGGAACATGCAGAGGCAGCCGCCGCCGAGGCCCAGCACGGCCACGCGGTTGCTGCGAGTGAGCTGCACTCCGACGCACATGAAGCTCACCTTGAGGTCGTCGTAGCACTTCTTGAGGAACATGCAGAGGCAGCCGCCGCCGAGGCCCAGCACGGCCACGCGGTTGCTGCGAGTGAGCTGCACTCCGACGCACATGAAGCTCACCTTGAGGTCGTCGTAGCACTTCTTGAGGAACATGCAGAGGCAGCCGCCGCCGAGGCCCAGCACGGCCACGCGGTTGCTGCGAGTGAGCTGCACTCCGACGCACATGAAGCTCACCTTGAGGTCGTCGTAGCACTTCTTGAGGAACATACAGAGGCAGCCGCCGCCGAGGCCCAGCACGGCCACGCGGTTGCTGCGAGTGAGCTGCACTCCGACGCACATGAAGCTCACCTTGAGGTCGTCGTAGCACTTCTTGAGGAACATGCAGAGGCAGCCGCCACCGAGGCCCAGCACGGCCACGCGGTTGCTGCGAGCGAGCTGCACTCCGACGCACATGAAGCTCACCTTGAGGTCGTCGTAGCACTTCTTGAGGAACATGCAGAGGCAGCCGCCGCCGAGGCCCAGCACGGCCACGCGGTTGCTGCGAGTGAGCTGCACTCCGACGCACATGAAGCTCACCTTGAGGTCGTCGTAGCACTTCTTGAGGAACATGCAGAGGCAGCCGCCGCCGAGGCCCAGCACGGCCACGCGGTTGCTGCGAGTGAGCTGCACTCCGACGCACATGAAGCTCACCTTGAGGTCGTCGTAGCACTTCTTGAGGAACATGCAGAGGCAGCCGCCGCCGAGGCCCAGCACGGCCACGCGGTTGCTGCGAGTGAGCTGCACTCCGACGCACATGAAGCTCACCTTGAGGTCGTCGTAGCACTTCTTGAGGAACATGCAGAGGCAGCCGCCGCCGAGGCCCAGCACGGCCACGCGGTTGCTGCGAGTGAGCTGCACTCCGACGCACATGAAGCTCACCTTGAGGTCGTCGTAGCACTTCTTGAGGAACATGCAGAGGCAGCCGCCGCCGAGGCCCAGCACGGCCACGCGGTTGCTGCGAGTGAGCTGCACTCCGACGCACATGAAGCTCACCTTGAGGTCGTCGTAGCACTTCTTGAGGAACATGCAGAGGCAGCCGCCGCCGAGGCCCAGCACGGCCACGCGGTTGCTGCGAGTGAGCTGCACTCCGACGCACATGAAGGAATGGTAGGGCGACATGTTATGGCCAAAGTCCACGACTAGCTTCGACTTGTTTTTTCTTTTCACTGAAAAAAATTAAATAAAAAGTGTTAAAGAGCTCTCTTATATTCCGGGATAAAAAGTAGCTTACGTGTTATTCCAGTCTATAATCTATCTTTGTGCAAAATTTCAGCCAAAGTGCCAAAATTTCAGTCGCTGGGGATTAAGTAACAAACATTAATCCGTCCAAACTTTCGCATTTATAATATTAAAAGGAATTAATAGGATCACCGCTTTATTAGGCTATCAGCGTTTAAGATCGTACTGTAGGATATAAATATATTTAATAAAAAAATATATAAAAAAATCACAGCAATATTTTGGCGTTTGGGCTACTTTAGGCTACATCAGTTGAAATTCGGCTACATTAGGCTACTTAAGTTGTGAAAAATGGCGACTTTAGGCCTTGTGTTGTTGGTAACACTGTAGGTTACCTGTTTTCAGTTTAGCCTCGGACTGCACCAGGAACTGATTGTCGAGGAACACGAGGCGGCGGTAGGTGGTGCCCTCCACGTCCACATCCTCCACCACGAAGTCGCCCGACACCTTGCTGGTGCCCTCGTGCACCTTGACGCGCCGCCCCACGTCGCTGCCCAGAGATAGGAACGGGATCTGGAAGACATAGGCATGATTTTTTTTTTAAATATATAAATAGCGGGCAAACGAGCTGGCGGGTCACCTGATGTACAGTGATTACCGCCGCCCATGAACACTTGTAGTACCAGAGGCACCACCGATGCGTTGCCGGCATTTCAGGAACTTATGATAACAGGAACTTGAATAACCCCATATTGTAATTAAGTGTAATATTAACCCCATATTGTAATGATGACCGACTTTGAAAAACTGATGTATTTTTTTTATTCGATGACAAGATAGTCCTTGACTGCGATTTCACCGTTATTCGCATTCTTTAAAAAAAAAATCATCATGCTTATTGTACATTAATTTTGCTGCCATCCTGGTAGTACCTAGCCGCCTTGGTGAAAAATGTTGCAAAAACGGGGAAAATTATCCATATTTGAGGGCTTCCGTTGCGTGCGCTGCGTAAACGGTTCAAGTTACCCAAAAAATATGTATGAAAGAATTATTACTCTTTAAATGATTTTTAAAAAAATCCGCGACAGTATATGTATGTCTATTTTTTAAGATTGACTCATTATAACCTTTTTTATGGTAATCAAATTTGGTCGAAATTAATGCATTATTGCCAATTGTTTGCCAAAGACTTTTATCAACATTGACGCGGGCAACAGTTTAAATATAGTTTTTTTATGGCACGTCCTAACACCAGCCAGCGTTAACCCACCTGTCCACTGAACCCGTTGGGCGCCAGCATCTTGGCGGAGTGAGCCAGCTCCTCCTTGACCGCGTCGAGGCTGCGGAACAGATGTCCCCGGCGCAGCACCGCCACCACCAGCCGCCCGAACCGCGCGGAGTCCTGCAGCTGCCGCCTGCCCGCCGGGGTGCCGAACAACCACTCCGATTCCCTGTCATATAGGAGCCTTGTTGGTCTAATAGTGAGCACATTGTTTTTTTTTTTTTAGAAAAAATATTTATTTGGCAAAACAACATTAACAATGAATATAATAATATTCATTGAGACCCACACTAGGCATTCCTATATCGTAGGGCCCAATTTACCACCATTAACAATATTACTTATAGTTGTCGCTGAGATGACGTGACAGACAAATTACCAACGAAACAATTACGATAACAATTGACAAGATTATATGTTTGACGACCTCCCTGACACAGTGGTGAGCGCTGTGGTCTTTTAACTGGAAGGTCTCGGGTTCGATTCCCGGCGGGGGCAATTTGGGAATTTATCATTTCTGAATTGTCCCTGGTCTGGTCTGGTGGGAGGCTTTGGCCATGACTAGTTATCAAAGACGTGCCGCCAAGCGATTTAGCGTTCCGGCACGATAGCATGTAGAAACCGATTAGGGAAATTCCCAAATTGCCCCGCCGGGAATCGAAACCCGGACCTCCCAGTTATAAGACCACAGCGCTCACTGCTGCGCCAGGGAGGTCGTTAAAAGTTCTACTGTGGATGACGAGGTCAAGAAATTTTCAGTACTAGCCCGGAGTTAGAAAATTGGCGGTGAGTCACCCCCGTGCCTCGGAGAGCACGTAAAGCTGTCGGTCCTGCGCCTGATCTCTCTTCGGTCGTGTAGGATTTCTTTAATAAAGGCATTACGCAGATGGGGCCAATATTTTACTGCGCTAAATGTGTTGTAACATAATTAATGACGTTAGCCGCTAGGCGCTAATCCATTTGAGCGCAGCCGTTAATACTAACATTAATGCAAATGGAGCAGTGGCATTATGATATTAGTGTGACATTATCTCGTCAAAATTAGACAGAACTCCAGTGCCAAATTAGTTGCGTTATTGCACTTGCGACCGCATTGCAGCGGGCGCACTGATATTGCATTCAAAACTGGATTCTTGGACGCAGAGCGTGTTAGTAATTCATGACGAGAATTATTTTCGGCACAGATTTATTGTCGTGTTTACAAATACTCTTATAAAGGGTAATGCTAATGTTATACATGCGAATGTGTGTAGGTTTGTCCTTCAACCACGCAGACGCAGAGGTCGGGGACCTGGAGAGTGACATAGGCAAACTCAAACTCAAAATTATTTATTTCATGTAGGCCAACTTGTCGCTCTTATGACAAGTCGAGAATCTACCACCGGTTCGGAATGCTGATTCTGCTGAGAAGAGCCGGCAAGAAACTCAGCAACTTCAACTCAAATTACTTTTAATTCCAAAAATCAAAGAGTTCCCGCGGGATTTTAAAAAACTAAACCCACTATAATCTAATAAATAAAAGTCTGCCTTAGGATCAGAGAAGATATGATGCTTTTAGCTGCGGCGATCGGCGTTTTTGCGATTTTTATTCGCTTTTCGGAAGCTCGATGCCGCGTCCGACATAGAACAGTTTCTTGTAATAGAAACCCAATTAATTTTGTGACCCTACAAGGGAATCTAACACGGGAACTCGTCATCCGCATTTAAACATGCTAATTCTAACCACGATCCAGTTAATACGACGATCACAACTCAAAAAGCATTTTCTTATGGGTAACGGAAACATATTTTTTTCTGTGATCGAAGGATATTTTGAATATACCAAAAAAAAAACCGAAATATTCCAGGCTTTCCAGGCACGAACATTTATCCCGAAAGATAATAATTATTTACTGGAAAATTCAGCTTTCCCATGATCTCAATATTACGCGTCACAAAAAATCTTTTACACGATCCTTGGTAAAGTAAATCCATAAACATAGAATTACTTACTAATTACGTTAACACTACATATATTACATGACTATCTCGTTTTAAATTTTTGAACCTACCTGAATATGATAAATATTCGCCACTAGCACTTCCGAATCCCTATCACAAAACAATTTTTTTTTACACAATTTTTTTAATGAACCTTTTCACATATAAATAGAAAATAATTAATAAAATTAATTTTCATCTGAACAAAGAATATTAACATCATACGAAAAAAATGACTGTTTTAAATTAAATCGAAATAAGTGCACTGATATTTTTTTTTTACCGCTTGGACGCCGTGTATTTTTTGTAAATATAATTAGTAGTAGTTTTAATTTATTTTTTTAATATTACTGTGAAATTACCTTTCATTTATTGGTAACTTAATAAAGAATTTTTCAAAACTGTTATTTTAATTTTAAATCAAAGAAGGTATTTTAATTTTGTAATTTTGTGAAACACGGTTATCCAGTAGCCCTTTCGACATCGGTCTAAAGTGTCTGTGTAATTTGTCTGCGCTGCGACTCGGAAAAAGCAGGCGCAGGGAGTGTTTAATGTTTATCAGCTTAGGTACTGTTGCTATTTATATTTACTACGATTCACGTCATTTCGGATATATTGCAGCATAGTTTTGACGACCTCTCTGGCACAGTGGTCTTAAGCTAAGCGCACACTACGAAAAAAAAAAACGCGAAAAAAAATCGTCAATCGGTGAACCATCATAAATTGTGATTATAAATCATATTTTGATGGTTCACAGACACACTTTGATAAGCCATTTTAGTAAAACTTTAAAGGCCAACTACGCAGACTACTAAATTATTAATAAACTAGATTTTTTCCGCGGCTTCGCTCACATTAAGTTCGATTTTTCAAACCCCTATTTTATCCCCGTAGGGCTTGAATTTTCAAAAATTTTTTGATAGATCAGTCAGTCAACTTAGCCTTTTATATATTTAGATGACGTACTACGCTGTGGGTGTCATATTTCATTACAATAACCGTCAAAAACGTAATTATCAATACCAGTTACCAGAAAATAATTACATGGCACTCGCGCATTAATTGATTGTCTTAAGTCTACGTTTGGACCTTGTCAGAAACTTACATTCTAAGCGTTATACTTAGTTCAGAGACAACAACGAAGATGCATTATGCGCTGGCTCTATACAAAAAGGATCTAACTTCAATGCCACGAAGTAATCCTATCCTATTAATAATATAAATGCGAAAGTTTGGATGGATGGATGTTTGTTACTCAATCAAGCCGCAACGACTGAACCAATTTTGCTGGGCACAGAGATAGATTATAGTCTGGATTAACAAATAGGCTACTTTTTATCCTGGAAAATAAGAGTTCCCGCGGGAATAAAAAAAAAACTTAATCTACGCCAACGACGTCGCGAGCATCAACTAGTAGGTAATATCTATAGGAATAGACGCGAAAGAAAAACATTTCTAAAGCCGTAGGTAGGTAGGCCATGGAAATTATTTCCAGCAGATGAATAACAGCATTGTTTACCACGGAACGTAGTTTGCGTAACTCTACGGAATAGGATTTCGAGGTGAAGACAATCTATTTATATCCTACGCTAAATCAACACTTAAATGCACGTAAACAACATTTAAAAACTATATTTAGCCTACGATGAATGATTGATATTATATTAGTAACATTTTGGCAGTTTTGAGCGCTGTGGTCGTATCACTGGGAAGTCTCGGGTTCGATTCCCGGCGGGGCAGCTTGGGAATTTATTATTTCTAATTGTCTCTGGTCTGGTAAGAGGATTTGGCCGTGTCTAGTTACCACGCTACCATCAAAGACGTGCTGCCAATCGATTAAGCGTTCCGACACGATGGCGAGTAGAAACAGGTTACGGGTATAGGTTGAATATACACTCCCATACCCCTTCCAAGGTAGCCCACTACCATCTTAGACTGTATCGTCATTTACCATCAGTTGAGATCGCAGTCAAGACTATCTTGTCATCGAATAAAAAAAAAACCTGCGTTATCTGAATCTGACGGCTACCAGCGACTCCTAAGATCATCCGTCCACCTAATGGGAAGTCATTTAACCATACAATTGTATAATATTTTTTTTTATCAAAGAATAATGGGTAATTTTGTATGGGCCACGTACCTAAGACTATAGCATTAAGAACTATGTCGGTTTTGGTTGTCCAAATAGAGTAATTAATCCTAAGACAGCATGTCTGAATTGCTAAGAGAAAAAAAGGTATGCTCGTTAGAAGAACTATTTTACCTATTAATTAATTTAATAGAAAATTCATAAATTATAAATTCCCAGATTGCCCCCGCCGGGAACCGAACTCGAGACCTCCCAGTTATAGAACCACAGCGCTCACCACTGTGTAGTGAGTAGGGTCAAAAACGTATTGGGTTTCTATGGAGTAATTATTCCTAAGACAGCATGTCTGAATTTGCTTAAAGAAAAAAGGTATACTTGTTAACAGTGGCGTGCCTATAATACAGGCATAAAAGCTCTGCCTACCTTTAAAAAAAAACAAAATAAAGCACTTAATTAAAGACACTAAAATTAAAGACTTGAAATAGGCCAATTCAAATATTTACTTATTTAGCGCTCCGCATAAACAATTGGCTATCTACGCCATCTATCGCTACAGACTAGCAACTGTATAGGTTAGTCGTGCAACCGAAAAGCAGCAGCTTCGAATGCCTATAAACTCACACAACCTTGCTCACACAGATAGTATATTATACAACTCAACACAAGTAAATCGTGTAGATTGGTTTAGATGTGTTGTGATTACATGGAAGATTTTGTCCAATAGCGTAAATTATGACGCGATATAAAGGCACAGCCTATGGCTTGTGATTGGTCAATCGCAAAGGGTAATTAATAAGGGTCATAATCGCGCGTGTTCGAAGGTGAAAACAAACGAACTTTTTATTTTCTGTAATCCAAATAAGTAGCTAATCTATTATTATTGTAAACTTATTATTAATTTAATTTAATTATTCAGATTCTTTCCGTAAATTTAAAGACGGTTTCAGAAAATATTAACATCGAAAAGACGTAATGTTTTCGTAGGCGAATAAAAACAGATAAGTCAAATGGAGTCTAATTTAAAAAAATAAAAGATTTAATAGCCCTGAGCCCTAAGTTTCAATACATTAAAAAAGAGAATTTTTTATTTAAATAGTAACTCACAAAGAAAATGAAAGGTAACTTAAAATTTAAAAGTAATTTTTGACTCCAGTTTTTAGATTATCATTTCTAATTCTACGCAACAGGGGCCAAGGCCAGGGCCATTTTGTTTTCTTATAATTGTTTACTTTCGTATGAGTGCATAGTGTTTTTGTTTATTTTGTAATTTGTGTAAAGTTTTTGCGGGCATAAGTAAATAAAAACTTATAGGATTTGTGACTTTCTTGAAAATGGAACTTATTTTATCATAGAAAAAAGTGAGAAAGTACTTAACACGAGTATTTAACGTTAATAATTATTGATTCTTCTAACCGGCTTTAGTGGTTGTGTACACACAAATAGTTTGTTTTGTTTTCCTTGCATTTTATTTTGTAATTAGCCGTACGGTATGGAATGATAGGATATTCTGAACAGGTATGTGGGTCGTTCTACTTTTCTACCGACAATGAAACGACGTTTTTCTGTTTTTTTGGTTTTTTGAACTATCTATAATTGTGTTTTATGTGTGGGATTTAAAAAAAACTGCATCTGTGTTTTCATTAGTACTAATTAAAGTTTCCTTCCTAGCTAATATTGATTCTTTTTTAATGTTGGTTTTTGAAAAAATAATGTGACAAAGTGGTCTTTTTCTGTAGAGACCACATTTCAGTTTACCACTCTGTCACGGCATTATACGGAAAACGAACGTATAAAATATGCTGGTTAGAGAACATGAAAAATGACATAATATTAATAGATAAGAAAAATATGGACGTTTATTCGAACCGAATAAAAAACCGTTTATATTAATACTCTAACGAGATGCCATAATAAGAAGAAAGACAGACTATTGTCGGTAGAAAAGTAGAACGACCCATGTGCTTTTATTTTAACTAGCTTCTGCCCGCGACTTCGTCTGCGTGAGGGGGGTTTTTAAAACGCCTGCGCTAACCCTCTACTTTACACGGAACAACAGGGAACCCAGCTCACATCTTGGACCTATGTAGATATGTGACTTGACTTAAATTTTCATTTTACCTATAATGACGTACCTATACATATACGTGTGTGTCCTAATATATGCCTACCCTAAGCCCAAACCCTGTGCACGCCACTGCTTGTTAAAAGAACTATATTTCCCCTAATATTATTAATTCAGTAACAATTAATTTAAGAAACAATTCAGAAATTATAAATTCCCAAATTGCCCCACCAAGAATCGAACTCGAGACCTCCCAGTTATAAGACCCCAGCGCTCACCACTACGCCAGGAAGTTTGTTTTCTGTGGCGATCATTTCAAGAGAACTATGTCAAGCAGACATCAGTCGCTGCTTCAATTCAAAAGTACCACAAATAAAAAAATTGTAGACTACAATTTTTAACAAAATTTCTACAAAAAAAACTACTCAAAACACTTAAAAATACACTTTAAATAAAAAATAAGAAAGCAGTAGACAAAAATTTTTATTTCATAAGCTCTTCTGTAAAAAGTGTAATTTTTATCTATGATAGTTTTGAATTGAAGCTGTGATCTATCAGTTGAAATGGTCATGATGATCACTATTAAATAACCTTACCTCCCCTGAGGCACAATGAACACTGCATATTTGTTGATAGCTTGGGCTTTCTTCTGATCCACTATGTACAGGGTGTAGCGAGGGATTTCCTCCCCAGGCAGCATTAAATCCAGAGACACCTGTTCACAAAAAAAATCTAAATACTCACAAATCTCTCAGCCTTAATTATATTATGATATAAATGAGAAGTGTTTGTTTATCAATAATTATCCCTCAATAGCCCAATGGTTAAAGGCGTAGACTGAAAACTGAAAAGTCCCAGGTTGAAACCCCACCCATTGCACTATTGTCGCGCCTACTCCTAGCACAAGCTTTCCGTTTAGTTGGAGGGGATAGGAGGACATTAGTCAACTTCAGCTTGGCTAATATTCTTTTTTTAATATAAAAAAAAAATTATTTGTCCTGTTTTGTAATTATTGAATCCACTCAATCCACACATACGAAGTCGCTGGCATCAACTAGTACTTAATAAACAACAATACAGTTATGTAGTCAATATATGTTTAATAAATGACATTGCCACCTCATCATCTCCATCTAGTGATGTCTTAGCAAGTCCGTTGGTGATGAACGCAGCATCTTGCGCTGATTTCACAGAGGACTTCAGCTCATCTGCAGTTTCCAGCCGCTGCATTTTGTCGCCTGCCATGCATACTTCAACAATCTGAAATATTTCAATAAATTACTATAAAAATATATATCGACACTTGAAAGGCAATAAGCAACATTTTCAGTGATATTGAGTTACATACATCATTGAAATTAGCAGAATTTTCAGCGTGAATTGGTTTTACTCTCTTACCAGTAGGAAGTTATGTTGTCGCTTTTTAAATTTTGTGATTTTTATGCAATTATTACTATTTCAGAAAATAATGAGAAAATTCATAATATCAGTTTATTAAGCCTAAATATACTACGTTAAAAATTCATTGGAATCAAGTAGTTATGACCAAAAGGCGTATATTAACGAATTTTTTTCCAAAAAAAAACTTTAAAATGCTCTAGTGTAGAAAATAAATTTCTATAAAAAGGCAACTTACCAATCTAGGCATTTCTTTGAACTTGGTAGCCACTACCACAAATACTGGTAAAGTCATACCATCCCCATTCTCCACATTTTTTTCCTCAGCCTCATGACATCTCACCACTCTGAACATCCACGACTTGTCGCAAAAGAATTCCACTAATTTATTCAATATATGACTTTGTAACAATGTTATACAAACAAAACGTCCACCAATTCTCAACACTCTCTTAATTTCATTAAAATATTTGTCTATTCTTTCATTAGTTTCTCTACTTTCGTCCGGCATAAGTGCGTCTAACGTACCTTTATCAAGTACAACATTAAACTCGTCATTTTCAAAGGACATATTCAATGCATCCATATAAAGGAACTTCATACTAGTACGATGGGAGTTTGTAGCTTTCATCTGCTTAATAGCGACTTCTGATACATCTATATTGGTTATGTTGGAGAAACCAATGTCGTAAAGGTCCGCACTAAGCCCCGAGTTTCCACAACCCGGTATAAGAATTGCATCTGATTTTTTAATGTACTTGTGTAGATGACTGCATAGCTCTAGATATTCGCCGTACCTTTAAAAATAACAACTATTAATATTTTTAACCAATACAAAACGAAAAACAATTGTACAAAGTTGTTACCTACCATTCGAAAGCTTTATTCCCTCTTTTCTTGAAAAATTTATTCCAATAGTCTTTTTCACTGAACTCTTTGTGGGATTTGGGAAGGAGATTCATATTTTATTAACGTTTTTTATTGTTCTATTGTAAAAATATAAATAAAACTTATTTTTCACATTACATGTGCATTTGTTTACAAAAATAGATGTCACAGATGTCATTGTCAAGTTGTCAACTGACAACAAGGAACATAAATACTCTACGAGACTGACAACTTGTCAACAATCATAAATAAATAATCTATGGAATAAGGCAATGAGTCGTCAATGTCCATCCAAAATAAAGGTCTAAACAAGTTTACAGCTTGTTGTCTTTCATTATTACGTGAAATCCTAACATGACTGGGCTAATCGGGTCTATCCAAAATTGATATGGTTGATAATGCTTTCTAATCTATTCTGTGGTGCTATACCATAAAGCATTCAAGTCTCTCTGTTATTTTATCTGTGTAACATTACAGCTGCTCGCTAGAGATGTGCACTTGCCATATCGATATTTTCAGGGACTTGATTTATTTAAAACTATGCCTATTTTATCTGGCAATCTTCTTCGGGCTTCTACCAAGCACAATGAAAAGTTATAAATCAAGAGAAATGAAGCAAAAAATAGTCAGTGTTGAAAACAAGATGGGCCCAATAATTTACCTATATTATTCTTCTGTTTCTTAATATTTTTATTGATTAAGTTAAATTAACTAGGTACTACTCACATTATCATCATTTCGTATCTTATTTTCTTGTCAATCTGTTGAAATTGCACAGAATAGTGCAACACAAGTGTAAAGTGTAAACCTAAACGGAAGAACTTCAAAAGGAAAGGGCCCCAAGTCTGCTATTTTACATGTCATTGTCATTGAACCGCAATACAATTACAATTCAATTATTATCATTGGTCCAAAATTTCGTAGTCTACTAAATTTACAATGGTCGTTCGATTTCTTATAATTGGATTGTAATTCAATGATACCTCGGTATTGCCATTACTTTTAAAAAGCATTTGCCGAAATGAGTTTCAAAAAAAAACTACATATTAAAAACGTTTATTTAAGCTAGATTCAAAGCTAGATGTGTCAGTGGCAAACCATCGGAAAACAATTGTGACGCCATTGAATTAGTAGACTACCAAAATTGCTAAAAGTAGCAATTGGGATGTCATAGATAGACAATTGAACTACAATTGCAATAGCAGACTTGGGCCCCTGGACGCATTACATACACATTAGAGGTTTACAAAAAAAGAGATAATATGTTTACACAATCATCTGACTCAGCAAAGGTTTTAATTCCTAAAAGATAATTAATTCCTTAATATTGTGATCGATAATCGGTGATCGATAATCGAGATGTAATCGACATTCCAATCCCTAGAGCTTTGTTTTGTTAAAAAATTAAATTGGATTTCGTCATCAGGCCCTATCGAGTCAAGGGTCAAACATATGTATCAGTCTATCCCATTCTATTTATATGATACATACAGGACTATCTCTTTCCACGCACACGCTTTTTAAATTTACGCACACATACTTAATATACTTTCTATCATATTTACTATCAAATTGGCTTGGCTTCCCTTCTCAGTTCAAATTTCAAATAAAAAATATGGCGGTAATGTTTGGTTCACTTGGTTCTTTTGATTTTTATAAGTATTTCTAAATTAAAATATAATCAAAGAGTTACGAACTCGAAATATATAAGTTAACTACGTTGGTACTCAAGAACTCAAGAAGATAAAACGTAGTGATTATATTATAATATACTCTTGGCTCGAATCACGAAGTATTCAGAAGTACCTATACAATACTTATTTACAGGTTATTGTTTTTGTTTTCAGTTTAGTTTACGGCGTATAAGGTTTGTTTTTGTGTTTTAATTAATTAGTGGTATTGTTAGTGTTTCGGACTCATACTTTTTATCCGATACTAGCTGATGCCTGTGAACGCGATAGATATATATAGTAGACTAGTTGATGCCCACGACTTCGCTCGCGTGGATTTAGTTTTTAAAAATCCCGCAATAACTCTTTGATTTTCCGGGATAAAAAGAAGCTTATGTCACTCTCCCGGTCCTCAACTATCCCTATGCAAAAAATCACGTCGATCCGTTGCTTTGTGATACGGCGTGATTGAAGGACAAACCAACAAACAAACATACTTTCACATTTATAATATTAGCAAGGATATATAGGTAGGTAGTAGATAGATACGTTTAATGTACATTTAATTCAATTAGATTTTCCTACAAGTTACCTACTGAATAGAAGAGGCGAAAATTAATAAAAAAATGATTTAAAGTGAGAAACCAAACTGAAACATAATAATATATAACTACTACATAAATTCTAAATATTCTTTTTATTTGACTCTATACTTTAAATAATATATTGAACTAGATGACGCCCGCGACTTCGTCTGCACAGATTAAGATTTTTTAACTCGTATAATTTTCCAAAGTGACAAAGTGTAGCCTGTGTGTTAATCCTGGATAATATATGTAAGAGCTATCTCCATTCCAAATTTCAGCCAAATCGGTTCATTTGTTGTGGCATAAAGGAGTAACAAACATACACATTTATACTACAAACTTTCACTTTTATAGTACCTATACTATTATGTTACCTACAATTAGTGGGTAACTTTGTAATATGGACTATTTATTCTAATTAGATAAAGAAATACTTTTAAATGTAGTAATTGTTAATAATAAAATAAATACAAACATATATAGACTAGAGACTACTAAAATGATAACTCTTCCTTTCGGTTTTTCAGATAAAATGCACCTGTCATAAACCCACATAAAAGCAAGAGCTTTTATAAATACTACCTACCTGTTATTTTTAGTTTTAGATGGTGGTGCCATCTAAAACTAATTTAGGCCGTAATTTCATCATAAATAAATTTTTTATATCATATAAAATTTGTTTTATTTCAAAATACTAATATTCCTTTTCAATATGATCAAAAATAATATTTATATTTTTATTTATTTATTGAAAAGGATTTATATGTAGACCTTAAAAGATTAGATCTTTGCATTAATTAAATTTAAAAAAAAAGTGATACGTCACTGAACTACAGCTGGGTAGATACCGGATGTGTATCACTAAATTATTGCATCCTGATTTAATATTACGATATAGTCAATATAGAAACTTTAATATTATGTTAAGTTAGAAAGAGATAAACCTGTAGATTTTCATACTTGAGGCCAACAAAAGGTGAGACACACGATCATATATGTTTAATGACATTTTCCCCTCCTCCCGCACCCCCTTCTGCATACTGCTACTATGCCATAAAGCTTCTATAGACATGCGTGTCTGTATATTATTGTTACTGGTCTGTGTTCGTCATTGTGTCTCATGAAAAATTTGTCAATATTTATTTGTGAAATAGATTTTTTTGGATCAATTTGTTTGGATTTTTTAATTCTTGTGTGCAAAATGTATAACCATTCAGTATCGTCCCGTGGAAAGATGATTTCGGCGTGATCATGGTAACCAGAGACTTTAGTGAAGGTAAATCGTGGATACAACATCTAGGCCACTGAAGAAATCTGAACGAGTTACGGATTATACTACAAAACCAATGGATAAGCTGGAGGATAAATGGGATGCCCTCGCTACTATTAAATCCTTTGATTTAGGTAATTATAACTAATTGTTTCATTGAAAATAAGTCCTTGCATGTAAGTGCCAACCTTCAGTTTATCAGCAATATGTTGTGTTATCTGGCTTCCAAATGCATAATATTAAGATGCTCCTGCAAAGCATATCTTTTTCTTCTTGTATTGCCGTCCCTTATCGGAGGTTGGTAACAATTAGGGCTATCTGCACCTTGGACGCTGCTGCAGGGAACAAGGATAGGGTACTTTTCCTGTACTATACCACTACTTTTCCTATACTTATAATATACCACTAGCGAAGTTTTTAAGCCACTATGTAGTCCTCTGACTAGATGTTCTTCGGCCAGCTATTTTCCCCTGTATAATGAGCTACAGGAGCTAGCAGGAGCAGGCTGCAACTAATGTGGCCTAACACACTACACAGTTTTTAATTTATTTTATTTGACAATACAATCTTACTTACCTTATGTTAAACTACAATGCAGTCTATGATGATAGTGGGCTAACTTGGAAGGGGTATAGCAGTGTACATTAACCCATACCCCTTATCTGTTTTTACACATCATTATACTGGAACATTGATCACTTGGTGGCACTTCTGTGAAGGTAGGGTGGTATCCACACCAAATCCTACCACCACCAGACTAGAGACAAGTTATTAAATTCCGAAATTGCCTCATTGGCAATGGAATCTAAGATCAACTTATAAGGCTTCATTCAAACAGCATTACAAAATACAATTTATCAAAAATATAGTGGCACAATGATACTACATGAGCCATAGAACTGTTCACACTTATTTAATATTGCAGAAAGAGTTTACAGTAGAGTCTGTTCAAAAAGAAAACCAATGTGGACAAACAGTGAACTAAACTTTATCAAAAAAACAGTGGATACAAAAAAAAAAACTGAAAGTTGTAAATTGTTCTTTAAGTATAGTATCATGTTACATATGGGTGTAAAAACCACAGTGACCACAATTTGCCAGAGTTTTCTATCAGTAGTAGACAGGGTTGTCACAGTAGGTAAATAGCAAAAATAATATTTACCTTCTTAAATAAACTAATTAATTATGTTAATGGATATTTAAATGGTTTATGTTAATGGTAATTAAAGGACAAACCAACAAAGAAACACACTTCCACATTTATATATTAGTGGGATGGGGATTTTTTAAAAGTAAATTCTGGTTAATTTGAGTTTCCTATAATATTGTGGTTTTGGTAGCAGCCCTATATTTTATTGAAGATTGCTATTGTTATCAAATCAATGTTTTGCCACATTGGTTATAATAATTACTTCATGACAACAGCATTATATTTTAATTACTTATTTTTTCAATAAAGAAAATAATGGTAAAAAAAGAAGTGTCTTTCCTAGATCTGAACCAGCTAAAAATTTGCTGTGAGTAAAATAATTCTTTACGCACATTATGTTTGAAATGTTATTATACTAATTTTTATGTTCTATTTCTATAGAAATAAATAAATATCAATAGGCAAATAATTACCTATTGATAATTTGTTTGAATATACAAAATTGACATAACATTAATTATTTATTCATATTTATTTGCAGGTATATCACGCGAAAGTCAGCATGAATCCATCTTACACCAGAGCACCCAGCAGATCGATCTTGTCCAGTCGCAAGCAACCACACCCATCAGTCTACTGGTCCAGTCACTAGTCAAGCAACTATGTTCGTTACTAGAAAAAGACAACTCCCGAGCAAATCTTTTGTACAACACGATCTGCGAGAAGTTGCACAGCATGAACCTTATAGACGATTCATATGCGATGGGAGAATTTGAGGTTATGAGGAGTCAGTATCAACGAGCCTTATACCAGCTAGTAACAGTCGCCACTGGATCAGAAATCCCTATAACTTTACCAGTAACATGGCCTATAACAAGATCTGGCTTAGAATGGTCACGCTACCACAAGGAGTTTGAGGAACTATTCTTCATAGCAGGTGGAGGTTTCGGCAGTGTTTTCAAAGCGCGACACAGATTAGATGGAGTAGAATATGCGGTTAAAAAAGTTTACATCAAATCCTCTGATGTGAACTCCATCATGTCTCACTTAGCCGAAGTTAAAACTATAGCAAGTTTGAATCATCCAAATATTGTCAATTACAAAGCTGCCTGGTTGGAACCGATGGTGGAATCTACAGTTAAAAAGAAGAGGCAGTATAAAATGGATACAGACACTGACGATTTTTCTCTTGGATCCAACAACCACTCCTCGGTCTACCCAGACATGATGAAGTCCTTCAAAACTTACAATCCCAAAGATTTAACGACAAACCATAGTCAATCCGACTTCGTTATATCGTTTAAAAACTCCAATAGTTTCGAAAACACTGTCAGTTCTGATGAAATTGATTCAGAGAGCGAAGAAGATTCCGATTTTGAGGAGCAAAATGCAGTATGCAAATTGCTATCTGGGAAGGAGTACGAAAACTGTTCTCGGGTTAACCTCAAATGGGCGACCTTGTACATACAAATGACATTCTGTCAGCAGACTTTGAAACAGTGGTTAGACGAACGGAACAACCACATGCTACTGACCCGGAAGAACTCTGACGATATGACGTTGCATCACAGTGATTCGAATGATTCCACTGATTCTGCTACCTTAGAGAATGCGTTTCCGAACTATCCCGTCGCTTGGACCCGCATCGACGTTATAGTGGACATGTTCACTCAGCTGGTTAGGGGGTTGCATTACATACATTCGAGGGGCATAATCCACCATGATGTGAAGCCTAGTAATGTGTTTGTGGAGCAGAGCGAGAGTGGAATGTTGGTGCAGCTAGGGGACTTTGGTCTGGCGTGTCCGCTCCAGCAGTCTCACAGTGGCCTGGCGCTTGGAACTCATTTGTATGCGGCGCCGGAACAGCTCGATGGACAATGCAATCCTAAGGTAAATTAAGATTCATCGTTACTCCCCTAATTTTTTTAGCCTTTTAAAATTTAGAAGCGGCGAAGCGAGAAATACGAGAAGCGAGTCATAAATTTTGCTTGGAAATAGTTTCCCAAAAGCTGGATTTTGGTATGAACCTTGTATTATTCTATTCAAAGTTCCAATCGATCCGAGTGTCGCTAAAAATGTTGCACGCGTTCAAAGTCATCAAAAACTGTTAAAATAACCGTGAAATTAAAAAAATCCTTAAAAAATTCCCTGAGGTATTGTCGGGAGCCAGGAATAGAAATAAAATAAAAGCTGTGATTTTTATTGTTTCTTTGATTCACTGGTCCGTTAAACCTATCGAGCGATTTATAACTACCGTTATTGAACAATATATTTTTTTTTCAGAGTGACATGTATTCCCTCGGTATAATCCTCCTCGAGATGGTAGAACCATTCAGCACGGACATGGAACGCGTGAAGACCATCACCGACCTGCGCAAGGGGCAAATCCCCGCTCACCTCACCGCAAACTACCCCAAAATAGCCCACATCATCGGAAAACTGGTGCAGAGACGTCCCAGCAGGCGTCTAGACACAAACCAGTTGCTGGAAGAGCTGAAAACACTGTCGGAGAACAAAGATGACACAATCAAACAGCTGAAGGAGGAATTGGCGGCGAAGGATGACGAAATTGCCCAGTTGAAAATGATGCTCGCCAAGCTGAATTTCCGTGCGTAAGTTTGCAGATATAGTGCGTTTCAAATGAGAATAGGACTGTCAAACAGCCATTTTATATTTCTGTCCTGCTCATATGAGGTTTACATTGAGTGAGATAGAAACAGTAAATGGCGGCTTCTCATTCAATATTCATATTGTCATTTGAAACGCATTATAAATAGCATCACGAGTGTAGGACTTGCACAGTTGATTTTAAGAAATCAATTGAGACACACCTAGAGCAATAAGAACTTCATCTATTTTTCAACTTTCGTAGTGCATAATTTTGGCTTTAGATCAGGAGTTCAATTTTTTAACAACTATCACTGGTTGGAGAGAATCAATTGACGTTTCCTAATTATTATTATTTTTCAAAGAATTGCTTCAACAACTCTGTCGTCTGTGTAGGCGCCAAAGGGTATGTTATAGTGCGTTTCAAATGAGAATAGGACTGTCAAACAGCCATTTTATATTTCTGTCCTGCTCATATGAGGTTTACACTGAGTGAGATAGAAACAGAAAATGGTGGCTTCTCATTCCTATTGTCATTTGAAACACATATCTTGGCGAACAAAAATAATTTTTGATTTTTAATTCCATTTTAATTGTGTATTTTTGTGTCTAGTAAATGATTTTTGTGCCTTAAGATTTTACAGATTAATTAAAACGTTGTGATTTAAATATTCTTGGGATTATTTGATATTTGTTTTATCCGATCAATCAAAATTATATGTTTAAAACATTTTATGGACTTTTTTGATAAACAACATTAATATAATTAATAAATAAATATGCTTTTTTAATCATTGACAAATACTATATTGAAAATAGGAACCAGGCAATAGTGTACCCCATGTACAATGGTTCCTTTGGGAATTTAAACATACGGTTAACTTTTGAACTGAGAATAAAATTTCTTTACTTCATAATAATATATAAATTAAATTATACTATCTAATAATAATAAATACTATATGTAATCAATCATTTCCGATATGATAAATACCTATTTTTTTTTGGTATCTTTTCGTGATTTTAATAACGAGATTAAATAAAATAGTACAAGAAGTAATAACTGTGGCTAAATGTATATTTTGACTGTATTTTTGCTAAAATTGATTGATGGGATTATTTATTTTGGAATGTTTTAAACTACTTTTCCTTATATTCTTTGATGATCCAACTGAAACTATATCTATCAGCAGGTGCCAAAAGTCGACAGAAAGCGCATTCGCATTTACTTTCGCACGTGCCGTACTATGATATAGTATATGTATAAAAAGAGGCGGATATGTTACAAGCGTGCGGTAAATGAAGCGCGTAATGGCAGATATTTGTCGTAATTTGACAATGAAGTACTTATAATATACTCTTCGTCGGTCGGAACAATTTTTTCACTTGTTTTGTGAATACATAACTCATCCCTAGTAGAAATCATTGGTCCCGTATAGATATTTATCTGCCATGACGTCATTCGAATTTGCGTACTTAAATGCCTTGTTTGACACGTACGGTACGGTACAGAAATTGCGAATAGCACATTGATCGGACGGCAGTTGGCGCTTTCTTTTAGATCGACTGTTCCGTAGAACAAAGTCACATCTGCTAAATTCACAACTTGAAATTTGAGCCTTAAAACTAAAACTTGTAAGGCTCAAATCTCAAATTATGAATTTAGTAGATGAGACTTTGTTCTACGGAACAGTCGAGATGATCAGTTGTAGAATCTCATGGATATTATTTTTTGATGAATTAATGATTCCATATTTTGATGAGACCTGTTATTGTTCAAATGTACTTACGATTAAGTATTTTGTGTGTGTGTGCGTGTGTGGTAATTTAAATTTTAAATATAGGATACAAAATAATTATTTCAATGTTTTTTTTTTCAAATAAAACCCACAGACAGTGTTAAAAGATTTATTTACAAAAAAAAGTTAACTTCATAAATTAACATCTTAAATCTAAATTATATTTACAGACTTAATAATATTTTTAATAGGCTCTGTAGCTACAGCTTTTGAAATTGAAAATCTAATTCATACCTATGATGTACGAAATATAGGGAAATAGCAAAAGACATTTGATGGCATTAAATATACACAAAAGGGAGATAAATATTGTGGGCAAGGTATTATAAAAAAATCGTCAAAGATTGAAGAACGCCAAGATTGCCTTATTCCACATAACCATAAGTTTTCAAAAAAAATAATTAGGAGATTGCTATATGGACGACACTTCGTACTTTATAGCTAATTCCATGAGAGAGAGTAAGTCTGGTCTGTCATATAAAATGTTCAGTACAGTAACGACTCCTTTATGTTCAGTTCATTCAATTTTGATTATTAAGGCTTTACAAGGTTGTTAGTCTAACTCCGGGTGGAAGCCGCGCCTATTAACTTGCTTGCTCTGAACCACGCCACGAGATTCTATCAACCAATAAATGGGCTCGATTTTGCAATTGGTAAAAGTAAGTCCTTCTGATTTCTTAAAACGTTTTGTTTATCAAAACGCGGCTATGTTCAGAGCAAGAAAGACGATTGGCGCGGACTATTCCTTTTCTTATCTAATTTGGCGGGTAGTATGTTTGTTAGAGCAGGTTGTCGACGGCGTGAATGACGCCGTTAGTCGCTGGTATGTTGTGCGTCACCACTTGCGCGTTGTTCACTTTGATGCGACCTGTTAAATGAAGGTAGTTTGATAAAAATGAAAAATATTTTCCCGCAGTACCTACTTAACAACATTTTGACAGAATAATTTTACATCCGTACTAATAAAATAGTAACTAATATTATTATAATGCGAAAGTATGTCTGTCTGTTACCTTTTCACAGCCTAACCACTAGATTTTGGCTTAGAGGTTTTTCTGACTAAAATGTGTTCGTATATCTTATAGACAAAAACTTTATTGCACACAAAAGAGAAACAAAATTGAATACATCTTAAAATTACGCATGCAAAGGCGGCCTAATTGTTAACAGAGCGATCTCTACTATGACACAGGAGTGAAATTAGGTGTGAGGGTAGTATAGTGCAATATAAAGGTATGTTATTTAAGCTTTTTGTGTCTCAGACTGCTCGAAATGAAAATATTGGTGCTTTATCTCGACTTACCAGAGCTCTTCTGCAGAGTCAACGGCTTAGCGTCCTCCATAGAGTTCCTCAGCTGGTAGTACCGCATGCCCGCACTGTACAGCGTTCCTGGCAGGACGTGTCTTGCCACTAATGCCTTGGCGGCTGCCTTCTCGGAGTATCGAGATAGCTCCGCGGGCGCGAGGCGGGCAAACGCAGTGTCCGTTGGGGCGAACACTGTATAGGTTTTGCTCTCTGGAATAAATTACAAATTATAATTATTGACAGTTATTTTTAGTAGCTTGTTTTTTTTTTTAAATTCAATGAAACTATAAACGCCTCTGGCAACGTGGCAACGGTTTGAGCTCAACGATCCTGAACGCACGGAGTGATTACATTCTCTTGGCCTGAACGTAATGAAGTGTCCGTGAATTGCTTGTATGTATTCTGTTATCAGCAATCCATAAATCATAAACTCACAACTAAGCGTAGGTCTCTCAGAGAGAGGTTACAAGCAATACGCTGGCCCAATGCAAATCTGCAGACTTCGCACACTTTTGAGATCGTTATGAAGAGTTTCATTACATCATTACGATGTTTTCCTTACCAGAGCTGCTTGACTGGATGCGTGCCTACTCCTCCCCCCCCCCCATTCCTTAAAAGGATTGAATATTATTTCTTTTACCTGATAAAGTTTCGGCCATGCCACTCGCGCTGATCGCCTTGAGGAAAATCGTGAATCGCCGGTCCCTGTCCGCCTGCAGCGTCTGCACTATATCGCCCACTGGAAGCGGGAACATCACACGATCCACTGCATGCGCTATACCCTAAAATAGTTGTAAAGGTAGAATGACACTAACGATTGCTTTGATTGAGGTACCTCGTTAACCCGATCATATTACATGTACATTTATACTGACAGGCCCTGAATAAGATCTTGTCTGCCAATTTTAAAAAAGCGTTGTATTCATCAGCGATTTTCTATTAAATAATATTGACTACATATTATGGATGCAATTATTTTATGGAAAAAGTTACAACTAATGTAACTTCAAATTTTTCTGAAATCCCCATTTTGTGTTTGGCGATATTCATAGCAAATCAGTATTTGGAACGCAGAAGTTTGAGTCATGGTAGGAACCTTGGATAAAATTCTTAACTCAAAACGAATTGAAATTGAAAATGGGAGCAACTCGTACCTGAGGAATGTGTATGTCCTTCTTATCATCGAGAACTCTTGCGCCGTTGATGGTGGTGACGCGAACCTCATTCCACTCGACGTCATGCATGTCGTACTGGTTGACTCTAAGCTGCGTACCAGCTAGCGACACTCCCGTCATCTCGTCTTGGAGGGAACCGACGTCGAAAGCGCCAGGGATCACATGATGGAGCAGCAACTGGGGACCAATATAAAATATTCCTGGATTAGTTAAAGATCTTTTTAACATGAACTTTCTGAATTCATCCACTTATCTCGCTTACAGATTGTCGGATAAAGCTTATATTTTGATTGAGAAAATTTGATCGATAAAGTCACCATAATGCCCTTACTTTATAACAATTAAATAATGAAAAAACCCTTCTTAGAAAGCTAATATTATGTCGTTTGCTTACCCCACTCAGCAGTCTAGGATTATCGCGGAACTTCTCTTCAGCCCTATCAGGTCCACCAAGTTGCACCAATAATGTCCTGAAAGCTTTGTCGGTCGGAGCGAAAATAGTGTACGGGCCCGTCTCATTCAATATCGCGTCTAAACCAGATTGCTTCAAGTATTTAGCCGTCGCAAATAGACCATTCTCTTTTAGAATATCTATAAGATCTGGTGTCCCAGTTCTAGCGTAGTTAGAATTAAGAGTGGATTCTTCATAGTTCGGTGCAACTGTACTGGATGATCCAATGACGACGATGTCTTGAGGTGTAGTTCTTGTATACGCAGGAGTAGTGTTTATAACTGTCGTGCTGTGGAAAGGATTCCTTTGACTGTAACTATTCCTGTTTACATTATAAGTTGAAGTAGAAGATTTCGGCACGTATCTAGGTTGAGGTGCCTCGGTTGTGGTGCTTCGTGTTGAGGGAGCAAAGGTTTGTGTTAAAGGAGCAGCCTTTGTTGAAGGAGCAACGGAGTTACGGTAAGATGCGTAGGTAGGAGGCGGCGTTGTTTGTATTGGGTTGGTGTGTCCAGAAGTTCCGTAATTAGAAGTTGTGACATAACTGGTGTAACTTGATGGGTGGTAAGATGATTCGGCGATATAGTCAGTTGATTGAGTAGTTGGGCTTGCAGTGGTCGATGTGAACGCATTGTTGGAAATTTTGGTCGGCCCAGGAAGCTGTATTTCGCCTTTCTTAATTTTATTTAAAATGTCCTCTACTTCAGGACCCTCTTCTGTTTGTTGACCGTTCGCCTTTACTCCTTTTACTTTGTACGAACCGTCATCTTGTTCTTCGAGAAACACGAATGTTACTTTCTTTTTGTTCTGGAGCGAATTCGGTATTCTTGAAACTTCTTCTAGTTTTCCATTCTCAGATTGCTTTATGAGTTCAAAGTTAACGCCAGGTGGTAAAACACTTTTTGTTAAATCTTCGAATGATATGCGACTTTCCTTTTGTGGCTCTTGCGTAGCTTGTAAAAATTTACCTAAATCTGGGCTGTCCGCAGCTATTGCGCCTTTCGGTATTAAATTAGGATTAGTGGTTCTTATTACTTCAAACTTCTGTCCGTTCAAAGAAATTTCGCGTGATGTAAAATTTTTCTCGTTAAAATCTTCAGGGTTTTCGGCTAATGCTACTTTCAATTGTTTTAGGATATCAGGTTTTTGGAGTAAAGCAACGCTTTTGGCTCTCAAATTGTCATCAAAGCCTTTAGTGTCACTCTCTTCGAGGAGATCTTTTATTTCGTTGTAAAGTTTTTGTTTATTTCTGTCTTGTGGTGGTGCCCTAGTTCTAATGGACGTCCTTGTTCTTTGTCTAATCGTGGGTCGCGGACGAGGTGTTGTGGTAGTTGTTGTAGTCGTTGTTGTAGTGGTAGTAGGATGTTCCTTCTCGTACATTTCAATGGCCTTCCTAAACAAGTCCGTCTCATACGGCTGTAGCGGTCTACGCTTTTCTTGGGTTCGTTTATAAAAATCTTCATAGTTCTCTGTCGTTGTGTAGGTTGGTAAAGATTTTGTCGCCTGCTTGTTAATGAATTCTTCGTGTAGTTTCTCTACTTTTTCTTGCTGTTTTTGTTGCTGTTTCTGGACAAATTCTTGATGCTTCTGAATGATCCGCTGCCTCTCCTGTAGCTCTTTTAATTTTTCAAGATTTTCTTGTGATTGCTGTTCATAGTAGTCTCTCAGTTGCGCCACTGATTGGCTATTAGAGAGTAATGGCGACTGGTTTACAGAAGATTGGAAAGGAATTTGAGCATTATTCAATGTTTGGGGAGACAGGTTTGGGGCTGCTTGGATAGTGATTGGGTTAGGTCTGCTAAAAGCTTGGTTCTGTATTGAAGCCAGAGTTGGTATGAAAGCTTGTTGAGTTGGCCTCTGCTGTGCAATGTTTAAGTTTTGATTGAATGTTTGAGGTGATTGTGGGAGTGGGTTATTCTGGAAAGTTGCCAAAGTTGGGATCGGTTGGGGTAAATTCTGTTGTGGAACTTGTTGGAAGTTACTTAACGAAGGGTTAATGTTGGAAGGTTGGTTGAAGTGGAAACCATTATTGTTCTGTAGGGGAATGTTCTGAACAGGAATGTTCTGGGCTGGCAACAGATTGTTGAATTGCGGAACATAAGGTTGCTGTTGGAAGACTGGTTGAGGATACTGAATGGTCGGTGGTGGAGTGCTTAGAACAGCTTGTTGAGCTTGGAAGTTTTGTAGTGAGGGAGATGGTCCAAATCTCGCCTGGTTTTCGTTGAAGCCTGATTGTCCCAGCGCCGGCTGACGGCTTCTGTCGAACTCATTTTCTATCTGGAACCAAAAGAAAAGACTTATGAACATCGCGAAATAAGCTCTAAAGCTAAGTAACTTAGTTCAGCATTTTTAAGTAGTGACCTTTCCTCCGTTTTATGAGACAGTTAAAAATGATGCTGCTTGGCTGAGGGGGCCCAATGTCAGAGGAAATTTTATAATATTACTAGATGATGCCCGCGACTTTTTCCGGGATAAAAAGTAGCCTATGTGTTATTCCAGACTATAATCTATCGCTGTGCCTTTCAGTCGTTGCGGTGTGATTGAGTAACAAACATCCGTATATCCAAACTTTCGCATTTATAATATTAATAGGAAATAATAATAGGATTATGATTAAGCATAAAAATTCCTGCGACCATAAATTATGCTCGGTAATTACGGTTTTCGACGCTTTATTCGGACGTAAGTAAAACAACTAGACCAACGAGGCAGTTTACGGACGTAAGAAGTAACTAGTTGAACGTAAGTGAAGTAAATGCTAATTATTCATTATTATTGTTAGAAACAAATGGAATAGATATTAAAAACAAACGATTGAGTACAAAAGTATGTTAGATCTGATCTCGTACGAGGCGCGTGACAAAGAATGCACTTTCGTGCTACTGATGCGTCACGGAGCAACCGACGCTTGTACGTGAGTTGTGAGAAAATCGCATCCATCTCACGGAATACAGCAATTGTCCGGTAGCTATACAAACATTATAATTATTTTAATATACTTTCCAATAGTACACCATTTATGGTAGATACCTTTTTTCTTTTTTTTGTTTACGGGGGAGAAATCTTTCTGCGATACCCAATATACTGGGGGAGAATATCGGGTTATGTAGGATTTGTACTTACTAAAACCCCCTCTGTTGAATAATAATGTAACATTTTTATTTAATTTAATCTGTGTCATATTGTGACTATCTATGTCGGGTCTATAGTCTCTGGTTCCGTCTTTTTTTTCGTTAAAACGCTCTCGGTGCTACATGTACTGCTCTAATAAAACCTTGTTAATAATATTAAGTTTCCTTGCCAAGTACATTACATACATATATTTTTTCTGGTGTTTTACTTCCCCACGGACCCCAAACAACACCCTCGATGGCCACCTTAAACGCATATTGAAAGGCTCCGGGATCTCTTATGAACACAAACTGGAGCCTCCCTTGCGCGACGCCCATTGGGTTCATCCCGGAGGAAATAGACCCTAAAACTGCGTAGATACCTACCAGAGGCTTTAGAGTAGATAGGTAGATAGATGGAGAGATTTTACCACAGAGATCTGAAAGACTAGACTAATGTAACAAAGAAACCCTCTTCAAATGGGGAAAGTTTCATGACTAATACTCTACATTGCTTAATGGTCTGCTTAGTCACAAACAACAAGATTTTTGAAATGACTTAGATAACCATGTAAACAAGTTTGAAGTTACCACTTTTTCTATCATTTACATTCCTTCCTATTCCTATAAAAATTACGCAACACCTTTCTGCGGTGATACACTCTCTAACCGGTTAAAAATGCACATACAGGATGTAGGTAACGTAACTTGTAAAAGTAGCTAGGTATACGAACTGTAGGTACCTTACCGATTGTTATAGTTCTTTCAACTCACGAGGGCTCATGGTTGTGTGGGTGTCGTATCTGTATAAGTGTGAGCAAGATCTTGCTCGCGTCTGACCGCTCCCACCTAGGCTCCTGACAGGCACGCACAGCTATACAATGTGCATGTACACGACGTAACCACAAGTAAAGCTCACGCGCCCTCGTAAAATGCAAGAACTATACCATATTATTTAATGTCTAACTAGTTAGGTGTAACTACACTGGTGTGCTTTGAACTTGCCTTAGAGCAGACAGACGTATGGTTGTGCCAATGTCTTACTCACTGGCAATAGCTAAATGTAGGCAGGTTGGTATATGCCAGCTTCTGGGTAGAGGCATGCGCTATCGCATTGCTTCTGCAGCTTAGGTACATGACGTGGTTTTGAAGGTACGAAAACGCATGCAATGTGAGCACGCCCCTTCAGGCTACGGTAAGCTAACATAGTACTAGCTGATCTCATGGCGGCACTTTCACGATGACGCGTGTGGTGTGGGCGTGGCCTGCTTTCGGTTTCGTTTGAGCGTTACTTTTGATTTTAAAGGTCACAAAGGTCAGCGGCCTTCCGTGAGATTCGTAATGAAGTTTAGTGCCGCATTGTTCATAAGTTCCGTGCAAATTGAGGTCTTGGAGAACCCCTTTGACCAAAGTCTACGCTACGTAATCTTAATTAATGATTAGACAACTCTGATATCGAATAAACTGTGTTTTCTCATCTAGGTAGGTAGGTACTTATCTCGGAAACTGCCTGTTCCAAATTACTAACGCGGAAAGGTTAGGTATATTCTTTTTATTATTATCCGATGGACATCCACTGATGCTTATAGATCTCTTGCATAGACTTTCCTGCATCACCGGTACCTAGTCAGTAATTCCCTGCAACTCGTCTGATATTATCCGTATACTAGTGGGTCTCTGCCAACACTGCGCTTTAGCGTTCTGGTAGGACGCCGTTTATAGTAAAAACCGATATCCCTACCAAGTTAGCCCGCTACCATCTCATGATTGCATCGTCATTTCCTATCAGATGTGTTCGCAGTTAAGGGCTTTTCATCAAAAAAAAAAATTGTGATAGGAAGTAATTACCTACATGCATTTGATTGAAAACCAATAACCATAGTAGGGAGATATTAAGAATTCGTCATGGGTGTCATCACTCATCATCAGCCATCAGTAAACACATAACGTAACTGTGCAGCGACTTCGCTAATATAATGAGTGAGAGCGTCGGCTTTCTTCGTTTTGTGGAAACCGGACGGGTATTCTGATTCGACGCGCGTCTCGCCGGATCATCTTTGTTTTCGAACGATTAGAAAACGCGCATGCATGCATTATCTGTAAGCGTTATGACTTCTGAACACAAACACAACGGTCATTTGGATTGGTCATATGAATCGATAAATGAACCAACTGTGAACAGTGAAATGAAATGGAAAAAAATTACTGAACATCTAATTAAGTACAAGTAGATAAGTGTGGTAGGTCCAATTTCGAGAAAGACATCAACCGCCGAATCCAGCGGGCAGCACTCGGGAAGTTCAAAGATGTCTTCTCGTCCAAGATCCCTCAGTGCCTGATGAAGACCAACTTCGAACAGTGCAATTTGCCAGTGATGACTTATTACATATCTCAAACATGGTCACTTACTATGGGCTTCATAAGAAGGCTCAGAGTCACTCAGCAGATAATGCAGACGGATGGAACCATGCTCACTCCAGTACCTAGAGCTCCATCGAAATCAAATCAGAAATGAAGACATCTGCAGGGGAACCTAAGCTACCGATAGCTCAGCGAGTCCCGAAAGTGGAAATAGACAGGGCACATAGTTGGAAGAACTGATGCTCATTGGGGTCCCAAGGTATTGGAGTGTCGACTCTGCACCGGAAAGCGAAGTAGGTATGGACAGACCCTCTACTAGGTTGACAGATGAAGTCAAGTCGCAGAGAGCTACTGGACACAGGCGGCCAAAAATCGAGCGGCCTATGAAAATCCATGCAAGAGAACTGTCCATTTGTGAACAGTTCTCTTGCATGGATTAATAAAGAAGAAGAAGAAAGTGTCTTTGTTATTAGGTACTCGTTTACCTAGCTCAATATCGAAGAACTTACAATAAGTAGAATCTACTAATTTCCTATTAAATTAAACTTACCACATCAATAGGTACAAGCAAACACTTCATCACGTATACTTAATCGCATTACAGGAAGGTAACTATTACGCAATGGAAGCAAAACAAATTGAGATTAATGACATAAATATGAAAATATTATAGACTGTGATGAGATAGATCTTTACATAAAAGCCATCAAAGTCTTTTATAAATCTGATAGTAGTAGTAGTATTCTTATTGTATTGTACACATAATGTACGTATCATAGTTAGATCGATTCTGATTCTGATTAGGAATGGTAAATGAAACGTGATTAACTGACCACTGATCAGTGATTAGGCACGCGATGCATTCTATTGACATAGATAATACGATTATTTTTCGAATTATGACATTTTTACAATGCAAGAAATAAGCTCTACTAACTAATAAGCTCTAGCGATAGAACTCGTGGACGTAATAGAACTTTCAATGTTAAGTATAAAGTATAAACTGTCAGGGCCGTCTTAAAACCTTATCCCGGAAAATAAGAGAGTTCCCGCAGAAATTAAAAAACATTAATCCACGCGAACGAAGTCGCAGGCATCAGATAGTAGGTATGCTCATAATATGCAAATTTTATTCGTGTGTTAACAGTAATTATTCGTCATAATAATTATAATGGTTAGTGGTTCTTTTATTGTTATGTAGGTGCTTTATTAAAACAATTAAATTCGCACTTTACATATAAACTTAAGTTGATCATCAAGGCTGGCGGCAACCAACGCTATAAGGTCTGGGTTGCTTAACAGACGATTAGGGAAAGGTTAAGGTTTAAAGTTTTTGATCAACCTTAACCATGAAGATACGAATACTGATTTGCGCAACCAGCTTTGATTGTTTTCTGGTGGCCTATAAGCTTAACTTTAACAACTTGATGTGTAATTAACATTTATTAATGGTTGTTGTGTTTTAATACAACAGTTTCACTTTTTGGCTGTGATCGACAAATTAAAGCAATCTATGAATTTAATAATTGTTGTGTACAATTTACAGCTCATGTATTGCTGAAGCGATTTATATCCGCGCTCTTTTATCATTCAATCTTCAATTGAACAATTTGCTTTCTTCGTTAGAATACTAATTACTTAATAGATTTCTTGAACTTGAGTAAAAGAAAGTCTAAAATCAACTTTGGAATTTGATTATAGAACATCACGTCCATTCCTACGAACGACTTCCAAGCTCCAACCTTTCTTGAGGCGTAGTCGAGGAATCATAGATAATAGATAATTTCAGAATTTAGAAGAACCACGAGCCCATTATAGCCTAAGATGAGGGTCAGACAGGATAATAGGAAAATATTCGGAAAGTGCGTGTTCGATGGTGCATTCTCTAAACAACAACAAGGTTTGTGTCCAACAGTTGATGCATGGATATTATATTATGTTGTTGGATGGATGAAAGTAGACGTAACAGCTGCGTTTCAAGACTTTCAAGAAATTGCTATAGTGTGGTATTATGAAGTTTATGCAATAAGTCTAGCTAGACCGCAACGCTCGAGGAAGTGTCGCATAGCATAGGATTCGTTGACGCAACTTGAGCAACCTGGAACCGAGAGTTGATCCTCGGTTTTACGCAACTTTTCGAGTTTTCTTGATTCTTATAGAGTTGACGACCTCCCTGGCGCAGTGGTGAGCGCTGTGGTCTTATAACTGGGAGGTCTCGGGTTCGATTCTCGGCGGGCCAATTTGGGAATTTATAATTTCTAAATTGTCCACTGGTCTGCTCTGGGAGGCTTTGGCCGTGGCTGGTTACCACCCTACCGTCAATTGTGGCCCACGATACAGGATTGTCTAGTGGATGTACCAATCCATTTAGGCCAATAAATATTTTTAATTTTTTTTTTAATCCACGTGACAGTTCACTAGCTTACACTATTGACTTGAATGCATATTTGCAGCGATAATAATTAAAATTATTGCAATTATTGAGCAACCGCAATTAGCATAAAAACATACAAATATTAATCAAATAATCCTATGTAATTAATAGCACGTGTTTATTCGTTGGTGAAAGTAGCCGGATATACGTAGGTAGTTTGTGCGTAATGACCCACTAGCTAAATTGTATAGGCACGCTTTGAATGTTATTCTTTTTATTGTAACAGGTGACATGCAAGTCTTGATGTTCTCATCTGATTGTAAGAAACGATAAAGACATTTCTTTTTGTAATTAATTAATCTGAAAGAAAATACCTATATCTACCACCTACAATGTAGACTTCGTACACGTTTGAGAATACAATGTGGAAAACTCTCAAGCATGCTCTTTTCTTTTATTTTTTTTTTCATTGACAAGATAGTCCTTGACTGCGATCTCACCTGATGGTAAGTGACAATGCAGTCTAAGATGGTAGCGGGTTAACTTGGAACGAGTATGGCAGCGTAGATTCAACCTATACCCCCTATGCTTGTTTCCTGAAGCTGTTTTCCTTCACATTTAAAGTTAATATTCAATTTCTTTCACCCTATCGTCAAAGACGTGCCGCCAAGCGATTTAGCGTTCCGGCACGAAGGCGTGTAGAAACAGATTTGAGGTATGGTATGGCTACCATCTTAGACTGCATCGTCACTTACCATTAGGTGAGAACGCAGTCAAGAACGATCTTGTCGTCGAAAAAAAGGTACATTAACATACCTACTAGTTATCATCGCCATAGAAGAGCGACAATACACTAATTGAGTTCGTGTCCACGAGCAGTATTTTACAACAATAGAATGTGAGGCTTATACTTCACACAATTAAGACTTATTAATTTATTTTGTTAATTAGATACGATATAGAACGGTGAAAGCAACTGAGAAGTTATTATATAAAACAAAGTGGGCTGCGCCTCAAGAGGGTCCAAAAGACATTTGTGAGAATGGGCGTGACGTTTTACAATAAAATTCCACAGTCAATCTTAGACTTGCCTCTACACAAGTTTAAGAAATCAATTAAATCTGCTCTCATGAAAAAAGCATATTATACAATTGAAGACTATGTAAATGATAAAAAAGCGTGGATATAATTCGCTCCAGTGATTCATAAGACAGTAATAACTATCCTGTGTTCAATAACAATTGTAAATTTTTTATTTTTTTTGAAAAGAGCAACCGCCGAGTTTCTTACTGGCTCTTCTCGGCAGGAAAGGCATTCCGAACCAGTGGTAGATTCATTGACGATTCAAAAGTGCTTGTAAAAGTTTATTTGAATAAAAAATATTTCTATTTCTATTCTATTTCTATTTCTAGTGCTTGCTCTTTGCGCCTTAATGTATTACATTGATTTATGCATAACTAAATAAATAAGCTTATAATAACTTGTCCGGTCTGACAGTTTTTATATTGAAAATCTGTCAAAATATCTACGCTCAGATCAAACTTATTTTACGTGATTAATTCTCAGATTTATTTGTGCCAAATTAACAACGATTGTAGGTCAACGGGAAGACCTATTTCCAATGGTCAGAATATACCTAAATGTGAATATGTATGACTTTTACACTTTTCGGTCCGCTAAAAGCATCTTGTCTGCCCTGACCCTTATTGTAAAAAAAGCGTTTTACGTTCACTTTCAAAGCCTTAAATTCAACTATAACCCAAAACAACGTATATAGCACAGCAGTGACCAGTGACAGATATTAGGGTAATCAATTTAATAATAATGGCATTTACATGCCTACAACTTAATTTGAAACCTAGTTTTATCTAGCAATAGGGGAGAAAATTGAGACTTTATTACACTACGTAAATAATTATTTTTCGATATTTTCAGTATGATTCTATAGCCGTGTGCAAAAAATAGACTTTGACATCCGGAAATTAAAGTAAGTTAGAGTTTTTTCTACAAATATATAACCGTACGGTACTCTAAAAATCGAGAAACCTAGATTCGCTCAAGCATGTCTGTATGTAAAGCAAGTTTACTTTCTTCTCACAAATATTCACCCAAGTTCAAGGCGTTACATTACACCTGTGAATAATGATCGTTGCGCATGCATATATGCATCGCACGCAAGATCGTCTAGATTCAAAGATAGATTTGATTGTGCTAAATGTAATGCGAAACAAAGAAGTTAAGAAATCCTTACTGAAGTTCTTAGAAACTAGACCCACGACAGGATGTATGAAGTGTGGGGTTCTGTACAGACTGTTATCATTTTTGGGGTTCCGAAAAAAGCAGATCACTTTTTTGTCCGTATATCTGTGTGTCAAGTCCCTTTTTCTCAGAAACAGCTTGAGTAGGTAACTAAGTTGATACTGAATAATGAATTCAATCTTAGACAATTAGGTTAATTAATTTTTATGGAGTTCAATACCACAGGTTTCTATTCCTATACTCTTAACCCAATTTCATCCAATTCAATTTCAAGCTAGTTAATAGTCAAAATGACAAAATGTTTTATGCAAATAAAAAATTATGTAACTCTATCGACAACTTTACCATGAATCCATGATGACATAACGTATCTTTAAATTCATCAAAGTCGTGAATCATGATTTTGATGCCGTAACACAGATATGTCAGAATATTTTCCTCTTATGTCGTAAGGTAACTTTCTTTTTCTAAGGTATCTTTGCTACGATTCTAATTCATACGAGTATCTTCTTTTGTGCATTAAATATTATAAAATTAAAAAAAGTATACTGGATCCTGAATATACTATTGCACCTGGGATCCTCACTGTACAAACGAATGACTAAGAACTTGGTGTGATGCGTTAACTATATTATGTAATGCAAAAATCCTTATCAAAATCAGTCTAGTAGTGTTAAGTGACATAGGCTACTTAAATTGTAACAAAAAAAAGGAAGAAATAAACGTTGATTTCAAATAAGCTGATATTTTGTACATGGAGAAATTCCGAAATAAATAAAAACACTAACACTTCGACTTCCTTTTCGGAGTCCGCGGTTCGAATCTCACACACTTGGCTAGCGTGGTGGCAAACCAGGAGGAGACCCGATGCCCAGTTGTGGGCCGGTGATGGGTCAAAATGATGATGATGAAATATAATGAAAAATTGAAACACCAACCCTGGGTCCAGTAATGGCGGCGACTGAATGCGCCAACAGTAGGAAAGCATAAACGCCACCCCTCATGCTGCACTCTCAAACGGCAGAGCGGCAGAGTACCATCACACAACACTGTCTGTCGAGTGTCACACCACCACCTTCTTCCACGCACTGAATCCCAAACAGCAAGAGTTCACTGCACTTTTCCAAATAAAAAAAAAACTTTTGACAATATTAAAATTCTTTTTTTAAGGCGCGAAAGTTTACGCGCGAACGTTGGCTAAAAACAATAGACAACTTCGTTTTTTTTTTTTTTCGCCAAACTATTCCGTATTTCTGTAAAGTGTAGCCCACATGTAATTTTCAGTCGATTTTTTTTTTACGACCGTGTGTTATCGGGCAATGGCTTGACGCGGCGGCAGACCCAACGGCAGTACAATCGTCAGTGAACGTCGCTTCGTTTTACCACCCCTACTCCGGCCGCCCCTTCTCAGTGTTTCGAAAGGTATCGAGATTCGTTTAAAATCCTACACCGTTTATTGTATGATGTTAGGTGAATGTTGCGTAAAATAATTAAAGTTTATATCGATTAAAGTATAAGTTTTAAGAGCAGTTGTAAATTCGATATCACGAATTACATGTTATGCCGAAGTTAATAGAACTGGCGGACTAAGAATACAACTTTGGCTACCAACCAATAAAATTCAAATCATATAAATTGTAAACTAACTGTACAAAGAATAGCTTAGGTATCTCTAGTGGAGAAATTTTTCTGGAAGCCCTGAAGTATATTTAAGACGTAAGCTGGAAGCCATAAGCATCTTCTATTCTCTTAAGTTAGTCATTCAATAAATATTCAAATAAAACCTTCCAATTCATCTTCCAGCCCACTTCTTGGCACAGGACTCCGGAGAGAAGGGTGTACCCCGCTAGCCAAATCGATTGGCAGATTATATTATTTGAGAACATTACAGGTACAGAGAACTCTCAGGTACCTATGCAGGTTTCCTCACAATGTTTTCCTGCGACCATAAAGCAAGCGATTTTTTTTTTTCTAAAAACGCACATACTCCGAAAAATCAGAGATGCGTGCCTTTGATCGAACTCAAACAATAGGTGAGGATTAGGAGTAGATAGGTAAGAAGGTGCAAAAATCTGTTTGATCGGTATCGGACAGTAGTAGGTATGTTTATTATACCGTGATGTACGACAAAGTTTCCAATTTCCATAATAAATTGGGGAAAAACAGCTTACCTAGGAAATAAATAGCTATCAAAATAACACATGTGTGGTAAACTTTATATCAATTTTTAGGATTAAATTATTTTTCATTACTCATACACGGAAAGTAGGTCTGAAGTTGCCTGAGAAGCGGGTTGAAAGTAATACTTTTCAGCCCTAGGGAGAATCGTTTTCAACTGACAGCTGTCAAATAATTAAAAAAAACTAGTTGTCACTTTTTTATTGGAATTCAAATGAAACACGACATACCCGAGTGCATCCATAGACAAGAAGAAAGATAGACTTTATTCATAAAGTAAAGACAACTGATTCATAGACATTCATAGACAATCATAGACAATACTTGACTATTAAAAAGCTAAATGCATAGCCCGCCGGCTTAAAGTTCACTCAATTTTCTTTAGCTAATTTCTATTTTTATTTTGACTTTCCTTATATTCGTAATGAAAAGCACAGTGTTTACCTCGGGATAAAGACTTATTTAGTCCCTCGAACTATAGGCCCCCTCGCTACGCTCGGGCGCCAAACCCCGTCTCGGGACTAAATAAGTTACTTTCATCCCTAAGGTAACAATGTACTATTAAATTGTAGGAAGTGTTATTCAAATTACACAGAGTAAATGAGGTGAGAAGCGAGAACATTGGCAACGCCATCTGAGAAATGAACCGTGGCGGATCGGATTCCCTTTCGCAAAGTCCTTACGCAATTTTGCGGCCTTACTAAGGGAAATGGTAAAAAAAAATCGGTTTAATTTTTGGGTAACTTTTTGTTTACGCTCGTATAATGACACGTTCCGTCGTTTGTGTTTAATTGAATTGTTTCACGGCAACCGCCTCTCCATATTTGAGTAGGTACATGACTCTAGAGAAGAGTTGACTCTAGTGCCCTATCTTCTCCTATTTTAGGCTTCAATAGTGCAATTGTCAGGGCGGCGGACTAACCTAGCACAAACTCTACTCTTAGTTAAAGGGGAAAGGAGAATATTGTCATTAAATTTCTACAAAATACCTTGGGCAAATTATTTTTGCCCAAGGTATTTTGCAGGTATTTTGCAAGGTATTTGTATAATTACCCTACGCAACGGGATATGACGAGGCTATTCTAACCATAGATCCCGTATCAAATGTGTTACGGGATTTTTGAGGACCTCTCTAGCACAGAGGTGACCGCTGTGGTCTAACAACTGGGAGGTCTCGGGTTCGATTCCCGGCGGGGGCAATTTGGGAATTTATAATTTCTAAATTGTATCTGGTCGGTCTGGTGGGAGGCTACGGTCAAAGACGTGCTGCCAAGCGAAGTGTGTAGAAACCGATTAGTGTAGGTAGGTATAGTGTACAGTGTAGGTTCAACCGTATGGGTTGAACCTAAACTGCCATACCCGTTCCAAGTCAGCCCGCTACCATCTTAGACTGCATCGTCGCTTACCATCAGGTGAGATCGCAGTCAAGAAATATCTTGTCAGCGAATAACAAAAATTATTTTTTCGATCCCACTTCTAGAAATATGGGGTCAATTGGAATCATTACATAGGAATTAGGAAGTAATTCAAGTAAATGCAGTTAATTCATCTGGGAATCGAACCGTGGCACTGGCAAGTATCGTATTCCCTTTCGCAAAGTCCTTGCGCAAGCTCGCCGGGTGGCCTCATTACAATTAATGGAAATCTTATGGTAAAATCATTAATCAGCCTCAAATATCTTCTGAAACGTAACGTGAACAATGGTCTAGGATGTTAGCTCACGGCGAAATGAATGGAGGCACATGAATGCCTTTATTTAGAGTGACCAGATGTTTCCGTGGACTGCAGAAAAAGAAAATCAATGTCTCTTCCACTTTTTTTGCGATTTTTTTTTAAATTCTATGACAAGATAGTCCATGACTGCGATCTCACCTGATGGTAAGTGACAATGCAGTCTAAGATGGTAGCGGGCTAACTTGTAAAGGGCATACCCCTTATCGGTTTCTACACGCCATCGTGCCCGAACGCTAAATCGCTTGGCGGCACGTCTTTGACGGTAGGGTGGTAACTAGCCACGGCTACAGCCCCCCACCAGACCTTATATTCTCCTTTCCCCTCCAAATAAACGAAAAGCTTGTGCGAGGAGTGGGTACGACAATAGTGCAACGGGTGGGATTCGAACCTGCGACTTTTCAGTTTTCAGTCCGCACCTTTAACTGTTGGGCTATTGAGGCTTAAATTAAAATTAATTGTCCTCAAAACAGTTACAGTGTGAACGAGCATGTAGTTAATTAAGTTAATTAAAATTGTCATTTTATTTTCTAACTAGCTGATTCCCGTGACTTAGCCCGCGTGGAAAAAGTTTAGTGACATGCGAGATCCGCGAGAAGTTATGTTCTCTATCTCCGATAATATTTAGTAGATCTTCACCAAAATCGGACAAAATATTTCTGATAGTAAACAATTTATACTAAAAACAGAATTATCAAATTCGGTTTAGATTTGACGAAGTTATGGAGCAAAAATAACAAAAGCTTTCATCCCCTATCCCGGATTAACCTTATTGTATATCAAAATAAAAAGTATCCTATATGTTGGACCCGGAGTATTAGCTACCACTATACCAAATTTCGTTCAAATCCGGTACATATCATACAGACAGACAAAAAAATTCAAAAAAAATTGTTTTGGCCTCAGTATCGACAATAAGCGTCCTCCGATTAAAATTTGCAAAATATAATGTATAGAATTCGTCCCGTTACAGTTTTATTATAACTTTATAAGTAAGGTATAGATAAAAAAGCAGCCGATTTAACATAATGGTCACCGTAGTCACAATGTCTAATTGCAGTGCAATGGTCGTTTTACAGCATTTAACAGTGTAAGCGGTGTCGTAATTGCTGCATTGTGCATACCATGTGCGTACTCACTCGAGTCTAAGACTAATCTAAGACAGCAGAGCGCACTTTGCTCAGACTTCAGATTTACGTCATCATTTTCAACTCAACCCATTGCTAGCCCACTACTGGAAACTGGTCTAATCTTAGGCTGAAATCTACAGACTGCATTCTCACTCTGCTCAGACTTAAAGAGTTAAAACGAGACAGATTTATAGAGCATATTTGTGTCTCGTTTTAACTCTATCTTAAGTTCGAGCTAAGTCAGAGCTCTATAGATCTCAGCATCAGATTAAGAAGAGCTTAAGTTATATTCACTACGCTCGCCGTTAAAGCAAGTGATATTTAATTGCCCAAAATGCAAATAACAAAGAGAGGTGTGTAGATTTCTGTATGTGACATAATCTGTGTCGTGGTATCGTTTTCTGTTAACAATTAGTAGGTATTGTAAGTAATTTCTTCTCGAAATCAGAACGTTACCTAATAAAACACATAAATCCATTTCTAGTTTAAAATACCTAGTCGTACAGATTACGGTACGGTAAAATATAACTTGGATTTGTGAAATATAAGCTTTTGGATTGCAAAATCAAAAGATCAGATGAAACCGAATGAAACAAATTCATTATACCTACTACTTATTGGGTACCTACTTACAATACCTATTGTTGCGTCTACGCATCGATTAAATTACGATTTCGTATTATTTTTAATTCAATGTTTTTGACAGGTACTTTTTAATCCGTCTGTGCAACGCAATGTATGTTTTTCCGCTTTTTTATGATTCAAAAGTTAAGTCATATGTAACAATCTGAGAAAAGGCGCAGTGTTATTTTAACTTTTAAGAAAAAGGCATTGGAAAAAGGGGGGTCTTTATGTGGCCAAGGACTACTCTTTTTTTCTTTCTTAAACAGTATATTTGCCAAGCTGAAGTTGATTAATATCCTTCTGCCCCCTCAAAATAAGCAGAAACTTTGTGCCTAGCACGAATGGGTACGACAATAGTTCAACAGGGTGGGATTCGAACCTGCAAGCTTTCAGTTTTCAGTCCGCACTTTTAACCGTTGGGCTATTTAGGCTCTTCTGGTAACAACTTGCAACAGTTTGATGACGACATAGTAAAAATCAATAAAGTAGAGTTTACTGCTGTTCTCAATTAGTAAATACGGTTTAATAAAACAAGAATGCCCAAAAAAGTAAAAGTAGTGGGTATATTTTGGATGTTAATTTGAGTTTGGCAATGCTGACACACTTAAGTTGCTTATGTGGGATGTCAGTTTTGGTTTGGTTTTAACTTTTTTATCTTAATGACAGGTAGGTTGTCTCAAGAGAAATGTTATTAAAATTGTGTAATAGAGCTAGCGGTAGGTAGAGTCTGATCTATACAAATAAATAAAATTGAAGTGTCTGTTTGTAATATCAAAAGAACAGTTTTTTACTAACTGCATACGAAAGTAAATACGATACATAAGTATCGTATTTACTTTCCGTATTTATACGGTAAAATAAATACGGTAAGTATTTATTTTTTATTTTGTTTATAAAATAAAAATAAGTCGGGTTTTCCTTCCTGACGCTATAACTCCAGAACGCACGAACCGATTTCCACGGTTTTGCATTCGTTGGAAAGATCTTGGGCTCCGTGAGGTTTATAGCAAAGAAAATTCAGGAAACTGTGCGGATTTAGGAACGCGGACGAAGTCGCGGGCGTCCGCTAGTTTTGTTATAAAACAAGATAACAATTTTTAAAATTTTTGTCTGTCTGTCTGTCACATTCTGTGAAAATTTCATTCAGGTTCATGAGATACAGCCTGCTGACAGACGGACGGACGGTCAGCCGAGGCTTAGTTATAGTAGGGTTCCGTTTGTACCGTTCGCGTACGGAACCCTAAAAATGTGGCTAGTTAATTGTGCTTAGTATGACATTATTGTCTTGAAACGTGCAATTGCTGAGTTTCTTGCCGGTTCTTCTCAGTAGAATCTCCTTTCCGAGCCAATGGTAGAGTATGTACTTATAATAAGGACCAAGAGTTGGCCTACATGCAATAATGTTGTCCTAAATGACGTAATTTTGAATTCTGAAATAACTTTTCGTGTCCCTATGGGAAATCCTATATCTTTTATTGGATATATTATTTACTAGCTTTAACCCGCGGCTTCGCTCACGTTAGGTTCGATTTTTTTAACCCCCTATTTAACCCTCTTGGGATTGAAATTTTTCAAAATCCTTTTTTAGCGGATGTCTACGTCCTAACAGCTACCTGTATGCCAAATTTCAGCTCGATCGGTCCAGTGGTTAGAGGGTGAATATTCAATTTGGACGATATTTGCGCATTTTTTTAGGAACAAGCATAATTTCATTTTTTTTAATTTTTGATAGTATTATAATGTTTGGTGCTATTTCATTAAATACACAAGTGAAAGGCACGTATATATTTCAAATATTCAAAGAGTTATTGCCACTAGAAATTTATGTCAAGCAACGGTAATGAACCCTGTATACGGTAATGAATTTTTATGTATACTTTTGGCAGAATTTCTTATGAATTCTCTATTTGAATAAACTTGTACGAATAAAAGCAAGTGCCCAGCCGTGCACAGGGAATTGGTAATTCACTCGTCGACCGAGAACCTTGTTGGGCCCGTCACTGCTTGGAGTAAGATCGTTTCAAATAACAAAATATCAAGCAGTTCTTCCATAACTTAATAGACTCCCTCTATATTGGACCTCTTCCTTACCACTCACCCTACCGGCTACCAGGTAACAGTCGATGCTCCCCTAGGAACATTTAACCCCTGCCTAGTACAGACTTCCGTGCCACTTCCATCCTCTGTTCGCACGCGTAATACCGGTAGCCTCATATCCGTGGGCACAGCTTTGTTTTTCAACAAACGACCTTAACACCTGTGCTGAAGCAGTTGCTGATGCCATACTCCAAGGTATGGACTGCTATATTCCAAACTCCCTCATAACTTTTGGGAAGCGCGCGCAGAAATGGTTCAACGGGATCTGTAATAAGGCTGCTATACTTAAACAAAACTCCTACCAGTCCTGGCTCTCTGCACATTGCACCAATGATCCCAATGCTGCAAATGTTAAGAAAATCTTTAACATTGCGTCCAGAGCCTACAAAAATGCCATTGCCAGGGCAAAATTTGAGCACATCGACAGAATTGGGCAGAGACTAGTCTCACTGCCTTCTGGTTCCCGTGCTTTCTGATTTCTGTTGAAAGCCATGTAAGGCAACTTCTGTCGTTCCTCGTTTCCACCTTTAAGCAAACCGGATGATACACTGGCCTACACTGCCAAAGAGAAAGCCGAAATTCTGGGCACTCTCTTTGCTGCCAACTCTACCCTTGATGATGGTGGGAAAACACCGCTGACCATCCCGCGGTGTCAAAACTCCTTGCGTGATATACGGGGTACATTGGGGATATATTGACAGTAAGGGGGAAGCCCTAGCGGTCAGCCTCGACATCGCTAAAGCCTTTGATCGGGTTTGGCATAGGGCTTGGCTATCGAAGCTGCTATCTTACGGACTTCCTGCGAAGCTGTGCCATTGGGTCGCTAGCTTTCTTCATGGGCGCAGCATCAAGGTCGCTGTCGACGGTTTTTGCTCTCAACTTAAGCCCATCAATGCTGGCATTCCACAGGGCTCAGTGCTATCGCCTACTTTGTTCATTCTGCATATCAATGATATGTTGCATAACAGCAGCATATATTGTTTTGCGGATGACAGTACTTCTGATGCCCTTTACAAAGGCCATGCACAGTTCTCTCGCGCAGTGCTGGAGGAGAATAGAGCCAAACTTGTGTCGGACATTGAGACTTCTCTCTAGAAAGTGTCCGTATGGGGTTCACAAAATCTTGTTCAATTTAACCCTTCAAAAACACAAGTTTGTGCGTTTACCGCAAAAAAGGCCCCTTTTACCACGCCTCTTCTCTTTCAGAACACTTCCCTTACTCCTACCAACAGCATTGGGATTCAAAAGAGGGCACTTCGGCTTGTGGACAATCCCAAATTAACCTACTCGCTGGAAAGCTTGGAACACCGCATATGTAAGCTCGCTTTGTGTGCTCTATCGGCTATATAACGGGGAGCCCTCTAACTTCTACAACCGCACCGCACGCCACCGAACGCAATTTCACCCCCACCACCTGGGTGCCTGGAGCACTTCGACCATCAGGTGCTCCAGATCTTTTTTTCCATGTACTACCAAATTGTAGAATCATCTCCCTTCGAAAGTATTCCTGTATATAATGTAGTTTCAGTAAAAATCATTAAATGAACTTCAAAAAGGTTACGGTAAACGACGGTAATGAAGGACACGGTAATGACAAATATGCACTTTTAATTTATTATTAATTTTTCTATAAGCAGTATATGCTATCTAATCATTTAAAAATTAAACTAGACGAGAACTTGATGTATTGTTATCGCAATAAAATTCCAATTTTAAATATTTATCAAAATATAAGCGGACTGGTAATGAAACATAAACTGTGACAAAACATTATAATACACTTTCAGTTGTAATTTTTTGCGCGAGTTCGTGCGTACGTCTTCCTTCTGCTACGTTTTCCGGTCGACTGAGGTCTGAGGTGCGGGACGTCGAGAGCTCACTATGTAGCGGCAAGATTTTGTCACGTAAAAACATGTTTCCCGTGATGATTCCGGAGGGTTCCGGTAATGAACTTTGCATCGTAACAAAACTTTAAAAACATATTTGACCATATATTTCTTTGTAAAATTAATTTTAAATTATGAAGAAGTAATAAAAAATTATTTAATTATTCGGCACAGTAGCCAAATTAACATTATTTTTGTGCTAGGTTTACTAAATATTATTAAATATAAAATATCTAGTAATAAAACAGGTGCCGGTAATGAATTTTAATGTTATTTTCACTAAAAATCTGAGTGATTTACATAGAAATTTCAATAAACACACCATGTGCACGATAAAGTATGTAAGTGTGCATGATAAACGTATATTAAATGGAGTCTAAACTTAAGTTTCAATTTTTTATTCACTGAAATACGTAATTTTCATTACTTTGAATATTCACCCTAGAGCTGTGCGTTGATAGATCAGTCAGTCAGTCAGTCAATCAGTCAGTCAGTCAGTCACCTTTGCCTTTTATATATTTAGATTACTTCGCTAAGCCATCTACAAAACATGTTTTTTTGGCCCCTGTAAAATTTTGTCAATCACACTTACTGGGTTTTGAAATGGGGCAGCCGTATTGCTTGGGTGTATTGGTAAAATGCCTGAGAGGTGGAAGTGCCGGGATAATGAACCTTATTGTATCGTGATGTGTGGCACAATTTGTTAAATAGATGCTTTTTCTTTCTTTTTCTTTTCAAGTAGGTAAATCCAACGTGCGCGAAGTTGTAGTCAGGTTTCAGTATTTATTTCAGCAAAGCTAATTAAATAATACCATACACGAATGAAGTTTATAGTAATGCTATGGATCATTTTCTAAAGTGGTGAAGTAAGTAGGCAGTTGTTTGGCGAATTGCGTCACGAGCAGAGTTCATAGAAGATTGCTCTCTTACCCAATCTAACAGATGATGGCACGACCAATTTGCTCGTAAATTATACCAAACTGATTAATCTACTTAATTAAGTTGTGAACTTCTATGTTGAAAGTTTTAATTAGCGTTTAGGACGTAATACAGTTTTTAAGCTATTGCATAGCTTCTATCGCGGGCCTTGAGCGTGGAGACCGAATCCAGAAATTCCGTAACGAAAATAACCTGACACGGGACTCCTCTCACCGCTAGATGGCGTTGATAAAAAATGCTATGCAATAGCTTTACCGCGGCAGTCCCCGAGTGCCACACGTCTTTTTTTTAATTTTTCTTGGTTATTAAATATGTATAAAGAATTAAATAACTACTTAATTAATTATTTATAGATATTATTTTATTAATGTTACACCTCAATAGACCCGGCATTATGTTAACGAGATCTTGTGTAACACAACCAGCAGTCATCTAAACCGATTGTGATGTAACTTTGTAATGCATACCATCAGTTGTAAGATAACTTAGCTACTCTATTGCAAATAACAATAAACTTTATGTTGGTGAATCGAATTAGCGTTGACGGAAATTATTATTACTTTGTAAGGAAGTTACGTAGGAACCTTCTATAAGTTGGTACATGTAAATTGAAACTTTAAAACATCCACGACATATTGTGAATCTATAACAGGTTACAGGACTGTCGCATGACGCATCATATCACACTAATATAAAGGCGAGCGTTCGTGCGCGCGCGCGCGTGTGTGCGTGTGTGTGTACGTGTGTGCGCGCGTGTATGTGTGCGTGACGTGTGTGTATCTTGTTACTCTTTCACGCAAAAACTACTGAACGGATTTGGCTGCAATTTGGAATGGAGATGGATTATATCCACAGATTGAGTATACTCTCTAAATCTGTGGATTATATCCTTGATCAACGCATACTTTTTATCCCCGAAAATTAAATTAATTGTGTTACCCAGCTTGCTTCTCCTTGGCGCGATGACACTCCACTAGCACCAATTTTCGCTTTGGAAATCATAGCTTTTCTTTTTCTACATCGTCGCGAAGTCCTCTTACCAACTCTCAACACTTAAGGAATTCTCACGGTCTTCTTACCACACCACTCCGCTTGTTACGCATGCATTTCGCCATGCATGTCAATCAATTGTCAAATATGTCGCCCATTGCCAAATCAGCCGGCAGGCTACAAAAAAGCCTCTTCATAACAATCTAGGCACTTGACAGATGAAATCACCGGTCACGGCCGCTACGTAGCATCCTCGCAATGTTTCTTGTAGTACGAGAAAGGTGACTGACTGACTGACTGACTGATCGAACGCACAATTCTAACCACTTGACGGATCGAACTGAAAGGCATACAGAGAGCTATTATGACGTAGGCATCCGCTAAGAAATTTTTTTGTTATTTAAACCTTTAAGGGGGTAAAATAGGGTTTGAAAAATCGAACTTAATGTGAGCAAAGCCGCGGGCAAAAGCTAGTCTAAATATATAAAAGGAAAAGATGACTGATTGACTGATCTATCAGCGCACAAGTCAAACCACTGGACGGATCGGGCTATTTGCCAGACAAATGGCTATAATGATGTAGGAATCTGCTAAGAGAGAATTTTTGAAAATTCAACCCCTAAAGGGACAAAGACTAATATTAAGTAAATTTCTAAAATTGGTGGACCCCTCCCACTCATTACGTGGACCGACGACATCACACGAATCGCAGGGAACCGCATGATAAGAAAAAAATTTTAAACTCCAGAATAAACACCCTCTTCCGATTCTCTCTTCATTAAGGGATAAGATCCCTACGATCTTATCCCTTAGAGAAACTCATAACTTAGCCCTTTCAATTGCTCAGTAAGCGTCTTTCATTTTGTGGATGAGATCGCTACAAGTTTCAGCAAAAATACCTTGACAAAACCACAATTACGGATAATAATCTACAAACTGTGATATGGAGCTTATTGAAAGCAGCTAACCTTTACGCAACCCAATCAATGTCTTATTACAAAACATCAAAGTATACAGATTAAGATTACATATTAATGCTGTTCGCATATATTTTCAAGTCGCCTCAACGAAACTCTCTCTCGAGTTCTTTCAGAATTGTTCGCAGGATCAACCCCTAAGACCGTTATTATTATTTTTATTAAGTTGAATGGTCTGAGGTTTAACCCACTCCATCTGTTAAAGACCTTGTTGTATTTACCTACTTCTAGTTCAAACTTTACTAAGCTTATGTAGGTAGATATCTATAAAGCTGCATAATGTGTTGCCTACATTTGCGAGATATTTGCTTTTCAACTGCAGTTGCTGCTGACAGAAGGACTGGCGAATTTTTTGCGCAAAAAATAAGTCTGGCTGTTAGGCGCGGTGATTGCATTGTACCTACAGCAATAAATACATATTATATTAAATCAGATTACATACTATGAGTTTTGTGGGATGGAGAATACTAAATTCAGTAAAAAAAGGGAACTACTGCATTTGCGGAATTTTCAACGTGCGCGTTTGGTTTGTGCGGTTGTAAGATTGCGGCGCTGGCGGTAAGTGCTCATCAGCTATAATGTGTGTAGAGTATAAAGATTGCGTTATCGATCTTACTGACGTTTCAAATTCTTCTGCACGTGTTGCGACGTGAAGAATAATACATTTTCGCTCGTACGGCTTAGTTTTTTCACAATGCATCCCATCTTGCATTGTGGTAATTATAATTAGCAACAGATGTGTAGGTAGTTGCTAAATAACAGAGCGGTCGTGACGAAAGTCTACACATTGAGTAGCGCCTTACACACTCATTGAATGTGGTTATTCAAATTCAAAATCATTTATTTCATGTAGGCAATGACATTTTATACTACAAACATGTATGGAAGATCATTGCAAATTCAAATTCAAAATTAATTTATTTCATGTAGGCTAACTTGTAGCTCTTATGACACGTCATAAGTCTACCACCGATTCGGAATGCAGATTCTGCTGAGAAGAGTCGACAAGAAACTCAGCAGTTGCTCTTTTCAAAAAAAAATTTTTTTTTTTACAAAGCTATGCTATGTATACAGTGCGTCCACAATAAAGCTTCAAAATGCAAAAATGCCTACGTAGGTACACCAATTCAACGCATGTCAAGATGGGCAGCCAAAGCAGACCCATTCCCGTTGGTGGCACCCGTTCACGAGCATGACGCATGATCCAGCCATTAGCATGTAGGCCAACTAGTGCCACTTATGACCGGTCGAAACTCTACCACCAGTTCGGAAAACTGATTCTGCTGAGAAGTGCCGGTAAGAAGCTCAGCAGTTGCACTTTTTAAAACAAAAATGTTACAATAGGTAGGTACTTATGAAGCTTATCTATGTTAGATGTGTGTATGTGATATGTAGTGTCTGTTCACAAAGAAAGAGAAGAAATTCCTAAGATAATAATATCTTAGGAATATCTTCTACAACGTAAAAATTTAGATGCTTAATTGATGGCAAAAATAATAACATTTTATTTAATTATTCCTATCGTAATTATTAGAAAGGAAAGCATCGGATGTTTTGGATATATCCACCTGTAATATTATGCAAAAAAAAAAATTATATATGCAAAATATTTATTTTTATACGCTTTCGAATGACATAATGCGTGGGGTATTATTTAAGGTCATTCACAACAGTTGACAACATACGTATTTATATTTTAGAGCATATTTTATTCAATTTTGACTATCTTTGAATTTAAATATACATAGGTTTTATTTTCATTTTGCTGTTTATATCATCATGTTAGCAATCATTACTACCGTATAAGAAATGTTATCTTTATCAACTACTAGTGGATGCCCGCGACTTCTTTCGCGCAGATTATTGTTTATTAATTCCTGCGGGAACTCTCTTATTTTCCGGGATGAAAAGTAGCCTATGTATTATTCCAAACTATAATCTATCTCTGTGCCTTTCAGCTAAATCGGTTTAGTTTCGCGTGTATTAAGGTTTATTAAATCCCGCGGGAACTCTCTTATTTTCCGGGATGAAAAGTATTTTATCTCTGTGCCGAATTTCAGCTAAATCGGTTCAGACGTTGCGGCGTGATTGAGTAACAAACATCCAACCATCTAAACTTTCGCAATTATCATTTCTTCGAAGTCGGTCAAAAATCCGAAGACCCAGTCGATAGACTTCCTTGTGAAAATTCCACACAATGGCCAGTTACTTACTACAACGCTTACGCTTCACTTGAGGAACTGAGATAATATTGTATTCCGTCGCTTTGTTGTGAGATAATCTCAGCGATACGCACAATTACCTAGCAACTACTTTCGCGGTTACCGCAGGCTGCTAACTCTAAAAGGTGTTAACTCCAAAGAGAACACCTTTTTTTATTCGATGACAAGATAGACCTGCGATTGCACCTGATGGTAAGTGACGATGTACTATAAGATGGTAGCGGACTAACTTGGAAGGGGTACGGCAGTGTAGATTCAAGCCATACCTCTAATCTGTTTCCACACGCCATCGTGCCGGAACGCTAAATCGCTTGGCAGCACGCCTTTGGCGGTAGGGTGGTAACAAGCCACGGCCAAAGCCTTCCACCAGAGCAGACCAGAGACAAGAGATATACATTTTTAACGATGCGGCACATCACTAGTTACGACAGTAAAACAACCATTGCATTTGAAAGAATTTTAATACCCATTACATTTAAATGAAACAATAATACTCATGTACAATTTACATAATATAATATTAATGATATACATTCGATATAACAACCCTTTTTCTAAATCTACCTAGATTTTTACTACTTATTGAAAAATTAATACAAACTCTACTCTTATCGACGCGAGCTAAACATTACTTTACGGGTTGATTTATTAATTTAAAACGGACTGTTAAACGTCAAGATCACACCAATATAAAACCTCAATAGTCCAACGGTTAAAGGTGCGCACTGAAAGGTCGACAGTTCGTTCCCACCCGTTGCACTATCATCGTACCCACTTCTAACAGAAGCTTTATGCTTATTTTGAGGTAAAAGGGGAATATTAGTCAAGTTTAGCATGGATAAACTTCTTTTTAAACAATTAAAAAATATATATTATTATTCCGTTACCTCAAAAATAATAAAAATCGGGGAGACTAGGGTGAAAAGAATCAGTACCAAAAGTTGCATGAATGAACAAAATACTATGCTACTTTTATTGTATACCACATTTCAAACTTAGAAAAGTACTAACTGATTTAAAATTATATTCGAAAGCATTGCAATATTTCAGCCTCAATAGCCCAACGGTTAAAACATGCGGACTGAAAACTGAAAGGTGGCAGGCTTAATCCGCACCCGATGCACTATTGTCGTACCCACTCCTAACACGAGCTTTCCGCTTATTTGGAGGGGAGAGGAGAATATAAGTTAAGTTTAGCTTGGCTAATATTTTTTGAAAAAAAAAAAAAAAAATGTCATGCTCTTTCAGGTAATCACCAAATAATGCAATAAAAATCTATCCGCTATAAACTAACTCTACCAATCTCTTTCCGGTCGAAATAACTAAGTTAACTTAGACATTGATAAGTAGGTACATAAACGGAAATCACCATCATGAATTAAACCAAGCCTAAAATAGTTGCATAAGTAATTAGTGACAGTTCTGAATAAGGCATGAATTAGTTATACAACTAAATAGAGGAACCTGATCAAAATCATAACTTGAATCGAAATCGAAACGTTGTTTTGAATAATATTAAAAAGGTAGGTAAAGAAGCCTACTGCTCAAATTATGCCTTTTATTGGAATGTAAAAGCTGCTAATAAAATACTTTGATCTCTCTTCGTTCTATGAATTGCCATCGCATCGGACTATACCAGTGTATTTGTGTTTTTAAATACACTTATCCTACTAATATAATAAATGCGAAAGTTGGTGAAGATAGATAGATGTTTGTTACTCCTTCAAGCTACAACGACTTTGGCTGAAATTCGGAATAGAGATTGCTCATACCTAGGATTAACACATAGGCTACATTTTATCCCGGAAAATTAAAGAGTTTTCACGAAAATCAAAAACCTTACACCACGCGGACGAAGTCGCAGACATCATCTAGTACACTATAAATCTCACGAGTAGTTGACTGGTATCCGTTTAAATGGTGACTTGGCCATGACGTGGCTTTCTTTAAATTATTGAAAGTGTGCAAATCCAGAGAATTGTAATAAGAAAAACACATCGATTCAGAACCTACCTAAATATTCTACTTAGTGAATATTTGTTTAAATATAACTTAGGCCTAATTAAGAAAAATCTTACTCTTCAATAGGCCTGTCATTAATTTCTTTTTCATTTCATTAGAACCTAATTACAAAATTTTTATTACCTGCATACAAAATATTTGAATTTTAAATTCGGAGCGCAAATTTTACAATAAACTGAAATAGTGATTGGCAATACAAAAAACAAACAATAGGCGATCCGAACGAAATGAAGAAATGAGATGTTTCTTCACACATAATATGACCCTACGATGTTAGGAAACTAATCATGTCCTTTCACAAAAAGCCGGCTTCTAGTGCCGTAGTTCACAGTTAATTTTAAAGCATAATGGACTTTATGTTCATGGAATAAGAGTTAGGAAAAAAAGTAGGTTTATGTCCATTTCAAGCAATACCCGCCAATTGAAAGTACCCTGTCCAGTTTCAGTAATGTTTAGTACTCGCATAAAGACAGTTTTCACTACATCATATTGACTTCTGATTTAGTTACGTAGTGAAAATGATGCGGATTCAATTGTTTGTCATGTAGAAATATGTATCACTAATGTAATGCAACGTTAGTCAACTCTTAATATAGCTAATGTAATAACTAATTATCCTAAGCAATTGAATAGTACAAAATCATTAAGTTAAGAATTGATAAGGTATCCATCCCTCATTGATTTACTGAAATATTTTAGACCGAAAAGAGGAATCGGTTATCGGATACAGAATAACACCTAATTTAACATCTAGGCCGCCGAAAAAGGTTTTTGCAAAACTAATTGAATTTTTTTTTTCTGTTGAGACGTGCAAGTTCTGGATATGCAAAGCAATATTTGAAGTAAAAATAGTCGATATGTTGTAGTGAAAACAGACACTAACATAAAAGTTTTAGTAGTTATTACAATTCACAGTTTAGCTTCGCCTAGATAGTACTACCACGCTTAAAATATTTACACGTCAAGGGAATTATAGACACCTATATAATAAACACTGCGCAAGGCTTACTTAGTACTTATCGGTTCGGCAATTATAAAAGCATAAAAAGCTTGAACTACAATCAGTATAAACCACAATAGCGCAACGTTTATGGTTAGGGAATCCAATCCCGCAATGAAACCTCAGCCCCGCAGACTCGCAGGTCTGAGATGATTTACCCCGCGGAAACCGCAATTGCGGGGTTGGATTTCCTAGTCAGGGTGCAAACTGCAAACCAAAAGGGCCACGATTCAATTTTTCATCTGATTGCACTATTGTCGTACCCACTAGCACAAACTTTACGCTTAGTTGGAGAGGAATGGGGAATATTAGTCATGTTTTTCATGGCCAATATTCTTTAAAATAAACATTTCTACAAACAAAGTGTACGGCTTTATTAGAATAAAGCCAACCAACATCAATTAATAAGAACTTCAGAAGAGGCCTTGGTAGGCTACGACATCCGCGCGTACAAAATACAAATATTATTAATAATTTAATTATGATATATCAGACTAACGCCACAGACCGTAGTGCGAATAATACGCCCGACCGACATCAGTGTTGGCGGGATTCAGGTACAAAACTAATCCTAAGCAATTGCAACTACTTACTGTATGTGGAATAAGTGATTGGGTAATATAGGTCAATAATAAAAATATTATAAGGGGGGGTTTCGTTACACTTATTATTATAAATAGCATTTCCTCATTTGTATGTGCACTTAAGATTTACTAGCATACATAATATATTACGCCTACTCCATATATCCAGTGGCGTGCACAGGATGTACTACAGGGTAGGCAGATGATACAAAATGGAAAAAATCTTCGCTGCGAATTTAAAAAAACTTAAGGGTAGGCATTGTACAAATTATAAAAAGCCTATCCTTAAGTTTTTATAACTCGTACTGGCGATTTTCTCCATTTTATATCATTTTTCCGCATTATGCCTACCCTGTGTGCACGCCACTGCATATATCATCATTACTTAACATAAATAACGTGCAAAACTCATAGGCCCTGACATAAGACATCAGGATTAACTCTGCTGAAAAAGAAAGAATTAAGAAATAAGTTTTTAATTCGAGATAAATCACTGAGCAAGGCTCAGAATTATTAACGTTATATTTTGTCAATATCTATGTCAAACCAGAACTTTCGTCAAAGGCTGTAGTTATTTTTCCATACATATACAAACATACATACACGATAAAGTTACACAAGTGAACTGGATTTCTTTACTTTTAAAATGCAACACACAAATGATTAAAACCATCCTTACCTATCTAACGGCAGAATCTATTTTTAAAATATTATTATTTATTATAAATGAAAATTAAGTTATTAGTCTTTATACTTTTAGTTGATCCGATAATTAAATTATCAAAGTTTTTAACAAGCAAGATTTCTAAATTATTTTAAAATATAACTATATTTTTGGTACCTACTCTGCTGTGTTTAGTTCAGCAAAATAGTTACCCGTTTCTTATGATTTAGTACAGAGTTATTAATTTTTGGCAATCGTGTAGAACTAATTGAAACTGCACCTATGTTATGTTAATTATATAATGTATAACTAACGTTTATCAAATCTACACTTTGAGAATCTTAGAACGACACTTAATAAACTGGTTTAGTATTGTCTATCTAATAACTTACGACTAAAAAATCTACACAATCACATCTCCTAAACATGTATAATGTATATGTGTCTATGAATGTATAACTACTAAAATGACTAGAATGAAGTGAAAGTACCTATTCTGGTAAAGCAACTTTTTTGGTATATTTACGACAAATCAATCGTGTTTCTTATAAGCTGATAGGCGTGAAGCTTAGGAAGTTTGAAATAATTACGAAATGTATTTGCACACGCAAAAACATGCAAGGACATAAGAAACAATAGGCAAGAAGAAAGTCGAAAAAATAATATGCAACTAGCTCGTCCTAGCCCAATCTCCTCTATTTTTAGAAACCCCATAAATATTGTATAGTGATATTTTTAGGTCTTAGACTAAATAATCTTTATTTTACGTAATACTTTGAACCTATGTTACGTTAACCGATAAAAATAGTTGAATTTTATCCTACATCTATTTTATTACAGCTTCTCGCTGTAATAAAGTTAGCCAAATCCATGAACCGATTTTCAAAATTCAGACCGATAATAGTGATATGGACAAATGACGTATACCAATCTTGTACTATTTATTCAGTCCATTTGAACTTGCTACTAAAATTTGATAATGACCAAATAACTAACAATGATACTATCAGCCGGTCTAGCCATATTACAAACGTGTCGTCACTTTCTACGATCGCTTACGCTAAAGCAAGGGCTCCCAAAGCTATTTTTATCGCACGTCCTATCCCGTCAGAAGGACTTTTGTCTTTTGTGTGTCTGAGAGGCTTTGGCCGTAGCTAGTTACCACCCTACCATCAAAGACGTGCCGCCAAGCGACTTTACCGTTCCGGCACGATGGCGTGTAGAAACAGGTTAGGGATATGAGTTGAATTTACACTGCCTTACCCCTTCCAAGTTAGACCGCTATCATTTTAGACAGCATCTTCACTTATCATCAGGTGAGATCGCATTCAAGGACTATCTTGACATTGAATATAAAAAAGCGTGATAAAAAATCTTTGGGAGCCCCTGCTTTAGCGTGAGGATCGTAGAAAGAGACGACACGTTTGTAATATGGCTAAGGTTTGCCAACAACGTTCAACCGACGAATTTTGGTAATATGGCTAAGACGGCTGTCTTGCCAACAACTTTTGACCGACGAATTTTAACAGGACGTTAAATATAATCCTCGGTTAAACGTTAACCTACTCGGCGATGACGAAATTGACACTAAGTGTCTGTCAAAAAAAAAGCGCCTGCAAAAAATACCTATAGTAATTACATAAATAATGTAATTGGTGAAGAAGAGTATTAAACATTAATAGATTCATTTCACAAACTGACCCAAAAATCAAGCATCTCCATAAAATGTCCTATAGGCTCTCAGACTAATGAATGACGAGCTAAGATTTTGTGACCTTTTGCCAAAGATGTTTCGCATTTTTAACGTCTTGAAAACCCCCTACAGCGAAACCAATACAACGTTAACGTCATAGTACCATATCTGTCTACGAAAGTCCGTATCTAATCTACAAATTACTTAACGTTAACTTAAATAGACATCCATAGTAACCTTTGAATATCAACAGTAATTATTATTAGTTTCGTTCGATGTTTTAATAATTTCTAGCGTGGCTATCTTATATTGACTGACTTGATTCTTAAACGCTCAACACATGCACGATTTAATAAAAAAAAAATAGTTGGCCGGTTCTTGTACACCCAAATCATGACTCTTGCAAAATATTAAGTCTCTACCACCAGTTTGGAAAGAAAACTTCACTCAGTGGAAATTGAAAGTAAAAAAAAAAAAGATACCGGCCGAATTGATAACCTCCTCCTTTTTGGAAGTCGGTTAAAGATCGTTTCAATACGCAAAAATAAAATATTAAATATAAAAAATCTCACTATCTTCTGGCCAACTCTTAGCTGAATTCAAAGCCGATTGTTTCAAAGCATTATAAACTTGCAAAATACATATTATATACCTAATATATTCACAAATACGTTTATACTCCTCTATCCGGTGCGGAATTCGCCTCAGTTTGACCTTATTACGAGTACTTTTCTTTTATTCGATGGTAAATGACGATGCAGTCTAAGATGGTAGCGGGGCGCGGGCTAACTTGGAAGGGGTATGGCAGTGTACAGTTAACCTATACTCCTAATCGGTTTCTACTCGCCATCGTGTTGGAACGCTAAATTGCTTGGCGGCACGACTGACGTGGTAACTAGCCACGGCCAAAACCTTCCACCAGACCAGACCAGAGACAATTAATGAATTATAAATTCCCAAATTGTCCCCACCAGTAATCGAACCCGAGACCTCCCAGTTATAAGACCACAGCGCTCACCACTGGGCCAGGGAGGTCATCAAAAACTGAAAATAAAAATATTCTGTGTCTCACTGCATTTAAACACGTCTGTAACCGTAATAACAGACGCGGTATGACGTGTTTCAATATTATCGAAAGATATTATGTAATGTAACCTGAATTTAATGGCTCGACTATCAAAAATAATAATCACAGCAGAAAAGAAAAGAGAAAATTGGATTGGTTAAGACGCATTTGGCTTACAATACCTACTACTACTTAGAAGCATTATTTCCTCCGTTCACAAAACGACCAGTGAACACTTAGCGGCGAGAACCTAAGTAATTCCAATAAAATTGGACTCCACTGTATAATCACAATTTAGGTCGACAGTTTCAAAACTGGTCTGCTATATTACGCAATGCTGACCGAGCGTAGGGCTACCTTTATCTACCGAATATTACGAGAATTCTTGTCGAAAATCCTGGGGGTGTCGTTGTAAATGTTTGTGATGATTGGTCAGTGAGAAGACCTTAGTCCACCACGATGACTAAATGCGGTGGACAGACAGAATGTTGGCAGACTTCACATATCGTTGACAACATTGTGAAGAACTTTCAGACATCCAAGTTTTCTCACGACGTCTACCTTCACCTTAAATTGGCTAAAAGAGGTTTGGCCACCCAAAGGGGCAATGCTGCCAACATCTTAGGTACTTGGGTGCTTGGTGACTTCGATACGGTTTAATCTGGTTTAATTTTTTCTTTTATATATTTTTAGCGAGCAAACGAGCAGGCGGGTCACCCGATGTTAAGTGATTACCGCCGCCATTTGTAGCACCTGAGGCACCACCAATGAGTTGCCGGCTTTTCAGGAATTTGTTGGTCCGCCCCTTGAATAATCCCATGTTGTAATTTAGTGGGAACACCGTCGCAGGAAGGAAGTACTATGAAAACGTAAAAAAAAGTGTTTTTAATATAATCGATTGTATAAAAGGAAGCCAAGGAAGTTCCGGTCGTGTGATAACCCTATTTATGTTAACAAATACCTACATTCGAGATGATGTTAAGTAGGACAGAACTGATGGCCTATCTAATGTTTCACAGAACATGATGTTAAAGCAGGAAGAGAAAGCATAACAGCATAACAGCAGGTTGCTTAATTTTTCCACGTAACCTTAAGACAATATCGATTCCTCTGTTATCGGATCAAAGTTCTTCGTTCCGATTATTTTTATTTAATTTTTTATAAAAAATATACTCGTAAGCCAAGCTGAACTTGACTTATATTCTCCACTCCCCTCCAAATAAGCGAAAAGCTTGAGCTAGGACCCAACGGGTGGGGTTGAAACCTGTGACCTTTCAGTTTTCAGTCCGCACCTTTAACCGTTGGGCTATTGAGGCTTATTATCACCGCCGATCTGATTTTTTTTATTCGATGACAAGATAGTCAATGACTGCGATCTCACCTGATGATAAGTGACGATGCAGTGAAGATGATAGCGGTTTAACTTGGAAAGGGTATGCCAGTGTATACTCAACCCATACCCTAATCGGTTTGGACTCGCCATCGTGCCGGAACGCTAAATCGCTTGGCGGCACGTCTTTGTCGGTAGGGTGGTAACTATAGCCACGGCGCACTATGGGACGAAACCATATAAACCGTCTCATAAATGGTTGGGACGAATGTTCTGATTCCAAAGATTTTTCCATAGATTAATATTCTCAGATAATAGGACCTTTATGAATAATGTTAAAAAATAAAAATATTTTAGTTCTAGGTATATAAAATTATTCTCAAACTTTGGACTTCGATAAATAGATCCAGTCAAATAGCCCATAATGAAAGTTTAACTTAGATTATTTTTAAGTTTTTACATGAAAGTAGTTGAGTGTTATATATTTCTGGATTGCTTAGAATCTATACTTTATAAAAACGTTACTATTTTATTTAAAAAAGAAATGTGTATTTTTTTTTTAATTTTTAAGTGACTTAAGAAAATTTTCCATCTTTTTATGTTTCAACTGGATGTTTCCTTGTTGCCGAAAGCTGCCGGTGTCGAGATAATCACTCCTTAGGGTCCCTAAACTATTCAGTTATACAAGGAAATAAAAAAAACCTGCGTCATTATAGCGCCATTTTGATCTAGAAGGAAAATTGTCCAACGAGGGCGAAAAAATAAATTTTCTACAAATTATGACTCTCCTTATTTCTGTCCATTAATTTTATTTTTGGATAAAATTAAGTACTTTTTTATATACTGTTTAAAATTTACAAGGCCTAAACGCAATTTAGAATTAATATTCACTTATTTTATTTTTGAAAATATATTTTCGTAATGACTCTCTATCTGACTTCTATGTTTGTGGTCATCTTTTAACCACAGGTACGTGTATGATAAAAATAATACTGCATAAAGAAAAAAATAAAAATATTTTTTATCTATTGTGGTAATTCTTATCAATATAGGTTACCTACTTTATTTTCTTGAGAACTGTTTTAATCAATAGTCTCATAAATTTGCACAAAATAATGAAAACTTCGGTCCTTTAAATACCCGTGCTTTCAGCATTTCCGTCAAAGTTTTCAGAGACTTCACTTAAGTAATAGTTCAGTAACAGAAAAAAAGAATAAAAAATGAGTGAATTCGTTTGTGTTCGACGCGATCTATGTACTCTAATAATAAGCGGGAAAAATACTTCAGAAATTGAAAAATATTTGGCGGTCAATTTCCAATTATCAGCAGCAGACATAAATACTGTAATAAACAATATTCAAAAAAATTTGGTTTCGAGTTGTAACCAGAAATGGGAGAAAGCTCAAAGAAAACAAGATCGCTTTGAGAGTCAAAATGCAAATTGGTTAAATGGTGAGTTTAGAGTACCATTGAACACTTGCAGTACCTCAACAGCTGAAAATTCTGACTTCAATACAACTGAAGATCGTGGTAGACCGACAAAACAATACGAAGAATCTTCCGAAAAGACGAAAAAACGCAAAAATATGGAACTGATCCAGGAATATGGAATGGAGCATGTTCATAATGCTTATGTGCAAGGATTACGATCCATAGGGGAAAATGACGAAGCTTCAATCGTGAGTAACGTGAGAAATAAAGAAAAAGAGGAGAAAAAAGGCATCTTAGAAAATATTTTATATAATCCAGGAGCTGTAGTTTTCTTTACCAAAGAAGAGGCTTTGAGTATGTATATTGAAACTAATTTATCTAAAGCTCAATATGCATACTTAAGGCAAAGACTTACTGACAAAAACTTGACTTCTCTATTTCCTTCATACCAAACTTTGGGAGAAGCAAAAACAGCTTGCTATCCTCCTGCATCTAGCATGACCGTAACGAATATCAGTGCCAAAGTAAATCTTCAAGATCTCTTAGATCATACTGCCTGTCGTATTATGAAGATAAAATCGGTATCAGCAAATTTCAGCCGTGTCAAGCTATTTAGCAAATGGGGTTGCGATGGATCTTCTGGACAAAGTGAATATAAACAAGTTTTACCCGAAGAAAATGAACAAATATCGGACGCAAATTTGTTTATAGTTTCACTTGTACCATTGAAATTAGTAGATGAGGAAACTAACACAGTTGTATGGCAAAATCCAGCTTGCTCCTCAGTTAGATATTGTAGACCCATTTCTCTAGAATTTGCAAAAGAAACACCCCAAAAAACTGTAGCAGTTGTTGGTGATCTAGAAGTTAAAATAAACCAATTAATCCCAACGCTTGTAGCAATAGACCATAAAGTTATACAAGTAAGACATGAGCTATTTATGACCATGATTGATGGGAAAGTTTCTCAAGTGTTGACACAGACATCATCCAGTGCCACATGTACGATTTGTGGAGCAAATCCTAGACAAATGAACGATCTCGATAAAGTACAAGCGAGAGTTGAAAATGAAGATGCTTTTAAATATGGATTATCTACCTTACATGCATGGATAAGATGTATGGAAATGATACTTCATATTTCGTACAATTTAAGTTTCGAAAAATGGGCTGCAACGACTCCAGAAAACAAAAAAATTAAAGAAGATAAAAAGAAATACGTCCAAACTCGTTTCCGTGAGTTGCTTGGTTTACACATTGATAAACCTCGTCAAGGTTCCGGCAACAGCAACGATGGAAATACGGCAAGGAGATTCTTTCAAAATTACCAATGTTCTGCAGAAATCAAGGGTGTTGATGAAGAATTAATCAAGAGATTATACGTAATTCTGCAAACAATGTCATCGGGATTATCTTTAAATGCAGAAAAATTTGGTCAATATGCACTGGGAACTGCACAGTTTTATGTGAGTAAATATAACTGGTACTATATGCCGTCTTCAGTCCATAAAATACTTATACATGGTGCCAAAATAATAGAGCATTATGCAATTTTGCCTATAGGCCAATTGTCTGAAGATGCTCAGGAAGCCCGAAACAAAGATTATAAGAAATATAGGCTACATCACGCTCGGAAGTGTTCCCGTGCAGCCACAAATGAAGACGTTTTCCACATTTTGTTGTATACATCTGATCCATATATATCTAGCTTAAATAGACCCAGTTTTCTTATATCAAAAGATTTACTTGACGAAGCTAAAGAGCTCTTGGTAATGACAAATGATGAATAGGATATAAATTTTGGTATTTATTTTTTTATATTTTTTATTATGTAAATAAGATCATTCTTATTATTTAACTAATACTTATTATTAATGAAATAACTCAAATAACAATAATTATTAGTAATGAAATAATTTTAAGTATTAGAATTAATTTTTTAGTATGGAAAATTACATAATTTGATTTTTGACATGCTCTCACGAAGTAAATATTATTTTTAAAATAATGGCGTTTCATTTTTCTGGTAGCATATACATTCAATAATACGTGTACAAATTTTCAAACCAAAATGTCAAGAAACAAAAAAGTTATCGATTTACGAGACGGTTTATACGGTTTCGTCCCATAGTGCGGCGGCACGGCGGCGGCGGCGCACCAACAAATTCCTTAAAAGCCGGCAATGCATTGGTGGTGCCTCAGGTGCTACAAATTTTCACGGGCGGCGGTAATCACTTAACATCAAGTGACCCGCTGGCTCGATTGCTCGCTAAAACTATAAAAAAAAACGTGATTTATTAAATTGGCAGATTATGGGAAGGTATATTCGTTACGTAATACGTTAACTTGAAACTGGAGCAAGTGAGCCTTGAGACTAACTTTTCAAATCAACGTTAACAGTACGTTTCTCTTCTCCTATATATTTATATTACTAGCATAGGTATATCCCGCGATTTCGTCCACGTGGTGTCAGATTTTTTAAAATTCTGCTGGAATCCTTTGCTTTTTCTGGGATAGACCCATCTGAAAAATACTAAATTAAAGGACAGCTCAACAAAGAAACAAACAGACTCGCAATTTTAATAAGTACATATTAGTAAGGATAGAAACTTACTATTCAGAAAATTTCATGATATTATCTAAAATTTCCACACTAAATTCTAGTTAGCATTAGTTGAAAAGTAATACTTTAGAGCCTTTGAACTCTTGACCAAGTCATGAGACGACACCTATTTCCAAATAAATACGTATACAGGTAGAGAGAGCAATATAAATGTAGGTAAATACTGTATGTCTACAATCACACAATTAGATCTGATTTCAGTAAATGTTATTTATCTATATCAACTTATTTAGAGCTTTCTTTTAAACTAAATCTTACATAATATTATGACACTGAAATCAAGATATTATTTTTACGCACGTACCTAGTAAGAGATCTAAATATGGGCGTACAAAGATGAAGCCAAAACTTCCCTATGGCAGTTAAAAATGGCTTAAAATATATTTTCGTTGGGCCGCGAATAAGCATGGCTGTTAAAAAATAAGAGAGACACAGGGGAAGACTGTCGGTTGATAACGAAGAAGCAAAAGAATCAGAGGTGATTTAGATCATTACAAAATATTTGTCAAAGTTGATAGGCCTGCTAGAGGTATATCGACTAACATTCTAGCCAGCCGCCGTAGCCATATTTCAAACGAGTCGTAGGTATATACTTTCTTTCCATGATCGCTAACGCTGCATTTTTTATCATGCTTCCCTTCTGAAAGGATAGGACGTGCGATAAAAAGCTTTGGGAGCCCCTGCTTTAGCGTTAGCGATCATGGAGAGAGAATAGATGCGACACAATTTGTGTTATGGCTAGGGCAGCAGGATTTGGGGATCCTTAAAGTCATGGAAGAACTAGGGGTGACCGAAAGTAAAACGAAGACTAAGGAAGGCCACCGGAACCGATTCTGACTCAGCTGTCCTTAGGTCACGCTCTGCCCAGCATGGCTGCGACGTCGCCGGCTGATTGGGAGTGCAACAGGGCGGTCCTCGCGGGCCGGGGCGGAGGCAGGCGAGGGAGCGCTAGCACTCCGGAGGGCGTGGATCCTAGAGCACATCCTATCACGAACTCGTGCCGCGTCGCCTCCGTCGGCGTGATGCGTCGTTTTGGGTCCCATCTGAAAAGATATTGGGAGTTAATCGACTGTTCTTATCACTGTCTGCGAAATTTTGTATGCCCTGGTAACCTTTTATATGCCATTTTCAAGAAGTACTATGTGTAGCATATGCGAATTAGCCCGCAACTTAAACTAGCATTGCGATTTCATTTAAAGTGACAAAGAGGTATGGCAATGCACATAAAATCCATGCCCTCAATTGGTTTCTTCACGCCATAATATCGGAACTTGTCTTTGACGGTAGGGTAGGTGCTAACTGTAGCCACGGCCAAAGCTTTCCATCAGATCTGACCAGAGACAATTAAGAAATTGTAAATTCCTAAATTGCAGGAATCGAACGAAACTATGATCAGTAGATATTTTATTTTTAAAAGAGCAACCGCCGAGTTTCTTGCTGGTTCTTCTCGGTTGGAACGGCATACCGAACCAGAGGTAGATTCATTTGACGATACGAAAGCATTTTGTAAAAGTTTATTTGAAAATTATTCTATTCTAGTAGTGTACCGGAGATATGGTTACCCCTTTAAAATAAGAATAGAATTGATATTTTTTGTTATTCAAATAAACTTTTAGAAAATTATTTCGAATTGTCAAGTGAATATCTATACCTACCACTTCATTGGTTAGATTTTTTCTATAAATCTTTTTCTAGACAACATAATTTTTTTTATACTGCACGCATAGATCGTTGGATAATTCCTGCACTCTATAGATAAGGATTTAAATAAGACTAATTAGCATGCCCAAATTGGAATTCCGAATAGTTTCTAGTTCTAGCTAAGGAAGTTCATATTAATGCAAATTCAGGAATTTCAATTGTGCAATATTAGAATGCAGTTGTTAAGTACTTATTCGCGAAGGTTCTATACATATAAATAAAATAATTATAATTTCAAAATGATATCTCGATAATTATTATCAACCTACATGTTTTTTTGCGTTCATATCGTCTACCTTGCGTGGTAACATGTTATGCTTGCCATATACTGAATTAAGCTTTGGCGGTTAGGTACATAGAGCTTTGTAGATTGTAAGCTTTCGACAAAAATAATCAAAATGCTTTGGATACACAAGTAATTTGGTTTAAATGTAACTATACTTCTTCGTTTGTTTATTCGTAAAACGCCTTTTGCATATTATAAAAAAAAGACGTGTGGCACTCGGGGACTGCCGCGGTAAAGCTATTGCATAGCATTTTTTATCAACGCCATCTAGCGGTGAGAGGAGTCCCGTGTCAGATTATTTTTGCTACGTTCTTCAAGTGCTTCATGTTTCTACGATGATTGCAAACTAATAATAAGACAACCAGTCTTATATGCGGCACGATAGCGTGTAGAAACCGATTAGGGGTATGGGTTGAATGTACACTGCCATACGCTTTCCAAGTTAGCCCGCTACTATATTAGACTGCATCAAACTTAAAATTATTTATTTCCTGTAGGCCAACATGTAGCGCTGATCATTTTCATCGTCACTTACCATCAGGTGAGGTATCGAATAAATACCAACCCCCTCTCTCTGATTAAAGTTAATGTCTCAAATATTGTCCGTGTCTAAAACCTCAAAGCTCGTTAGCACAAAAGTGACAGGGGGTTCGGCGACCGCGGCCGGTTCATATCTAGATCAAGGTGGTGCTGTTTCCCCCGGTCCAGTCTAGATTCTAAAGTTAAGCTCATTTAATGCACATTTATAATAAACTAGCGGACCCGACAGACGTTGTCCTGTCTTAACTATGAACAAAGAGAATGTAATCACTCCGTTTTAAGAGGCGGAACTTCAAAGAAAAAAATTTCGAGACTTTGTTTTTATTTTAGCCAACTTCATAAAAGAAAAACAATACTACCAACCCATGTAATGAAGAAAGAATTGTCAAAGCTAAGGATGTAATGTATCGATAGATTTGTCTTATCGATAATTAGATTTTATCGATATCGACAAAAACAGGGATGTGCTACCAAATCTATTGTTCTAAGATCAAGTTCAAAAGTTGCGTAAATAAAACAAGGATCAATATGAGTCTAGTATTTCGACCGTAGCAATTAACAGTGTCGGATCTACATTTTGGCGATTTTCGTTTTGTTGCATTAAGGGTCTTAGAATGGGGATAGCAATGCCCCCACCAATTGTGAAACTTTTGGAATCAACCAACCATCTTTGGTTTTTGCAAGTGCAAGGGTTGGATATGTTGACTGTTTTTCACTTTTCACATATTTGAAGCTTTGAGCGGCCGTGCCCTGGAGTAGTGGTTTTTCACATGCGACTATGTTAATTGCTACGGTCGATTTATTCATTTTTATTCACAATATTACAACTAGTTGAAACAAAATTAGTTACTTTAAACTGAATTCTTTCTTTCTTTCTAGAAGTTTTTTCAATGCAATAGCATCTTTTTATCTGCTAAGCAAAGCAAAGTATCACTGCAGTCTTCTTTTTATCCCATTCGATAGAATAGCAGATAAAAATAATCGTAGGTAGCACAGGTAGGTAGGCACTTTACCAGTTTGATACCATTGGAAAAAGCAAGAACTTCTCAGAACTTTTAACATTCATGCTGCAAACTTCACATTTTCTATAATCTTCCAAGATGGTTCACAAATTGAATTGAGGAATTAACGAATAAACAATTCCCGCTAGAATAATTATTTATAGAATTAATATTTATTTAAAACGTTTGACAAATATTTTTCTCTTATTTATTATACTGACAACTGACTGAAAAATGACAACAATTTTTTTCTTTCTTTGGATTAATGACTTTTCATAATGCGAAGCCAGTCGAACCAAGAATTAACTCTTTTTAGAAAACTCCTTTTTGACATAAATTATGTTGGCAATATGACGTCACCCGTTAGTTTCGGCATGTTGCTGAACCCAAAGAAATAAAATGTTCTTGTAAGAGAGTTTCTAGAGGCTGACTATGAATATTGAAACTCTTTGACGAAATTGGCAGCACGCATTCTGTCAATGTTATGTCAAACGCCATAAGGTTACATCAAAAAAGTTTGAATTGTAAAAGCGGTTACATTAGAAATAATTTAATATGGTGGTTAATATTTCTTAAATTTTCTAATTTTCCGCGCAATTTTCTTAATTTTTTCTTTCATAAGAACCTTCTCCTGACAATAACAAATACAATAAAAAAAGAATTAGCGAAATCGGTCCAGCCGTTCACGCGTGATGCGCTTACCAACACATTAAGCGATTCATTTTTATATATTATTAGAAAGAATAGCCGTGTCACTGCAAATCCCAACTTGATATAGTCTTGTGGAAACTAGTGTCTGCCCGTGGATTTCTTTTGCATAGAAATGTCGCCTCTCAAGGCGGTGTGATTTTGTGGCAAGGCTTTACTGTACCTTCTTGCAATGTTGGCCCAAGTCGAAAACGAATTTCTCTCTTTGCACAGTGTTCTTCATTGCTGAAGACCATGACTTCTTTATAGATTTTTTTTTTATTTTTTTTATTTTTTTGTTATTATTTATAAATGGCGTTTCCCCGCGAGGTTCGGCTACAAAATTCTCGCGGTTCCTCAACTATTTACGTTGATTCGTAGCTTGGCCGCCTGGCCCTAGCCATATTAAAACGTGTCGTCTTTTTCTACGATCGCTCACGCTAAGTTCCCAAAGTTCTTGTATCACGCTTCCCTTTTGAAAGGATAGGACGTGCGATAAAAAACTTTGGGAGGAAATTAAATTATAACGTATACATAGTAATGATTTATTTTCGAAAAACTTATATGGAACTTATATACTTATCAATGGAATGTTTTTGACATTAATAAATATAATATTAAAGACATTTTGTTAATTAGTTAATAGTTATAAAATGTTATTGTCATTAGTTCTTATACGAATTTCAAGTTATAATAAACATTTTTCTTAGCTGTTGGCTCGTGCGCTATTTGAAATAGCATGAATACCTACTAAAACTAAAGTATCCTATCCTACTAATATTATAAATGAGAAAATGTGTTTGTTTATTGGTTTATTGGTTTGTCCATCAATCACCCAGCAACGGAGCAACCGATTGACGTAATTTTTTCAAGGGTTTACTTGATTACCTGGAAAGTGACATATAGGCTACTTTTTATCCCGGAAAATCAAAAAGTTCCCGCGGGATATTTAATACTAAATCCTCGCGGACGAAGTCGCAAGGGGTTTGAGCTGTGCGTTGATAGATCAGTCAGTCAGTCAGTCACCTTTTCCCTTTATTGAACGAGCGAAGCGAGTTCTCTGAGTCAACTAGGGCGCTTGTCTGTACTGGACAGAGAAGTGTGTACGTCCAAATGTCTGTCAGAGCCCTATAACTTCTGAATTACTGAACGTAATTACTTCAAATTTAAATATAATATGTAAACTGATGGCCTTCAGCCGAACATTGTATAAAAAAATATAAAAAGCTTTATTTCAGGGGGGCTCTCATAGAAGCGTGTTTGAAGTAAAATTTTGTTTGAATAGAATAGAATAGAATAGAAATATTTTTTATTCAAATAAACTTTTTACAAGCACTTTTGAATCGTCAATGAATCTACCACTGGTTCGGAATGCCTTTCCTGCCGAGAAGAGCCAGCAAGAAACTCGGCGGTTGCTCTTTTCAAAAAAATAAAAATTTTTACAAATGTTATTGAAATTATGCTATGTATTCAGTGCTTCCACGATGAATTTTCCTGAGTACAATACAAGTAAAAATAAATACAATACAAATACAAATAAATACAATTCAATACATGTCAACACAGGCAGGCAAAAGCAGACCCATTCCCGTTGGTGGCACCCGTTCACGAGTATGACGCATGATCCAGCCATTGCTTCGCTCAACCATATTTGTTTGTTGCGTTACATAGACTTGCAATATATCTTTTTAAAGACGACTTTGATCAGAGTACAAAAATATTTTTTTTTTAATTTTTCCCTTAAAATTGACGAAATGGGGGGCTTTCAAAGTGGAGATTTTAATTTGAGCCATATGTCAAGAATTACTGAATATTAGAACGTGAAACTTGGTTGAAAATTCAGTTATATCCTGTACTTGAACAACAAATACTAAAATTAGATAAATGTTATAAAGAAACGAAATTAAGTTAATTATGACAATATATAATTAAAACTTTTGGGAATTATGGTATATCGCGAGGTCTCAGTTCGGGGCGAACCACTAGTATATTTAGATAGAAGATTATTATTCTACCCAGGTAGTTAATTAACCATACAAGAAATATCTTTCGTCAACAAACGTACTTTCGCGACGTGAACATTAACTTTTCCCTTTCCGTGTAAATGGTAACTGCTTGCAAGCCCTCACAATTATGAGGCAGGCAGTCAGGAAGGTACGCGAATTGAAAGCGTAATTAATTAATTCGTAATACACATGTAAACTATTCGCGTAATACGTTGTTTGTATCCTTAAAAGGTTCGGACAGTAGAGGAAATATGTAATGACGATGGACTGGTGGTCTTTAATGAACCTTACGAGATAGACATGAGTTCAAATGAACGGGAACCTAATAAGCGTAAAAATTCTTTTTACAAAACCGACTTCAAACGTATAGATCGATAACTCCTACGTAAATTGTGGTATCCCATAAAATTGGCATTTTAGAATGGTTGCACTACCTATACCATTTTTTTATCCCTTTTATGTGTCCGTTTAAAAAAAAAAAAGCATTCTTTAAAATACTTTCAAGATGTACAAAGTAGTATCGTTATTAAAATGACGGCCTAAACCATTTTATTGACCTTCACAACAATTAACGCGTCACGTGAGCGTTTTGGGGATACAACAACTTACATAGTAGGTATCGAGATGGTACGAAATCTTTGACTTCAAATTAGACTTTAAAATAAAATAAAATAAATAAATAGTCTTTTATTTAAGAATAAAATAGCCACACCGCCTTTACGAATCATAATACATAACGAACTCGATGAAATATCAGCTAATACCGTTCCAATGCATACTAGAACAGGTTAAATAGACTGTTTGACCCAATTTGGTACAATTTACGGCTATTAGTACGAGTAGCACCTACTACCTAAGTATTTTACCCACCATTCTTCAACGAGTAATGAACGATGCGCCTGCTCTAGTAGTAGTGAAAGGCTACTATGATGCAATGTGATACCGCATACCTGGTAGGACCACTAGAACCACCAGATCTATGATATCTTGTACGCAATAAGTAATACGAGATTACTACTCACTAATTACTAAATTTATTTTTTCTTGTCTATGATTACTTACTCGTAACGTAATCTAATGTTTAATGTTTTATTTTATATATTCATCACGATATGCAATACTTAGCTAAGTTCAATTTGGTACGAAATAAAACCATAACAAATGCAAATAAAAAATTGCACAAGTTGAAGAGCTCTATATTTCCCACGGTTATTTTTTTTTAATTCTCAGTCCTCTGATATTGGAGCTTGATGAAACGTTTCATCATATCTGGAGGGATTATGACTGACCTCGCAAGTTTATCTTTTTCTACTGATCTATCTACTTATGGCTTTAAATCTTCTTATTCTAATAGGAGTAACGTGTGAAGTTGTAGGTAGGTTGGTTTGAGAAGATGGTTCATTGCCGAAGCAACGGCGTTTACAATATCATTAAATTCGTGAACCCCCAACGCAAAAACGACGGGTGTTATAAGTTTGAGCTCTGTGTGTGTGTGTGTGTGTGTGTGTGTGTGTGTGTGTGTGTGTGTGTGTGTGTGTGTGTGTGTGTGTGTGTGTGTGTGTGTGTGTGTGTGTGTGTGTGTGTGTGTGTGTGTGTGTGTGTGTGTGTGTGTGTGTGTGTGTGTGTGTGTGTGTGTGTGTGTGTGTGTGTGTGTGTGTAGCTCGTCGTAGCTCCAGAACGGATGAACCGATTTTGATTTTGTATTTTTTTTTGTTTGAAAGGTGAATTAGTCGGGAATATTCTTAGCTGTTTGATGAAAATCGGTCCAAGATGGCCGCCGCCACAAAATGGTGGATTACATATTTTTATTTTAAAGATTGCTGACTAGCGATAAGAATGTTGTAACATGTCGGGGGTGTTTTACACTTGTTAAAAATAGCTTACATAAGTAGCGGTTAACAGAGAAGCAGAACTAACAACAATTTGATTTGTTCAGTTCAGGTTCCTGCATAGATCGGTATAATAACTTCTATCTCTGGGTGATAAAACTGCGACACAGTGTTACACTAATGCAGTTTTATCGACACGTGTTTATGTATGATGTATCTTTTTGTATTAAATTAATAAATAATAAATAAAAAAATTAAAAAAAAAAAAAAAAAAAAATCTTAAGATCACCTAAACACCCCACTGTGGTAGAAATAAATCTATTAATCAAGGATTCTGAAAGTTACTTAAAATTCGTCGAAAGATTAGATGTAATTTTGTACTGATCTACGATTATGTGATATATCACGTAGTATGTAAATACTATAAATAAATTGTCGTCTAAAAGACACAATCGGGAAGCCATCTTGAACATTGTCAATGATAACTGCCCGTAGTGAAGACGCAAGATAAAGTGTAATTCTACGCGGATCACGAACTCCCTATCCCTAATACTTTCACCGTTCTCGCAACCAAAGGTCAAGCGAGGCATGTGAATTTGTGAAACTCTGTAGTCTATGGCACGCCTTCGAGTCGCCATTTCACAACACTCGAGGATTTCATCTGTTTCCAATAGAGCATTAATATTAATCTGGACTTGGAATTACAAATTGAGTTACTGTTTTAGGTAGACATACTTGTTTCAAATTGAAAGTTCCCTACACCTAACTTTGGTATCATAGCTGTCTTGTGGCTGTCTTTATTCTGACTATTGTACCTATGTCTCAACTACAACGAAAATACAAGAGGAGGTTCTCACTTCGTCGCATATAGTTTTGGAACGAAGTTCCTTATCACGCGTTGTGAAAGGGGGCTAGACGGAAAAAATTCTTACGAAAAGTTGTCACGACACTTTTTGCTATAGTAAGCTATTGTAAGCTGTGCGGTGTCGCATGTTTCTCTGTCTGTCTCTCTCTCTCTCTTGTAGAAAGCAAGCCAGATATTTTCATTTCTATTTCGCATTGAACTTCGTTCCATCCGGGTGTCCCTTGACACCTCTCAAGTTTATTTTATTTTAATTTTTTTGTATATGAATAGTAGAGTCGTCCGATTTTGATGATTCTTCTTTTAATGGATAGGGTCTACCTTGAAGTTGGTCCTATTTAAGAAATAGAATTCCATCTCTAAGGGTTGCCGCCGCACCCGGTTTTCCCGATTTTATCATGGACAACTTTGTATTGCGTTATCCGATTTTGATGATTTTTTCTTTATTGAATAGGGCTTACCTCAAAGTTGGTCCCACTTAAAATTTCACCTTTACTATCTGGGTGCCTGGAGCACTTCGACCATCGGTTGTGCCAAATGTTTTTTACAGGTATCTACTACGAAATTGTTGAACCAAGTTCCGGTGGTGTTCCCACTAAATTACAACATGGGGTAATTCAAGGGGCGGACCAACAAATTCCTGAAAAGCCGCTAACGCATTGGTGGTGCCTCAGGTGCTACAAGTGTTCATGGGCGGCGGTAATCACTTAATATCAGGTGACCCGCCTGCTCGCTTCCTCACTAAAAATATTTTAAAATAAATTGTAGGTACCTACAGCGTGCGAGATGTTTGAAAGGTCAACCCTCACAACCTAGGTACCTATCTATTTGTTATTATTGTAATGATATGGCTCATAATGAGAGGGTCAAGATTGTTTAACCTCCGGTGCATATTCATACTGTTTTCACTTATTTGCATTCACTGCGAATGCTTCATGCGAATGATTCGCATATTTCTGTGTTCCTAATAATGTATGTCAAAAGTCTTCAACGAGAGTGTTTCTTCTGAATTGTAGAGTAACATTCTTGACATAATATTCCACAAAGTTTATTTTAAAGTAGCCCAGCAGCGAGCCGTTAGGAATTTACTACTGGTATTTTGTTGAGTCGTAAATAAAATGTAAATGCATCTAAATATAAATGTTTTGGAAGTCAGTTAATGAAACAGCTTGCAAATGATTTTTTTAAAAACGCTACCGCTGATGTTTTACTGGTTCTTAACCAGCAATGGCAGTAGAATGACTACGTACAGTTGTCATTCGTACTTGAGCTTTTTCAACCCTATATGATCCATTCATTCGTTCATCTCAACCCATCATGGGCCCATAACTTTTCGAAAAATGTGCGTGAAGGTTTTAAACAATTAATTAACTTTTAACACATCGGTGAAACCAACATGCCCAAGAGTTCTCTGTAATATTCTCAAAGGTGCGTAACGTCTGCCAGCCACATCACTTAACAAAGAAATATTTGATAAAGGTTTATTCAAATTTTTGTCTAATCGACATTCCATTACATTGCGACCAAAATATAAGCTTCCTTAAAAATATGCACCATTCACTTGAAATCCGCTCATCGTAATGTCATCGTTTCCTAAAGATTTTAGACTTGATTCGTGGTTTAATGACATAATTGTTATAAAATAATACGAGTACGTACCACGGTAATTATCGTTTCCTAGCCATACTTAAAGCACTTCTACAATCACGCTTAACTACCAACTGCATAAAACATACTTAATGAGCAATTAAAAAGCTTAAAAAGAACCACAGTAGTTTCTTATACCAGATACCTTTGGAAGACATAAGAATGACGTATATTTTTTTAGATATCAGGTATCTTTATTATCGTGAGAATTCACTTTTACTTTTATTATCGTACTCCGTATCCGACCGGTTATCATTCATTCATCTGTTCATTTTGCTAGTGATGGCACGTTGTGCTGCGGCTCGGTTGACAAACTTGTTTTGAAAATCTGATAAGTTTTTTGTGGTACATCCCATTATGAGTCTTCTTAAATATATAAAAAGATAAGGATGTACTTAAGTGGATACAAGAATGCAAATAATAAATGAAATGAAAGGTGACTAACTGACTGAGTGACTGACTGACGGACTGAATGACTGAATGACTGACAACGCACAGTTAAAACCATAGGACGAATTGGGCTGTTTGGCATAGATAGAGATAGCTATTATGACGTATGCATCCTCTAAGAAAGGATTTTTGAAAATTCAGCCCATAAGAGGGTAAAATAAGGGTTTTAAAAATCTAACTTAATGTGAGCGAAGCTGCGGGCAAAAGCTAGTTACCGTCTATTAACATGATATTTTCATCCTTATTTGACGAAATCCTCTCACTAAGAAGTAGATACCTACGTATGGAGAATCATACGGTAACCTTAAAATATAATAGCTATCTTTTGTATTTCTGTGTATAAAGTTGCTCTATGATTTCTAACCCAACATTATCTTTATTGAACGCAAGAGCGACCACGTTATTCGCGTAACAAAATATCGACAGCTCTACATCTCTAGCTCAAACACCTTCCGTCCTCTGACGTCACAAAAAAGTGTGAACGTGTGTGAAAGTCTTACTTACTCTATAGTCTATTGGTTACATAAAACAAACATTATTTAGCTCTTGTTATTAGGTACAAGAAAACTCATCAGATGAAATAATTTTATAATATTAGTAAGCATAGAACTCAGACGCAGATAACTCGTCTGAGTTCTATGCTTACTAATATTATAAAATACTAGACGATGCCCGCGTCTTCGTCCGCGTGGATTAAGGTTATTAAGCTATTGCATAGCTTCTATCGCGGGCCTTGAGCGTGGAGACCGAATCCAGAAATTCCGTAACGAAAATAACCTGACACGGGACTCCTCTCACCGCTAGATGGCGTTGATAAAAAATGCTATGCAATAGCTTTACCGCGGCAGTCCCCGAGTGCCACACGTCTTTTTTAATTCCCGCGGGAACTCTTTAATTTTGCGGGATAAAATGTAGCTTATACGTGATAATCCTGAGTATAATTGGGTATCTCCATGCCAAACAGCCAAATCGGTAATATGGACTTTGGTCTGTAATGTTATGCTTTTTGATACCTACATATAAGTACAAATATTTCGTCACCGTGTATTTTTTGCATATACGCAACCACAGTCTTGATATGTAAATCTTATCGTGGAGTACCATCTACATTGCGCGCTCATTTGAATAATGTGTCTATTATTGCATAGGTTTTACTTTATTAGTTCACACGCTGGTTTTTTGAAGCTGGTAATAAATATCTTTTATTTTCATTTTTCTGATGTTTGTTTGAAGATAATAGTAATAAGCAGTGCCGGCTTTACCTATGGTGCAGGGTGTGCAACGCACACAGGCGCAAGGTTGTAGGGGGCGCCGCGCCGAGCCACGCTCGCTTGCTTCCCGACATCATTTAAAATTGCACCATTTTAAGCTATCGCATAACTTCTATCGCAGGCCAGCGTGGAGACCGAATCCAGAAATTCCGTAACGAAAATAACCTGACACGGGACTCCTCTACGGTGAGCCGCTAGATGGCGCATTTTTTATCAAGATGGCGTTGATAAAAAATGCTATGCAGTAGCTTTACCGCGGCAGTCCCCGAGTGCCACACGTCTTTTTTTGCATCTGAATTTCCTTTCACTGGTGAAAATATAATATTGTAAGTATTCCATTTTGGCCGCGCGTCTACTAGAGGGCGCCGAGATATTGATTGCACCCGGGAGCTACATGGGCTAGAGCCGCCTCTGGTAATAAGGATGATTAAAAATAATCTGTAAGTACTTACTCTAAACATCGATGTAAGAAATGCAGGAAGGCGGGGTCGTCGCTTCGGACGGCTGTCGACAGGGTCCGTGACCCCGGTCTTCGTTTTCGACCTTTGGAGTTGGTCACCGTGCGTGGTGATCCCTTTGAGTCTGTAGCAACAAAAATAATAATGGATCAGCCCCTAGATTCTGTAACTCAGTGCCTATCAAAAAATTAAAGCCATAAGTTTTCCTATTCCACAGGTTGCCTGGTAGAGACCGCTACCATAGAGAATAAAAAATATACCTCTACTCTCTGCCGCTACTAAGCGATAAGCCGCCTTTTGTGGTATACTTTTTGTCATTATTTTTTTTAATTAATATTTTTTTTTTTTTTTTGTTTTGGGTGGTGCAAGTAAAGAGTATAATAAATAATAAATAAATAAAGCCACTGACATATATTTTTGATCCATTGAAGGTAATGAAATAGTGAATAACAATTTTCAAGGTTTGACCTTCAATGGATAAAAAATGCCTATCGTCGTTGATAAGCACTGAGTTACAGAATCAGGGGGCCGGCTGGTTAGGTATTAAAAAACAAATCGCTGGCTACTACACCATCATAAGGAATACCAAATACGACCTCCGGCAACTCATGATATCTGATATATAAATAATAATTCAAGGAAAGCTGGCCGAAGTCTGCGCGTCTGAAAACCTACGCCAATAATACACGAAAAGTAACTGTTCCCTCTTCCGTGCAACAGCGTTTAAAGTGCAGATAATCCTAATGGTTGCCATTCTCCGATATGTACCTAATAATAGTAATAATTATGAGGGTATACAAATAAAAAAAGGTGATTTCAGCTGCTCCGACATGCATGCAAGCTGTTCAAGCTAATCTCTCCTAGACACAGAGGGTACCCCGTGTAAAATTCCGCGGGAATGCTTTCTGGGAGCATGTTTTTTTAATTTCTTTGGGCATCTTACCAAAAAACAGCCTTTTCCTCGTGGCATGCAGCAGCAGGTCAGGGGGTGGTGGTCCCAGCAGCTCCATGATGCAGGCGAGCTGTTCCGCCTCGTTCTCCCCCGGGAACAGCGGGTAGCCCGTGTGGAGTTCCGCGAGGATGCATCCTGGGAACAAATGAACGGTTTAGAAACGAAGAATACTACCTATACATGAATGTCTGGATAACTAGTCAAATATTCTCTTAGAAGAAATTAGGTCTTCTTAGAAAAATGACGACCTCAACGACGACAGGATGTAGGATTTATTCAAGACATCAATTAAGTAGTATAGTTATCTTTTATGATAATAAATGCAATATTAGTATACATACAGATTAGGTAAAAAGTAAATAAGGCTATAGATAGTTGTCTAGTATATAAAAATGTCTTAGTTGTAATAAATAAAAGGAAATAAAAACATTTCGATTTTGATTTGATTTGTTATAACTTCGATACTGGAAGTAACCTTCGAACAAATTAGATTAAAATGTTAATAGAATCCATGCACTATTAGGGCAATTAGAATAGAATAGAATAATTTTTTATACAAATAAACTTTTATAAAGTGCTTTCGAATCGTCAAATGAATCTACCACTGGTTCGGTATGCCGTTCCAGCCGAGAAGAACCAACAAGAAACTCGGCGATTGTTCTTTTAAAAATTATGTACCTAGCTGTGTTACAGTACTTAATTGTCAACCCTGATTAAGATGATCTATTACCAGCTTACCACCCATCTAGATGTCATAGAACTAGATTCTGCCACCCTAATTAGTAACTATACATTATAACTTCATTAAGCAATAAGCTATTTGCTTGCTATCTAACCAGTAGGCGTCAATCATGCAAAGGCGTTAATCGTTTCCTATATTTCATACCCCAGTTCTAAATATCGGGTTGCAGATGCTTTATTACGTAATAATATGGCACTTAATAACATCATGTCATAATCGTTAACACTAATGTATTCAAAATACGTGAATCCATCTTCTGTTGCGTAAATGAGGTAGACTTTTTGGTATGTCGGTGTTTGCGGACCGCACGTGGTCTTCGTCGCCTTTCTCTCGGCTTTCTACAAACTTGTCGCTTACATAACACCCGCTACCGCTCTGATGCCTTAAAACAGCTTTATTGTTCACGCGATTATAACATCTATCACAGTTGACAGAGCACCAAAATCGCGTCTATCAAATTTTTTATCTTAAACACTTTCTGGAAGTCATGTCTAGATCCGTCAACAGGTTTGTTAGTTATAGGTGTAATTTACCATAAAAGTTGCTAATTTCTTGTCGCTAAATATTTTTATAGCTTTTTGTGGATGGGCTCGGTCGCTGACCTTATGTGAAATCTTATTAATCCCCGACGCAACCGCATTTTGGACCGATTTTCATCATACATAGCTAAGAACACTCCCGCCTATTTCATCTTTCAAACAAAAAAAAGCAAAATCAAAATCGGTTCATCCGTTCGGGAGCTATGATGCCACAGGCACCCTGTTGTCTTTGTGTCGGCGGTTAAAAATCTGATACAAAAGACTCACCCATACTCCACATATCAATAGCAGTGCCATACTGCAAGCCCAAAATGACCTCAGGACTCCGGTAGAACCGCGACTGGATGTAGGTGTAGACTCTTGCATGTGTGTAACACGAGCTGCCAAAGTCTATCACCTTGATTGATGAACTGCCTCGGGCTTTGAGGAGGATGTTTTCCTGGAATAGATAGCATTTAATAAGCCCATAGCAAGGTTCTCATGGCAACTTCGCTGAGTTCCCAATTCTAAGCGGCTATACTACGAGAATTTCTTGATAGAAAACCTCAATAAAGGTAGTATTTTTTGGAACTGGGAATGTGCTAGCAATGTTGCTTGCCTTCGAGACTGCAAGCAAGACTTTTCACCAGCTTTTGCTTGGAACCAAAATGTAGAAAGATACCTCGTTTGGCATCTTTCTATCATAGACGGACAAGATAACAACCAAATAAAATCCATAAATCCAAACTTATATTTCGCCTTAATGCGAAAGTTTGTGATGATGGATGTATGGATGGATTTTGTTAATTATTACTCCTTCACGCTGCCACAAATGTACCGATTGCTGAAAGGATCAGCTACATTTGCCGAAAAGTTTAGTTTAGATTCTAGAATGTTTTGGGTGCTAGTTATAAATATTGTCTTCATCAACTTACTGGCTTGAGATCGCAGTGAATAATGTTCTCTCCCTCTAGCAGCCTCAGACAGCGGAGCAGTGAGCTGGCGAACCTTCTGATGAGGCTCAGGCTGAAGCCCTGGTAGTTGTTCTTCTTGATCAGCTCGTAAAGGTTGATACTGACAACGGGACAAGCAAACGATTACTTTCAACCGATACCGAAGGGCGAAGGAGGGTAGGTAATGTTTTTTAAACGTATATGCCGCTACCTATTTATGGTAGGTTTGATTATTTTTTGGGCACGCTCTGCTGCAGCTGTAGTTTAAACAGTTTCACAGGTTTAGGCATATATACCAAGGGGTCACTGAATTTTTGTCTATTGGATTTGCCATAGTATAAAATTTAAATATGGCTTCAGCGGAAAAATCTCACTAGTTTTTCAGATATTTTTAATGTAGTCCATCATGAGTACCTACCTATATTTTTTTTTTATAATTTTCTTTTTAGTACAGGTATCTAAAGGGATTTATTATATTACCGAAGAGTGCTACTATACTATTCTTAGAGACTACTCCTAGAGTCGTTTTATGAAGCGCGAAGCCAGAATCAAGTCCTCTGACGTCATCACCATCAACACCACCACCATATACCTCGATACACCTCGATCGATATATTATATACCTTGATCTCATTAGGTGTGTATGTTTTCTTTGAAAGAAACAAAATAAACTACCTACCAGCAGAATTCATTCATTTCGCGATAAAGGTATAAGATATCACATCACATCACATCACATCACATCACATCACACTAATCACATCACACTAATATTATAAAGCCGAAAGTTTGTATGTGTGTGTGTGTGTGTGTGTATGTTTGTTACTCCTTCACGCCACAACGAATGAACCGATTTGGCTGAAATTTAAAATGGAGATAGCTTATACCCAGGATTAAAACATAGGCTACTTTTTAACCCGGAAAATTACAGAGTTCCCGCGGGAATCAAAAAACCTTTATCCACGCGTACGAAGTCGCGGGCATCGTCTAGTAAGGTATAGGATAGTTATATACAATTTTACTGTTCGCTATTCTGTTACCGCTCAAGGTCATAATTGGACGTAATACAATTATCATATTGTTTAAAATGTAGTGATTACGAAGCTCGATAAAATGTCACGGCATTATGACCTTTACCGTGATCGTCCTAAGAAGCACTATTTATATCGAATAATACGTGCATCAAAGACTTGGATACAGCTATTAATGCGGCTCCTACTAAAATTAAGGCTTGTACACACTTAAAACGCGATGGCAATTGCATGGCAGAAATCAAAACGTCACACTCTTTGATTTGTAATAATGTAGTAAGCTCAACTCTTCAGCTTTACATTTGCATAAGTGTTCGGGAAAAGCAGAACGAATCTGAAGTCATAAACCGGTAAAAACCGGTTTAACATACGCGAGATTTCGCGTACCGGTATACTATACACTCACACAAATGCAAAGATGCAAGACTACGTTATCTAATGTATGAACACGTAAAATTGTAGTATTTGATAGCTTTTAAGATGTTTCTACCTGCACTCCAATGTTAACACTTTCAATACAGCCTTAATTGCGCAAAAGTCAGGTTGGCGGAAAGAAAACCCAAAGATCGACGATCAAACCCCCAATCACAATCTTGTGGCTTTATATCCACTTAGTTGAAGATCAAGTGCTAAGTTTCTTGGCAACTCTTCTCAGCAGAATCTGCATTCCGAACCGGTCGGTGGTAGAGTCTCGATGTGTCATATTGAATTTGAAGACGAAAAGTAGTATTATTCTTGAAAAAACTGAGATACTTAAGTATATATACGGTTAAAGGTGCGGACTGAAATTTGAAAGGTCGCATGCTCGAGCCTCACCCGTTGCACTATTGTAGTAGGTACCCACTCCTAGCATAAGCTTTTCGCTTATTTGGAAGAGTGCTTGGCTACTATTCTTTGAAAAAAATTGTTAAGTATATGACGTTTTGTTGCCAACACACAATTCCTCTAGAGCTAGGTGCGTTAGAAATGTTTCTGACGCTGCGGTCGCGCTTCGAATCTGACCAGGCCTTAATACGGTTCCCGCTGAAATTAATGATAATAGCTTACTGCTTATTCTAGGACTGAAAACTGAAAGGTCACAGGTTCAAGCCTCACCCTTTGCATTATTGTCGTACCCACTCCTAGCACAAGCTTTTCGCTTATTTGGAGGAATTCAGCTTGGCTACTTATCTTTAAAAAAAAAATTGTTAAGTATATGACGTTTTGTTGCCAACACACAATTCCTCTAGAGCTAGGTGCGTTAGAAACGTTTCTGACGCTGCGGTCGCGCTTCGAGTCTGGCCATGCCTTAATACGGTTCCCGTTGAAATTAATCATAATAGCTTACTGCTTATTCTTCCTGGTACGGCATGATACAGCGCCGTCAAATGTACCATTCATTAACTTTGCAGCATTACGTCTAAATAAGTGCCTTCATTTCGATATTACGTTCGCTTGGCCTTTTTTTGCAGCAATTCTGCGAGTTATTCCGTGTTTTAACGTAAATTTTTAATTGAAGGATTGATTTATGCTACCTACTACTTGGGGAATTTTTAATTGAAGGATTTTTCAGCAGACTTGATTTAAGTTGTTTACTATTTTCTTTAGCAGGCATACTCGTATTTTTGATCGACTTCTAAAAAAAGAGAACGATTTCTAGGGCTTAATATCTGCAAACATTAGGTAGGTGCGGTTTAACCGTAGCTTAATAGGTACAAAGTTATTTATATAACATGCCAAAAATTTTCAACAAGCAATTTCTGTGGGTAAGGGTAACTACATAATTCTAAATAACTTTTGTTCAACGACTTAAAAAAATCCAAACTTTTTATTTTTTCACAAATTTTTTTTTTTATAAGAAATTCAAAAAGTTAGGTCTAAAAAATCTACATGCTGATAACTTTTTCAACCTTTTTTATGTCCGACCCATGAAAATGGCAAAAATTGAGGAAAAAGCCTCGTCCCGTCCCGATGGGTCAACTCAATGCACTTAGTATTGCGAAGGGATAAGATGTTACGGGATAGAAAGAGAGGCAACTTGTAGATCAATAACTGTAGTAGTAATATTATGTATTCTATGGTAGTAGTTTAGTAGGGTAGATTCCTCACCTCATAAGCTCGAAGCTGATACACAAATGGTTTCTAAAGTAAAAGTAATCCAGCATGTGGATGACATTGTGCGTTTGGTCCTTGTCCTTCAACCTGAGGTGGTCCAGCACCCTCACCTCCACCAGCGCCTGGTGGTGGAACCGCTTCTTGTTCCTGATGATCTTGATCGCGACCTGGTTCCCGGAGCGGTGGTCAAGCGCTCTTATCACTTGGCCGAAGGAGCCCTTGCCGATCACTTCTAGGATTTCGTATCTGTACGCTATGTGGTCGTGGATTTGCTGTAGATGAAAGAAAAAAGTGTCTTGAAATACAGACAGATGCACGACGGAGTGAGGCTACAAGGGTTCCATTCAATCAATGTATGTATATTTTTATAGGTATTTATTGTAAATAGTGTTTGTATTTGTCCTCCAATCAAACAGCGACTGAGAGACGGACCGATTATGATTTCTGTATGGGTATAACTATAAAACTAGTGTCGACCGTATAACTGACCTGCCCCCTGATTCTATAACTCAGTGCCTATCACCGACGATAGGCATTTTTTAATCCATTGAAGGTTTGAAGAGAAGTTTCATTTACTATGTCATAGTAAACCTTCAATGGATCAACAATATATTATGTCAGTGGCTTTCATTTTTTGATAGGCACTGAGTTACAGAATTAGGGGGCTGGAGAGTAATGCTGAGACCTATAGAGCGTGCTAGGACTCAGCTCAAACTCAAGATAAGAGTTAATACGAGATACAAATATGCTCTGACATAAATCTGTCTCGTTTTAATTCTGTCTTGAGTCAAAGCAGAGTGAGAGTGCGGTCTATAGATTGCCTGAGAGTGACAGGCAAATAATGACTTGTCCTTCAATCACGCAGCAACGGATCGACGTGATTTTTGCATAGGACCTGGAGAGTGACAAGCTATTATCCGTAAAAATCGGCCAAGCGCGAGTTAGAATCGCACACGAAAGGTTCCGTACTATCAACAGCGATTGTTAAGGTCGAGAAAAAAACGCCGAAGAAATCACGTTTCTTGTATGGGAACCCCCCCTGTATTTTTATTTAATTTTATTTTTATTATTTGTTGTTATAGCTACAATAGATAGGTATACTCTCTCTTTACGTCGTGTTCCCCATTACTGAGGGTCGTGACCCCTTCTACCAAGGACTCTTTTGTAGATGACGTCGCGCCATGTGCCTCGGTTTTTTGCGACATGCAAGGCTTCGTGGACCTGACTATCGAGAGTGGTGCGGATAATAGATATACAGTATACACATGCTGTGAACATTTCAACCTATTACGGTTCAAGAGATACAGCCCGCTGACAGACGGACGGACGGACAGACAGCGGAGGTTTATAGTAATAGGGTCCCGCTGGCACCCTATTTACTAAGCGGTTGACGGGTTGAATCCGCACTGCCATACCCGTTCCAAGTTAGCCCGCTACCGTCTTAGACTGCATCGTCTCTTACCATCAGGTGAGATCGCAGTCAAGGACTATCTTGTCAACTTTTGAATAAACCCCTTTTGGTACGGAGCCCTAAAAACAAGAGGAAGTCACGGGAAGAAGTCTTGGGAGAAAGTGACGTCATGTTGATAAGCTCTCACTTTATTGTAGCTGCCGTTGTCGTCGTCGAAGCCGCAGTTGTTGGGCAGGCTGGCGCGCGCCTGCACCTTGCTGGCCTCGAGCCCCAGGAACCACACCTCGGGGTACTTGCGCACCTCCGTGCGCTCCCACTCCGTCAGCCGGTCGCCGTACACCTTTAGGATTTCTGGGGACAAACGTTCTTACATTTTTTTTTTTATTTATTTATTTTATGGAAACATACAACAACATAACAGTGTTGTAAATATATTAAAGCTAAAAACAGATAGGTATATAATGCTTAAACCTAAATTGTTTCCAAAGAAACTTAGCACTTATTAATTACATTATTATCCGACAACGGAACAATCGGGTGTAGCAGAAAAGAGAGAAAATCTGAAATCCGAAATACGCTTACGCTTGATGACAATCAGCACTGGATAGCACTGATGAAGTCTAGGTTGGAGCGCGCTTGCCTAGAAGATGCCTATTCTCTCTTGTCTTGAAGGTACTCAAATTGTAGGTGGCAGGAAACACAGATGCTGGAAGAGTGTTCCACACCTTAGCGGTTATATAAATAGGTTAGCAATATATAGACTAGCGCTTGATAGCGATCTCGTACCTGATTGGAAGTGAAGATTTAGCTTTAGATGGTGCGCGCTTGCGTAGAAGATGCCTATTCACTCTTGATTTAAAGATACCCAAGTTATAGTTAGGGGGAAAAACGGAAGCCGGACGGGCGTTCCTTTTACTTTATATTTATTTTTTAACCATAAATTCAGCCAATCCGAAGTGATTGCGATTATCACACAGATGCATTTATTTTTAGACAACACTACAGCAGGTTGCCATGGGCAACTCGCCCTTGACCCGCGCCGCGACTGGGCCCTCCTCGACAAGGCGACTCATCTCAAACCATTCAAGATCCCATTGTTGATTTTGTATAAAAATTACCTACCTATCACTGACCTCTATCTTTAATCTATGATCAACACTGGACTTGCTGCTGTGATTTCTTTTTTGGACCTACTTGATTGACGCCATTTTGGATTTGATTGACGCCATTTTGGATTCGATTGACGCCATCTTGGCGTTGTAAACATAGATATGAATGTCTCTGGAACTAATGATATTGCAAATGGCGCACCAACCTGTTTATTTAATCTATGATTTCATATTAAATTAACTATAGAGGTTGGAGCGTCATTTGCAATATTATTAGTTCCAGAGACACTCGTAGGTATGTCAAAAGTGGTGCTTCAAATCCATAAATTCATCCATAATTAAGCTGTCATTTGTATAGGGACAAAAGTCAAGTGTTAATCATAGATTAATATGGAGGTCAGTGCTACCTATCTAAACAAATAAATAAAATTGAAGTGCTTGTCTATGGTTTCATAATAACTGCCGCTTACATAGATCATATATTATTATTTATGTGTCGAAGAACTCATATGAAGTTCATAAAATTTGAATTTTGTCCGTCAACTGATTTTGGCGGGACCAGTAGAAGACTAAATTTCAAGGCGACTGTTTATCTCCTAGATCAACCATGAGCTATCAAGCACGAGCTAGGTGGTAGTTATATGAATAACTGGTAAATAAGAATTCATCTCGATAAGATGAAGAAAATCACAAAGTTACCTACCCTATTTTCCTACTTGATGGAGTAACTATGGCAGTTTTACGGCACCCACACATTTAACCTACCCATTGGGTTTCTAGTTTCTACGCGTCATCTTACTGGAACACTTATACTTTCCGATAGGTAGGTAGGTAGATTCACATAACAATTAAAAATAATAAATAATAATAATAATTCGAAAACACTTTGATTGTTTCAAATTCCAATTCCTGTAGCTAAACAAATAGTACAAACGTAAAAATTCTTGTTACAAAACCAACTTCAAACGCCACTACAAAGAATATCAATTGTGCCTATATTAAAGGATTCCCTCAATTTCTCCAGGATCACATCATAATATGTACCCTTTAAAAAAAAAAGAATTTTCCAAATCGGTCCAGGTGTCTTCGAGTAATCCGGGAACATACATAAAAAAAAGATTCCGACGAATTGAGAACCTCCTCCTTTTTTGGAAGTCGGTTAAAAATGTGTATTGAATAAAAAACTTTTCTATTCTATTCTAAAAATAACGTAATTGTTTGATAGCACATCTTTGCCTGCCGAAAGTTCCCAACAGACGATACCTACATGAGCCAATTCATAAATTAAGTTGGTGCCCTTGCCATGAATTGAACTCGGGCTCTAGGATCACATAGTTACCACTGCGCTGGTAGTTAGGACAAAATCGACCTATAACTTAGAGTAAAGTCAACACTGCCGAACTGGCCACGCCCGGGCTCTTGTGAAAAGTTGACTCTGTAGACATTACCCGTATAATCAACCTCAAAGAGCAAAATTGCAGACACACTATTTAACTATTTTATTTACTTAGGCGTTCCCGAGCGTCCCATGCTAAAATATATTGTACATTGTACATTGTACAGTGTTCAATATAATATTTATTTGTTTATTAGGTATATTAACAATATACATATTATCCATTCAAAAACAAACATACAAAAACATTGCAACATTGACTGATATGTATATCAATAACAAGCATACACAACATTCAGACAAAAAAAAGAGGCACCGGATAGACTAAGTAGGACGCAAAACGGGCGAATCGACGCCTACTTGCGGAAAAGATTCCCAGGAAACGAAGACTAAGTAGGATAGTAAAATACAAAATATATAGACTGCTAAAATCATAACCCTTCCTTTTCCTTTGCCGTCATCGGGTAAGAAAGGCACGATTATCGTTGCAATATTGTCGTACCTACTCCTAACACAAGCTTTCTACTTATTTGGAAGGAAGAGGAGAATATTGGTTCAGTTCATAGAGAAAAACAAAAAAAAAATGATGAGAAAAAGACAAAAAAATAAAGGCTCATTTGCACATTTTCACGTTGACCAAACCAAGCTACTATATTAAATTCTGGCACTAGCGGGCTTCCCTGCCGCGACCCCGCCCTTGACCCGCTGCGAGGTGAAGCGGGAGAACTATAGATATTAATAGAGAGTGAGAACTCTCCCGGGGCTCATGAAGCCAATTTCAGCTCTTGATGACTCCGAAACTAGTTAATGATTCAGACGCTATTAACGCTTTTGTCAGTGGTGTCTGGTACTAGTAAGGAGCCTAAAGCATTTAATCTACCAAGGCTTGATATAGTAAGAGGAAAATCCTGTTCGAGATTTGAATGCATGTCTATCTCATAAGGTTCATTAAAACCCATTAGTCCATCGCTAATTAGAAATACTACTACTTCTAGGAGTCTAAAGATTGATCAAGAAGACGCACTAAATTACAACATGGGGTTATTCAAGGGGCGGACCAACAAATTCCTAAAAACCGGCAACGCATTGGTGGTGCCTTAGCTGCTATAAATGTTCATGGGCGGCGTAATCACTTAACAACAGGTGACCCGCCTGCTCATTTGCTCGCTAAAAATATATAAAAAAGCTAAGTAGGTACTTAGCAACGACAAACTGCTAAACAAAACCCCGATAAATACTAGGCCGTAACGACACCCTTTACCTACGAGGGGTTATTAAAGCCACAAAAAGCTCTCTGAAAAATTCTCGCAGAAAAATCTGTCGAATCACCGCATTTGAGATCAACACGCGAAATAACAAGACAGTACAGTCAGCATCGAATTTATTATATCAGTATGTATTATTCAGTCACAGTCGTCAACCAATAAACGTCCACCGCTGGACCAAGTTCTCTTATAGGGTCTTCTTTGAATTTCGTGGGAGGCTATACATCGTCACTTACCATCAGGTGAGATCGCAGTCAAAGACTAGTGCACGTATTCGCCAGTACATGAAAGCAATTCATTATGCATATTTGTTTAAATCAAGAAATATGTAACACAGGTTACTTTTATTGTACACCAATACATAATGGAATATATTTTATGTAATGTTATCGGATTCCTAGAAGTACCAGATTCACCGACATAGTTTATCAAGTCGCGAAGCGAACATGAAACGTGTGTCCAAGAAGAAGAATGAGTTTTTTTTAAACATATAGACTGTAGCGCTTAACTGCGATCTCACCTAATGGTAAGTGAAGATAAAGCCTAAAGGCCGCTGCATACATAACGTGCACGGGACGGGACGGGACGTGGACGGGACGGGACGTGGACTTTTGGAAATATCGTTTCATAGAAAATGTAAACGACTGTGCATACGTCACGGAGCACGGACGGGACGGGAACGTGCCACGCGCGGAACGGGAAAAATATCGTCGGCGACGATGTTTAGCACGTCCCGTCCCGCACGTGCCCCGTCCCGTCCGTGATTCCGCTGCGTATGCACAGTCGCCCCGTTCGCTCCGGAGAGCTAAGTAGTGATGTTTGTGTATTTACCTACCAAGCAAAAATGGACGAATGGAAAAACTAATCGAGTGTGTACGATCACATCCAGCTTTGTATAATTTTGCAATCTTTCTTTAATAAATGAGGGCTCAGCTTATTTTCCAGTAAAGCAAAACATTCTTTTGTCATACGAAAATACTTATAAAATTGAGTCTCGTCATCCAAAAGTTCTTTGTAAAGAGTGTGGTATTCTCCTTCTTGTTCTCTTTTCTGCCATGTAGGATGTACAGAAAATCTTCTTTTCCTCTTGACGGCCGTAGCTTCTTCATCATCTAAAGCAATAGCAATTAAAGCCAATTCTTCAAATGAAAAATCCATCTTTCCTTGTTCACATCACTAGCACGTTAGTTCTGAGTTATTGCCACGTTGCGTATGCATTAAAAATTCCCGTCCGTGTTTACAAACCACGTTCGGGCCCCGTCCCGTCCACGTCCCGTCCCGTCCCGTGCACGTTACGTATGCAGCGAGCTTAAGAAGGTGCGCGTTTGCCTGGAACGCTTTAGACCTACCATACCCCAAGATGCCTAAGAGAGAGTTGTAAAACTTTAGTCGAGACCACACCTAAAAATAGTTGTTTAAATCAAGATTTATTTATTTTTAAATTTCTGAAGCTGACTGTACATCACAGCGAAAAGCATGATTCGAGGATTCATTCACTGTATTTCAATAAAAAACCGAAGCCGCAGGAATTTTTTCGTAAATATTTGAAAGGGATTGATGTCAACTAGGCAGTTTTCTGATAATTATCTATTTGTAACCTTAATATTTCGGTAGGTATTGAAAATATTTGAAAGAATCTTTGATCCTGGAAAACGGGAATTGTTGTTTCAGGTACCTAGGTTCCAGAACAAGATGTTTGCAGTTTACCCGGAGTTATTATGCACCTTATAAGTGGAACATAACCGAAAAATCTTACCGAAAACTTTTTTTTGCACAAAAATTACCAATATTCTCTTTGATTTCTCATATTAAACTCGAAACTTCGACCTTTCAGTTTTCAGGTCGCACATTTTTTTTAAAGAATATATACCCTTAATCTGTTTCTACACGCTGTCGTACCGGAACGCTTAATCGCTTGGCGGCGTGTCTTTGACGGTAGGGTGGTAACTAGCTACGGCCAAAGCCTCCCACCAGAGTGTCCAACTACTTCTACGTTATGATGTTAGCTAGACACTTTACCTCTAAATATTGGTTACTCTATTGGAAACGAATGAAGCGGTAAAAGAGTAAAACTGAGTTACAAACGTGCCGTTTATCTTGTTGCCAATTAAGCCGAAGGTGACCCAAATCCGGGATCTGGCGCATCGCAGGTAATAATATGTGTGACGTGCAAAGCTTATAAATTAATAAACGATGTCCGCGTGGATTAAGGTTTTTAATTCACTTTGATTTTCCCGGATGAAATGCAGCCTATGCGTTAATAGGTGTGAGCTATCTTCATTCAAAATATCACCCAAATCGGTTCATTCGTTGTGGTGTGAAGGAGTAACAAACACACATACACACACAGACAAACTTTCGGCTTTATATTATTTAGTGGGTATGAGCCATCTTCATTCCAAACAGCCAAATCGGTTCATTCGTTGTGACGTGAAGGAGTAACAAAGTACAAACACACACACGCACACTTTCGCCTTTATAATATTAGTGTAATATCGAGTACTCTTATATTTTTAACCTCCAACGCAAAACGAAGGGTGTTATTAGTTTAACGTGCTTGTCTTCTCTCGTAGCTCCCTTAAGAATGGACTTTATCTGACTGATATCGGACACATTCCACCAACAAATCGTGAACATCGTCTATCCTAAGGCTTTAGCGAGTTGTACTCAAAGCGACTGTGACGTGGATAAGTACGGCATAATAAAAACGAAACGAAAATTAGAGTACCCACCTACATGCTAGCGTTGAATGTAGTGCAAATGTATTCAAAGTAAACAGAACGTATTAACCCCTTTGGGTGGATGAGGTCAGGGCCTTTTTACTCTCTCGCAAAGCGAATTATCAGCTGCAGTACTTGCAGCCACGTTCCGTACATAGGTACTCAAGGGGACCTACTGAGAATGTACGGTTTTTGGTTAGTCGTAACTTGACAAGTGTAAATTGAAGATTTAAAACAGGGGGGGGCATGTGAAACTTGAAAAAAAATATGTAATTCGATAGGAACATACGACAAAATAAAACTTAAATAAATTAAAACTAGTACTAGTTATATTTACAAAAAATACACGCCATCCAAGTGGTCGTTTACGGGCATGGTGCCCAAAACACTGGCGCTATTCCTTCGTTGGATTTCGAGGCTTAGCCGTTGAGCTAAATAAGAGCCAGCTCTTTGGTCACCTGAGGCGTGGATCAGTCTTTCGGACACGACATTCATAAAATTTTTCGTGTCCGATGACAATGGGCCCAGAGTCTCAAAAACAAGCGCCGCAAAAACGTGGTCCAGAAATGGCTGAGTATTTGCGGCGCTTGGGTAATTAAGCAGATTCGGCAGCTGTACCCGCCTTTTGGCACGAGCTCTGTAGATGGGACATCCCTGAATAAACCGGAGGATTCCAATTGTGTAATTTGCCATTTTGTGGTGGCGGCCATTTTGGACCGATTTTCATCAAACATAGCTAAGAACACTCCCGACTTAATTCTCCTTTCAAAAATCAGTTCATCCGTTCGACTACTAAAAATACAATTATTCCTTTTTGTCAACGATACCAGTATGACGTCATTTTATAACGGTCGACGACCCCCTTGGGGGTGAAATCCTTTCTTAGCGGATCCTACGTCATAAAAGCTATCTGTATGCCAAACAACCCGATCCCTCCAAAAAGTTTGAGCTCTGAGTTCATCAGCCGATCAACCGTGGATCAGTCAGTCAGTCACCTTTTCCTTTTTTATATATTACTAGTCGATGCCAGCGACTTCGTTCGCGTGGATTATGTTTTTTAACTTCCGCGGGAACTCTCTTATTTTCCGGGATAAAAAGTAGCCTAAGTGTTATTTCAGACTAGAATCTATCTCTGTGCCAAACAACCAAATCAGTTTAACCGTTGCAGCGTGATTGAGTAACAAACATCCATCCATCCATACATTCAGACTTTCGCATTTATATTATTAATATTAAACTAGCTGTTGCTCGCGATTTCGTCCGCGTCAATTTCTGTTATTATAATCGCGATTAAGAAGCTTTTAAAAGAATATATTTTAAATATGGATAATTTTCCCCGTTTTTGCAACATTTTTCACTGATGCTTCGCTTCTATTGGTCGCAGCGTGATGTTATAGTTATAGTCTAAAAACTTCCTTGATAAATGGACTATCCAACACAAAAAGAATTTTTTAATTCGAACCAGTAGTTCTTGAGAATAGCGCGTTCAAACAAACAAACTCTTCAACTTTATAATACTCGTATTAGTATAGATCATATTATTTATATACATTTACAGTCCTTCCTTCCTTTTATATACTCGTACTCGTATATTTAGAGTAGTAGATATTCTGTAAAAGATTGCTAACAAAGTGACCTCTTTCCCAGGCTCCCAGCTCATTCTAAGTAATGAAATGAAGTGTAGGAAACTGTTCGGTCGGTTCGTATATAAGGGTAGGTCTCACGAACACCCCTCCAGCAGGTGACAGAGCGTCCCGGCCGACCCGCCCCTGACCTGCGGTTTACGAATCCTTACAAAAGACTGCCGCTCAGTGCGATCTATATTCTTTCAGCTGTGAAAGAAGTCGTGACAAATAACATTTTTCATTTTTTTCTCTTCATTTGTTATTACGCTCCGCTGAATTGTACGAAAATAAAAGTAAAATTTATATAAGCGTAAAAATTCTTTTTACAAAACCGACTTCAAACACCACTACAAAGTATATCAATTGTGCCTATAAAAGAAGAGTTCCCTCGATTTCTCCAGGATCCCATCATCATATCCTGACTTAATGACAATGGGATCACCTGGAAAGTATACCGTTTCAAACAAGGAAGAATTTTCCAAATCGGTCCAGGCGTTTTGAGTAATCGGGGAACATACATAAAAAAAAAGATTCCGACGAATTAAGAACTTCCTCCTTTTTTAGTTTAGTAGTCGGTAAGAAACCAGCCAAGCGCGAGTCGGACTCGCACACGCAAGGTTCCGTACCATCGTATTAACAGTGATTGTAAAGATCGAGCAAAAAACGCTAACAAAACCGTGAACGAAGTCGCGGGCATCTAGTTTTAGAAGCAGTTGTTGCCATTTCCGCTCATCGCACAAATAGATTCTTTTTCTTTTTTGGCTTTTCTTTTACCTCTTTTCTTCACTATTTAAGGCAACCAACTTTTGATTCTGAATACTCTACGAGTAAAATGCGAACGAATCCCGCGGGAATCTCATAGCTAATTAATATTAAATCCTTAATTAAACTTCTATTATGATCTAACAAGCTGTAGACAGAGAGTTGGCGAAGTTGTTTAAAAGACAAACTGCGCAAGCAGAATACAAAGACTGTCTCCGAACTGATTTTCCAATAAAGGCCCATTTTATTGAACAAAACACAAAAGTACTTAATTTAATTAAGTTAAATCTAGTTGGGATAATGCGACTAAGGGCCGGTTTCACCAACGTAAAATGTCTTATCCGAGCGTAAAGATATTTTGACAGTTTTTGTATTGAAAATCAGCCAAAATATCAAAACGGTCGGATAAGAATTATTTTGTGTAAAAAAACATACTCGCTAGTTTTTCATATATGATCGGGATGCCTAAATGCATTTTCCAACGTTAAAAAACATACGCGCTCGTTTTTCACAAATGGTCGGGATGCCTAAATTCATTTCCCAACGTTAAAAAAACATATCCGTTAGTTTCTCGTGGATGCCTAAATGCATTTCCCAACGTTGAAAAAACACACCCGCTCGTTTTTCATAAATGGTTGGGATGCCTAAATGCATTTCCCAACATTAAAAAATGTAGTAGAGTTCGTTACGTGTGTGGAGGAGAGTTGCAGATTGCGATGCTCGTGTCCATGGGCATCTGAGCAATTTGTATCGATGCTGACTGAGGCCCTGGGGCCTTGCTTGCAGCTCAGGAACTTACCTGAGGGAGTAAGAGCTGTAACGCGTGGGGAGGTGAGTTGCGCGTTGTGGTTGTCGTCTCGAGGGGGACTCGCGACTGCGCCCTCCGTGTTGTTGTTGACCGGGGGCCCGGGTCCCTCGCCGGAGCCTGCTTCTAGCTGCAGCTGTAATAAAATAACTCTATTAAGACTGGCATGCTAAACGCTCGGATAAGACTTATTGGTGAAATCGGCCCTAAAGCGATTAATTTTATTTAAGCGATTTTTTTGCATTAAATAGGTATCCACCTAGAAATCGATTTATAGATACACTAGATGATGCCTGCGATTTCGTCCACGTGGATAAACTTTTTTTAATTCCCACGGGAACTCTTCAATTTTCCGGGATAAAATGTAGCCTATGTGTTAATCCTGAGTTTGAGCTATCTTTATTCCAAATTACAGCGAAATCAGTTCATTCAAACACACACACACACACACACACACACACACACACACACACACACACACACACACACATACACACACACAAAGACACACACGCACGCGCGCACGTATACATACATACAAACTTTCACCTTTATAATATTAGTGTGATATGTATTATGTTTTAAGATAATCAAGCCACCAGAGGGTAGTTCATTTCGTATGGGATATTTTTTTTCTTGTTTACCATTTAGTAAAGGTTGCATGAATGGCCTTCCGATAAACTTTTAATTAGATACCAGAACACCAGAGCGAGAAGCGTGCCCAAATAATGGGTCCCGTCTTTGACATTAAAGTCGGTTTACGATTACTAGACAATAAAGTTCCCTGCCTAAAGAATTTGGCCAGAAAATGAGTACGGTGGAAAGAAAAGGAAAAGTCTAATGTAATCAGCATGATGACGAGAATTCTATCACAATAATACAGACTTTATTACCTAGTCTAAATACTAACCTATCTTCAGGATTCTAGGTGAGATTTTGGCTCAAGTTAATTATATACTCAAAGGCTCTCTACTTAATCTACTGCTGTAAAAATCAAAGATGCATCTGAAGATTTACAATTACACGCGCTCGGGTGCTGATCTCATTGTAGAAAAGGCCAATCAAACTTCAAATAGCTACCTACACGTGTAGGTCATACATCTACAGACAAACCTACACATATAGAAATTCAGAAATTAAAAGGTCTGTATAGGTCAGTTGACTTCGAAATGTCATAACGTAATGTTATATCGATTACAGATTCAATATAGTGTTCCTATTTATTCAAAACTAGTTGATGCCCGTGACTTCGTCCGCGTGAATTAATGATTTATTGATTTCCGCGGGAATCGTTTTATTTTCCGGGATATAATGTAGCCTATCTGTAAAGCCTCAATAGCACAACTGTTAAAGGTGCGGACTGAAAACTGAAAGGTCGCAGGTTCGAACCCCACCCGTTGCACTATAGTCGTAGGTACCCACTCCTAGAACAAGCTTTCCGCTTATTTGGAGGGGATAGGAGGATATAGGTAAATCAACTTCAGCTTGGCTAATATTCTTTAAAAAAATCATGGGTATGAGCTAACTCCATTCCACAGCCAAAAAGATTCATTCGTTGTTTCGTGAAGCAGTAACAAACATACACACGCACATACACACACACACATACACACAAACTTTCACCTTTATAATATTATAGTGTGATCATGGTCATTGCATTACATCTCAACACATCACTACCTACCTCTGGATACTGGGTTCATCATTATCACCATCATCTTAACACATTACTACTACTGGATACTGGGTCTCCTCTTAGAATGAGAATGGTTTGGCAAACTTCACCTTTAAGAAAAAGCTTCAAACGGTAAATAATAATAATTTAAACGTAAGAATTGGTAAGAATTCTTTTTAAACGGCACTAGGCACAAAGTATATCAATTGTGCCTATAAAATTTGAAGAGTTGTCTCGATTTCTCCAGGATATCATTATCATATCCTGACCATCTGGTCAGGATATGATGTGGTCATGGCCCTGGGACCACCTGGGAAGTATACCCTTTCAAACAAAAAAAGAATTTTCCAAATCGGTCCAGGTGTCTTCGAGTAATCGGGGAACATACTCAAAAAATAAGAATAAAAAAAAGATTCCCATGAATTGAGAGTCTCTTCCTTTTGTGGAAGTCGGTTAAAAAAACGGAAACCTTTTTTCCTAGTCTCAAAGCAATCTCCAACGAAAAACAACGCTTTTCGTTACTTAAAGAAGCCTCTTCCGTTCCTTTGTAACCATTTGTAGGTATAACAATAAAAGATAATAAGTAGATACACAGAAATAAAGACGGTCGTCAGTCAAGCATTGCAGGGATTCTACAGCAACGTGCAACAGGGAGATTGAGCAAATAGAACGGACATTATGAACATCTTTATACGTCTTGAACTTCAAAATCCATATAATCCTACTTCCTACTAATATTATAAAGTTTATATACATCCAAACTTTCGCTACAAACTTTTCGTATGGATGGATGTTTGTTACTCAATCACGCTACAACGACTGAACCGATTTGGCTGAAATTTGATACAGAGATAGATTATAATCTGGAATAAAGCACCCATGAAAAAAAAAGACTACTTATTATCCAGGATTACTAAACCTCTAATATTCTGCTAAGAAGCCGGTAAGAAACTTAGCAGTTTAGCTTTTTGAAAAGCGAAAATCAGTTGAACTTCCATAGGTATACCTAATAGAAAAAAAAAAAAAAATCCATAGGTAAGTATCCCTAATAAATAATCATAATCACAACACTTCCCATTACCTAACTGTATCTCTTCCACTTTAGTCAAAAAGAAACCATATTCACGCATAAGCTTGAAGCCAAAATTGATTTCGAAAGAAAACAACTAAAAAAGTACGCAGACTCACGTCTGTGTACTTTTTTTATTGTTCTCTTTCTCTTATAGGTATGTAGTTCTTTCAATTCACGAGAGCGCGTGAGCTTTACTTGTGGTTACGTCGTGTACATGCACATTGTGTAAGTGTGCGTGCCTGTAAGGAACCTAGGTGGGAGCGGTTAGGCGCAAGCAAGCTCTCGCTCACACGAATACAGATACGATACACACACAACCATGAGCCACGCGCCCTCGTGAATTGCAAGAACTATACGAAGTAGAAAGATATCCGTATCCATACCAAAGTACGTATTAAATTATTAATGTTATTAATCCGAAAGTAACTTCGCTTTGTCTATTTGCTTCCATATCAAGTCTAAAGCACTTTACGTATTTAGATAAAAATCGACAGTATATTGAGGAAGAACATGGGAAACTCCAGTCCCGGAATATCAAGGAGTTCTCACAGGATTTAACGGCAGGATCTCCGAAAACCGCCTGTTTTTGATTCAATAGTAAACAATCAAATATTCTTTGTTTTGATAGGTTAAAAATATATGTTGTAGTTTAATACACGTTCTAAATTATTTTACCGTTCAAAAGTCCATATTTTGAACTTCACTCGATCAAATAATATTCCGAAAACAGTGTAGTTTTTAATTGTTTTTCAATTTGTATTTATAGTATTTGATATACTATAAATACAAACTGAAAAACAGCGTTCCGGTACGATGGACGGCGTGTAGAAACCGGTTATTTATAGGCGTCCGCGCAAGGTTTTAATTTACACTGCCATACCTCTTCCAAGTTAGCCCACTACCATCTTAGACCTCATCATCAGTTATGTACTATCAGGTGAGAACGTAGTCAAAGCCTATACAGTCCTGTCATCGAATAGCCAGTACAAAGTCCAGTTGTACTTACTTCCAATTTAACCTTCTGGCTTTTGTGTTAAAATGTTTTAGACAAAAGTGGAAAAGAATCATCTAGGTGTGGTAATAACTAGTAAATATTAATTGCAATTTTGGTATATTAGTCCTAGAGTCAAGACCGAATAGTTACTGAAAGAGGCCACTCTAATAGGTTAGCTAGGTACAAGGAGGTTTAAAGTGTTTATTCTCAAGAGAAAAATTTGTTTACTTTCAAGATAACTTAAACTAGGACACTGTTTTGTTTATATAGATATGTACTAGATACCAAAGTACAAATGGGGACGCTATTCATCTCAGTTCATCTGAATATAAAATAATGAGCTACATATTTTGACTGCGGTGAGAATGTCTATGATAAATTGAATATGTTAAATGCATTTTTAAGAAAATCTTAGATTATCCATTAAACCGTATAGTTTTGCTTTGTCCTATCTGTATACAACGTTATAAAACATCTTCGGAATATCGCATTGCACTCACAGCAGGCCGCGGCGGCGGTGCTGTGTCCACGCCCATCGTCCCAAGCACAGAGCACCCAGCACCCAGCACCCAGCACCAAGCACCAAGCACAAGCACTATTCACACATCATCACTGGATTTTTCATGGGTGCTTTATTATGTTTCTTTTTCAAATTTTCAGCCGCTACACTGCGGCCGCCCGTTTGCACCCATCCTCGGGTTACTGAATGCTGAAACTGCGGTAGTGAGGCTACTTATCGATAGTTTTCATCGACCTCGTGAACTATTGACTCTATTCTTCTTTTTATTATAACTTAATATGAATAAAACAAAATTATATAAACTAACTAACATTTAATCAAATGCTCACAGATGCCTGCGATTTTATCCGCATATATGCAAGGTTGTTAACAATCCTACAGGAAATCCTTCAGAGCCATAGAATTTTATTCTATGACAAGATAGCCGTCGATCTCTTCTGATGCTAAGTGACGATACTGTCTAAGATGGTAGCGGGCTAACAGGTATATGGCAGTGCTATTACCCCTAATCAGTTTCTACATAATATTGACGCTTGGCGGCACAACTTTGACAATACGGTAGTAACTAGCCACGGCCAAAGCGTCTCACTTGACTAGACCAGATTCTTTTGAATTTAAAATTGACCCTGCCGGGATTATTAACCATTAGATTCTTAATCAACAGGAGATATAATTATTCTAGTTTTTCGATGAACTTTCATGAAAAATCTGCACATAATAAATCCTTTCCATAGCATTTCCGAAATAACCTCATACCTACTAGAGACAATTTGATAACATATTTTTGTTCCTAAGATCTTTTACTCGTCTCCAAAACATCGATAACTTCGTTTCTCTCTCGACAACTCTACACCTCTTAAGGCTGCGCGCGCTGCCGCTGCTCCGTACAGCCTCACACCTTCATCCCGCCCACGCAATGCATTTGCGACCTTAACCTCTTGATCATAGAGAATCATCTCCCTAATTCACCGTCTGCCCTTCATTTCGGGTGTGTGGCCCAAGTTGTAAACGCTTGACTGATTTTATGCTTCATTATAAATGTCAAGTTGTTTCAAAAGGTCACCATTAGATGCCTCTTGGCATATACACGTGATAGAGTACTTTTGACTGTCTTAAAAATGTGTTAAAACTTGTTATTGCCCACGATTTCTTCAAGGTGGAGTTAGGTTTTTTAAAATACCATGGAAATTCTTTGTTTTACATGAATAAAGAGAAACTTGTGTCATGTATAATATGTTGTATTCATGTATATCTACCAAGATATCTACTCAAAAAACCATCAATTTACTCTTATGTGGTCATGTGGTGGAGTGGTCTGTACCGCGACTTTTTCCTTATTGAACTTACCTATTACAATTTTTTTTATTTTTTATTCGATGACAAGATAGCCCTTGACTGCGATCTCACCTGATGGTAAGTGACGATGCAGTCTAAGATGGTAGCGGGCTAACTTGGAAGGGGTATAGCAGTGTAAATTCAACCCATACCTCTAATCGGTTTCTACACGCCATCGCGCCGGAACGCTAAATCGCTTGGCGGCACGTCTTTGACGGTAGGGTGGTAACTAGTCACGGCCAAAGCCTCCCACCAGACCAGACCAGAGACAATTATAAATTTCTTAATTGCCCCCGCTGGGAATCGAACCCGAGACCTCACAGTTATAAGATCACAGCGCTCACCACTGCGCCAGGGAGGTCGTCAAAACAATTCAAACGTCAATTTGCTAGAAACTGAAAACCACTACGTTCACATGAATTACTGTCACCCATTTTTTGTTATTGTGACCCTTGTAATAACATAAATTTTCAGAAAGGTTAATTTAATTATACATTTCGCTGTAGTAGGTATAATTCATCGTTTGCACGGACTTTTATGTTGCTCTCGCGTAATGATAGCAGTTTCAGTATAGTTACTGTCAACTCAAATAATCAAATTTTTTATATAAATTGTTAGTATATACTATAAATACCTATAGTAGTAACGTAACCGACTCCCAGACCATATACTGTGTGCTTGTAGCCCAAAAGTATTCTATAACATACCTAAATATAATATCCAAGTAATAAACACAGACTTAAGCGGAAACGCAAAAGGCGAGTCGCTCGTGACTTAAGCACTTCGTCGAGGGCGGTCTAGAGGGGTGATAACATTCCCGTACAAAAGCACTAATAGCAGCTCCATGGTATGCTTGCATAATGGCGGCACGTCAAGAGCTGACGTCACCGAATTCATCGGGGATCAACTCTCAGCTCGCTGTCTATTTTTACGGCTAGACGGGTGGGAATGCAGAATACTTACAGTGATGTAGACATAAATGTATACCTACTAATATTATAATTTTATCTGCCTATCTAGGGCCCAAGTCTGCTATTGCAATTGTAGATCAATTGTCTATCAATGACATCCCAATTGCTATTTTTAGCAATTTTGGTAGCCTACTAATTCAATGGCGTCACAATTGTTTTCCGATGGTTTGCCACTGACACGTCTAGCTTTGAATCTAGCTTAAATAAACGTTTTTAATATGTAGTTTTTTTTTGAAACCCATTTCGGCAAACGCTTTTTAAGCTAATGGCAATACCGAGGTATCTTTGAATTACAATCCAATTATAAGAAATCGAACGACCATTGTGAATTTAGTAGACTACGAAATTTTGGACCAATGATAATTGAATTGTAATTGTATTGCGATACAATAACAATGACATGTAAAATAGCAGACTTGGGGCCCAGTTTGTTATCTTTTCATGACTCAACCACTGAACCAATTTTGAAGAAATGTATACAAAAAGTAGTTTTTGTCCACGCCTTCACTCACGTTAAGTTCGATTTTTCAACCCCCTATTTTACCCCCTTAGGGGTCGAATTTCTTAGCTGATGCTTACGTCATAAATGGCTAGGTATCTGTTATCTCACAAGAAAAAGTTTCAAAGGATTTAGAGCTGAAAAATCGTAACTACTCTAATGCAGGTTTTCTCTTGAAACATTTTTACTAGATAACAAATTAGTACTGGAACTGCGATGTCACTTGATGGTAAGTGACGATTGCAGTCTGACATTGTAGCGGGCTAACTTAGAAGGGGTATGGTAGTGTAAATTAAACCCATATCGCGAATTGGTTTCTACACACTATCTTACCGGGAATCGCTTGACGGCACGTCTTTCACGAAGGTATCCAGTAGACAAATTTTTTTTTGTTTTTATTAAAAAAAAAAAAAAAAAACAACCAAGCTGAGCTTGATATCCTCTCCCCTCCAAATAAGCGGAAAGCTTATGTTAGGAGTGGGTACAAAAATAATTCAACGGGTGGGGACCGAACTTGCGCCGTTTCAGTTTTCAGTCCGCATCTTTAACCGTTGGGCTATTGAGGCTAAGTATAAATATACCTATAATAATTTAATTCGGTTATTATTATTTACTTAAGTGTAACAAACAAAAAACAATAAATAAATTAGTGGCGATGCGTGGCAGTTTAAAACTTTGATCTTTGAGAAGAATTTTTATTTGCAAAGTACTAAAGACTAAAATAGAGAATCCTTAGAGATAAGTTATTGTCCTTGTCGCGTCCTTCAGATGTTTATATTTATTTTTTGTTACTGGTACTAAATAAATAAATTTAAAAAAAAATAGAAAAGTACCTAAGAAGTACGTATAATACTGGGCATGTGACATGTTTACAATTAGGTAAATCCCTTGAACTTGGCCTTTGTGTAGCCTTGATAGAATCACGTAGCTGCTGAAGCCATACGAGGACTTGAGGAATAAGTATACCTACTGTGTACAATACAGATTACAATAGTGGGCTCTATGGTAACTATTAGAATTAAATTACAATATCTTCTGAATATGTATATAAAAAGAAAAGGTGACTGAAAACGCACAGCTCAAATCACTAGACGGATATGGCTGAAATTCGGCATACAGAGGACATATAGGCATGGAGAGCACAACACATGACTTGAAGACATGGACAAGTGTTCATGGGCGGCGGTAATCACTTTCCATCAGGTGACCCGCCAGCTCGTTTGCCCGCTGTTCATAAAATAATAATAAAAAAACAAAAAAAAAAAGGGATGGGAGGCGGTGGTGCTTTGGACAATCTTTGTCCAGCAGTGGTTGATCGTGAAATATGTTGTTGTTATAGTATTATTATAGTATAACATAGTTGTTTTTTGTATTATATTAATGCGAACTCGCCATCCTCAACATAAACGTAATTGTAACTAAATGGGAGAACGAATTCGAGGTTAATGCCTTCAAATTCGATCTCCCATTTTCCCTTCTTATAGGCATTATATTATAGCAATATGAACAAGTACTAAATTGTTGATTGTAGTCTACAATATAAATGGCGTAAACAATTTAGAACTTGCATTAAAAATATCCTGAAAATAAATGCTACGAAAATTCGAGCTCCTCGTAGCAGTGCTACGAAAGAATTAATACTAGGGCGCTACGAAAGTATAATTACATGCATTCGATGACCTTGTATATAGAAGATCATTGCATGCATTACATACATTACATAAGCATGTTCATAAAAAAAATACGTAATTATGTATCTACTCGTAACGTATCTAGTATCTACTATGTAAATACATACAATTAATTTTTTCAGTGTGATACAAAAAAGGATTTTAATCATTTTTCCTAGAATACTTAATCCTAATATTATAAACTACTAATAATAATATAACTGCGAAAGCGTGGTCGTATTCTTCGTTCCTGACGAATTCTTAGGATAAAGTTACTTTGGTATTTTATAAAAACTTTAAACAAATATCCATGGACTTCTGAAAATATTTTTCTAATAAAATGTCCAGTCTCAATTAATTAGTTAATTACCCTTAGCAATTTGTTTTCTACACCATCAAAAAAAATATCAACTAAATTCTTCTAGAAACATTGTACCTACTTATGGTTTGTCCAAGCCTTTATTTTCTTTTTGGCAGATCACGCCTATAAATTACCGTTTTTTTGTCTTCGAAATAATGTACTAAAATAATGTCGTACTTTATTGACGTTTAGTGAAGTGCCCTGTGCATAACAAACAACCACAGACTAAAACACAGTTCTTGAAATACGATAAATCATTCACAATTATGATAAAAATAATTTGACTTTGTGTAAGTATTGTTTCTGTAAATTTAATAAAAAAAAGGAAATAAAAATAGTAACTATGACTCCAATATTGAATATTTGCAAGGAATTAAGTTGAAATCTTGGAATTTAAGTTCAAACCAAGAGTAAAGAAATTTTTCTTTTCATTTATTTATTTTTTGACGGCTGCCTTAAAATGTAACTATGCACGCGTTAGTGAAGTGAGTTAACTTCAAAACGCGTGGTTAATAACATCTCAACCAAGTTTAAATCCAGAGTTATGAGCGAATATACTTGGAAAATCACATACCTACCTACTTATTTATTTAACAAACTAGCTACGTTTCATTTGTATACCCAATTGGGTATACAAATGAAACAAGTAAAATTATTAAATACTAGCGGCTCGTCCTGGCTTCGCATGGCTGGACATTTATTTTTTAAACATTTTGGCATAAACGTACAGTAAATGCAGGACAAGTGACATCAACGCGTAATTTTTAAAAACATTTCACTGAGCAATTTTATTAAACACGTAATATGTTTCGAATGGAATGTCCGATTTTAATAAACTAAAAAGTAATTTACAGGTATTTAAACTGCCTTGCTTGAGAAATCATTTATTTAGGTAAGGATTAAGGCAAAGGTATAAATTACTTGATCTGATTTATATACACTATACAATTTAAATTAATATCGGAGTTATCAGAAAATGAATATTTCCGCGTGATAAAATAATAAAATGGTGCCAGCCGGTGCGGCGGGGCACGGTAGCAGGTATCGGCGCGGAAGATTCCTATGGTTCCTGTGGTGATCTTATTAACAATCGTTTCCTATAAGAAGCTCTGTGCGATCGCAGCCCCGTAAAAACAAATATTTAATATTTCAACCCAGACGAAGTCGGGGCAGGTCGCTAGTCAAATATATTTTGAAAGAAAACCTTAATTATTATTATTATCGATAAAGAACCCAAATCAACTTATTATTTTTTTCTGTTTGTCTGGTACCGCAAACATATGTCAAATTAATTTATCTAAGTGATTAAAAATATATAATAAAATATAAGTACGTTAAATCAAAATTAAAAAATATTTCATTAAATCGATTGAAAGTTCTTCTTAAATAAAATCGATTATTACTTCAAATCGAATCGGTAACGTGTGAAGGCGTCACTAAAGTCAAAATTTCTTGATCTGCCAAAAAGAAAATAAAGAATTGGACAATCTATAATAAGTAGTAGGTACTTACATCATACAAAATCATGTTGTGCGTCGGTCTCACTTGTTGCACTGAAAACTCTCTTGAATTTCAATGTCCCCACGCGATTAAATTATACGTATATAATGCATTAGGTACGTCTTAACTTTGATGAAATCACAAAACTAAACACGGTCCATTTAATTTTACTGTCAAATATTTCTGTCAAAATATGCTCCTTAAAAAATTAATTAAAGTCATCCACAAAAAGGAATTACTTTATTAAAAACTTGTACGGTTTAACAAATCATCGCATTTCAACTAAATGCCGAATTTTTTATCGATTTGAATAAGTTAAAAAAATCGACAAATAATTTTTCATTCAAGTGAAAATCGGCTGATTTTTACTTCGCGTTACGGACGGGTGTATTCAGCCGATGTGCGAATGATACTAAGGGTGCTATCTCAGGGGTGTCTAGCCTAGGTGACCGGGCTGGGTGGGGTTGGGGTGACTTTAATTCAGTTAGCACCAGCCAGTTCTTCACGCTGGCATGTTATTGGTATTTGACTTTAATTTACACTTTGCAAGGCTTACCTCCTATTTTTGAAAGGTACCTTGTGTTACATATTAGACTTTCATTAGGCATTTGAAGTATTTGTTCCTTTTTAGGGTTCCGCACCCGAAAAGTAACCAACGGGTCCCTGTTAATAAGTGTCCGCAGTCCGTCCGTCCGTCCGCCTGTCAGCGGGCTGGATCTCATGAACCGTAATATTAAAAAAATGTGCGTTTCTATTGCCGCTATAACAACTAACAATAAATAAACTAGTGGTTCGCCCCGAACTGAGAACTCGCGGTATCCTATAATTATAATTTATAACACATCCTATATTGTTCTATCATGAAAATGTACCTACCTAATATTAGCATCAAAAAAAAATTCAATTTTTTTTTTACTTACTTTTTTTTTGTAAGCTTTAGGTAGGTTTACGATCCCAACAGAACCTAAGTGCCCGACCTTCGGCCGGGCACCTGAATATTCATGTATAACCCTAACCTAACCTAACTTTAGTTTAAAGAAAAAATTATACAAAACCAATTGCAATGAAATGAAATGAATACACTTTATTGTACACCACATAAATACAGAAACATATATAAGCCAAATGGCGGCCTTATCGCTAAGGAGCGATCTCTTCCAGGCAACCATGATGCAAGGTGGATATGATGACAGGATAGAAAATGAGGGTGCACACACTACACATAACTGAATAAAAAAACCTGATAATACATAAAACCTACACATATATAAATACAATAATATAATATAATATATAGTATAGGGGAAGGGGGGGCAAGACGGGGACCTTAACGTTTGAAGGGCATTAAAACGCTCAATTTTGATAATTTTAAATGATTATTAATTTAGCATATATCTTACATTATTAATCATTGGAAATCAGGAACTTACGACTCTTTACTTATGACAGAAAAAGAAAAAAAAATTTTTTTTGTCAAAGACATCCAACACCCGATTTTGACATAAGGTAGGGTAAGATGGGGTACCCTATGGGGCAAGATGGGGTATGGAGAGACATATTTTAATTTTGATTACAATACTCGCAAATAAATACTGCCTCGTCGTCCTCGTCATCTATCCCAGCACAGCTACAATGTGCCCAATTCCCACAGAGGGAACACGCGACCCATCCTTCATTTGACTCCATATATCTTCCGTTGGAGTAAAAACAAGGGATATTATTTTCGTCTTCATAATATTCTGGTGAAGCGCGATTCTTTTTATTTTTCTTATTAATGGCAGTTTTTTTGTTTCAGGTTTTCTTGTTCTTTTTTTTTGTTCTTTTGCATCTTTTTTTCTCTTTTTGCTATTTTCTACCACTCTCTTTTCTTCGATTGATTCTTCCAATTCATTTTTGTACGGAGAAGAAGTTATGATAGCTGTTTTTTCTCGTTTCCTTGTCACGCGTCAAATTTTCCGGGTTGTAGGATTAAAAAAATCATGGAAGGGCAAGATGTACCCCATCTTGCCCTTTCATGCTTTTTCGAATAAAATAAATTAGCATAAAAAAACAAATCAAAATATTGAAACAAACGAATTCTCACCTGCTAGTATAATTATTGACGAACAAAAATATCGTTCAGTGAGTTCTTGATACTTTATATTGAGGTGAAAAACATGTGCCATGTACAACGCGAAAACAACAAGAAATTTGACAAAAATAGAATTTTTGGCGCTAGGTCATAAATGCATAAACTTACTAATCGGCGACAGTGCTGCCTGATAAACAATACAACGTCGCGTCATTACGAGCCAGGGCGGCTGTGATTGGTCGTTCGTACGACACGTGAGACCCTCTGCCCCGTCTTGCCCCCTACCCCGTCTTACCCCCCCTTCCCCTACCTACATATACAAACATAGAATAAAATACATTGTATACAAGATCCGGAGCAAACAAAGAATAAGACTAAGCCTGGATGGGCTAGTCGCATTAAAGGATTAATTTATTAGAAATAAAGAGAATATATATTATAGAAGAGAATGCAATATTAACACACTAACAACAGAACAACAAAAAACAAATGCAGGTCGCATCCGTCTCACTCGCACCAACGAGATCACGCAGTGGCTAAAAGTTGTGGATTAAAATACATTTATTTCAGAAACATATTTATGTTGATGCTTTAATAAATAAAACGAGGCTGAGTTAAAAAATTCGTGGCTAAGTTAGTAAAATTGAGTCATACTTATAATTTCTTGGCATATTTTACAAAGCGCCATTTCAAAATAAACAATCTGTGCACAGCGTCATCTATCGACACAAACATTTAATAATCGATACATGACGATCAAAATTGAGTTATACTTATAATTTCTTGGCACATTTTACAAAGCGCCATTTCAAAATACACAATCTGTGCACAGCGTCATCTATCGACACAAACATTTAATAATCGATACATGACGATCAAAATTGAGTTATACTTATAATTTCTTGGCACATTTTACAAAGCGCCATTTCAAAATAAACAATCTGTGCACAGCGTCATCTATCGACACATTCATTTAATAATCGATACACGACGACCAAAATTGAGTCATACTTATACTTTCGTGGCACATTTTACAAAGCGCCATTTCAAAATACTTACACAACTTAGAACAAAAACTAAGTCCACGCGAACAAAGTCGCGGGCAATAGCTAATACCTACATTTATAATTCGGAATGAGTAAAGTTATTATTCGGAAATGAACCAATTTTTATTATTTTTTCACTATCGTAATTTATGTACTATCGGAAGATTTTATATACCTAAACATAAATAAATGTCCAGTCATGTCACCAATATTTTTTATTTGTAGGTACCTACCTACGCCGATTTCTCCGAGATTGGTTGACCGATTCACCTGGTATTTTTTTTACTTGATGGAGAAACTTTGCGAGATGATTTTATAAACATTTTTCATCCAACTCTTTAATCCTGATTCTGCAAAGTTACTGCCCGCGTATGTTATGGATTTGCTGGTGATATTATATTGATGAAAATGGGGATATTTACCTAGCAATGACTACATACACGATTGAACTCTAAGTCAAAACACTTCAATCCTGATGATGATGACATAATTATATAGCACACTACTGAAACATAATTATGTATTTAGGCCTTCTTGATGGTGAAATAATATTTCATTGTATAAAGTTGACTGTTTTTTATGATAGTTCAGACAGCGCCATCTATTAGCATTTTTGTGAAGCTATAGAATCTATTAGCATTAAAAATTAAAAAATTTCGTTCCTTTATAGTATTTATCTAATTTTAGTATTTGTTGTTCAAGTACAGGATATAACTGAATTTACGAACATTTTTCACGTTCTAATATCTTGTCATTCTTGACATATGGCTCAAATTAAATCTCCACTTAAAAGTTAAATAATTTCGTTTCTTTATAACATTTATCTAATTTTAGTATTTGTTGTTCAAGTACAGGATATAACTGAATTTTCAACCAAGTTTCACGTTCTAATATTCAGTAATTCTTGACATATGGCTCAAATTAAAATCTCCACTTTGAAACCCCCCCATTTGGTCAATTTTTAGGGAAAAATTAAAAAAAATATATTTTTGTACTCTGTTTAAAGTCGTCTTTAAAAAGATATATCGCAAGTCAATGTAGCGCAACAAACAAGATTTTACTTCAAATACGCTTCTATGAGAGCCCCCCTGAAATAAAGCTTTTTATATTTTTTTATACAATGTTCGGCTGAAGGCCATCAGTTTACATATTATATTCAAATTTGAAGTAATTACGTTCAGTAATTCAGAAGTTATAGGGCTCTGACAGACATTTAGACGGACACACTTCTCTGTCTAGTAGGCAAGCGCCCTAGTTGACTCAGAGAACTTCGCTTCGCTCGTTCAAAGAACTTCGCTTCGCTCGTTCAATAAATCTAAATATATAAAAGGCAAAGGTGACTGACTGACTAATTGACTGACTGACTGATCTGTCAAAGCACAGCTCTAACCACTGGACTGATCGAGCTGAAATTTGGCTCTATAGGTACCTATTATGACAAATAGGTAATTGCTACCTCTATAGGTAGCTATTATGACGTAGGCATCCGCTAAGAAATGATTTTTGAAAATTCAACCCCTAAAGGAATAAAATGGAGGTTCGAAAAATCGAACTTAACGTGAGTGAAGTCGCGGAAAAAAGCTAGTAATTAATGTGAATATTTTCGGCGTTTTTTGCACGACCTTAACAATTAGTACGGAACCCTAGGCGTGGGGGTCCAATTCGCACTTGGCCGGTTTTATTTTTCAAATATGCTCAGTCTAGATGTTTTAAGAGATGCGGATTGGGATTTGTGAACTGATTTAGGTCTTCTACATTTATCTTCTCTAATTTAATTTCAGAACGAATAGAGAGTTTCAGAATAATTTCAATCGTTCGAAAGAGAAGGAAAAAAATTAAATCGATTTAAATTAATGAATCGGATCAACGGAAAGTGGATTAAAACATTTGACGGTCACCTATCGGCTGCTAAAGTAACTAATCACGTGTAATCCACGTATGGCCATCCGTGCGTAATGCTGGCTACTTAGCGAATCACGGAACAAGCCTGCGTATTGCGATAATCCGTATCTACATTTGGATATTTCAAACTTAGTCTTTGTAGCTCTTATTAATATTAGCATACGGGTGGTATTCGCTTGGGTAATTATTGTCACGTTCGGTATAATTGGATTGGCAGCCGATGTCCCATGGTAGAGGCTTCGCCCGCACGAGACTGAACATAATTTTTTTGCAATACCTAGGAAAGAAATTAAATACCAGCGATGTCGTTGTTAAGCACTAATTGGTTATTTACAGATGTTATTGCATTTTTTTTTAAAGAATATTAGTGAAGCTGAAGTTGATTAATGTCCTTCTATCCCCTCCAAATAAGCGGAAAACTTGTGCTAGAAGTAGATACGACAATATACGAATGGAATTCGAACCTGGAACCTTTCAGTTTTGAGTCCGCACCTTTAACGATTGGGCTTTGCATTAGGATGATAACGATTGATTATACCTACTTACAAGACTTACATTTTCAGAAAATGTAAAATCGAAGAAGTTTAATAAACTATAATCAGAAAAATATAAGTTAAGTATACTTAATCAATACATATACAAATAGATACAACTGAAATCTATATCTACTAATTGTCATGTCTTGTGATTATGAAAATGTTTGTCTCTAATTATTGTATGTGTTTCCCTTGGTTTCCTGGGTTTCCTGCGACGTACCTACCTATAAACTTAAGCACCAAGAGGCAAGAGCGCTGCAACGTAGCGTACATACTTACCTCATAATTGCTGGCCATCATTTTAACAATATTATTTATTTCGTTAACGTGACAAAATAACGAAATAAATAACGTTATAAAAAACTATTGTCCGTGACCACAGACCGTAGCCACAGACCGTGACATAATATTGAAACAATTGCAAATGTCAAATGTCGTGAAATTAAGTTGTCAAACATGTGTCAAATGTCAATGTCAATCGTTCGTTAATGTTTGTTGTTTTTTCTATTTCTATTTTCTAAACAAATCGACCGTTTTTTCTAAATAGAACTGTGTAAAAAGTTAGAATTTCTTATTTCTAACAATAAGCAGAGATCCTTTCATCTAATTTTAGATGACACTTGGACGAAAATACCTCAACTGTTCCGGGTAAATGATTCCATAATCCTCAGGACTAACATGATGTTTAACCATGCATGATCGATGGGTGGACGTATTAATAAAGCTGGAAGATTGATTTTTAACTATTTATAGGAATGCGGGGGACGCTCGTAAAGTGTATGCTAGCCAGTCGAAGGTCGGGAGCCTATCTGGGTGCTCATCTTCAGTAAGTGGTGTTGGCTAAGACTGACCTCTATACATTGCACTCTCATTCTGCTCACACCCAATACAGAGTTAAAGCGAAACAGATTTAAGTCGAAATATATTTGTCTCGTTTTAACTCAAGTCCGAGCCGAGCACTAGCACAAGCTTCAAATCAAGAGTGAATAGGCCTTTCCTAGGCAAGCACACTCCTTTTTATGTTGTCTTCACTTACCATCAGGTGTGATCACAAGCAAGTGCTAGTCCATATATTTTATAATAAATATCTATAGATCTCAGTCTGACTGTTTGCATGAATATTACATGATTCACTTCACTTGTCTCCATTGTATAGAACAGTTATGTATGTTGGTTTTCCTCATGCTATTGTAAAAAGAATGCATGATAAACATTGTAAGTATGCATGTTGTATTACCATAGGTGCTTTTAGAGAGGTAATTCTTGGAAACCTGTTTGTTGATGAGTAGTGTTTTGTGTTCTACACTTGACTGTTTAAACTTACAAATAAAAAAATAGTTGCTTATATAAATGTCAGAAACTACAGTTAATGTAAAAGTTTTGATGTAGATTCTGAAATCTGAACCCTGAAAAAAATACTTGCCACAAAAAATGATACTAATTTTTTCAAATTCAAATTCAAAATTAATTTATTTTATGTAGGCTAACTTGTAGCTCTTATGACACGTCATAAATCTACCACTGGGTTCGGAATGCAGATTCTGCTGAGAAGAGCCGGTAAGAAACTCAGTAGTTGCTCTTTTAAAAAAAAAATTTTTTTACAAAGTTATGCTATGTATACAGTGCTTCCACAATAAAGCTTCAAAAATGCAAAAATGCAAATGTAGGTACACCAATCCAACGCATGATAAGATGGGCAGTCAAAGCAGACCCATTCCCGTTGGTGGCACCCGTTCACGAGCATGACGCACGATTTTACCCAGCTAATGCCCACAGCTACTTGTATGTGAATTAAGATTTAAAAATTAAGAGTGAATTAATAATGTTGGTTGCATTGCAAGCTATTTATGATATACTTATACACGTTGCATACTTGTTTTAGATATCTCTCTCCGATATGATCGAGCCGCCAGACTACGAGGAGGTATGCGACCGGCTGATGGGGGAGCGGGACCCGCTCGCGTACCCCGCCAGCGACATCGAGCTGCTGACCGTGCCGCGCCGCATCCGCACCCGTACGCACGTGCTGCCCCAAGAAGACCTGTAAGACTTGATGGAGCGTCCATATTTATTTATTTTTATATTATTTATTAATTAGTATGTATGTCAATTGATTTAGCCGTTGGGCTATTGAGGCTTCTTTGCTAGAGTTATCTCTTACCATAGGTATCATAGGCCTCCCTGGAACTGGTTTATTGTTGTTGGTCCTTCTAGTAGGTGGTCTGCCAACACTGCGCTTACCATTGCTTACCCTTCCACAGAACACGATCTTGCGTCGCCTGTATCCAGCGACTGCCAGTCACTCATATTTTCTTTTTTTTTGTTTTGCTATTTTTCAGCCATTTACAATCAGTCCATCTGTGACAATGAGTAGATTTGATGTAGGCGTCGTGGGTTGAGAGAAGGTTACTCCACCAAGAAACTCTTCCCAATGCAACTGCTGGCCTGGGTTTACAGTGACAGTTCTTCCACTGTGGTTCGCTTTAGCTTATTCTGCTACATGTGGTTAATGACACTGCCAGACTATTCATACGTCCTTTTAGCCTGGGCCCCAAGTCTGCTATTTTACATGTCATTGTCATTGAACCGGAATACAATTACAATTCAATTATCATTGGTCCAAAATTTCGTAGTCTACTAAATTCACAATGGTCGTTCGATTTCTTATAATTGGATTGTAATTCAATGATACCTCGGTATTGCCATTAGTTTAAAAAGCGTTTGCCGAAATGAGTTTCAAAAAAACTACATATTAAAAACGTTTATTTAAGCTAGATTCAAAGCTAGATGTGTCAGTGGCAAACCATCGGAAAACAATTGTGACGCCATTGAATTAGTAGACTACCAAAATTGCTAAAAGTAGCAATTGGGATGTCATTGACAGACAATTGAACTACGATTGCAATAGCAGACTTGGGCCCCTGGTCTTATGTTTTTTGGCACTTAGTTGGATCCCCTATTTCTAGTATGACAGCGCCAATGTTCGTCCGCGACTGCATCAGCTGCTACACGTCGGACTACACAGTGGTGGAGTACAAGTACCGCGCACACTCCGGCTCGGCGTACGGCCGCGAGCGGCTCGCCGAGCGGCTCGACAAGCTGCTCGCCGCGCCGCTGCAACACTATGAGATTGACGCCGAACATTCCACGTCTATGGAGGAGCTGGCGTCTCAAGCACAGGTGACTGTTAGCATTTATTTATTTATTTAATTTCATAAAAAGATACAAACAAAACAGTGGCCGTAGTCTTCTTTTAAGTATGAAGTACCTGCGTTAGAAAACTCTGCTCTTCCATAAGTCTATTAATAATAAATAATAATAATTAGTTAATACTTAAACTTAATACAATACAATACAATACAAACAAAAAAGCAAACCTCTTTTTATCGCTTTTACCACACTTGACAAAGAAAATGTATGGAATTCTTTACTTAAATTTATTTTTGCGTCAAATGGTTTTGGCGAAGAAGTAACGACGGCAAGCGTCACCGCGACCGGTAAATGTCTCCACTCATGAGAAGCTATAATCAACCACTCTGGATTGGCAGGCTTCAAAGGTGTGCTAGAATGGTTTATATTCTCTTGGGGCTGTGCTTTGACATTATAGACAACATATTGAATAAAATCAGGCATTACTTTGCGGCAGTTCACGATTAGCAAGAAAAGGTTAGAGTTATTTTGATATAATCCGCCAACAGACAAAATCTGTATGGTCAAACATGCAGTTAAAAGCTAAGCACCGCTTACCTTCCCGATCAAGCAAAAAAGCCAAGTTCCCAAGCTAGGCAATGCCACCACCACTCACATGCATCACCACACAAGACTTTTATACTACTCTCGACGCACCTTTCGCCCCGACACCGGAATATCCTCAGGAGATATCGACTTTACAATGCTGTATTGTCTAGTGACTTTATTCCCACGGGAACTCTCTTATTGCCCGGAATAAAAGTAGCCTTAAGCCTATGTCACTTGCCAGGTCCTCAACTATATTCATGCAAAAAATCGTGTCGATCCGTAGCTCTGTTGCAGCGTTATTGAAGGACAAACCAACAAACAAACACACTTTCGCATTTATAATAATAGTAAAGAATAAAGATTATTTGGCATAAGGTCTTGAAAGAAGAAACGTGATAATTTTTTCCAATTCTTGCATTCAGTTCAGTGAATCTCAACCATCGAGCGGTCGTCAGTCCGTGGCGTCGATATCCTCTTCCTCGTCATGCAACGAGACCCTCACTCCTCGAGGCTCGTGGGCCAGCCTGGACCTCCGCAGCTCCTCCTCGGATCCTCTGCTCCCTGATGTTTTCGAGAAGAAACCTCCGGACCAGGTCGACGCTATTAATGAAGCTAAAAGGTAAAAAATTGTTTATCAATCGATACCCCTTCATTATTGTTGCTATAAAACTGATTGGAAAAGTAGATACATATCTTTAATTTCGTGGCTGACGTGTGGTTCGGCCGTGGTGTAACGGTTAACACACTCAGGGCGCGATTCCCAGAGAGGTGTGGGTTCGAATCCCGCCGGCCTCGGAATTTTTGATATGTATTTATAAATCTATTAATAATATTTAATAGCTTAAAACCCATAAATAACTCCGGATACTCTTAGTCTTAGCCTATTTATCTTTATTAGGCCATCTTTTTTCTTTTTTTTTTTCAAAACAATAGCCATAGTCAATTCATTTCGATCAACATAACATGTGTTGAAATGTTTTTTTTTTCTTAAATAGCATTTATTTTTTCCAGAAAAGATTACTGTTTAATTGGAGCAAGTGATATTTCCGCGTAAGAGCATAAGTTTCTGCCTGATTGCATTGTTCTATTGTTGTTTCCAGTCACAGTCTTTGTCATGTTTTCATTTATCCAACACTTTTTGCCTGTCGTCATGTCAATAAAAAGCAGACTGCCGTCACAGTATTGAATTGTGTCACGAAAAATTATCGTCAACTTTTGAACCTCCCCTCTGGGGCTCTTCTGTGCAACGTGACATTGGCGAAGTGCATTGTGCTGAACTGGCACTAAATAAAGCCAGAAAGTTAAAACAACAACAACAACACGTGTAGACGACAAGATCCAGTTGCTAGATTAGTCGAGAAAAAAATATATATTATCTATGATTAGGTTTTTTAAACCTTTCTATAATATTCTATATAAAACATTTGTATATAATATCCTATTTAAAATATGTATGTGCAAATCACCAAAAGAAATGCTTCAGTTTGATAGCTTAACTTATATTGAAATTCAACTTAGACTGCATCGTCAATTACCATCAGGTGAGATTGCTGTCAAGAACTATCTCGTCAACAAATAAAAAAATATATAGTTATTTCATTTAGGCCAACCTGTTTCTCTTATGACACGTAGAAAATAACATTGTTTCAATTCCTTTGCCAGTAAAGCTAAAAAAAAGAAGTGATCCTTTTTGAGCCCTCAATGTGTATATAGTCCTTGATTTTCTTGATCAACCTACCACAGCCAACCCCAGTGGTCCAAAATGAATACTATCCCTTACCAACTTTTTGTTACCCAATGTCAAGTTAAATGGTGGTTGTAGTATACTCAAACACTCACGTATATAGTAGTCCGTATATACCATTGCACACTCCAGGTACACGTAATGTGCGTCACACCCGACGTGCTGTCCGACCCGTGGTCCTAGCACGACTGACTAATGACTCAATAGCGCCTGTATTTATAACATGTTTCCTCCAATATTCACAGACTACCCTCTGTATGCTACAGTGGTCAAATGTTTTTGCAGGCTGGAAAATCGTCAAGCAGATCTCCTAGGGCTGTATGCGCCGTACTTGGATGAGGAGGAAGCAGTGGAGAGGCGCTTGGCGGCGGAAATGCCGTGTGAACTGATGGGGCACAGGATCCTGGTACAATGTCATCAGCTCAAGTAAGTCTTAAACCCATTTCGAAAGCCTCAATAGCCAACGGTTAAAGGTGCGGACTGTAAACTGTAAGGTTCCAGGTTCGAATCTCACCCGTTGCACTATTGTCGTACCCACTCCTAGCACAAGCTTTCCACTTGTTTGGAGGGGATTCGAGGATATTAGTCGCGGTCTAAGATGGTAGTGAGTTAACTTGGAAGGAGGATGGCAGTTTTAAATTAAACCCAAAAGGAACTGATAAAGATACTCCTAGCATTCTTATAAAAGTTTTCCTTTCTTTATCAATTCAGTAATTCGAAATCAAAGAGAAAACAATTATATAAATACTAGCTGACACCCTCTACTTCGTATGCGTGGATTGAGAGTTTTTTGGAGTCCCGCGGGAACTCTCTTATTTTCCGGGATAAAAAGGCTATGTGCTATTCCAATCTATAATCTAATTTTGTGCCTTTCAGCCAAATCGGTTTAGTCGTTGCAACGTGATTGATTAACAAACAACCATACATCCATCCAAACTTTCGCATTTATAATATTAATAGGATAAAATGCGCGAACGAAGCAAGCGCAGTTTTATTATCTCTGAAACCCTAAATTATTTTTGCCAAAAAATAGGTTATTTTTTCAGTGATAGAGCAGAAACAAAGCTATATCACAATAACTTTTAGTATTTGGTTACTCGTTATAGCATTTTAGGGTTTAATATTTTACATCTCTTACAGATTAGAGCTAGACGTTGAACCACTCTTCGCCTCAATGGCTCTCTATGACGCCAAAGAAAAGAAGAAGCTGTCGGAAAACTTCTACTTCAACCTGAACTCTGAGTGCACTCGCCAGATGCTGTCGACTCACATCCCCCACGCCGACCTGTCGACATTGAGTCGAAGTGCCGTGTTCGACATCCTGAACCCTTCCCCTGACGTGTTCCTGGTTGTGAGAGTCGAGAAGGTCCTGCAAGGTGACGTCAATGAGTGTGTGGAGCCTTATATTAAGGATGACAAGGTTTGTGTATGTTTAACTCTATAGTAGGGCCTAATGGCCTAACTAAGGCCCTGTGTTTGACATCCTGAACCCTTCCCCCGACGTGTTCCTGGTTGTCAGAGTCGAGAAGGTCCTGCAAGGTGACGTCAATGAGTGCGTGGAGCCTTATATTAAGGATGATAAGGTCTGTGTATGTTTCACTCTATAGTAGGGCCTAATACCCTGTGTTTTCTGCTGATTGTGAAGTAAAACTACAAAAAAAATTTGACGCTCGTGCTAATTTTCCTGTGTATTATTTCTAAGGAAATCCAATAATAGGCGTTCGGATGTATTTTATAATATTTTATTTTTAGCACGTACCTACCACATACATGCAAGACGCCATGACAGATAAGTTTTACCCTATGTAAGATCCTCTTGCCGCTGTTTATAATTATTGACAGTTAATAGCGGCTTTTCATTTATTCCCTACAGTCATAGAAAATTTGAAAATTCTGAAAGTTTCATCGTCGTCTTAACCGATGGACATCTATTGATGGACATAGATCTTTTAAAAGACTGCCACAGAATATGATCTATTGCTATCTGTGTCCAGGAGCTGTCAGCTGCAGGCTTGAAGACGTCTATCCAACTAGTCTTCCAAACCTGAATTTCCGATGTGGGGTCACCATTCAAGTATTTTGGGACCCTAACATCTATTGGTTCTTTGGGCTATGACCTGATCATTGCCACTACAACTTCAAAGTCACATAATAAAAATACAGAAGAATTAAATTAAAGAAGGATGAAGGATTAATTAAAGAAGGATGATTTGGAAATAAAAACCATATACATTTGAGTAAAAATAAAACAAATAGACATACCATTTTTATGTGCATAGAATCGCGAGAAAGTTCGTGCGGGAGCGCAAGCGGCGTGTTCCCGGCTGGGCCGGTACCGGATGCCGCTGGCGTGGAGTGCTGTATCGCTATTGAACATCCTCAGTGGCTCCAATAGTCTGGAGCGTGATGCGCAGCCGCAGGACTTGCCCGCTAACACCTCCAACACCAACAGTCTGGGTGAGGCTTGAGATCACTAAAAATTTGTTTGAAATTGTGTCAGATTGGATGGGATTTAATCAGGTTGGGTCGAGATTGGTTCGGATTGGGTCAGATTTCCACTTACTTTATTTACTTAATTATGTCCACCTTAAAGCAAAAATTAGCATTATCGAAGCGCGTAACCCGAAATAAACAGGACAATATGTGACATTAAAAGACCTTATTAGGATGCCATGGCAGCGACGCCGGCAACGCCGCCAGTCAAAACATATCAAATTGTATTACTACGTCCCTAACCCTATCTCACTTGGCGACGGCTTGGCGTCGACACCAGTGCATATACGACGCTGCTGTGGCATCCCTAGATATTTGAGCTTTTCCTCTGCACACTTTTGGAGCTTTTTCCATTGACTTTCCCAGTCTATTGTTACCCATAGATTTGCAAATTCAACTGGCCTATTCTATTTATTTCCAAGTTTTTATAATAGTCCTGGGTGCCTGGAGCACTTCGATCCGTTGCTCCAGATCTTTTTTTCCACGTACTACCAAATTGTGGAATCATCTCCCTTCGACAGTGTTCCCGCTTAATTACAATATGGGGTTATTCAAGGGGCGAACCAATAAGTTCCTGAAAAGCCGACAACGCATTGGTGGTGCCTCTGGTACTTCAAGTGTTCATGGGCGGCGGTAATCACTTTACATCAAGTTAACCGCCTGCACGTTTTGCAAAAATATATAATACTAGCTTTAACCCGCGGCTTCGCTCACGTTAGGTTCGATTTTTTAAACTCCTATTTTACCTCCTTCGGGGTTGAATTTTGAAAAATCCTTTCTTAGCGGATGACTACGTCGTCATAGCTACCTGTTTGCCAAATTTCAGCTCTATCGGTCCAGTGGTTAGAGCTGTGCGTTGATAGATCAGTCAGTCAGTCAGTCAGTCAGTCACCTTTGCCTTTTATATATATTTTTTTTTTTTTAAATATATAGACTAGCGCTTGACTGCGATCTCACCTGATGGCAAGTGAAGATGCAGCCTAAGATGATACGCGCTTGCCTAGAAGATGCCTATTCACTCTTGATTTAAAGACACCCACATTATAGTTAGTTGGAAAAACGGAAGCCGGAAGGGCATTCCAAATTTTTGCGGTGCGTATTAGGAACGAGGAAGCGAAGCGCTTAGTGCGGCATCGTGGAATTTCGACCGCGTAGCGGTGCAGATTCGTGCGATGTCTCGCGGTTCGGTGGTAGAATGGTGATGGAGGAACTAAATCAAATAGTTCTTGGGCACACTCTCCGAAATATATCCTGTAGAACACCGACAGACAGGCAACCTTGCGCCGATGTTCCAGACTTTGGAGTCTGGAGTTTACCAGCGATTTATATATTTAGATATCCTGTCCCCTAGATCGCAAGGCCTCGTCCAGCAGCCTGGAGCAGCTGCGGCGGCGCGCGGGCGAGGTGGGCGGCTCGCTGACGCGCAAGGGCTCCATCGAGCGCCGCGCCGCCGCCGCGCCGCACGCGGACGACCTCGCCGCGCATCTCGACAGCTTCAAGCCCATCGTCATCACTGTCACCAGCTTCTTTAAACAAGTCAGTATTAGTGTGATATCCTGTCCCCTAGATCGCAAGGCCTCGTCCAGCAGCCTGGAGCAGCTGCGGCGGCGCGCGGGCGAGGTGGGCGGCTCGCTGACGCGCAAGGGCTCCATCGAGCGCCGCGCCGCCGCCGCGCCGCACGCGGACGACCTCGCCGCGCATCTCGACAGCTTCAAGCCCATCGTCATCACTGTCACCAGCTTCTTTAAACAAGTCAGTATTAGTGTGATATCCTGTCCCCTAGATCGCAAGGCCTCGTCCAGCAGCCTGGAGCAGCTGCGGCGGCGCGCGGGCGAGGTGGGCGGCTCGCTGACGCGCAAGGGCTCCATCGAGCGCCGCGCCGCCGCCGCGCCGCACGCGGACGACCTCGCCGCGCATCTCGACAGCTTCAAGCCCATCGTCATCACCGTCACCAGCTTCTTTAAACAAGTCCGTATTAAAGACTTACAATTGAGTATTCGACTGTTGTCAAAATGTGCATATTCATTCATCATCATCATCAACTTATGGACGTCCACTGCTGGACATAAGTCTCTTGCATGGACCTCCACAGACCTCGGTCTTGCGCCGCCTGACTCCAGCGACTCCCTGCGACTCGTTTGATGTCGTCGGTCCACCTAGTGGGGGGTCTGCCAGCACTGCGCTTCCCGGTGCGGGGTCGCCACTCCAGCACCTTGGGACCCCAACGACCATCAGCTCTTCGAACTATGTGCCCCGCCCATTTCCACTTCAGTTTCGCGACTCGCTGAGCTATGTCGGTGACTTTGGTTCTCCTACGGATCTCCTCATTTCTGATTTGATCTCGCAGGGATACTCCGAGCATAGCTCTCTCCATCGCCCGCTGAGTGATCCTGAGCCTTCTTATGAGGCCCATAGTTAGCGACCATGTTCATTACACAATTTCAAAATGTAACATGTAAGAATAGCATTTGTAAAAATAGAAAATAATCCAGTCGAAAAACAAGTTATAAGCTGTTTTACTGCGACTGTATCTTTCTCTTTTTATTTTAAAACGAAATTTTGTATGGAGAGTCTATGGAAATACTGAATCATGACGTTATTTATTTATTTATTTATTCATTCATTTATTCATTCACTCATTATTCACACTTCATTTATTTATTTCGGTCCTCAACTATACCCCTGCAAAAAATCACGGCGATCCGTTGCTGTATTGCGGCGTTATTGAAGGACAAATAAACAAACACACTTTCGCATTTATAATATTAGTAAGGATTTTCCGCACTCGGGTTACAGTTTCTAAACTTTTTCTTGTTATCAATTCAGGAAACGGACAAGCTTCGAGATGAAGACCTGTACAAGTTCCTAGCTGAGATCAAGCGGCCGAGCTCAGCGCCCAAGAAGCTCAAGTGCATCCCCGGAACACTCAAGATCGAGGTCGCGCCTTGCCCCGACGAGATCAAGAACGGGCTCACCCCGGAGCTGGCTAAGCTTGCGCCTTTCACTGGTAACATTTATAATTTATATCCCTTACATCTAAATATATAAAAGGCTAAGGTGACTGACTGACTGACTGACTGACTGATCTATCAACGCACAGCTGAAACCACTGGATGGATCAGGCTGAAATTTTGGATGTAGATAGCTAATATAACGTAGGTGTCCGCTAAGAAAAGATTTTTGAAAATTCAACCCCTAAAGGGATAAAATAGGGGTTGGAATAATCGAACTTAACGTAAGCGAAGCCGCGGGGTAAAGCTAGTATTTGATAAGCCTGACTGCCCCATACTGAGCCATTGGATGTATACACGTAGCTAGTGCCTCAGTATGTCGTGGCAAGTATTTAAATTAAATTACGGTTTGGAAATAATACTATATTTTAGTATTGTTCCCAGACAGATTTCTAACAAATGTTTATTCTGTATGTATAAAACAAGTGTAAATTGAAAATTTAAAACACCCCCGACATGTGAAATTAAAAAATTATGTAATTCGCCATTTTGTAGTGGCGGCCATCTTGGATTTCAAATTTATCATAGTGTATTCTACTAGTCAAGTTGAGGGAGTTGTCAAAAAATATGTAATCCGTGGCGGCGGCCATCTTGGATCGATTTTCATCAAATATAGCAACACATACACATACACGCACGCGCAATAAAATAGTGTGGATATAATTCGCTCCAGCAATTCATGAGACACTATGAAGTGGTAGATTTACTTGACGATTCAAAAGCAATTGACAATATAACTTAAGCCTCAATAGCCCAACGGTTAAAGGTGCGGACTGAAAACTAAAAGGTCGCAGGTTCGAACCCCACCCGTTGCACTATTGTCGTACCCACTCCTAGCACAAGCTTTCCGCTTATTTGGAGGGGGGAGAGGAGGATATTAGTCAACTTCAGCTTGGCTAATGTTCTTTTTTAAAAAAAAAAAAAATTGTAAAAAAAGTTTATTCTATTGTTAGCAATATTATGTGTTGTTGTAGAAGAGAATGTGCGTCCGTGTAAGGAGATACTGCCGTTCCCGCTGGCGGCGCCCGCGCTGCCGCACGTGCAGTACCGCAACCTGCTGTTCCTGAACGTGCGCGAGCTCAACCTGGCGGCGTACGCGTCCCGCACGGCGTCCGCTAGGAACATCACGGTAATATTTCTGATAGTACATTTATTTTTGAAACTTCTGTGTGGAAACATTGTGTGCATAGCCTAGTTTTTTTAACAATTGTAAAAAAAAAAAAAAAATTTTTTTTTTTTCGAAAAGAGCAACTGCTGAGTTTCTTGCCGGCTCTTCTCAGCAGAATCTGTATTCCGAACCGGTGGTAGTTTTGTGACGTTTCATAGGAGCTGCAAGTTGGCCTACATGAAATAAATAAATTTTGATTTTGATTTGGATTTTATCTCACGAAGTTATGAGCGCTTTACTTGTGGTTACGTCGTGTACATGCACATTGCGTAAGTGTGCGTGCCTGTCAGGAGCCTAGCTGGGAGCGGTCAGGCGCGAGCAAGCTCTCGCTCACTCTTATACGGATACGACACATAGACAACCATGAGCCACGCGCCTTTGAATTGAAAGAACTATTAAGGTTTCACCAACGTAAAATAAGTCTTATCTGAGCGTAAGTTTGATATTTTGGCAGATTTTCAATACAAAAACTCTCAGAATGTCCAATCAGAAACGTCAATTTTTTTTTTAAATTTTTTTAATTTTTTTTTAGGTTTAATATCAATATTAAGTGACAGTACCGACCATAGATATGTAACCATAGTTACAACTTGGTATTTAAAGTTGATACAACAACTTTAATAGATTTATATGAACGATACAAAATTGCCAGAACTCAGACACTCTTAGCTTTAGGTATCCTATTTTATGAAGGTAACCATTTCGTTGAGGGCTCATTTCGATTCAGCTGTCAAATTCGAAATTGGAACTTTTCGACACTGGAGTAGATAAATAATATTAAAGCACTGTCTGTTCAGGTCAGAGTGCAACTGATGTCCGGTGAGGAGCAATCGGCCGCGCTGCCGGCCATATTCGGCCGGAGCTCTTGTCCGGAGTTCAGCACGGAGGCCTACACCACTGTGCTGTACCATAATAAGTGAGACTTTTGAAAATATCTTTTCAGTGTAACGTTTCTTTACACGCTGTGTTTAAATTTGAGTAATGGTAAATCTACCGATTCTTTTAGAACATCCTTACTATAATGCTATGAATGCGAAAGTGTGTTTTTTTGTTGGTTTGTCCTTCAATCATGTAGAAACGGTGAAACGCATCGACGTGATTTTTTGCACGGGTGTAGTTGAGGACCTGGAGAGTGACAGAGGCTGCTTTTTATCCCGGAAATTCAGAGTTCCCGCGGGGTTTTAAAAACTAAATCCACGGGGATGTCTAACGAGACATCCCCGTGGATGTAGTTATCTATTAACGAATAGATCATGTGTATAACTCCTTTTGGCCTCATTAGCTCAAAAAAGGCGCCTTTGCTATCTAAAACCAATAAGCAAAAGTCGTCTTTGCTCACTCAGTGAAAATAAGTGTTGTCTCAAGAAAAGTTTTTTTCAACACACTTTTTCTTTTTCTCACTGAGTGAGCAAAAATAACTTTTGCTCACTGGTTTTAGACAGTGGAGGCGCCCTTATTGAACTAGTGAGGTGAAAAGTTGTATGTATCACACGATAGCAAAGTTTTTGTTTCTTGTGTCTTTGAATCCCACAATACACTCAGGATTCTAACTAGGTACTCGCAACAAAAATGAATTTTGCTATCATGTTGAACAAATAAGTATTGTTTATAGAGAGGAATATTTGTATGATTCGGTTGGTTGCAGGAATCCGTCGCTGTACGACGAGATAAAGCTGAAGCTGCCGGCGGACCTCGGCGACCAGCACCACTTGCTGTTCACGTTCCTGCACGTGTCGTGCCAGCGCAAGCCCGTCGCGCCCGAGCAGGAGAAGAGCGTCGAGACCGTTCTCGGATATTCGGTAAATGGCTTAACTACAACATGGGGTTATTCAAGGGGCGAACCAACAAATTCCTAAAAAGCCGGCAACGCGTTGGTGGTGCCTCTGGTGCTACAAGTGTTCATAGGCGGTGGTGATCACTTTACATCAAGTGACCCGCCAGCTCGTTTGCCCACTATTGGAGCATGGAGAATGTTCACTAATTTTGACTGTAAGCTCGTCATATTTTCTTTTTTTTTTTTTTTTAAAGAGAGGAGTCACTGGAGTGACTATGTAGTTCTCGTAGGTACAATTAAAAATAAAATAAATTTAAATTACTTATGAGTACTTATTTAGTCTATTTCTTAAATTATTTATTTCACAATATCCTGTATAATTTTTTCGCTTCTCTGACACTGGGTTTGTCAGGATTATATTTACATAACCCAATGTTCTGTTTCGAACTTCGCTTCGGACACTTTCCATCTAATATTATATTATGTGATATAAATCCTCTTTAACACTTTTTTATTTTCTGTTAAAAAAAATATACACGTGAATCGATACGTCAACTAGTTTCCGAGATGTGGAATTTTAAAATGAGCGCGGGCGAGTGACTTGTTTCTACGAAATGTAAATGACGTCACAGTGATCACGGAAATAGCCCTGATAGCAGGACTCGATATTTAGCTAGCTAGCTTTACTTTGACAAATCAAGCTATTTTGCATACCTAGTAACATTCTCCATTGTATGAAATTTTTTTGGACCCCATATAACACAAATAAGTATTTGATGTATGGCCGCCAGTGGCTGCCGCTGTGCCGCAACGGCAAGCTGACGTGCGGCGAGTTCAGCCTGCCCGCCATGCAGGAGGAGCCGCCCGCCAACTACTCGTACATCTTCCCCGACGTGCTGCTGCCCGGCACGCGCTGGATCGACAACCACAGGCCCATCCTCACCGTCGCGCTGGACGCGCACACCACCGTCCACCCGCAGGTGAGTGGATCACACTTAGTTTAGACTAATCTGCAGCGCTACTTTTTTTTTTTTTTTTTCGATGACACAAAGTAGCCCTTGTCTGCGATCTCACCTGATGGTAAGTGACGATGCAGTCTAAGATGGTAGCGGGCTAACTTGGAAGGGATATAGCAGTGCCGGAACGCTAAATCGCTTGGCGGCACGTCTTTGACGGTAGGGTGGTAACTAGCCACGGCCAAAGCCTCCCACCACACCAGACCAGAGACAATTTAGAAATCATAAATTCCTTAATTGCCCCCGCCGGGAATCGAACCCGAGACCGAGTTATAAGACCACAGCGCTCACCACTGCGCCAGGGAGGTCGTCAAAAACGTGGTCAAAATTCCACGATCGCGTAATTTCGACGCAACAAAGTAGAGAAACTCGCGTAGCACCTTCAGGATATTGGTTGTGTTTTTCGAAATTCCGATTTTTTTTTCTGAAGCTAACCCAGCTAGCAACAAGCAATATAAGCAGCAATTGTACTGCTTAATTGCTGTATAATAGCTGTTTAAGAGAGTAAGTATGAACTAACGACTTTAAACAGCTATTGTCCAGCGATAGAACGGTACAGTCGCTGCGTATATTGCTTGTGTGCTAGTTGGGATAAATATTGTCCACTACTGGTCAAAAGCTTCTCCAAAAGAGGGGTGACATATACGATAAATGGAATGATGAATATTCTCTTCCCGTTTGCACAGGATGGTTACATCGAGCGATTCGTGATGGCGTGTGAAGCCGTGCAAGAGGGGAACATCCCGCCGAGGATCGGGCTCGCTAACATGGAAACTGAGTTAAGAGCGAGGTATGTACCGTCACAAGGAGCAAATTTAGCTCCAATTTTTTTTAATATGCATTTAAAATTCAAAATTATTTAATGTAGGCCAACTTGTCGCTCTTATGACACGTCATGAATCTACCAAGGACATCTATCTAGGACACCCAACAGTCTACAAAAATTAAAACTAAAAATACATGGTATAATAATAGTAGATTGTTACACAAGGGACGTAAGTAAGCTATTACAGAACAAGATCCAATTTGGCGCCAGTGCGAGCGCAGCTCGCATAGGGCGCTAATGGATCGCGTGCACCCGAGATATTTAGTCACACGAGCGAGCGCAGCGAGCGAGGGTGAATATAGTTCGAGGGTGTAATAGCTACTTGCAACCGAGGTAAGCATTCTACTTTATATCATTCTTGCGAGGTAACTTTGGACTTATCCGGCAAAAGGTTTTGCATCATTTGTTCTGTTTCAAGCAAACAAAAATCAGGCTCTCCTCCTTTTTCATCATCTGATGAAGTGCTTGACATTGTTGTAAATAACTTAAATCCCTTTACGAACAAACTTCACAAACTTTCAGATCAAATGAAATGCCGCAATTTCCATTTTTTTTTCGTAAATAGTTTTCCATTTTTTTTTTACGGCTCTGAGTTCCAAGGAGTTTTGCATAGTTTGAAATGTATGGAAATTAAATGCCGCCATGTTCATTATTTTTTTTTTTTCAGTAAAAAGTTTTCTTACCATTTTATAAGAAAAGAGATTGTTTACCAAGGAGTTTTGCATAGCTTGAACTGTAATGTGAACATTACAATTAAAGCATAGTGCGACGTAATGTTGCTTTGAATTGCAAACACCAACTTACAAGGAGACTTTCCACCATAGTAATCCCTAGTTACTGAGCAAGTATGATATAAATATGCATTAATGTAGACCCACTTACAGGTTGCCACAATTTTTTAAAAGAATATCAGCCATGTCTAATTATTATATATTCCGACCGTTCCATAGAACAAAGTCTCATCTGCTAAATTCACAACTTGAAATTTGAGCCTTAAAAATCACACCTGCAAGGCTCAAATCTCAAGTGAATTTAGCAGATGTTACTTTGTTCTACGGAACGGTAAGCGGTGCTTAGCTTATAACTGCATGTTTGACCATACAGATTTTTTCTGTTGGCGGATTACAGCAAAATAATTCTAAGATTTCCCGAAACTTTTGTCAACAGTATATCAGAACTACCGACGGCTAACGTGGAAGCTCTAGCTAGATACTTGCCCGTGGTGGCGGACAAGCTGCTGCAGCTGCTGGTGGCGCCGCCCGCGCTGGCGGGAGTAACGCTCAACATCGCGCAGGACGTATTCACCTGTCTAGCGCACCTCTTCACTGATATTACTGTGAGCTTTTATAATGTAGAACTTATATTCTCTTTGATAATTTCATTCAAAATGACTCAAAAATACAAGAGATTTCGCTTTACAAAGATCAGTCACGCTAGAGAAATTTTGATCCTACTTGACATGCTTGATGGCTTGTTTTCGCTAAACACTTCACCTGCCGCCCTTGTTTTTAAGTTTATCTCCCAGTGCCTATAATTACTTTTATGACCTATCATAAAGACCCGAGACTGGACAAATTTTTGAAACACGCAGGCGTGTACCAAGGCACAGGCTAATGGTTACTTCGACAATAAATATTATAGGTGTTATAGGCACAGGATCACCACGTCGCGTATAAATGTGTTATAGGCACGTGTCGCATGGCACATGAAAAATAGAATAGGCAGCTAAAGTGTAAAGTAACGCTAAATATCTACTTCTCAATATATCGATATCATCAACTCAACGCTGCTAAAACAATTAGACAAGGCCCTATTTGTCTGGACAAACGTGTGCCGATAAACGGCCGAAACCGATCATCGATATATCGGTTGTCGTGGACAATTAGCCTGAAATCTATAGACCCCACTCTCACTCAGCTCATACTCTAGACAGAGCTAAAACGAGACAGTATGTCAGAGCATATTTGTGTCTCGTTTTAGCCTCTATCTTGAGTCTGAGCTGAGTCAAACCACGCTCTATAGATCTCAGAATTATTGATCTTACAAATAAATTCAACGTGTCATAGAACATGAACGAGGGTGGCACCTGCGACGCTCACGGCCGCAGCAGCCTCATTACCAGCTATATCCAGTACCAGTGTCGTATCCCGCGTCCTTCCCTCTCCGACAGAGATATTGGACTACCCCTACCGCCTTCCGGTAAGTCCTCCTACCCGAAGGAGGGTCCTGTTTTTCAAAAATGGATATGTTACTCAAATTGGTCGTCGTCGACCATTACAAAATGACGTCATTCCGTACAGTTGACAAGAAAATAATAATTCTGATGGGAGGCTTTGGCCGTGGCTAGTTACCACCCTACTGTCAGAGACGTGTCGCCAAGCGATTTAGCGTTCCGGCACGATGGCGTGCAGAAACCGACTAGGGGTATTAGTTGAATGTACTTAGAAGGGTAACGGGTATGGCAGTGGTCATACCCGTTACCCTTCCAAGTTAGCCCGCTACCATCTTAGACTGCATCGTCACTTAACATCAGGTGAGATTGCAGTCAAGGCCTATCTTGTCATCGAATAAAAAAAAATTGTATACTGTACTTACTGTAACCACAACTATGACAGAAGTTTTCTTCTCTGGCAATGCTTTTCATGGCAATGACATCTTGACAGTATAAAGGCGTATTTTCAGAATCAGAATTTATTTATTGCATTATACACTACTATTATATTTACTATTCACCTTTCTTTTTTTTAAATATTAAATAGTTTTGACGGACGGCTCGTGTAAGATCCTGCATGAAGAGTTGGCGCTGCAGTGGGTCGTGGCCAGCGGCGCCACACGGGACCTGGCCATGCAGAATTCTTGGTAACTACTACTGCATCTACAGTCGTTTTTTTTATTTAGTTATTCGAGTAAACAATAATGGCCATGGGATAACCAAAAACAATTTTTAAGCTATTGCATAGCTTCTATCGCGGGCCAGCGTGGAGACCGAATCCAGAAATTCCGTAACGAAAATAACCTGACGCGGGACTCCTCTGCTGTGAGCCGCTAGATGGCGTTAATAAAAAATGCTATGCAATAACTTTACCGCGGCAGTCTCCGAGTGCCACACGTCTTTTTTCATTTAATTTACTGACAAGAGTTAAAATTATGTTCTCCCTATGCTAAAGCATGGCGACAGGGGATAGGAGAAGTATATTCCTATAAGTATATCCACTGTGGAAATTATTTCCACCGGTTTGCCCATGCTCGACGGGTGTATAAAACTGAGCGGCTGAATTCAAAAAAAAATCAAAATTTATTTATTTCCTGTAGGCTAACTTGTAGCTCTTATGACACGTCATAAATCTACCACCGGTTCGGAATGAAGATTCTGCTGAGAAGAACTCAGCAGTATCTCTTTTCAAAAAATAAAATACTTTACAATAAGTAACCAAACTATGCTATGTATACAGTGCTTCCACGGTGAAGCTTCAAAAATGCAATACATATAAAATCCAACACATGTCAAGATGGGAAGACAAAGCAGACCCATTCCCGTTGGTGGCACCCGTTCACGAATAAACATTATATATGTCTCCTCCCCATGCTCACCCCGCAGGGCCCTGTTCGAGCTGATGATCAAATCCATGGTGGAGTACCTGTACTGGAGCGGCGCGCACGAGGCGCCGCGCAAGGCGCGCTTTCCCGACCAGTTCACGGATGACCTCAGCACGCTCGTCAACAACGTCACCGCAGAGATCATCTCCAAGTAAGTAGGACAACTTTTTTTTTAAATATTTTAAGCGAGCAAACGAGCAGGCAGGTCACCTGATGTTAAGTGATTACCGCCGCCCATGAACACTTGTAGCACCTGATGCACCACCAATGCATTGCCGGCCTTTCAGGAATTTGTTGGTCCGCCCCTTGAATAACCCCATGTTGTAATTCAGTGGAAACACCGTCGCAGGAAGTTGGTTCCACAGTTTCAAAGTACTTGGAAAAAAGGATCTAGAACATCGGATGGTCGAAGTGCTCCAGACTTGTGGATATTATGACAAGTCGAGAATCTACCACAGGTTCGGAATGCTGATCCTGCTGAGAAGAGCCAGCGAGAAACTCAACAGTTGCCCTTTTCAAAACAAAAAATGTTACAATATGTAGCTTATCTATCTTGTGTACAGCTGAAGCAAAGCAGATTGCTTCCAAGCAACTTTGTTATTAAGCGTTGAAAACAGATAGTCTGTTCTTGACATAATTTTGATAGTGCCGTCTGAACAAGGTTTAAACCAAAGCCGATATGCTTTCTATTGTTTTGGTGACAGTTGTCTTTGCATAGATTATAGGGAGTCCTTACTCATCAAAAACATTTAGGTGAATTTCAGGTTTCTTCATGATTTTTTCCTTCACAGTTGAAGCATGTTATATTTACAAGATTTTATTTAACTTGCAATGTGTATATTTGTATGTTTGTAAGAGCTGAAATTTTACATGTAACTGTAATAAAATTATGTAACCCCATCGAGTTAGGGCTTTTTTGGTTCTTCTTGACAAGTACTCTGGTCCTAGACAATATACTATGATACTAATGATGGAACCGGAAAGTGACTATCGGAACTCTGTAATAAGTGTTTGGGCTCGTTTAATTCGTCTTGACAGGTATTCTGGAGACGTATATAGTGCAATGCATCTTTTTATCACAGAAAATTATGGGAGTAGCTGAAGTGGCATGAAACTTTTCAGATACGGCAAAAACAGCCGCCTGACCCAAAGTCTGAACAACAGCTTAGCGTTTTTCCTGTTCGACTTGCTGAGTGTAGTGGACCGGGGGTACGTGTTCAACCTTATCAGGGGCTACCACAAGCAGATGTGCGCCAAGATCGCGTCCCTGCCCGACGCCGTGCCGCTGGTGCACTACAAGGTGAGTGTTTATTTTTAACTGGCCGATGAGAGCGATGCGATTAAGCGTAATTTATTTATTTATAGACTTAAAAAACAGACAAAAAACTTGAGGCTGCTGATTGCAACTGGCAGCCCAATTAGGCAGTAGGCTGTGCTAAGGCTCTTCAAATATTCTCGGACCAATTGTATAATTTTTTATTAAAGTAGTATTATTTCTGTATTCCATCGTATCATTTTATTTCAGTACCTAGGTAATCCGGTTTTGTTCTAGTTTTGCTACCGTCAATGAAATCCTCTGGAAACCCTTTGTTTTTTCAGAATACAATGCCTATAACACTTCTCAAGTTCTCAATAGTATCCATGCAAAAATTCAAGCCGATCCGTAGCGAGCAATAACAAACATTCCGCATTTATATGTTCATCAATGAACCCAATGAACGCAGTTCTCTCAGAGACGGGTTATAGGTCATAGTCCACCATGCACGCCCAATGCAAATTGGCATTTGCACATTAGAAGGGTTCAAATGAACTGATATTAAAACAGATATAGCAAACGGTATCAGATTTTTTTATCTTTTACAAAGCTGTGTTTTCCAGCTCTCGTTCTTGCGCATCGTGTGCTCGCACGAGCACTACGTGTCGCTGTGCCTGCCGGTGGGCGCGTCGGGCGCCGCTTCGCCCGCGCCGTCCGCGCGCTCCGGCGGCTCGGAGGACGGGCGGCGCAAGGCCGTGTCGCTGTCGGGCGAGTTCCGCACGCGCCACTACCTCGCCGGCCTGCTGCTCGCCGACCTCACCGCCGCCCTGGAGCTGCAGTACGTACTGGCAGGCTACGGTCCCTCGGCCGTACCGACAGACGCGTGTTCAATCGGGGCGCGTTCATTCAAGAAAATTTTGTGTACCCATTTTGTTGACCAACCAACACTTAGGCTTAAATCCATATACCCTGTAGTATCGGTAATAGCGCCGCCCCGACACTGGCTCGGCAATGCACACGAGCACCTGTCGCACATCTACTCTCACCGGCGGTTCGCGTAATACTGACGTTGCAACATTGCACATGAGCACACGAGACAGTGTACCTACGTACACTACATACCCTCACTCTGCTCACAACTGAGACAGATTTATGTCTCGATACAATTCAACTCAGAGCCATTTATACTGAAGACAGGACTATATTTCTATCTATATCCTTCCCCTTGCTACCCTTCACAGCTCCTAGGCATTGTCATCAAATGACACGACCAGAACCTCTTCACTGTTGGGCATAGGTCACTTGTAGGGTCTTCCACGCTGCATCATTATGCCCTTCGACCGATGATGTCGTCCCTTGGAACTTCAATATCTAACGATTCTTCAAACTACTGAGTAACTCGGCAACTTGGTGTCTAGCTGCAACTCTTAGGACGTCATTTCTCAATGGCCGTATTCTCGTGCAGGAGTCCAGTGCTGCAGTGCGCGGCGGTCAACGCGGTGCTGTCGCTGCTGACGGCGCACGACGCCGACCCGCGCCTCTCGCAGCCGGATGTGAAGGCGCGCGTGGCGGCGCTGTACATGCCGCTGCTCGGCATCGTGATGGACGCCCAGCCGCAGCTGTACCGAGGGTTCGATAGTGGCAAAGGTACGTTGTGACATTTATCGAAATAAATAGCTGAAGTCCTAAATGCAAAACTGTTTTGTGATTTGCCGAAAAACAGTTTTTTTAACTCGGTCACTTGAATCGGTGCAAAATATGCCTATGCTTACCTAAAAAAATTGTGTTACAATAGATGATTTAGAATTTCTTCCATTAAAGCTAGAAATTCTAAATTGTTCTTCTGTTCAAAGTGAAATCCTTTGCAGAAATACTACAACTAGATGGCGAGATGAGTCAATTTGGGAGTATGTACGCGCCACCTTCGCCCGAAGACTTCAAACAGGTCAGCGGAATTTTTTGTTGTTCTACATTTTGAATCCGGTTCAAAGGATCAAAATTTGGGATCCTGTTTGAAGGATCAAAATTTTGAATCAGGTTTGAAGGACCAAAATGTTGAATCCGGTTTGATGGATCAAATTTTTGAATCAGGTTCGAAGGACCAAAATTTTGAATCCGGTTTGAAGGACCAAAATTTTGAATCCGGTTCGAAAGACCGGAGAGTATACGAACATAAATTTGACTAGCGCTTCACTGCGATCTCACCTGATAGTAAGTGAAAACGCAGTCTATGATGGTGCGCGCTTGCTTAGAAGATGCCTATTCATTTTTCATTTAAAGACACCAACAAGTTAGGTGGAAGAACAGAAGCCGCAGTGCGTAATGGGAACGAGGAAGCAAAGCGCTTAGTGCGAGATCGTGGAATTTCGACCACGGAGCGTGCAGATTCGTCCGATGCCTTGCGGTTCGGTGGTAGAATGGTGATGGTGGAACTAAATAAATAAAACTTGAATATTAAATAAATAAATAAATATTTATGATTGTCAGAACGGGCGGCCTCCGTTCAACAGTGAAACCAGCCGCAACCTACTGATGTGTTTGGTGTGGCTGCTCAAGTGGAGCGACCGCGGCGCGCTGGCGGCCGCCGTGGCAGAGCTGCCGCCCGCCAGACTGCACTGCTTACTGGCACTTATTGACCTCTGCTTCAAGTGCCAGGAGTATAAGGTGAAATATTAATCTGATTTCAAAGAAATTCTTTTCAAAAAACCGAACGCCACTACAACGTATTAAAATTTTTGTTAATGGGAACCACAAAACAAAACTTCACGTAAGCGCATCACTTGTTGACGGCTGTAAGTTTTGTTTTAAAATGTTCGTAACAGTTCGTAACAGGTTTATATGAGAATAAAAAATAGACTCACGATTCAAACTATAGATATGCTTAAATTTTTTTCTTTGTTTTGTTTATGATCATGGAAAAGTTATCAAACAAAATGAATGACATAGGCTTCTTTTTATCCCTAAAAAGCAAAGAATTTACTCAAAAGGTGCGGTATAAAAACAGGGATAGAGATGAGAAGGGAACAGGAAATAGAGCAGTGGAGTTTGGACAAGTGTAATTTTGCGGATGTTTCCAGGGCCGCAAAGAGATACTGAAGTGCGCGCAGCAGAATGTCCGCAAAACTACGGACATCAAAGCTAAACTGGAGGACGTCATTCTCGGACAAGGCTCGGCGAGATCTGACTTTATTATGCGACGGAAGGGTCAGTTTATATAATAATATTTAAAATCCATGTCGTATTTTTCTTTTTAATTAACTAATTTCATTTTATAGCCTAAGGTGTGGAACATGTGGTATCGAATTGTCGACCTTTCAACTTTCACCTTTAACCGTTGCGTAATTTTTATTTTATTTATTAATTTATTATAAACTAAAATACACAATTTATACCATAATTGATAGACCAAAGTATTAGACGAAAAATTTGAGGCTGGTGATTGCAACTGGCAGCCCAATTAGACGGTGGCTGTGCTAAGGCTCTCCAAATATCTTCGACCCAATTTTATAATTTTTTTATTTACCTGTAAATAATCTTATGAATCACCTTATTATGTTTAACTATTTATTATTATGTTGGTTTATACAAGTCTCTGATTAATATACAACTGGCAGGCGGGTCGAGCGGGCGCGGCGGCGCGGGGCGCGAGCGCTGGCGCAAGGAGTGGGTGCGCGGCGCGTCGCGCTCGCGGCCCGCGTCGCCCGCGCGCCCGCAGCCCGCGCTCTCCGCCGCGCTGTCCGCCGAGGTCGCGCTCACGCTGCTGCACGCCATCGAGACCATCGTGCAGGTACGCACCACCAGTATTAGGCTGTTTATAGCTTCAGCAGGTGGCGCGGGTCGCGAGCGCTGACCCAACGAATAGGTGCAGGTCGCGAGCCGCCTGCCTGTAACACGTAACTTTGCACTTTCTGAATTTCGGCCCTTCAAAGAGGTACGCTATGTACTTGTAGCTCTACAGTAAACCGCGGAGTGCGCCAGGCCTGACACAGGTCTCTTCGGTATTGTAGCTGCCTACTCGTTTACTCACCACGATGCTGCGCATACCGGAGTTTCTGTTCCGCGTCCGCACGCCGCCGCTGCTGCCCGGTGACTGAGTGCGCGCTGGCGTGCGGGTCATATTTATGCCTTCCGTTGTCCGAACGGACTTTCACGGCTCACTCAGTTCGCGCATGCGCAAAGAGCACTAGATAGTAAGTGATTTTATTGGTAGATGTAAACCGTGTACTCGTTAGATGTATGTAGTATGTAAGCTCAATAATTGTATATAGTAGGCTAAGATTTGTAAATAAATTATTCCATTCTATTCCAACCGTGGGTTTTAATAATACCAACCAAGAAGCTCCCAAAGTATAAAATGGGGCTAGGCTATAGTCCACCAATGCCAAGTGCCATATGGCATACAGTGTGGATACATTCGTTCATATGACGCGGGGCTCATGTTGAGCTGTACATTCTGGGTGGTAACATACTGCATTAGTTCCTGCCAACACTATTTTAACAACGCTATTCAACGCCTACCCCAGTCGTGCAGCGGATTGGAAGGCGGGCAGCAGGCGTGCAGCGGCGCGCTGGCGGTGCTGCTGCGCGCGCTGCAGCGCAACCAGAGTGCGACCGTGCTGCAGCACATGTTCGCGTCCGTACGCGCATTAATTCTGAAGGTACGCCTTAACTTCTCGCAGATTTTTCTATTTCTCCACGCCCGCATTTCTCAAACAAATATTGCTTTTTTGTGAATTATTTTCATCAATATTATCAGCCAATATGAATCCATCGTTGGAGATAGATCTCTTTTAGATAGCGCCAAGTTTACCTTGGCCTTTCCCAGCCAATGAAAGGATAATGAAAACCGCAGGGTTATAACGTATCTCGCGACAGGTTCGCGACAGGCGTAAATTGCGCAATCGTTGCTGTCAAACGTCACTTCTCAAACGTCAAATTTCAGTAGTGACAGCAGTAGCAACACGACAGCAATCACTACGCGATCGGTTGCAAAATGTCACTAAAATTCGTATTACCTAAGTCAATCGCACGTCTATTGCTCGCCTATCGCAAAATGTACTTTTTTTCTTTAGAGATGCTTGATGGAGAAGAAAGGAAGTCAAATACTTCAAGAGGGTTTTACCACAGACCACAACACAAAACAATTAAAAAATATAACAATTCAACCGCTGACGACGATAAAAACTGTGTATTTTGTTTACATCTATTGCCGTCCTATCGCGAGTGGCGCTAGTATCGACACGTGAGCAATAGACGTGCGATTGGCTTCCGTAATACGATTTTTAGTGACATTTTGCGACCGATCGCTGTCGCGTTGCTATTGCTGTTGCTGTTGCAAATTTTTACGTAATCAGGGTACCGATATTAAAATAAAAACCACTTGTTTTAGAAAAGTGAACACAATTTACATCATAATTTATAGACCAAAGCATTAGACAAAAAACCTGAGGTTGGTGATTGCAACTGGCAGCCCAGTTAGACTTGGAACATAGTGGATCTGGCAAAATTAAATCTCGTGATGAAAATGATTGCAGAATAACAGCGTTGTGGGTACACATTTGTATCCACAGCATTGAACTGAGCTAGGACCCTTTCATTGGCATGATACATAGTAGATACTAGTGAAGCTATATTTTAAGTAATTATTCTGTATATGTGTAAGTCTAAGCTTACCTATTTCATTTTTGTATGTCAATGAATAAACGGTATTCTATTCTATAAAAAGCTTCTGATGGAGAATTCGCAAGCGTAATGTTTTCTTTGTACTTCAACAAATTACTGCAAGGGGTTAAGCAATCTGTTGTGTGAGTCAGCTGGGCTGGTCGTGGTGCTCGGAGGAGGCGGGGCCGGGCACGTGCCGCGTGCTGCTGCGGCACTGCGCCGCGCTGTGCGCCAGCACGCGCGCGCACGCCGCCGCCGCGCTCTACGCGCTCATGCGACACCATTACCATCTCGGAAACGTGAGTTTTGAAAAAAAAAAACAATAATTTTCTCATTTAAATAACATTTATTTAACATATATTTTGTAACCACCACCGCACTTGCGAGTTTGTGTGAACAAGCTCTAAAACCTTTAAATCAAGATTAAATAGACAAGCTTGTTCTACCTTACCACCTGTTATGATTCCAGTCATCAAAGACTAATGTACTCAATATTTTAAGTCGTATAGTCAATATGAACAAAAAAACTTATAATTCCATCACATTTTCTATAATAGAGACTTCTCTAGTACTTTCGCTTATTTTTATTTATTGTTTTAAATCAAAATAGGCTTCGGTATTTCGATGTAACATTCAAAACTTTAAAACTTAGATTACTGTTCATGGAGAGCTCTCAAAGGGGTCGTGTTAGTCTGTACTAACACGACCCCCGACGCAAGTGTAGTTGCGCTCGAAAAAATGCACTCTAACATATCCTTCGCAGAACTTCAGCCGCGTAAAGATGCAAGTGACAATGTCGCTGTCGTCCCTGGTGGGCACCTCCACCACGTTCAGCGAGGAGTCGCTGCGGCGTGCGCTGAAGACCGTGCTGATGTACGCGGAGCACGACCAGGACCTGCAAGACACCAACTTCCCTGAACAGGTAAGTTTTTTTTTTTTTTTTTTCATTTTATTGCACAACATATAGTTCGAAGACTAATAATCCTTGGGGTCCCAATGTATTGGAGTAGCAACTCTGCACCGGAAAACGCAGTGTTGGCAGACCTCGCACTAGGTGGGCCGACGACATCAGAGGAGTCGCAGAGAGCCGCTGGATACAGACAGCGCAAGACCAAGACATGTGGAAGTCCATTAAGGAAGCCTTAGCCCAGCTGTGGACGTTCTTCACTTTCCATATATTCATGTTTTCCCCCTATTACACCGTTCTTCGTTTTACATTGTTTTTGTCTCTCTCACACCTTCCCAAATGACATGGAAGTACCTCCCTCCAGGTGAAAGACCTGGTGTTCAACCTGCACATGATCCTGAGCGACACGGTGAAGATGAAGGAGTTCCAGGAGGACCCGGAGATGCTGCTGGACCTGATGCACCGCATAGCGCGCGGCTACCAGCACAGCCCCGACCTGCGGCTCACGTGGCTCAGCAACATGGCGCAGAAGCACATGGAGGTAGGTGTTCGAGGGTGACCTATAAATGAAAACGGAACGGACAGAACTCATAAATTCAAATTCAAAATTTATTTATTTCATGTAGGCCAACTTGTAGCTCTTATGACACGTCACAAATCTACCACCGGGTGTGGAATGCAAAGATGCAAGATGGGCAGACAAAGCAGACCCATTCCCGTTGGTGGCACCCGTTCACGAGCATGACCCATGATCCAGCCATTGCTTCGCTCAACCATATTTGAGGGAACGTAACAACCCGCACCACACGACTCCACCAAAGAAATGGTTAAAGAGAGCATGACATACTTAGGCCACCCATGTTAAGGCATCGAAAAATTTAAATGCATTGTTTTGGTACTTATCAATTGAATAACATTTTAATAAATTTTCTAGTTGTAAATTTATCATGATTTGGATTGTATTGCAGCGGTCGAATCATCTGGAGGCCGGCATGTGCCTGGTGCACGGCGCGGCGCTGGTGGCGGAGCAGCTGCGGACCGGCGGGCGCGGCGCCGCGCTGCTGCAGAGGGTGACGCACAACGCGCTGGACGAGAGCTGCGCCGACCCCTTGCACCACCACCTCACCGCCAACGAGCTGCAGGTACAGGGCGAACCATCTGGAGGCCGGCATGTGCCTGGTGCACGGCGCGGCGCTGGTGGCGGAGCAGCTGCGGACCGGCGGGCGCGGCGCCGCGCTGCTGCAGAGGGTGACGCACAACGCGCTGGACGAGAGCTGCGCCGACCCCTTGCACCACCACCTCACCGCCAACGAGCTGCAGGTACAGGGCGAACCATGCGCAGGCTGGCGTAGCTAGTACATGGTGCAGCGTTAGTGACGGAATACCTGACCTCAAAACATTTTTTTTTTTCTTCGGAGGAGGAAAAAATCCCTTTGGACTTCTGCCTGTTGGCAGGGCGCGTCCGACTTGCACGGACTAAAACAACCTCCACATGTCTCCCAGATCGGCACGAAACCGCGTTGCATTTTTTACCCTTCTCTCTTCCTCTTTTCTTCTATTTCTTTCTTTTCTCGTCTCATCATAATAGAGCGCAGCATTTTGCCATACCTCTCCCACTGCTCTTCACTCGACCTAACCTCAAAACTGCAGAAATTCAAAATTGCAAATTGCGCATCACTGATTGGAAAGAAATATATGACATCAAAAAACATATAAACAACAGTTTTCAGCTATACACAATCGTTCGATTCTGCTGCTAACACGTTTTAACACTAGCAATGCGCAGTACCTACTGTGGGTGTAGGTATCGGCGTTCGTTGTTTTCTGCCACCTAATATAATAATTTTAGTATCTTCAAGGCAAGAGTGGCAAATACGCTCCAACCTACACCTCACCAGTGCTTTCCAGAGTAGAACTCTTGTCACTTTTAATTGAATCACGTGTCAGGCGCTGCTGGAGCACGCGGCGGGCGAGCTGATGACGGCGGGCATGTACGAGACCGTCAACGAGGTGTACAAGGTGCTCATCCCCATCGCCGAGGACAACCGCGACTACAAGAAGCTGGCCAACATACACGGGTCGGTGCACTGCTATTACGTGCTCAATGCTCTGTAATGAGTGAAACTTTTTTTTTTTTCTCTTTTTCTGTTGGTATGACTGGATCATCATCTTACTACGTTTTTGTCAATGTTTCTACACGTGCTAACTTTGGGTTAACAAATCATCATCATCATCATCATTAGCAACCCATAAAAGTTTCACTACTGAGGTCTAAAAATAGGTTTAAAAGACCCAAAAATATTTTTTGTTTTAACGTATGTCATAATTGTCTCCATGTGACATGATTTACCACCTCCACTCTGGTCTCAGAGAAGGTATAGTCCACCACGCTGACCAAATGTAAATTTTCCGAATTTCAATTTTTTTTTTTTTCAATTATGTATTTGCCTACTTACACTGAACCACATGTCGGATAACCCCAACATGTACATGTATCGTTGGCCCCGGCAGCAAGCTGAACGAGGCGTTCACCCGCATCGAGCAGCTGCACGGCAAGCGCATCTTCGGCACGTACTTCCGCGTGTCGTTCTACGGCGCGCGCTTCGGCGACCTGGACGGCGAGGAGTTCGTGTACAAGGAGCACGCGCTCACCAAGCTGCCCGAGATCTTCAGCAGGCTCGAGGTGAGCCACGTCATTATGCGAGTAATTGCACGGCAACCGCATCTTCGGCACGCGGAAATACGTGCCGAAGATGTGTTTCTTTATTTCACCTCACCATTTCATTCTGATGGAAAAGCAACGCACTGACCAAAGTAAGGGTTTGATCCCCTTGCTTCGGTCTATGCGTTTAAAAACTGGGTCTTCAGTGAGAACTTATTTCAACAGAACACACCACCCCGTATTTAATAGACGTTTCTTGACTATTCTATAGCGACTGAGGTGAGCGGTAGCTAACGTACCAGTGGCGCCATCTAGTTTGACAAAAATAACTAAATCAATTAAACTTAATTGGGCACACATGCCTTCATATCCCTATTATTTTTGCACGGAATGGGCACGTAAACGCTTCGTCTGGCTCAATTAACCGTTGCTAACCTCTGTTCGGTGCAGAACTTCTACGGGCAGCGGTTCGGCGCAGAGAACGTGGTGATCATCAAGGACTCCAACGTGGTGGACGCGAGCGCGCTGGAGCCCGACAAGGCGTACATACAGATCACGTACGTGGAGCCCTACTTCGAGCCGCACGAGCTGCGCACCAGGCTCACGCACTACGAGCGGAACTATAACATCAGTGAGTTTCCTTCGCATCATACGATAGGGTGAACACGCCTTCGAACGATTCCTTCCCTCAAATGAGAAATTCCGGTGAGATACTCTCTTATCCTCACATTAAAGGAGAATGCCAGATTGTGACCCAGCAATTTACAGAAAATGTAAATTAATTAAAAATGTCCTATTAATATATGATCGTTTTAAAATAAATCATTTGTATCGTAAAAGTAGAGGATAAAAATCCGTCAAAAAATTAAACAATAAACTATTTCCTGTTATTGTTAGACATTTGCATACTTATAACGCCATTTTTACGCACATCACTGTACTGCATCTCTTTCATGTTTATAGTACATAAACCATTCATCATAATTTTGTTTCATAATAACCTAAAAGTCCAACTTTGACTTTGAATTAATCAAAACCGCAACTTCTGGAAGTTTTAAAACTTAGTTTTATTAATTAGTAAACAATTAGCAATAAAATGATGCATAATTCATTCTTGTAAACGACTTTTCGTAAGTGGGTCAAAGTTCCATACATTTTTGGCATTATCCTTTACCAGTTGACAATAACAACTTTCGGTACAGAGCGATTCATGTACGCGACTCCATTCACGGCGGGCGGGCGCGCGCACGGCGAGCTGGGCGAGCAGTGCAAGCGGAAGACGCTGCTCACCACCGCGCACCACTTCCCCTACGTCAAGACTAGGATACAGGTAACTGAAACAAAATTTACTGACTCGGTAAATGACATGTCAAAACAAAGGAGACGGTCCAGAATTGTATGGAGTGTGGATCTGGTCTTTGTACTAGTAATAAAATAAAATATTAAACCATTTTTGATCAAATCCATGAACTCAACTTTATTTCAGTGGTAATATTATTTATTTTATCCACGTGACGCAACATAACATCATGGCGGGCGGATTCATGTTTCTGACGTTAGCTGTCAAAGTATCATAAGGTTATTGATCCGCAAATCTTGAATTCCGTGAACGAAAGCCGAATCAAACAAGTATCAAAAGATCCAAAGTACAAATAAAAACGCCAAATTGCCAGAGAAAATCCACAAGAAACGCGTTCAGGAGTTCACAACACCACGACAAAGCTCGGAATAGACAAAAAATAGCACGTCATATGTCAGATAACTCGGAAATGACTTTTGACATAGACCCGCGTCTACTGCCTTCTCTATGGCTAAAAGGTAGCCATCTTGTAAATGTTGTGAGCAGTAGGTACCGAAAAACTTGAAATTACATTTTTATTTTAGCAATTTATTTATTATGATTTTCTCATTGATTTTATTTTTATTGATCTCTTTGTATTTTTCGCTTTTCACGGTATAGGGTACAAGAGTACACCCAAAGTGGACTGTCTCATTTAAACAATACTGCTTTACTTATAGGCTAAGTGGCTTAAGTTATTACTTCAAATTGATAAAAATTTCAATTTCAACAACAAAAACCTACTTCTGAAATTTTTCTTACTTATCCACGTTTCCCCAGGTGGTGCAGCGCACGCAAATAATATTGACGCCCATTGAAGTAGCTATCGAGGACATACAGAAAAAGGTTCGTATTGACTATTAAATAGAACTGCTTTTTAAGATTTTCTAGATAAATAGATCGATATAAATTTCTATGTATCTATTTGGATGGTTCTAGACCGTTATCGATTTATCTTTTCATTATTTGTGTTCAAACAAAATGTAGTATTTTGGTTGCGTTAGTGATTTTAGAAGTAAGCGCACATTAGACCTCAAAATTGCTTTCCAGCAGGTATGATTGTCGTAATAAAAAATACGTTTATATAGAAAATCGGGTGAAATACCCGAAATGGAATGAAATAAATAGGTTCAACGTTCGTAGATCAACGAGCTGGCCGCAGCGACCAGCCAAGAGCCCCCGGATCCTAAAATGCTGCAAATGGTGCTGCAAGGCTGCATCGGGACCACTGTGAACCAGGGGCCGTTGGAGTTAGCGCAGGTACGTAGATACTTCATACAAAATTTGTCTGGTGGGAGGCTTTGACCGTGGTTACTTACCGTCAAAGAGGTGCCGCCAAGCGAATTAGCGTTCCGGCACGATGGCGTGTAGAAACCCATTAGGGGTATGGGTTGAATTTACACTGCCTTACCCCTTCCATGTTAGCCCGCTACCATCTTAGACTACATCGTCATTTACCATCAGGTGAGATCGCAGTCAAGGGCTATCTTGTCATTGAATAAAAAAAAATGTAAAAAGTATCAAAATGGAACAGGCGCGGTATTGTATTGCCCACTTAAACAAAAATGTAACAAAGACAAAAGTACCCTCAAATCTCAAGAGAGCTCTCTTTTTGAACAAACTCTACTCTAGCTAAAGTTTCATTAACTTGTTACAACGTTATTTTATTAATCGTCAATAAAATCATGTCTAACAGGTTTCTACGCAGCCGGAGTTCTTTTATAATAATTATTAAATAAATATCTCAACTTTTAAGAAAAAAAGAAAAAGCATTTATTATGGGGGGGGAGGCAAGTTGTTCCAGCATGTAATAGCATCATATTTTTACGGCGGCACTAACTTCCTTGTATTTCAGGTGTTCTTGGCTCCAGTGGTGGAAGGAACCCAGCCTCCTACAAGACTCTCAAACAAGCTCAGACTCGCATTTAAAGATTTCTCTAAGAAGTGAGTAATGAACATCATAATCTCGGACATTTCACTTCAGAATAGAATAGAATCATTTTTATTCAAATAAACTTTTACAAAGTACTTTCGAATCGTCAAATGAATCCACCAAAACCACTGGTTCGGAATGCCTTAAGTGTTGGAAACCACCACAGCAAACACATTTTTTTAAAGTGTTCTCTGTAAATTTTATTTTAATACTAATTCATACTAAGCGTACAAAATAATCACTTCAATAGGTAGCTCTGGTGCGAAGCGATTGAAGGACAAACCAACAAATAAACACACCTTCACATTATTTTTTTCATTCATTTCACGTAGGCCAACTTTTAGCTCTTATGACACGTCATGACTCGACCACCGGTTCGGAATGCAGTTCTGCTGAGAATTTTTAATTTTATGTTATGTTTCCTAAAGCTCGTCTTTCTGTAATGTTGGCAGATGTCACGACGCACTGCGCAAGAACAAGAACCTGATCAGCAGCGAGCAGCGCGAGTACCAGCGCGAGCTCGAGCGCAACTTCCAGCGCTTCACGGAGCGCCTGGCGCCGCTCATACACGCCACGCCCTCGCACGTCGCGCATTTGACGTGAGTATTATCTAAATATATAAAAGGCAAAGGTGACTGACTGACTGACTGACTGACTGATCTATCAACGCACAGCTCTAACCACTGGACCGATCTAGCTGAAATTTGGCATACAGGTAGCTGTTAGGACGTAGACATCCGCTAAGAAAGGATTTTGGAAAATTTCAACCCCAAGAGGGTTAAATGGGGGGTTAAAAAATCGAACCTTACGTGAGCGAAGCCGCGGGTTAAAGCTAGTATTTATATAAGGACTTAAAAAAAGTGAACACAATTTACACCATAATTTATAGACCAAAGCATTAGACTAAAACTTGTGGCTGGTGATTGCAATTGGCAGCCCAATTAGACCGTAGCCCGTGCTAGGGCTGTCCAAAATAATATCCTCGGCCCAATTGTATTAAATTTTTATTAAAGTTTTGATCTAAATTTTTTTTTGTTAAACTTAACTAAATTTAATTATTATTAGCTTGCCTTGATTATAATAATATGTATAAACGCAAAAATATATTAGAAAATAAGTAAAGTTAGTGCAGTTGGTGCAACAGTGTTACTGTATTAAGTATTACTGCGGGGAAATTCTGCTTCTTCTAATGCCATCTGGCGGGGGTTTACATCCAATAAGGCTAGTTGCATAATGCGATTCAAATGAGAACAGGGCTGTCAAAATATAGCCATTTTATATCTCTGTCCTGCTCATATAAGGTTTACACTGAGTGAGATAGAAACAGAAAATGACGGCTTCTCATTCTCAAAAAAAATATTATTTTTGCAGAAACGGCTTGAGCAAAGTTGACTACAAGCTACAAGCTTAATCACCAGCTACAGAAGAATGAACTGTGACAAAGAAATAAAAAAGTGTACTAAGATGTATTTTTATGTTGCTGGTACAATTCGTAGGTATTTATTGTAATATCAGAATCTATTATTGCATTTATTCTGTCGTACTTAATTATATTAAGAAATTATATTACTACTGTTATAAGTTACTATGATATGATAGTATACTTATAATTATTATAAATGCGAGTGTGTTCGTTCGTTAGTTTGTCCGTCATTCATGCAGGAGCGACGTGATTTTTTGCATAGGTATACTTGAGGACCTGGCGAGTGACGTAGTCTGCTTTTTATCCCGGAAAATCAATTTTATTTTATTTTAATTTTTTATGTTTATATAAAAATTACAATACAAAAGCATATATTAGAAGTAGACATCAATGCGTTCCTGCGGGATTTTTAGAAACAACGGACGAAGCCAGTTAAGTAAGTTTGGAGTTTCTTAATAGTCATTTATTTATTTATTTTGAACAGCCAACAAGATTACATATACATAATATGTAAAAATAAATGACTTTATAAACGAATTCCAAACATACGAAAGTAGTGGTAAATATATTCATGGCTTAAACAAAATATAATTGCTGTCGTACACTGGACGTATACAAGCCATGTAATAAATTGTGAAGGTTGTGTATTCTTCAATATTTTTTTTTTTTAAATAAATAATAAAAATAAAATAAAATAACACTTTATTCATTAAGTGAAATGTATTATTATATGTGAACCTTTTATAAGACTATATATTTTTTAAGTTGCTGCAATACTCAAAAATCGTATTCTAAATAAAAATCCACACTGCGTAACGATATTGATAACTCAAGCGTCATACTAGATTAATCACTATTTTGTTCCTAATCCTAAAAATATGTTCTAGCAACTATGAACAATGACCAAAGTTTTGTTTTGAATAGCACACTTTACATACCAATTTCTAGTGGTGCAATTTTTGTACCTACCTACCTAGAATATCTAGATAATGTTTATCAATAAAGTGATGTAAACGTGATGATTTTTTTTTTAATCCTTTTTAACTAGTCTACTATTTGAAAACTGGCATAAGTCTTTCATTTTCTCAAAAGGGGTGTAAAGTATGCCGAACCTAAACCTTTCTTATTCTGATTCTACTGATTCTAGTAGTGAGTCCACGTTGAGATAATGAAAGGGATTTTTTGTTATCCTATGTATGGATAGATGGATGTTTGTTTGTTAATCATGTCCGCAGCGACTGGACCCGTTTTTGCACAGAGATAGATTACAGTCTGGAAACTTTTTAACAATCTCCACTATAAGGTTTTGAATTGAGGCATTTTAATAAAACCAACATTTTTATATTAAGTATAATAATTTTAATTACTTATAATAATTAGACTGTACCGCATAACTAAGTCAATCTTACAATAATCTTTACCTCTTTCAAATGCTAACATAAAGGTATGCTAAGGAGCATAGGCTCCTTCACAACTTTTGTTACAATAACATTGTTACATACAGTCCTCATTGTTACATACAGTTCTCATTGTTGTTTATGATTTTTAAGTGGTTCTAAGCCGTGCCCTATAGTATTTGAATAGGACGCTAAGCCGCATGAATACCACAATAAAAAATTCTCTGATAAACTGAACATTGCCGCGTTGTATGGATCATAAAAAAATCATTTTTTCGTCACATTTTTTACGCAGATTCAATTCAAATTGAGTCAGTTATTCATAAAAATATCAAGTAATTTCATGTTCGCTAATAATATTTTCTGCTTTGTTTGAATTTCAAAAATTTTATTTTCAAAATCTTTATTTTATGAATGAAAATTGTTATTTTTGTTTATTTACATCCATTTACATTAACTATTTTCCGAACGAACGCAGCAGATTCGGGTAGGTCCTGGGTGGAAACCCCGCTCAAATCAAGAGCACAGACTTGAAGGGAGGAACAAAAAATATAATTTTAATAAATCTAGAAATTATAGACATTTCCTCTATTCTGGCATTTCTGGCAATCTTACTGTTTACTACAAAATTCATTAAGAACACAAAATAATACATTATGGAGATTATTATAATTAAGTAAACATTAAATGAAAAAATATCATAACAAGTCTTTTTGTTATGTTTTAATCTTATATATATTGCTGCTCCAATTAAAAAGTACCACAAATAAAATATCAAAAATTTTTACAAAAAAAACTACTCAGAACATTTAATACTACTTAAAAATACGCTTCTATTTATAATATGCGTATATTTGGCATAAAGAAAGCAGTAGACAAAAAATAGTTTCTTTTAATTTTATTAGCTCTTCTGTAAAAAGTGTAATTTTGATTTATGGTAGTTTTGAATTGAAGCAGCGATATATATTAGAGCAGAGGGCAATTTCTGAAAAACAAAAAGTACCACTACAAAGTTTTTCCAATACCTTTGGAATAAAAATCAAAAGTAGGTCCATAACAGGCTTAAACCCCATTAAATTAAATTACTCATATTATGTAAACGAGACTTATCAGTTATATAGAATGTGTAATTTAAAAAAAAACAAAGACAGAACAAAATTGTTGCAGATCTCTTAAACAATAAACATACATATTGAAATGAAAAAAATAAAAAATTAAAAGCCACACGATGGGATTTCAAAAATACAAAAAGTTTCAAACCAGTTTGTTTCGGTCCTTTCATTTAACAATGGTTTTGTTCGCTTAGCCTAATAAAAGAGTGAAACTGTTAATCCATCTGAAATCTGATTTAGACTGATGTCTGAAAAACAGACATTTCTCAGCTTTAATGGCTTTGATGAATGGTTGAAAACAAAACTTGAACACTCCAGTACTGGTTTACTTCAGTGAATCGGAGTGTGGTTTAATTTGTTTTCATTTTCAACCTTATGGCAAAGTAAATACATAACTTTATTACAAAAGATGCTGCGCATTAGCATCATTCGTATGTAGTGTCCAACCAAAGAGTTTCTGGCCCAAGCCGAAGTTGTAATAACCCTAAGAAATCTGTTCAAGATTGGCTAAAACTGGATAAAATAAATATTTTTCAAAAGTTTTAACTGACTGTATGTAAACAACATATTTTTTTTTTTTTTCAAAAGAATATTAGCCAACCTTGAGTTGACTAATATCCTCCTATCCCCTCCAAATAAGCGGAAAGCTTGTGTTAGGAGTGGGTGCGACAATAGCGCAAGGGGTGGTATTCGAACCTGCGACCTTACAGTTTTCAGTCCGCACCTTTAACCGTTGGGCTATTGCGGCTTTATAATTAAGTTGTAGATACTTAAAACTTTTGGCAAAAATACCCTTTTACCCACACTAGAAACATCGGATTTGGCCAAAATGGTTTTGGTTGAATCTAAAAATTTGGCCGAAGGTGGCTGAAGCCAGTCGGATCAGACACTACTTGTACAACCCTTACATACTTAACCAAAAATGATACTTACACAAAAACAAAAATTACACATCTTTAATTTGAAATGCACAATAACAAAATGACCAAAGTTGCATCAACCCCGTACACAATCAGTAACACCATACACAGTTCTTCACTTATGTCTCTTTACACTCGATGATTGCTTCAATCCGACTCAGTAGGGGTGTGCCACGTCAACCTCTCTTCATAGAAAGCAATTACCTGTAAAAAAGAAAATGAAAAAAGAAGAAAATCATGTGGACATATATTATACTAGCTGTTGCCTGCGACTTCGTCCGCGTCAATTTCTGTTATTATGATCGCGATTAAGAAGTTTTTAAAAGAATATATTTTAAATATGGATAATTTTCCCTGTTTTTGCAACATTTTTCACTGATGCTTCGCTCCTATTGGTCGCAGCGTGATGTTAGCCTAAAGCCTTCCTCAATAAATGCACTATCCAACACAAAAAGAATTTTTCAATTCGAACCAGTAGTTCCTGAGATTAGCACGTTCAAACAAACAAACTCTTCAGCTTTATAATATTAATATAGATTAACAATGCTTATTTAATAAAAAGTATTGCCCATGACTTTTTTTTATTCAATGACAAGATAGCCCTTGACTGCGATCTCACCTGATGGTAAGTGATGATGCAGTCTAAAATAGTAGCGGGCTAACTTGGAAGGGGTATAGCAGTGTAAATTCAACCCATACCCCTAATCTGTTTCTACAAGCCAGTGCCAGAACGATAAATCGCTGGGCGGCACGTCTTTGACGGTAGGGTGGTAACTAGCCACAGCCAAAGCCTCCCACCAGACAATATTCCTCCCTCCTCCCGAATTAAACTACAAATTTTGTCAGAAAATTTTCAGATGATCGCCTAAAGGCAGAGTGTTTGCTTATCATTGTTATTTATGATATGCAGTTATGCAGCTCTCGCTGATGCAACCATGTCATAATTTATTGTGCTTGGAGTTTCTATTATGTTGCTTGTAAGTCCCTTTAGAATAGAATAGAATAATTTTTTATTCAAATAAACTTTTACAAAGTGCTTTCGAACCGTCAAATGAAACTACCATTGGTTCAGAATGCTGTTCCAACTGAGAAGAACCAGCAAGAAACTCAGCAGTTCTGATGCTTACTCAAATTAAAAATTGAAAAATTTCTAAGTGAAGATTTTGTGCTTCTGTGTTGAGTTTTTGAAGAAGTTCAAAGCTCAAAAAATGTAATGAATAAACGAAGTGTACTACTAACCTGTTGTGGACACTTGACATTGGCGACTTTAGCTGGAACAAGCTCAGCCTCGTCGGAATCTGCCCATTTCACCAGGAACATCAGCTCCCCTGTCGCGTCTGATGCTCCTGCAGACATTACATAAATTAGATTAACAAAAAGGCCTCAGACTGCAGAAAAGCCTTTGCACGTTCTTTTCTTTTTTTTTTTGATAAAGAATATTAGCCAAGCTTAACTTGACTTATATCCTCATCTCCCCTCCAAATAAGCGAAAACCTTGTGCTAGGAGTGGGTACGACAATAGTGCAACGCTGCCCTCGTAATTGAAAACACAGTAACTTAAAGGTAACTTCTATTTAACTTGTGAGGCTTGAACCTGCGACCTTACAGTTTTCAGTCTGCACCTTTAACCATTGAGCTATTGAGGCTTTTTTTCTTTGTACTAATGCCTAACCGCAGCCTTCACCTAGGGAAATATATTGTACTTCAAGAAGAAGCAAGGAACTTAATATATAACAAGGAGCTTAAATATGTAGCAATATGGCACTTTTAATAAAACAGTGACCGAAAACTTTCAGAAATGGAATAGAAAAATATATTATTTACTGGATGACATATTTTTTCAAGCTTCTATAAAATCATCTTCTTTTTTTATAGACAGAAAATGCCTAACACATACCCCTCCGTCAGGGGAAATGGAGGGGCTATGTGGGGCTTGCACCCACTAAAAACTGTCTTTGTCCCTACACGGAAATCTTACCTACTATTACTACCTCATTGCTTAAGAAAAAGCAGTATTTTGTTTTACCTGGCTTAATCTTTTAGGTAGTGTTAGAATTTTACTAAAACTCTCTATGCCAAAATTTCGTAACATTCAATTGTTATTTTATTGAGAGTGCAATATGTATTTATTTAGCCCACCTATAATCTTCTCGGCCTTGAGCCCCTTCTCGAAGCCAGACTTGGTTTTCTCCTCCTTCTTGGACTTGGTCTCGCGGTGGTCGTCAGCCGAGGACACGCTGGTGCCGCGGCCCTTGCGCCCCGACGCGCTGGTGTCGTCACTGTCGCGCCTGCGTTTCTTGCTGCGGTTTTGCTCTTCCGTTTTCTTTGCTTTGGCCTGTGATTCAATTAAAATTCATATTTCTCAGTGTCAGATAATTGCATCAGTGTAATGATCGCAATATACCATTTATTTGAAAATAAGAAACTAATACTCCTTCGCCTTAATTAGTTTTGAAATTTAATTTTTGAAAAAGGCCATTTAATCAAACTCTTACCTCCTTCTCCTTCCGGCTGTCCTCAAAAGCCTTGATCAGCTCCTCGCAGTCCAAATTCTCTTCAGGTTCCCAGGTGCTCTCCTCTTCCTTATAGCCTTTCCATTTCAGCAGGTACTGCACCTGCACCATTGGTGGATTGGAATAGTTGCATATTATGCTAATGTGCTTTGTTGTTGTTTCTCTATATATTCTCTATATAGAAAGGGCTTTCTATTGCCGATTGAAAGTGCTCACTAAGAAAAGTTGATCCGAATCAGTAACAAACTATGATTATTACACGCTCGCAGAGACACCAGGTGACACCACCTACAGCCTAACTTCGGGCTAGTGCTAAGAATTTTTTGAGAAAAAATCAGACAAAAACATTCTTGACAGCATATAAATGTTTTGGCCCAATCCAGGAATCGAACTTGGGATCTCAACAACTGCATTGCAACATGCTAAACACTAGGCCAACGAAATAGTCAAACATTTTGATATATAAATTACAATATAATTAAGTAAATGGTTAGCTAGGAACCTAAAATACTTAAAATATGGTATGCCGGTACTTTACCGCCAACACGACTCCATTCTATAGACATTCATTATTATTTTCCATATATTTTTACTCACATCCGCGTACAAAATAAATACATATAAGGCCCTTACCCGTATGGGAAATAGTAGATATTAATAAAAAGGAACAAAAATTATTATTTCCAATAAAAAGCAACATTGAAACAAACCTACCTTCCCCTTTACAGTTCTTTTGTTAAGCACCCTTTCTACAACATACTCCTCTTCGCTGGAACCGTCAGTGGTATCCTTTTTATCCTTTCCCATAATTAGTTTATAATTATTATGTTTTTAATCGAAAAACAATGAAATACAACAACTATCTTTAAAATAATATAAAGATGGCGACGGGTGATGGCGCGCGGCTTCTTCACGCTTGTCAAATGTCAAAAAAAAAAAAAAAATCTGTCTGTCAACTGTTGGTTTAGTAAGTAGGTAACTTGTCTATGCTTTAAATCTTCTATCCTTATCTGGCCTAATGCTAGTCTCTAACATTTCAATATACAAAACTTCAACTTCAAGTTTAGGACGATATTTGCAAATGAATATGGAATTTAATTGAAAAGTTTTCACAAGAATGGTTTTTAAAAGCATTCGAGATATTTAGAGCCGAGTCGGTTTTTGTCACATACACCAAGTGGACAGAACTGAAACATCTATAGAATCCATATATTAGTGCATTTTTTGCATAAATGATTATTTGGATAAGTGGAAAATTGCGTATAAAATGTATAAACAATAATTTAACCAATCCTACATAAATAATAATAGCTCTGCCGCAGTAATAAAATAATTTCACAATAAGGTTTCACAACATTTCGTATGAGACAAAATATTGCGTGCTCACTGCTGGTAAGTAAATTATTCTTTAAACACGAGGCAATAAAATATTCTCCCCAAGTGATTACATTCTCTTGGATTCTCCGTTCTCCCGTGTGAAGGTTGAGCATTAAAGTTCTAATAACCATAGACATACAGCATGGCTTACGGGCCCGTTATAATCACAATCGATTAAAAATATTATTAATCTTTGCTTCAGAATTAATTACACAATATTTTAAAATACGGGCTTTTCTAAATATTTATTTCTTCCTTTCTAAGATATAAGATTGGTACAGAGTAGATAATTTTATTAATAATACTGCCAAAAATGATATTCGGAGAAAAATGTAATACCTATCTGTAACTGTTGTAATAATAATAGTAGGAACCTGGGTACTATCTAATACTTCGCAATTCATTTCAATCTTGTTCTTCGTCTTCATTGATCATGAATGATTGTGGGCATATAGATTTTTCTTTTAATCAAAAAATCGATTAATTGAAGAATCGATTATTAAGAGTAAATCGATTTTTAAGATCGATTTGAAACACTACATTGGTTCGATGAATCGATCGATTGATTAAAGAACTAGTAGCGTTAAATTTTTTAAACTGGCTGCGATAAATCTTAGTTTCTTTAAAGATGTCGTACGTAAAAACAACCGGTCCTACTTGGTTGATAATTTGAAGTTCAAATGAATGCATGCAAAGTTTGATTTAATCGAGAATCGGTTCTAATATGTTCGATATGAATCGAATCGGAGATCGGTGTATTTTATTTTAAGCGAATCGACATCCATATCCATCACTTTGTGTTGTGTCAAATCATTGTCAAATGCAAAAGTCAAAACATTCAACAATTGGTCGGCCGCAATGCGCCGCAGTTTCAGTCTGCTGAGCGTTGACTGACTGACTGATTAGGAAATAGGAATGTCGCATAAAGTCGCAGTCTCGGAGTGTTGACGTTGAATACGCAAGTGTTTTGCTGGGACTATAGAGTGTAACAAGTGAATCGTAATAGTTTTCGCATATTTTTGAGTATTGTTGTGCATTTCAATAAAAATAAACAACGAATACAAATCTCAGTGTTTTGTGAAAGTTGAGTGAACAATATAGTACACAATAAATACAGTATAATTATTGCTCAGACTGCAAGATAACAAGTTTTTGTGTCGATTTGAGTGGTTTCAAATTGACTTTGACGTCACTACAGGCGACCAATCGGTTGGCGCCAAAGATTATGTAGTAAATGCGTGTTTGAATGTTTATAGTTTTCATAAACAATTGTTGGTGAAATCAGATGTTGAATGGGGACCGCGTGAGCTGCAATTATGCTTTTAAAATGTACCGCCGATGGAAGACGCATCAAAGTCAACGGGGCGCCGATCAACCAGGGCAATGTGGCGAGAGGTAGGTATTGTATGCCGTATGCGAATTTTTTACTTACTACACTAGACTCTCACAAGCGGATATCCTTGACTCGATTCGTAAAAAATATCGCAGCTTTGATAACTCGTATATATCATGAAACTGGTTTTTAGATTATAAATATATGTATATTTTCAGAAAATAGGTAGTCTAATAACCGATAAAATCATGTACTAAATAGGTAATGCTAATTAAACTGATTGCATTTGTTGATTAGAATATATCTATGGGTTAAATGGAGGATAAGAGGAATAAATAATTATAAACAGCATACATACCTAATATTAATTAATACATCCGATTAATCGATTACATGAGTAGTTAGTTAATTTGACATTAATCACTAAATCGATAGCTAAGTTCTTACTTATTTGGTGGAAATGGTCCTTTTTTTTGCTTGTCAAATCAAAATCAAAAAACCATAGACATAGGTACCTATCAGCGTTGCCAAAAGGTTACTTTTGTAACCTTTTAGGTGATTTTTAACTCCGTCCGGTTACTTCTAGGTTACACTATTCAAAAGGTAACTCTTAGGTGATTTTTCGGATCTTGTAGAATTAATTCTTATATATATATATAATTTTTTGTATAAAACCAACATGAAACGGAATGCAAATTGAAAAAACGCAAAAAAAAAAAAAAAAACTATAGTAACCTACCTACCAGTGTTGCCACTACGGTCAGGTCAAAAGTTACCTAAAATAAATAAAAAAGTAACCTTTTAGTGTAAAAAATAACCTCTAATTTTTTTCTAGTAGAAATGTATTAAAAGTTGATTGGTTGTAATAACTTACACATATATAAACGAGAATGTAGTTGTATTTTCCATTTTAAGTTGCATTTTAACCGCTACTTATTCAAATTATGTGAAACGTCGCGAATACTGTAGTCTTTGGTCGCGACACGGCTCAAAGAGAATGTAATCACTCCGGCTCGCGAATGAGTTTGACGTGAACTACTCACAAATTACGAAGTTACCAAACCACAGAGAGAGTAGGTAGGTTACTATAGTTTTTTTTTTTTTTTTTGCGTTTTTTCAATTTGCGTTCCGTTTCATGTTGGTTTTATACAAAAAATTATATATATATATAAGAATTAATTCTACAAGATCCGAAAAATCACCTAAGAGTTACCTTTTGAATAGTGTAACCTAGAAGTAACCGGACGGAGTTAAAAATCACCTAAAAGGTTACAAAAGTAACCTTTTGGCAACGCTGCTACCTACTCTCTCTGTGGTTTGGTAACTTCGTAATTTGTGAGTAGTTCACGTCAAACTCATTCGCGAGCCGGAGTGATTACATTCTCTTTGAGCCGTGTCGCGACCAAAGACTACAGTATTCGCGACGTTTCACATAATTTGAATAAGTAGCGGTTAAAATGCAACTTAAAATGGAAAATACAACTACATTCTCGTTTATATATGTGTAAGTTATTACAACCAATCAACTTTTAATACATTTCTACTAGAAAAAAATTAGAGGTTATTTTTTACACTAAAAGGTTACTTTTTTATTTATTTTAGGTAACTTTTGACCTGACCGTAGTGGCAACACTGGTACCTATACTATCTATGATGCTATAGTCCTACTTCCATGATTAATTTTATAAAATAGAGTTTAATAATTTTTAAATCAGTATTTTTCTAATCAAAAAAGTAAGAATAAGAAAGGAAACCTAGGAAATCCTAATAATAAATAATAATAGTAAATGCAGCTATTTTTGTTTGAAATGAAAAAGTGATTATTGTTTTTGTTTGTCCTTGTTTATCAATTAATAAAATGAGGTTAAGTTTACCTCATTTACAATAATTAATATTTTATTGTTGTTTTAATTTAATAATGTCTTTTGGATATATCGTTAATGTATAAATAAGTTAATAGGTTACAAATGCTAATTAAAACTGTCAGTATCAGTTATTACGAATGAAACCTACATGTTTACTTATTGATTAATAAAATTATAGGTAATGTACACAAGAGTACAGTTAGTTCATCTTATGTTATTGAAACCTAATATACTATACCTACTGTAAGACTATTCCAAAATGGACCTTGTAACAAAGCTAGACTTGGGTTGAGATACAATTTGTACTCTCATGCTCGCATTCTGTGATGTAATTCAATTTTAGTGACCACAGAAGACAGATTTCTTCTCATTTTGTTAGCTTTCTTATTTACATTAATAGGCAAACAAAAAAAAAGTTGTTCAAATCGGTCAAGGCATTTTTGAGTTTTAGCTTGACTAACAAACAGCGATTGATTTTTATATAATATTAACCTATATATATAGACTAGTCTTTAGTGCTACTTTATCACTACATAGTATAATAGTATAAAACAAAGTCGCTTTCTCTGTCCCTATGTATGCTTAAATCTTTAAAACTATGCAACAGATTTTGATGCGGTTTTTTTTTAATAGATAGAATGATTGAAGAGGAAGGTTTATATGTGTAATAACATCCATTAACAGTGAATGACATAGGCTATATATTTTATACTCGTGCGAAGCCGGAGCGGGCAGCTAGTAAAGTTATAACACACGAATAATAATTTTATTGATGAATATAATGATGAATCCTCAATAGTGCAAACTAAAAGGACAACGGTTCAACCCCACCCGTTGCACCAGTGTTATAATATATACCCTAACACCAAAATTTACGCTGTATTAATTGGAGGGGAAAGGGGGAAAATTAGTCTTGTGCAGCATGTTTAATATTCTTATCACCTCCATCTATGTTGTGATGGTAACTAACAAATAGTTCACACAATATTCGCTTTAAAACTTATCAAAACCCTATTACGCAAATCGATTGTTTACTAACTTCTGTGTAGTTGATAACAATTAGTTCATTGTTTGTTTTTGAGATAAGTAACATGTGAAAGGTGTTTCGTAAAGAAGGTATTCAATATCTAGTAGCCTCTAAAATAAAATTTAAAAATTATCTTCTAAATCCTATTAATACGATAAATGCGAATGTTTGTATGTTTGTTAATCAATCACGTCGCAACGACTGAACCGAAAAATAAAAATGAAATTTGGCACAGAGATAGATTATAGTCTGAAATAGGACATAGACTACTTTTTATCCTAGGAAATAAGAGAGTTCCCGCGGGAATAAAAAACCTTAATCCACGCGAACTAAGTCGCGGGTATCAGCTAGTTATATGTAAAAGGAAAAGGTGACTGACTGGCTGACTGACTGATCTGCAATGTACAGCTTAAACTACTAGATGGATGGGGCTGAATCATATTAGATAGCTATTATGATGTAGGCATCCGCTCTAGAGGCAAATGGAGAAGGTCGTACCATATATTATATTCTATATAGATCATAATATATATTTCCTAGGATGATAATCTATGGTACGAAATAGGATCCTATATAATTATAGTAGGTACATATAGTGTAATAAGGGCCTAAGTAAAGCCATCCTACAGAAGTACAAGTTTTTAAAGGTCTTCGTTAAAACGCGTAGTTAATTAAGCGAAATTAAAGTAAGTAGCCCACCTTGCAAGGCTAAACACATTTTTAAATTAAGGCAAATTGCCGCTATTTCCGTCGGACACGGGATAGCAGGCGCACTGGTGAGCGCTGTGGTCTTCTAACTGGGAGGTCTCGGGTTCGATTCCCGGCGGGGGCAATTTGTCTCTGGTCTGGTCTGGTGGGAGGCTTTGGCCGTGGCTAGTTACCACCCTACCGTCAAAGACCTGCCGCCAAGCGTAGAGTACCGGCACGATGGCGTGTAGAAACCGATTAGGAGTATGAGTGCACTGCCATATCCCTTCCGAGTTAGTCCGCTGCCATCTTAGACTGCATCGTCACTTACCAATCTTATCATCAGGCGAGATTGCAGTCAAGGATCTTGTCATCGGATAAAAAAAAGTAGCCTTGCAAGGCTAGACACATTTTTAAATTAAGGCAAATTGCCGCTATTTCTGTCGGACACGGGATAGCTTAAGTCGTCTAAATAAATTCCACCGTGTCCACAGGGAAATCTGAGTTTATCTCTAGCACTGGAGCTTTATATGGAAAGACGTGTAGGTACGCCTTGCCGTTCTTTTATACAGTTTTATTGCTATACCTTAAAGCTTTTGCCCTTGGTTTCGCTCACTTTCAAACTCAAACTCAAAATTATTTATTTCATGTAAGGCCAACTTGTGGCTCTTATGACAAGTCGAGAATCTACCACCGGTTCGGAATGCTGATTCTGCTGAGAAGTGCCGGCAAGAAACTCAGCAGTTGCTCTTTTCAAAACAAAAAATATTACAATATGTATGTAGCTTATCTATCTTGTGGACAGCTGAAGCAAAGCAGATTGGTTCCAAGCAGCTTTGTCATTAAGGAATTCATTAACTGTGTAATAACCTCTTACTTATTAAATGTGTCTGTTTCAAACGTGGTGTTTCAAACCCCTATTTTAACCCCTTAGAGGCTAAAATAGGGGTTTGAAAAATCGAAATTAGGCTTAAAAAGAAACGATGAAACCGATACGCGATGCTCGTCCTACTTTAACAAACGTGTCTCTCATGACGAGCCATCAGAAGGCGAGCGTCGCGCATCGGATTCATCGTTTCTATTTAAACCCGTAAGTAATAAATATAAAAAATAAATATAAAAGATACCGGCCGAATTGATAACCTCCTTCTTTTTGGAAGTCGGTTAAAAGAAGTAAACCGTCTGCGTTTATTTACTTCCTAAACTAAATATGTAGGTATATTTGTTTGTTTTCCTTCACAGCGTGCATTGACACCTATGTTATCTACTAAAATGAACAAGGCGTAATACATTTTTGTGTTTATCTTTCACCCACAATATTCTCACGTGTAAAGGATTAGTGAAGCTTCGAACCTGAAAATGTTTATGACTTGTTCACTGCATGCCATTCTGGGTGCGTAATGCAAGCCGTAAGGATTCCTGCGTAAGGATTCCTCAGCAATATGTTTCTCGGAGGGACCACGGCTCATAAATGGACTGTAGCTGTACTTATTAAATTCAATTCAATTCCCAATCAGTTGCTTTCAGGCGTGCCAACTGGGCACAGATTGCTTCGCCAGAGAAGGCACGAAGGAGATTGAGCGGTGTAAGATATTGCAAAATTTTGATCAGCTATCTATAAAGAGTTGTTTATAAAATGTGTTGGTTCTTAACCTACAACAAAATAAATGACACAAAAATTAAAAAATATGATATGTACCTACTTATTAAAGTGCGGGTATTTTACTGGCAAACATTAAATGTAAGCTGGAAGCGTAAAAAAATGAAAACGCTTCCAGTTTATTTGATAAAATAAACAGGAAGCGTTTTTATTTGATAGAATAAACATTTTTTAGAAGGTTTTGAAAATACCGCGGGAAACCTCTGTATTTTCCGAGCTGAAAGGCAGCCTAAGTCACTCCAAGTCTTCACCTATACCCATGTAGAAATCCGTCGGTTGTTCCTGTGTCATTGAAGGACAAACCAACAAACACATTCAGATTTTGCGTGCATAGTATACTTTACATAATAGTTTCAACCAAATTGGTTCATTCGTTGTGGTGTGAAGGAGTAACAAATATACGCACGTGCTTGCGTGCTTTCGCCTTTATAATATTAGTGTGAAGTTATGGTATTAAGTAAGGATTTTGAAATTTAATACGGGCAGAGTCACGGCTAAAGGCGTATGATATAAATAGAAATAGAAATAGAAATATTTTTTATTCAAATAAACTTTTACAAGCACTTTTGAATAAATATAAGAACTTATAAATATAAGAACTTTGCTAATAAATATAAGAACTTTGCCCCGCTCCACAGTAAACCAACAAACAGATTAATTATAAGCGATAGTCGCGTTTAAAATATATAAAGGCTTATTTATTTATACTGTGAGCTTATATATCGGTCAATATTGTTGGTTTTAAGATCAAAGGAGTCCCAGATTGGCTAGTTCCGGCTGGGAAGGAAAGCCATCTACAGACATGCTAACTTGTCAGCAGTCGCCGGCTGGTGATCCAATTTGGCTGTGTTTGGCAGTTCGCCACCCGCATATATTTAGCAACTCCAGTCGCTACTTGCTAGCTTTGAGACAGCGCCAAGTCAAGACGACTGTTTTTTTTAAAAATACCACCCTTAGCTTAGGGGGCGGGGTGTGGTGCGCTTGCTTTATCTAGAGCACCACACATCTAAATATATAAAAGGCAAAGGTAACTGACTGACTGACTGACTGACTGATCTATCAACGCACAGCTCTAACCACTGGACCGATCGAGCTGAAATTTGGCATACAGGTAGCTGTTAGGACGTAGACATCCGCTAAGAAAGGGTTTTGGAAAATTTCAACCCCAAGAGGGTTAAATAGGGGGTTAAAAAATCGACCCTAACGTGAGCGAAGCCGCGGGTTAAAGCTAGTCTCAAATAAAACTTGAAAGTCGGCTTTGCTGTTCTTTCATTTTCGCACTGCTCTATCTTTCCTCAGAAGAGCTTCATGCATGGTATATTGACAGCTGTACCGAGTCTTAAATTCTAAATAGTAAATTTAATTTACTGGTAGATTCAATTGATTGGATTAATTCAACAAGTTTGTACGTCTGCGGTTGCCTTAACGTCAAAGTGTGAGGTGTTGGCAAGGTGTGCGACATTGACTCCCAGCTGAACCTTGCTAATGTGTAAACTAAACAAACCATAACACATATTTATGTGAGTAATAAAATCTATTTAAGTGGCGAGTCGTTAAACTAATATTAATAGGTGTATCATACCGCATCTTCTGCATTCCCGAAGTTCTCTTTGATTTGGTTTGGCTGATCATTTGACAGATTACCAATATTCTTCTAAACAAGTTTAAATTAAAATTTCAAATCCTCCTCGACCTTTGAGTATATAAACCAACTCCTCGACATGTTGTTTGATAAAAAAGAAATTTTAAAATAATATTTTAGCTGGGTATTTCATCCATCTTAACCACTGACCCCACTGACTTCTATAATTATTAAATTAGTCTATAGTTTCATAGATTATCCTCTAGAGTGAGGAAGTCCATAGTCCACCACGCTGGCAAGTGCGGATTGGCAGACTTCACACACCTTTGAGAAAAAAAAAATATATGCAGAACTCTTAGCCATGCAGGTTTTCCTTCAACGTTAAATCAAGTGTTATTTATTCGCTTAAACGCACTTTACTCCGAAGAGTAAAATGTTTGCCTGGTATCCTGGGACGACCTGAAAAGGAGGCAGAAGTCTTATTCACTAGGCTATCACCGTTGTTAAATGTCAAAGACCTAACAGAATATACACAGGTAAGATTGGCGGTCCAGTAGACTAGTCATATGCTGCGCGCATGCGCATGTATCGTCAGTAAACAGGCCGGAGAGCCTGACCCCCGATAGCGCACGACTGATAACGCGGACTTATCGCACGACCGCCGACCACGTACTAATACGTGAGGCCGACCAGGACAAACTTATTTAACATCAGAAACTTGGAGTATAAAGCCAACACTCCAAGATCAGAAAGCATCTCATGAATCATGAATGTCGATGGCGAGAAAAAAATGTGGGTAGTCTGCTACAGAGCGCTTGCGAGGGTAGTTTTAGAAAGTATCAAATAAATAAGAAGTTAGTCAGGTAAAGGCTCATTTACATTTATCGCTTTGAATCTTCATTTTGGAGATTTGGGATTTTATCCGTAAATGTACTTGCGAAGCAGGTGTAAATTGTACTTGCAAAGTCGCCGTAAAATGAACTTGCAAAGCCGTCGTAAAATGTACTTGCAAAGCCGCCCTAAAGTCAATTTTGTAAGTTCAACAGAATGTTGCCAACAAAACGGCAACTCTATCAAACGTCATGCGCGCTTAGTATGGGAATTTGCGTAAAGCGTTTATACGTATACCTACTCGTAGATATACGCTTTTATAATAATATTTAAAAGGTGAACGATGACGTATTACCAAAGCGTCATTCACATTCGAGGTACATACTTACAAATACAAACGATGACGTTCGTTTGTATTATAACGTATAGTTTAAAATATATTAAACTTAATTACTTATTATCATAAGAAAACTAAAAGGGTTCCATCCTAAAAAAAAAAATACGATTCAAAATAATTAATTTTATACACAGGCAACATTGTTAGTTAGTGTTGCGTAACTTTTCATTGAAATGAGCACGCACGTTATCGATGTTTGAATGCAAACAGCCATAATACAGCCACTAGACAGGTTTCAGCGCCATTAGTACTCAGTAGGCAATAGTAGTGGCCCAAGCCTTATCTAATTGCTCCGGGAGGGAAGCCGCAGCACTGTCGCCTGATAAGATAGGCAATTTGGGTGCCATGAATGAACTGTGTCGATGACCGGGGTGGTCATACATTTATTATTTACCGACGTGTGACGTATGTAAAGATGCTCCCACAGCAGTTAAATAACGTTATATAACGTTAGGGAATGTTGCAACATTTGCTGTCGAAGTTTTTTTTTAACAAATTGTAACAAATGTTATAAAATGTTAGTGATATTGTTAGTGATGTTCGTGCAACAAAATGTTATACAACTATTACATCATGATATAACAAATTATGACTCTTGCGGTAAGTATAACATCATTCGAGCTACAGCGGTAACTGATGGTTACCTACAGAATGTTATACGATGTTATACAACCGAGTTGAACCATTCTGGGAAGCGTTTATAACATATATAACATTTTTAACATGTTTTAGCAACTATAAATTTTAGACATAATTCGTGATTTATTGACATAATTGTGATATACTCAACCGTTTTATATGAGTACGTACCACGATAAATGTTTTAATTGGTATAATTCGGCCGTTCAGAGAATGCGTTCCTGACACGTCGCGATTGAACTGACGACGTAGCTTTGTAATGGCGTTGCAGTTACGATAAAAATATTTTTGCTGGTTGTTTACCGTTTTAACAATTGATGAGCATTAAAACAACATTATTATATCAATAATCAATGAATGTTATAATTTTGTGCCAAACTGAGTGTCAAATAACTTGGTAAACAATATTTTTCTAAATCTATACTGCGCTATTACAAGGTTATGTCAGCGCTTTATATTTGTAGTGCTGTGCTAAAAATAACAGGCAAGTATCGTAATCTGTTATACAGTTATACTTATAATATACTACTATACTATATACAGTTATACTTATAATATACTACTATACTATAATAGACTAAAAATCTGATTTTGGAACATTTTGACCGAGATATGAGGATTGATTCTGTTATTGATAATAATATAATTATACATGTAGGCGAAGATGATGAAGACACCACTTCTTCAAGCGAATCGGAGTCTGATTAATATTCTGTACGCACATTCAATTCAATGTACTTACTTTATTGCATAGAAATACAGATTGTAAGTAACTTTGTAACAAAGAATAAATAAAACAATTTTATTATATGAATATTACCTTTTTTTGGTTTCTACTTAAATAACTAAAATATAAATTTTAAATGATTCCGCCAATTTAAAACGAAAATAATCTTAAAATAATGCCCCGGTTCATTTTGGAGGAACGGTAACGAACTCAGTGTTATGTTGTGCCCATCACTAGTCGTGACTAACTGATAGGTGTCAGGAACGCATTCTCTGAACGGCTGAACTTTACTGTCGATATTTTGATCTAGTTACATAAAGAGTTTCATGAATCGTGGTCAGTTCCAACTAAAACATTTATTGTGGTATGTACTCGTAAAATATATCACAATTATATCAATAAAGCTACATTTTCTCCAAAATCGGTAGATCCACCGGTTTAAAAATCACAATTACTTAATAAATAGGTAAGTAGGTACTTAAATATTTCTGTAGCTTTTAACTCCTTAGCACCTTTATTACTCTAATCGTCTTATCGTTTGGCTCGATAATACGTTTCTAATAATGTGCATTATTATTGGATTCTATATTTTATAGAGGAAGTTGGAAAATGGAACAGATAAATAATCGGCCTTGGCTGAAAACCGGTGACGCAGATTCGCATTTGATAGAGTCGCTCCACACAATGCGTTGCGGCGGCGGCGCGCGTCTGAACAATGCTGCTGCGGTGTCTTAAGGTGGTTTGATCCGGTCAGCGGTCACATCAGCGCCAATAGATGGCGTAGATTTTGTAATTAGACTTATTTTATTTTTTTTTATGAATGAAAATGTGAATATTTTTTTATAATAATATGGTTCCCGGTTGTAGCGGTATATTTGTAATATATCCAACTACGTTTCAGATGTATTTTAATTTTCAAAATACTTTCATTTGTCCTGATATAAATAAAGTATATTGAGCAGCAGTGCTGCTACCACCGCGTGATTATATAAACGTTTTAGTTGGAATTGTCGACATTTCGATGTAGTTGCATGGACCGTGTTAGGTTAGTGCGCGAAGCGATTGAATGTAAACACCAGAATTTCAATCATGAAGACGGTTTTGAACTAACCAGCATGTGGAATCCAGTCGTAGAATTATGCAGACCAGGAAAGCGTCGCACAGCACCAAAATTGAAAAGTGACGTTGCTAGTGTTTTTTGCCGAATTTGAAATGACTTTCCTTCAAAAAAACCAAGAAGGCGGGTAGATAGATTCTAAACAAGACTTCAGCTTGACGTCTCGCAACACCGCAGTCCCGTTGTGAGCACGGTCCATGCAACTGGTTCGAAATATCGACGGTTCCAACTAAAATATTTATCGTGGTACGTACTTGTATAGTGTATCACAACTAAAGTTGTTTGGTAGTTCTTAGCTCATACTGTTTTCATAACGTCGGCACGTGGCGGAATCATGGCGGAATTGACAGTAGTGCGGCAAAAAGGTATATTATTACTTGCTATAAAGAGAAGAATAAAAAAACCAGCGTCGTACAAGGTTACTACCGCGGTTCATTTAACTGTTTTTTAATCGTAAGGTTCCTATTTACTTACTGGGTAAGTACTTACTTAACGTTTTGGTCCTACCTTTGCTAATACCTACCTAAGTAAAAACTTTTATTTTTGATATAAGTGCCAATAATTTTTACATTTTATGAACCCTATTTTTAACCGACTTCCAAAAAAGGAGGAGGTTCTTAATTCATCGGAATCTTTTTTTCTTTTATGTACATATTCCCTGATTACTCGAAGACCAAAAGGTCCAACATGGTATGCTCTCCCGGGATAGCATCTCAATTAACCACACCAACGCCTCAGCCCAACGGTTAAAGATTCTGACTAAAAACTGAAAGGTTGCAGGTTCGAGCCCCACCCGTTGCACTATTGTCGTACCCACTCCTAGCAGAAGCTTTTCGCTTATTTGGAGTGGAGAGAAATTCTCCTCTCCAATAAAAAAGTACCTAGTTCTACCTATACATAGCATAGGTATTACATATTATGTAGTAGAATAGAATAGAATAGAAATATTTTTTATTCAAATAAACTTTTTACAAGAACTTTTGAATCGTCAATGAATCTACCACTGGTTCGGAATGCCTTTCCTGCCGAGAAGAGCCAGCAAGAAACTCGGCGGTTGCTCTTTTCAAAAAAATAAAAATTTTACAATTGTTATTGAAACTATGCTATGTATTCAGTGCTTCCACGATGAATTTTCCTGAGTACAATACAAGTAAAAATAAATACAATACAAATACAAATAAATACAATTCAATACATGTCAACACAGGCAGGCAAAAGCAGACCCATTCCCGTTGGTGGCACCCGTTCACGAGCATGACGCATGATCCAGCCATTGCTTCGCTCAACCATATTTGAGGGAACGTAACAACCCGCATCACACGACACCACCACAGAAATGTTTAAAGAGAGCATGACTACTCAGGCTACCCATGTTGAGGCATCGAATTGAGTATCAATATTAAACTATTCATTTTGAGACATGACTGAGACACAAATAAAGTGGAAACACCGTAGAACAGAATACAATAAATTCATGTTACATAGGATAGTTATCACTGTCTCATGAATCACTGGAGCGAATTATATCCACGCTTTTTTATCATTTATGTAGTCTTCGATTGTATAATATGCTTTTTCCATGAGAGCGGATTTAATTGATTTCTTAAACTTGTGTAGAGGCAAGTCTAAGATTGATTGTGGAATTTTATTGTAGAACGTCACGCCCATTCTCACAAATGACTTTTGGACCCTCTTGAGGCGCAGCCCAGGATACATGAGCTTATTTGGATTTCTACTTGGTCTATGGGATAAATCACCCTTTTTTTTGTAACTCAAAATGTTTTGTCTGACAAATATTATGTTGTTGTAAATATATTGTGAAGCTACTGTAAGAATGCCTATCTCTTTAAATCTTTCTCGAAGGGAATCCCGCGGTCTCAAATTATAGATTGCGCGGATTGCCCTCTTCTATTATGTTCTATGTATCTTCTAGTATGTACTATGCATTACAAATAAAATAAATGCATTTTATCGATAAGGTGTGGTTTGTTTAGTTAGAGCGTGACATAATGTTTAGTGTAGTAGACTCCATTGTTATATCATTAACTGGTCCATGTTAATAACTGCCACTGTATGCCTAGTTAATAGTTACTACTTGGCGGGTCGGCGCCATACAATAATCCACGATTTTATGTGAAGACCACAGATCTTAGTCTTTCTTATTCATTGATGGGTTGAGAATTGAGATAAAAGAATGACAAGCTATAATTTAAGAGAAATTAAACCGACTTCAATATACCGAAATAAAGAATAACTGAAAAGGGAAAAACTACATCATAACATCTACTGACCGATTTGGATAAAATCTTAACTGTTCCCTAAGTTTTTTTTTTATTCGATGACAAGATAGCCCTTGACTGCGATCTCACCTGATGGTAAGTGACGATGCAGTCTAAGATGGTAGCGGGCTAACTTGGAAGGGATATAGCAGTGTAAATGCAATCCATACCTCTAATCAGTTTCTACACGCCATCGTGCCGGAACGCTAAATCGCTTGGCGGCATAGGGTGGTAACTAGCCACGGCCAAAGCCTCCCACCAGACAAGTTGAAGCAAATGTAAGCAAATAAAAAAGAATGATCACAATTCGATTAGTAGTTTCGGAAAAATACGTGTACAAACATATACAATTTTGTATATTATTTGTTTGGAAGCCAAAAAGCCAAAGAAGGAATAGATTAATTATCATAATATGAGAATATTTTGCAATTTACATATACCTACTTACATACGTGTCGAATTGATAACCTCCCTTTTTTAAATTGGTTAGTAAAAAATGTAGTTTCCAAGCTACTTTTGTATGTAAATTGACCTTAACACAGAACTCTATATAGTTGTGTAGGTGTAAGCTAATATAGGTAACCTTATGTAATTATCTTTATCGTCAAAATATTCGTTCTATAAATAATTTTTTATCAATTTACGTTTTCAAATGAAACAGGTTTTGTCATTATCACCGAAAATAAAATATCACCTGATATAATCAACTTTTAACGTCAATAAATTCATAATATTATGAGAATACACACTCTAAAGTGAAATTGAGCGATTATATTTGTGATAGAGGTTCCATGTCGGGGGTGTTTAAAATATTCAATTTACACTTATTATAAGATTTATAAGTGTAGAAAGAAGACTTGTCCTAATTGATTGACTGACTGATCTATCAACGCACAGCCACTGGAGTTAGAAACTTGAAATTCTGACGTTAGGTTTCTTTTATGAAGATTTTTTTATCACACTAATATTATAAAGACGAGAGTTTATATGTGTATGTGTGTGTATGTTTGTTAGTCCTTCACGCCACAACAAATGAACCGATTTTGCTAAAATTTGGCTCATACCCACGATTAAAACATAGGCTACATTTTATCCCGGAAAATTACAGAGTTCCCATGGGAATTGAAAAACCTTGATCCACGCGAACGAAGTCGCGGGCATCGTCTAGTTTATTATAAGATAGGCTTGCGCTTGACGACAATCAATGATGGAAAGCATTGATGAGGTCTAGGTTTGAGCGCGCTTGTCTAGAAAATGCCTATTCACTCTTGTCTTGAAGGTACTCAGATTATACGTGGTCGGAAACACAGAAGCTGGAAGTGCGTTCCATACTTTAGCCGTTCGTTTCAAAAACGTTGAACTGAAGCGTTTCGTACGAGTAGGTTGAATTTCAATCATGTATGGGTTCCATCGCTCACGATTTCTCACGATGTTTTGAATGTTATGTAACCTTTATGTACCTCAATAATACTTATTAATAAATAATAATAGAATCACATTTCTTATAGCCACAGTATTATTGATAAAAATGGGCCGATTGCAGCATTATCAACACTTAGTCTTATCTTTACTGTTTTAACTTTTATCATAATCATATCAAGTTATCTTTTTCTTATAGCACCACCTCACGATAAGAAAGTTGCTTTTAGTAAGAGATACTTAGTACTCATATCTTTTAAGTCTTTTCCGATTTTTCATCCTAGTCCTTAGTAAAACAAAGATTTTATCCTTAAATAAGGTACTTATTGTATATGCATGTAATTTTTTTTTATGCGTCGTGCTCGTGAACGGGTGCCACCAACGGGAATGGGTCTGCTTTGTCTTCACATGTGTTGGATTATATGTATTGCATTTTTGAAGCTTCACTGTGGAAGCACTGTATACATAGCTTAGTTTGGTTACTTATTGTAAAATCATTTTATTTTATTTTTTGAAAAGAGCAACTGCTGAGTTTCTTCTCAGCAGAATCTGCATTCCAAACCGGTGGTAGATTTATGACGTGTCATAAATGCTACAAGGTAGCCTACATGAAATAAATAAATTTTGAATTTGAATTTGAAAAAAAGGAGGAGGTTCACAATTCGACGCTTTTTTTGTTGAATCCTAAAAATGTTGTCTATTAAAATTGTATCAATAGTAATTAGGAGATCTAGGATACCGACATGTTATCAGACATTTCAAGCGACGGATAACATTATTAGTAACTAGAAGCCCGCGCCGACTTCGTCCGGGTTGAAAATTAAATATTTGTTCTTGTGAGCTTCTTATAGGAGACGATTGTCAATAAGATCACCACAGGAACCACACGAATATCCCGCACCGATACCCGCCACCGTGCCCCGCCGCGCCAGCCGGCACCATTTTATTATTTTGTCGCGCGGACATATTAATTTTCCGATAACTCCTAAGATATTTATTTAAATTGTATAGTGTAAAGGGCAAATATGTTCTAAATTAAATACTTACGATAATAAACATATTTATTTAGATATAGATTGACATTACATCGGTTAAAGAAGCTTCGAAAATAATTCATTATTTTTAATCAAAATTTGAAAGATAGAAATGGTTACTGTAAGTTATCCTTAGAATATAGACATATGCTATCGCGGACTTTTTTTTAGAACTCTTTAAGAGGAACAATTCACCCATACATCATTTTCATCCAATAACAGTATATGACCCAGCGCACGCCTTGAAAACGTTTGAGAGTCAAAAATTTTTCCGACTTCTTTAACAAATTTGCACATAATATCTAGACATAATACATTTATGGGCATAATATATAGCCTATAACCATCTGGAATAATGTACCTTTGAAATGGTAAAAGAATTATTGTAATAGGTGCGGTGGTTCCAAAGTTTGCTCCGGACATACATACAAAGTCACAAAATTCGCGCTCTCTCCTTATTATAATAGTATAGATTAGCTACATAATTTAAAATCAGGTTGAGCTTGTTAGTAAAATTATTACTTATTTAGCTAGATAACTTAATCCATGATTTAAGAATCTCCTTACATCAAGCTTTCGTACAAACGTTGCTTTATTTTAATTTAGAAAATATTAGCTAAAACAAAAACTGTAGCTTATTAGAAATAGTAAGAAGTAGTAAAACAGTTTGTAGAAAAATACGGTGAGATAATACCTAACCAATTTTGATAATTTTTGGATTTAGTCACTTTTCGCTCTACGGAGACGATATCGCGCTGCAAGCACGGATTGCTGTCGTCGCCGTTATTTTGATATCTCCTGAGATATTCGACTTAATGAAATAGCAAATGAGAGGTTTGTCTTCAGCCATTGATTTGCGATCAGCAAAATACGTTTGTGCGATAACTCTGTGCGTGCGGTCGACTGTTAACGCAGATTAACTATCGGATTAATTAGTAATTAGACTATAAATACATTACAACCTACTAAGCCTGTCCGCTATCACGAATGAAACATCGCTGCACGTTAAAGGACTTCACACACGGCAGCTATAATGTAAAGATGTATATTATAGCACCATACATCTTTCCATATAAATCGTCAGGAGACCACACACGACAGCTATAATGTATATATCTTCGTATCTTAAGATACAGAGCGATACGAAAATATACATTTATATTTCGATACATATCATTTTGAGACGTATACCAATGGAATGAAGGGAAAGATATATTACATTACCTGCTCTGTGTGTGATAGGTTAAGATAATGTAAAGCTATACATCTCGGGATGTAATGTACATTAATATACATTATAGCTGCCGTGTGTGAAGTCCTTAATGATTTTATTTTCAGACCTAATAAAACGCGGACGGGCCTCCTGAAGTCTTGTGATTGATCATTACTGTTAGACAGTTTGTATACACCCACCAATCTATTGTCTCATTCCAACCAACGTAGTGCCCACAAGTGCAATAGAGACAGACAGCGATAGAGCGGTTGTTTTGACAATCTGTAATGCTTACAACCCAGTGCGCCGGCGCAGTTTTAAATCAACCTTGACCTTGTAGATCGCGTAAAGCTACGGACAGACATGCTCGTTACTAGCACGAAAGCATGCCACTATTGAGCAATTGCTACTGTAGCATGTGTGTCGAAACTTTGCTAGTAATGAGCATGCTTATTTCGAGTATGCTCAAAAATCATTAGTTTTTGAGCGTGCTACCTGAGGCGGGGGTGAAAGGGGAAGTGCTTCGAGCGCGTGTGAATAGGGTTTGCTTATGAGCATGCTATTATCGATTGGATTCGACAAAATGTTCATAAATAATTTCGTAGCAAGCAGTACAATTATTTTATTGAGTTGAGCACACTTTTTACTAGCGAATGTGAATAGTTACAGAGCATGCTAGTATAAGCCACAGAGTATAAGCATGCTTTAAAACTGCTTTTTTTTAAGCATGTGTGTCAGTAACTTTATGGCCTATTACTTAGGGCCGATTGCCTGAGTGGCCGTTTAAAGTTAAGTTAAAGTTGTAACCGCGGCTACATTTAACTTTAACTTTTTCCGTAACCGAGCTCTGAACTCCATTATAGGCGTTGCACAACGCCAATTTTGACCCCCGTCAAAATTAACTTCAGCTAATGGAGCTGCCAGTAAATAATGATTCCCTTCTCGGTTTTTTAGTCTTATTATGTTGAATTATTTTATCAACATGCAACATTATGCTGAAATAACAGTCAGTGTTCTAGTCTGTGATTATGTGATAGTTGTCTTTTCATCTGTGTTTGTTGATTGTCAACACGGAGTGATTACATTCTCTTGGATTGTCAACTAAAAGATTTTTGTCGAAATAGTCATTTTATTTAGTTTTATTACAAAGAAAAATAAAATGCATGTTAATGCAAAGTAAGTGACACTGATCACGGAAAAAGGGATTTTTCACAGTATTATTAAAAAGCGTTCACACACACTGGTCCCAACTATACTTATTAACATGTGCCCCATAGAGCATGTGAAGGATCATTTTATAAATATATCAATAAATGATGATTTTAAACCACAAACTGTGAGTACCTGTTTATATTTTAACTAGACTATCTCGGAACTTCGTCCGTGTGGATTAAAGGTTTTTAATTTTCGCAGGAGCTCTCATTTTCCGGGATAAACATGTGTTAACTACTGAGCCGATTTTAATGAATGAGGTATCAATCGATTCAGTCCAGGTCGGTCCAGGTGACACAGGTTACATTATACACAAACAAAATCAATATGCCTACCAAATATTTTATGGTAATTAATGGTAATTATGAATAAAATACCATACCAAAATCAAGACTGTAAATCATTGACGACTCAAAACACTGGACGGATCATACTGATTGGCATACAGATATGTATAGCTATTATGAAATAGGCATCTGCTAAAAAAAGGGGTTTTGATAATTCAACCCTTAAAGAGGGAAAATAGAGTTTTAAAAAATTTAACTTGATGCGAGCGAAGGTGCAGGCAAAAGCTGGTTTGTAATTATTTATTTTTACAGGTGACTGAGGAGTCAATTGGAACTGAATATTCAGACTTAAAAGAAAGTCAGGAAGTCACATTTATTAACAATAATACAGAAATAGTAAGGAAATTAACCATTTTTTGGTACTTTGTTGTACATACATACATTGTAAGCTAAATAAAAGATTTTAAATAGAGGTTTTTCTTTTATTAAAAAACATATTCTAACTATTTACAATACTGATACAATGTTATAATTTAATTAGATATTCAATAGCTTTAAGTACATAACTTATTGACAATATCTAAAGAGCTGTTGTTAATTAAAATATGTAATAACTAGCTAATTCCCGCGACTTCGTCCACGTGGAAAAAGTTTATAGAGTGACTTGCAACTCCACGAGAAGTTATGTTCTCTATCTCCGATAATACTTATTAGACCTTCACCAAAATTGAGAAAAATACTTCTAATAGTACACACATTATATTAAAAAAAGAAATATCAAATTCAGTTTACAGTGGACAAAGTTATGGAGCAAAATCAACAAAAACTTTTATCCCCTATCCCGGATAAACCCTTTCGTTTATAAGGATAAAAAGTATGCTATATGTTGATCCGGAGTATCAGCTATCACTATACCAAATTTCATTTAAATCTGTTCAGTAGTTTTCGCGTGATGCGCGCACAAATAGACAGACAAAAAATTCAAAAAAAATTGTTTTGGGCTCAGTATCGATACTATAATTAAAGCATCCTCCGAATAAAATTTTCAAAATATATTTAATGTATGGAATTCGTCCCGTTACACAACACACATTAACAGTTTTATCACTAGCACTACAGCCGACGAGCAGCTAGCTCGGACGTGGTTTGCGATGGATCCGCTTCCACAAGAGCCTTCAATTCTTCATTATCAACTTTGGTGTCCGGCTGTCCACGGAGCTTGTTCTGCAGGTCGAAATTTCCAAAACGAAAAAGTTGGAACCAAAAACGCACTGTGTTTTCTTTTGCGACACCGCCACCATACACATCATTAATCCCTCGAGCCGTTTCTGCACCACATTGAAATCGACGATTTCTGGTGAAGAGTCGACAAGAAACTCTGCATTTGCTCCTGCTGCTCTGTTTTACTTGATCTGCTACGGACATTGATTTATTTGTGTAATGATTTTTTTCCTTGGAAAAGATATTCTACCCATTATATTTTCTTCATCACTGGAACTCTCATCTTCAATTTATTTTGCGAATAAACACTTCGGAAAATACTCGTAGATAAGATTATTTATTTTATTTGTACTTTTAACAAAATAACAAACTGTCACAAATTGTGACAGTTTGTTATTTTTGATGGATTGTGACTCACAATCCATCAAAAATATTGAAAAATGTCTATTGAAGTTTTATTTTGAGGTTAACTTGACCGTAAACCCTCGCATTCGGTCGGTAAGGTTTAAGGCAAAAGTTAAAGTCAAAAGTTAACTAAAAAAGGACTCGTGCAACGCGATTTGCTTGTTTCGGCTGTCACATTTAGCTTTAAACCTAACTTAGCCGTAACGTAACCGTGCCGGCCACTCAGGCAACTGGCCCTTAGTGACTTTCTGTAATAATACGTAATGCTGATGCACTCTTCTGTAATTGAAATCTATGAAGACACTACGTAACTCATTCTTTATAACGATCCGGTTGCCGGTGATACTAAATGCACTTAAACGAATTTTCAATTTTTTTTTAAATAAATTCATAGTTATTCAATGGCAACAGTGTTTTTTATATTATTAATAAGCAATAGTATTTTTGTACTTCGGAAATTAATTGTAAGTAGACCATCTATTTTAAGAAAAATTTGGTGCAACATCTGCCATCGTGGCAAAAAAAGTCTGTCACATCCTAGGAGTATTAAGCTCTGGAGTGGCCATAGGATGCGTACCCCTCTGTAAGTTTTTATTTGACGGGTATGCCCAGCGGTCATACCCGTTATATAAAACTGTTTGACTCGCGTCACGCGCCTGTCAACAACGTATGGTTAGCGGAGGATGAGCTCCGGTATAATATGCCGACTATGAGTGATTTTCCTTCTAAAAAAAATACCAAAAATATCCAGTTTATGAAAGGATAACATTACTTTTCTCCTGATATATTCTTTTATCCAATTAATGCACTATTTAAGAAGAAAACTTAAAAATACTGTTGATCCGAAAATGTTGCTACGGAATCGTACAAGAAATAATTTCGGGAAATTTTAAAAAATTAACCAATCTACTTATTACTCGATTGGAGCCCTTTATCATGAACTGCATAATGATTTGATTACATACAATTAAAATTACGATCGAATAGGAAAGGTTGGGGGTTTATGTTTATATTAATTTATAAACTTTAGGCAAACAATTTAATCGGTTATTTTGAAAAGGACGAGTCACACATTTCGTCAAAACTGAGTTAAGTAGAATATTCGTTAACATTTTATAATATTTTCTTGTCGTGTGACTGAGATTTTGTTGGTCTTGCATAGTAAAAATATATCATTATCTGTAGTAAACTCTTACTAGTAAACTGAGCTACTATTGTAGCTATGTCACTATAACTACATTTTAACATTTTAAAATTTAATAGAAATCCGACCAAAATCAGACCAAGTTATTTATACCTTTGCCTTAATCCTTACCAAAATAAATGTTTTTTCAAGCAAGACTGTTTAAATACCTGCAAATTACTTTTTAGTTTATTAAAATCGGACATTCCATTCGAAAGATATTACGAGTTCATTGATGTAATTTATTCTGTTATCATTTTGTTTTCAATCATCAAGTCCCATACCCAAAGGGAGCCAGCGATACACTATTGCTAAATATATTATTATTTAGGTAAGTATGTCCTGCATTTACTGTGCGTTTATGCCAAAATGTTTAAAAAATAAATATCCACCCTTGCGAAGCCGGGACGGGCTAGTATAATATAAGTAACCGATATAATTGCATGCGCAAAAATCATTACAAACATACACAGATTTGTGATTAAAAAGCCTTATTAATATTCAATCGCCACAATTAAATGCCCTCGTGCCACCTCGGTTTATGAAAAATTAAATTGTAATAGGTATTGTACCCATTCATAAAGTTGGATAAGCTTATCATTAACAGTATTTTTAAGGTAGTTTTTTGTTCAAAAATGAGGATTTTATTTTAAAGAAGTTGGTCACACTGCAAGAAAATTAGGGCTGGAAGCAGAAATTATATCGATATTGATATTTTCGGTGTGTATGGTATAGGTACATCATGTATTTTTTAATTTTCTTATAGAACCAGTTAGTGTTCCAACAAATGTCTACTATCCATTGATAAAACATGGATAAAAGTTTAAAAACTATAAACTCGACTACAAAATTGAATGTGGCATTTCTTAAATTTATTTATTTACTAGCTGATTTCCGTGCCTTCGTCCGCGTGGCGTAGTTTAGAGTAACTTGCTACTATCCGCGAGAAGGTATGTCCTCTATCTCCGATAATTAATGATTAAACGAACTTACCTGTACGTGAAGTTCTATCATAATTATACGAGCGCCGAGTCCGAAGAGATTAGTAATGTAGTTATTATTTACATATGTAGTAACGCATAGTAGCCACCACTCTTCACTAAGTTGAGAAAAAATATTAATTTGACCAACCCACATTTTATTACTTTTTTTTTTTTGTGGGTAGGTATCGTCCAGTTCGGATCTCAGATAATTGTCGCCAGTCATTTAGTTTAGAGTAAGAGATCCTGATATTCATTGATGTATTTCCAAGACACCTGGGGGGTGTACACTGTACAGCACTGGGCGGGTGGGATTACTAATCTCTTCGGACTCGGCGCTCGTATAATTATGATAGAACTTCACGTACAGGTAAGTTCGTTTAATCATTAATTATACGAGCGCCTCGTCCTCGAGATTAGTAATGTAGTTATTATTTACATATGTAGACATTGAGAGTATTGCGGAAATATCATCAATGAGAAATAACAGTCGTATCTAAATATGAAAATAATTTTATTATTATACATATATCTTTTGGTGCAATCAATAAACAACCTGTACTTCTAGGATTATTAACAATAATTCTAATATAACTATACCCTAAGGATTAATTAATCATATAACAGTAAACATTATGTATTAGGTATAATATACAATATGCTTTGCGAATGATTTCGCTGAACATAATTGATTGACTATAATTGTAATAAATTTTGGTTAATTATTGATTCTGCTAAAGTAGTATCATCATGATTTACAATATTTCTTTGATAAAATTTAGCAAATGTTGTGGAATTTCTACTCCAGCCTGCCGTTTTACGGATAGTATCTAGGCTAACTCCAAGTGAGTGCGCACGCGAAGATGCGGCATGTCTCGTGCTGTGAGCACTGAACACACTCGTGTCGACCCCACACTCACTGAGTGTTTGCTTTATCCAGCGGCTAAGGGTTTGCGTTCCTACTGGTTTATGGGGTTTCCTAATTCCAACAAATAATTCATCAGATGTTCTTATAGATGAGGTGCGTTCTATATAACATAGCAATGTATTGGCTGGGCAAATGGCTGGTTTTTCTATAAAAAAGGGTAAATGAATGATGGGTTGCTGAAACCCAGGTCTAGAAGTTTTTATAATGTCAGGAATTTTAATTGTGATACGCTGAGAGAGATTTTGAACATTACAAACTTTTATCTTCGAGAGAGTTTGCACTCTTTGTGCGGTTGACAGAGCTAATAAAGTAATGGTTTTACTTGTAAGTTTATCTAAGGTTAAATCCTCATTGGGATGCCATAAACTCAGTTTATCTAATACTAGGTTGGCATCCCAGGTAACATCATATTTAGGCGTTGGTGGTTTTAGTCGAAAAACCCCTTTTAGAAATCTTTTAATGCTAACATCATTAACTACTTCTGGGGTCAGTATCAATGAAAGAGCAGATTTACATGAATTGAGTGTACCATATTGACAACCATCATTAAAAATTTGGGTTAAAAAATAAATTATTGTGGGTACAGATGCATCATAAATGTTAATTGAATTAGTTTGACAGAAAGACCACCATTTCTTCAAATAAACGTCGTATTGCTTCACAGAGTTAGGTGATAATGATGCCAACATTATTTCTAGAGATGATTCTGGTATGTTTTTCCTTGAAAATGCATCCCGGATAATAAGCCTGCCACCAGGGTAATCGAGTCGTGTATTCGACGGGAGCTGGAATGAGACAATAAAGCATGGCTTTTAGGCGAAAATGTTATAGTATCCGATATAAGGAGAGACCTAAACAAGGGGTACCAAGGCTGTGTAGGCCAAAAGGGTACAACCATGATACCTCGTGCCTTGTCTGTTATTATTTTTCTAAGCGTTTTAAGTATGACTGAGAAAGGCGGGAATGCGTAGAAATCATAATTTGACCATGAAACTGTTAATGAGTCTATGGCGAATGCGTCTGGGTCTCGGTGCCAGGATATGTATATGGCGCATTTTTTGTTGATGCGACTGGCAAACAAATCAATATTTGGATAACCAAATGTGTTGGTGAGACTGTCAAAAGCCCAATCAGACAGCTCCCATTCTATGTCTGGGTGAGTTCTTCGTGATTCATAGTCTGCAATTATGTTGTCGCTAGATTTTATGTACGAGGCAAAAAACGAAGAGTCGTTTGCTTTCGCACCACTCCCATATATCACGAGTAATTTTTGTGAGGTGAGGGTACTGTACACCTCCCATTTTATTTATATATGCTACTGCCGTTGAATTATCCACTCGTAACAATATTTGACAGTTAAAAAAGTTTTTTGCAAAAATTTTTAAGGCAATAAATGCAGCAAGCAGCTCTAAATAATTTATATGTCGTTCTCGTTCGGTATTCGACCACTGCCCACTTGCAGAACTACCATCACACGCGGCCCCCCACCCCGTCGTTGAGGCGTCAGAAAATATCTCAACTTGGTAAATATCAATCTTTATTCGATGGACAGAACTTTCTATTTTATTTAACCACCAGTCAAAATCGGGTTGAAGTGATTCAGGTAAATTCATATATTTGTTGTAATCATCATGAAATTTCAAGTTGAGATATTTACATCTTTCCATTTCTTTAGTGTGCAGCCATCCATATTCGATGGCTGGACAAGAAGATACTAATAAGCCCAATAGCTGAGCGAAGGTCCTAATTTTGCAACGCTTTAATTTTGAGAACATTTGAAGTTGTGTTTTAATTCTTAACCTTTTATCTGTTGGTAAACTAATTTGAAACTTGTGTGAATCTATGACCATACCTAAGAATTTACATTTAGTTGAAGGAAAGAGTACGCTTTTTACTTCATTAATAATGAAACCAAGTGATACTAAGAGTCCTTTAGTTAGATCGATGTTAGTTAGACATTCTGAACGGGAATAACCAAACAATAGCCAATCGTCTAAATAGACGGTGGACAATAGGTCCGCGGAGCGTAAAAGTCTAGCTATAGGTTTACATATTTTCGTAAAAACATATGGGGCCGTGCTCAGCCCGAAGGGCAAGACCTTAAATTCAAATAATTTACCCTCAAAAAAGAATCTTAAATATTTTCGTGATTCTTTATGTATTTTAATTAAAAAATAAGCGTCTTTTAGGTCAATTGACGCCATTTGACAATCATGTGTTACAATTTTTAGTGCTGTTCTTAAATCTTCTAATTTAAAATGATCCGTTTTAACAAATTTATTAAGATTTTTTAAATTCAAAATAAAGCGCATCTTGCCACATGGTTTTGGGACCAGGAAAATGCTTGAAATAAATTGATTTTTACAAGGAGAACATTCTGATATGGCTCCTATATCGAGTAGATTATTAATAGCTTCTAAGTAATGAACTCTCTCATTAGCCGAGTAAGTTGGTCTAGCAGGAAGTATCCGTTGTACAACAGTTGATGTAAATGGTATCTTATAACCTTTTATCCACGATAGTATAGTATTATCACTTGTAATCGCAGCCCACTGATGAAAAAATTTAGATAAACGACCTGCATACTTAACTGTATCTAATAGCGGCGACGTGGATACGTCGCCTGATGGCCCCGCGATGATGTCTTCGATGAGTGCGCGGGCGGCGGTGGCGGGTAGTTCGCCGGCGGCGGGTGATACCGACCGCGTGGCGCAGCTGGCTCGCGGCTCCTCGGTGGCCCCGCAGGCGGCCTGCGCGCCTGGGGTGGAGCCTTGGAGTTTAAATTACTCGATGTCGGTCGTTTATAATTGGTGTTTGCAGTCCTGTTACTGGACTCGGCTTTCAGTTCTATCCCCGATTTATTTACAGCCTTAGCTGATTTCAATGTATCGGATAAATTTTCACCAAACAGAAAAGTATCTATGTTTGTGTTTTTAAGATGCTCCTTCATGTCATTTTTGAGGGCAAATAAAATGAAATTTCTACGCGTGATAGAATCTGCATGTTGTAAATCGCATAACATTCTGCTTATATCCATTAATTTTTGTAACGTGTCATTGTTTATTGATTTCGAATTCAATTGAGAATTTATGATGTCGGCTAAACAAGCTATAGCACTAGACATTTGTTTCTGTTTGTTCTCTATGCCTTTATCGCGTTTGACAGCGGTATCAGCAATTGCCGCTTTAATTTCCAGATTAATTTTAGGAGCATCTAGTTGAACACAATTTTTTGGCAATAGGTATTTTGTGATTAAGTTTTTACGGTTTTCCTTACTGAGACCGTTTTTGACAATGTATAGTAAACGATTTGCAAGTTCGTTGCGTATTTCCGGCCCATATTTGTCATTAGAAGTAGGATCATCGCCTAAAATTTCTAGAATTTCTGTATCTAGATCATTAACATTTGTAGCCTGAGCAATAGGCTCTTCGGGGGACACATCTGTATCAGTGCTAGGCCCTGGCTGAGGTTCACGAGTGTTATTCAAATTATGAACTGTGTCATCCTCAGTTGGCCATTCTAATAGCCAATCATCTGGCCGTAATGCGGGTGTATCTAAAAAATATCATAGATATGATAATTTCAGAATTCGTAAGCTAAATAACTTACATAAAAGCTGGACCTCAATAAGTCCCTGACTAATTTTAGTAATTTATTTTTCTTTAAACAAAGAAAATTTACAGTACATCAGCTAGTTAGGTTGTAAATTAGTCAGTAATATTAGGTTAGGTTACAATCCCCAGCGGAAGGAACGCCAACCGTATTTGTAATGCGTTGAAACAGTCCCAGTGACTATACAAGTTGCATTTCAATATAATTAAGTCTACTACGTGGACACGTACAGGTAAGAGAGATTATCACTTTAAAATAAATAATATGTAAATACCTGCACCAATATCCTCGTCGAGTACAGCGACAGCTTCTTCCGAGTCCGATGCACTTTCCGAAGCACTAATTTGCCGCTTACGAATTTTACTTTCTAACTTTCTTATTTTATTTTTATAATGGTTTATATCGTCTTCACGAGACCTAGATCCTTTACGTTTCGGCATTTTTAATAACGAACAGTGCGAAAACGCTTAAAAGGTATTGAGTGGTTGAGCACTAGAATGCGAATGACTGGCGACAATTATCTGAGATCCGAACTGGACGATACCTACCCACAAAAAAAAAAAAAGTAAAAAAATGTGGGTTGGTCAAATTAATATTTTTTCTCAACTTAGTGAAGAGTGGTGGCTACTATGCGTTACTACATATGTAAATAATAACTACATTACTAATCTCGAGGACGAGGCGCTCGTATAATATTTATTAGATCTTCACCAAAATTGAATAAAATAGTATTTTTCAAAAACTTTCATCCCCTATCGCGGATGAACCTTATTGTTTATTAGGATAAAAAGTATCCTATATATTAGATTCAGAACATTCGATTTACATTTATATTCTCATCTTATACAATTCATTAAAAACTTTTTAAGTCTTAGGCAGACCAACGAACTGTAATTGATTGCTAAATTGATTTAACAATATTTTAATTTATACTATTAGTTGAACTTCATTCATTCATTAATTCATTTAGAACTTATCGAAAGTCGATAATCGATAGTGTCGCAGCCCAAAATTGCTTACATAAATGACATGATTGTTTCGTGTAAGGATAGAACGTCCCTGTGTGTGAATTTGGTTGTGTGCGTATACTTTAAGGTTGTGTTTGGTAGTTTTGTCGTGTGCGTGCATAGCGACGTGATTGAAAAATGCACCTGTAGTAAGAAATTGTTTATGTGTGCTACCTCGCCCCGCACCGTAATTGACAGATTTTTTTGCAAAGAAATTAGACGTCAAGGCGTCTCCATCTAAAACACAAAATTTTTTTTCCTCCGAGGTCACATCCATAGACTTATATTGTCTTGTTATTCAAATAGGTGTAACAATCTGTGGGTGTAACCATAGACTTATATTACAAAGCACAAACATATTATATGTTTGTGTTACAAAGGCTTTTTTATTTTTATTTATTTATAATCCCCATTCCCCAACCACGAAAAGTTTTCGTAATAGCAGTTTTCATAGTTTTCCTACAAGGTATCCTTTAAATAATTTCGCAATGTAGAATAACAATGTTAAAACGGCTTACACAGTACACTACCTCCTACTCATTTTTTTCAAACGTTTGCCACTCATAAAAAAAAAGAATAATAAACCTGCACCTAATGAAATAATATTATTTTCCTGTTGACGATGCGAAACTTGTTTTAGTTCCACATACCTACCTACACTGCCTACAGCAGATAGCTGATATGGCAATAAAGCGTACGTTGAAAATATGCAGTGATGGCTGATGCCGGGAAACGCTCTAGATGGAATGTTGTTTTAAATTGCTGGTGGTGGTTTACATAGAGTAGGGGTGGGTGGAGTGGGGGGGGGGGGGACTGAAATGTCAAAGACGGCACACTGTTTGTGTCGTCTTTGACATTTCAGCGGCGGACCATGGGAGTAGGACTAAAGCATGGAAGTAAGGTGAGATGCAACAATCACCCCCGAGGCCCCGACATGTGGAATAAAAAAAAAATGTAATTCGCCATTCTGTGGTGGCAGCCATCTTGGATTACAAATTTATCATAGTGTATAGTATTCTACTAGTCGAGTCCTTTCATTTGATACCCATATTGAGGGAGTTGTGAGTTGACACACACAGACAGACAGATTCACACAGACACACACTGAATGTGTGTCAAGAAGTTACAAGTATATCGGGTTGAATTGCCAAACCGACTAATGAACCACCTCTACATATGTTATGTTGTTTCACCAAGGCTCAACAAAATTGTTCGTAGGTATGAGCAAAAAAATAACGCTTGTGCTTGCCCCCAACTTGTTTTGAAACCAGTTCTAACTAGATCAGAGGCTGTTATTTCAATTTTCGAAGCGGTTTCTTAGGTCGGCGATGCTATTATTTATGCATAGGCCTTAATTAATTAAATTATTGGATCCAGTTGGACGGGTCAGTTCTTTGGTCAGTTACATCCTGTTGGGAGCCGTTGAAACTAAACTTGTCAATGTTTGAAGGAAAATACAACAAACAAACACACTTTCACATTTATTAATAGACTTCCAAAACAATTGGAGGTTCTCAATTCGTCGGTTTTTTTTATATGTCTGTTCCCCGATTGGAAAGGGTATACTTCCCAGGTGGTCTCATTGTCATCAGGTCAGAATCTGATGATGGGATCCTGGAGAAATCGAGGGAACTCTTCAAATTTTATAGGCACAATTGATACTCTTTGTAGTAGCGTTTGAAGTCGGTTTTGTAAAAAAAAAATGTTTATATTATATAGCACAGATTATGTTATGTAATAACAAGAGGATTCAGGCCCGTTATCTTTGCCGTAGTAATAGTAGGGTAATAAAGAAGAACGTTTAGGTTAGGTTAGGTTTTACAAGTGCCAAAAATATAGTTTATGGCGCATAGCGTTATCTTTATGTAGTGTAACAAGTAACACGTCGAGGCAATTCCGATAACAGTGTTACATCGATAAGAGAGGCACGTGCTGCTCTTGTGTCTTTGATCACGTCAGTACTTAGGCTGAAATCTACAGACCGCAGTCTCACTCTGTTCAGATTAAAGAAGAGATAAGGCGGGACAGAATTATGTCGGAGCATACTTCTGTCTCGTTTTAACTCTTGAGTCCGAGCTAAGTCAGAGTTCTATAGATCTCAGCAGTGGCGTAACTATAGGGTGGCAAGACGGCAAAATGCCACGGGCCCCAGCCTGAAGGGGCCTCCGGTCAGGTATCTCATTGGTTGAGCTTCTTTATATTGGGGGAGGGAGGGCCCCATACGATGAATTTGCCACGGGCCTCAAACGCTATAGTTACGCCACTGGATCTCAGCATCAGAAAGTTTAAATAAAAGCGTTTAAACTAATGTGACGAGTTTAGTAACAGCCGAAATTAACGAAATTAAGTTGAGGAATGTTGCTTATGTTAAAAATATATGATTTCTTGCCGATTATTTATTAAATAGAGGAATTTTTGATATGTATTTATAAATCTATTAGGTTAAATAGAGGGTTTTCGAAAATAAGTAAAATGCACATCCGCAAAAATAAATACATTAAAATCTAAATATATAAACGGGAAAGGTGAACGCACAGGTCAAACCACTAAATGGATCTGGCTGCTTGGCATACAGATTCACATAGACATCGGCTAAGAAAAGATTTTTGAAAAAAAAAAAAAATAGGTTTTCAGCAGAATCTGCATTCCGAACCGGTGGTAGAGTCTTACGTGTCACAAGAGCTACATGTTGGCCCACATGAAATAAATTATTTTGAATTTGTAAAAATTATGTAATAAATAAATTAATTATGTAATAAACTGCAATTATAGAACTGCATCAAAACTGCAATTTTGCAACACTCTCGCTTTCTTTATTAAAGATGTCGATGGGTCTATAGACTCGTTAACTTAAGCAACGTTCATCTCAATAATTGCATTCGTAGTTTCACTTTTACGATATTTTACGTAACGCATAGTAACTGGCGAATCGAGGCGGCCCATCGTCCAAGGTCCCAGATACTGCTGTATCTACATTAGATAAGATAACCAGACAAAGACCTGCGGCGGCCCGATAAGCCGCGCTAAAATATTTATAGCACGCGATTCTTGAGAGTGTAGTTGCTGCAATTCATGAGAGTTGCTGCAATTACTATCATACAACATTAAAAAAATCACACTAAAATAGTTAATAAAGAAATTTTAAATCATTATCGTATGAATTTAGAGTATCATCTTGTAGTATATGTATCGTTATTTTTAACAGTAGGGCTAAAAGAAAATTTTGTCTACATGTTTACTCGTAATCAGTATGTGAATCTCTATAGAGATTAACGAGTAAATGAGTAGATTAAATTTTCTCGTGGCGCGCATGTTAGCCCTGCTGAAGTACTAGAAGCAATTTATGAAGAATTAGAAAAACAACATAGAGGCAAGCAAAATATTTTTATTAGATACCATAAACCACCTAAATACCTACTCACGCATTTTTAAATAATATCAATGGAAAACCTTAGATTAAAAAAAAAGACGTGTGGCACTCGGGGGCTGCCGCGGTAAAGCTATTGCATAGCATTTTTTATCAACGCCATCTAGCGGTAAGAGGAGTCCCGTGTCAGGTTATTTTCGTTACGGAATTTCTGGATTCGGTCTCCACGCTTAAGGCCCGCGATAGAAGCTATGCAATAGCTTAAAATATTAGAAAAATAATTCGTAATCGACACTACAGACTAAAACGTAGTGATTATATTCTCTTGGCTACAGACCAAAATGTGACTGACACTATCGTCACTGCGGTTCAAGTTTTGCAACTCTTATTCTTTGTTTTCTTATTGTAGACAAGATCATTTCCTCGGTTTCTAGAGCTATATCTAGGGGAAGCTGGCGTAATTGTTGGGCTACAGTTAGCCCAAAAAGATCGAATTCATCATTAGACTTCGAAAACTGCTGCGCTGAAATTCTATCTAATTTGTCCACAGCATTAAGTAACGGGTCCTTTAATCTTCTTTTGCTCCTTGTAGGAATACAGGTAGATGGTACAGATTCTGAAGCCGAAGATGTGTTTGGACTGTTTGGTGCCTGAAACAATAGATAAAATCACTTATCAGATACCAAATACAGAAAAAAACTGAAGGGAGATAATTGATGGTTTTAATGACAAATCCAACTTTCCATTATGTGGTGGCACAATACATGGTAAACACGTTCAAATAAGTTGAACGTGTTTGCCATAACGTTGTCCAGCACATTTCGTACCGGCCAAGTCATGTCGTTAAGCGATTTAGCGTACCGGCACGACACTGTATAGTTACAGGGTATGGGTTTAATAAAATTGTCATACGCTCCTTGTTCCAAGTCAGCCCGCTTCTATCTTTAGACTATATCGTGAGAACGTTGTCACGGTTAATTTGTAATTAAACAATAAATATAGGTATAATTATTATTATGTATATATAACATAAATAAGCTTACCTCATTTTTTATATTTTGTCTAGTGTAGCTATCATTATTTTTCAAAAAATCTAAATGCGAAAGCCAAGGGATTTTTGAAGTGTACAATGCATTTGTTGCCATACCAGTACACTTTTTTTCTTTCAATTTTTCATTGTTGTAAGTATTGCGAAGTATCCGTATTTTTGTCACCACATCTTTCACTGTTTCCATCTCCATTGCTCCCATAATGGATTTATAAGCCGCATCTCGGGCATCCCTATTTTTATATTGAGGGTGTTTTGGATCCCAAAGACAATCGTTCCTTTGATATTCATTGATGAATTTTATATTTTTCTCTGAACTCCAGCGGCTTAACATTCTTTAAAACGTAAAAACTTTCACCACGCGTCCAGTTGTTCACGTCCGCACGGCATAAATACTTTCGCGACACTAGTTTCACGTCGCGTTTAGTTGCATGACATTATTGATCCAAAAACCGTGCGGCGCGGCGCACGAATCTAATTTGCTTTCGTGAAATTAATGCATGCATCATAAAATTAGAGGTTTACACGCGAAATTGTTGACGAAATTAATAAACTACAATTACTATATAACTTATTTATATGACGAAATTGAAACTGGGCTAATTCTGTATAATCATAGTTACAATTTTAATTGTCTTTTTAACTAGAAAGTCCCATAAAATAAATCGTATAATCGTCGTACAATCGTATATATTCTTACTCGATCTTTAAATCAGAGATGATGCCCGCGACTTCGTTTGCGTGGATTAAGTACTTAATTGATTCCCGCGGGAACTCTTATTTTCCGGAATAAAAAATAGCCTATGTGTTATTCCAAACTATAAGCTATTTCTGTACAAAATGTCAGCCAAATCGGTTAAGTCGTTGCTGATTGATTGAGTAACAAACATACATTCATCCATACATCCAAACTATCGCATTTACAATATTAAATAGTAAAGTAGGATTTCATATATTAGTTACTAGCTTTTGCTCGCGGCTTTGCTCACGTTAAGTTCGTTTTTTCAAATCCCTATTTTACCCCCTTAGGGGTTGAATTTTCAAAAATTCTTCCTTAGTGTGCGCCTACGTCATAAAAGGAAACAACTGTAAAAATTTCAAGTTTCTAACTTCAGTAGTTTAGGCTGTGCGTTGATATCTCAGTCAGTCAGTTAGTCAGGACTTTGAATCTAAATATATAAAAGGCAAAGGTGACTGACTGACTGACTGACTGACTGACTGACTGACTGACTGACTGACTGACTGATCTATCAACGCACAGCTCTAACCACTGGACCGATCGAGCTGAAATTTGGTATACAGGTAGCTGTTAGGACGTAGACATCCGCTAAGAAAGGATTTTTAAAAATTTCAACCCCAAGAGGGTTAAATAGGGGGTTAAAAAATCGAACCTAACGTGAGCGAAGCCGCGGGTTAAAGCTAGTTTTATATATATAGATGAAGGGAACGAACATCATTATTTTGAAACATCTTTCTAAATACATATTCTAACTATGAAGTAATCAAGTAACCAGACCGTAACAAATAGAGGTTTGTGAAAGGGAAAAAATAATAGAAAAGGTACGTACGTATACCTACACAAGCATACGTAATTGTCGGACGAATATTCTCGGCTTGTAATATAAACTATACAGTAGGTAAACAATTATACATGCTCGTATTATACTAGATTATCACGTTAATCATAAGTTTTTTGAACGAGCGAAGCGAGTTCTCTGAGTCAACTAGGGCGCTTGTCTGTACTGGACAGAGAAGTGTGTACGTCCAAATGTCTGTCAGAGCCCTATAACTTCTGAATTACTGAACGTAATTACTTCAAATTTAAATATAATATGTAAACTAATGGCCTTCAGCCGAACATTGTATAAAAAAATATAAAAAGCTTTATTTCAGTGGGGCTCTCATAGAAGCGTGTTTGAAGTAAAATTTTGTTTGTTGCGTTACATAGACTTGCAATATATCTTTTTAAAGATGACTTTGATCAGAGTACAAAAATATTTTTTTTTAATTTTTCCCTTAAAATTGACGAAATGGGGGGCTTTCAAAGTGGAGATTTTAATTTGAGCCATATGTCAAGAATTACTGAATATTAGAACGTGAAACTTGGTTGAAAATTCAGTTATATCCTGTACTTGAACAACAAATACTAAAATTAGATAAATGTTATAAAGAAACGAACTTATTTAATTTTAAATGCTAATAGCTTCACAATAATGCTAATAGATGGCGCTGTGTCAGTGAAACAGTTTTGTGTCAACTATTATATTTTTTATTGCGTCTAATGTTAAAAGTTAATTATTACAATATGGGTAGTTCTACGATAAGAGGTAACTTGTGCGGCAATCAGTTTAAAATAGAAATTTTACTGTATATGTTGTTATTTTTTGCAATGAAACACATCACCTAAATGTACTTTATTAAATAACGTCACGATTCAATGCCTAATTAAAGTATCTATATTTTTCTGAAATTCCTTATAAAGTCTAAAAAAGTCTCTAACCTGGCCTGTCCCCCTGTCGGTTTCAGTTTAATTTGAAACGATACTTACTTTCTTTGTATCAGTTATTAAACTAAAGTATGTTAAACACAAACTTCAATAAATGTATTCAAGTATTGTTAAGGAAAAATAGAACAATATTTATTTATTTGCAATATATTTTAAACTTAACTTTTGTCCCACTGTTTTTGGGTATCTACTCTAGAAAATTTCATTCCGCTACTACAAACACAAATATAAAACGGCCATATTCCAAATAGTGCTCAAAGTCATCTACCGACGTGTAGTTCGTAATGCAAAACACGTGAGCCGTTAAGAGCGCCGTCATTTGTTAGTTTTTGCGACCGTTGATTCAAAGTAGCCGTTTCGCGAGGTCATTGTGTCTCTCACCTGGCAAGTCATAAAAGTTATATTATTCATTCAATTTATTTGCATTTACTGGTCTAATTAAATAATGATGGACTAGTGAAAGTGTGATACATAATGTACCGAAAAACTTCTTATGTCAATTAAAACAATACAATTTATCATGAAAACGTCTCTCACCTGCCATATTTCACCTGGCAAGATAAATGTCAGGAGAGAAACTTGTTGACCAGGGGAGATAAGGTTAGTGCAAACAAACAAAGTAAAAAAAGTAAAAAAAGTCAACAAAGTCAAAAAAGTCAAAAAAAGTCAAAAAAAGTCAAAAAAGACAAAAAAAAGTCAAAAAAATCAAAAACCGTCAAAAATGTCAAAAAAGTCTTTTTTGGCTTTTTTTGAATTTTTTGAATTTTTGGAATTTTTTGATTTTTTGACTTTTTAATAAAATATGCATAAAGTGACTTCCCAAGTAGCACATTAGCGATGAATTACGTTATAAACAAGCTACATTACAGTCTATTGCTTTTATGCAGATGTACTAAAGGATATGATGAGTCTTTAGGCTATACTGAGGAAAGATTATACACTATTAAACAGCATAGCTGACTAATGACTTTATAAAGGCGAAAAATTATACTTAAAGCATTTAAGTAGAATTTTAAAAAGGTCTTGTCCAGCTATTGGCTGCATGTGATACTACTAGTTGATTTAGAAGTCCAAAGCTTGTTAACGACTGGTTAATACGAAAAATTTACCTCTCTTGTAATGCTGCGGGCTGCATTGAGGTATTCGCTGGTTTTAAATTGGTGTACACTAATTCAATTCTAATTCTACTTCAAGGAGCTTGTTAATGGCTGATTAAAAGTGGATTTGTAATCTCTAAAAATGCCGTTACATTTATAAGAAAATCATTAAACACCCTGAGTTGTAAATTGGAGTAGCTGTACTCCTTTCTAATCACAATGCATAAAGTATATCTGGCAGCTATTTTAAAGCTTTCGGCGTTATTTAAGAGTAGATCTAGATTATTGGTGTTCAAATTACGTCAGATTTGGTTTTTTTTGCATAACGTGTGACGCGACCTCACGAGTTACACGCGTGTGTTTATACATTTTAAATTAAAAATGAACAACTTAAAACCATGGAATAAAAGAAAAAGAACTGGTGGAATAAAAAGAAAACTATCTAAAGCATACGCTAAGGCTTCTATGGACGAATTGCGAAGGAACAGTACTGATGCAATTAATATTTACAAGCCAGTGTCGTTTACACAAAGTAAGGGTTCCGCACAAACAAATTTTGATGAAAATATTGATTCTTCTAATAAGCAGCATTTTCATGAACCATAACCACAAGCCAGACTAATGTTGTAAACAATCTTTTTACACAAAAAATGTTATTAAATAATACCTACCTACCACTAAGTTATTAAAAAAAGCAGTAGGTATATGTATACTCAAACTTTATTTGTATAACAATGTTCTTTTAAAAAACTTTGCTTTATTTTTAAAGTCAATATTTCATTAAATAAGTAGTGCTAAAATTGTTTACAATATTAGTCTGGCTTAAAAATGCATTAGATATACTTGGCACTTTTTCGGTTGTTTTGACTAGAATGACTAAATAAAAAAAACATAACACTGCAAACAATACTGTGAAGGATGCGCAAAACTCTTTAAAAGTTTACTTTTTAGAAACTTAAATCAAATCTACTGAGCCTGCAAGGGTATTTTGAAAGCCAAACATTGTACCTACATACAAAATGAAATGGTTTTTGGTCGAGATTTCTTTATCCCTAGAAAGCTGTTGTATGCTCTCTCTTTATACCAGTACACAGTAAGAAAGATTATTAAAATCCTTTGTCCAGCCAGCATAATGCTATAAGCTAGTAAATAGACTTTGGTAACACCACTGCACATCAAATAACTGTTCAAATGCATTTATGGAGAATTTGTGCTGGATAAGAAATGGACACCATTTTAGCAGTACATAAACGATTTGTTAATAAATATCCAAATGATTTATCTTAAAGATTTCAGGATACTTGATAGCTTTTAATTCAAACTATATATATTTTCCACTTATTTCCTAAATAGAGTATTCCTAATAGGTACAATGATTTAGAAAGCAATCATTTGAGTGATAAATTTATTTATTCAGTATTCATACACTTTATCTTATGAAATATTTTCGTTAACGCGATATTATTTTGATGGCGCATGAAATATTTGATGTAATTACCTATACACATTTACAGTAAAATGGTACTCGCAACTTAATTTACTTACATAATGACAATCAAAACCAACGAGAAAACTATTAAAAAATATAATATCTTATATTAAAAATGTCCGCCTGCACAAGCTCATAAATAAACAAACAATGAATGTAGATAGTGTCACATAATAATACGTAAAAAATAATTGAAAAACTATTTTTTTAGGTTATTTATATCTTAATAAAAGCTATTACGAAGCGTCAAAACATCTAAGAGCTGTTGAAGAGAATTAAAGTAGCTGAATCTTATGCTGCAATGGCTGTTGTATACCTGTATAAGCTATTCTACAGGCCCTGTTCAGCTGTTTCAATGATTATGCTGCCGTTAACCAGCCACTGTAATGCTCGGAGCTGGTTAATTTGGGGCCCAACTTAGCATTATAAGGTCTGGGTAGCTAACTACACAGGCCTTATGCAGGAAACTAAAACAGCCTTAAGTAGTCACAAATTCTATAATCAAGTCACTGTGCGGCTGTCATGTGCTACTTGGGTTGCCCTTACGTGAAAAGATAAATAAATAGAACAAAAATCATAATATAAGTGTTTAATGAAAAAACAGCTACTTTTCTCCGTGGCCGTATTCTCTATGGACTTAAAACCTCTTATCGTAGAATCACCCATATATAATTAAAACTTTTGGGAATTATGGGATATCGCGAGGTCTCAGTTCGGGGCGAACCACTAGTTTTATTAGGTTTAGTTAGGTATGCGAACTTTTCTGCTAAACTGTTTACGTCATGACCATAGTCATCCTTACTTAATATTATAAATGCGAAAGTGTGTTTGTTTGTTGGTTTGTCCTTCAATAAGCTGCAACAGAGCTAGGGATCGACGTGATTTATTGCATCGGTATAGTTGAGGAACTGGAGAGTGACATAGGAAAATCAAAGAGTTCTCGCGAGATTTTGAAAACTAAATCCACAGATACAGAATATGCATTTTAGTTTAGACGAGCTCTTTTAATTGATCTTTTTTAATCATTGTTTTATTTTGTTTCAGGTAATGAATTGCACGCTACTCCATTTAGGCAATAGCGGTAACGTTAACAGAATTTTAACTTGAGTTTTCTTTTTTCACACACATTTTCTGGAATTGGGTACTTACTACTATTGTCGCCATGTAAAAATGCATATTTTACTACGTACTGTATTGTTTTTTTTTTTTTAATAAAAATATTGAGTTTGAGCTTATTCGCAACACTCAGAAATAATGTGTGTTGCAAACAACATAACAACGTCATGAAATTCCAATGTCCCAAGGAATTAGGAATAGGATCATTGGAAACTTGATTTAATATAATTTATAATGTTGTGATCTTTGGAAACTATATTTTATCACTAACTGAAATTTTATACTCTATAAAAATCTTTATTAAATTGACAATCAACAGATTACAGTAACGCTTATTAAACTAAACAAAATCTTATAATACGAGTAATACATTGTAAAATAAACTCTAAATATTAGGGTCCACATCGACGCCAATGGTAATATCCCCAGAAGGCTGACTGCATTGCCTCTTTGAAACTAATATTATATAACTCTAACTGAAATTAATATGAATAGAACAGTTTTACGACTGAAATCTTTATCCTGAAAGATTGAGCAAAATCGGCCACACGAAATCTTTATCTTGAAAGATTGAAAGATTGAGCAAAATCGGCCACACGAAATCTTTATCTTGAAAGATTGAAAGGTTGAGCAAAATCGGCCACACGAAATCTTTATCTTGAAAGATTGAGCAAAATCGGCCACACGAAATCTTCATCCTGAAAGATTGAGCAAAATTGGTCACACCAAATCACGGGAACACTGTATGTGTACCTAAATTACAAATACTGACCGGATACCGTTCAGTGCACTGTATACTGTATTGTATACAATTGTCTATTCAAACAAATATTCATCATTCAAATCGAACGGCATCCGTGTCACAGACCAGCGTCCACTGATAACAGTGAGTATATCTTCATAAATATTTAGTCAATTAATTTACATAGATTGCCGTCCAGACGTTTGAGTTGAGCAGTTTTAGGTCTAAAGGCCAAGACAGATACACTGCGTGAGGATACATGTACAAAGCTGCTTCTAGAACTTGTTGTAAGGCTGTGGGATTGTCTCAAAATGTTTGCTACAGCATGTCGATTCTTTAAAAATATTTTTTTTGAATCGGCCAAATTCAGCCAAGCTGAATCCCCTCCAAATAAATGAAAAGCTTGTGCTAGGAGTGGGTACGACAATAGTGCAACGGGTAAGGTTCGAACCTGCGAGGCGACCTTTCAGTTTTCAGTCCGCACCTTTAACCGTTGGGCTATTGAGGCTTTTTTAAGTTTTTTTTTTTGCATCAGTGTAACGATCGCAATGGCCTCTGATTGGGTGAATTTATGGCATTCTTGCTGTATCAATGCATTTTAACTAATAGACCTACTACCTTACTACCTTTTTATAAAAAAAAAGACGTGTGGCACTCGGGGACTGCCGCGGTAAAGCTATTGCATAGCATTTTTTATCAAAGCCATCTAGCGGTGAGAGGAGTCCCGTGTCAGGTTATTTTCGTTACGGAATTTCTGGATTCGGTCTCCACGCTGGCCCGCGATAGAAGCTATGCAATAGCTTAAAAAATTACAAAATAAGTCGAGTTCAGTGTGACATCTCACGACCTCACTGTCACTGCTGCTTGCACGTGTCTGTCGAGCCTTAATTAAGCCGGACTTTGGATACTCAAATGAGATATGTGATTAGATGCGCATTAGTGGACTTACCTAGTTTGTTGTTGTAAACCTGCTGTAGTTAGTTCTATTATTGTTCATATATTACAAGACATTTTTATAAAAACTCTTTTCTTTCTTTCTTCTTTTATTTTCTTCTTTTACTTTTTTTAAAAGAATATTAGACAAGCTGAACTTGACTTATATTCTCCTCTCCCCTCCAAATAAGCGAAAAGTGACAACGCAGTCTAAGATAACTTGGAAGTTAGGCAGGCTATAACTTGGTAGGGTATGACAGTGCACATTCAACCTATAGCCCTAATCGGTTTCTAATTTCTACTCGCCATCGTGCCGGAACGCTAAATCGCTTGGTGGCACGTTTTTGACGGTAGGGTGGTAACTAGCCATGGCCAGAGCCTCCCACCAGACCAGACCAGAGACAATTCAGAAATTATAAATTCCCTAATTGTCTCCGCCGGAATCGAACCCGAGACCTCCTAGTTATAAAACCACAGAGCTCACCTCTACGCCAGTGAGTTGCGCGCAAAGTTATATATAATAGATAATGGCTAGATATAATATAAAAAAATACTCTAAAGTTACCCGTGTACCTAATGTAAAAAAACGCATCAAATCCGGTCAATTTTATTCAGTTTTGATTGCAAGTTGAAATATCTTCAAGTTGTTACGATAATTAAAATGATAATTTTATTCTTATTTTAGTTAGCATTGCATTCAAATATTCATCAGCAATCTAATCCGCGATCGATGCTTATTTACATAACATAAATCGCCTATCATACAAATAAATTGAAGAATTATTAAATTTAGCATCGGATAAGCATAATTTTTTTTATCGATTTTATCGTATTGGGCTATAAGTCACTGGCGATTTTCCGCCCAATTTTAAGTACAATTTTAAGGGCTTAGGATAAATCTATGCGCTAACTTCGAGGGCTCTATGTCTTTTAGACCTGGATATTTCAGGACTTTTATGCTGAGATCTAGAGAAAGGGTTCTGACTTAGTTCAGACCCAAGATAAGAGTTAAAGCGAGATAAAAATATGCTCTGACATAAATCTGTCTCGTTTTATCTCTGTCTTGAGTCTGAGCACAGTGAGAGCGGTCTATAGTTTTTTTTTTTTTTTTATTCGATGACAAGATAGCCCTTGACTACGATCTTACCTGATGGAAAGAGACGATGCAGTCTAAGATGATAGCGGGCTAACTTGGAAGGGATATAGCAGTGTAAATTCCACCTATACCCCTCCATACCCCTAATTGGGCCTTTCAGCCTTAGTTTGTACCTCCTAAGTTGGTCCTTGATCCATAGTATGCTGCATTCTGCTAACATAAATAATTAAACGAACTACAAGAAGACTTTTTCTAAGAACAATTAGAACCCATAAGGTAAGTAAGGTAAGTTATAGGTAAGCAATTAATCATTTATAACTCGTACTAGGTGCATATTGAAATGCCTACTTAAGTATAACTTAAAAGGAATCAAGATGCAACAATCATTGAATCCTTATCCTTACTAATGATATGAATATAAAAATGTGCTTATTTGTTGGTTTGTCCTTCAATCACGCAAAAGAATAATGGATCAACGCTATTTGTTAATTAAAAACTTGGAGGGTGACCTATTATCCCATTGTGAGATTGTCTAAAATCAATCATCAATCCTATCATAAATTGATCATCAATCTGATTGGCTGAATTTATGGGGTCCTTGATGAATAGAAACATTTCAAGTTCGATTTTTCAAACCCCTATTTTACCTCCTAAGATTTAAGATTAGAGGCAGAATTCAAAATCACAGGCAGAATCTTATTTATTTGTATAGATAAATGTACATTGTATTATTAATTTTCTTAATATATAAAACAAAGTCGGGTCTGTTCGAACACTTATAACTCTAGAACGGCTGGACTGATTTTTATGATCTTTTTGTTGGATTTGTACCTACTATCAAAATGTCGGAAAAATTCACAAAAAGAAATTATGAAAAAAAATCATTTTCTCATGCATTTTTGAACGGGTTTTTTGATTGCAAGGAAAGTGACCTTTAACCCCGGAAAAACAGTAACCTAAGTCACGCGAACATACATAGATATGAGTGATGGATAGGTCCTCTATCTAAGTTTGAAATGTTTTGTTTTTGCGCGACCGAAATCGCGTCCACGTTACATAACGTAATATATTATCGTGATATAACATTACGTGAATCTGACGCCGCGCCGGCAACGGCACCTACATATCTACGCGTAGTGTAAACATGGGATTGTGTAACTTGAGGGATGATAAACGTTATTATGACGTATTTACAAGCTTCTATAAGCTTCTGAGACATGTTTAGAGTTCCGTAATGATCGTCGATATTCATTAGGAGGACGAAGGGAGGTCCACACTAATTAAGTAGGTATTGAAATTAAGTATTGAAAAGACTTAACTGTTGAATTTCTTGCCGGCTCTTCTCAGCGCTCTCTTTTCTGAATTGCTGGTAGAGTCCTAACTTGTCATTGGAGTTACAAGTTCGCCTATGAAATAAATAAAGACGTACTGTTCACCGTATCCAAAGGATGCCAATGCCAACGTATAAGGAGATGAACGACGGAACGGACGGACGGACGAATAGCAGATGCTACACAGAATATGTAGGTATTTCTATTCCCACTAAAACAAACAAATAATAAAAAAAGACGTGTGGCACTCGGAGACTGCCGCGGTAAAGCTATTGCATAGCATTTTTTATCAACGCCATCTAGCGGTGAGAGGAGTCTCGTGTCATGTTATTTTCGTTACGGAATTTCTGGATTCGGTCTCTACGCTCAAGGCCCGCGATAGAAGCTATGCAATAGCTTAATAAAAAGATAAAAAAAAGTTAAAGACAAACTCCATACAATAAACTTTTGTTTATGCTCGACCTTAACTATAACTCGTGTTAAATCTTGTAGATGGTACGGAACCCTTCGTGTACGGGTCGACTTGCACTTGGCCGGTTTTTGTGGTTTATAAAATGGTTATTCAACTTAACTTGGTGTGTTAGCTAGCTGTATCTTATTATCAGTGTATAATACATAGACAGTTTTCAGAGAAACGTATTTTTGCTAATATATTTGTTTTTTTTTTTTTTTTTAACTTTACAACATCCCTATTGTAAGTAGTGATGTACTTACTCGTGTCAGTAATGCGAAGGCTGCAGCGCAAGCGGCTGAGTAATCGAACCGCATTGTGGTAATTGAGACGAACGGCCAGGAAAGCCGAGCCCACTGCGAACGCTTCTAGGAAATCCTTATTCGGCCACCGACACATTTTACTGCGAACCGTTGCGGTTGGCGAACGCGAACGAACATCTAAACGCTACGCTAAACTTAGTTTTAGTTAAACTTAGGTTTGATTAGTCAAGGAGACCTCATAGTGACTTGTATAATATATTTTTCAATACATCATTTGACTATGTCGAAAATAAATTTTTTCAAAGTTATTAGTTATAAAACCACTAGCCTATGACCTCGTTCGCGTGGATTGAGAGTTTTAATTCCCGCGGGAACTCTCCTATGTTCCGGGATAACAAATATATGTGTCATTCCAGACTATAATCTAACTCTGTGCTAAACAGCCAAATTGGTTCAGTCATTACGCTGTGATGAGTAAAAAACATCCGTCCATCCATCAGCCATTTGTATAGATATAGGAAGAATTAGCAAGATATTTGCATTAAAAAAGTTATTCAACTGGACCCCAATACATAGAATTATGTACGATTATATTGTAGATCTGGCCCATGCGGTCAGTGTACCCTAAAAGATACGAAAAGAGAAAGGCAATTAAAATAAATAAACCATACAACATAAACGCTCACTTAATTATTTTGTTTTGGTTGTCAGAAAACAGAGCAGTTTGATATAATTTACAAATACTTTATTTACAACTTAGACTTAGACTTTAATCACTAATAAAATGGTTGTTAACACAGGTTTTATTATTATGATGATCTCGAGTACTTCAAACAAATTAATAGACGTCGTTTTAAAATTCTAATACGAGTAAATTACAGCAAAACACAAGAGATTGTAAATAAATAGACGTTAATGCTTTCAATTAATTATCACGTCCTATAAAGATCCTTGAAGATACTTTGTAAAGGTAATGAAAACTCGCATAATCTTCGTCATTAAAGAAACAATACTGGCTTATTAGAAAATCATTTGTAATTAATACTTAATTATAGGTTGACCTTAAATTGATAAACTATTTCAATTTGACAAGTGTTCCCTATTTTTAATGGAAACTGATTCTCCAATAGATTGCAATTAATAAAAACAGTTTCAATAATTGCATTGAAGTAATCATTATAAAATACTGAACGATGCCCGCGATTAATCCAGCACTGGTAGCATGGGCGGGAGAAATCTTATCCCCGGGAAAAGGATAAAACGTTTATCTCCTCGCTTAGCTTTATCCACCCGTCGAGCATGGGCACAGGAATGGAAATAAAATAAAACACTCAGTGTAATATACTTATAGAAATATACATCGCCTCCTCCTCTGTCGCCATGCTTAAGCATAGGGAAAAGATAATTTTATCCCCTGTCAGTGGATAAAATCGGGGGACAAAACTTTTATCTCCTGCCCATGCTACCAGTGCTGGGTATGACCTATCTGCATTCCGAATCTCAGCCAAAATGGTTCATTCCTTGCGGCGTTAAGGATTAACAAATATACACATACCCGCATACATACATACAAACTTTCGTCTTTATGATAATAGTTTAATTTTACCATTGAAATAATTACGTCGCTTCAGTGGTGTACCTATAATTATTTAATGTAGCCACAAAACACTGCTGGCCTTTATATAATTAAAACGTGTAGCAGGTTATATGAAAGTACCTGTTAGGTTAAGTAAAAATCTTTAAAAAAT